>CM057459.1:1482062500-1484462500 GCA_016271365.2 Neoceratodus forsteri | reverse complement strand
TGGGAAAGGGCACTGCATTGTGTGAGCAGTCGCTTGGTAGGATTCTGACCCCAAGATACTCCTGAATGAGTGTTAAGCTGGTGGCAGCAGCATACCAGGGTGACCATTCAGATATCGGAAGGGCTATGAAAACTGGTAGCACGGTGCAGACTGAGTTCTGGGAGGGAACCAGCTGGTGACAATAATTTTGAAAGATTTCCACATATACAGTAGTGGATCAGCAGTGGTAATGAAAAGGATCAGAATGTGGTTCCTAAAGTTAAACTTCATGTCAAAACACAGTTTTTGTTTCTATTTTTATTTCTCATGTACCAGTTACTATAATAAATGAAACATAAACAAGTGTGTGCTTATGAAGTTTTTTTTATGCACCCTTGTTCTGTAATACCCTCATAAACCCTACTGGTCCTTGGATGACCAGACAAGAGCACTAGGGCTGCGTGCATTAGCTGAATAGTATTTCTACAACACCATCAATAGCTGGCTTTCTGAATACTCAGATGGACTCTCTGATTAGTCCACTATTCAGCCACTGTTTGAGAAGAATTATTCAGTAAAATTTTTGAAGTCTTGCAAGATTTGTTGGCCAATAAGAGACCATTTCTGGAGCTCACAGTCAAGCCTACCATGTGTCGACACCTCTCTGAAATAGTAGAGGACAAGAGACAGCCATTTTTGAGAGCTAGCTCTTTAGTACTTCAGAGACCTTCAATTTTCTGAAAAAGACAATTTTTGTTTTATTTGGTTCACAGACTTTTTTTTCCGGTCAGCATTTTTGTCTGATTCATCCAAGTAAAGTAATGTTTGGCTTTCTGACTGCATTTGTTTTGTCCTTGTTGCAGGGCTTAGTACCAGGGACTAAGAGGGCTCTCTGCTGACCTCCCACTTTTAACTCTGCACAGCTCCAGTGAGATTTGTTTTGGTGAGGCACATTTTATTTTTGAAGGTTTGTTTATGCTGTTGTCTGGTTCTGGACATGGTTCCCTGCACAGCTGAGGAGGGTGTCAGCTGACTATGTCCCTCTCATACCACTGTGCAAGACTTGCCTAGCTGTGAATCCTTTTACTTTTTTAGGCTGTGTTCTGCAGTGCACAGCGTGTGCAGGACATTTTTTGTATTAAACTGCTGCAGTTTTCAGTGGGTGAGGCCGAAATTAGTGAACTGCTGTTGTGCTGGTTCTGAGCATGATTACCTGCATGGCAGAGATGGGTGCTGGCTTACTCCTACCCTTGCAGTACACTGGGCATAAGTAGCCTGTGTGTGTGTGTGTGTGTGTGCATCTATGTTGTTGTTTTTTATGAGTCTGCACTCCCTAACTGTACACAGCTGTGCACACATAATTATTGCTTAAACTGCAGCAGTTTTTCTCTGTTTCAGGCTTGACTCACTGAGTTGTGTATGTTGTGGAGTATGTTTAGTTCTGCATATGACTGAGTGGGTAGCCGGGTTGACCTTAAATCCTCTCTAGTAGCAGCACTTATTTGATTAGCTGCAGCTTTTATGGCATGGGTATTGTGTTTGCAAACAGAACCCCAAACATGCAATACACACAAATGCTGCTTAAAGCTACACACAGTGGTGACAAACTCAGCAATCCCTAAAATGTGCTTGGTCCAGTCCCAGCAAGCCATCTGCACTGCCTGCCCCAACTGGTAAGAAACAATGTTAATACATGGTCTGGCATATTTAATATGCTAAAATCTTTTGGTCCACTGCCAAGCCTTCGAGTTCTGGTGGCACTGGGAGTTGGGGGTTTACTAGTAATACTAGTATCACAACTGTTAGTAGTAGTACTGTTGTCCATACCAGTACCACATCTGCAACACCATCTTTTTTTTGGCAGTAGTAGAAGGGCTTTACAGCTGACATCACTTGTCACAGAAGCAGCAGCCACTCCTATCAGAAACTGCAATACTATTCCCATAACTACCATCACAGTGGCTATACCATGCATCAGTAAGCCACTCCCAGCCACCAATGCTGTGCTTTCATTTCAGCAGTAAATCCTTTGTCCAATGACAGCACCAGTGCATGCATTGTGACCACCATCACTAGTGGTGGTAGTGATGGTCAAATAGGAAGCACTGGTGCTGTCAGGTCCACAGCTGTCTCCATTGTACTTCATGCCACCACTACAGGCACTTTGACCACCAGCCCTGCAACAACTGCAATTTCCACTCCTGTGAGTCCTATTTGTACTGATGTCATCAGTACCACTGCAGCCCCTGTGACCACCGTGGTTCTAGGCAATAACATTGCCAACAAAAACATTGTGGCACAATACACTGCAACCATCACATTGCTGGTCGATTTCAAAGTCGGTAAAAATGATGACTTCACAAATGCTGCACCAACACTAAAAATACATAAAAACAATGGCAGGATTTCTTTGTTTGAGGGGGGCTCTGCCACCCACACCCCCCGACATGGGGGAGACCCCCAGAATTTTTATAACCAACGCCGAGGGGGTGTGGACTTTGGGGATGGGGAGAAAGTTGCTGAGGGGGAAATGACATAAAAAAATAAAATAAACCAGCAGTCACTGTTGGGAGACAGGGAACCAAACCCTGGTCCATGGATCTTCTCTGTTGCGGGAAACAGATGCCTTGCCACTCTGTCATGGGATCAGCTTGGCCAAGCACTGCAACTCCTGCTCCATTATCCCTCCTCCACTACTGCTTTCCCTCCTGCCCATATGCACAGCGACAGGGTAGGCAGAATATTGTAATGGTGTAATGCCCCTGCCACTGTAATACCACACGATGTAGTGAGCTGCGATATTATTGCGGTGATGTTATTCCCCTAATATTATTAGTGAATACTGACCACTGTACCAAATGTGCCTGTAGGCATGGTTGCAGCACCTACTGCCCCTGAGACTGTGACTATTACTGCACTAATTGTGTTGCCCCGAGCACACTGCTCATAGTTGTGCTCTTCCCCCCATTTCCAGATGTTGAGGAGGAGAAGGAGGAGCACTCTTCAGGTACTGGATATCTCCCTGAGCTGCAAGATTTACCAACATCATCTACGGTAAGAGTGAGAGTGAAACTTACCTTATTGGTTTTGGGGATCAGGCAGAATACTGTGTGCCTCATATCTGGCTGAGTAACGTGAATGTGAAGATGCCAAATGTGTTGCCAGTGGTAGAAGGGACAAGCAAGCTGGCCACCCTCCTCCTTGAAGAAAACCAAGCTATCAACCATGACTTTTATTTTCATTTTACCCTATGCACCCTCACCCCCCCAAATGTCTAGCTCTCCTCCCCTTCCCTTGTCCCAAATTGCTCCCCTTTACTGGCCTCCCTTGATCCCTCACAGAATGTAAGGGATGCCAAGTGCTCTCCATGGGTCCCTCTCCTACCCCCTCCAGGGGCTTTTATCCCTTATCTGCTCCCCTCCCCTACATCCCTCCACCTCACCCCTCCCTCTCCTTTCACCTTTTCTTTCATGTAAGCACTTGTTTACTTACTAACCCGGCACTTATTATTGTTCACTTTTTCTACATATTATGCACAGCTCTGTTTTAACACTGTTTGTAACACCTACCTTGCAACTGTATGTTAATGTTGATCTTGTAACTTGAATGTAACTTGAACATGACTCTTCCCCTTCCCCTGCCTTACCCTTCCCTCTCCTTTCCCCCTCTCGCTGCCTCCTTTTCTTTTCTTTTACTTAAGCACTTGTTTACTTATTAACCCAGCACTTATTATTAACCACTCTTTCTACCTATTATGCACAACACTGTTGTACCACTGCTTGTAACACCTGCCTTAGAACTGCATGTTAATGTTGATCTTGTAACGAGAATGTTGAATGTTTCACTCCCATTGTACCCTTCCCCCCCAGGTCACACCGGGAGACAAGCAACTTGTTGCTCAGTGTGCTTTCCTGGTGAAACATTTCAATAAATATAAATAAATAAATAAAACTTTTCTGAGAGCTGTGATGACTCCAGAGCCACAAGCAACTATACTTATCATGGGAGAATAACTGGGCACAGCACCCACTACACCCAAGCCTGATAATGGAAAAGGAGCAACATTTGATGGTCTAGGTCACTCTTTGGGGCATGCAGATCAGTAAGTGGCAGAAAAGGAACTGTGACCGTATTGTAGTATTGTAAAAGCAATGCAACAAAAAGCAATATGTTCTATGTGCCAGAGTACAATAAGCAGTGAAAAACCCTTTCCAAACTGACGATGATGGCAATGATGAGCCACTTCCATATGAAACATCCACGCGTGCTGAAGGGATCCACAGTGGTTCCTCCCTTCCTGAGATGCACCTGTCTGCCTCTCTCCTGGTACTGGTGGTGGTCCAGCAGATCCACAAATTAGTAGTGGTTATTCAATTATAAACATACGAATATGAATCTCTCCCCACATGATCCACACTTTTCTTCTCCCCACCGAATGCACTAAAACTTCTTACCCTATACAATATCTGAAAACATTCTGTTTATCGACCTGGCTTGTGGTCGACTATTGCACAATTTTACCCATGTAATATGCTAGTTTTATTTTGCACTTGTTAGTTTCTTGTACTTCTATACACATGTATATATAATGTACTTCTATACACCTGTATATTTAATGTATTTACTTCACTGTATGTCATAGGTAGTTCGTTGTATGTCCTATGTATTCCATTGGCCTAATTATTTGTTCATCTGTTGTATTTCCTACATTGGACATTTGTGAAAATGGGCATTTTTGCTCACATACTTTTCAGTATACAAATAAAATTAATTAATTGATTGATTGAAATTGAGAAGGCCATACGGTCAATCAAGTCTACTCAATACAGTTCCCCTACAGTTTACAGTGGGTCCCATCCCACCCCCTCCCATTTTAATCTGACCCTCCCCTTTCACTCTGCCAGCCCTCTTGATCTCTTAAAGCCTCTGTCTACTGGTTGACAACCTCTTCCAGTGGTTCATTCCACCTTCACACCACCCACTCCATAAAAATGTGTTTCCTGTCCTTCTCCTTCTTAATCCCTTCTCATCATTTTGTGACAATGTCTCATTGTGTTCTTATTCTCACTCTGACTGAAGAGGTCCCAAGCTCCACCTTGTTTTTACCTTTATGGTACTTGGGTTTCAATCATGACCCCTCCCCGCTATCTTTCCAGCAGTATATATATATATATATATATATATAGGCTCTTTAGCCTGATTTGTATGGGCTCTTCTGTTGACACTGCATCATATTCATGGCCCTTCTCAGTACTGCGTTGAAATTATTTATGTCTTTCCTCAGGTGGGAAATCCAATACAGCACACAGTACTCCACGTGTGGCCTCATCATGGATCTGGACAGTGGCAGGATTACTGCCTTCCTTCTGCTTGTGAATCCACTAGCTGTGCACCCCAGCATCCTATTTACCTTGCCTGCTGCCTTTTTGCATTGTGTAGACTGTTTAAGGGTCCTAGTTATAGCCAACCACAGATCTTATCCTCCTCAGTTGCTGTGACTTTAACCCCCCCAGCCTGTATTCAGCCTTCAGGTTCATGCAGCCAATGTGCATGACTTTGCACTTTTTTGGCATTGAATCTCATTTGCCCGATAACAGACCACCTTTCTAGCTTTGCAAGGTCTTCCCTAAGGTCCCTCTCTGCCTGTCCCCTCCTTTTTAGAGTCCACCCTCCCGGCTCCCACAAAGTCTGGCATTATATGCAAAGAGGCAAATCTTGCCTCCAGTGCCATCCCCTATGTTGTTAATGAAGACATTAAACGACACAGATCCAAGCACTGACCCTTGTGGGATTCTGCTTGTAACCACCTTTGATCCTGAGAGTTCCCCCATACCATCACCATTCAGGTCTTTCCACTGAGCCAATTTCCCCCCCCCATCCAGTCACTTTGTGTCCTGCCCCCAACTTTTGGTCAACCTCTTATGAGGAACTGAGTTGAACACTTTACTGAAATTTTAGTACAGTATGTCCATTGCCTGCCCCTCTCAGCTAACTTTATCAACCAGTCAAAGAAATTGATCAAATGGTCTTGCATGACCTCAGTGTCTCTCATCCTGGAATCCATTTACCTCAAGGAATTCAAGCAACCACTCTTCCAGGATGGTCTCCATCAGTTTGTGCACTATAGATGTCAAACTGACAGGCCTGTAGTTCCCTGCTATTGTTCGGTGGGTAGGATGGGCAGAAATGAGCAAATTCCCATTTTGTGGAATTTTTATGACATTTCATGAAATTTTATAGAAATTTCTGAAATTCTTTAATTGGACATTACTCAGTCAGTCATAAGGCAAGAGATCTGATAATTGGAATGCATACTGTTTGGAAGAGCCCCATAATGGCTGCCATGTTTCATGACATATGGCTGTGGGATGGGGAAGTTATAGGGGCTCAAATTCTGGCAATTTATTTTTCATGTGAAAAGTTCTAAGCATATTTCTAAGCTTACAACTTAACCACATTTGGAGACAGACAATTGAAAATTTATATGCATAATTTCTTGATAGAGTCTTAGAAACTGATAAATAAAGAGGTCGTTGGTTATGTGAATTGTATGTTACAGGAGTTCAACATTTCATCATTTAATTATTTGCTAAATTGTGTGAAAATTTTCAAAATATATAGATTTTTATAGCTCCACTGTAAATATGTCTTGGAATCTAATTGAGCTGGATAAATATGGTTTAGTAGATTAACATTTATTTTGGTTACTTTAGAATTTACTAATTGGCAAAATGTGCTCAAACATTTATGGAAGCCTAATAGGAAATGCTGCTAGAATTCCACTTGTGGAATTTAACTTTCATAAAGCATTTATCACCACTGGAAGCACTTTATCTGCCTAGCAACATGGTCCTGCAGTGCCCTTACAACACTTCATGAAAGTAATGCCCAGCATCATGGCTCTGCAATGCCCCTTACAACACCCTTAGATAGTAATGCGCCAGCATCATGGCCCTGCAATGCCCCTTACAACACTCCTGCGATAGTAATGCCCAGCATCACGGCCCTGCAATGCCCCTTACAACACTCCTGCGATACTAATGCCCTGCATCACGGCCCTGCAATGCCCCTTACAACACTCCTGCGATAGTAATGCCCTGCATCACGGCCCTGCAATGCCCTCCAACACTCCGCATGTAATGCCCAGCATCATGGCCCTGCAATGCCTCTTACAACACTCCTGCGATAGTAATGCCCTGCATCATGGCCCTGCAATGCCCCTTACAACACTCCTGCGATAGTAATGCCCAGCATCATGGCCCTGCAATGCCCCTTACAACACTCCCATGGCAGTAATGCCCAGCATCATGACCCTGCAATGCCCTTACAACACTCCTGCGATAGTAATGCTCACATCATGGCCCTGCAATGCCCCTTACAACACTCCTGTGCATAGTAATGCCTCAGCATCATGGCCCTGCAATGCCCCTTACAACACTCCCATGAGTAATGCCCTACATCATGGCCCTGCAATGCCCCTTACAACACTCCCGCGATAGTAATGCCTCACATCATGGCCCTGCAATGCCCCTTACAACACTCCTGCGATAGTAATGCCCAGCATCATGGCCCTGCAATGCCCCTTACAACACTCCCTGATAGTAATGCCTCAGCATCATGGCCCTGCAATGCCCCTTACAACACTCCCAAGATAGTAATGCCCAGCATCATGGCCCTGCAATGCCCCTTACAACACTCCTGCGATAGAATGCCCAGCATCATGGCCCTGCAATGCCCCTTACAACACTCCCAGAGAGTAATGCCCTGCATCATGGCCCTGCAATGCCCCTTACAACACTCCCACGATAGTAATGCCCAGCATCATGGCCCTGCAATGCCCCTTAAACACTCCCTGCGATAGTAATGCCCAGCATCATGGCCCTGCAATGCCCCTTACAACACTCCCATAAGTAATGCCCAGCATCATGGCCCTGCAATGCCCCTTACAACACTCCTGCATAGTAATGCCCAGCATCATGGCCCTGCAATGCCCCTTACAACACTCCTGCGATAGTAATGCCCAGCATCATGGCCCTGCAATGCCCCTTACAACACTCCTGCGATAGTAATGCCCAGCATCATGGCCCTGCAATGCCCCTTACAACACTCCTGCGATAGTAATGCCCTACATCATGGCCCTGCAATGCCCCTTACAACACTCCTGCGATAGTAATGCCCTACATCATGGCCCTGCAATGCCCCTTACAACACTCCTGCAATAGTAATGCCCAGCATCATGGTCCTGCAATGCCCCTTACAACACTCCTGTGATAGTAATGCCCAGCATCATGGCCCTGCAATGCCCCTTACAACACTCCTGCGATAGTAATGCCCAGCATCATGGCCCTGCAATGCCCCTTACAACACTCCTGCGATAGTAATGCCCTGCATCATGGCCCTGCAATGCCCCTTACAACACTCCTGCGATAGTAATGCCCAGCATCATGGCCCTGCAATGCCCCTTACAACACTCCTGCATAGTAATGCCCAGCATCATGGCCCTGCAATGCCCTTACAACACTCCTGCGATAGTAATGCCCAGCATCATGGCCCTGCAATGCCCCTTACAACACTCCCATGATAGTAATGCCCAGCATCATGGCCCTGCAATGCCCCTTACAACACTCCTGCGATAGTAATGCCCAGCATCATGGCCCTGCAATGCCCCTTACAACACTCCTGCATAGTAATGCCCAGCATCATGGCCCTGCAATGCCCCTTACAACACTCCCTGCGATAGTAATGCCAGCATCATGGCCCTGCAATGCCCCTTACAACACTCCTGCGATAGTAATGCCCAGCATCATGGCCCTGCAATGCCCCTTACAACACTCCTGTGATAGTAATGCCCTGCATCATGGCCCTGCAATGCCCCTTACAACACTCCTGCGATAGTAATGCCCAGCATCATGGCCCTGCAATGCCCCTTACAACACTCCTGCGATAGTAATGCCCAGCATCATGGCCCTGCAATGCCCCTTACAACACTCCTGCGATAGTAATGCCCAGCATCATGGCCCTGCAATGCCCCTTACAACACTCCTGCGATAGTAATGCCCAGCATCATGGCCCTGCAATGCCCCTTACAACACTCCTGCGATAGTAATGCCCAGCATCATGGCCCTGCAATGCCCCTTACAACACTCCTGCGATAGTAATGCCCAGCATCATGGCCCTGCAATGCCCCTTACAACACTCCTGCGACAGTAATGCCCAGCATCATGGCCCTGCAATGCCCCTTACAACACTCCCTGCGATAGTAATGTCCTGCATCATGGCCCTGCAATGCCCCTTACAACACTCCTGCGATAGTAATGCCCAGCATCATGGCCCTGCAATGCCCCTTACAACACTCCTGCGATAGTAATGTCCAGCATCATGACCCTGCAATGCCCCTTACAACACTCCTGCGATAGTAATGCCCTACATCATGGCCCTGCAATGCCCCTACAACACTCCTGGATAGTAATGTCCAGCATCATGGCCCTGCAATGCCCCTTACAACACTCCCTGCGATAGTAATGCCCAGCATCATGGCCCTGCAATGCCCCTTACAACACTCCCATGATAGTAATGCCCAGCATCATGGCCCTGCAATGCCCCTACAACACTCCATGCGATAGTAATGCCCAGCATCATGGCCCTGCAATGCCCCTTACAACACTCCTGCGATAGTAATGCTCAGCATCATGGCCCTGCAATGCCCCTTACAACACTCCTGCGATAGTAAGCCTTGCATCATGGCCCTGCAATGCCCCCTTACAACACTCCCAAGGAGAGTAATGTCCCGCATCATGGCCCTGCAATGCCCCTCATAATACTCCCGCGATAGTAATGCCCAGCATCATGGCCCTGCAATGCCCCTTTACAACACTCCTGCGATAGTAATGCTCAGGCATCGGCTCCATCCCTGGCAATATGTAGCCAGCTACATCCGTCACAATGGCCTTCAAGTCACAACTAGTTGTAATGCTCCGCGTCACTGGTGCCACTGTTTTCAAGCTGTAAAATATACATGTTATCTACAGGATTGTTAAGGAGGCTGCAGGTGGCATTATACAGAAACAATGCTGCATGTGCATGTCCTTTCAAATGCCATTAATTCAGTGAGCTCTAGTGGTTATCTGCCATACTGCAAGAAGACAGGCTAGTGCACAGTGATGTCCTTGACAATTCTTCATGGACATCACTCAAGATAGGGACTTGACACTTGGTACCACTATATTTGTACCATGTAGCTTCCTATGAATGCTACCTTATTGCCACTTTACCCAGTCTTTACCTTCCTCTACGTTAGCAACTCAAGTGTATGACTGGACAAATACTGTATATATATGCATGGCTTTGACAAAAGTATCACAACATTCCACAATTTTACAAGAGCTCATTAAATTCAACTTTAATTACTGATGCTATTTTGAAATATTTGGCTGCTTATAACTTGGCCAGCCTTGAGCTTGGGATTAGAGAGCTGACACACACAGCCTGTTTTTTTTCCATATTGATTTTACGAATATGGCAGTAGAAGAAGGCCATACAGTCAATCAAGTCTGCCTGAAGCAGCTCCCCTGTAATGATTGTTTACAGTTTACAGTGGATCCCACCCACCCCTCCCATTTCACTCTGACCCTCCCTTTCACTCTGCCCACTCCCTCTTGAACTCTTGAAGCCACCAACTGTCTCCTGTGTTGACAACTTTGCACAGCCACAGCTTCCCTGTGGCAGGAGCAAGTTCTCTGGCCTACTGCAGAAGTGACTGTGTTAATGGAACCTGCTGCCAACCCTCCTCGACTGAGATGCACTGCTCTATGACAGCTTTCTCGGCCATGGTCTGCTTCCTGACATGACTTCCTGAGTCCACTTCCAAACCTAGATCATCAGTACGGCAGCATGATGCTCTGCTACTGGTCCATGGGGGTGGCCTCAATGCCTAATATTTAGGTCAGTGAACCTGATAACATAGAAACATAGAGACATTGAAATTGACTGTCTTGCCCCACCCAGTTTGCCCTTTTTCCTAACTACTGCTATACCATAGACCCTACTTGATCGCCAGCTTTACCCTCTCTTTCCCATTTCTAGGGTTCCCCTATGCCTATCCCATGCATTCTTGAATTTTCCTACTATTGTTCCCCCACTACCTCAGCTGGGAGGCTGTTCCATGCATCCACCACCTTTCTGTGAAGAAATACTTCCTCACATTGCCCCTGGGTGTACCCCTCCAAGGGGTTAAAATTGGTGATATTCTATTTTCTAATTTTAAAGTTATTGGGGCTTAAAATTTTGCAGTTTGCATAATTGCTAAATGTAATTTTAAAATTGCTAAATGTTTGGAGGCTTATAATTCAGTCACTTTTAAAGATAACAATTTCAAACTTAGCACACATATAGATATCGGTAAAGTCAGCATATCAAGCTTGGTGCAAATTGTAAAACAACATTTTAAATTAGATGGAAATAACTGAAAATACAACTTTGGCACAATTTTGTGAAACCTTTGTGGAAATTTCATGAAATTTCACATAAGCAAAATCAAAATTTTGCCAGAATTTCACCAGTGGAAGACACATTTTGCCCAGCCCTTGCAGTGGTACCACAGGTATAGTTCTTCACTCCAGCAGCAACACCCCGTATCTAGTGCACTGTTAAACAGGGCCCAAAGTTCTGCGACCAGCTCACTCAACACTCTGGAGGCATGCTGCCTGGTCCTGGGACTTGTCCACTTTTAGGGTCCTGAGCCCTTTGTGACATGGTTCATCATGATCCTTTCCTCTACAATACCCATTCCCCACCCTCCCACACCCTCACCCATCCTTCCTTGTTGCATTGGTCCAGCTTTCTCTTTAGTAAAGAAAAGCAGAAGTATTTGTTCAATAATTCTACTTCATCTTTTATTTTATTTATTTAAAAGTTGAGCTATACAGGATGGGTTCTATGAGAAACAAATCTTGTTTGCAGAACTTCCAATATTGTGTCAACAAACAAGATAAAAATGACAAGTAACATACAAAAGATATAAATGCACAAAAATATCAGTTAGCAAAGCAGATTCAGACAGATTGTTCCATTACCAAGTTTCTCTTCACATAGTTTTCAAAGATGCTAAAGAGGTACCTTACTTCCTTCCACCCATCCCAGCCCCTTCTTTAACTTAACAAAGCTGTCCATCCTAGCCCTTTTATGTTGGCTTGATAGTGCAAAGCAATATCTTGTGCTAGTAGCACAATTCAGAGGTATGTCAGTGTCGGTGAATGCAGGGCATGCTTTAGTAGGTGTGCCCTCATTCCCCAATTAACCAGCATGCTAGCACTGACAGAAGTTGCATGTAAAGTGGACACAACTATGTAGAAACGTGTCACTACAATCAGAGACAAGCTCGTCATGCAGCGGCACAGATAGCATGCCTTCCTTACATGTCTTTCCTGGTGAAATATTCAAACAAACATGGCGGCGGCTGCCGCTATCTGCCACACAATCCCCAGTAAGCCGACTTCAGGGGTGCCCAGTCCCCCTGTTGGCATGTCCAACAACCCCCCCAGATTGTGTGGCACACTGGGAGCCCACTCCGGTGTGCCTCCGTTTAATGGAAAGACAACCGCGTTGGCAAGTTCCTGCCCCTGCCCCATCCCCATTGTGTGGCACACTGGGAGCCCACCCCAGTGGCCAACATCACCCCCCCAGCCAAGTGTGCCCAACATTTGTTTTCTTTCACCTGTAAAGAAAGAAAACCATCCACAGTATTTTTTTTTCCTGTACCTGAAACAAAGAAAACGGTCTCTTGCTGTCGGCAATGCCCCCCTCCCCCAAACTGCACCCATACTCTGTGCACCCAACTTCTCCACACACACCCACACCATACTTACCTCCGGAGGTCCAGCGCTGTGATCTTTGGTGGAGGGGAAACATCTGCACTCTTCAAAGCCGATCATGAACTGAAGAAATGCCGGAAAGCTGTACAATGGCATAAATGGGAAGAGGGGGTTCAACTTAGGTAGTTACATCAGCCATTTGATAGAATTTTGCCTCCAAATTCTCAACATGGGGGTTCTAGGACCCCACCTCATGAACACACGCACTGTTATTTCGTTATTCGTTCCAAAAGGTAATTTCGCTGTCACTGCGCAGAATCATCTTTTGGGACAGATTAATGAAATGACAGTGCCACTGTTCATGAGGTGGGGTCCCAAAAAGCCTATCTTGCAAATTTGGTGAAAACATTCTAAAAAATGACTGTGTTACGAACGTGCATTGCACAGTTTCACACACACTCGTAACTTTGACAATTTTTATATTTTCACTCCAGATTTCAACATTGCCATTTTTCATACCTTCTATGAATAGTACAGCTGCCATTTTTCACATCCTGCCCGAAATGTGTTTTCACGCATGTGGTGTACAATGGCACGGTCGCTGTATGAAATTAATGTTCAGGACACATTAACAAAATTACAGTAACACTGTTCATGAGCGAGTTCTAAAATGCCTATGTTGAAATTTTGATTAAATAAATTCCCAAAATAATTGTGTTACGGGCATGCATTGCGCAGTTTCACCACACTGTGACTTCACCAATTTTCATATTTTCACTCCAGATTTTCAACATTGCCATTTTCTACACTTCCTCATGAACAGTACAGATGTCATTTTTCACATCCTGCCCGAAAGGTGTGTTTGCACCAGTGGTGCTAAATGGCACAGTTGCTGTGCAAAATCACCTTTTGGTTAACAAACTGATAGTACCACTGTTCATGACGTGGGGCCACAAAAAAAACATGTTTATTTATTTATTTTATTTATTTATTTGAATTTTGGTAACCGGGTAAGTCCACTGGCACAATTACAGTCCCTTTTTCAGGGGTGACCCTGGAGAAAACAGTAATAAAAAGAACAATGAAGAGACACCTTATGAGATACAAAAGACAATCGTGATGCACTTGGGAATTGACAGCAGCTAGGAGTCAACTTAGAGCATGACAGCTCACCAGAGGATACAGTAATTGCCAATGCTTGAAGAGCCATTCTGTATGAACAATATTGTAAAACAGATGAGTACAAAGGGCTGAAACACATGTAGAACAGAGTGCAAAACAAAAAAGATTTAAAGAAAAATATATACAATACGAGATGAGTAAAAATAATAGAGTACATAGATTATATACATAATTATATAGAGAGTACTATGCCTTCTGGTAGGAAGCAACGTTTATAGACATAGACATCAAAATTAGTAAAATGGGTAAATACAATCAGATTAATTCCTAAGGTACCATGGTATCAGGGCCAAACCCAGAAACAATTCAGGGAGAAGGAGTTGGGAACATAAGTGGACTGATGTCTGTAGAGACAGAGTGAACGTATGGAGTGAACATGAGGTAGGAGAGAGGGAGGGAGGAGTAGAACCAGGAAAGACAATGGACAAACAAGAGATGGGGTGCAGACCAAGGAAGGAGCTAGAGGGTAGAGGGGAAGATGACTAGGGATAGAGAAAGATAAGGGAAATGAGGAACAAGAAAATCACTGGAAACAGGCGCAGTTAGCAGAGGAGGAAAGAAGCAAGTAAAGTGGTTTGGAACTTTGACAAGGATGTGCAGAAAAGGACGGAGGAGGCAGGAGTTCCAATCAGTTATTGATGCAAAGGAGAAGAATTTACAGGTGACTGCAAGCCTCACATTAGGCCATTCAAGGAGAGGTAGAGCAGAGGAACAGAGGGCATGTGCCGGAATCCTAAGGTGAATAATCTCTCTGAGGCAGGGAGGTGAAAATTTGTTAACAAGTTTATACACAAAGCTCAAGGTTGAGTACCTTAGTTTTGATTCATAAGGGAGCCAGACAAGGAGAGAGAGGACACAGCAGTGGTGGTGGCAGCTATTGACCCCAAGTGCAAACCTACCCACCCTATGGTAAGCCAGAGCAAGCAGTGACATGTTAGACACGCTGGACTACAGCAATAATGGTGCTCGTAAGTAAGTGAAGGAAGAAGAGACGAGAGGCAATCTTGATGCAAGAGGCAGAGGTGAGGAAGGGCTGGATACGGTGAAGGAGTCCCAACACTGATTCAGTGTTTGACCAAGATAGAAACATGGGCAGTAATGGATAAAGAGGCATCAAGGGTGACGCCCAAATACTTAAATGTGGGACAGACTCAAGAATGTCACCATTATGGGAGAAGATACTTAGAGGCAAAGAGGTGGGAGGATGGTGAGAAAAGAACATATATTTAGTTTTTTAGTATTGAGGACAAGTTGGTTACATGGAACCAGTCTTCAAGGTCCTTGAAGTCAGAGGCACATTCCTTGGTAATCAAGGAGACATCAGGAGAGGAACGATAAATAATGGCATCTTCCATATGTAAGAGCACCGCCCATCGGACATTTGAGAATGGCAGGAGAGATAGCTGTGGACCCAGAGTAGGGCAGTGGGATCCAAACCAATTGATTGTAGCTCTAGTAGCAGTAGATCATGATTCACAAGGTCCAATGCTTTTGTCAGGTCAACAAAGATGGCACCAGTAGCAGACCCTTGATCCCTGGCATGATAGATATCCAAGTTACTTTCAACAGGGCTATGAGGGTGCTGTGTCTTTCCTAAATCCATGCTGATATGGAGACATCAGGTTATAATTTCTAGGTACCCTGTAGGTGATGGTAGATGATGCACTCCTGGATCTTGGCAAGATGTTGGCAAGGCATGTTGAAAATTTAGAGTGAAAATATCAACAAATGTCTGGGGCATTAGGGTTTCCAACCATAATGCCCTCTCCTGAACAGACTGACAGGTGTCAGGGGTGTAACTTGGGACTGTCAGCTGTATTGCTCAAAGTTATTCCATCTCATTTTCACCCTGCAGCCAGTGACAGGTGATCGAGGAGTGCCTTGACTCTTCGGGCCCAAAGTTCATCCCATTCTCCTATACTGCACCCATCTCAGCATATTTGTTTATGCAATGGGGTGAAAGTAAGGACCGAAGACCCCAAGGCACACCGCGACATTGTCAGTGTCTGCAGGGTAGGGTGAGGTGAAATGGCATGCACGTTATGGCCAACAACCCAAAAGCACACCCCAATTCCTATCAGTCTTTGCAGGATGGAGGTAGAGTCAGTGTCAGTTCACTACTCACTGCCATTCCTATTATGCATCTCTGTAACTCCTGTGCTACCAATGTCAATGCCAGCAAGCCAACATTCAGCATTGACAAATGCTTGTTTCTAATGTTCAGTATCTGAAGAAGGCCCTGTCCCTTCTTTGATCCCATCCACTATTTGCAGTTCCTTCCTTGCCTTTGCCTGCCTGATCACCTTACTGGCTTCTCTCATCTTTTCCACATAGGTTTCTCTGTCTACCTTCTTGTCAGATTGTCTATACTGTACCTTCTATACAAGACTCTCTTTTCCTTTACCACCCTGTCCATCTCCCTGTTTAATCAGAATTGCCTCTTGGATTTGGACTTCTTTCCCCTCTGCTTAAGGCAGGTTTTAGAGGCTGTCACAACTCCTTCCCTGATCACAGCCCTTTGGTCTATGTCCATGTCTTCCCTAAAGCTAGTTAGGTTTCTTTTAATATCCCATCCATCCTTATGAAGTCAGGTTTCCTAAAATCCAACAAATGCGTCTTTGTGTTTAGGGTATCCTTCCACATACTGTATCTATGTGGAACCATGCTGACTGGTGGTCGCTGCCTCCCACTGGTTCCTTTACCCTGATATCTCTTATATGATTTCCATTTGTCAGTACCAGCTTCAGGATGGCTTCTTCTCTAATTTATTCACCCCTTGCTCCAGGAACAACTGGCTCTTATTGCAGGCAGCAATCAGATTCGGGACACTCCAGTCAATCTTGGATAATTAGAAGTCCCTTACCAGCACCACCTCTGCCTTCTCTGCTGCCCTACTAATTATGTCCCCACATCTCTCTCTCATTCCATTCATGATTCTGGGGCTGTCGATATAGAACTACTAAGCTTAGGTTTCTTCCTGCCACAATATGTAACTGGACCCAAAGTACCCCTAGGCCCCTTCCCCCATGTCATTTCTTGTGATTGTTATGCCCTCTGTGATGTACAGCGCTACTCCCCATTTCCCTTCTCCCTGTCATTTCTACAGAGGGTGCACCCAAGGGTCTTGGTGACCACCACCAAATCAACCTTCACCTCTGCCATCATGGCCTGCAGGTCATCCATTTTGTTACCAAGACTTTTTGCTTGACAGATCTGTAGTCCCCCTCATTTATTCCAGTTACTGAGACAGATAGTGTCTCATCTGCTCCTTCAACACCACTAAGAGTTTGTCCCTGTACCAGAACATCAACCAGTGTGGCTTCCAATAATGAGTCCCCAACTGGTATGAGTTCCACACCCTCCCATATGGGCACAAAGTCCAAGTCCAATCGCCACATTCCACCACATCTTTGACACCCATTATGCAGGTGGCTCTTCCATGCCTGCACCACCACGAGCCTCACATCTGATGGCAAAGATCACCCAGTTAATTGGTGAAATGATGACATTGGATCTGCAATCATTCTCCTTTGTCTGAAATACAGGTTTTGTTAACTGCTGCAGAATTTGCACCCCAGGTCACGGTATACTATAATAAACCTTCATGGACCACATTTTCATGCAATGTTCTGTCCATCATATAACACGTGTGTCCCCTTGGGGTTACTAGAACCCTGTGTAATATTGTGGGGTTTTGTACTTATCTAGTCTGGGTAGTAAAGAATTAACCTGCAGGGCTACCTAAAACCCTTGTCAGTCATCTGGACCTAGGTTCCAAGTGCGAGGGGCCACTCATCAGCATAAGCCATGATGGAACGGTGCAATGGAGACACCTGCTCAGTGAGAGAATGCTCTCTGTCTGACTGAAGAGAGCCCCAGGAGAGTTGGGAACCTTCTCCTGTCTTAGCTTAGTCCCTAGTTTGGTCACAAAGCAAGTCTGAGCATCAAGTTAGGGCAGCTACTATCATCTATGGTGTCCCTTCATGGGGCCAGAGTCCAGAAAGGTATCTAATCTATGGAACCATGAGTAATTTGTGGCTGCCAACTGCAGCTGTAAATGGCTTTGTTTTAGAATGCTACCCAGTGACTGGAATCACCAGGATTTGTGCCTCTTGGAATGTTTGTGCAACTAGGGAGTTCAGACTCCAAGTTCTGGACAGACTGGATGGGCCAAGAGGTACTTTTCTGCTGACAGTTTCTATGTTTCTGTGTTTTCTGGAGGACATTTTTATAAAACTGTTCAAATGATGCCTAGGCAGTTCAACGGTCTGGTAGATGAGAGTGCTGCCTTGCCCTGACTAAAAGATGGAGAATGATTTCTGGCTACTAAAGAGGAAAATGTCACAGGGATGTGTGTTTAAATTGTGAGATCATGCTCTGTCCTGATACTGTTCCCTGAGAAGAAAAATGCTTTGTGAACACAGATGTGTCACAAAACTGTGGAAACATGCACTGTCAGGCTCTGATTACAGAAGAGACGGACACAAAGAGATCCCAGATCAGGGACCATCTTGGACTTCCAGTACAGTACCAAAATGTCTACCTTTTGCATCTTCTGTACCTGCAGTCCCTTAAGGTCCGTGTGTCTGGTATGCCATCTGTGACAGAATAAACCTACTATCTGACCGTACTTTCAGTGAGAGACCACTGGAAATTTAGGTGTATGTGGTTTCTGGGGCCCCATCATAGTGTACAGACCATCCATAGCTTTACTGCTCTGGTCCCCTGTGTACTGTAAATAGAAATGTTGTGTCAGCTACAAGAGTGTCTTCAGATGCCTCAGCATCATTTGATTCAGGATGCGTAGATCTGGTGGAATACAGCCTATTTCATGCTGCAAAGGTTTCAGGCACAGAAGAGGCCCCTGTTTGAGCTCAGTATGGACACCGACATTGTGGGAGTCCTCAGACATCAGGACTCAGCTGTGATCAAGGACATGGTAATGGTAGCCCTCTTTGAAAGGGGCATTTGTGACCTCAGTGCTGAGTATAAAGTGAGTCAGGTCATTCTGTGTTGCAGAATCTAAAAAAGCCCTAAAGAGATTTTTGATTACTCTGAGAAAGATCTGAACCAGTCCCCAAGCACAGTGAATAACCTTGTGAAACTCCTTACCACTGAAGTCAACATTTGTTTATTTTTCCAATTGTTTAACCAGGAGTAGCACACTAAGCTGAAAGCTTGTTTACAGGTGTGACCTGGGAGCACTGGGAAGTTAAGTGACTTGCTCAGGGTCACACAGTATACACAAGTGGGGGCTGTGGGATTCAAACCCAGGTCTCTGATTTGCAGCTCAGAGCCTTAAACCACTGCTATACTGCTATCTGATCTTTGTTGTAGAAAAACCTTTTTGCCAACATATTAGACCTGTGAGACACTATACTTTATAATGCCATTGCGGGATTATAGAATTGTGGCAGCACCTACTGTATGGTCCAAGCTTAGCTTCAGCATGCCTGGGCTGGTGGGGCAACAGGAACACCTAGTGCAAGTCAATGGCCAACTCATAAATCCATCCTGACACACCTGGGGAGAAGAGCGTTAGTTGGGCTTAGCTCGGTTTATCATTATAGACTGAGCAAAGAAAGCATACTGAATAGCAGCTGCTTTCAGCTGGCAATTTGCTAAACTGCTATTTCACAGAGGTTCTGGGTTCTGGGGAGTACTGGACCCAAAGATTTAACGCATCCCTCACTTGGCACAGAAGGCCATTAACTACACCAGTTGCCCCCTCCTAGCAGAGTGCTCTCTGAGCAAACGTTCAGCACAGCTGAGGATATGGTGGAGTCTCACAGAGCCACACTGGACCCAGCACATGTGAAGCAGCATGTTTTTATTCAAACTGATCTTACGACACCTGGGATATGTGTACGAGTATGACTACTTGAAAGATTGATATAAGCAAGGACAAAAACCATAACGTGTGCTGTTGAACCACAAAGCGTGTATGTGCAGCCAACATTAATTGCCGTGAGGTTTGATACTTTCCGCTTCTTATGCATTAAATTAATCATGTTGAATTCACCAGCTCCACCTTTTATAAAACCATGCTGTGAGCTACAGAACACCTTTTTCCCTCCTTGCTGTGTGAAGCACCACATCTTATGATTTATTCAAGCACTGAAAATTCTGTAGTTGGCTGACCTTTCCCTCCCTGCCCTGCAGTGACATAATGTGTCCTCCTTTTAGACACTTTATAATTATAGATGTGTTTTGCATTCCATGTGTAATTTGAACTAGTATTGCTCCTCCTCCTCTGCTTGTGAGTGCCTGACTGATTGTGTTGTTTCATCCTCCCAGGACTGGTATTGCTCCCCTCTCCCCAGGACTGGTATGGCTTACTTCACCCCTTTATAATTATATCTCTATTTTGCATTCCATATCATTTGGACTGTTGATGCCCCCCCACCCTAGTGACTGCTGTTGTTATACCCGACTATTGGCCTTCCCACTGCCAGTAACATACCATACCCCCCCACCTACTAACTGCTTTGCTATACTGTAACCCCCCCATGACTGGTGATAGTGCTTACCCCTCCCCTGGATTAGTGGTGCCCCCCCCATTCCCTCAGCATTCATAATTGACGTATTATTGTATGACCAGCTACCATTTGTTTAATAACTCAGTTTTGTCAATTGTATTTCTACATACTCAAAGTAATAGTCTGTTAAAATGCTTTAACAAGGCTGTTTATGTGATCATCTTGTAATCAGCCTTTACAGTATGTATTACTCAGTACTGAAGTTCATCATCATGCTTTAAAAGTCTTTTAAGAAAGAGATTGCCCTTGCCTGTGAATGTCACTCACTGCTCTCTGTTCTCCATTTGTGCATTCTCAGGAAACAAGCCTGATGCTTACATAGTTGTCTTTATTTCTCTGAAAGCAAGAGAGATTCAAATCCAGTCACAAACGTAAAAGCATTTCTTCTCATGAAACATAAACACACCAGGCTCAAGCCCACCAGAACACCAGTCTTCAAGTGTTTCTGCTCCTGAAACAAGCCAGCTGACATGGTCAGATATTTCCTGAAATGTCTGTAATTTCTCAAAAGAAATTCCCCTGCTTGCCTGCAGTACCCCTGTCGGGCCACCCAAGAGACCCCATAGAAATATAATAAAATACCTGGAACTATATGACCACGGCAATTGCCACAACTGTACTATGCCCACCACTAGTCTCCTGGGGCCAGATATTCAAACGTTATGCAGGCGCTAATGGATGTTTGCCTGTGCTAACAAGGTTTTGTGCCAGTTTGTGGGAGGGTCTGTAGTCAGAGACCCATGCAGGGTGGGCCAACCCTGTTAACATCTGAGCACTACAATAACACTGCACCCATGTAATTGAGGGGTCCCGTTACATACAGACACAGGGGCAAATTTAGCAGTTTGAATTTGCAGTAATTAGCACCCAAAGGGGCATTTGTTTGCTGCCCATCCTGTTCATGTCATCTCATAACAGGCGGACAGCACCTGAGAGTGTGCACCCCACACCTGAGCACCCATCCGCTGTCAGCAAATAGACCTTGGTGCCTAGGGGCACCCATCACCCCCCAAACGCCCACCCCAAAATGATTAGGTATGCCTTGGAATCCAGTGGTACCATCCACCATCCAATTACCCATCCCAGTGCCTGTAAACAGACCCTGGTGTCTAGTGCCCCCCCCCGAGGACCTGTCCTGGGGCTTGCAATACAGTCACTCATTTCCCTGTCCCATACACAATCCCATTTCCATGGTGTCCAGTGGCACCCCCTACCTTCAAATCACCCATCCCAGTGTCAGCAAACAGACACTGGTGTCTAGCAGCACCCTCCACCCCCCAAACGCATGTCCACAAAATGCTTAGGTCTGCCCTGGTGTCTAGTGGTACCACCCCACCTGCTGAGCACCCATTCCGTGCTATCACTGAGTCCCCAGTGACTAGTGGAGCCCCATTCTGGCCTCCCAGCCCATACAGTTGTCTACATACCAGGTGTCCAGTATCCCCCAGCTCTCCCTCATTGGCCCCCACCATCCAGGTATGGGGAGGTTGGCTGGGTGTTGTTGCTTTGGGGGACAGAAAGGGTGGGGGGCTGCTGAGCTGCCATTATTCGTCACATCTGCTACGACAACTGGCAGTCAGGGGTACCACCCAATGTCAGGAATAGCTTAGATACATAGACTGGGAGCTGGGGGATGCCACTGGACATCTAGGAGACAGGGAACTGTACATGCCAGGAGGCCAAAGTAGAGGTTCTGCTAGCCACCCATTTCTAAGCATTTTGCAGATGGGCCTCGGGGGTGGGGTACTGCTAGACACCAGAATCTCTTTGTGGAACCAGGATGGGTGATTGAGGATGGGGAGTTCCACTGGCCACCAAGGACTATATTGCAAATGCTGGGACATGTGCTTTGGGGGGTTCTGCTACACCTGGGTCTATTTACAGGCACTGGGATGGATAATCAGTGGGTGGAGGGTGCCACTAGATGCCAGGGACTACATTCTCATCTTGGGGACAGGCATTTTGGCGGTAGTCAGTGCCAGTCGCTGCCAGGTGTAACATGCTGGGCCACCACAGGACGGGTGCAAACCTACCACTTCTTCCCATGCAAATGAGACCACAATGGGGATGCATATGTCCCCTCAACACCTTGAATGCCCAATGAGCTCACTTGCATTATGCAATTGAATATCATGCCACGGGGAGTCACGTGATGCTCTTCTGTGAGTAGCAGCTCTAAGCCCATGCTCCTGCTCCTAACAAGTTTTTTTCTCCTTAAAAGTGGCTATTCAACCTGATAAATTACTTACTGCAAGAAAGATCTCTGACCAGTATTGGGCTGCTGTTCTCCATTTTTGGGATCTAAACTGCTGAACCTCTGGTTACAATGGACTCAGAGATCGTCAGGCACTCCACCTTACACCACCCAGACACTGGATAAAGATTCTAAATGGGCCAAGGAACATGGTGCTCCTCCAGCAAGGCATCTACCACCATGTCGCTGGTGACTCCATTATCAGAGGAGAAATTTTTAGCAGAGTTGCAGCCACTCAAAACAGCCTTTCAAGAACTGACCACTGAGCTAAAATCAATGCGGGCCAATCTCGGAGATGCAGTGAAGCAAATTACAGATGTGGCTGCCTGTACTAGCTCCATCAAGACCTGGCAGAAGAAAGTTGACCCGGAGTTGGTGTCCCTGCAGCAGAAGATGGCCAGGATGGATGCTAAACTGGAGGATCTGGAAGGCCAAATATGGAGAAACAATATAGTGGTCTTCGGCCTTCCTGAAGATGCAGAGGGTACCTCACCATGTTATTTGCCAAGAAGCTCCTCACAAAAATAGATGGGGCCTCTCTCACAACTCGGTCTATGTGGTCGAGGGGCCCACGCTCACTAGGCCCAAGATCACTGCTGGGTGCAGGCCCATGCCCTTTATTCTAAAACTGCTCAACTATTTGGACCAGCAACATGTGTTGAACAAAATAAAGAAATTAAAGATATCACTTGAGAGGGCTCCAGGATCAGACTGACCCAAGACTTGCCAGCAGCCATTTGGCAGAAGAGGGCCACCTATCATCCCTTGTTACCAAATTGATAGCAGCTAGGATACACTTCTGAATGCTTTACCTGCGCGGCCTCTGTTTCTATCAGGACCATGGAAAACTTTGGTAACGCCAACAAGCCTCCCCAGATTTGCAGAGACTACTGCTCAACCTATTCAAAGACCACTGAAGATACGGGAGAGTAATTGAGTCTCTGGCACAAAAGTAAATACCTTGAATGCAATACCCTTTAAGTTAAAATGTGGTCATTAGTATGCTGAGGATGGTGTCTGTACCTACTGAAACATAGAAACATAGAAACATAGACTTTGGCAGCAGATAAGGACCACTTGGCCCATCTAGTCTGCCCATTTCCCTACCTACAGGATAGGCCGCAGATCCTAGTTAACCAACAGCCTATTTCTTCCTACCCCTGCAACAATTGCTTTATGTCTGTCCTATGCATTCTTGAATTCTCCACAGTTTTAGACCCCACAACCTCCTCAGAAGGCTGTTCCATGCATCCACTACCCTCTCTGTGAAATAGCCTTCTACATAGCCCCTGAACTGCCCCCATCTTTAAATTGTGTCCCCTTGTTCTTACACATCTCTTTTTCTGAAAGATGCTACCCTCTTGGACTTTGTTGATTCCACTGAGGTACTTAAAAGTTTCTATCATGTCCCCCCTCTCCCTTCTTTCCTCAAGGGTATACATATTAAGCTCTTTTAGTCTCTCCTCATACGGCTTCTCTTACAGACCCTGCACCATTTTAGTTGCCCTCTGCTGGACTGCCTCTATCCTGTCTATGTCCTTGCGGAGATGGGGTCTCAGAACTGGGCCGCAGTACTCAGATGGGGTCTCACCAATTGCCTGTATAGAGGGATAACAACTTGTTTTCTGCTGCTGATGCCTCTCCCTATGCATCCCAGTATACCCCCAGCCCCCAGCCCTCCCTACTGCCTTCTCACATTGCTTGCTAACCTAAGGTAATCTGATATGATTACTCCTAGGTCCCTTTCCTTTTTGTTGTTGTTACCACCTGCCCCCATTGTGTATTCTTCCCTGGGTTATTGTTTCCCAGGTGCATTATTTTGCACTTCTTTGCATTGAATCCTAGCTGCCATACTTCTGACCATTCCTCCAACCTTGCCAAGTCTCTTCTCATCCTTTCCACCTCCTTGTGTATCAACCATGTTGCAGAACTTTGTGTCATCTGCAAAGAGGCATACTTTTCCTTCCAGTCCCTCTGCAATGTCACTCATGAAGACATTAAAAAGGACTGGACCCAATACTGAACCCTTCGGTACCCCACTAGTAACCCCTTTTTCTTCAGAGTGTGGACTCCATTTACAATTACCTTCTGTGTCCTGTTGTCCAGCCAATGTTTTACCCAGGCTACCACCGTGGGACCTACTCCCAGGCTGGTTAATTTGACTATTAATCTACTGACTCTAAGATCAGAGCCTTTACCCCCACAGAAGGGACATTTTAACTCTCTTGATGGGGTTATATGACCCAAATTCCCTTGACTCAGAGCACAGACTTCTCTTGTTGGACTGGTGTCACCTTTGTTCTCTCATCCTAGGCTGCAGCTGATGCTGGTGAGCTGATATACAAGCTTCACTGTTTCTTCACCGAATGTGCGCACTGATAAGCTAGTGTGTACTGACAGCTCGAATGTGAACATGTCGAACAGGGGGGTCATTGGTGGACAAGATGGACTGTCAGATACCTTTAATTTCCTGTTTTAGGAGATCTATCAGACTTTCCTCCATCACCGTTACATCCTGACTTACCAGATATGTTTACCTAGCCTTAGTTTAATGTTTGGAAACTTAATGCTAAAATACTAGGATCAGAACTTTTCTCCATGATAAATGTTTTCTCTTTTTCCTTTTCTGAGGGCCCTTAAGTCCAGCGTAAGTTGTCTAACACATAACCTCATCAGTTTATTTCTTTTACAAGGCCTTGACTTTCTCCTATTATACTGGGCCTTCCGGACTCCACCAGCAAGATGTTACCATTATTTTGCCCTAAGACTTCCTGAATAGGTCATGGCTTCGCTGTTTACTCCCTTTGGAGATGCCTGAAAGTGCTAATTTTAATGTTGCTGAAAGCGTTCACCAAACAGAACAGCATATGAAGCATATTCATCTAAGTTCAGACTTCCTTATTACTTAATTACCTCTTTGTATAAGTTTTTTATGCATATATCTAGTGTATTACCGGTTAAGGAATTAGAAGCTCGGGGCCCATATACACTGCTAGGAGCAGACTACAGACTATATAGTCTTCAGACTTGAATAGCCCTGCCTCCAGTTATAGTTCATAAATGGACATTACTTACATGCCTTGTAGTTTAGCCATATACTTAGCCACTGGTACAACCCATTTACTACGTTGTTTTGTCTTGGGAGCGGGGGGGGTGATGAGTGGCAGCTACCCAAGGATAGCAGTCGTGCCCCAGTTTTGGGGAGGGGAACCCCTTGCTTGTCAGAAAGATGACATTGTGAATTTTTGTTCAATTGGGTTAATGTTCTTAACAGTTGCAAGGGGTTTAGGGTTTTAGGGGGACATATAGCAAGGGGTGGGGAGGGTTGGGGTTGTGGGTTGTGGGTGGATGCCACTAGAGGGGCCCTAGAATTACATTTTTCTATCCAAGGTACACCTAGTCGCAAGTGTCTTACACAGTTTATTAGTTCTGTTACTACAGGTCACCATGGTTGCTTTTAATTTCTGCACGTGGAATATAAAGAGCACAATCTCCTGTCAAAAGATCCAAAATTGTAATCCATTTACAGAAGTTACAAATTGACATCACTTCCTCCAAGAAACTCACCTGCCTTCCTCCCAGGTTCTCCTGTTAAGGTGATCCTGGGTTAGACAGGACCTTGGTGCTGGCTCTGACTCATAAAGGGGTGTGTCATTGTTATAGCCTGTAGACTACCATTCCACCTCCTTCAAAAGATAGCTGACCCTCAGGGATGTTATATTATCCCACATGTACTGCTTGATCACTTAGAGGTTGTTCTGGGGTCTATTTATGGACCTAACAATGATGACCCCTCGTTTTTACCACTTTGATGTCACTTTTAGCCCAATGGAGTTCACTTCCCATCATTCATGGAGGGGATTGGAATCTGGTCCTGTGTAACAACCTGGATAAAACTGGTCAGACCCGACAGGTTTTAACACCGAGGCAACTGGCTGTCAGGACCTTATGCCCTCCTTGGGCCTGATAGACCCTTGGAGGACACTGAACCCAGACCATCAGGGAATACTCTTTCACTCCTACCACATCACTCCTTTTCCAGGATCGACTACTTCCTGTTAGAGTGAACTATCTCTGGGACTGGTTTATGCCATTATTCTGCTAAAGTTTTATCAGACCACCACCCTGCTTTTGTTCAACTTAATTTATCACCATTGTTAAACAGAGATAGGGTCTGGGCTTTAATAACCATTTACTTATGTTGGATGAGTTGTTGCAGCAGCTCCAATCTTTTATTAACACCTTCATGGAATTAAACTCCCCTTCCATGCCCAAACTAGATATTCTGTGGGGAGCTTTGAAATGCACACTTTGAGGAGAACTAATCCGCCTGGCCACTAAGCATAAGAAACAAATTTATGCAATAGGTGTAGAGCCAAAATCCATTGCATAAATCCATCTATGCAATAGACATGGACATAAATCCTATGTGATAAATCTGAGCTACTATGTGATAAATATGAATTTTTTGATTTATACACATAGTAGACGCAGCATTACAGATTTATACACATAGTAGATATGTTACAATCACTCCAGAACTCATTTAGAATGTTCAGCCTCAGTACCAGTACTAATTATAGTCAAATGCAAATAACTTTAAAATGAAAAAAGATAACATAGTGCTGTGAGCATGGAAGTTGTTCAGCACAAAATTACAGTATCTACTAAATGAGTGGTATTTCATTTATAGAAACCTTATAGATTTTTTCAAAATTAGCTAAAAAGAGCAGAAAATGACATTTTTTGTTCACTTTTTTGACAAACATACACAAAAAGATAAACAATCAAAAGCAAATGTCCCTGCACTGACAGAAAGCATCCCTATTGCATAAATGGAAATATACAATGGTGAGCTGTCAGATAAATGATTATCTACATTTGTGCTGTTTGACCTCGGACATCTCACTCGTGGCTTATGCCACTTATGAGGTTACCGAGGTCAAAGCCAGTACTAATAGATAAATCATTATCTGACAGCTCATCATTACATTTAAGCACACATTTCAACAGGGTGGGCAGACACATACCTGCCCACCCAGGGGCGTAATGAGGCCTGATGCCACAGGCAGAGTGGGGTCTATAGCCCTGGAAGGGCAGGTATACCCCATACTGCCCACCCTGGATGGTTATTATTGTGCTTAGAAATGGAGTTTCAATGTCATTTTTGTTAAAAATTATTTAATGATGAAAAAGAGGGTAAAATAGTAATAAAAAGAATCAGAAACAGATGTTTCTGTAGAAATAATCCTTGGATTTCGTAACCTTAAATTGCCACCAGAGGGAGCTGTTGCTTATGAGACTAGTTTCTTGCTGCTTTATGGTGTTTCTCTTGTTTTAATATATTTTTAGTTAACCCCTCCCGTTTGACAGAGACACACACACAGATTTACTGATATTTGTTTTGTTAATGTAATGGACAATTGTTGCACAAAAAAAGAGGTGAGCAATTGGCTAAGTGTGGTGCCAGTGATGATGTGAAGAGGAGATACCATTGTAAACAGAATGAAAGTCTAGCTGAAAGAGGTGGCTGGGTTTTTGGCTCCTGATTGTGATACACTATTGCAGGTTGATTGGGACCTGCATCTTGGTTAGTTGTTGTTGGTGCTTTTTTACTTTGCAAGGCTGAAAACATTTAAATTGTTTAAAGCCAAAATTAGCTATTAAAGGGTGATGACAGTTTTGGCAGGCGGCTGGTAGTGATGGAGCGAGCACTGGGTAGCTAAGCGAGAGACAAAAAATGGCGGCTATTTCAAATTCAGCCCCATGGTTTTGGCCAATGAGGAAGCAAGGTGAGCACATGGATATTTCAGCGGATGATGTGGCACCTTGGGCTGGCACTCGTTTTAGGTGGGCATTGTTGTCTGATAGATGCCCTCCTAAAGAAGTGTCTCTGCCAATCAGAAGAAAGAATTGCCTTTGCCCATTTTCTAACCCTTATTTATTTCAACATACGTGGGATAACTCTAACCACCCTAGATTTATCCACAAATATGGGATAAATGCAAACTGTCAAAGGTTTTTTTGTTCACTTTCTTGACAAACAAATGTGAATAACTTTAAAATGAAAACTGATAGCATAGTACTGTGAGCACGAGAAATGTTTAGGACACAGATATCTACAAAATGAGTGGCATTTCATTTATAGATACCTTTTAGTTTTTTTTTAGAATTAACAAAAAACAGCATAAAATCCTATTTTCTTTTCACTTTTCTGACAAACAAATGTGAATAACTTTAAAATGAAAAATTATACCATGGTACTGTGAGCACAAAAATGTTCTGCACAAAATATCTACAAAGTGAGTGATGTTTCATTAATAAATACCTTTTAGGTTTTTTTATAATTAACAAATAACAGCATAAAATTAATTTTTGTGTCACTTTTGCAACAAACAAATGTGAAAAACTAAAACAAAAGGTAGCATGCTACTGTGACCATGACGTTTGTTCAGCAAGAATTTGTCTACAAAATGAGTGGTGTTTCATTTAATAGCAACCACCACATTTGGCAGACACGCACTAGGAAAGTTAACTGCGAGTCACAGAAATTATCGTTTAAAAAAAAAAAGATAAACAGTCAAAACCAAATGTTCCTGCATTAAGAAGCATCCCTATTGCATAAATGAAATACACAATGGTGAGCTGTCAGATAAATGATTTATCTACACTTGTGCTGTTTGACTTGGACTCTTCACTCGTGGCTTGCGCCCTCGTGAAGTTACCGAGGTCAAACAGCACCTGTGTAGATAAATCATTTATCTGACAGCTCACCATTGTATATCCCTTATGTCTGCTGTTTTCTCCTCCTCCTTGTTAGCCCATATACAAATTACTGAGGAATACATTTCCTAGCTTCCCTCCAGCACAGTGGGAGCAGTTAGAATATCTCAGATCTCAGTATAACAGGCTACTTGGAGAGAAGGCTGAGCATCTTATTTTACATTCAAAGTGAACTATTTTGATCAAGGGAAAGAGCTGGGAAGTTGCTGGCCCTTCAGCTAGATTCCCAAGCAATGGATAGAATTGTCCCTCAATCTATTCAGACTCTGGTCAGCTCTCACCTCACCCTGGGATACTGTGAAAACCTTTAAAAATTTTATCAATGACTATATGCTCTCCATTATCTTCCCTTTTGTCCACTTCAGTTTGAGTCCTTCCTTCAAAATATCACTCTCCATAATTGACTGACCCTCAGGTAGCTATTTTAAAAGCCTCATTGACCCTCCTTGAAATTTCCCAAACCATCGACTCTTTGTCTCGGATAAATCTTCTGGTCTAAATGGCTACACCACCAACTTTTATAAAGCATTTAAGGACCAAGTGGCTCCATTCTCCTGAATACTTACAACTACATCTTTAAGAAGGGTTTATCTGATCCTCTATAACTACAGCCACTATTGTAGTGCTTCCTAAACCAGGCAGAGACCGCTTGATGGTTTCCAATTACAGGCCTATATCACTTATTAATGTGGATCTTGAAATTTTTGCCAAGGTATTAGCGTGTAGATTGGGCCTGATATGGCACTCGTTGATCAGCAGGGAACAGGTAGGTATCGAAGAGGCAGACTTTCCAGAACCATCTCAGGAAATTGTCCTACCTTTTCTCGATGTCCAGGGAGTCCTCTACCGTGTTGTTGGTATCTCTGGATGCGAAAAGGCTTTTGATAGGGTTTTGTGGGAATACTTGTTTTCCTTTTACCCAGATATCGCATTCCCCAGAATTTATACATTGGGTCAAGGTGCTCTATTCTCTCCCATCAGCACATGTACTTTGCAATGGTATGTTATCCTCATCATTTCCCTTCATCAGGGCACTAGGCAGGGATGTCCCTCTCACCATATTTCTTCAATCTATTTTAGAGCCTCTAATTCATTAACTCAATTCCTCTTCTCGTATATCTGGTATCTCGATTGGTGACATGGACTATAAATTATCAGTATGCGCAGATGATATACTCTTATATGTCTCCTCTCTAGCTACATCCCTGCCTGCGGACCTTCAGATTATCTCCCAGTTTGGAGTTATCTCCAACTACAAACTAAACCTTAATAAAACTAAAGTTATGCCCCTTAACAATGCCACCCTTAAGTCCGACGTTGAACATCTTGGTTTACTATGGAGGAAGGATAAATTGAAATATTTGGGAATCTATCTCAGTACCTCTCCTGCAAGATGAAACAGTTTAATCTTGACTCTATGGTATCCTGTTTTAAAGTGGATCTGAACGTTGGTCCTGCTACCCCTTTCCTGTGGGGTCAATTGAGCATCATTAAAATGAATGTTCTAGCCCAATTATTGTATCCCTTCAGATGCATAACTGGGCCTTCCCTAATCTGGTTGCTCAAATTCATAGGACCCTTGCCTCTTTTCCATGGCAAGGCAAGTAAGCCCAATGGGCCTTTTCCAAATGAATGCATCATAAACAAGATGGGGATTTACAACCTCCTAACTTTTTTCTATACTATCTGGCGTTGCATCTAACAAGACTTTCCCACTGGTTGAAGTCATCTGGAGACAATCCCTCTAGTCTGTATTCTCCCTTTTGGGTAGAAATTGAACATTCCTTGTGCTCTATAAATGGACTTGACAGCAGGTCACTCACTTACCTTTCCAAGAAGAAACTTCCCCAACAATTGCATCCCTTGGGAGCATCCCTTCAGATTCACTTGCAACTCAGTTCCTTACTTAAGATTTGTCCATACCAAGATATTTCTCAACCACTATTTGGGAACCTTAACCTCTTGATATCTGGATGGATGCTCTCTAAAAAAAATTCTGGCCTGATATGGGAGTCAACATAGTTGGAGACCTTGTATCCCAGCAGAAACTGATGTCCTTCCAGGAAGCGAATACTGTGTATGGTTGGCCCCTACCTCTGTCTTCCAATTTTTCAAATTTCTCATATGCTGTTAAAATACTTTGGTAACGGACTATGGCATAGTCCTTCAGTATTTCAGTCCTCCCTTTTTCAGTTCAGCACCTGATACCCACTTAATCTCTTACTATTACTGATCCCTACAATCTTATTTGCTTGCCAAAGGGGTTCCATGGTATTATTGGTGGGACCAAGCTCTTCCAGCTTCTTCCCCTTCTAGAAACTGGTCAACCATCTGGAAACACTTATATGTGCAGATTAAATGGGACCGATACTGTTTTATGCAATTTCAGATCATTCATAACCTTTATTATAATAAACTGAGCAGAGTAAACACACTACGTATGGGTGCTCACGATAAAATATAACATCAAATACAAAACAATCCAGCACTCTCCACCACGTATAATGAAGGACGCTGCTCTTTGAAATTATAAAAAATGCCCAAATTTATTAAAGTGCCACAGTGCCTTGACATGTTTCAGATACAAATGGATCCTTTATCAAAAGGCTGTTGCTACTACCATCAGGTTGCCTTATATACTCATCACAATGACGTAATAGCAGTGCATCAAATGACAATCAAAAAAACATTTAAAAAGACAGAACAAATATCACAACACATTTGCATAATAAATACATGTCTGATTACAATATTGTTAAAGCATACTATTAAAGCATACAATTATATCAAAGAACATTTAATTTCTTGAAGCAACCATCAGAATTTCGCTTCAGCATTATGTTTTTCTAAATCCTTGATAAGGTGAAATTGTGAATCAGGAAGAGCTGTAGAAATAAAATACAAAAATACAGAAATCTTATTCATAATGTCTTAGATATTTCATTTTATAATACCCTAAAATATACAGGATATAAAATTCCAGTATTTCTGTATATGCATCCTTTAAACATTATTATTTTTTTTCTAATGAGATTGCTACCACAGAAAGTTAAAAACTTAACCGAGCGCATCACAAAATATTTCTTCAGTTATTTCAGCAATCTTAAACCTGAAATAAGAACAAAATTATTATATATGGAAACATATACACACTATAATAGAAACCTTATTTACATCCTACATTACCCTAATATTCACAATCATATTTCATATATTCTGAACTCTCAATATTTATTTATTTTAGATATGGCATCAAATCAAATACACCATTTAGTCCAGGATATTTGCAAGCTTGCAGAATGTAAATCCAAAATTCTTCTCTTTTCTTAATTAGATTATCAAAATTACCTCCTCTAGGATTTTACACACTTTATCAATAGCCCTATTAGAAATTGTGAATCAAGGGTTCTGTGGAATGATGTACATGAAAAGCGGTTGCATATTTCAAATCTTTGTTAACAATAGCTCTACAACATTCTACAATTCTGTTTTAAAATTATCTTAGCTTTGCCTATATAAAAACACCACATGTACAAATTGCTGCATATATGACTCCTATACTTTCACATGTAATAAAATGTCAAATAGCATATTTTCTACTATTGTGGGGATTGACAAAATACGTTCCTCCTGACACATCTTTACAATGAGAAAATTGTTTTACGTGTAAAGTACATCCAACAGTTCTATTTGTTAACCAGGTAGCACCTACTGAATTTGATTTCTGAAAGCTATGCACCAGAGTATCTCTCAATGTACAGTACCTGCTCTTCTATAAGTAACCCAAGGCGCATTGCTAGATATCTGATTCAAACCTGGATCTCCCTTAAGTACATGCCATTTATCCTTAAAATCTTCTCAAGGTGTGATGCATGAGTTGAAAAGGAAGTAACAATTGTGAATCTATTTTCCATTTTGCTTCTTTTACAATTTCACAATTATTTTCTTTCTGTAATAAATTATTTCTGTTTTATTACTGCCATTATTAAAAGCTAATTCTACACCTTCAAAGTTGTAACCTCTCTCTATAAATCTGTACTTCATGTCTACTGCTCCTTCCTGAAAACTGTTTTCTGTACTACAATTTCTTCGAATCCTCAAAAACTGTCCTTTAGGTATATTCTTAACAGTATGTCTCGGATGGCAACTAGATGCCTGAAGAATCGGTGCTTTTAGTATTCTCTTTTCTATAAATATCTGTGGTTATATTACCTTCAGAATCTTTATCAATTCGGATATCTAAAAAGTTCACTGATGTCTTACTAGCTGTAAAAGAAAATTTTAAGTTAGGATTTGTCGAATGTAAATAGTTAATAAATTCTAATAATTCTGTTAGTCCTCCTTTCCATATCATTATGGCATCATCTATAAAATGACGTCATAGTTTAATTTATGAAAGAAAGGATTGGTATCAGAATCTGTAACATCCTGTATATTTTTAGGGTATTATAAAATGAAATATCTAAGACATTATGAATAAGATTTCTGGCCCAGATATTCAAAGGGTTGCACATGGCGCAACAGTGTTGCACCATGCAAAACACACTGATGCCCCGGTGCAATATTTAAAAGGGAAAAGGCCTGCACAAATCCTGATGTGCCGAGTGCATCAGTAATGTATGCAGGCACAGGTAGGGGGGCGTGCACATGCATAACCTGCACAGCCCGATATTCAGCCTGGGATATGCAGAGTCATGCCGCCGCAACCCCTACTTGCGCCTGCACAAAGTTAAACCAAAAAAAAAGGCAAATGATGGCCACCCACAGGTGAGCTGCCGCATTGCAGGGCACAACATGGCAGCTGGCACCTGTGGGTGGCCACCTGAGTTCCTCCTGCACCTGGTGGCACCCCCCATACCCCATTGCGGGCATCCATGTAGCTAAATCCCCCCTCCAATATCCCTGGTGGTCCAGTGGACCGCTATGTGCCCAATCGTGGGCATCTGTTGACATCACACTGGTCCTCTGCAGCCCGATCACGGGCATTTGTCTAAATGAAACCTCCCTCTAATATCTCTGGTGGACCAGTGGACTGCTATGTGCCTGATCGTGGGCATCGGTATAGTAACCTCCGTCCAATATCCCTGGTGGTCAGTGGACGATCGCTGCCGATTGCAGGCATCTGTAAATCATAAAATAGTCCTATTACCCTGGTGGTCTAGTGTACCCCCCACCCGCCCACTGGGCCCCATCGCCCGCTCCCCGGTCAGCCAGCGGGTGGCAGCACTATCACCCGCCTGCTGCCCGCCGCCACCGACTGACTGCCTGGTGGCTGCACGCCCATTGGTTCACAGCATGAGCCAATGGGAGGGCAGCCCATACCAGACTATCAGTCCAGATATGTGAATGAATTCATTCACATATCTGGACTGTGGTATGTATATGGTGCTGCACCATTGGCTCACGCCAGAACCAATGGGTGTGCAGCTCCATCTGTCAGTCGGCGGGCAGGGTGGCAGGCAGGTGGGGTGCTGCCGCCCACCGGGCTGACCAGAGGGGAGCGGGGTGGTGGGACCCAGTGGGTGGGTGGGTGGGAGGGGGTACACCAGACCACAAGGGTAATAGGACAATTTTATGATTTACAGATGCCATCGGGCAGCGATCGGGTCCACTGGACCACCAGGGATATTGAGGGGGTTTCTTTTAGGACAACGTCTACAATCGGGCTGCAGGGTGCTGTCCCTGGCGGCTGCTGCCTGGCAGGGCGCCAGGCTCAAGTCGCCGAGGATTGGCACACCTGCATGCTAAAGGCATGCAAATGGGGTCATAATGACATGCAAATGGCCTCATGTGCGCCTTGCATAAATTATGGTTCCATTGCATGTCCCCTTTTGAATACTCATAGGTGCTGTGCATGGCTACAATGGAACTTGCGCTAGCACATCTCCATGCTCCACTCTGGCCACTTGCGCTGGCGTGGTGCCACTACCACCATGCACAGTGGGGTGGCCAAGTGCGATATTCAAAAGCAGCTCCGTTGAATATGCGCCAGGCCACACCTCTGCGCAACAAAGTTGAGCTGCGCCCAGGCTTGTGCCACAGCCTGGCGCAGTTTTGAATATCCGGGACTCTATGTTTTGTATTTTATTTCTACAGCTCTTCCTGATTCACAATTTCACCTTATCAAGGATTTAGAAAACATAATGCTGAAGCGAAATTCTGATGGTTGCTTCAAGAAATGAAATGTTCTTTGATATAATTGTATGCTTTAATAGTATGCTTTAACAATATTGTAATCAGATATGTATTTATTATGCAAATGTGTTGTAATATTTGTTCTATGTCTTAAATGTTTTTTGATTGTCATTTGATGGACTGTTATTCGTCACTGTGATGAGTATATAAGGCAACCTGATGATAATAACAACAGCCGTTTGATAAAGGATCCATTTGTATCCAAAGCGTCAAGGCACTGTGGCATTTTAATAAGTTTGGGCATTTTTTATAATTTCAAAGAGCAGCATCCTTCATTATATGTGGTGGTCAGTGCTGGATTTTTTTGTATTTGATATTAACCTTTATTATACTCCAGCCAAATTGCACAGAATGGGCTAGCTACCCACAAATATATGTTCTAGATGGGGCAAAAAGCCTGGGACCTTGCTGCATATCTTGTGGTCATGAGAGACAGTGATTCCTTTTTGGGCTTCAATTCAAACCCATCTTGATCCCTTGTTGGGTCTATCTGAGAAATTCACCCCTGACATATGTATCATGGGAGACTACACAGACAGAATGATTGGCAACCAGAGGTCACATATAGTCTTGATTTCAGCTTGTACGAAGAAGGTTATCCTTTGGCATTGGCTCGATCAGAGCACTCCATGTTATGTAGAATGGTATAAAGAAATAATGTTTGCACTACAAGCTAAGTACATTATACCAGGTATGTCCAATATATTGTCTAAATATAACTGTATTTGGAAACTTTGTATACTCTGTTACCAGTTAATTAGATAATTAATACGCCCGATAACCCTATCAGTTCATTTAGTGTAAGCTATGTTCAGTAATCAGATGCATATTTTTTCTTTGGTTACCTCTGGTGGCAAGGTTGGGGGGTGAGGGGGGAGGGGGAGGAGGGCTTCTTTTTGGATAAACCTAAAATAATTGTTCTTTGCTTAAATGATTTCTCTTTTTTGGACCTCTGTATCACTGAATAAGGTCAGACTTGGTTCTTCTATTTGTATGTTGTATTGAGGTCTTTGGATTCAACAAAGTATATTCAATTTGAAAAAAGAATATCACAACACAGCTTTCGGTGTTATCTGGCCTAAGAGTTCAAGTCATTATGGGCTGGATACAGCCGGGTCCATCTGTTAGAGCAGCACAAACTGACTTAGTGCTGCAGCAACGTGAGTTAATATTCAGTCAGATAACACCGTGTGCTATCCAGCTGAATATAGTAACCTCTGGGTACAGTGCAAACGTAAGCACATGCAAACTTTTGTGCCTGCTTTTTGCACTTTTTAGTATCTGACCTCAGGTGTTTCTACTCCTGAAATGAGCAAGCCACTATGCCCTCCAAATCCCAATCTCAGACATGCATTGGGGTAAGCATTATAATAAACATGTGCATTTACATGGTGTCTAAACCCTGACACTATAACATTCCACAAATAAATGTACTCTTAGCAGTATAAATGGGAATGTTCTAAGTGGAATGTCCAGGAAACAATTTAAGACAGGCGCTGCAGTTTGGCAGTTTTACTACTGACCAAACTTTGTACAAAGTGATGTAGGATGCCATACATATTGAGCTTTAACAATGTCATTCTCGTAGTAGCTCAGTTTTGTAGATAGTCCATATCAGGTCCAAATGCAAATCACAATTTCTGGACATAAATACCTAGGGGTACCTCTTGAAGAAGTTCTAGTAGAATGAGGTGTCGGGGGTCAAAATTCAAATCACATCTCCCAGACATAAATATCCAATTTTACAGCAGGAAATCACAGACCAGTTTGTAGCCTACTATGCCTGCCACCAGTCTCCAACTCTTTCTACTCCTGATATAATCAGTCTACTACTGTATGTCTGCCACCAGTCTCTAAGTGTTTCTACTCATTAAGGAGCCAGTTACTATGCCCACCACTAGACTCCAAGTGTTTCTGCTCCTGAAATAAGCCGACTACTATTCCTTGCTGCCAGTTTCAAGAGATTCTACTCTGAGAGAAGCAGGCTACTATGCCTCCACCAGTGTCCAAGTACTTCTACTCCTGAAATAAGCCAGCTACTATGCCTGCTACAAGTTTTCAAGTGTTTTCCTCCGAAATAAGCCAGCTACCTTGCCTACCACCAGTCTCCAAGTGGTTCTGCTCTTGAAATAAGCAGGCTACTATGCCCCTCACCAGTCTCCAAGTATTTCTACTCCTGAAATAAAACATCTACTATGCCTGATGCCAATCTCCAAGTGTTGATAATCTAATTATTATGGTGATGATTAATAATTCCCTCATGGCCACTCAGACAAGTGCTATTGCCATCTTCAGTCAGCACAGAATTGTGAGGCTGTATGACAAAAATATTATAAATTATGGCCCAACCATCTATTCCAGGTGTTTGATCCTGCAATTAACACAGGATGTCCTTCAGGCAAAGGTAAGCATTCAATTTTTTTTTGATCGGGTTGTGGTGTGGGTGGGAGGAAGGGTAGCATTGCATCATAGAATATTCTGTCTTTTTCGTTTATGTCTCTTCAGGTATTTATCAGCATGGTGTTTGAATCTTCTTGCTGCATAGTTCCAGCTGGGATCTGGATAACAGAGGATATGTGTAAAATAATACAATATTATTATGAAATAGATGTCATATCCAAAAGTGAGTATTAATATAATCTGACAGGAGGAACAGTTATTACTGTAGATTAAAATGGCTCAGTAATTAATAAGGATAAACCACCAGATCCAGATATTTGTGATCCTCCATTAACCCAGTATGTCCTACCAGCAAAGGTAGGTACACATTTTGAAGGGTGGTGAGGTGGGAGGAGAATGGGGCACCATTGTACCAACAGACATTCTGTTTCAATTCATCTTTCTTGGTTGCTTGTTTTTTTTTTTTTTCAGATATTTATCACCAGGGTGATTGAATCCTTTAAGAACAATAATAAAGTGTGTCACTGGACAAAATTAAAGTGGGATTAGTTCCTAATTTAATGAAACCTATGCAGCCACATATATTGAGGACTGGTTCACTTACCATTGATCTGGGAACATACAGTATACAGATAATTTCTTACAGCCACTAGTTACAAAAAACAGGAGTTATCATAGAGACACAATGGACACCATCTCCAAGTTGTAGGATTTTACATGGCAGAAAGAGTACAAGGGAGTGACAATAAATGTGACCATATTGTACTCTTTGTTGATCACCATCAGGGCCTTGATACAGTGTGGCAAACAATCCAAATGGTAGAGGAAGAGAGCCCCTTGCTGTTCCTCCTACGGTCCCTGGAAAATATATTTAATCACAGCTATTATACATTTGATGGTAAATTTTACCTACAGAACTGTGACATGGCAATGGGGCCCCTATGGTCATCTCTTACACCAATATTTTTAATAGGACTGTGGGAGGAACAGCAGGTTCAATGACTCATCAGATATGTACCTGGATCACAACAAATTCTGATTCAGGTACACTGGTGATATGTGATTGTGTTGGAAGCAACTCACACTTACATGGTTTCTTGGATTACATAAGTACAAATGACAGGAAACTTTGGTTTACCTCCCATCAGAAATCAGTAGGCAGGACTTTTGGATCTGAAACTACATGATATATTAGGAAAAAGATTATTTTAAATGGTATAAAAGGAAACAGCAGCTATTAACATACTGAGAGCAGATAGTGCCCCTCCACGCCACACTCACTGATAAGATCAATACCATTTGGGCAGCTTTAAAGATTAAGCACAATTGGTCAGAGCAAATGGAATTTGATAAACAAGCAAATAATTTGATCAGTAGATTAAAACAAAGGAGGTAGTCTGACCTGATTCTTGGAGAGGCCTCAAAAGGCCAGACAGGTGGAAAGGAATAATTGTTGAAGCTGAAACCTAGAGATTCTTATGTAAGTAAGATACCATTTGCCACCAACTATTTATCTGGAAAAATTGGAATATAATTTATTCAAACTGGTATAACTCTCATACAGATAAGAGTCTCAAAAGTGAGGTTGGTGACACATGTCTAATATAGTTTTCCAGAGCAAAAAACATCTCAGCCTCATTGGTTCACAGCCATTTTGTAAATGTTAGCAATAACATCAGCAGCTGATAACAATCAAAGACTAACAGTTTCAGTGCACCCCTTCAGTTCGACACTACGATGACAAAACATGAAAAAGACCATTACGGCAACAGTCACTGTAAGGTCCTTTTCCATGTTTCGCTTTCCCAGTGTTCTGTCCCCTCCCCAGACCAACTCCGACCCAGAGTTGATAATCCTTAAGTGCGGAGTGGGGAAAGAGCCCCCCCATGGGGGTGCTAGGTGCACAGGCCCCCACAGAAAATACTCGCAGATCAGGTGGCACAATACCTGCATTGGTATTGTGCCATCGCTGTGCGGGAGGTCGGCAGTTTCACTGTCGACCTCCCTTGGTGCTTCCCATTGTTTCTACCATCGTGGTCAATGTAATGTGCCAATATGTAGAGCAAGGGACCTCCAGCACAGGAAGAGGCACTGGATAAGGCACTTGGGAAAGCCATCATCAGAACAGCAAGTAAGTGGGATGTTCTGCTGGCTAGGTGACTTCAATCTGTGAGATCTGGGTGGAGCCTTCCAGCGGCAGGAGCCAGGGCCATCCTTGACTTCATACAAGAGGCTTTTCTAATGCATCGAGTCAAAGAACCACTAGGGATGAATAAGTGCTGTACCTGGTGCTTACAAACAGGGGCAACACTGCAGACATCGCAGTAAACACTCCATGGATCCCTGGGTACCAGTGATCATTATACAGTGTGGATTCATATGAAAAGAGGAGCAGAGGCAAACCACATGAAGATAAAGGTCTTGGACCTTTGGAGGCAGATTTTAATGAAATGGAGACTGACTCAGAGCCTGCCACATAGGAGAGGAGGACTGCAAGGGAGGTAGAAGCACGGAGGTATAAGGAAACACAGAGAGAGGGCAGGGAGGTACTGTATACCAAGTAAACCAAGTAAAGAGAGAAGCAGATGAGGTGGTGAGGAGAGCAAAAGTACAGCCAGAGGAAAGTATACCCAAAGGGGTAGCTAAAGGGGATAAGACCATCTTTGGATTTGTAAGTGAAAAGAGGAAAGCTAGGGGAGGGATAGTGAGGATATGGAGAGTGGAAGGGGGAGGCTGGCAAAAGAGGACCAAGAAAAATCTGTCTTCCTGGACAGGTACTTCTGCTCTATCTTCTTCACAGTGCGGGAGACTGACCACCAGGGAGTAGCAGGAACAAAGGGGGGGACAAGTAGGACACAAGTCCTTTATCACAGGAAAGAGGCCAGAAGGGACTTGCGACTCTAAAGATGGAAAGGTTATGGGACCAGACAGGATACAACCAAGTGAACTAAAGGAACTCTGGGAGGTCCTACCTGCCCCACTGATGGCCTTATTAAATAGTTCATTGGAAACATGTGTAGCTCTGAAGAACTGGAGAAGAGCAGACATGGTCCCTGTACATTCGATCAGCAGCAGGAACAAGGGAAGTACCTATAATCTTGTTAGTCTCACTTCAGTGATGAGGTAATTAATGAAAATCCTGTTTAAAGAAATCCACCAAGATAAAAGTTCGTAGCTTCTGCACCTGACATATTGTTGGCTTACCTCCACAGCTTGCTGGTAGTATGTTAAAGGCAACAAATAATCCAATCCTTAAAAAATCAATTTCACTTGTGAAATTCAATAAGCCGTGTCCCAAGGACTTCCCAGTTCTAAGTGCCTCCCATGTCCCGCCCCCGCGCTCACTGACATGATGACGGGATGCTAGCGAGAGTGCAGGGGTGTGCCCCATTATAGTCAATGCACAGAGCCTTTCCAATCATTTTTAAATATTATAATGGCCACTTGGTAATGAAACGTGGGCATTGATCAACTAATAAGGACCTTGTTGGTTGACCAGTGCCCATGTTTCATTACCAGTAACCATATAATATTAAAAATGATCGAAAGCCGCCACATTGACTGTAATGGGGGCAGGATGTGGGCAGCACTTAGAACCGGGAAGTCCTTGCAATCCAGTATATTAAATTTTGTGAGTGAAATAGATTTTTAACGATTGGATTATTTGTTGCCATCTTCATACTACCAGCATGCTGTGGAGATAAGCCAACAATATGGCAGGTGCAGGGGCTGGGACTGGTAGGAATCTTTAAGGAAAGGCTGGAACAGTATCTCGAATCCAGTGGGTTGTAAGACCACAGGCAACATGGATTCCATGGGGGGGTGGGGCATCTTGTCAGACAAATCTAATGGATTTCATTGACTGGGTCACCAGGAAATAGGTCAGGGCAGGGCAGTAGACATGTTATATCTGAACTTTAGCAAGGCTTTCAACACTGTGCCAAGAGACTGATAAAACTGAGCAGCCTAGGGTGGGATCCAAAGTGGTGAATTGTATTAGAAACTGGTTAACAGGTGACAGAGTATGGCTGTAAATAGCACTCATTTTAATGATGGGAGAATGACCACCAGTGTGCTGTAGGGCTTAGTACTGGGACGGTCATCTTCATAAGTTTTCGTATGTGACATATGCATTTTACGAGATACAAAAATCTGTAATTGGGTGGACACTCAGGAGGGTAGAGAGATTATGCTGGGATCTTCAGAAAGCGTTAACAGTAGTCAAGAGCATGGCAGTTAAGGTTCAATGCCTAAAAGTGCAAAATCATGCAGGGCACAAGAACCCAGGAGTGGAGTATAGGATGGGAGAGGTACTGACAGTCACTTGCAGCTCAGAGATACCGCATGGTATCTATGTTTCTATGTTTCTATGTTTCTATGGTGAAAGTACCATTTTCTGTTTTCAGTTTTCATCACAAACTGTTCCCTCTGTTACTATCTTGGCACCAGTAGGAGTGTTGCTGAGGGCATTTCTCCAAAAACTGGACTGTGCTCTGGTTTGCAAAGCTTAATATTACAGTTATTCTAGACTTTTACTTGGACATGTTCTTTAGCAGTGCACTGCATGGATTCTCCTATTATGTATTCTTAGTGATTGAAGGGTTGAGAGAGTTGTGTGAGTGTGTTAGTTAGATGGCTATATGGTGGTGATTGAGCTTGTTATATTACTGCATTGGTATCGGATGTTTGGTGGTTGTGCCTTTGTAGGATTAGGGTGTGTGTGAAGTGTTTCACATTTTAATTTAAACTGTTGTTGATTTGTATGTTTATTGGAGGGTGGGTCTGGGTAATTTAAGATTGGGATTTGAAACAGTGTGAACAGCAATCAGAAGATGTGCCATGATTTCAGACCCCAGCGGATTACCTATCAGCCATCCCTGCAGCTTGACTTCCGCCCTTTCACTGATGTCCCTTTATCAGCTACAGTGATTAGGCACTGTAGAGAGGTCAGGAATGAGAGAAGGCAGGATGGTAGATAGGTGGGGTGAAGGGGGTATGGTGGGGTGAGCCATATTACGGTGGTCAGGACCAGGAGGCACCCTGGGGCTAGATGAGGCCTAAAGAGAGGCCAGATGTGTTTGGCACCTATATCCAGGGCTCCCACTAGACTGAGGGAGCAACATAGAAACATAGAATCTGATGGCAGATAAGGACCCCCGGTCCACCTACTCTGCCCATTTCCCTACCTACATAAGCTCCAGAGCCTAAATAATCTGCAGCTTACCTTCTCTTTCCTACCACTGTGGCTGCCATCAGTGTATCCCATGCATTCTTGAATTCATCTATTGTTTTGGCCCCATGACCTCTGCAGGAAGATTGTTCCATGCATCCACCACCCTTTCTGAAAAAAAATACTTCACAAGTTTCCCTGCTTCCCGCCCCAAGCCTCATGCTGTGGCGCCTTGTTCTTGCACTTCTCTTTTCTGAAAGATTCTCCCCTCCTGGACCCTGTTTATCCTCCTGAGGTACTTGAATGTTTCTGTCATATCCCCCGTATCACTCCTTTCCTCAAGGATATGCATATTGAGGTCTTTCAGTCTTTCTTCATATGTTTTTTGGTGCGATCCTTTCACTATTTTCCTTGCACTTCTCTGTACCGCTTCTATTCTGTCTATGTCCTCCGGAGATGTGGTCTCCAAAACTAAACACAGTATTCCAAATGTGGCATTACCAACCCTCTGTACAGTGGCATCACCACCTCCTGTTTTCCACTGGTGATGCCTCTTCCTATCTGCATAGCATCCCTCTGTCTCTCCCACTGCTTTCTCACACTGCTTGGCTACTTTCAGGTCATCCATTTTAATTACCCCAGGTCTCTTTAGAGTTTTGTTATTGTTAGTATCCCCCCATCTTGTATTTTTCTCCAGGATTCCTGCATCCCAAGTGCAAGACGTTGCACTTTTTTGTATTCAGTTTAAGCTGCCACACTCTTGACCACTCCTCCAACTTGCTTAGGCCTCTTTTCATTTTTTCCACCCCGTCTGGAGTGTCCACCCTATTGCAGATCTTGGTGTTGTCTGCAAAGAGGCTTACCTTCCCTTCCAGCCCCTCTGCAATGTTGCTAATGAAGACACTGAAGAGGACTTGCCCCAGCACTGAGCCCTGTGGGGTTCTATGTGATAACGGCAATTGCGGAATAGTGATTGTCGTTTAGGCAAGTGTACATCTCTGAAAATGAATTTTGACGATGTACACTCACAGCGAACTGCAAGAGAGTGCCTGGGATCTAAGGGTTCACCCCTCACACACCCCACTAAAGAATGCTCAACTCCAGAGTGTGCATGTCGGGGGTATAAAACTTTAAAAAAATTTAAAAACCCAACCAATGCAAAAACAGTATCGTGCTCAGAACCAAACTCGGCACCCTCCCAACCCCAGCCTGCCACCTACCCGCCACACCACACCACACAGCCAGCTCGGCAGCCCACCACCATACTACACCCCACAAACCCTCCCTTCCCTTCTGCCTGTCACACAGTGTGGTCCCCCCCCCCACGCATGTATACATAGCAACATCTCATTGCTATATTCGCCTACCCCCCTATTCGGTTGCCGCCCCCTGCCAGGTAGCCCTGTGCACAGGCACCATGATTGAGTCATCCTTTTTGAAAGAGCTCAATCACAGTCACCCTGTACATGGGATACTGCCATGTGGCACCCCGCTGGTCACCCTCCTTTCCTGTGATTGCACTCTGTTAACAACCACCCTCTGTGCCCTGCTGCTTAGCCAGTTTCTGACCCAGTTTACTACCTTGTGGCCCACTCCCAGGCTGTATAACTTGTTTACTAGCCTCCTGTGGGGAATGGTGACAAATGCCTTACTAAAATCTAGGTAGGCCATGTCCACAGATCCCCCTCTCAATCAAACACCCTGGTTACATGGTCAAAGAAATCTATCAGATTTTTTTGACAAGATCTACCAGCTGTGAATCCGCATTGCCTTGGGTCTTGTGCCCAGCTGGCCTCAAGATATGCTACAGTGCTTTCTTTTAGCAGCAATTCCATTATTTTCCCTGCACTAAGGTCAAACTGGCCAAGCCCTATAATTCCAGTGTCCACTATGCTCCCCATGCATGCAGTGGTACCACATTTGCCCTCCTCCAGTCCTTTAGTACCACTCCTTCCTCCATTGATTTGTTGAAAAGGGATGTCAATGGTGCCCTATTACCTCTCTGAGTTCTTTCAGTATTCTGGGATGCATCCCATCTGGACCCATTGCCTTGTTTGCTTTTGATTTCAAGAGTTGCTTTAGGACTCTATCCTACATAAATGGACTGGTGTCCACCTCTCCTCCATGTGTGTTTCTACTGTCTAATTTTTGTCCCTCCCTTTCCCCTTCTTTTGTAAATACTGAGCAGTATTCATTTAGAATTTTTGCTTTTTCTAAGTCCCCTCCGCATATCTTTCCCCCCCCATTTAGCCTCACTATCCCTCTATTGGGATTTTTCCTCTTCTAATATACCCGAAGAAGGTTTTGTCTTCTTTCACTGATTGTGCTGTTAGATCTTCCATTTGCACCTTTGCACTTCTGACTGCTTTCCCCAGTGTCTTCTGCTTTGCCTGATACAGTTCCATGTCTTCCTCCCTCTGTGTTTCTTTGTACTTTCTGAATGCTTGTTTCTTTTCCTTAACCTTCCCTGCCACCTCTTTAGAAAACCATAGCAGCTTTTTCCTTCTCTTTGCTTTGTCGACTTGCTTTACACAGAGGCATGCTACCTCTGCTATGGCTGTCTTAAGTGTTTCCTCCTGTTCCTCAACCCCCCACCTTTGCCTGGGCATTCTTGGGTGTTCCCTCATTTTTGCAAAGTCTGCCCTTCTGAAATCCAGGATCTTTACATTTGTGTAACAGATAGCCGATGAGCGGCAACCTCCTGAAGTCCTTGGGTGGTTCTATGCAATGCTAGATTGATTAGGAATAAGACTGCAACTTGTGCAGCCTTGATTCCTCGGTCAATCTGGCTTGCGTACAGAGACTTGGTTGGGGGATGATGCAGGTCCAGTTCTGAGGCACCTGTCCCAGCTGAGTTCACCATACTGCACTGCCTGAGGATGGTATGCAGGGGTGGGGTGTGACCATCTGTTTTAGATCCTGAACTTTTCTGTGCACTTGGTGGGGTCTACTTCATTGTTTAAATCTGTGGTTGTGTGCAGGGGTCAAGGTGCAGGCTGCAGGTGGAATTACTGCAGGAAGTCATGGACTTCATCACTGATAGGATGTTGGGAGTCTCTGAGAAGGTTAGTTCTGGATGACTTTAATGCCTGGATCGACGATGAACTCTCGCATTTTGGTTGATTTCCTCCAGAAGATGACTTCTATGGGCCTCTCACAAGCTGTTGCTTCTGTGACCCACAGCCACAGTCATGCCTTGGACCTAGTGTTCTCACTGGGGCTTGAGGTTACCAACCTTAAGATTGACCGGTCATCTGGTCAGATCACTGCATGGTGGAGTTTTCATTCAGGCCTCCATTAGTCCTTCTCCTGTTGAGATGACCCGTTACCGCCTGTTGAAGGGTTGTCCCCAGAGGGACTGATGGTGGTACAGAATCTATCTGGTGTGAGCGTTGCTTGTGTGACAGGTATGGGTGAGGTGGTGGCAGCCTAGAATAGTGCTGTCTCCAAGGTGCTCGACTCTGTTGCACCGGTCTGTATACGACCCAGGTCTTCTTGCTTCAGACCTCAGTGGTTTGATGGGGCTCTTAAGGAGATGAATATAAGAGTTGGAGGTTGCAGCACTGTTGGCTGAAGTCTCTTTCTGAGGAGGATAAACTAACAGAGAATTCACTACAGTGAATATCAAAGACAATCATCCATAAGAAGTGTTCCTGTCCAGGAGATTGCTGCAGTGAGAATTGACCAGCTCTGCTTTCCATACTGTACAGAGGCTACTCTATCTTGCCTGTCTGCAGCAAAGAGCATTTTCATCTGCCCTGTGTGAAGAATTCACTCTGTTCTTCTCTGACAGGGTGTCTCCATTAAGGGTGGGGATCCTTCTAACAGGGCAACTGCAGCCCTGCAATGGCAAATCATGTGTTTCCTGAAGCACTCCTATTGTCTGGAGAGAGTTCCAGCCAGGGTGACGGAGGTTTGCAAGGTGAATTTGAAGCTGCAGTCCACATACTGTGAACTGGACCCCAACCCGACCCATCTGTTAATGGAATGTGTTGAGTCAGTTGGTCCAGTGTTTGTTGAGATTGTCTGGTGTTTGCTTTTGGAGACATTTCCTAGTGGCCTGAAAGAGGTGCTGGTGAAGACCATCCTCAAGAAACCATCTACTGACCCTGACATCTTGGTGAGTTATAGTCAAATCCCTAACCTCCCATTTTTTGGATAAGGTTATCGAGTAAGCAGTGGCTCTGCAGCCCAAGGCATACCTCTTGTCCTCTGGCATCTATGAGCCCTTCCAGTCTGGGTTTAGATCCAGGCATGGCACTGAAACAGTGTTAGTATCATTGTCAGAGTACAAAATGATCTCCTCAGGTAGAGATAACGGGGATCAGTCAGTAGTCATTCTCTTTAATCTCTCCTCAGCATTTGACACTGTGGACCATGTAGTGTTGCTAGAATGCCAAAGGGAGCTCTGTGGACTCACCCGGTAATGTCATCAACTGATTTGAGTCCTTTCTCACAGGCACGATGCAGAAGATAGTGATGGGGAGTTTCTCTTCCTGCCCCAAGCTGCTGCCACGTGGGGTACCCCAGTGCTCGATCCTGTCTCCTATGCTGTTTGCAGTGTACATGCTTCCCCTGGAAGAGATAATTAGATGGTACAGCTTGAGTTTTCACTGTTATGCAGACGATACCCAGCTGTTTCTGTCATTTGTACCCAGGATGAGAGATGCCATGGAAGTGCTAAATAAATGTCTGACTGAGATCCAGAACTGGATGTCCTGTAACTGGCTGAGACTCAACCTGACAAAACAGAGATGCTAGTGATTGAGTCTGGTCATCGGCAAGATATGGGTGCTGCTAGGATGGGAACCGGGTTATTCCTTGGCCCTACTGCTTTGACTGAATCTACCAAGGTGAAAAATCTGGGCATTATCCTTGATGATGGATTGACACTTGAGGCTCAGGTGTCATCAATTCTCTGGAGTGCTTTTTACCACCTGAGGAATGTCTCTCGGATCAAAGCCTTGATTCCACCTGACAACCTGCCCTCACTGGTACATGCCTTTTTGATGTCTAGACTCAACTACACAATGCTCTTTACCTCAGGGTCAGTGGAGAGATTCTCTGTTACCTGCAGCTGGTGCAGAACACAGCAGCCATGTTGCTGACGGGTCTTCCGATGTCTTGTCACGTGATCCCAGTTCTTTGCAATCTGCACTGGTTACCGGTTAGGTGGAGAATCATCTTCAAGGGGGCTTGCTCAAACTGGCTTGGTGGTACTGAGGGCTGAGGCATCCACCTTACCTTGTACCACACCAGCGACTCAGGTTCAGGAGCAGACTCAGGGTGCTGGGAGAGGAAAGGATTGAGCATCCAGAGAACTATTCTCCTCTTCTAGAAGGATAGTCTGGGATTTCCCCGCTTTGTAATGGATCCTAGTGGACACTGAAAGCACTACACCAGCAGGGGATATACATGGGGAAGAGGTGACGGTGGATATCTGCAGGAAAATTCACCTCCAAGATCTTTGAGGGAGGTTCCATTAGTGGAGGTGTTAAGGTGGGGTCTGAAGGAGCACCTATCTAGAGATGCATTTGCAAACTGTCTATAGCCTAGATTAGCTGACTGCTGAATCATTTTAATTTTAACAGTTTTTTAATTTAGATTGTTTTGCTAATTGTGTATTGTTGTCTTTGACTTATGTTTTGTATTTTATATTGCTATCTACTCTAGCTTTTGCCTGCATGTACAGTGCCAGAGCCTCTGGGATAGAGTGTTTGATAAATACAATTGTACTTACTTACTTACTAAGCAGGATAGAAACTGTGGGGTTATCATAACTGATGACCTCACAGTGGCAAACAAGTGTGACAAAGTCATGTGTTGGGCTAGCAGGATGCTGGAGTATGGGGAGGTATTATCAGCAGGAAGAAAGTTAGTGTTGCCACTATATAGCTCAATGGGAGACCTCCACCTGCAGTACTGTGCCCAGTTTTGAAAGATTACACCACAGAAAGGACATAGCCAAGGTGAAGGCAGCCCAGATGAGAGCAACAAAGGTGGTGCAGGGGTTGCTCAAGAAGCCCTATGTGGAGAGACTCAGGGACCTCAATATGTACACCTTAGAAGACAGGAGACTGAGAGGGGACATGACAGAGACCTACAAGTACCTCACATGGGTGAAAAGGATGCAGAAAGGAGTCTCTTTCAGATGATAAAGAATACCAGGACCAAGGGGCATACAATGATGAAGGTGGAGGAAGTTTATTCATTTAAGGTAAAAGACACTTGGAATAGACTGCCAACTGCAGTGGTGGAGGTGAAAACAGTGGGGAGGCTTCAAGCATGCATGGGATAGGTATAGGGGAATATTAGTAAATAGACAGGGAGGGAGAAGGATCACAAGAGACCAGTTAGGCTCTATGGAGACAGATTAGGCAGGATGCACGTGGGCAGACTATGTGGGCCAAGTGGTCCTCTTCTGTCAACAGATTCTACAGTATGTTGGGGATTCGGTAATTGTTTTACAGATTTTGTTGTCTATGCCATTTGGTGTACCTGCGGACTATTGTATATTGAAAGAACACACACAAGCTGAAGGTGAGGATCCAAGAGCACATACAAGCAATCTTAAGCAAACATAAGAGTAGTGCTCTGGGGGCTCACTGTAAGGTATGTCATGGCTCTGATCCCAGGACAATAAGGATTGTAGGACTTGGAAAAAAAAATCTTTAGTTTACCCAGAGGAGATAATAGATTGCAGAAACTGTTAAAAAAGAGACTAACTGGATTCTAACATTTCAAGCCTTTTATCACATGATCTGAATAACTAAACTGACTGTACTCCACTCTTGTAAAAGTGATTGATTAAATTACTCTATAGTCATGCAACATGACAATGTGGACAAATATTTGCTTCTCGTTTATTTAATATTGTTGTTTTACTTTGAGTTTTCTTATAAATATTGTTCTATTTTTTTTCTCAGGCATGATTATATACAGTACCAGTTGAGATGCCAGTATCACAGATTTTATTATGATATAATTTATTCTATTTCTCTTATTATAAACATTTTATGATACTGCTGTCAATGTGTGTAGGATATAGAGGATTATGTATGAGCAATCATACACAACAAGACAGCTGTATGATCGAGAGCTTTCCATGGTAACCAGAGACCTCGAGAGCAACGCTCAATAGGTCCGTTACCACGGAAACTGTGAGATTGTTCAACTGCCTTGTTTGTGCATGGTTGCTCATACACAATCTTAATAGTGTATGGGCAACCATGGGTGGCACTCCTTTATCCCCCAAACAGTTCTCCAATAAAAGAAACACTTACTCAGGTGGCAGTTCCATTGCTCCACTCACTTCCTCACCACTGTGGCTGCTCAATTCGCATGCATGCCTACATTCAATGTTGTTGTGCTGCACTAGTGACATATTCGTGCAGCACTACAACATCCTGACACACTGGTGCAGCACAACAATGCTGTTCAGGCATGGTTTCCATGCGGAACGACGTTCCATATACTATAAAAAGATAGTCGAGTAGCTCTGGGGAGTTTGAGAATGTCCTTTCCCTCTTCCCCTTATGAAGCTCTCCCTTTGTTTGGCATGAGAATCTAGCAAGTGATATCAACCATGCTGGCACCATATGGAGTAAGTGATATCAACCAAGCTGCTACTATATGGAGTAAGTGATATCAAGCCATGCTGGTACTATATGGAGTAAGTGATATCAACCATGCTGGTACTATATAGAGTTAGTGATATCAACCATACTAATACTATATGGAGTAAGTGATATCAACCATGCTGGTACTATGTGGAGTAAGTGATATCAACCATGCTGGTACTATATGGAGTAAGTGACATCAACCATGCTAATACTATATGGAGTAAGTGATATCAACCATGCTGGTACTATATGGAGTAAGTGAGGGGGGGATGCCGCACCAGGAAAATCTCCGGTGTTAATGCAATGGCAGTGCAAAGATACAGAAAAGAAATACACCAGAGAGCACAAAGGAAACCTAAGAAACAATATATTGCTCACATTTAATTTATTAAGTGTAAATAGTGGTAAAACAAGTGTATTAAACTGTGATTATAAATTGTTGTTTTGACAAGTTAGTCCTTTATAAACATATTAAAATGGACATTAGTGTGTGTATTCATCCATCATATGTGTGCTTTGAAGTTTGGACAAATAATTTCCCATATCTATCTATCTATCTATCTATCTATCTATCTATCTATCTATCTATCTATCTATCTGTCTGTCTGTCATCTGCCGTCCATCTGTCTATCTCTGTATCTATCTCTCTATCTCTATCTCTCTATCTTTCTATGTATATCTCTTGAGATCTAAATAAACTCTTAAAGTAACTATCATGCATTGTTTGCTGATATGTCTGCTTTTCTTAATCGTACTCAGGTCATCTAAATCTGGTTGTCTGCACCATGCAAATGTAGAATCCTTATGCCTGCAAATGATGGTAAAAATTTCAATAAATGCTTAACATGGCCCAAGAAATGAAAACTTAAATCCATAAAAAGAAAATGAAAAGCAACAATATTGGCATCATAATTATGAAACAAGTTTATGACATTATTAACTTAGCTGATACTGTCTAAAATGATAAGCTTGAAAAAACAGTTTGTATTGGAGGCAATGCCTTATAGTGACATCAATTGTTTAACTAGTCTTTAACAGTTAAATAAGTTTACAGTAATTTATAAACATTAAGGTTGTGTAATTAATTTACTCCTTATTAGTGTCTCATTGCATTTGCAAATTTTTTTGTATGCACACGCTGTTTTTTTAAATAAATAATTTAGTTAATACACCTATTAATTCTCTTCAGCAAAATATACAAGTCTCTCATTGTGACAGTTTATATCAAAGTGCAAAATATCTCATTTAGGTACAGAGTATAATTAAAAATATCTTATTCTTGACTTTATTTAGCATATCATTGCCTGATATATTATTTAGGAAGCACAACCTGTATTCCTTCCAGAGGCAGTCCTTCTAAATCCACTGTTCCTTTTTATCACTTGAGGCCAGAAATGTTGCTATAATTTCAGCCTTTTCTGAGATGGAGAATGAACGCTGGATCATTATTCGCATCAGCATATCTTATTAGAAAGCTTGAAAGAAATGCCTTTCTTGGCTTATTGTATAAGGGGCAGTTAATTATTAAATTCAGAATTGTCTGGTGAAGGTTTTTTCTGGTTCTGGCAAATGTCACCACTAAATTGACAGTCAATAAACGACAACCACGTGACCAAGTGCAGCCCAAAGAGGAGCCCAACAGACAGTAGAGGCAGAGGTGGTAACAGCCAGAAGTGTGTGCTACAGATACAAGCAAAAAAATCTCAAGAGAGGCAGACACAGTGGTTATAAGCTGCCACTGAGTGCAAGGTCCTGCTGGTAGAGGTGACGTTACTGTGGCCCCAGCAATGGGACTGACTGCTGGCCTTGCTGGGAGTGCTGATTCTGCTGCAACTTTTGCAAGACTGTTAAAGTCTCCAGCTCCAGTTAACGTGGATCACCTGTTGTTCTATCTGCTGGGCCATTTATAACAGCTGCAGATCTGCATGTGTGCATTTTCTGCACTTGCAGAATTTCATAACATGCCATTTTTGCGATTTCCCACACCTGTGGACATTTTGACTGCGAATATGCTGCACGTGCATTTCCATGGTTTTGCAAGTCTTTTTTTTTTTCACATGGGTTCACAGCAGGCTGCTCATGTCTTACTTATGACCCAGTTAGTAAACTTTTAGACAAGGGCATACCAGCAGATATCATACTGTTAGATTTTTCCAGAGCATTTGACACTATCCCACACTGGGCTATACCCCATAAATTAAGGCCATTAAACATAGATCCATACTTAAGAAACTGGATATGCAACTGGCTGTCTGGTAGGATGCAAAGGGTATCCATTAATAGGTTTTTGTCTGAGAGGGCATGGTGACAAGTGGAATGCCACAGGGTTCTGTTTGGGCCCTGTGCTGTTCCACTATTTATAGCCAACCTCAGGGGCAATCTTCATAATAAACTGATTAAATAAGTGGATGATACCAAGTTAAGTGGACCATGTGAAACACAGAAGAACATTAATTATATTCAACATAACTTAAATTTAATAACCCACTGGGCATGAGTGGGGTATGACATTCAACACTGACAAGTGCTGTGTTTTGCACTCTGGAAAAATAATAAATATGTACAGGACACACTCAGCAATACTGTGCTTGAACACTCTACTGGTGATAGAGATTTAGGTGTGCTCATAGCTGGTAATCTGGACTTTGGCAACACTATGTACTAATGCAATCTCCAAAGCAAATAGAGTGGCATGTTCAATTCATAGACACATTAAAGTAGGAGGGCTGAGGTGTTGTTAGCCTTTACAGATCTTATGTAAGACCTCAGCTGTATTTCTGTAGTCAACTATGGAACCCACACAAAAGGGGTGACATTGCAAGAATAGAAAGAGTAGACAGCGGTATGACAAGAATAGTATCTAATGTTAAAACCTTACATATAAAGAAAGAATCGATAAATTAGGTCTGTACCCTTGGAAGACAGGAGAATATGAGGTGACCTATTGCTGTACTACGACACCATCAATAACACTCTAAAGAGGAACTGGGTATCAGATTTAAAAATCACAATTCACACACCAGGGGCATTCACTACAAGTACAGGCTAATAGTTTTAGAACAAATAAAGGAAGTTTTCTTCACTGAAAGAGTGGTGAACATAGTTTACCAGACAGTCTGGCCCTTAGTAACAACAAAGTGGCCTTCAAAAGAGGTATTGACAAACTTATGCAAGACAGTATAAAACTAAACTATTACCTGTGACAATAAACCATACAGGACCACGTATGAGCATACACCTTTTTTGCTCCTTATCAACAGTGACAATAGAGATGTGTGGATTTTTTTGCTCTCTTTGTGAATCTAGCCCAATGGTCTTAAGCAGGAGTTCGATTGGCAGAGAAAGTCACATGTCTGAAACTGTGTTGGGACACAACCATGACTGATTTTCAAACACCAAGAAAGAGGAGCTTCAGAGTACAGTACTAGACCCAGCGATTCAGAATCTGAGGAAAGTTTCAATCAGCGTCTTTTTTTAGCCACTACTCCTCCTGGATCCAGCCAAAGGCCCAGGAGGAGGAGCAGCAGAAGAATACCATTCAAACCGGACTAAAAAGAAAACCATGGGCCAAGAAGAAGACATGATGTGGAAGATGGAATAATGGGAGGAGAATACAGAATGGACACATACCACACACAGAACAGGAAGAACTACCAAATGTCATCAACATCTCATACAGGGATTTGAACGCTGTAGAGACATTGGTACTTTAAAGAGGACTGTTGTTCATTCTGACTCAAATCATCAACAAATTTAATGTCTTCATGAAGAGTAACAGCTTTGTAAAGAACCTAAACCTGACAGTATTTTTTGATAAAGGGACAGACACTGACACCACAGATAACAATGTTTCAGTCCCCCGAGACTGCATAATGGGAGGGCTTCAAGTCCTGTTCTAATTTTGGCCCATAGCTAGATCCAGCTATAGAGATATTCCTAAAATGTTTTGAGTCAGACTTGAGAGGGGTATTTTCTTACAACATTGAAATGCATGGATAATAATTTGAGTAGAACAGAGAGTGAAGAATCTTCTGGAGCCACCAGGTTGTCTGATAATTCTTGAGATCAGGTGGCTCACTGAACCCATATCTCGATATGTGGATTCCCATTTGAGACCCTGGTCTCTCACATGCATTCATACATTTGTGACACTCCCAATATGATTGTATCATTGCTGGAAGTCAGAGTGTAGAACAGCTGGATAGTAGCAACACTTGATATAAACACATTGTACAGTAATATCCCCATATGGAGGTATTGAGGCAATAGAGCACTATTTAGTGACTGGTACAGATTTACACATCAGCAAATAACAGTCTGAAGTGGTTCTTAAAAACAATGTTTTTCTGTTGTTGAATAGACATTACCTGCAGATAAGGAGTACTGCCATCAGTGCCTCATTAGAACACAGCTGACAAACCTTTTAATGGGGAGGTGGGCGAGGAAACTGTGGTTTTTGATCCAACATGAATGAGCATCTCCACAGAAGAAGATTGTGGCTGTGCTTTATTGATGGTATATTTATTGTCTGGAGAGACAGCAGAGAAGAATGTGGACGTTTGTTAAATGGTTAGAGGGAACAAATGAGAATCTGAGGTTTCAGTTGCATTAGAATGGGACAGAATAAACTTTTAGATCTTAGAATTATAAAACAAGAGGATGATATTATATTAATCAATCTGTATACCAAATCAACAGACAAGAATAGCTACCTTAAGCATGATAGTTGCCACCCCAGGCATACAATTCTCAATGTCTCGAAGGGGCAGTATATGTGCATGAAGCACAATTTAAGCACCAAAGAACTGTATGCTAAGAGGCAGACGAACAGTCTACTAGATTTCAACAGAGGGGGTATAAAGGTCATGAAACTGAACCAATCAGGGAGAAGGTGGACAAAATGGACAGAAACACTCTCCTGAGAGATTCAGTTAAAAAGAAAGAAACCAGTGAAGGTTTAACGTTTGCTATTACATACAGTGGCATCCCCAGAATGAAATGTACTTTTAGCGACTCTGCAGTATGTTGCAGCAGACTACTGAATAAATATGTAATTTCAATGGCAAGTAGTCCCTTTGTCATGCAGAATACTGTGGCATTCAGTTCATCTTGGCAGTGTCAAATTTTCCTGAATGACAAAGTGGACTAATTACATTGAAATTACATTGCTTTATTCAGTAGTCTTCTGCAGCATTCTGCAAAGTGCTGCAAAATGCTGTGAGTTCAGTGATTAAAAACTTGGGGAAATGGACAGGATTGTATTGTATCTTGATGTTTTGTTTAATGGGCAGTGAATGTTTTATTATTATTTTACTGTGTGCTGATGTTCTGTAACTACTGTTTTGTATTTAATTTTATATGTATACTGATTGCCCATGTAAACGAGTCTTTGGCCCATGGTCTAACCAGTTTAACTAAACAAAACAAACAAAACAAAATCTCCCTATACTATGAGCTGTCCCTGCACATTCTGAGAAAGTGAACATGCCTCTAACAGTCTTATATAGACGTGGCAAGAATATCAGTGACTGTCTTGTGCACAGCCATTTGAGGGTGGATCAGAATGGTGGGACTTGAACTCAAGGTGGATGTAGGTCATGTGGAGTCCGAAAGGTGTGCCCTGTCATTGTTAGAGCTAGCATATTCCAAAATGAGAGAGCTGGAAATGTGAAACATATAAAGGGTAACATAAATTGTAATACAGAGGGTGTTATTTACATGCAGACCTGTTCATGCAGAGCATTTTACATTGGTCGCACTAAAAGACACCTGAAATAAAGAGTGGGCGAGCATCAGAGGGTGATTCAGAATCAGAAATCTGAATACGTTATGGCTGTGTACATAAACATAACAAAAGCACAGAAACTAGTCACTCTTTAAAAATTATTTTTCAAGTACTCTTTATTCTAACTGGTGCCAAGCAAAGACCCTCATCACAAGTCCAACGTTTGCCACTCAGGGCTTCTTCAGGAAGAGGATCTATAGGTAAAACAATTATACATAGTTATATACATTACTATACAATACAGTATTTACATAACATTTAAAATTCCTCTTCAGTAAACCCAAATCCGGTACCAAGTGGAAAATGTCTAAACATTCTCTTACATCTCTCAAGGTATTAAACCTGTAAGTTATCAGTGTTCTTAAAATACTTTCATTATGAGGTTCCTAATTAAATGCAATAATTTTTATGTTGCTTGCATGCATGTGCAAGAAACATAGTGCCATCATCCGAGTTTTCGGAGGTGTGTCAGCCCATCTTCCAATGTAGTCAGTGTGTTTGCAGGTGCGGCCCAGTTCCCCAATCACTGCTGCAGCTGTCTATGACAAGCTGAAAATGCAGTGGCATACAGTTGAAAGAGCTCCGGCTTGGCGTGAGCAGGCTCTCCCCCACACACCTTTCGCGCACCGCACACTGCGTGCTCATGCGCCTTCCCCACCCCACACACTGTCACGGCCCGTTGGGGGTGCCCAATCCCCTCGGCTCCACGTTCCCAAAGCATCCAGGTGCCACGCTGAGAGCCCACCCCAGCGTGGCAAAATGATGTACGGCCGATGGGGTGCCCAACTCCCGTCGGCTTCAGTGCTCTCCCCATGCTGTCGCTGACGGGTGCCCAATCCTAGTCGGCTCCACTATCTCCCCCAAGCATCCAGGTGCCACGCTAGGAACTCACCCCAAGCGTGGCAAAATGTATATAGCAGAGGGTGCCAAATCCCCGTCGGCTCCATGCCCCACCAGCTGTCCTTGTGCCATGCTGGGAGCCCACCCAGCATGGCAAACGCCCGCATCGCATTAAAAACAAAAAACCTGGAAATAAAACCGTCCCTCGGCGCCTCCCTTGCCCTCCCACAACCCACACCCACCCACTCGCACCCTGCCTCCCCACACCCCCCTCACCCCATACTTACCTCCGGAGTCCAGCGTGACGATCTTCGGTGGACCGGGAACACGTCTGCACTCTTCAAAGCCGACCGCGAACTGAGGAAATGCCGGTAAGCTGTATAATGGAATAGATAGGGTTTTTTCAACTTTGTTGCATATCTCAGGCATTTTTGGACTTTTGCACCAAATTTTCAACATGGGGTTTTTGAATCCCTTCTCATGAATGATGTCACTGTCATGGCATTACTCAGGCCTGAAGGGTGATTTCGCAGCCACTGCGCAAAATCACTTTTCTGGAACAATTAATAAAATGACACTGCCAGTGTTCATAAGGTGGGCTCTCAAAAAGCCTATTTTGAAAATTTGGTGGAAAAATTCCAAAAAATGACTGTTTTATCTGCGTCAGCGCTAGCAGTTCCTACGCACACTCAGAAGTTCGCTAATTTTCAATATTTTCACTCCACATTTTCAACATTGCCATTTTACCACACCTCCTTATGAGCAGTGCAGCTGTCATTTTTCACATCTTGCCCAAAGCGTGTTTCCGCTCATGTAGCGCACAATGGCGCAGTCGATTGTCGAACTCAATGTATAGGACACATTAAGAAAATCACAGTGACACTGTTCATGAGCAGAGGTCTTAAAATGGCTATGTTGAAAATTTGGTGAAAAAATTCCTAAAAATGACTGTTTTACGAGCGTGCATTGCGCAGTTCCTACGCACGCCCGTAAGTTCGCGAATTTTCAATATTTGCACTCCAATGACTTCCAAATTCCTAAACAGCACATAGAAGCAAGCAACATTCGGCATTGACAAATGCTTGTTGATTTAAGTATAATACTGTCACACTGAGATACTCTTAATGCAGAGTGTGTGTATTACTCCCTAACATGTCTGTATTGCACTAGCTCCACTAGCTGGGGTGCTGTAAAACTGAAAAGACAGAATTGATACATGCAATAGAAGAATACTGTTTTATAGTTAAACACATTTGAATTACATTTAATTAGGGACCTTATAATGAAAGTGTTTTAAGAACACTGCTAACTTACATGTTTAATACCTTGAGAGATGTATGAGAACATTTAGAAATGATCCTCCTGGTACCGGATTTGGGATTACGGAAAAGGAAATTTAAATGTTGCATAAATACTGTATTGTATAGCAATGTGTATAATTATGCATAGTTGTTTTACCTATAGATCCTCTTCCCTGAAGAAGCCCAGAGTGGCAAAACATTGGGCTTGTGATGAGGGTCTTGCTTGGTACAACACAGAATAAAAACTACTAGAAGAAGAATTTTTGAAGAGTTGGCTGCTTTCTACGCTTTTGTTTTGGATTTTTGCCTGACTGGATCCTAACTACAGATAACTAAACTAATATTGAAGGAACCCACCCAGGACAGTTGTTCTTGTATACGTAAACAGCTACGAGTGTACCAAGAAATCACCAGGTTAGAGTCACTGGCTTAGAGAAAGTGTTTGTGAGTTAACGGGGAGATTTTGAAAATGTTCTTGACAGGAGGGAACAATTCTGGATTCACCGCATGGCTGCCCTATCCTCACTGGGATTGAATGAAAAGTTGAAGATACAGTCCTTTTTACGTTCGCTTGCGTGCATGCGCAAGGAACGTTTTGGGAGAGTAGCACACTTTGGAGGTGTGCCTCTCCCATCCAATGCACTGCTCCCTTGAGCAGGCGTGGCGGTCCTGCACCAATGGGTGCAGGAGCTCTATATGACAGTGGTGTTCCTCTGCTTCAAAGCAAAACACGCTGCCATACGAGAGCACCGTCATGCCGTCCCCCAATGTCAGGCGCTCCCCTCGTGCATCCACACGCCCCCAAAGCTTTGGTGCCACGCTGAGGCCACCCAGCGTGGCAAGCATTGTTGCCGATGGGGGTGCCCAATCCCGTCGGCTCCATGGCCCCAAAACCATCCTGCTGCCGCGAGGCCACTGGCCGTGGCAAGCGTTCGGTTTCTTTTGCCGACTGGGGTGCCCAATCCCCATGACTTCACGCCCCCAGCCATCTTCTGCCATGCTGGGAGCCCACTAGCGTGGCAAATGTCCCCGTCGTCGTCTTTTTTAAACCTGTAAAATAAAGCGGTCCCCATGGCCGCGTCTCCCAGCCCCCACAACCCGCACCCACCATGCGCACCCAGCCTCCCCACACCCCCCTCACCCCATACTTACCTCCAGACTCAGCGCGACGATCTTCGGTGGACCGGGAACACGTCTGCACTCTTCAAAGGCGACCGCGAACTGAGGAAATGCCGGTAAGCTGTATAATGGGCTAGATAGGGGGTTTCAACTTTATTGCATATCTCAGGCATTTTTTGGAATTTTTGCACCAAATTTTCAACATGGGGTTTTTGGGACCCCTTCTCATGAATGATGTCACTGTCATGGCGTTGATCCGGCCGAAGGGTGATTTGCAGTCACGCCAGCGAAATCACCCTTCAAGGCCTGAATAGCACCATGGCAGTGACATCATTCATGAGAAGAGTCCCAAAACCCATGTTGATAATTTAAAAATTCAAAAATTACTGTTTTACAAGCGTGCATTGCGCAGTTCCTACACCAGCGCGTAGGTTTGTGAATTTCAATATTTCTACTCCAGATTTTCAACATTGCCATTTTATCACACCTTCTTATGAGTAGTACAGCTGTCATTTTTCACATCTCACCCAAAAGCGTGTTTCCGCCCATGTAGCACAATGGCACAGTCGGTGTGCGAAATCAATGCATGGGACACATTAAGAAAATCACTGTGACACTGTTCATGAGCAGAGGTCTTAAAATGGCTATGTTGGAAAATTTGTGAAATATCCTAAAATGACTGTTTTACGAGTCGTCTGCGCAGTTCCTACGCACTTCGATGCGTTGCGAATTTCAATATTTGCAGTCCGGATTTTCAACATTGGCATTTTACCACACCTCCTCATGAGCAATACAGCTGTCATTTTTCACATTCTGTCCAAAATGTGTTTCAGCCCATGTAACGCACAATGGCACAGTCGCTGTGTGAACTCAGTGTATGGGACACATTAAGAAAATCAGTGTCACTGTTCATGAGCAGAGATCTTAAAATGGCTATGTTGAAAATTTGGTGAACAAATTCCTAAAAATAACTGTTTTTCGAGCGTTCATTGTGCAGTTCCTACGCACGCTCGTAAGTTCTGGATTTTTAATATTTCCACTCCAGATTTTCAACATTGCCATTTACACACACCTCCTTATGAGCAGTACAGCTGTTATTTTTCACATCCTGCCCAAAGCGTGTTTCCGGCCATGTAGTGCACAATGGGCGCGGTCGAGTGTCCAAAATCAATGTATGGCACACAGTAAGACAATCACAGTGACACTGTTCATTAGCAGAGGTTTTAAAATGCCAATGTTGACAATTTGGTGAAAAAATTCCTAACAATGACTGTTTTATGAGCGTGCATTGCACAGTTCCCACGCACGCTCGTAGGTTTGCGAATTTTCAATATTTCCACTCCAGATTTTCAACATTGCCATTTTACCACACTTCCTTATGAGCAGTACAGCTGTCATTTTTCACATCCTGCCCAAAATGTGTTTCCGCCTATGTAGCGCACAATGGGGGTAACAAAAAGGTCATGCTGACAATTTATTGTGCAAATACCAGCAATCGCACAGGGCATTAGGGTAAAGCACCATACATGCCAAACACCACTGCAAATACCTGCAAGCGAACGTTCAGCATTGACAAATGCTTGTTTGAATTGTGAATGTATGCTGCTGTACACTGATTTCTCTTTTTATTTAATTCAGAAAGCTTTACCTGGAGATTATCATCATTTTTTGACTGCAAGATTGCCACAGAGACTGTTACGTTATTAATTATACATTGTTTGAAATGATATGCCCTTGTGATTGATTCCTAACCATATTTTTGTGTGCTGCATAGTATTGCTTGAGCAATTGCAGAGGGGAGGTGGCTTCCTGGTCCTAACCAAGGAGCCATGGCGTGAAAACAGCACAAAGCAGCAACAATGGAAGTCAGGCTTCCTGGTATCTGACTGTACAAGAACCCAAATGCTTGGTCCAGTTAAAAAGTACTTTATTTAAAGAAAGTATGGACAATAACACACACATAAACCATGGGCCCATGGTTGATGGTTCAAGTGTGTGCTGTTGTCCATACTTTGTTTAAATAAAATACTTTTTAACTGGACCAAGCGTTTAAGTCTCTCTCTGCCATTCCCTAAGAAATAAAGTACTAAATAGTAGAATATATGCAAGTAGTAAACAGCAGCACATATGTGGAATGAAAAACAAGGAAAAGGTTTCAAGCAGGAATTATGAGTTACACAAGAAAACCCACTTCCACCTTGCATTTCCCAGCCTTGTGATTGGACAAGGACTTCAAAGGAAAAGAAGGAGAAAGGTTGAGAGTGGGTGGAATAAGGAGAGATTCAGTATTCTGAAACTGTGATAGGTGAAGGAGGGCACTCCCCAAAAGTCTTCTCACAGCTTAGATTGATATCAATATGTCCACATGCTTTAACAGTGAACATAAAAATGAAGTAGCATAAAACACATACAGTGTTGACAGAAAAAGACAATCAGCCCTGTTTTACCCTATGCTTCCTGTATCTTTTATACCTCTCCCCTACTTTCTCCCTGCCTTACTGTTACCTCCCTTAGTAACTGTTAAGCCCATTACTCTATACCAGCCTTGCTTGAACACCTTAATGTTTTTGCACTCACTGCCTTAACTAGTAAGCGGTTCTGTGGCTCTAATACTCTATTTAACTAACTTTCAGGGGTTCTCTACATACTGTACCTCCCAGGTGTCCAGTAATTCCCTTCTCATATGGAAAACTTTTTCAGGCTTACTGTGTTACTTTGTTAAATGGTATATGAAAATAATAATGAGAATGGGATAATGGAAAAAAGTAATCTGTCATAAATGTCCAACGGGTACAATTGGAGATAGCTCTCCTTAGAAATGCCAAGAGTTACCAGTTTCGTGGTTAAACCCATTGAGATTATAATAGAGAGAGCTTACCACTCTAAAGGTCACAAACCTCAGTTGTATCCCTTCCAAAGTGAAAGGAAAAATACGTTATCCTTCAGGTGAGTTCCTCGGCATCTGAGCTTTCCTCCTCTGCATGATTCCTAGGCACTGTTGCTCCAGTCTTGTTAGCCTGCCATCCTCCATCTAATGTGTCATTATATACTATTGTAACCCCTAGGTGGCACTATCCCTAGGGCTACTACCCTGCCTGATTGGCTAGTAGCAGGTGAAGGGGCCTAGGTTCAGTAATAGGTTGCCTCCACCCAAAGGTCAGGGGTTGGTATTGGTCAAGCTAACCAGGCCACAGCCCTCTGGGACACTGTGACCCCTCTTTTCCTACTAGTGGCACATGCAATACACAATATTTACCTCCATAATACCCTGATAAGCTTTGCAAATACACATACATTTGGCATTTACCCCAGGACTGGTTTCTCAGCATGACTCTGGGGACCCCTGTAAAACAAGGTTAGGCAGAACACAAGGCAACAGTACAATACCTTGAGCACAAACTGACACCACAATCAATGTAAATTGCAGAAAAGTAGATCTGATTTATTCAGGGGTAGTAACACAGGAGGGCACAATCAGGGTAATTGGTTTGAATAATCTACCATTTACTCTACAGTGTGAGCATTTAAAGTCCCAAAGACAGTTACACTCTCTGGGTACCCAGGGGATGAAAGATGGGCTAGCCAGGACCGTTGCCTGGGGCAGACCGGTACGTGCAGCTGGTCGGGCGAAGAAAAGAAACAACACAGCACCCCTAATCTTAACCAGAGCCGGAGGGCTCAGTTCGTGACAGAAGAAAAGTAATAACAATCAATCAGGTGACACAATTTTGATTTAGCTATATGTTGCAGGGGCTACTCTGATGGTTACTCACGATACCCAAAACTGAACACAGGATGTACGATGGTTGAGGCAGTAGATGAATTTTCTGGATTTCCAGAAGAGGCAGGGCCCACATGATTCGCTACAGCGATGTTCCAGTTCAGGCATGGAGCAGGGGCTGATCCCTGGCAGGTCTCTCATTGATGGATCTTCTCTGTGCAGCAGGGTGGGGTGACAGAGCCCTTGTGGCAGGGTCAGCTGCATTAGATAGCATCGGATTCAGTCCATTTTGAGCTGGGTACAGCTTCCAGCCCTCAGCACACAGCTTAACATGGGGGGAAACCAGATCGCAACCCCCTTCAGTTTACAGCACACTTGTATGTTAGGAGGAACTTACTGCACCAGGCACAGCACTCCCCAGTGGGGGAATTCAAGAATGCATGGGACAGACATAAGGCAATTCTAGTGGGGGGTAGGAGGAAGTAGGCTGTTGGTTAACTAGGATCTGCAGCTTATCCGTTAGGTAGGAAATGGGCAGACTAGGTGGGCCAAGCAGTCCTTATCTGCCATCAAATTCTATGTTTCTATGGTCACAGTCGCTAAGCTATCCACACTCCCAAGCGGTATCGAGGAGAAAGGGTTTCTGGCAGGCGATGCATGTTAGCACAATCTTCAGTCCTCCTCAGGTGAAGCCTGATCCTTTTCAGTTACTCGCTGGGTTTCTCCGACTCAGATCCAGTCTGAAAAGTACTCTTCCCCTCTCTTTCTCTCTCTCTCTTCACACAGTGAGCCAAAATGCAGGCCACTAACTAGGCCTTCGCACAGTTCTCCTACACGAATTATGAAACACTTGCTCAGCTATCACAAGCTGTCTCTCTCCCTCAACTCCCAACTTCGATCTGGCTTGCCAAAAGACAGCTCATGGTATTTCCCCCAGATCCAGATGGTTTGGTTGACCGGCATGACTGTCAATTATACAAGAGCTCCCCTTTCTGTAGCAAAAGGTGCTAACCATCCAGAACTACAAATCCCACAGGTTTGGGCCCACACAGTCCCTATGAGCAGGCTTCATTTTAGAGTCCCCTATTACCGATTGATCCAATTAGGCAGTTCGGGATCAAAATGGTGGAGCCAAGCAGAACAGTCCTTGCTGCAAAGAAGGCAGGTTAGAATAAACTACATTATCATTATTACGCTAAGCGATTTCCAGCAAATATTTACATCTTTCAGCAGAACTCCCTCTGCATGACTAGTGATGGCAGAAACGGAGCAATTAGCAGGCAGCCCGGGCGGGACCTGAGCATGGAGCACTCAGTCCCCCCATTCAGATTAATTATATTTGCAATCGGGCAGCACTTAAAGAGACAGCACATGGAGGCTTTAAAGGCGCTCACTGGCAACAACATTTAAACGGCTATAGCGCGAACACCAACCACAACAGCGAGCATTTAGGCAGCTCTAGGAAGACTTTTTTGGGAACCCCCCATTAATAGGAGGTTACACTATATGTACACTGTCCTATCATAAACGGCACGGAGGTGGACCAGGAAAATCATGCCATGGCTGACACCTGCATTTCTCAAAGTCCAATGAACATAGTCGTACATCTTCTACTTCTGATGGGTGATGTCATTTAAATCTTTGGGAAAAGAGGACTGGGGTACCCTAAAACAGAATTGGTCCCTCCTTTTTGCAAGTTGTAGTACGAGGTATCTGGTGCTGACACCTCAGCTACCACAAGAAAAATCTGGGGCAGGCTTGCATTGTCCTGCTTGCAGAGTGGGGTAATTCTGAACACGTTTGGGAGGGGAACATTCCTCTTTCAATTCTGTACACCTTTTGAAAGGAACATTTCTCTTTCTGACTCTCCCAGTAAAGTCTCTACCAGCCAGTACCTGAGAAAAAGCAAAGTGTGATACCCTTCTGCCCTCTCTAGAACCCCAAGAAGCTGAACAATATCAGAACAGACCTGATTTTGAAGTGTCTCCAACTGGGTCCAGAGGTGTGCATAAATAACAAGCAGTTCAGCTGCACAGCCCATAACATCAGTTGCCTTGCAGTTGTAGCCATCAAACTATCATGATATATTCAGATATTTTGTGATCTTTCTAAATGAAATCTTCCTGGTGGACCTACAGTGGTACTACAAGAGGCAGGAAATATTTCTAGCGCTACATCCCAGAAATCTCAGGAAATATCTGGGCATGTCAGTGGCTGCAACCGTATGAGTCTCCACTCTCCAACAGTTCAGGCTTTATTCCTTCCACAGCAGTACCTGATCATTGATCTTGGCATGTTTATCACACAGGGCCAACACTGAGCTGATCAAGCAGTGAATCTTTACCCCTAGGGATTGAAGAGTCCCTTCAGGGGCTGATTCAGCTGAAGTACCCTGCTGCATGATTCCAGACCATGTGGCTGAGGCTTCCACATTACCTTTGCCTTCGGAGGGCACAAGTGTTGATCACTGATATCTTTGAGACTTCAACATAATGCACCCAGGCAGTGGGACTGTGAGACCAAAAAGGGAAAGAGAGAGTGTGCAGAGGGGCCAACAAAAGCAGAAATCAGAACAAGTATTTTTGTTCAGCATTCACAAAGAGAAGGGAAGGATAGGCTGTTGGTTAACTAGGATCTGCGGCCTATCCTGTAGGTAGAAATGGGCAGACTAGATGGGCCTAGCGTGTCCTTATCTGCTGTCAAAGTCTATGTTTCTATGTTTCTATGACCAAGTTAGGCTGCACAGAAGCACCACTGGGTGGGAGGTGAACACCAGTCCATTTAAGGAGGAGAGAGTCTTAACGGAACTTGCTAATCTGAAAGTGGTCAAGGCAATGGGGCCAGATGGGATACATCCCAGGTATTTAGAGAACTCAGGGAGGTGCTGGCAGCACCACCGACAGCCCTGTTCAACAGTTTCCTGGAACCAGGTATGGTACCAAAGGACTGGAGGAAGGCAAATGTAGTCCCTCTCCACAAAGTGGAAGCAGAGGAGGCTGGCGATCATAGGCCAGTCAGCCTGACCTCAGTGGTGGGAAACTAATGGAATCACTACTAAAAAAGGTTTGTGATATACCTCATTTCCAATGGAGCACAGGATCCAAGGCAGCATGAATTCACAATGCGAAGATCTTATTAAACAAATCTGATAGATTTCTTTGACTAGGTGACTAGGGAGGTGGATCAGGAAGGGGTGGTAAATGTGACCTACCTGGATTTCAGCAAGGCCTTTGGCACTGTCCCACATAGGAGGCTAGTAAACAAGCTGGGCAGCCTGGAAGTGGGTCCTAGAGTGGTAAACTGGGTCAAAAATTGACTGAGCATTAGGACACAGAGGGTGTTGGTGAACAGAGTTCAATTCAAAGAGATCTGGATGACTAGCAGGGCTTGGACCAATCCTCTTTAATGTCTTCATAAGCGACATTGCAGACGGGCTGGAAGGGAAGGTGAATCCCTTTGCAGATGACACAGAGATCTGCAACAGGGTTGACACTCCCAGAGGGGTAGAGAAAATGAGATGGGACCTAAGCAACCTTGAGGATTGGTCAAGGGTGTGGCAGCTAAGATTCAATGCAAAGAAGTGCAAGATCATGCACTTGGAGCACAGAAATGCAGGGGACGAGTACATGATGGGGACGAGGTACTGATGGCCACAAAACAGGAAAGAGACCTGGGAGTAATCATATCTGATGATCTAAAGGTTATCTAACAATGTGAGAAGACTGTGAGGAGAGCCAGTGGAATGCTGGGTGGGTGCACAGGAGAGTTATTTTCAGCAGAAAAGGAGGTGGTGATGCCACTGTATAGAACATAGGTAAGACCTCATCTAGAGTACTATGTCCAATTCTGCAGGCCACATCTGCAGAAAGACATAGACAGAGTAGAAGCGGTTTAGAGAAGGGCTGCACCAAAAGTCATATGAGAGTAGACTAGAGGATCTCAATATGTATTCCCTGGAGGAGAGAGTAGAGAGGCGGGATATGATAGAGACTTTCAAATATCTCAAAGGTGCAAATAAGGTACAAGATAGTAGCATCTTTCAAAAAAAAAGAAAAAGATGTTCAAGAACAAAGGGCCATGATATGAATACAGAGTGGGGTAGACTTAGGGGTAACCTGAGAAAGTATTTTTTCATGGCAAGGGTGATGGATCCATGGAACAGCCTCATGTCTGAGGTTGTAGGGGAAAAACAGTAGGGAATTCAAAAACACATGGGACAGACATAAAGGAGCTCTAGCGATAGAAAGAGAGGTAAGCTGCAGATCATTTAGGATCTACGGTATATGAAACAGTTAGTGAAATGGGCAGACTAGGTGGGCTAAGCGGTCCTTATCTGCTGTCAAATTCTATGTTTCTACATTCTGTGTAGTTCCAGTACACTTCCCACACAGAATGGCACTGAAAATATACTTTAAAACAAGTGTAAGACCTATTGTTGTCTTTAGATGTCTCAAATCAAGCAATGCAGCTGCTATCTTGTTCATTCTCATCAGCAGCACCACCACCTATATTGTTTAGTGATCTGAATGAGGATGTCAGTAGCAAGCTGCTGATGTTTGTTGATGTCAATGTGAAAAATAAGGATCATGTCATTGTAACTCCCTTGTGGGGTTAGAGGCGCTTACTTGTGCTCTTGGATGTGCACCATTGGGACATGTTGTGGGACATTTGTCCTATAAAGGGTTAATAGTTTTGCCACCTCAAGGAGCTGCTGGTGCGGGGAGCACCCTGGTAGTGGTGCAGGATATAAAGGAAGGTGCAGGGAAAAGGGAGAGAACTGGTGAGTTTGACCGGGATGGAGTGGGGCATACACCAGCTTAAACAGCGGGATAGTTTGTCTCTTGGGCAGGAAGCAGAGACTGGAGTTGGGAATGTGGTGGAGGTCACTCATTTTTTGACTCCCTCAGTTTGGGGGTTAGTGAAGAGCAACCCCACAGTGGGAAGAAGGATGGGAGAGAGAAGAGACCTGAGGGAGAGCAGAGTGGCAGTGGAGACAGAAATGGGTGCCATGAGATTCTGTGGGGCCATCACCCGAGAATCTTGATGAGTATGGGATGGAGTTGCAGTGGCTGGTGTGGGATGCAGCATGCCCCAATCTAAAGCCTGGACTAGTGGGAGGAGGGAGCAGTAGCCCCAAAGTGAGAGGCTGACTGAACTGCCCCAGTGAGTGATTTGAACCTGTGGGATAGTGAAGCATTGGTCCCAAGGTGAGAGGCCAGGCTGAGCTTGAGGAGATGGGAACAAGGTATGTTGGGACTATGGGGGAGATCAACCCTGCAGCAATGTGTGTTTTTTTTTCCTGCTACATATGAACTGAGCTGCCTTAGGATTTGGGGTTGTCTGGATCATGCCCAGAATGGATGTCATGTAAAGGGACTGAATCAACTGAGTGACATCCACAGTCAAGAAATAATGTACTGCCCTTTGTGTTAAGATATGAACTGCTCCATGGAGTGGCTGTATTTTATTAAACCATGTTTATTAAATTTTGGATCCCGCCATTCTTTAAGTGAGAAGGAGTCATCTCATCCTTCCTGAACTGTTGATGCTGTTTAACAACTGTTTCCTTCCAGCCTAGCACTGAGGGGTAGGGTTGGCACCCCTTTTCTATCAGGGACTTAGGTGAACACATCCATCCTGGAAGGTGTTCTTGCTGTTTCTGCCTCCCTCTCCCCATGGACAATCACCAACATACTCCTAGACACCGGGGAGGGTGGACTTATATGTGGGGCTCATCTGGGATGTGTTCTGGGGTGTCTGTGATGCCTCTGGACCCTGAATGTTGTACTGGGTGAAGCGTCTAATGAGTTGGAGAGTTTGCTTTGAACTATTGTGCAATAAACATGTCGCTGTGAAATGTGATCATTCGTGCCTTCTCCTGGACTGTGGAGTGCCTGAGAGTCTGCTGAATGGGATTCCATGCCTTGCCCATGTGAATCTTATGCAAATGGATCAGGGCAAGCATTATGGATTGGACTGCTTGGTTCTGGTGGGGTCCATGTGTCCTGCTGCCTCATGCGGGTGTTTTGCCAGAAGAATCATGGTGCAAGTGAGTGATTGTTGGAGATTTGGCTACTGCAACTGGCATTTCTATTTGTCTTTGGGCTGTGTGAACCATGTGAGCTGAGTTGTGACAGAATGGCACAGGAATCCTCGTCATCAGGTGTTACTGTACCCCAGATATGTTCCTTGAGGAAAGAGGAGAGAGGTGATATAATAGAAACTTTCAAGTACCTCAAGGGAATCAACAAAGTCCAAGAGGGTAGCATCTTTCAGAAAAAGAGATGTGCAAGAACAAGGGGGCACAATTTGAAGATAGAGGGGGGATGGCTCAGAGGTAATGTGAGGAAGTATTTTTTCATGGAGAGGGTTTTGGATGCATGGAACAGCCTCCCTGAGGAGGTCGTGGAGTCAAGAACAGTGGGAGATTTCCGAATGCATGGGACAGACATAAGGCAGTCCTAGTGGGGGGTAGGAGGAAGTAAGCTGTTGGTTAACTAGTTTCTGCAGGTTATGTTAGGTAGGAAAATGGGCAGTCTGGGCGGCCAAGTGGTCATATCTGCCATCAGATTCTATGTTCTATGTGCACTGCCAGAGCTCCAGTAAAGAGTCTGTGGCCAAAGTTGAGACACAGCTGCCATGATCTTCAGTCTCTCTACTCAAACATGGGAGTGTTCACAACAGTGAACATCTTCCTAACCCCGGGAGAGAAGGCAGGGCCAGGATATAAACAGAGCTTCCCCTCTGGGCAACAACTAAAGCAACAGAAGGCTGCAAAGTAAAGGACTACAAATGTAAATGAACATGGTTGAGGCCATGCATTTCCTGGGATTTCTGGGAAGGGTCAGATGCTCATGGAGTTTGCTCAGAGACAGTGTGTGCCAATCCTGAGCCCAGCATGCAAGGAGGCATGCATGTAAACGTGGCTCAGCTACCACAGGATTCATATGCATGGTTTACTCAGGAACTTTTTGTTCAATCAGAAGTTGACTTTAAAGCTTTATAAAAAAGAGTGAAACCAAGGATCTTGGCTCTCAGTTTTTCAGTCTGTATAAACAGAGAGATTGTGAGCCAGAGACTGACTGGCTACTAAGAGGCTTCATTCCTGGTAGACCACAATGAGTGAGCACACTGAGACATTGGATGAAGCAGTTTCAAGTCAAAGCTGAATAAGACAGCAGGCATTCAAATGGAGCTGGGTGAGTTTGTCCTGTGAGATATTTTCCCTCTGGAGAGTAACTCCAGACTGTTTCCAATCAATTCATACCACTGCCTGTTGCAAGGGTTCCATGGAGTCATTACTCAACACATCAGCCAAGAGAAAGATGAAGGAGCAGCTTACCAGCCACTGACTGAGGTGCCAATGGGGGTAGGTCTGTCATTATGTTGCCTTGCTTTGGGGAAGTATACCAGAGATGGGGGGAGAGAGAGAGAGAGAGAGAGAGGGAAAGATTGTTCTTTAGGAAGCTGTCAGTAAGGGAGTAGCTAAGTAATCCCTGCCTCTACACAGGAGAAAACCCTGAATACCGATCCAGACTCCAAACCCATGAGTATCCTTCATGGATTTGGCCCTGCAGCCCCTGTATTAGGTGGAGTAGGTAGCATTAGTGTATGGAGCCTTGGAAGTCCTGGGCAGGACTGTGCTTGATTGAAATGCCCAAGCTGAAGACCAGTAGCACCTTTGTTGAGATTTATGTTTCCTTATGGATTACAAACAGTTGTCACTTTGCAAGTGCATGCCAACCTCTTCATCCATATCAGCTTCTTATCATTAGGTCTGCAAGGTCCATATGGTGTACCCACATAATGTAATCAGAGAAGTGCCTAAGAACTTTGGGGGATAAACAAAGCTATAGGACTTCAGGGAAGCAGACTTCAGTAGGACATTGGAGCTCCTGAATATTAGGGGTATATTAAGGACAGAAGGAATAGAGGGGAAATGGGAGGTATTCAGATTAAGTGTATTAGAGCCATTGACCAGCTATATTGGAAGGATTAGCAAGGGGAAGACACCAAGAGGGCCACTGTGTTTCACATCAATATGTGAAGGAAGCAGTGAGAGTAAAGAGACAGGCATTTAAAAGGTACAATAATAGCCAGATGGAGGAAAACAGAGGCTTACATAAGGACAACCAGAGTATTTGGTAGGAGACTCAAAAGCACTAAGGCTGAGCTAGATCTTAAAATGGCAACAGGGTGAAACTGGGATAGAAGGCATTCTTCCTCTACGTTCAGATGAAGCACAGAGTCAAGGGGAGCATTGTAAGGGTGAAAAAGGAGGGAGGCTGGGAGGAAGGGGACAGAGGCAAGGCTGAGATGCTGAACCAAACCAAGGAGGAGGGGCTATTAGGAGAGTGAGGGGTGGAGGTAAAAAGAAGGGCAGAGAGGTGCTCTATCAGTCAAAGCCATATCATAAAAGTGCTAAAAGGACTGAGTAAGTTGTAGAAAGACAGATCAATGTGGCCAGATGGGTTTCACCCTAGCATACTAAAGGAAGCAACAGAAGTACCAGCAGTCTCCACTGGCAGATATTTTGAGCTGCTCACTAGACCCAGGAGTGGTCACCAGGAATTGGAGGACTGCCAGTGTGGTTCCTCTGCATAAAATCAGCAGTAGGAGGGGGTAGGGGTAGGAAAGGACTAGGGACAGAGGGAAAATGGGTGTGGAGAGGAGAGGAAAAAGGAGAAGGGAACAGGGAAATTTGGTGGGGGTGGGTGAATAGGTATCAGGTTAGGACTATTATGACTGGATGGGTGTTAGGATAAGGGAGGAGGTAGGAGAGGAGACGCAGAGGTGACTTAACCACAGCTACAGTTTTCAGAAAGGAAGTTATATAGGACAGAAGAGATGGAGTTAGCTGAGGATGATTGGCGACTCTGGGGAGGGAATGAGTTCCATAATTTAGAAAAGTGGTAAGAGAAGGAAAGTTGGCCAGCAGCGGTTGTCCTATGAGGGATTACCAACAAACTTGAGTCATAAAATCTAAGCGAATGTGCAGGAGGTGGGAGGGTAAATAATGAGGTGGTAAGATAGGAGGAAGCGATCCAATCCAAAATTTGGACACAAATTTAGCGCAGTGGAGGTGATGACGGTTTTCTAATGAGGAAAAGCCAGGGAGTAGTAGAGATTACAGTGGTGGGTGAGAGAGTGGACATCCAGAGCGAAGCAACAGATGGAGTTAAAAAGGGTGTCCAATCTGCTTAGGGAAGACTTGGGAGTAGCACTGTAGACTACATCACAATAGTCAAAAATAGGTAAGATCATCTTCTGGACAAGTTCATGCCTTGCCAGTAGCAGGAGGCTGCTACGGTTCCTGTATAGGGTGTTAGGGTACTCCACACCACGGGATTCAATGAATGGTTGAAAAACTGGGGTGGAACTCAGGGTTTTGGCTTCACTGGGGACTGGGGAGCCACCTGGAGGGATGCAGACCTATACAGGTGTGATGGTCTGGATCTGTCCAGGGAGGGAACCAGAATCCTAGGTGATAGGTTTAAATGCTTCATTGGCAATCATTTAAACTAGCCAAGGGAGAAGGCACTGAAAAGGAGCAGTGAAATACCAGCCTCCCCAACAAAACATAGTAATTAGTGAGGTAAACACCAAGGTAGAGAAGTCATGTGTGGAGCAGGACAGGGGTAAATGCAAAAAAAAGATAAAGGCAGCAAGGAGAGGGATGGGGCTAAAAGAGGTAAGGCCATCAAACAATGGAGGGTGATGAGTACCAATGTCCATAGTCTATGTAACAAGCTCCCTGAACTAGTGGCCTTGATGGAAGAGGGATGCCTGGATATTGTGGCAGTCACTGAAACATGGTGTACAGAGAACCATGACTGGGATGGCAACATACCAGGATATACAACCTACAGGAGGGACAGGGATGATGAAAGTGGAGGAGTAGCTCTCTATGTAAGGGAAAGGATTAAAGCAACAGAACTAAAGAGTGAACATGAAGTAGATGAGTCACTATGGGTCACCCTGGAGACAGAAAATGGCACCACAATCCACATGGGAGTTGTGTACAGACACCCATCTCAGGGGGAGGGAATGGACAAGAAAATGATAGAAGGCATCCTTAAAATGGCATAAAAAGGGGAGATATTGTTGATGGGGGACCTGAATATGCCAGATATTAACTGAAGCACCTTTGCTGCAGGCACATCCAGGAGCAGGGTTGTTCTTGATTCCCTATAAGGGGCATGCCTCAGACAGCTAGTGTCTGAACCCACTTTGAAGGGAGCAATTTTAGACCTGGTACTCTCAAATGGGGATGGAGAAAGGATCTTGGATTTAGAAGTGGGTAGCCATCTGGGAACAAGTGACCACCAAACAATGTGGTTCACAATAAACACAGCCATAGAGTCATGCCATACAAAAGCAAGAGTACTGGACTTTAGGAAGGCTGATTTTGGGAAAATGAGAGAGTGCCTCAGAAAAGCACTAGCAAATGGGCAAGAAGGAGGGGTGGAAGAACAATGGGAATAATCAAAGGAGCCATCACAGAGGCAACAAGCCTTTTGTGAAGCGAATCAATAAAACAAAATGAAGGAAAAAACACTATTGTTCTCAAAAGAGGTGGCAGGAAGGTTAAGGAGAAAAGGATAGCATTCAGGAAATATAAGGAAACACAGAAGGAGCAGGACTGAGAACTTTATCAGTTAAAGCAGAAGGAGGCAGGGAAGGCAGTCAGAATAGCAAAGGTCCAAACCAAGGAAAAGATAGCCAATTCTGTTATGAAGGGGGATAAAACCTTTTATAGGTACATAAGGGAGCGAAGAAAGACCAGGAAGGGATATGGAGACTTAATAAAGGAGATGGAGTGTGGGCAGAGGGTGACAGTGATAAAGCAGGGATACTGAACGAATATTTCTGCTCAGTATCCACAACAGAAGAGGATTTGGAGGTACCGAAACCAAACAAGAGAAACACTCTGGATAGGGGGTTCGATACCAGTCCATTCACAGAAGAAACGGTTTTGAAAGAACTCTTGAAACTAAGGGTGGACAAAGCAATAGGGCCTGATTTGATTCACCCCAGAATTCTAAAAGAACTAAGGGTAGAACTAGTGACACCACTGACTACTCTCTTTAACAAATCATGGGAGAATGGGGTGATACCTGATGACTGGAGGAGGGTGGATGTGATTCCACTTCACAAAAGTGGGAGCAGGGCAGAGGCAGGAAACTACAGACCGGTTAGTTTGACCTTAGTGGTAGGGGAAATTATGGAATCACTTCTGAAGGAAAGAATTGTTGAGTACCTAGAGGCCAGTAGGGCACAGGACCCAAGGCAGTATGGATTCACAGTGGGAAGGTCATGTCAGACGAATGTAATAGATTTCTTTGACTGGGTGACCAAAGTGGTAGACCAGGGAGGGGCTGTGGATATGGGCTACCTATATTTTAGCAAGGCATTTAACACAGTCCCACACAAAAGATTAATACACAAGTTAGCCAGCCTTGGAGTGGTTCCCAAGGTGGTAGTCTGGATAAAAAATTGGCTGGACAACAGGATGCAAAGGGTAATAGTAAACGGAGTCCACAGTGAAGAAATGAGGGCAACTAGCGAGGTACCGCAGGGTTCAGTACTGGGACCAGTCCTTTTTTAATGTCTTTATAAGTGACAATGGAGAGCACCTGGAAGGAAAAATATGTCTCTTAGCAGACGACACAAAGATCTGCACCAGGGTTGATACACAAGGTGGGGTGGAAAGGATGAAAAGGGTATTGGCAAGGTTGAAGGAATGGTCAAATCTATGGCAGCTCAGATTCAATGCAAAGAAGTGCAAGGTAATACACTTGGGAAACAAAAACCCAGGGGAAGAGTACACAATGGGTGTTTACTCACCTGGTAAAGGTGATTGTGTTGGTTGGCATCCATGGCACTCCAGACATTACCTCATGGGTTTTAGCTAACCTGATAGGCTAGTGATGCACTGACCCAGATCAAATTTCTAGCATATCCAGGTCCCAGAAACCCCTGCTCTCCAGTTCGAATCTTCCACAGCTGAAATTAAGGTCGGTTAGTACAAGAGAGAGAAATATACAACCTAGGCACAGTCAAAAATGACAATAAGAGAGAGATGGTTGGAAACCAAAGAAGAATGCGGACCACGATGTAGTATCAAAGGCCTGTGGGCTGAGTTTTATTCCATTCCTATTATTTACAGCCTAATCTCGGTCCCGAAGGTCCGACTGGTAGATTAACTTTAAGAAAATAGTAGCTGTTTGTCCCTGTAGGGCCTGCCATGGGTGAGATCCCCTAGTCCTGTCCCGGTCACTCTGAGCACTCTGAAGGGAGGGCCTTGGAGTGCCATGGATGCCAACCAACACAATCACCTTTACCAGATGAGTAAACGCCCATTGTGATTGGTTGGCATCCATGGCACTCCAGACATTACCTCGTGGGTAGATTAGAAGCAGTGAAGTACCCAAGGGGGAACAGAGTGAGCTAAGAGTGAGGGGTAGTAGAAGAAGAAGAAGCTGCCGCCAGGACCTGAGTGGCAAAAGTGGGCCGAATGGCCTGCAGCTGCTCTAGTCTGTAGTGCCTGGCGAACGTGTGGAGGGAACTCTATGTGGCTGCCCTACAAATGTCATCTGAGGATACGTTAGCTCTTTCCACCCAGGAGGTGGCGATCACTCTGGTGGAGTGAGCCTTGATCCCCTGGGGAGGAGTCATCCGGTTAGCTATGTAGGCATTCTGGATGACTCTCCTTAACCACCCGGCAATGGTGGTCTTGGAGGCGGCTCTTCCCTGCTTCTGTCCCTTAGAGATGACGAATAGTCTCTCTGTCTTGCGGATGGGACGGGTTCTGGCCAAGTACACAGAGAGGGCGGATCCAACGTCAAGATAATGTGGGACCACGCTGGGGCCCTGCTGGGACCCCTCTGGGAAGGTTGGTAGCTCGATGGGTTGTTCTCTGTGAAAACCAGTGGATACATTTGGCTGGAACGCTGGGACCGTTCTCAGGCGGACCCCTAATGGGGTGAACACCATATAAGGTTCCGCGCAGGACAGGGCCCCAAGTTCTCCGATCCTCCTAGCCGAACAGATTGCCACCAAGAAGCATGTCTTGAGGCCGATCCAGAACAGGTCCGCCTTGAGGAGGGGTTCGTAAGGGGTGGAGTTGAGGACTCTAGAACTAGCGGTAGGTCCCACAGGCGACGGTGATCGGCCGAGTCCTCGGGCGGAGGATCTCCACTGCCTAGAAAGCGGTGGCGCTGGGTGGGCCCGGGTGTATCCCCGATGAGGCCCGACTCCGCCTCTATGACTGATAATTGCACCCTTGAGGGAGGAGAGTGCTAACCCCTTGTCTACTCCCTGTTGGAGGAACAGTAGGATGTTAGCCATGTCGGTCTGCTCGGGGAGTCTGCCCCGTTCCTGACACCACCGGGAGAAAATAGACCATTGTCTCCCATACGTGGAGGTGATAGAAGACCGTCTGGACTGGAGTAGGGTGTTGATGATGGAATCATGGTAACCCACTGCCCTCAGTCTCCTCCTTTCGGGAGCCAGGCCGTGAGCTTGAGGGTCCTCGGGGTCGGGTGGAGCACTGGCCCCTGTGAGAGCATGTCTGTTCGGTATGGTATCCTGAAGCTGGCAAGTGACATCTCTCGGACCGCTGCGAACCACAACCTGCGTGGCCAGTAGGGGGCCACCAGGATAACTGTGCGCTGTGATTCCCGTATCTTGGTTAGGACCTAGGGGATCGGGGGATCGGGGGAGCGGAGGGAAGACATAGGTGTGGCTCCGCCTCCAAGGTTGTGATAGGGCGTCCGTTCCCTGGGAGAGATTGTCCCTGAACCGTGAATAGTAATCTCTGACCTGAGCATTCTCCTGTGTTGCCATAAGGTCTATGGTCACCTTTCCCCATGTCGCTTGGATCATCTGGAACAGGTCCGGGTGTAACCGCTATTCCCACGGGTGTACCTGTTGCCTGTTGAGCCAATCTGCGCGGACGTTCAGCTTTCCTGTTAGATGAACCACGGTCAGGTGTCTGAGGTTGGCTTGGGCCCAGTTGAGGACTGTCATTGCCTCCCTCAGCATAGCTCTGCTCCTGGTCCCGCCTTGCTTCGCTATGTAGGCCACCATGACTCGATTGTCGGATCGGATTAGGACTGACTGCCCGAGTACCTGATGTTTGAATGCTTTTAGGGCGTGAAACACGGCTCTCATCTCCAGTATGTTGATGGAGAGCTCTGACTCTGCTGGTGACCACAGGCCCTGTGCCGTTGTGTCTCCCAGGCAAGCTCCCAGTCGGAGAGACTCGCGTCGATTTATGGCGATTGAGTGGGCGCCTTTAGAGGAACTCCTGGACAAGTTCTCTCCACCGTCCACCAAGCCAAGGATAGTCTCACCGCCTTGGTAGTGGTACCACCACCTGGAGGTTGTGGTCGCTCGATGCCCCCCGAGTCAGCGCGTAGGTTTGGAGCGGGCGCATGTGCTACCTGGCCCAGGGCACGAGGTCTATGCATGAGGCCATGCAGCCCAGCAATTGGGCTATCTTTCCCATCATTGTGCTGCATCAGGCCTTCATCTGACAGGCTAGATCTTTCAGGTTGTGAATTCTCGAGGTGGATGGTTTTGCCCACCCCTGGGCCGAGTTGATGAGCGCTCCCAGATGCTTGATCTGCTGGGTGGGGATGAGGTGGCTCTTCTCTCGGTTTACCACCCAGCCGTGGTCCTCGAGTGCCTATAGGGCGGATTCCGTGTGTATCCGTGCCTGACTTTCGGACCAGGCCCGTATGAGCCAGTCATCCAGGTACGGGATGATGTCCAGTTCCCGTTCCCTGAGTCTTGCCACCAAGGTTATGGAGACCTTGGTAAAGACTCTTGGGGCTGAGGAGAGGCCGAACAGTAAGGCCTGGTACTGAAAGTGGTGGCCTAGGATGTGGAAGTGAAGGAATTGTCTGTGCTTCCGAATGATGGGGATATGGAGGTAGGCGTCCTTGAGGTCTATGGACGTCAGGAAGTCACCTCCCCGAATGCATTAGAAGGTGGACCGGATGGTTTCCATCTTGAAACGGTGTGAGACCACATGGTGGTTTAGGTGTTTGAGGTCCAGGATAGGCCGTAGCTCCCCCGATTTCTTGGGTACTAGGAAGAAAATTGAGTACACCCCTTGATTCTGTTCCAGCACCGGTACGGGTTGGATGGCCCTGTTCTGAACCAGTTCTGACAGGATCTGCTGGACCTGGTGTGGAGATGCCCTTCTCCTGGCTATGGGGGAGGAGATGAACCTGTGGGGAATGTGGGTGTGGGATAACTCTATAGAGTATCCCTTGGTTACCATGTCTTGGACCCACCTGTCCGATGTTGTGCGGAGCCAGCGGTGAGTGAACAGGGTTAGCCTTTGTCCCACAGGTGGGTAGGGGTCCTGGCCTTGTGGTTCCAGGGGGAGGTAGTCACTGTTGCATACCCCTGAAGCCTATGTCTTGTCCTCCAGATCTTTGACCTCGGTTTCTGGAGGGGGAGGGCTGATAGCTCTGAAGGTATGGGCTACAGAAGCCGGAAGAGGTGCCTCTGCCTCGAAAGGAGTGGCGCTATTGCTGTGCGTCTCTGCATGGTTGATATGACTTGTGCCCCCCCCAAAATCTTCGCCTCGAGGAGGGAAGGTAGGAGAACCTAGACCTATTCTTGAGGAGATCTCTGCCCTCCTCCTTTTGCTTCAAATAATCTTGTGGCCTTTCCCCAAAAACATGTTTTCCCCTCAGAGGTAAGTTCTGGAGCAGAGTCTTTGACTCATTGTCTGCATCCCATAGTTTCAGCCACAGTGCCCATCGAGCACAGTTGGTGATGGCGGTCGCCCTGGCATGAAGGCGCAGGGTGTCTACTGCCATGTCGGCCAGGTATTTGGCTGCGTCCAAAGTACATTCCAAAAGTTATGCCTCCCTGGATTTGGGGGAGGCTTGCTCCTGAAGCTCCTCGAGCCAGCGGATCTGCACTCGGGCTGTGTAGATGGCCGTGGTGGTTGCCTTAGTGGCAGTGCCCTCGATCTCGAAGGCCCTCTTGAGCATATCCTCGACCTTCTTGTCCGTCGGGTCCCTGAGTGCTATTGTACCACATGGTAACACAGTCTTTTTGCTAAGGGCCGCCACCTGGGGGTCAATGGTGGGAGCCTTGCACCGGGCATCTGATTTCTCCCCTTGGACCGGATACATCCTGTCTAGATTTTTACGGTTTGACATTCTGCCCAGTTTGGGGGATTGTCACTCCTTACTGAAGATATCTTCTATCGCAGGGCACACTGGGAAGGTCTCAATGGTTGACTGTCTCAGTTGGATCAGGGGGTCGAGTTTTGACTCGGGCCTGCTTTCCTCGGTGTCGAAACCCATGGTGACCTTGATAATCTTCATGAGCCCTGGGATCATGTCGAAGGAGCATAACCTCGATGTCAGGGAGGGCGTCGCTTGGGGATCCATGTGCTCCTCGTCAGAGTCCGGCTCGTTCTCTTCCCCCATGTCGTCCTTCTCCCCGTCCTCATGTGCGTTGTCGAGTGGAACGTCTGGTGTGGTGTCCTCCGGGATCAGGAGTTCCTCTGGTTGCCCTCTGCCCTGTGTGGTTAGGGTTGGGTGGCTTTGCCCTGTGTTGGGTGAGGATTCCAGTTTTCCATGATCTTGAGAATGAAGTTCTGTTGGCTCTCCATCATGGCAACCACGCCTGTTGATTTTGAATTATGAGGGAGCTTGGGTCCATCCACGGGGTTGCTGGTCCCTGGGTTGCTGGGGCCCATGGGCGGGGTTTGCCTCAGAGAGGAATCATCATCGTCCAGGAGGCAGGCCACGCAGAGGGTTCCCGGAGTTTGGGGCAGGAGGGTGGCGCTACATGAGGAGCACTTCTTTGCTTTCACCATCTGGGGAAGAGAGAAAGTATACCTTAGAATGGAACTGTGCACCGCCCAGGGGCAATCCCCTCTTAACCCCCCCAAACCCAATGAGATGGACTTTCCCTGGCCGAGAGTATGCAGGTGTGGGGGTACTGTGTGAGGACCCCCACAACGAGGCCAAGAAGGGAAGGAATTTGGTGCTCAGTGGTCTGGGCCATGGCTCGCTATGGGAGGAGCCATGGAGACCGGTTAGAGGGGGGGACTCGTGAACGGCTACCTACACGGGTCGCTGTGGGAGGGACCCAGAGGTAAAGGGGAATCCCAGAGGGAGGTCCATGTTCCCCCGAGAGGGCAGAGGAGGCGGGGGGAGCGGAATTCGCTGAAGGGTCGCTGTGGGAGGGACCCTGCGGGTGGAGTGGAGGCCTAGCCAGCAGTCAATCGCCCATCCTGAAAGAACTCCCCCTTATATATATTTTTTTTTTTACTGAGAAACGGGGGCTCCTGCCAGGCCATGCTCTGGCGACTAGCCGATCCATTGTGGGATGTCGCTGGGGGGGGAGGTACACACTAACTGACCCTTGTTTGCAGGTGCAATCGTTCCCCCACTCGGAGCCTTAGAAGTAAGCAAATTGCTTGGGTCACCCAGTAGGCCCTCAGGAGCTGAATCAAACCCCAGTCTTGTAAATGCAGCTCAGGGCCTTAAAAACACTGAGGTTGGCCCTGCTTTTGCCTCCCAGATATAGAGGAGGATGTTCGAGAGGCTACCCTGTTGAGCCGAGGAACAGCTGAGGTGAGCCTAGTCCCCCGAAGAGACTCTCTCTCCTCCCCCACCTCACCAGACTGCGAGGCAGAAAGGCGGCGCCTCGTGAGGCTGTTCTGCCTCCCTAATGGAGGAGGAGAGAGGCAGGAGAAGGTCCTCCCGACACCGGGGCAGAGCGTCTAGGTGGAGTAGGTCCAATCCGAGGCCTAGAGAGCGCCGAGCGAGAGAAGAGGAGTCACTCGTGGTGGCTCTGGCACCATGTGGCACCACAGAGGGGCGGCCAGGCCATTTAAAGGGTGAGCGGAGGAGGAGGAGGAGGAGGACTGCGGCCTCTGAAGACCACGCCGGTCAGTATAGGTCCGGAGAACACGGAGCGGGCCTAACGTTCGATTGCCCAGGCCGCTCCTGGCATGTTGGGGAGCGTGCACTACGAGGCCTCAGGCCCAGAGAGGCAAGGAGGGAGGGAGCATGCAGGGAGTAGGTGGACCACGCAATGCGGTGCCAGGGTGGGCAAACCCTGGACTCCAGACTTGCAGCGCAGAACTTAAACCACTGCGCTATACTGCCCAGACCCAGAAAGAGATTTAAAAGTACGATGCCTTCCAGAGGCATAGCAACTGTGAAATTACCATGCACAGAGACATTCTGCCTATGATCTAGGGCTGAGCCCAGGGTTAGCTTATACCTGCAGATGCTAGTTTACTTTAGTTTTCTCCTGTTAACGTTTCTACACAAACAAGTTATAATTGTATATGTTGTGCCAAGCAAAGAGAATTCTTTATATTGTTGATTCAAGGTCTTACCTTGTAAGAGCAGACAGGGATTCCTGGTGTGCTTCTTGCCTGATCAGATGCACGATTCAAACTGGAGAGCAGGGGTTTCTGGGACCTGGTTATGCTAGAAATTTGATCTGGGTCAGTGCATCACTAGCCTATCAGGTGGGCTAAAACCCATGAGGTAATGTCTGGAGTGCCATGGATGCCAATCAATCACAATGGGGGGCGAGATACTAACAACAACAAAAATCGAAAGGTACCCGGGAGTAATTATATCAGATGACCTAAAGGTGGGCAAGCAATGTGAGAAGGAAGGAAGTAAGGAAGGCTGGGGGGATACTGATGCATAGGGAGAGGCATCACCAGTAGAAAACAGGAAGTTGTTATCCCTCTGTACAGACAGTTGGTGAGACCCCATCTGGAGTACTGCGTGCAGTTCTGGAGACCCCATCTCCACAAAGACAGAGTGGAGGCTGTTTAGAGGAAGGCAACCAAAATGGTGTAGGGTCTACACCAGAAGACATATGAAGAGAGACTAAAGCAGCTTAATATGTATACCCTCGAGGAAAGGAGGGAGAAGGAGGACATAACAGAAACTTTCAAGTACCACAATGGAATTAACAAAGTCCAAGAGGGTAGCATCTTTCAGAAAAAGAGATGTGCAAGAACAAGGGGGCACAATTTAAAGATAGAGGGGGGACGGCTCAGAGGCAATTTTAGAAAGTATTTTTTCATGAAGAGGGTTGTGGACGCATGGAACAGCCTTCATGAGGATGTTATGGAGTCAAGAACAGTGGGAGAATTCAAGAATGCATGGGACAGACATAAAGCAATTCTAGTGGGGTAAGAGGAAGTAAGCTGTTGGTTAACTAGAATCTGCAGCTTATCCATCAGGTAGGCAAATGGGCAGACTAGGTGGGCCAAGCGGTCCTTATCTGCCATCAAATTCTGTGTTTCTATGTTTCAGTTTGGGGCACAGCTTTTTCAGGATGGCATCCACATTACCAGAGAAGGTGAGGTGTTGGTTCAGCCACACCCCTAGGTACCTAAACAAAGTGGTGTCCTCAAGGACTGTCCCATCAAGGATATGGAAGGAGGGCAGGAAGGGAAACCTAACAAGTCTCTACCTAGTGCCAAAGGACATAGAGACTGTCTTTTTGGCATCAAGGGAGAGTTGATGGGAACTACACCAGTGCTGAACATTACTGAAGTCAAGATTATTCATCTTGCGTAAAAATACAGGTATGTGCAGGAATTCACTAAAACTGGTGGAGGGTAATTTCAGGAGGGATGTCCATAAAAACAGGTTACTCACCTGTAACAGTAGTTCTGGGAGTGGTATATGGTGTACATCCACACATTCTGGCGGTGTTCTTGCCCCTTTAAAAGCTGCTGGAATGTCTTCAAGCTGGCTTCTCCTACCCACCCGGGTGGTAACTTCCTTAGCACCATCCCGTGATGCAGTTCACGTCCAATGGAAGCAGAGTCATGCACCACTTCCAGGGGAGGTTGAGTGGGTCAGTGTGGATGTATACCATATACCATTCCTAGAACTACTGTTACAGGTGAGTAATCTGTTCTTCTAGGGATGTGGATTTTGTGTACTTATCCACACATTCTGCAGACACCTAGCAGTTCTCTGAGAGGAGGGAGGCAAGGCACACACCCCATACTTAGGAAATAAGGACTGGAGAACTGAGGCCCCAAAACCAACATCCCCACATAAGTTGAGGTCGATGTGACAGTGGGAAATGAAGGTGTGTGCTGACCTCCAGGTAGCAGCCCTGCAGATTTCCTGGATAGAGACTTCCCTGGAAAAAGCCACTGAGGCAACAGTACAGTGGGTATAATGAACCTTCAGCCCTTTGGGAGGCTCCCAACCCGCCAACCTATAGCAGAGGTCGACGCAGGATACAAGCCACATGCCAATCGTCTACTTAGCTGCCAGTCTGCCAGGGGCAGTTTCAGAGTAGGTGAAAAATAGCTGGTGACTGTCTCCCTGCAATCCAGCCATGCACTCCCTATAGTAGGCTAGCGCTAACCGCAGATCCAACGTGTGAAGACTGTGCTCAGTCTCTAAGGTGTGGTTGGTGAAATACACTGGGAGATTAATCACCTGATTATGGTGAAAATCAGACATAACCTTTTGGAGGAACTTCGGATTGGGATGCAGGACAATCTTGTCCCTGTGGAAGACCAGATATGGAGACTCCACTGAGAGCATCTCGAGCTTACTGATCCTTCTGGCTAATGTCACAGTCACAAGGAAGGTGGTCTTTCACGACAGGTGTGACATCTCACACCTGTGCATCAGTTCGAATGGCTTGCCCATGAGCTTTGCCAAAACCAGAAACAGATCACAAGGTGGTGGTGGCGGTTCATGCACTGGAGGGGAAATGTGGTCAAGACCTTTGAAAAAATGCCAGACCACCTTCTCCTGTGCCACCAACTGCTGACCGGCCCATGCCTGGTAAGCAGAGATGGCTGCCATGTGCACCTTAAGGGTCATCGACCTAAGGCCCGACTGGGAGAAGGACCAGAGGTAGTCAAGGATACTAGCCACCAGACAGGACAAAGGGCCCAGCCCCTTGCCCTGACACCAAATGGAGAACCTCTTCCATTTGAAGGCAACGCATTTCCTAGTCGACTCCATTCCAAGAAGACTCCACAACGTTGAGGACATGTTTGGAGAAACCCAAAGCCTGAAACTCTAGCTGCTCAGAAACCAGGCTGTCAGGTGCAGGGATTGAAGGTCCGGTTGGAGTACCTTCCCCTAATGCATCAAGAACAGGTCCGGGCATAGAAGAAGATGCCTCATGAGCCTGCTGCTGAGGCTGAGGAGATCAGAATATCAGAACTGGCAGAGCTAGTCTGAAGCAACCAGGATCACCTGTGTCTTGCCCTCCACACCTAGAGCAGCACCTTGTCGATAAAGAGAAAGGGAGGGAAGGCAAAGAGGAGGCCCGGGGGCCAGGGCCTTGAGAAGGCATCCCCCTGCAGCGTTCCCTGCTGAGGGGGTGGGCACACTACAGCTTCAGCTTTGCATTCTCCCTGAAGGCAAACAGATCCACCAGAGGAGTGCCCCGTTGGGAGAACAGACTGTGCTACTACCTCTGGATGGAGAGACCACTCATGAGACACCTTGCCTACCCATCTGAGAGCATCCACCAGCTGGTTGGAGACACCAGCCACATGGATGGTCTGAAGATCAGCCTCCAGGCTACGCTCCAGGGTCCAGATGCAGAGAGCATCCCTGCACAGCAGAAGTGAGTGCATGCCGCCCTGCTTGTTGTGGTACTTCATGGTCGTGGTGTTGTCCATCTAGACCTGGAGCACCTGACCCCTGAGATGCAGAGCAAAGGCAATCAGTACCAGCCAAACAACACTGAGCTCCAGCTGGTTGATGTGACTTTAGGACTCCTCAGGGGTCCAGAGCCTGTGGACTCTGTTCCCCCAGGTGAGCTCCCCAGCCTATGAGAGGGGCATCGGTTGTCAGGATGACTGTCAGCTCCAGACAGACAAATGGAAGATCCTCCTGCAGATGTTTTCCAGGATTAACCACCAGTGGAGTGTGTCCCACATCCACTGGGTTACAGTAACCAGCTGGCCAAAGTGACCCCTGCGATGAGACCACTGGTTTTCCAACTGCCACTGCAGGAAACACATTTTCCAGTGAGCCCAACAGACCATGCTGGAGCATGCCACCATGTATCCCAATAGACACAGGAGATCCCAGGCAGGGCCCAACTGCCAAACCAAAACTGATCAGGCAAAGGGGATAAGAACCTCCACCCTGTCTGCCAGAAGCTGAGCCCTGACTCTGCAAGAGTCGAGCTCTGCCCCAATGAGGTGAATCACCTGCAAGAGCATGAATTCTGATCTGGCCTTGTTGACCAGGAGGCCAAGTGAGACACAGGTCCGGAGGGCCAGATCCCTGGACCACTCCACCTCTGGCCTGGAGGGACCCACAATAAGCCAGTCATCCAGATAGGGGTATACCAGGACTCCCTGACACCTTAGCTGAGCAGCCACCACTGCAACACATTTGGTGAAGAACCTGGGGGCCGAGGACAGGCTGAGTGGCACGACCTAGAACTTGTAGAGGGTTCTCTCTGCTTGAAAGTGGAGGAACCACCAGTGAGATGGCTGGATCGGGACATGGAAGAACTTGTTCTGGAGATACAGAGAGCAAAGCAACATTTTTTGCTCGAGAGATGGTATGACCTGTGACAGAATTACCATCTTGAAGGTGTGGGACCTGAAGAATTTGTTCAGATCATACACATATAATATGGGGCATCAGCCCCCTCATTAATTTTGGAACCAAGAAATACCTGGAGACAAACCCTAACTGAGGTGGGGGGTCCGAGACAGGAGCCACTACCTCCTTGTAAAGGAGTTGGGCAATGTCATCTGAAGGACCAAGTGAACATCAACTGACACCATGTTCTCCCATGAGGAGCAGGCTTACCTGGGTGGGCAAGCCTTGAATTCTAGAGGCAGACCCTGGCTGACCACCTGAAGAACCCACCTGTCTGAGGCAACAGCAGACCAGGTGGAAAGGAAGTGGTGGAGCCAACCCCCATGGAAGGATACAGGGGGTTCAGAATGGGAGAGGGAGGACACTCACTATCCCGTCACTGGGTAGGCTTGAAAGTGGAGGTGGGCCTGGCTGAGAGACTACCAGGACCACATCCTACGGGTTTCCTGACAACCAAGGCCACGGACTTGGGCTGTGGTTGCCAGGCTGCTGTTGGCCTGCCTGGGGCTGGGCAGGTTTGTCTGCAGGGGCAGTGATAGGCCAACAGGACTTCTTTTTAGAGGGTTTGGAGCCTTTAGAGTCCTCCTTTTGGCAGACATCACTGAGTCCAAGGTGGTGTTGGACTTTTCAATCCTGGTGAGGTGCCCCTCCACCTCGGGCCTGAACAGGTTGGTCCCCAAGAAGATCATATCTGCGAACTTGTGTGGCATATCTGCTGTGAAGGTGGCGATGCACAGCCAAGCCCTGTGGTGCATGGCAACTGCTGCAGCCACCAACTAGGTGCAAGAGTCCCCAAGGTCCATGGCCATTTGGAACTGTTGCTTTGCAGTGGTACATCCCTGATCCTGAACCTGCTTAACAGTCGTTTGCAGGTCGGTGGGGAGGTGATGGAGTACCGCATCCTGGGACCCTAGGAGGGCATGCAAGAAATGGGCCATCAAGAGGGCTGAACTCACTTGCCGAAGGCTGAGTAACAAGGCAGTATACAATTTTTTTATCAAGTGCTCCAACTTCTTGGACTCCTTGTCGGGGGGGTTTGTCCATGTCCCTGACATTGCCCGTGCACTGGAAAATAGAGTTTACAATGAGCCCCTTAGTTGAGGGGTGCTCTGTGAATCCTGACAGGGATCCGGTAGGGACTGCATACTTGTGGGCCAACTGGTCCGATGGCACAGGACAAGATGCTGGATGCTGCCAGAGCTCCAGGGCAGGACCAAGAATGGAGTCCTGGACTGGGAAGGCCTTCATGGAGGTATCCTCCTGGTTGAGGATCCTGGTAAGTGGGTACTGCTCATGTTTTTGAATGGGTCCCAGATTGAGACCCGTTGACTCAGAGATCAAACAGGGCAGGCCCATGATGGAACTGGGACCCTGGTCCATAGATAAGTCCCCCATTAACTCCACGTCTAATGGGTGTGAATGGAGGGAGGAACCCTTATATTCCAAGGAATGATGAAAAAGCGGTCACCTTCCTGGGTCCCTACTCACTTGGGAAGGGCGGTCTGGAGTGACAGTGACTGACAGCCGATGTGGCAATCCCTTGCCCGGCTGGGCATCCTTAGTCAGGGTGCCAGACATTGTCTGTTTTTGAGGCAGCTCCATCAGGATCAGTGGAGAGGCTGGAGAGGGCTGAGCTGGGACCAAACAAACCAGCTCCTGCCAGAGCGGGGTCTGCTGCGGCTCTAGTAGTAGCACCCAGGTAGGGCCAAGGAAGTCGGGATCGGTTTGATCCTGGTCTGCCATAGCTGCTGCCACATGAGATCCTTGTAGCACCAATGTATCTTGTGCCAGTGCCTCTCTTCATCTGAAGAAGATGAGGAGGATGAGAAATAGCAGCATAGCCACTTGCCCTAGTGGCTGGAGCACGAGCGTCACGAGTGATGTGGGTTGTCCAAGTCTGGGCTTCTGGAGTGGGACCTTGACTGGGACTGCCAGGGGGACTGGAGGCAGGTCTCAGAGGGGGCCAGTGAAGACTGAGCCCTCTCCAGGTCTTGCAGCTATGAAGTGGGAGCAGTGGAACAGCAGACTGCCCACCCCACCCCGAGAAGGTCAGATTGGAGTCCTTTACAAGGAGATATCAACCTCTTTGGTAGCAAAGTGTAAACTGGGTCAAGAAAAATCTGGGCCAGAACTTCAACCTGAGTCTCCGCCAACTGGCTCAACAGGGAGACCGTGGAGCTGGCAGCCCAATCCGAAGCCCTGGCAAAGCCAAGTGTTCAGGCGAAGCATGGGAATCGGAGGCCCCGGAGCACTCCCAATCCCAAGAGTGTCAACAAGACTGCTTCTTGGTCTCTTTCTCCTTGTCCTTTTTCAGTTTCTTGGACTTAGTGCCTTTACAACCCTGCCCCAGGTGGACAAAGTCTGGCACAAGTCCTTGAATGCTCCAGTAAAGGAAGTGTCCAAAGAAAGCGGCAAAAAAGCAGAAGCCGAAGAAGTCTGCGCAGCTGCCTGGACAGCAGCCTCCTCGAAAGCAACAAGTTGCTCAGCTGACCCTGCAGCTGCGGAGTCTACCCAACAAGCATCCTTAGAATGAATGGGCAGATCCCTGTCTTTCAGATGGTCAAGGAGTAGGCGGGCTTGGCGATCCTCAAGAGTTGTCAATAAAAATGAACGGCAATGAATGCAGGTCCGGACATCATGCTCGTGTCCCAGGCAGTAAAGGCACAAGGTGTGCGGATCCGATCATGACATAAGTTGCCTGCCACCATATTTTCAGAACCAAAAGTGGACCTTACATCATCCATAGTGGCGGCGAGAAGAAATCAAAGACAAATATGGATTTTTATTTAGAAAAATAGCAAAGGGCCTCGGTACACATGAGAGCGATAAGGTGTGAACCTGCGTCTTCCAGCAGAAAAGAAGAACTGGTGTCACAGGGCAGTGCTAGGGGTGTTACCACCTGGGTGGGTGGGAGAAGCCAGCTTGAAGACTTTCTGATAGTTTTTAAAGGGGGAAAGGACACTGCCGGAACATGTGGATAAGTACACCATATCCACTTCCCTGGAAGTGCTTTTTCCTCCAAAAGAGCATAAAAGACATATGGTACAGATAGCCTAAAAATGTGATGAAGTGCAAAATTGTGGGAGGGTGGTTCAAGGTATAGTGAGGCAGGCAGATGTCTATAGTTAAAGAGTAGAGGACAGATGTAAGGGAAAGAGATGACCACTAGGGCCTACATGGGACAGTTAGGTATGGTGGGTAGACTGGATGGGCCAACATGGGGCAGTTAGGTAGGGCAGGCAGACTGGATGGGCTTAAATGGAGCTGTTAGGTAGGGTGGGCAGACTAGATGGGCCTACATAGGGCAGTTAGGTAGGATGGAAAGACTAGATGTGCCTACATGGAGCAGTTAGGATTGTGGACAGGCTGGATGGCCCTACATGGAGCAGTTAGGCAAGGTGGACAGGCTGGATGGACCTACATGGGGCAGTTAGACAAGGTGGACAGGCTGGATGGACCTACATGGGGTAGTTAGGCAAGGTGGACAGGCTGGATGGACCTACATGGGGCAGTTAGGCAAGGTGGACAGGCTGGATGGACCTACATGGAGCAGTTAGGCAAGGCAGACAAACTAGATGGGCCTACATGGAGCAGTTAGGCAAGGTAGACAGGCTCGATGGACCTACATGGGGCAGTTAGGTAGGATGGGAAGGCTAGATGGGCATCTGTGCCTTTTGCTGCTGTCATTTTCTCTGTTTGTATTAGGGCTGTGCAAAACAAATACTGTTTGGGACAAATACACAAATACTGCACTTTATACAAATACAACTATCTCTCCTAAACATTTGTATCTGTGTTAGACCCCATAAAGTAGATTTAGACATGAGCTAAGGCTCAGCGACACATATAGGACTACTATTGCTCATTATTACATGAATGCATATTTCTTTGCTAAATGTACATATTTTACTGATACTACTTAAAGCAGCAGTGCAACCATCTGGTGAAAATTTTTACATATACTTTTTTATACTATTTTAGATTGCCACTTACCTCCTGACTTGTGTGATACCCTTCTTTTCACAATGTGTGTCGGCTTTAGTACTTTTTCTCATGTCTGAAAAAATAAAAGGAGCACTCCTTTTAATATGGCTCAGACCAGGTTTTCATCAAGTAGAAAAAGGGAAGTGGTTATCCCTCTGTACAGACAGTTGGTGAGACCCCATCTGGAGTACTGTGTGCAGTTTTGGAGACCTCATCTATGCAAGGACATAGACAGGATGGAAGCAGTCCAGAGGAGGGCAACTAAAATGGTGCAGGGTCTGCATCAGAAATCATATGAAGAGAACTGAGAGAGCTTAATATGTATACCCTTGATGAAAGGAGGGACAGGGGACATGATATAAACGCTCAAGTACCTCAAGGGAATCAACAAAGTCCAGGAGGTAGCATCTTTCAGAAAAGAGATGTAAGAACAAGGGGACACAATTTAAAGATAGAGGGGGCGCTCAGGGTAATGTGAGGAAATTATTTTTCACGGAGAGAGTGGTGGATGTGTGGAACCGCCTTCCTGGCAGGTTGTTGGGGCTAAAACAGTGGGGGAATTCAAACATGCATGGGACAGACACAAGGCAATTGTAGTGGGGGGTGGCAGGAAGTAGGCTGTTGGTTAGCTAGAATCTGCAGCTTATCCAGTAGGTAGGGAAATGGGCAGACTGGGTGGGCCAAGTGGTCCTTATCTGCCGTCAAAGTGTATGTTTCTATGTTTCTATCAGTATTTGCAGCTGTTTTTGAACAAATATTGTTCTATAAGGTCAGAAAACACTGCCTGCTGCATAATTGTTAATTTTAGTCACAACAGAAGTAATATATGAACAACAGATGGACAAAAGCAGCAGAAAATACTGATGAAGACCTGGTCCACACAGTATTAAAAGGAGTGCTCCTTTTATTATTTCAGACATGAAAAATGTACTAAAGCAGACTAAAATAGTGGAAAGAAAGGTATCATACAAGTCAGGAGGTAAGTGGCAATGTAAAATAGAAGAAAAAAGTATAGGTCAAAATTTTCACCAGATTGTTGCACTGCTGCTTTAAATGCTTGGCCTTGTGCAATCATTAACAGAAACAAGTCCGAAATGTAAAAAAAGTTTTTCCTAAACACAAATATATAAACAGATATAGATACAGATAGATACAGATAAAGATACAATTACAAATATCAAATTCAGGCCCTTGTACAGCCCTAGTTTCTGTGTATGTTTCAGTAACCCCTCTCTGGTGCCATCCTAGAGAGAGCCACTACCCTTGCCTTGCCACAGTTACAAGGATAAGGGGCCTGGAATCCTTAGTTGATATTACCCAGAGGTCGTTTCCCATGATATTAAATAATAATTGGTGGTGCCTCCATCCAAAGTACATTTTAGAGGATCTGATCTCTACCAGTACAAATCCCTGGGCTGTCATACTAACCCACCTCCCAAAACAGTTGCCCCAAACATGGACTTACTCAGAATCAAATCTCCCCACATTTCAAACTGTTGACATTTTCATTTCAGCTAAACAGATTCTCACCAAGATCAGGCTCCTGTGTCAGACCTTTTCAAAAACAGTAACATCATAATTTTTTTACATGTGGCGGGTTAGGTAAAGGGTACGAGGAATGGAGGTTAAGGAAAACATTTTGAGAAGGTTTTCAATTTGCAAAAATGGACCCATGCCATAAATCGTGTGTTCAGACAAGGCATTTCAGGCCCTCCGTCCCTCCTCAGAGGTGGGATAATTATTACATTTCGAATATTTTGGGACCACCTATCTCTTCTGTACTCAACCCAATTTAAATATTTTCAAATCAATGATCTTTCCTAACTCTTCAAGTATTCCCAGTCCCCCCCATGGGGCATGCCTTTCTGACCTACATTATTGATGCAATGGCAGGAGGCCTGGGGGGGCATCTGTGAAATGGCTACACTCTCTCCTCCAACAGGCAGATTTAGTGGTGCAAATCCGATATCTGGAACGATGAGCTCACCTCTCCAATCACTCTGGAGCAGTGACAGAAAATTTGCCAATACAGCCACAAGGCCACAGGCTTCACGATGGGGTGGGAATACAACTAGAAGTATCTTATCTGCTACTTTCTCACCCTAGTACAACAGGCAAATCGAGGCACCACTCCAACCCCAGCATGCTGGTGGGAATATGGAGAACCAAGAGCCCCCCCACTACAATGTAATGTGGTCCTGCCCATCACTTTAACCCTTTTCACAGACTTTGAGCCATGCCCTGCAGGACATCTTCCTCATTAATTGCCGCTTACAGAACAGCTCTTCCTATTTGCTTACTGACTGCATAAGGAAAGAGACATACTTTAACAACATCTATTGTCCATATTAATTGTAGCTGCCAGAAATGTGTCACTGAAAAGAGGCTAGGTAAGAACCCACCCACTCCAGAGGAGTGGTATCAGATTCTAAAGTGAAACTATGACATGGAACAACTGACATGTTCAATATGTCATCAGGTAGAAAAATGTACTAATAGACAAATGAGAGGGGTAACATACATGATGGCCAAAGACCCTGTCTTTGTCCCTAGAATTTTAGGACCCTAAGGGAGGAAGTATCCCTGGTGACACATATCCAGGAAATTGAACTGCTGGGAGTGAAACAATGGCATATGTAGTCTATTGTGGTAATTTAAAATGTACTCTGTAACCTGTTTACCACATGCTGTTTGCCACCTACATTGACTTATGTTTTTTATCTGTTGTAATGTTTGTCTCCTTTATAAAATTTTATGAAAATCAATAAACGTTTATTATAAAAACATAAAGGCACGCAGCCTTTATTATTTTTGAGATAAATAACTGCAAGTAAAAAAAAGGGATAGCAAAATGATGACAACAGTAAAAACAGTCCTCTAAACAAGCTTGGTGGCTAATTAGGTTTTACATAAAACAAGAAGACTTGGGGAGTGCTGTTTTTGTAGGCTTTGCAACAGATGTTTTCTGCAGAAAAAGGCTGCAGCTGTGTCCTTTTCTGTTGCTCTTGATATAAAGATGTGCTGAGCAGTGCCCACTCACTCTCATGAGTGCTGCCACCGAAGAAACCAGAACCAGAACAAGACCTGACAGATGTCATTCCCTTTCTCTCATGAGCTTCTTTTCCAGCTGATTGCACCAGTTCCCACATGTAACCAGTCAGTTCATGACACAGCTCTTGCTAAAAGTGACTCACTCAGTGGCTATCCATAGCCACTTGAAGGATCTCGCATTTGAACTGGGAATCCAGCATGGCTACAAAAATGTGGCTGTGGCTATCCATCAGTTTTGTAAATCTTGCATCCAGTTCAGCTTGCAGATGCTCAGTGAGCACAGCTGACCCACCTGATATCTCCATGTTCATATACATATCTATCCAAGGATTTATTCAGGTTATGCACTCCTGGGATCACCTGACTCAGCGTAGCAATGGATGCTCTTAGATTATGGGTGCTCCTCTCAAATGGCTCAAGTACTTTCACCATGGCATCATTCAGTGACCAAACATGGTGGTCTAGGATTCCCCCAATGTCACACTCCATTGACATGCCATGAAGGACTCACCTCTGTTCTAGCCACCTAGAAAGCATCGGGTAGGATGAATTCCATCTGCTACTAACATCCTGTATCAATTGATGTTGAGACAACTAAGGCTTCATTGTACTTCTCTTAGTTTGTTAGTTGCCTTTACAGAGTGAAGAAAATGTCCACAGATGGAGCATACTGTGGAGGTAATTTTACTAGCCTCAGAACTGTGACATAGCACAGATGTAACCATTAGATTTTAGGTGTGGGCAAATTAACAAATGCTGATGAAAGTCCCATCACTGACTGCTTTCACCATGTTTATCCAAGCTGAAAAACCTAAATGCAGATTGGTACCTACTAACCCTCCAAGACTGCAGCATGTCGTGAATGAATTCTAGGATGTTCGTGACATGTGTTTTTTCTCTATTATCAAGACAATAAAGTATTCAGCCACACTGACAAAGAACTTAATTTTCAATTTTCTTAGATCTTTATTTTCAACCAAGCATGAATCCCCCAGACCACACCCAATGGTAAAAATAAAGATCTAAGAAAATCAAAAATTAAGTTCTGTGTCAGAGTGGCTAGATGTTTTACTGTCTTGTTTCTGGATTGTCACTGGACCAGCCCCAAGTGCAAATCTATATATTATGCTTATAGAAGGGGACCCACCTGGAACTCTGTTGTGGACTCTCTCCATTAGCACCACATTGAAAAAAGCAGACCTTGAATAGCTGCCACATTGAGGATGGATGAAGGGAGATCCAGTGACACAGAGAGAGAAGGAGGGATCAGCAACAGGAGACATAGGCTTTTTCATGCACCAATGTGTGTGGTCCAGGAGAGATACACATGCATGGAGACTGTACTGCTTCAGATGCCTGAGGTGCAGTGCCCCACCCTCCACCCCCACAGCTTCCGATAGCATGGCAGTTGCCTTTGTGGCACCTCCATCTGTGAAAATGTGGAATGTGACTGATGGGATCTGGTGAAAATGTAGTACATGACTGGGAATCTGGTGAAAATCTAGAACATGACTGGGAGTCTGGCGATAATGTGGAATGTGAACCTGGTGAAAATGTGGAACACGATTTGGAATCTGGTGAAAAAGCAGAATGTGAATCTAGTAAAAATGTGGAACGTGACTGGGAATCTTGTGAAAATATGAAACATTATTGGGAACCTGGTGAAAATTAACATTAACAAGACAAATTGTGAGGTGCTATTCACTAGAGACCTCAACTCCATGACTAGAAGACATGACTGGAAACTAGTAGGAAGAAGATTTATGAGAGATGCACTTCTAAAGTCATTCCCCTCTAGCCTCCCCACTCTTCATCCTCCCACACCCAGTACTCAACCCCTACATGCCCATCCTTCCTTCTCTTTTTCTGCGATCTCTCCAGACAAAACTCTAATGGCCCTTCTCTCTCTCTTAATCCTTCCAAAGGCTCATTGCCAGATGACCTTGACCCTAAACTCCTCTACCTTTCAACTTCTGCTATAGCATACTCTCTCTACTTGATCTTAAATGTTTCCTTTTCATCCTCATCTGTCCCTTCATCCTGAAAATATGCAGTGGTCCTCCCTCTCCCAAAGGGTGGTGATCCCTCCTCCCCTGCAAATTCACCCAATCTCCCTACTCCCTGCCCTTGCTAAACTCCAAGAACACCCGGTCCTCTCTCAGCTAGCCTCCTTCCTAAATGACTCTTCTTTTTTACCCCATTCCAATCTGGTTTTTGGAAGAACCACTCCACTACCACTTCCCTACTCAGGCTCACTGACTCCATCCTCACTGGGATGGATAATGGCCTCATTATCTCTGCCATCTTTGTCAACCTTGTCAAGGCTTTCAACACAGTCTCCTATGCCCTACTTCTTGACTCCCTTACAGCAGCTGGGTTGTCTACTTCTGCCCAAAACTTGTTTAGAGCTTACCTCTCAGGCAGTACACAATCAGTCAAGATCCAGGATACAATCCCCCATTTCAACTGGAGTACCACAGGGCTCGGTGCTTGGACCCATTCTCTTCTCCATCTTCCTAAATTACTTGCCCTCAGCATGCTCCCCCTCCACCTCTATCCATATGTATTCCAATGACACTGTCCAGTTTTCATCTGGTAAATGCTCTGCTGATGTTGCAACCACTCTTCAGCTTGACTTCCACCAGGTTCAAGTATGGTTTGCCTCACATTAGCTGTTCCTAAATGCCAAAAAGACAGTCTCCATGACATTTGGCACTAGGCAGAGACTCTCTAGGCTTCACCCTTTACCGTCTTTCCATACCCTTGATGGGACAATATTAGAGGACACCTCCTCATTCAGATACCTTGGGGTTTGGTTGGACCAACACCTCAACTTCTCTGGCCACATTGATGCCATCCTGAAAAAATTTCACCCCAAGCTTGGTGCCTTATTCAGGAATCATAGCTGCATCCCTCCTTCAGCGTGACAGGAACTGGTCCAGAAGATGATCTTCCCAATTTTTGACTACTGAGATGTAGTCTATGGTGCCACTCCCAAATCCTCCCTAATCTAACTGGACACTCTATTTAATGCCTTCTGTCAATTTGACCTTGATGGACCCTTGGTTTCTATCTGCCATCACATTCTATGATTCTATAACTCTATGAAAATGGGGATCGGGAATCTATGAAAATGTGGAATAATGACTGGGAATCTGATGAAAATGTGGAACATGACTGGGAATCTGGTGAAAATGTGGAATGAGATGGGATCTGGTACTGTGGCTGCAAGTGCTGCACAAGACTTCAAAAGCCAGTGTCTTCCACAAATGGGGAGGCAGTCTAGTGCAGTGGTTTAAGGCTCTGAGCTGCAAATCTGGAGACCTCTGTTTGAATCCCACAGCCCCCACTTGCATACTGTGTGACCCTGAGCAAGTCACTTAACTTCCCTGTGCTCCCAGGTTGCACCTGTAAACAAGCTTTCAGCTTAGTGTGTCTCACCTGGTTAAGCAATTGGAAAAAAATGATAAGGGATGCAGATCCAACCCATCATTCATTTCACCTACTAGCCGTGTGATGTGTCTGAGTCCAGGTTCCTCAAAGGAAGATGGCTGATATCAAATGTAAATTATATTTATTTGGAATATATGTGCCTGATTTGACTACATGCCATTGGAATTGCCTACAGTACTTGAATTGTTTTTTTGTACCTATACAATCTGATGTCGAATTTTTGTAAATAACCACCTATGCTCAAAGGTAATATGATTTGTGCACTAAATAAGTAAATAAATACATACATGTATACATATACACCTAAATAACTAGTCGCTGTTGTAATGCCAGTATGCTGACAAATGTCACTCACTAATAGGCAAGTCTGGCTAAAAAATTCATTTTTTACATTTCTTCTGAGGCACAAAGCCACAAACTTAAAACAATGTCTTTCTGAGTGCACACTGTGTACACACAGAACTAAATGACAGCTAGCTGCTGAGAAGCAGTGGGATTCAGTTGACTAGTCCCACCAAGCCAGCTAACAGCTATATACTGTGGTACACTTGCAGTTGCACATGTAGCCGTGAAGGGACCCTAGCTTGGGCTCCCCGTAGGAAGATGTCTGATATTAAATTTAAATTATATTATTCTGAAAGATAGTCATTCATTGTGACAATGCCAGTGAACTGACAAATCGCACTCAATAATAATCAAGCCTGACTAAAAAAAACCTTTTTTAAATTTCTTTGTTGACACAAATCCACGAACAAGGTGAGTTCACAAGTGTGCACGCTACACACTACTGCACATAAACAAAGGGCAAAATGGCAGCCATCCAGAAGTAGAAGCAGTAGTGGGAATAAGCCGACTCTGGCCTGCATAAAAAAAAAGACGTTATTTAGTGCCGTTGTTCCCTGCCTCCCCCAATGACTGAAAGATGTCCTTCAGAGTAGGCTGCTAATACACTTGTCCAATCAAAAGCAGGGCCTGCCACATGAAAGCTAAATGCAGAGTGGTGAAAGGGTCAGGGTGCAGTGATTTCTACTGGAGTAGGGACTGGTTACCAGTATCTCACACAAAAAGCAAACTGGCAGAATGGACTATGATGAAGGTAAAAATGATGCAGTTCACTGGCTGAAAGGAGGGGATAAACATCAAATCACAAAAAAAAAATAATAATGAAAAAGTATTACTTACTCATGCAGCCAGGTCTCAGAGGAGGGAAGTGAAAGCATTACTCAGAGTGCAGTAACTCACCTCAGTGCCCCCCACTCCACAAACATACACCTCCCCTTTCTGGCCACTTACACTGTCGGTTTGAAGATCTGCCAGTATGAGCAATTAGTCAGTGTTTCCCAGAAAGGTTTCCTTTTTTTATTAGAAGATTCAGGTGAAGAAAGCTTGCCACCGACTAGAACAATAATTAACCCTTTTCCCTCTCAGCAATGCCAAACACCATATAGAGTTTTATACAAGTCAAGTACATAACTTTTCCCTCACAGGGATATCAGTACGTGGTCACATAAAACAATATCACAGTACATAACCTTCGCTATGCTCTAGGAACAGCAAATGATGCAGACGTCCTAGTCAGTACCAAAAAGACAGATAAAATATTTAGCAGATCCTGTTATAATGCATGATATATGTTTATTTAAATTGGAATATATTTATTTATACATGCTGTGGAAGTACTGTACATTGTCTGGTGTATAACCTCATAAACAAAAAGTTTTAAAAACAATTTGTATAGTACTGAAGACGAAACTAATTGAACCACGCATCTGTGGACAATTATATCAAATAATCACGAGGACAAAGGAAGATAAGCTGGCAAGCCAAAATGTTCATTTCTGTACAAAAGCTAAAATGAATACTGCATGAGTCAGGATGTGTATAGAAGCTGCCAATCTAAATTTCCTTGTAAAATTTAACTCACTGTTATTAAACACATATATTTTATTTATTTGCAGTATGACAAAAAAACTACATTAATGCTTAATCGGGTTGCTACTGAATAATACACAAACCACAAAAAGGTTGGAAATAAGCTATTAGGGTTGCAAACACAATGCCTACAAACTTTAGAAGTGTACTACCAGGGCTCTTCTGTCTATCTCCCACCCACCCTACCATGTCCCCCATCATCATGACCCAAGAACAGTCTACAAGCACATAGTCTACATCAGTGGTATGGTACCTCACACAGGGTCAACATATTAAAATGTGTATACATCAACCCTAATCTCCACCCCATCACTATCCTCTTGGCCAGGACAGGGAAAATCAGTTAGCCAGGTAGCCAGTGGCTAATAAAACAGCTTTGCTGCCACATTTTGATACTTATTAGCTGACTCAATACCTGCCCACAAAGTGATTTTGGAGCCCCAGAAAATGATAGCCACTAAAAATATTGAACTGGATACCACATCTGGAGACCTACTAGCCAAACTAAGCACCAGTTCACAAACTGATTTCTCCTACCATGGTGGTGACAAAAGACCGAGCTACAGGTCTATGGCCATCCAACAAGTCTGTGCTGGGGGTTTGTTTAGTCAGCTACTATAAGACCCAGCATAAAATAGTATACATGTCCAAAACATATTAATTGCTTTGACTATTTCTAAGTAAAGTGTGTGTCTTAAAGAAGGCAACTCACAACTATGAAATGTGTATAGTAGTTTATTACTTTGTGGAGGGTCTGCAATATTGCGTGCCAAGTAAGTCGCAGATTATAATGGATGTAAGACTTTGTAGGTATGCACCCTAAAGTGTTTTGATAACACATCATCAATGTGCATGAAACACTAGACCGGTGTTCCATGCCTCCAGACATATATCTTGCCCACTGGTCACAATGGTAGGGAGAGGGGAAGGGATTAAGGATACTATATACCAGTTTTAATATGTTGACCCTGTATGAGGTGCCATACCACCGATGAATCACCCTGTGCCTGTAGACTGGCTATGGGTAATAAAGGCAGGGGACGTGGTAGAGTGGGTGGGAGTTAGACATAAGGGGCCAGATTTTCAATTGGCTGAGACTACTGCAAGCCCAGGGTGTGCCAGAGAAATAGTGCACCAGGCTTGCAGTTACCTAAAGGGAATTTCTGTCCCTAGTGGTGAAGTGATGCTGACTGGATCATCTTTTTGTCATCTGTCTTATGTCAATATAAGGTACCTTTTTCACAGAGCTTGTGGCCAGTGTTTGGCACAAGCTGTCATGAATCGAGCTGACTGTTACAGCTGCACCCGAGATATTGCAACTGGGCAAAGCTGTGGCAGTTATCAATGCCACAGTTGTGACAGTGCAAGGGTTTCATACAAGGCTGGACACAAGCCTTACATTAGGTTTCTAAAATCCAGCCCAGGAACCCTAATAACACATTTCCAAAGTTTGTTGGGAATGTCTTTGCAACCCTAATAGTTTATTTCCAACCTTTGTAAGGTTTGCATTTTGTGTGGTAGCAGCCCTAATGAGCATTAACATAGTTTTTTTTTTTTGCCATATGTTTACACACATTTTATGAAATTTGTGTAGTAACTTCATTTACTCATGGCCTTCAAAACCCTGAGCAAAGCAGGAGGTAACTTGTACTGTACTTTTTGCAGGACCCATTCTGGTATATGAAAAGTCAGAAATACTTCTACTGAGAAGAAGACAGTTCTTTCATGAAGTGTGGTATGCCATAATCCCCTGCTTCCATGGGCCATGAGAGCATTTGGCCATTTGAACTGAAAGGTGATAGTCCCATTGAGGTTGAGTTTCCCCACATGGCACTGTACATAGTGCAGAAGTACAGAACCATGCATCAATCCAACCATGAATAGTGAATTCCAGCCCTGCCTATCCAGCTCATAGCACATGGTTCCATGTCATAACAGTGATTGTGGAATAGCACTCGCCGTTACGGCAAGTGTATATTGCCGAAAATGAATTTTGGCATTGCACACTCACTGTGAGGATTAAGAGGGTGCCCGAGACCTATGGGTGTTTTTTTTAAATGTAGGGGTTTGCACCCCCACATTCCCCCCCTACCCACTTACTAATGGATTCTCAACTCCAGGATGATGCATGTCGGGGGAGTGAAAAACTTGGAAAAATACAATGCTGCCCACTGACAAAAAAAAAAACACGCCACTCCCGAACCCTGCACCTCCCAAGCAACCACTCACCCCACCACACTAGTGGTACAGCTCGGCAGCTGCCCACCACACCGCCTCCTACATACCTTCCTTCCCCTTCCCCCCGCACATGTATATGCACGTACATCCATTCACCCTACCTTACCCACCCTGGTATCCACTCCCTATCCTGCCAGGTAGCCCTGTATACAGGTGCTGTGACTGAGTCACCCTTTTTGTAAGTGCTCAATCACAGTCACCCTGTACATGGTGTAACACAGCAGGTGCATGGCATGCACACTGGCATGTTAGTACATGTCTTTTGTGGTATATTAGAAAGCTAGTGATGCATAGGACCCATCATATCTGTGTGCATCCTTAATATTTAAGTATTGAACATTAAAAATCATGGCAAAGCACAAAAATCTCTGTGAAATGTGAATATTTTAAAAATTGAAAACCGTTGCAAAGTACAAAAATCATTAAAGATGCAGCAAAATTTAATTTCACCTGTGAAATTCCAGCAAAATCATAAATTTCACCACACAAAATATTTTGTGAAATTCATGCATTCAGCAAAGTATTTTGTGAGTGTGAAATGTGAAATTTCACCAGTAAAATGTGGAATTTTACACAACAGCAGAATTTTTCCCACAAGTGGCGAAATTCTGCTGTTTGCAGGTGTAATTCTGCATTTTGTAGGTGAAATTCTGCAATTTGCCAGCAGAATTTTGCATTTCATACCCAAAAAATATTTCATGAAATGTACAAATTTCATGAAATAGTTCACATAATGAAACTTGTGGTTTTCACCCATCTCTAATCATCATGAAACAGGAACATTTTAAAAAGTGAAAAATGTTGCAAAGCATGAAACCCATCATAAAACACAAATTTGTTAAGACATAATTTACAACCTCAGGAAGACTTAGTGTTTAATGCAGATTTTACAGGAAAAAAGTATGTGAAGGATTCCTTTCCGAAGATTTTCATTTTTAGTCAAACAAAAATTATATTAATTAATTTTTAAAGACAAATATATTGTGGAAGTCATAGTAACTCTCTGTCATACACATTAAACTGCCACTCTAAGCTCTTAACAGCTTAAAAAGTTCTCCGATCTTAAAGTTTTTGTGTTGAACTTTAAAATGAAAAAAGTAGACTTCAATTTGAAATATTACAAAGCACACAAACTGTTGTAAAATGCAAATATTTTAAGAAAGAATTCCTAACCTCATGAAGTCTTTGCAAGTAATGCTAGAGGATGAAAATCATTGTGCTGCATGAATATTTTCAAAACCTATTTCAAATATTCATGCTTCTTATGGATTTTACAGAAAAAATTACAATTTGTGAAGGCTTCCTTTGTGAACATTTCCCTTTTTAATCTAACATACCGTATTTCTTCGCTTTGAAGTCGCCCTCGAGTATTAGATGCCCCCATTTTTTAAGCTGCAGTCATTTAAAATTATTGCATTTAAAGCCACCCTCATTTATAAGCCTTTAATTCACAGAGAGTGGCTAATCATAGAAACATAGAAGTTGATGGCAGATAAGGACCACAAGGCCCATCCAGTCTGCCCATTTCTTTTTCTACCTTATAAATGTATCATTGGCCTTTACACTGTCAGTGGCCTATCTATTCATACTCATCTGTATTGCTCCCTTATGCCTATCCCATGCCTGCTTGAAGCCCTGCACTGTATTCATAACCACCACTTCCTGAGGTAGGCCGTTCCATGCTTCCACCACCAATAATCAAAAGCTTGATCCCACTTACTGCTGTAATTCACAAGTTGATCATCCCCCCACCACCATATTCACAACTCATTTGCAACTCATTTCCACCCTCCCTTCCCTGTACTTACAAAGGAACACCAGTGAGAGAGGAATCTGTCGACCCATTCACCGCTTGCTTTAAACTCTGTGTTTGTAATAAGAGATGCAGCCTTGAGTGGAATGTTTTTTCTTGTGACAGGAAGGTGTCATTTTGCTGCTGGGCTATCCAGGTTAGCTCCTTTGTTGGGGAAAGCAGCTCACCAATCTGAACCTTCAAGATGTCAGCACTTAAAATTGTTCCCTGAACAGCTCTCTTCCCAGAGCTTCTCTTTAATACAATACAGGTCTGCTTTTCGTCAACCTTCAAATCAAGAGCCATGGGTAGACTGCCTTTGATTTCTGCTCTCTTTGCAACTTGGTGCTTTCTGGTACAGAGGTATGGCAGAGTAGCAATCAGCTACAGATGACAGACACAGATGATTGCAATTATAGCCGCCCTCATTTAGTTACTGCCCTCAAATTAAGACCGCATGCAAAAACTAAATTTCTCAATTGAAACTGTAGCATATAGTAACTTATACTGTTCATTTTTAAATATATATTTTCAAAAGAAACTGTTTTAATGCACAGGCAGGGGTAACTAATGCCACAAAACTAGGTAAATGTAGCATTAGGGTGTCTCACCGTGACCCCCCTCCCCCCTCAGCAGTCAAAGGAAAAAACATTAAGGTTTTGGGTCTCACGAGTCTTGATGAATCAGTGGTGGGGTCTTCCTTGGGGGTTGTCAAACCTAATGCCTCCCCTTCCGTGAGCAAGCAACATCACACATGATCTCCTTCCTTCACATGGGGCCCACGGGGGAGAGGGGAGCATTAAGGTTGACAACCCCCAAAGAAGACCCCACCACTATTTGTCAATACTCCAGAGATCTAAAACCCTAAGTTTTTTTTCCTTTGGTTGCTTGGGAGGTGGGGAGGGCATTAGGGTGAGAAATCCTAACACCACATTTCCCTTCTTTTGTGGTGTTAAGGTATCCTAACTGGTGCATTAACGCAGTTTTTTGCAAATTATGTCCTTGCCTTTTTAGATAGTAAAATCAAATTCTCATTTGCCTGTGGAAATCCACAGATGCGTACATGTATGTTGCCTTGGAAGGGCAAGGTCTGGAGGGCCCTGCACTTGCATTTCAGCCAAAACAGCAATCACATTTTCAGCATAGCCTCGTTATTACAGCACCTAATGAATGCCATGCTGAGAATTTTCAAATTCTTGCCAAAACATCATTCCACGCCACTGCAACTTCATTTTGCACCAGAGGGCAAAAATACATTTTGGCCAGAATCTGAAAAATGACAGCTGTCACATTCATGAGGTGGTGTAAAAAAATGTCAATGTTGCAAATCTGGGGGCAAAATATTTACAATTCACAAAGCTTTGAGCAAGCATTGCAATATTTCAATGCATACACATAACCTTGCTATTTTTACATGTTTTCACTCCATATTTTCAACATAGCCTTCTTGTGACCCCACCTCATGAACAAGGATGGTTAAAATTTTCAAATCCTGCCCAAAAGGTGATTTCACCATGCTATCGCGAAATCGCCTTTCGGGCTGGATTTGTGGAATGCCACCAACATTGTTCATGAGGTGGGGTCCCAAAAGGCTAAATTGAAAATTTGATGTCAAAAATATGAAAAATGACTGAGTTATGCACAAAAGTTTAAACCCCTATTGAATACATTGAACTGCATTTACCTTAGTTTCTCATACTGCAGAGGCACTGAATTTCCATTCTCTGCGGTCTCCCTCAATCAGTAGATTAATCTCTCCATTCTCCTGCTTCACTCACTCTCTGGTTCTTGCTTCCCGGTCTCCCTCTACAGGTTTGGCTGGCTTTCGTCAATCTGATCACTTCACATCTGACTCAGCTGCAGCCTGACACATGCAGGTCACTCATGAAGCAGCTCCGTACATAGCAGACTTCAGCTGCATACTCATAGACATGGCCTTAAAAAGCCATCTAGTAGTAGTAGTAGTAAAATCTTTATTTTTATGCAGGAAAGTTGACCATCATACCATTATGATCAAAGGTCCTATTTACAAGGTGGTCCTGTGTTTTAAAAGTATAAATCTAATCTAATACATAGAGTACACTAATTTAAAAACCAACATCATTCCACTGGATCAACAAACTCATACATCACACATTGTATAAAATTTTACTATGTGTACATATGTAAAAAATAGGTAAGATGGAAATGTAATTTATTGTCCAATACACATATATATTATCTAAAATGTTTGTTTTAACCTCACAGTGAATGCCCTTGGTTATCCAACACACATACATGTTATCTGAAATTCTTGTTTTAACCTTGTAGTGAAAGCTCTTGATGAACCCTCCATGGTTTTAATGTTACTATTTAATGACTCCCAAAAAGTGTTTTACCATACTGTATAAGGGAAGGTCATTTCTAATATTTACTCCCTATTTTTTGGTAGCTTAAACTCAATTAGCTTATCTTTCCTCAAAACATATTTATATTCTCTTTTCTGTAGTTTCTCATGCAAGTCCAAAGGTTTAGATTTTCTGAGAACTCTTCAAATCTGATTTGCCCACACTATCTTTCTTTTGCTTTCCAGTGGTAGCCATCCAAGTAATTTATACATATCACAATGATGTACATGATAATAAAGTACATGAGACTAAAGTAGTAGTACATGAGTCATGAGACTAAAGTAGTAGTACATGAGACATGAGACTAAAGTAGTACTACATGAGACTAAAGTAGTAGTACATGGGACTAAAGTAGTAGTACATGAGACATGAGATTAAAGTAATAGTACATGAGACTAAAGTAGTAGAACATGAGACATGAGACTAAAGTAGTAGTACATGAGACTAAAGTAGTAGAACATGAGACTAAAGTAGTAGTACATGAGACATGAGACTAATGTAGTAGTACATGAGACTAAAGTAGTAGCACATGAGACATGAGTCTAAAGTAGTAGTACATGAGACTAAAATAGTAGAACATGAGACTAAAGTAGTAATACATGAGACTAAAGTAGCAGTACATGAGACATGAGACTAAAGTAGTAGAACATGAGACATGAGACTAAAGTAGTAGTAGTACATGAGACTAAAGTAGTAGTACATGCGACATGAGACTAATGTAGTAGTACATGAGACTAAAGTAGTAGCACATGAGACATGAGTCTAAAGTAGTAGTACATGAGACTAAAGTAGTAGAACATGAGACATGAGACTAAAGTAGTAGTACATGAGACTAAAGTAGCAGTACATGAGACATGAGACTAAAGTAGTAGAACATGAGACATGAGACTAAAGTAGTAGTACATGAAACATGAGACTAAAATAGTAGTACATTTGACTAAAGTAGTAGCACATGAGACTAAAGTAGTAGTACATGAAACATGAGACTAAAGTAGTAGTACATGAAACTAAAAGAACTTAATATGTATAGCCTCGAGGAAAGGAGGAAAAGGAAGGACATGATAGAAACTTTCACATACCTCAAGGGAATCAACAAAGTCCAAGAGAGAAGCATCTTTTAGAAAAAGAGATGTGCACGAACAAGGGGGCACAATTTGAAGATGGGGGGACAGTTCAGGGGCAATGTGAGGAAGTATTTTTTCACAGAGAGGGTGGTGGATGCATGGAACAACCTTCCTGAGGAGGTCGTGGGGTCAAAAACAGTGGGGGAATTCAAGAATGCATGGGACATAAGACAGTTCTGGTGGGGGGGAAGGAAGAAGTAGGCTGTTGGTTAACTAGGATCTGCAGCTTATCCAATAGATAGGGAAATTAGCAGACTAGGTGGGCCAACCTGCCCCTATGTGCCATCAAAGTCCATGTTTCTATGTTTTTATAACCACATTTTAAAGCAAACTTTGCTAAATTATTATATGTTACCTTTTTTGACAATTCAGTTTTACTGGCTAATCCATATATGTGAAATCCATATTCTAGATATGGAATCAATAATTGGTTCACCACAGACATTCTCATTTTCAGGTTCTAACAAAATTTGGATAATCTAAAAGCCCCCAACCAACAATTTACTTTTCTAGCAACTTCTCCAATATGCTTTGTAAAGCTTAAGTTCATATCTATCCGAATCCCTAGATATTTGTATTCTGTGATTGTCTAATTTTTCATTTTTATCTGTTTATGTGCTAATGGTAATTAAATGTCTTTTTAGTTCTCTGAAACTTACCAAACAGTATTATTTTGGATTTTTTACTATTCAAGAGAAGTCTTGAGTCCTTAAACCAAGTACATATGATGCAAAAAATCTTCTTGGAGAACCCTTTCCATATTACTCATATCATTTCCTTGTGCAATAATAACTGTATCATCAGCATAAAGTCACAAATCTGTATGTCTTACAGTCTCTACAATTTGATTTACATAAATTACAAAAAAGTGTAGGTCCTAAAATTGATCCTCGTGGGACTCTTCATTGAACAAACTCCTTATTTGCTAAAACAGTGTCTTTCAGATAGAAATCAAACCAATTATAGGTATCCCATGCAAGCCCATTATCCAACATTTGTTTGTGTCAAATATTATGATCCACCCTTTCAAAGGCCTTCGAGAGGTCCACGAACACTGCACCCACTGCCCCCTCACCCCCTCATCCAATCGAGATGCCACCAAATCAATTAGGTCAGTGAGTGTAGTGTCCGTGGAATGATTCCCCCCAAAAGCCCAACTGATATTTAGCTAGTAATGGATACTTTTCTAGATAATCTCTTAATTGGGCTTGCACAAGACCCTCCAATAGCTTAGAGGCAATTGACAATATTGCAACGGGGCAATAAGTGGAAGTTTTTTTTTTGTGTCATCTACCTTATGCAAAGAAATAATTTGGGCATTTTTCCAATTTGAAAGAAATTTGTCTTCCCTCAAGCTTACATTAAAAAGCTTAGTAAGAACTGGTGCTATTATTTCTGTTGAGTTCTTTAAGAACCTACCCTCAATCCCACTTAGTCCAAATGTCTTATTAGAATTTGTTTTTCTAATGGCATTCTTTACTTCTTTACATGTAACAATCTATGATTCTAAAATTTTGAATGTTATGTTGTCTTTTCTTAGTGGTGGATGTTGTAATCTTTATATTTGACACTGGAATATCAACATCAGGGAGAGAAACAAAATATTTATTTAATACATTTGCGGATATTTTAGAGTTTTATAAATAGCCATTTTGTTCATTTTTAATAGGTGGTTTGTTGTTTACAGGCTTTTCTAAAGATTTTATTAATTGCAATACTGTTAAGGGTCAGTAATCGAGCTTATCCTTTCCCTGTAAAAGTTTTGTTTACTATTCATCACTAATAGTTGAACTTCATTTTTTTTATATTTGTCCCAATCTTCTACTTTCAGAGTTTTATTTGCAGTTTTCCACAAACATTTGACACAAATCTCTTCCTTTAATTTCTCAGATATCCACGGTACATGATTTGCTTTTTTGTGTCATTTTCACAGAGGGTGCCACTTTATTACATGTTTCAACAAATAGTTTAGTAAATTCCTGAACCATTAAATCCAATGTAGGACACTGAAAAATATGTTCCTAGTCCACTGGTGACAACAGAGTGAAAAAGTTATCTTTACTGTACATTTTGAAGGACCTCCACTGTATACCAATTTTAGGTTTATTTTGTTCCTTTTTTTATTTTTGAGTATAAAAGTTCCAGTTATTGATGAGTGAGCTCCCAAGATCGGTTGATTTATGTTAACTGAGCTAAGGACTACTCTTGCTGTCACAAAAAATAAATATAGTATATTTCCTTTATTATTTTACTTTTTCTTGTTTCCTTAGAGATTATTTGAGTAAGTTCTAGGGGTTTTAAACTTTTGTCAAGGAATTTTCCTGTTGGTTGATTCCATGCGGCATTGAAATCTCCAGTTAATATGCTGTTTCTCATTTTGCGACAAAGTGCCCAATCTACAAACCGGCTGCGATATACATGGACCGCGCATATCCAAACCCATGTCTGTGCAGGATTGTATCCACAACCCTTGCCTGCTTTTTTATGAGTGTGGAGCTTTGCATCAGTGCGGAGGTGTCATGGGAGGTGAATCTGTGCAGGAGATTAGGTATTCAATTGGATGCCCATGTTGGCACTGCAGTGCATTCCCTGTTTCAGAGCAAGAGGCCATGGATTATGGCATAGGTCAGAAAGCACAGGAAAACCAGAAGCAGTTATAAAATTCATGAGTAGTGTTTTATTATTATCAATAAAAATAGAATAAAAATAAATTGTTCAGGACAGCTATACACAAAGACAACACAAACAGAGAAAACAAAAATCCTTCATCTGAGGGTTTCTTTTCAATTTCAGATCTCAGTCTCTCCCGTCCAAAGACTATTGCTCTTTTTATAATAAGGCTTTGCCTGGTAATTAACTTCTGCATCCTCAGCTCATTAACAGACATCCTGTTTCTCATAACATGTATTAGAACTTTGTCAATTTCCTTGCAAGTGCAACACAATAGAACATGGTGTCCTAGAACTGACCTCCTGTTGACAGCTCTGTTAAAGAGTTTGCAAACATGCATGAGAAGAGCTCAAACTGCATCTCAACCCCCTAAATTCCAAATAGCTTTTTGCAATCATTTCAACGGTATAACTATATACAGTTTCAAACCAAGGGATCCCAGTGTCACTTATCTTTTATAACCACAGATATGTAAAGGGGAAAAAAAGACTGAAACAGCAAAGGAAGACAGAAACAGCAAGGGAAGGCAGAGAGATAGTGAGAGGTGGAGGATCATGAGACCGTCAGAGTGATCAGTTCCTAGGTCTCACAAGAACATTTGGTTGAACAACCAGTCAGACAAGAGACAGAAAAGGAGAGGATTGAACAGATCCTTGTGTTTAAACTCTTTCTACATAATAAATGGAACAGGGCCTTATTCAACCCTGTCACACTGCCTGCACCACCACTTATGACCACCTAGATGGTGGTACTATGGCAGACCTCAGTGCCCTTCTTCCCTCTCTGGAGGAGTGTGTTCTGTGGGAGAGTTAGTCCTCCTTCCCAGGTCATCCAGGAATTACTTAGCTTCATTACCAAACCTAGGTCACTGGCATCATGAGAGGTGACATTACCACTGCGTCAACAGGCCAGCTGCAGTGAGATGTCTCATACTATATTATAAAACAATCTCGGAGTTTTGTCAGGTCTGAGCAGAGAACCACCATACCTTATATTATGTGCACAAGTACTGCCTAGCACATCATGTTTGACTCTTGTATTCCACTGTCTCTGAAAACTGCGACTTGATGTCCTGATCTGCACTTATCTGCTCTAACAAGTGATACTTAAGAAATTAAACAAATGCCTCCAAAAATGTTTTTTTTAATTCCAATATGAACTTAGCGGAGAACTTATTTTTGGCATTCAGAGTGATGTCCAGACTGTAACACTTCTCAGTATTACTAGAGGGGAGACAGAACACAATAATTACATTAAATTGCTTTTTAAACAGTTACTCTGACAATGTTTTCATTATGGAAAATATTTGACTGCTTCATAATATATATTACGTATACTTGTGTGTTTTTTCTGTAGGGCTGGGTGGATTGTTCTGCCTGAGATCTGAACCCCTGGATTGAACATGTAATCCGTGGACCTGGATAAATAAGGACTTCACTGCAGTAGTCCGGTTCTGGGTCCATGGGGTGACATTTAGTGTACTGTTGCCATGGGGATGCCATTGATATGCTCACCCCATGTACAGGCAGCCAGCAGTATCCAATCAGACAACAGATAGCCAGTCACATGACACACTCACAGTATATAACTATGGTGAGTGCACAACGCAGGCCTAAAGCAAGTTGGAGGATGGTTGGAGGAGCTTGTGCTGCTGCACAGCAGAGCTGGCAGAATTTGCACACCACAGAGAGAGAGAAAAGAAAGAAACTAACTAAAATATAAAACACAAATAAATATTTATTTTTGAAGCAGAGTCAGAAGGGAGGAAAGAAAGATAGGAGTGAAAAAGGAGACTTACTGGGGTGAGGGGGGAGAGAAAGTTATTATCAGGGGAGGGTGAGGATTGTACAGGAATCCAAGGAGGAACTGGGAGAGAGGAGAGATAGTGATGGGTGGCTGCTTGGGGGGAGGCAAGCAAGGCAAATAAAAAAGGCAGTGTGGCAGTGTACTACATACAGACAAAAGGATTTCACACATTGCATATGCCTACTGTCTGACCTACTCCCGAGGTATTGTACTTATCTCTGAGGACTTTGAAGAACAAAGGAAACATATAGACAAAAGGATTTTACACATTGCATATGCCCAGGCCACAGTTTATCACCTTTCAGGAACTTTAACATATTATGTGATCCTGGATCTCAACAGTACTATAGTACTTCTCTTAAACCCTCTGGCACCAAACCCTCCCAGTCTTTTTTTCATTTTCTCTGTACTTCACCATAGTGTAGCTATCCACCTTAGCCCACTAAAATCCATACCCCACCACCTTCTATTGCTCGCCACCCCCGACTGCCTCAGCCCATACTACTTCTCGCTCTCTCCTTCCTCGCTAAAAAATGCTTTGGCTTAGTCCCCACCACCTGTTCCTGCTCACCCTCACCCTCTTTTTCCCTTTATGCCAACTCCCCTCCGCCTACCCTACCCTCCACCTACTCTCACCTTTCTATACTACTACCCAAAACATTGTACCATGGCTTTTACTCTGGAAGTCTTAAACAAACATCACCCAATTAATACCTGGGTGCAAAGAGCCATATTTCCTAATTGAAACTGCCACATCATTATAACTCACTAACGATCACCCTCTACTGGGACTCCAGAAGACAATCCAAGCATCTTAAAAAGTACAAGCAGAAACTCTCTCCAACCTATTATGAACCACGAATGGCATCGCTGAAACTCCTGCTCCTCCTACTTTTAATATCTGGTGGATACACCAAACCCTGGTCCTGTTGCACTGAAGCCGACAAAAACAGGGAAAGTTGGTAGTGGTCTCTCCATTATCACTCTAAATATCTGCAGCCTCCTTCCCAAATTGGCATCTCTTCAAACTCGTTGGTCAAAAAACCTGATATACTAGCCATTGTGGAAACCTGGCTATCTCCCAGCACCCGGATCATGCGGTCTCGCTTGAAGGCTACAATCTTTTTCAGACTCGACCGGCAAGCAAGAAGAGTGGGGGCTGTGCTATCTACATAAAGGACAACCTCTCCTGTCAACGCGGCAGCTTCACCCCCACAACTACGCAGATGCAACTCCTCCCTATCAAACTGCTTCTTGGTGCACAAAACAAAGTTCTCACAGTGGCCGCAGTCTATATCCCTCCAAAAGACCACCATGCCAGTATTAAGTCTGTACTTGATTTTGTTAGTCTGCAGCCCTCTGAAAATGAGCTCCTCCTCCTCGGGGATTTCAACATAAACTGGCTCGCCTCTGACACTGGCTCTTACAAAGATGACATCCTAGCAGCAAACCTGACTCAGATGGTAACCTCCCCCACCCGGAAAAATTACAAAACTGGTACAAGCACCCTTATTGACTGGGTTCTCACAAATCACCCTGACCGGATAAAAAACATTAAAGTCCTCCTGACTCCTCAGTGACCACTCCCCAGTGTCCTGTACCTGGTCTAATAAATTTCTCAAGCCACCCCCCAAAGTTATAACAAGCAGAGTATTGCCTTATGGGAATCTTATCAAGTTGAAAACCCATCTCCTACAACAGGACTGGACGCCAATCCTTGAATCAACTGATATTAATACCGCACTAGAATACTTCATTAAATCTTTCAACTCTGCATGCGACTTATACGCCCCAGTAAAAAAACGTAAAATCAAAGCGCTATCAAATCCATGGATTACTGCCAAACTACTTGCCGAGCTCAAGGTTCGGGACCACCTCTGGGCAGTTGCCAGAGACACAGGCTCACCTCATGATACCCTGAAATACAAGCAGGCATGAAATAGATGTACCTCACAAATTAGGCAAATGAAGAGCGCCTATTTCAAAAATGCCCTTGAATCCACCTGGGGTGATGGAAGAGCTTTTGGGACAACATCGAAACATAATGGGTAAACAATCAAAATCATCACCTACCATTATGAAAGTTGATGGATCCACCACTCTTGACCCAAAGTCTATTGCAGATGCGCTTAATAAGACATTCACAGACCTTAGTGGGGTCCTCCCCAGATTTCTTCTCGGACTTACCTGTGCCTAGCCTAGTATCACAAAACACCCCTCATGACAAACCACAATTTTACTTCAAGAAAATCAAAGTGCCTGAAGCACACAAGTACATAAAAAGGCCTGCTCCAAATCCAGAACAAATAGTGACACGCTAGATCTAAAATCCTGTCTCTCACCTGGATGAAGTAATTCACCCCTTGCAAAAATTCTTAATCTGTCACTTTGCCAAAGTCAATTTCCCAACAAATGGAAATCTGCCATAGTTACGCCAGTGCACAAAGGGGACAAAACCTCAACAGAAACTATTGACCAATATCAATACTCCTCCCTCTCCAAAGCACTTGAACGAATAGTGGCAGACCAACTCTCTGATTACCTGGACAAATACAATCTACTCTGTAATCAACAGCACGGCTTTAGGAAAGGACATAGTACAACAACAGCCTTACTTGATTTCTCTGGAGAAGTCCACTCAGCCCTGGCAAAGGGTGCCAAACAGGTGCAGTCTTTATCGATCTTACAAAAGCTTTCAACACAGTCCATCATGGCCTACTTACCTCCCTACTTTCTAGCCTAGGCCTGGCCGAAGGTCCTTGTGCTTGGGTAAAAAGTTACCTGTCCAATCGGTCACAGGCTGTAAAAATCTCTAATGAACTCTCCGACTTCAAACCAGTTCTCTCAGGTGTACCACAGGGATCAATTCTTGGACCGCTCCTCTTTAGCCTGTTCCTTAACTCCTCCCAGATATCTGCCAGGAGAAAATAATCTTATACGCTGATGATGCTGTAATCTCTCTTCCCACAAGGATCCAAACTCCCTTGAAAAAAAGCCTGCAACTTGCTTTCTAGTGTTGAAAGGTGGTTCCTGGATAGTAAACTTGTGCTAAACCACAATAAAACAAAAGCCATGCTCTTCTCCAATCACCAAAACAAAAATAGGCATACTCCACTCACCATACAAACCTCTGCAGGAATTACACTGGACCAAGTAAATACTTTCAAATACCTTGGCATCACTTTTGACCAAGGGCTCACCTTTGCAACCCACATTGACAACACTGCGAAAACAGAACCAACGCCTTGAATACTATTCCGTAACTGTCAATTTCTAAATCAAGCGGCATTGAGAATAGCTATACAGAGTTCCATAATCTCAATCATTGACTATGGCCTTATTATTTATGGCTCAGCTACCTCCACTGCTCTAAAGGCGTATCTCAATCACTCTAAATAAGGCCTGCCGGCTCCTCACGGGGCTCAAAGACTGACTCACATGTATGATCTGTACTATGAATCAGGCTGGTTGAACCTATCAAATCATCTTATTTATCTCACCTGCACAATGGCAAAAAATCTGTCTTGGGACTGACTCCATTATGTATTCAAAACCTACTCCGACTGAATCCTGGCTCACGACCCTCCACCAGATCTGAGCGCCAACCTTTCCTGGTTCGAGATGCCGGACTGCACAGGAACAAAGATCTTTCGCATACAGGGCCCCGACATGGTTCAATGCGCTTAGTCCACTTACTCTATCCTCAACTTCGCTTGAAGCTTTCAAATCCATGCTCTATGCCCACCTCACCACCACAAGCAACTGTGATTGCACTAGATAAAGACTACTACTCCTCATGTCCATCCTCACATCTGAGGCCTCTTCCTCCCCGACTAATGAACCCTCTGGTACCTCTACTACTTCCTGTCTCCCACCCAAACTCACTCCCCCCCTTTTTTCCTGTCCCCTCTCACTTACTCTCCCGCTCACCACCTTTCCCTCCTCTCTAGCCTCCTTTTGGCGCCTAATGATCACCCTCTCCCTGGAAGTTTCCTTAACCTCGAAATTGTCTACTCGCTTGAACCTGTTATAGCTTGTTTTTCTATGAAACTTAAAAACGTTACTGCTTTAAACTGTTAATAGCAAATTTATGATGTAACTTTCCTGTCTGGTTTTACCTGTAATGTGTATCGTGCTTTGTTAAATGTTCTTTGTGATGTGGAACCTTTGTAAAAGAGCCCTGGCTCAAAGGTATTAATTCCTAGACTAATAAATTAAACTAAACTAAACTACAAGGCAAGGGCAGGCTGGCAAAATAAATCTTTACCTTGTGCCATCCAGAAATTGAATCCAAAAGATCTTTCAGATGAGCGAGAGAGTAAGAGACTACTGGGGGCCCCTAGAGGAATTTTACAGTTACAGAAAATCCCAAATAAATGTTTTTTTTGTCTTTTCTTGGCCTCAGGCTGTGTGGCTATGTGAACATGAGCAAGGGCAGGCTGGAAAAATCTTTGACTTGTGCCATTCCAGATCTAGAGGAAAGAGGGAGAGACTAATGGGGTCCCAAGAGAAATTTTGCAGTGCCAGAAATCCATAAATGTTTTTTTTTTTTCTTGGGCTCAGTGTAGCTGTGTTGTACATTCCAGGGCAAGAGCAGGCTAGTAAAATAAAATCTTTGACTTGTACCATCCAGATCTGGAGGAGAGAGAGAGAGAGAGAGAGAGAGATTGTGTGTGGCGGGGAGCACAAGAAATTTAACAGTCCCATAAATCCTAAATAAATGTTTCTGTTTTTTACCTGGCGTCAGTGGGGCTGTGTGTACAGGGCAAGGGCAGGTTCACAAAATAAAACTTTGACTCATGCCATTCAATCACAATCACTTGTTAACGTTCATTCACAATTTAATGTATTAAAAAATTAATGTTCAGACAAACATCATACAAGTTGATGCACCTGTGCTGGTGGCTGTGGATGGCCCGGGGATAATATGACTTTGTGACTCGTACCAGTCTGTTTACATCACAACACAAGTAAAGTACACACAAGTGCCATCATCATCACTCATTCCCTATTACTCCTCCCTATCATTAGGTTTATAATATATCATCTTACATTACATATAAGCATTAACCAACCCCAATGTGGGACTATGCTGCATGTGGCTATGCGCCAGATGTGTCTGATCTCCAAGTAAAATTCTGTGATACACTTAACAGTTGTTGAATTTGGTCACTGAACAGTACCTGTAGGAGTCAGTCAGGTAATCCTGGAAAGAAAGCAGGAGATCACAGGTTCAGACCCCAACAGAGCCAAGTAATGACTGTGTGACGTACAGCAACTCTCAGACAGTGCTTCAGTTCAGGATATCAGGGTGAGGAACTTGGTGTACATCAACTGTACTTGAATTGAACTGCTACACCACCACCCACCCATGACCTGAAGGATGTGAGGGTGAGTTTTGATAAAATATCACAGTGGTAATGATTGTTACTTATCCCAGTGTTTATTTACTGTTTGCTTCTACCACATTTCCCTTTATATACCAAGGTGTGTGGGGTTTGCTATTTCATTTCTTTATTTTTGTTGGCTGCTACCACGTTTTCCTCTGTTCTCCTGAAATGTTGACCCATCAACCCAGATGCCAATCATTCCTTAAAGGCCTCCTGATAATCCACCTAAATGCTGGAAGTCTACTGTCAAAAATGAACTGAGGCCCTGGGTGACTCAGCGTGACCCTAACTTATTGACCATAACTGAATCCTGGCTAAGCCTCCAGGTCAAGTTTGATGAGCTCTCCTTCTCAGGCTACTCCCTCCATCTGCAGAACAGAGGCATTGGTGGAGGTAAAACATTATTCTACACCTCCAAGTCCCTAAAGTTTGAGTTGATATGAATCCAGACTCACACGTGCTTCTTATGGGCAGAATTATCTCCTCAAGTCCATACCCATTTATGCCTTCGGCATACATTGTAATCCCAAAACGCTAATTTACTTGTGTAGAACTACTCAGCTCGCTAACAAAATAGGTCCTGTCTTCAAAGGATGAGCTTCTCATCATAGAGGATATTAATATACACTGGGTTGGACACCTAAGACAAAGGTGCTTAAAGATTCCTGTCCTGGCCTAAACCTTTCCCAGCTGGTCTTGGAATTCACCTGCCTAATTTTCACCTCTGGCATGCATTTTCTGCTTGGCAGGGCACTTCTCCTCCCACCCTCACAAAATTGTCAAGTCCGGTGCCCTGCCAGATCTGTTTAGTAAACACTGCATTGCCTTTTTTTTAATATGTATTTGTACTCCCACAGCTCAGCCTGCAATCATCTGGCCACCATCCTCCACACCCCGTGTGATCCCCGTCAGCTCACTCGCTCGGGCTAGCACACACAATATCCATGGCAGGGCCCCTACCTCCGCTGCTGGGCCCAGATCTTTATTATTATTATTATTTAGCTTTTGTTAACCAGGTAAGTACACTAGACAAGCAATTTGCCTATTTTCAGGTACGACCCCGGGAGAGTACAGAAAATTACATACTTACACACTTGGGACAACATGGTACATAATTAAGAACAGGTCACACATCATGAGACTACAAGGTTAGATTACACATCATATAATTAGGAACAGGTTACACATCATGAGACTACAAGGTAAGATTACACATCCCATGATTAGGAACAGGTTACACATCAAGAGACTACAGGTAAGATTACACATCTTGCATCAAGTTTGGGGCAGTACAGAAATACTACATTTTAAGGGCCAGCAGTTTTGTATCGGTGCAAGTGCTAAACATATGTCATCGGGCGCTTTGACATCCGCAGGCTGAAGCACTTTTAAGATGGCTCCATAGGGAAGAGCGCAGGCTTCCCTGAGAGGAGACAGCACGGATCTGGGTTGGGAAGGTATTCCAAAGTTTAGGGACACATGTTGTGAAGTCCCTTTCATCCATCTTGGTCTTAGTCACAGGTACCTTGAGTGTGACAGACCCCTGACACCTAAGGTGATATGACGAGGGGGCAGTTTGGGCCAGCAAACTTGCCAGCCCTGGAGGGGTACCCGTGTTGAGGACCTTACCAGTGAAGCAACCAAGAACAAAGTCAATGTACTTTGTAGGCGAGAGCCAGTGTAGCTTGTTGTAGAGCTCACAGTGATGAGTGAGCCCGGGGGCCGATAGGACAAAACAACATATATTGTTATAAGCTGTCGACCACCTGGAGTGATAGGTCTTACTGGTTCAAGCAAACAGCAGGAGCCCATAACACAAAGAGGGGAGAAGCATCCATCTCGCAAGGGCAGCACGTGCAGCTGGTGTGAGGTTATTTTTTGCCCTGTAGGCCAGACCCAGTTTACAGTTGACTGTTTTACATATCCTCTGAATATGAAGGCCAAGGTTGAGCTGTGGGTTCAGCATTACTCCCAGGTATTTGAAGTTGTCCGTGATAGGGATCGGGACATATCCCTTGCCAGATACACAGAACAGTACATGGGCAGCCTTAATCTTTGCCTGAGACCCAAAGAGCATGGCCTGGGTTTTTTTAGGTTAAGGACAAGCTGGTGGTTCAGGATCCATGCCTGAATGTTTATAAGGTCTTCACTCAGTTGTTGATGGATGACCAGCACCTCATGGGAGTGAGACAGGATAACCAGATCATCTGCGTAGAGAATTGGTTTACAGTGGGCTGTGGTTTCGGGGAGGTTATTTATAAAAATGGAGAAGAGCATTGGTCCAAAGACAGAGCCTTAGGGGACCCCTGTCGTTACTGGGATGGGACCCAAAAGCTCTTTGCCAAATTTGATCCACTGCATTCTACCATATAGGTAGTTGTCGAACCAGCTAAGAGCAGTAGTGGAAAGACCAATTGCTCTAAGCTGAGTTGACAGCATGGCATGGTCGACCAGGTCAAACGCCTTGGAGATGTCAATGAAGAGGGCCCCCGAGAGTTTACCCTGGTCCATGGCCTCCTTGGTCCATGATGTAACCACAGCTAGGGCTGATGAGGTACCATGCCCCGTCCTTAATCCATGCTGTACAGGAGTCATTATGTCATGTGCCTGTAAGTACTCTGAGAGTTGCCCTGCCGCAACTTTCTCCAGTAGTTTGCTAGCCACCGACAGGATAGATATAGGGCGATAGTTCTCTATCAGCTTAGGATTCCCCTGTTTAAGGATTGGAACTACCCTGGCAATCTTCCATATGTCTGGGATAACTCCAGTTGCCAGGGACAGATTGAAAATGTGTGCCACCAGAGGTGCCAGCCAGGCACTAATATTAGACCACAATTCGTTCAGGTCCAAGGGTGTGTGGAGGCATGGTGATCAAGCCACCATGACTGACTGCTATTTTTCTCCTTGTTTTCTCCCTTCATGAGAATGGACGTGCGATGACGTCAAGGCACTACGTGCCAATGTCTGCCGTACTCCTCCCCCTAGATGCACTGCACCTGTAGTGCCCCAGATTCCCACTGGGGGCCACTGCAGAGCAGTGCAAGTCTCCAACCCCCCAGGAAGAGGAGAACAGCCAGTAGATTCTCAATCATCTCCCTCCCCAGCTGCCCCCGACGACCCAGACTCATTCCCGAACTCAAGTCACTGGGGTAGCGTGAGGTATGGCATCCATGCACCTCAACCATCAGCACCACCAGGCTGAACACTGCATTGCCTTCTGTGGTAGGATGGAACAATGCACACAATTATAGAAACAAGGCGATTTCACCATTGTAACATCTATGAATTCCTTACTGACCTTTTAGCTGTTGACCTGGAACCCCACACCCAGGGCACACACATGTTGATAGTGTACTCTCCTACCTACATACCTTCTTCAAGATTACCTGTGACATACATGCCCCAATATACAAACTCAGGGCTTGCAGAACAAGCCGCCCCTGCATCACAGCCACAATTAGATTAGAGATGTTGCAAAGTTTTACTACGTCGGTGAAGTCTCAGCAAAATTGCTAAATTTGTCTTTGTAAATAACTTTGTGAATTGCCCATTTTGCCACTTTGACACTTTGCATTGAGTTTTCTTGTAGAAATGTCACTGTTTCAGGTGAAGTTAAGGTGAGATTAAGGCAGTTGAAACTTTGCCAGTGAATGTACATAATGTCTCCTGAAAAAGTGCCACTTCACCTGCCAAAAACTTTGTGAAGTAGATACTTTGCAAATGTTGCAATATTGTATGATGATTTGCATATACAGCCAATGATGCTTTGCACTTATGGGGGCATGTGTGATTTTGTATTTCTTTGAAACTTGGCTTCCCAGCCAATGCCCTTTGGAGTAACCCTTGCCTCAGTGTCTGCGCACTAAGGTTCTTTGTCTTTTAACTTGTTTTTTGTTTATATTGGGCTCACCACAACCTAACCCAGATAGACCAACTCGGGGGTAGCTGGTTCATTCCACTGTTTGTTGTTTGTTTGTTTAAAACTTTATTTTTATACAGGAATATTTGATTAGTGCAAAAACACTGTTTACAATCAAGTCCTATGTAAATAATACATAAATAACATCAAATACACAAAATACAAAACTTACAATTACAACATAAATAACATTATCCATAACATACACACTCACATTCACTCTGCAAATATTCAAATAGTTTACTTTTAAAACTAACAAGGCTAACTATATTCTGCAAATACTTAGGCAATTTATTCCATGATGAAGCAAGTCTATTCTGTAATTTCATTTCCCCTATATTACTACAATATTTAAGTAATGGGACCCTATTATCTGAATTTCTTGTACATAGACTATAACTATCCAGGGTCTGCAACTTAATATACTTGACTAATGGATGATTACTTTTGGCATATATTAACCTATGACAATGAATTAACCAGGTATACTTTCTCTGTGCCTCAGGATGCAACCAGTTTAACCTTTCATATAACTTACAATGATGCATTTTATATTCACCCTTAATAATAAATTTGCCTAATCTATAAACTGATTAACTTTTTTTAACACTCTCTGTGAAGCATTCATATATATTGACACCCCATAATCAAGTACCGGAATTAGCATTTGCTTAACAAGTTTTTCTCTAGCTAATTTAGGCAATACATTTGTTAATCTTCTAAAAGCACCCAATCTTTGATTAACTTTTTATCTGCATATCAACATGCCTTTCAAATGTCATACCAGAATCAATGTATATACCCAGATACCGTAACCTTAACTTCCTCAACTTGGCCATTTATCAAATGAATATTTAACTGTGATTGTTTTTCAACTTATACCCCAAACTAAACATCATACACTGTTTTTTTTTGCATTAATTAGAAGGCCAGAGTTATCCATCCAATTTTCCAATGAGATTAAATCTCTCTGCAGCTGTAATTCAGCATTTCTCCTATTATCTGCAGAAACCAACAGAACTGTATCATCTGCATATAATCTTACCTCCCCATATTTTATTGTTTGCACCAACTCATTTACATAGACATTAAACAACAATGGGTCTAGTATCGATCCTTGGGGAACACCATGATTTATTTCCCCAAGGCTCAACACAAGGTCACCATTGATGATACACTTTCTACGATTTGCTAAATATGATGCTATCCATGTTAATGGTCCTTCCTCTAACCCTACTAACCAAAGTCTTTCTAACAATTTTCTATGCTGTACCAAATCAAATGCTTTACTGAGGTCCATGAACACCGCCCCAGTAGCCTTTCCATCACCAAGTGATGTTACCACCAGATTTTGGAAATCCAGTAGGGCGGTGCCCGTGGACCTCCCTACTCTAAACCCATGTTGTTTATCTGATAATATTTCATTCATTTCCATATAGTGGCTAAGTTGTGAATGAACACTACGTTCCAATATTTTTGATAATATTGGAAGAATCAAATTGGTCTATAATTAGATGGCACATTACTATCCCACCCTTAAAAACTGGAATTACCTTTCCTACTTTCCACATATCAGGGACTACTGAACTTGTTAAACTCCAATTCAAAAGATATGTTACTATTGGTGCCAAGATATCCGCATCAATCCTCAAAAATCTAGCTTCAATTCCATCTAAACCACCCGCCTTACTTACATTTAAATTTTGTAGTTGTTTTCTTATTTCAACTATACTTAAGGGTCTAAAATTAAACTTATCAACTTGCTGTATCCCATACCTCTGTTTTTGTTCAGCAATTAATTCTATTACAGATATACCAGCAGTTTGTTCTTTCGATGGCAAAATGTCCAGGTCAGGTAATTTGAGAAAGTAATGGTTTACTATGTAGCAATATTGGCTTGATCTTTGATCATACTTCCTTCTTGTAATATACTTTCTACCTTATTGCTTTTATTACTATATTTTAGATCAGAAACAAATTTCCAAAACATTCTTGAATCATTTACTTTCTCAAATCTACTCAAATAATATTTACTCTTCGCCGTCCTAATATTCCTTTACATTTATTTCTCCAGCTTTTAAAGCTATCCCAATCATCTAAATTCTTAGTTTTACTAGCTTTCTGCCATATTCTATTTCTTACCCTTAATTCCTTTTTTATTTTATCTGAAATCCATGGATCTTTTTTTATTTTTCCTCCTTTTCTTTACCATTGGAGCATGTTTATTAATCACTGTCAGTAAGGATTCACTAAATTCCTGTATGGCTAAATTAATATCAGGAATCAAATATAATCTATTCCAATTAAAGCCCCTAAGCGAATCTTTAAATTGAATCTCATTAAATCTTTTGTAGTCCCTTTCCCATTTTATATTCTCTTTTGGAACTGGCAAAACCTGATTCATTATTTTACATGTAGTGGGATTATGATCCCCAAGATTTATAGGCAAAACATCCCAAGACTCTATATCCAATTCCTGGGAAACAAATATAAGATCTAAAATAGTTCCCTGATTATTCAAATGCGTGGTTCTTGTTGGCTTATCAATTAATTGTTTTAACCCCAAACATTCAAAACTCTTTTTTAACCTAATACCTCTAGCCTGTTTCCAATCAGCATTAAAGTCACCAGTAAAAACTATCTTTTTATTCTTTACTTTGACCAAAAGAAAGTCTGTAAGTGAATCAAAATGTTAAAATTTTGTTTTGGGGGGGCATAAAACACTCCCACAATCAGTTTAATTTTAAGAAAATCAATTACTAAACAGTCTATTCCTTCATGACACTCTGATACTAACACCTTATAAGGACCAAGATTATCTTTCAAGTATAACATTACCCCCTCCACCCCTCATTTTCCTATCTGTTCTTTCCACTCTATACCCCTTTAAATTAATTTCATCATTCCCAATACCCAAATGTAGCCATGTTTCTGATATAGCAATTACATCATATTCTTTATCTGATACCCAAGCTCTAAAATCATCCATTTTATATACAACACTTCTTGCATTCTCATGATAAAAAGTAATAATGCCTCCCTTCTTTGGACCTGGATTAGCCTCTATATCTCCACTTTGCATCAATAGAAGTATGCAAAGCAAACCCCCAACACCTATACTATTTATTCTATTCTTAAACTGTATCACACTTTCTTGTTTTATATACCTACGTTTTATTAGCAAAATGATTCCTCCTTGCATAAAGATTATTTATTTCAGGGTAAAAACCCACCCCCAAGGTAACAAAACCCAGACCCTTACTAACACTATTGCAATCCTTTTTTTGCCCATTAAGATTAACCACACATACTCCCCACAATATCCAACCACCCACAAACAGATACATATATAATCTCATAGTCTGACTATTTGAATTCAATTTAAGTGAAAAATTTTTCTTGCAGTGGCGCTCGCTCCCTCTAACAACTTAAACATGCAGCTTTTTTCAAGGGCTTAAGTCCCTCCTCCCTGGGTGACCTCACAGGACACTCCCCAGTCCCACCTACATGCACTGCAGTTCAAGAAACCAGCTGTACCCCAGAAAAAAGCAATAGACACTGGGGTGTCATACAGATGAGGCACACCGATGAGTCCTGGTAGAACTCTTTGCATACTGTGTGAGAGGCCTTTCGGCACCATGCAGTTCTGCTTAAAGTTGAACCAGCATAATATGTTGTGGTGATTTGCATATACAGCCCATGATGCTTTGCATTATTGGGGGTATGCGTGATTATGTATTTCTTTGAAACTTGGCTTCCCAGCCAGTGCCCTTTGGGGTAACCTTTGCCTCAGTGCTTGCACACTAAGGCTCTCTGTCTTTTTACTTTGCAGATTTGACAGACTGCAAAAATTATGCCATGGAGCAAAGTTTGCCAGCTTTTTCTCTCCAGATTATAGCCCTTTTCAAGCAAATGGATGCACTGCGGTGGTGTCACAAGACCTGCCTGATACTTTTATTTTCCTCCAGAACAAGCCATCATGCAACCACTGTACTATGCAAATCAAGTGTGCCAGGGCAACCTGCTTGTAAATCAATGTACTTAACAATATTTCCAATCCCATAAAGTTCTAGAAAATTGTACTAAGCCATTTGAGTTGGCATTATCTTCTGGTTTCATGACTCAGCAATGTACTGAATTATTCACTGAACTCTGCTTCTGGTTGGCAGTCTCTTGTGTTACTTTGCTCATGCGCTAACATATCCTGTTTACTGTATCTCTGTCCTCAGGAAAACAAACATATGCCTGGAAACAAGCATGGGTAATTCCCTACATAATGATGGTGACCCATTGTGATCAGTAACTACTACCACCTCATCTCATTCCTGGTTGTTCTATTAAAAATACTAAACAACTGCCAGCCTGCTGGCTCAGTGATATCACTACTACATGCAATGCCAGTGACCCAGGGTTTAGTAGCAAGCCTGGGTTGCTGGAGAGCTGTGGGGGCAGGATTGAGTGCCCAGAGGGCTGCTCTCCTTCCCGAGGAGGGTGGATTCTGTTCCCTACTGCTATACTGCCACCTGGGTGACCACAGGTGGAAGTGCAGCTGGGGAACCAGGAATCTCAGGGAGATTCAGACATCGGCCAAGATCCAGAGAGAAAGGTACATCTCAGTGTGCCTTCATCTCCTTAGGGCTTCACTGCATATGGATGTCTGCAGGGGGTGGGACCAGAAAAACAGAAAAATCCCCATGTCGGCTCCTGAAGATGGATCCCCAGCACCGGCAACTGGAGGGATCAGGGAGGAGCTCTGCAGAGTGTGCCCACTCTACTTCAAGGTAAGGAGGAGTAAGACGAACTCCTCCTCCCCACTCATGGGGCAAGCCGAGTCTTCAAGGTTCATGGGAGCAGGGCACCTGCAGGAATAGATAGCATCCCGACATCCAGTGCAGCCTGTGTGGTCACCTAGGGGAGCCCTGAAAAGAGGAGCAAGTGAGGAGTAGGAGGGAGGGAGGGATAAATAGTACAAAAAAAAACTAAACAACTGACATTTTCTGAACTACTCTGTCTTCTTCATCTCTTTCAAATTGGCCTGCAGACAGATCATGTCTGGGTCTCATCCTAACTCAGACATAGGGACCACTTTCACACTGGCATGAACCAGAATCTCCTGACCAGCACAGTTTTCATAAACCTTGCCCACATCTTTGATACTGTGGACCACTGCCTACTACTGACCCAACTAGTGGCAACAGGGCTCTCCCTTCAGGCTGTCCAGTGGTTAAAAGGTACCTCTCTGAATGATCACAAGCTGTCTGCTTCAAGAATGTCTTCCCCATCCATTTTCATACAAATTAGTGTCCCAAGGTTTATTGCTTGGCCCTTTGTTCATTTTCCTCATCTTAAATTACCTCCCATAAGCCTGGAACTTGTTCAAAATACATCTGTTTGTGGATGAAATAGTCCTGTTTTCCAATGGGCCAGACATTATCAGCATATAGTCATGCCTTCAGCATGAACTCACAAAGTTATATGCATGGTTTTTGACCAACAGACAATACTCAGTATCTCCTCACTAAATGGTGCCTCTATAGTAGTGGTTGCTAGACTCTGCAACTAGGATAAATGGCTTGACCCTATCCTACAGTAAATTTCTCTTATCATGTTGATTATCTGGTAACCAAGCTACATCCCAAATTAAGGGCACTCTGCCAGAACAAAGACTGCCGGCCGGCTGCTGCTAGATTTGAGATTATATCCACGATATTACTTACTCCTATGGACTATGGGATGTAATCAATTGCTCTGCACCCATCGGGCAACTTAAAAGATTGGATACAATGTTCACAGTTAGCGGAAGTAATATCATGTTCAGTGCCTTCTGCAGGTCTACATTAAGCTGTCATCCCAGAACTCATCACTGTGAGCTTTACAGTAGGCTTGACTGGCCTTCCCCAGAGTCCTGGTGGCTGTCCCATGCCACAACTATGTTGTCTAAATTTTGGGTGAACAACCTCCTTAGGAACCTTGTAGACCTGCTAGCCCAGGCATGGCTTACTGCATACTCACTCATGGCACCTCAGACCAGGTGTTTCCAGACCCCATGCCATACCCATGCCTCAGGACAATTTGACTTTTATATAGGCTCCCTGCCTTCTGGAACTCACATCCTCCTTTGCTTAAAGAATCCAGTTCTGTGTTCTCCTTTAAAAGCCTTTTGCATCCCCATATATTGCACAGGTGTACCTGCCAACCTCCTAGATATCACTAGTCTACTTCACTGCAGTCTCACCCATAATGGTAACTTTTAGAACCTGTCGTTACTAGAATGTGCCTTTATCTTTTAGTACTTACCCAGAGCCCTTTCTCTATTAGTACTTGCCCACAGCTGAGTTGGACCTATTGCACTCTATCTTTTGCATTATTTGACTTGTATATATGCTTTGAACTTCCCGTTACTAGCTCCTGTTTGTGCTAGCCTAGTTCATGTCCTATCACTCTACTGCAAGGGCCAGGTTATATCAACTTTCTGCACTGCCTTTTATCATCCTATTTAATCTTGTACATAAGATAATTACTTGGATGTAATGTGTAAGTATTGCTTGGATATCCTCTACTGTACTCTAATCCTTCCCCTCATACACCTGGAAAGATATAGTGACTTAGTGTGCGTTCCTAGCCAAAATGTTTAAATAAAATTTGTGTGGTGTGGAGGGCAGTCTCACTGTGTTCCCTCTCTTTGCCGCTCAGATTTCATAATTTGTATTGTATTTATTTTATTCACTTTGGCCTACCTTGGTTATTCACTGTTGCTCTCTACCTTCTTCCTGGGATCTTATTTTGCCTCATTTATCTGTCACTTTACACATGATTGCTGTTTACCCTCCCTTGGGCTGGGCTTCCCATATTTCAAACTTTTCAGACTCACTATGAAACGCTTCCTTTAAGTCTCTGTTATGCTGCAAGTCCTCCATTATTGCTTAATTGGTTCTACTGCAGACACTCTGCTCCTGCATTCCACGCTCTGGCAGTTTTATAGCTCAGCTGCTTCTCATCGTAATGAAAAATCAGTTTGGAGTAACAGGCTTTGGGAATGGACTGTTTTCCTGGCTTAGACTGTGCTGTTCTTTGGCAACCTCTGTTTATTCTGTTACTTTTTTTTGGTTTGATATTCCCATTCCTCCTGGGATTCCCAGTGCCTCGCTCAGGACTAGCGAGATGGCCTCACTGGGCCCCAGCTTGATGCTAATCAAGGACTCCTACAGTCTGCTCTCTTGTATCTGCTCGTAGCTGCCCCACTGGTGCAGAAAGTATAGTGGGATGCAGGTACTGCTTGATCTTGCATTATTCTAGCCAACTGCCCATGGCACTACCTGGTCCCTACTTGATCCCTTCATTTAGAGCCACGCCCTCATTCATTCGGGTGGAAATCTCACCATGCTCGGGTTCCTTTACCCATGTGATTGATCTCTGTGGAACACACTGTAGGATAGGCTTCCTCATGGGTCAGAAGTGAGGCCTTCCATCATACAGCAGTTCTTACTTTCAAGAGTCCAGTTCTGCACAACCAGGTCCAGTCCATGGCACTTCAAGGGTGAGCACTTCACAGAGCTGAGGCCCTTCAGCCATACTGACTTCTGTGACACCTTGAGCTTTGTCGTTCCATTAGAGGGATGGTGTGAGAGTTTAGCCAGTTTCCAGTTTATTTATTTATTTATTTGAGTTTTGGTGACTGGTAAGTCCACTGAGACAATATAGTCTCTTTTTCAGGGCCAACCCTGGTATGGATTACATACAGTAACAGTACAAATTATCAGAGTGGTAATACATTGGACATATAGTAAAAGTGCAAATTAACAGAGTGGTAAAACATTTGACATATAGAAGAACACTAAAGCAAAGCAATGATTAAATACTTAAGCAAGGTTTGTCAGGTAAGAGATAAGTAAAGACAGGGTTAGGCATTGGCACAAAATAATAACTTCAACAAAGCATTAAGTGGTGAAGTGAACATCAGGGGAAGATTAGGAAGGGAGGGGGATGGGGGACATATTTAGGTGAATCAAGAACAGGGTGAAGAGGTGAATAATGAGGCAGATAACTTAGACTGGAACAAATTAAGAGAGGAGCAAGACAAGATTGTCAGAGAAAGAGAGTTCCAATCTGAGAAAGCAGCAAACAAGAAGGATCTCCTGGCAGTGGTCAGACGTAGTTTCGGTACGACAAGAAAGGAAAGTGAGGTGGAGCGAAGGGTGCGTGGTGCATGCCGGAGGTTCACGAGTTTGTCAAGGCAAGGAGGTGTAAAGTCATGGACGAGCTTGAATATGAGGCTCAAGGAGGAGCACTTTAATTTATCAATGTAAATAAATCAGCCCAGCAAGGAGAGGACATCACAGTGGTGCAAGCGGGCTTTTACACCCAAAGCAAATCTTCCAATCCTGTGGTATGCCTGAGAGAGGAGAGACATGGAGGCAGAGTTGGTAGAGGGGAGCGGGGGAGCACAGTAGGTTAAGAGAGGAGGAGGAAATTTTCTGGCAGTAGGCAGACATGAGAAGTGGACGAATACAGTAGAGGAGACCTAGTTTCTGATTAAGAGATTTGTCAATGACATAGGCTTGGGAGCTGAGGGAGAGCATGGGATCCAGAGTGAATCCCAGATATTTAAATGAGTGCACTACCTCCAAGGTCTCACACTTAAGGGTTGAGATGTGAAGGGTTGGGGGATGAAGATTAGAGTAGGACAATGTGAGAAGAGCATACACTTAGTTTTATTAGCATTAAGGACAAGATGACTGTGAAGGAACCAGCTATCTACAGAAGCAAAGTCAGAGGCAAGGTCATGGTTAATAATGTCTCGTGTGATGGGAGGAGCAGTATAGTATTGTGTCATCTGCATAAAGATGTACAGAGGCACCACCACAAACTTGGGAAGTTCATTAATGAAGAGTGAGAATAGTATGGGGCCTAGGATGGATCCTTGTGGTACCCCATGGTAACTGGGCGGAGGTCAGAGAGGAGCTATCCCACTTCACTGTCTGGGATCACGAGACAGTGTACTTTGACTCTGTGCAGGGCACTGTTATCCATACTGATAAGAAGAAGCTGGTGGAGAAGGAGATCATAATTCAGTAGATCAAATGCCTTAGTGAGATCAACAAAGATGGTGCCTGTGGCAAGACCTTTGTCCATGGCATGAAATATGTTGGATGTAACCTTTAACAGGGTGGTAAGAGTACTATGTTTCCTTCTAAAGCCATGCTGATAAGGGGAGAGAATGTTGTGAAAGTCAAGGTAGTCCTGGAGGTTGTTATAGAGTATGCATTCTTGGACTTTGGCCAGTGGACATAAGATAGAGCTAAGATGATAGCTGTCTGCAACGGAGTAGGAACCTCCCTTCTGCACTGCTACAACTACCACCAACTTCCATTTATCAGAAATGGAGTTAGACAGGAAGTACCAGTTAAAGAGATCACAAATAGGGTGGGCGAGGGTTGGGGCACCCAATTTGAGAAATGTTGGTTCTAGTGTGTCATGTCCTGGAGAGCTATCCAGTTTCAAGTTGTAGAGAAGCTGTCGCACCTCTTTGAGTGTGGCTAATTTCTGATGGAACTCAGGATGTTCCCCTATGGTAGCTGGGGAGCAGAAGTGTATGAGGTAAAGTTATGAAAGAGAGAGGTGTATTTATGAAGGTTGGTAAAGAAGTGATTAAAACCAGCAGCAATAGATGCAGAGTCATCAAGGGTAGAACCATTGACAGTGATGTCACTAGGGATTACCACTGTTTTACCTTTTACTAGCAAATTAATTTGCCTCCAGAATTCCTTGGGATTACTAAAGTGTTCTACTTGAAGAGATTTGAAATGAAGGTGCCGAGCTTTTTGGAGTGCATTTCTGCAACTGTTATGGAGTTGTCTGTAAGTTTGCCAGTTAACGACAGTTCCATATTTTTGTATGTGTACCAGGCTTTGTCATGAAGGGGCATTTGCATCCTGATCTCCTTTGTAATTCATTGGGCCTTGACACCCTTGGATTTGCATTTTTTTAAAGTTCACCTGCCAATGCCCCACCCCTTCACCACTAATTTCAGTTCCAAATTTCAAACAGTGCTTGAGTCAACCTGTGGTTTCCTCATTGCTTCCAGCATATTTTACTGATCAAGCTCTCTGTGCCCACACTGTAGCTCCTTCTTTAGTGGGCCAAAACCGTCATTTGTTTTTCAGTTAACCCCTGTCATCCCTAGCCATGCTAAAGGTTCCTTTAGCCACACTGATCATGCTCTGTGGCACCCAGCATAGTCCTTTCTCTAGCAATACTGTCCCTCATTCATTCAGGGTGGAACTCTCACCAAGATGGGGGTTCTTTAGCTTACAGTGACCTAGCTCTATGGCACCCACTGTAGCTGCCTAGTCTTCATTCTAAGCTTGAGGGTACTAGTACACATAGCCACCTGGAGGCAAAACAACCTAGACCTTGGATCCAGGGAGATTTTCTCCATGGGTTTATTTCTTTACTCTGTGCCAAAGGTCATAAAACATTCCACCATGATTTGGGGATCAAGATGGTGTCTCTTCTGGCCATCTCGCTATCATATATTTCATTACCTCTCTCTCTCTGCTGCTGTGTTTTATTTTGGGTGGATATTTCTGTACAGCTACCAACCGCATCAATCACTGTCTCCTGGTAACCAGGAATACAATATCTGTAGCCCTATTTACAGCTCTAAGGATTTATTGTAGTGTTCTGGGATCCTGTTTTTATTAGCAGAAGCTCTGTCTTGTCAAGAGTAAGGCTCAGCCAGCTGGCAGCCACCCATTCACTTAGTTCAGACAGGTGTTGATCAATCACCGCTACTGAGTTGACCTGATCAGGTGAGAATGATAGGTACAGCTGTGTATCATCTGCATTGCAGTAGAAAATTAGAAACCAAGCTTGTACCATCTCACAGTCTCCCCCAAGAGTAAAATGTACAGTACACTGCAAACAACATAGGGGGCAAAATTGAGCCCTGTGGAACCCTGGAGGAAACAGCAGCCATGTTGGACCAAATGCTACACGTTGTTCCCTACTGGCCAGAAAGGACTAAAGCTATCACAACACTGTATGGGAGAGTTCACTATAAGGCCTCAGATGATTAGTCAAAGCACCATGGTCCACAGTGTCGAATGCCAGTGAAAGATCAAGAAGAAAACCATAGAGTATTCTCCTCACTCTCTCACCAGGAAGAGCTCATTCATTGCCTTCACCAATGCCATATCGGTGCTGTGTTGAGATCTGAACTCTTATGGCTCATAGATTACATGACATGATGTGCCAGATGTGCCTCCAACTGCAATGCTACTACCTTTCCTTTACGCCTTGGATGGTTGTTAGGTATGAAGCTTAACCAACCACCTGAACAGCACATTATTCCTTTATGAATATACACTCTGGAGTGTGTTATGCCTGTTACAAATGATATGTTATTTGAAAAAGAATAAGAGAGTAGGAGAATAATCAGCGGTCATGTGACATAATTGAACAAATGAGGTTATGAGACTTTTATGACTCTTTTGTTTTTAAATAAAGGACATCAATCAACAATAATTAACCAGTGTAAACCTGAGAAACACTGGTAAAGAATTTGTAGAGCTATAAAAATTGTAATTTTGCTGTAGCATATCATTGACTCAGAACAGGAATATAGACTTTCCTTAAGATTCTGCCTGTTTTTAGCCTTGTCTGGTGTGGGGGTGTGAATACAGGAAGTACTGATTGATATTGAATGAGATTTTATTTTATTTTATTTATTGCGTTTTAGTAACCGGGTAAGTCTACCAAGACAATTACAGTCCTTTTTTCAGGGTCGACCTGGGAGTGCAGCAAAAAACAATACAGTGCAGTGCAAAAACAACAAAGGAATTCTATTGCAGTAATAACAAAATGAGCATACGGCAGGTAGGAGATAAAGAATCATAAAACATAAAGAAATATAAAAGTAACAGTTTATAACAGCTAACAAAATAGATATATACACTTTAGTAATGACATATTGCAGGTCAGTTTCTTAATGAACACAAGCAGCAAAAACTGGATATAGCAGCTAACAAAATAGATATTTACGCTTTGAATATTACATATTGCAAGTTAGTTTCAGAATGACTAGAAGCAGCAAAATCTAAAGGCAGATAAGTAGTACAGGTACAGGAGGGGGCAAAGAGGTGGCAAGAATACAATGAGATAAGGATGGGAGGTAAGGAGAGGGACCTGGACAAGGGGTCAGGTTGGATGAGGAGAAGCATATAGAGCAGTATAAGAGAAGATCAGTCATCAACAAAGGCAAGAGCATACTGCAGAGGCACAGAGAGGAAAGCAGATTGGTTCAGAACTTAGAAAGAGTGGAGCATGATAAGATGGAGAGGAAGGAGTTCCAGTCAGACACTGCTGCAAATGAGAAGGACTTATGGGCAGCAGCTAGTCACACATTAGGTGTAATGAGAACTGGAAGGGAGGCAGGCCTTAGTGCACGAGGAGCTTGTTTTAGGCTGATGATCTCAGGCAAGGAGAAGTAAATTTATGCACCAGCTTATAAATGAAACACAGGGTGGTATACCTCAGTTTAGATTCATAGGGCAACCAGTTCAGTGATGCATGGATGTCACAGTGGTGGTGACGGGCAATGATCCCCAAGGCGAAACTTCCCACTCTGTGGTAGGCCTGAGTTAGGAGATACAGGGCAGCAGCATTAGTGGAGAGCAGTAAGGGAGCACCAGAGGTTAGCAGTGGAAGAAGAGATGAGGAAGCAGTCTTATGGCAAGAGGCAGGAGGAAGAGGCAGATGTGATAAAGGAGACCTAGCTTTTGGTTTAGTGATTTAGTTATGATTGAGACATGGGCATTGAGCGAAAGAGAGGTATCTAAAGTGATACCCAGATAGTTGAAGGGCTCAAGAGAATCACCATTAAGAGAGGTGATACAGAGAGAGGAGATGGTAGGTGATGAGAAGGATGAGTGGGAAAATAACATCCTTTTTGTTTTTTTTCGTATTAAGGGCAAGCTAGTTCTGTCTGAACCAACCTTCAAGAGCAGCAAAGTCTGATGCTAGTTCTCTGTTTATCCAGTCAACATCTGGAGAGGAGTGGTAGATGATAGCATCATCCACATGGAGATGCCCAGAGGCCCCTCTGCAGTTACTGGGTAAATCATTAATAAATAAGGAGAATAACACAGGGCCTAAAATGGAGCCCTGGGATACACCATGCATTATGGGTCTGAGACTAGAGAGATAACTAGCCCACTTGACCCTTTCAGACCGGCAGGATAGGTAGCTTTGGACCCAGCTTGGGGCACCAGTATCAAGGCCAAGTATATGAAGTTGCTGGAGCAGGAGACCATGGTTCACCAGGTAGAATGTTTTTGTAAGATCAACAAATATGGCACCAGTGGTAGAACCACAGTTCATGGCTTGGAATATGTCAGAGGTTACATTTAATAAGGCAGTGAGGGTGCTATGGTTCTTTCTGAACCCATGTTGGAAGGGTGATAGCAAGTTGTGGTGTTCAAGATAATTCTGAAGGTGATTGTATGCTGTGCATTCTTGAATTTTAGCCAATGGGCAAAGAATGAATATGGGTCTGAAATTTCCGCCACTGAGTTAGCCCCCCATGTACAGGCATGACAACAGCTACCTTCCACTTATCAGGAACTGTACTTGAGAGGAAGGACCTATTGAATAAGTCACAAACAGGGCGAACGAGGGCTGGAGCACCCAGTTTAAGAAACCTGGGCTCCAAGGTATCGTGAACAGGTGAGCTCTCAGCTTTCAAGTTACCAAGAAGCCTCTGGACCTACTTCAGAGAGGCCAGCTTCAAGTGGAGTGCAGGCCGAGTCCCACAGTAGGCCAAAGATGATGGGACTGAGAGGGGAACAGATGAGTTCTGGGAGAGAGAGGTGTACTTTTGGAGATCTGCAAAGAATTCATTAAATCCATTGGCAATGGAGGGTCAGTTAGGGTGGTACCTGGGCAGTGAGGGAGCTTGGGAGTTCAGCAGCTTTCCTTTGACCAAGGAATTAACCTGTCTCCAGAACTTTTGAGGTGGCAAAGATGTTTATTTTGTAAGGATTTGTAATGGTGGTGTTTGGCTTAATGGATGGAGTATTTACATTTATTTCTGAGTTGTTATAGACCTGCCAATCTGAGGCTGCCCACTTTTTGTAAGCTTGCCATGCCCAGTCTCTGGGGAACATAAGCATCCTAATGTCCTTGCTAAGCCATGGAGCCTTGACACCCTTGGACCTGCATTTTTGTTAAGGGGCATGGTTATCAATGATTTAAGTAAGAGTGGGCGAAAGAAATTCAGGGCTTGACTGATGTCAGAGTCTTAATTGGGCCAGTCAGTGTTAATGATTGATGTACAGAAGCTACTGATGACAAACTTGGTCATGTCCCTAGCAAGGGTAATCTTGGGAGAGGGTTAGGCAGTTATTCCTCCATACACAGAAAGCTGGAGAATGGTCACTTTACAGTCTGAAAGAACTCCAGTAGCTTTGACTGTCTGGGAGCAATTAATAATCACCCAGTCAAGTAAAGTATGTTTACCAGACTTGGTAATGAGGTGCGAGGATCCTGAATAAGTTGTACTAGATTAGAATCTGCAAGTGTGGAACATACTTTGTCATCAGTAGGTTAAGCCAATCGATATTGAGATCACCACAAAGTACAAGATCGTAGGCGTGGAGGCTAGCAAGGGAGTTAAGGAAGGGAGGGAGGCCAATAGAAACCTTGTTGGCGGTAAGTAGGCACACCCAATGATTAATTTCTTGACCTTCCAGGCATCAAGGAGAGGAATATGGATTCCACAACTGGGCAGCCAGAGTCAGGTCCAGGGAGTCTGATGACATCCAAGTCAGCCCGACTGTACACAAGAACACCCCCAGCTCTTTTGCCCACCCTATCCTTCCTAAAGCAATTATAGCCAGGTAATGACACCTCAAGCTGTTTGATAGCTGGCTTTAGCCACGATTCTGAGATGAATAGGATGTCAGAGTTCTTCTGGGAAACCCAGATTTCTAATTTGGCCATCTTAGGGTGAAGACTGCAAATATTAATTTGTGCTATTTTCAGGCCTTTGGGAGGGGGTTGAGTATTAGTCACAGGAATTTGTGTAGAGGAAGGGCAAGGGGGTCCAGGACTGAGCTCAATATCCCCTGCTTGGGCCAGAAGGAGGAGAACAGAAATACGGACTCATAGCAAGGCACAAGAAGGCTTCATTCCAAGGGCAAATTGTACAGTAGGTACACACAAATGCTTGCAGAGCCAGAGCCCAAGGAGGGCAGTGCCAGGTTTAGGAAGGCAAGGGGTGCGTAGAGTATGCGGGGAGTCAGGCTAGATGTGACATGGAGGGGAGGGATACTAACCCAAGGATGGAATCTTAAGGAGTGTGCAACAAATTGGTTCACACAGCAGACAAGAATAATGCAGGCCAGTGTTACTATCCAGCCAAGGATAGACATGAGAGCAGTACTGGAGATAAAATAGTATAGGTTGATGGCATAGTCAGTGGTAGATGCTTTCAGCCATGTTTCTATAATCACTAGTACATCTGGAGAGGTATGAGGGACCCAGGACAAGAAGTGCTAGGGGAGAATAGTGGGAAGAGGATTGCAACCTCCTTGAGCTGTTGCCCTCTAGTTGCTTTGCAGTATAATTTGCAAATGGGAAAGTAGACAAAAAAAATCAACAAGCTGTAACTTTAACAATCCTGTTCTACTTAACAGTTGGTACTGGAAAACTCAGCATTAATAAGTTTTGTATTAAAAAAAAGACAGCTTAGAAAGGGTAGAGACAAGAGCCAATAAGAGAAGAGGGAATAGCATTGTGCCCAATCAGAGCTCAGGAGCAGTAGTACTGCAACCAATTTTTATTTAAGTCTTTGTTTACCGGGGAAGTGCACTGATCCAAGGACTGTTTTCAGGCACGACCTGGGCCACAAACAATGGCACAGAACAAATGATTTGAGATATTATACAAGCCAGATAGTAGTAGCAGGTTACGGGTAATACAGATAAATCACAAGGAAACAGTACATGACAGAGTAAGCGTGGTACAGAGAGATAATGCATGATGTACAGTTACAGGTTTCAAAACAGAGTTGCCAAAACATTTAATACCAGCAGTGAATACTAAATAGAGACATGGCAAACAAAACCTAGAAGAGTAAACAGTTCACAAGCGGAACAATACTGAGGCGGAGGTGAAACGAGGAGAAGCAGGGGAGATGATCGCAGGTAGGGAACAATAAAGCCAGTTTAGAATCATCCACCGAGTGCACTAGGTACTGAGGTGAGTGACAGGCTGAGATTCCTAGGAGGGGTCTAGTAGGGGAGGAAGGAAAGTAATGACATTAAGTGCCAGTGGAGTCATAGGCACACACCATTTTGCTAAGTAACTAGGTAATAGAAAGAGGGGAGGGAAGAGAGAGGAAGACAAGGCTGACATCTGGGGAAAAGAGCTGGGAGAGGGGAGGCAGGCAAGGGACATAATGTAGCAGGGGAAGGATGGAAAGGGGTGACAGAGCAATTGGCCAGAAAGGCAAACAGCAACAAGTTCAATCCCATCGACGGCTCTGGGCCACTCTTCAAAATGTGTACCAGGTTGTAGGCTGTGAGGCAGGCTGGTGCTGCAGAACAGCCACCATGGTCAGAGCGGCTCCCATGGTTGCAGGAGGAGGTAGCTCCTGTTCTTGGCAGGATGCCTGGCTGTAGACTGTGAAGCAGGCAGGTCAGTGCAGAACAGCCACCAGAGTCAGAGCACCCCCACGGTTTGCAGGAGGAGGCAGTTGCCTGTTCTGGGCAGCATGCTTAATCGTGAGGCTGTGAGGCGGGCAGGTCAGTGCACAACAGCCGCCAGGGTCAGAGCAGCTCCCACAGCTTGCAGCAGGAGGCAGTCACCTATTCTGTGCAGGATGCCTCGCTGTAGGCTGCAAGGTGGGTGGGTAAGCATGAAACAGCCTCTGGGGTCAGAACTGCTCCAGTGGCTTGCAGGAGGCAGTCACCCATTCTGGGCAGAATGAAGCTGTTAGTGGCTAGTACTGAATGAGGAAACATGGTCATGAGGGGAAATCACCCAACTCTTTTCCAGAACTGCTGTGGGATCTTTGACATCATCCTGTTCACCCACAAGAACAGGTGGACTGGACCTTGGATTAACATCTCGTTTAAATGTCTGTGCCTCATGGACTGCACAGTGCCACTATAACACCATGCTGGAGCATTGGTATCATTGCTTATTACCAAGGGGAGAGTGGATGTTTGTTGGCAGTCTCTATCTCAACTACACTATACTAGACTATACTAGTTAAAGAGCTCATAGTGACAAAACAGTGGGCAGAAAATATTATTTTCTAAAAGTAGTAAATTGTTTACTTTTTATTTCTGAAGTTATTTTTTTAAAATATTCTCTTCAGAAGGTGTTGTACCTGATAGTAATAGGTGTGTTGTAAAGAGCAGTGCTTTTCCTGGAGATTGACATAACAAATTCATATTCCTCACCATACCTCATCAGCATTGTGAGTTCACTCCTAAATGGTCTTGCTGCAACTGACTGCTCCCTATCCTCTCCACCCCCCGACATTGACGTTGCCCTCTCCCTATCCCATAACAAATTTACTTTTGTCTTGGATAAGTACACACACCTCAGAAAATCCAGGATAAAAGGTTCCCACCACCCCTGGACTACACCTGACCTCACTGACCAGTGCAAGTCCCATGATCAAGCTAGGTCACATTTCAAATTATCTGGCTCCTTGTCTGACCTCCTGAACTACAGGTCACTCAGAAATTCATGTTCAAAGTCTGTCCATGCTGCTAAGTCACACTGTTTTAAAGCCAACCTCCAGAATATACTTAACTCCCCAGCAAAATTCTGGGAGATTATTCACTTCCTTTTCAACCCCCCTGACCAGTTCACTGCCCCAGTCCTCATGGTAAATGGTTCACCTGTTTCAGAGCCTCCCTCTGTTGCTGCTCTTGTTTTCTTTATCGTTGAATAATTTCTCACCTTCCAGCCACAGTCCTGCCAATCCAGCCACTGCTCATCCACCGCACCCCGGTTGTCGTGCCCAGCTGGCATAGGCAGCTACACCATCAACAGGGGCTCCCCCTAAGCCTCCAGTGCCCGGCGAGGATCCACTACCGGCGCACGCCCTACAGGCATCGTCGGACCAGTGAACTGCGGCCATCAAGCTGCCATGAACTTGCGCTGCTGTTTCCTTGTTCTTCCCCAGTAGAGGCACAGACATGCAATGACGTCCGCACACTAGCGTGCAGATGTCTGCCGTGCTCCCCCCCAACTTTCTGCACCCGCGCCTGCAGTACCTCCAGGCATCCCCAGGTACCACCAGAGCACGGTGTGCATCCACCCTTTCCCCAGGACTAGGAGAGCTGTCGTCGGACGCTCAATCCTAGTCTGTCCCTGCTGACTCGAATGACCCGGCTTGTTCCCAAACCCGGTTGCCGTGTGGAGCGAGGTGGCATCCAGCGCCAACCCTCAGTGCCACCGGGCCGGGCTGTTGCTGCTCTTGTTAATGGATTTTTACTACATGTGTCCTCTCCTCTCCACCCTGGTACGCTCTTCTCTTCTCCCTTCTATCCTCTTCTCTGCCCCACTCAGCTCAAGGGTTTCACTTCCTCCTGTGACTCCTCAGGAAACCTTGCTTGCCTTTTCCTTGCTTAATTTGTCTAATTCTAGTCCTGATGGACTGACCTTAAACTTCTCTGTCTCTCAGCACCCACCACAGCCACCCTCTTAGGCCCTGTCCACACTATCAGTGTTTGGAAACCTTTCTGAAAACTATTTTGTAAAAAGGTTTTCAGAATGGTTGTCTGTCCATCCACATTAGCAGCTGACTTTAGAGACTGCCTGTTGGAGTTCCCAGGCATACTTGCGGCAGTCCCACAAAGCATTGCGGGCACCCAATGCATGCCAGAATACTCGGTAATGAGCATGCTAACCAATCGGGCCAAAAATAGCACCAATCTATGTGGGATCCCAATGGCGAGGACGGGGATGTAAGTATATGTATCCCTTTTTCTTTTAGGAGGCCAACATTCGCTAAAACAGCCCACAGGAGTTGCCTTAAACTGCTTTACAGTACGGTGTGCATCCACACCACTGTTAAAATGGTTTAAGGCAACCATGTTGTGCTGCAACTGTGCTCAAAATCTGCTCTGATCAGGTTTTGAGTACAGCTTCTTAAATCGGTTCGGAGCACAGAAACAGTGTGCTATAGTGTGGGCGCAAACCATGTCTGCAGGTTTTGTAATGTTACAGACCAACTGTAACATTACAAAACCCCTAGTGTAGACAGAGCCTGAATCACCTTCTCAACCTCTCCTTCACCCTCTGCGATGTTCACCAGTCTTGGAAGATTACCAAGGTTCTCCCTCTGCATAAAGGGTGTGACCCCTAATCCCCCTGCAGTTTCTATCCTAGCTCCCTCCTCCGTACTCTTGCAAAGCTGCAAGAGAAATTTGTTTATTCTAGGCTCGCTGACTTCTGCTACTCCTCCAACTACCTCTCCTCTTCCAGTCTGTTTTTTGGAAGCACCACTTCCATGTCTCCTCCCTGCTGCATGTCACTGACTCCATCCTCACTGGGACAGATAAGGGGCACATCACAGCAGCTACTTTCATCAAACTGGCCAAAGCCTTTAACTCAGTGGCCCATCCATTCCTCTTGGACAAGCTAAGTTCTGCTTGCCTCTCAGCTCCTGCTGTCCACTGGTTCTGTTCATACCTAACAGGCTGTCAACAGCTGATACAGCCAGGAAATGCCCTGTCCCCTCCCTGTCATACTCAGGCCAGGGTCCCACAGGGCTTCATCCTGCGTATCATCTTTTTCCCATCTTCCCGAATGCCCCCCACACACACACACACACTGCCTGTGCCAACTCACACATCCGTGTGTATGCAGATGACAGTCATATACAGTTACAGCCCTTAGCCACAGTCAGGACAGCTTGCTGTAGCAAGGCTTCCACAACATCCTGTGCTGGTTCCACTCAACCAACTCCAGGTCACTACTAAAATAATGTGCCATGAGCTTTGAACTAGCCAGAAATTGGCCAGACTTCCATTTCTCTACTCTGGATGGCACTCACTTGAGGTGGTTTTTCATCTTTCAAGTTCCTTGGTGTGTGGCTAGAAAGAAAGCTTGACTTCTCTGCCCACGTTGATGCCATCTACTCCAAGTTCCACCCCAAACTTGTAACTGTGTATCGTAACAAGGACTGTCTTTCTCCTCAGGTCTGCAAGCAGCTGGTCACCAAAATGCTTCTGGTTTTTAACTACACAAATGTTGTCTACATCACTGTCCCCTCCTCTTCCGTCACCACATTGGACACCCTCTGCAGTGCTTTTTGTCACTTTGCTGTAAAGTCCACATCTCAAACTCACTGCTGCTCCCTTTACTTTTCCCTATTCATTCTCTTCTCTTTACATCACCAGTTTTACTGCACATCCTTCATCTCCAAATATTGGCTTAGGATCCTTCCTTCATACCTCTCCTCACATCTCTCCCCATCCCCTCTACCGTCTACTCCCTTTGCTCCCGGGACTCTCACATTTTCTCCCTTCCCCTTCTGCCCTTCTCTGCTGGGCAATCTACCTTCTCCTATAACCTCCATTCCCTCTGGAACATGTTTCCCTCCATTCTCTGTCTTTCTCCTCACACATCTCCCGTAGATACCAGCTAAAACTTTTCCCTGCCCTCTCCTGCTCCTGATAACCCTCTAGCTGACTCTTCTCTACAAGGTTCCTCCATACCTCTGTTTGGCTTCACCTGTGCACAGCTGCTGCCTGAAATAGATTCTTCTCAATAGCTCTTGCACTGTTACATTGCTGCCTGCTCCATTCATTTAATTTGCACATGAATACTGCTTAGAGCATTACGTTATTGTCCTTACAGTGTCACACACTTTTATCCTAATTGCACACTGTTATGCACTTTACTGCATATTGTCACTGAAGCTAGATTTGCTGTAATTCTGTCCTCCCTCCCTTCCCTTCTCCCTGAGACACACCTGGAAACGAGCCTTGGCTCAGTGTGCCTTTCCTAGTTACCGTTATCAAAAATAAACTGTGACATCACAAGTGACTAGTGTGGCAGCAGGTGAGTGTCTCTTCTGGTGAGTTGTGATAATAAAGACAGTGAGGTCACAGGCTGCTGATGTATGAGGAGAACAGAACTAGCTATGTCAGGTCCCAGGTAGTACTGTTCTACACGCCACACCAAGTATTGCAAGGCAGAAAAACTCTAGTTAGAAAAAGGAAAAGAAAAAATACTCAACAGTATTTGCTGCCATTTGAACAGGCTTCTCTTTAGTCAGACCACTGAGGTAGTTTTGCAACATGTGATACAAATCTCCCAGGTCCAGAGGATTAGCAGGCCAGTGGTATCATAGTATCATAGTAATGTGTCAGTGAAAAGGACTCTGCTGTAGGGTTGTCAGAACTTGTTCGAAAAAGATTCGAACCCTGGTGTTCGAGTTCTAATTTAGAACTTGAACACTAGAGGGTTCGCAAAAGGGTTTGACTTTTTTTTATTACTTAAACGACACTGCAGTGCCACTGCCTGCTATTTCCTGGTGTGGTGAGGTTGACTCTGCACACTGACAGTCTGACACAGAGGGATGATGCAGGGGTATAATTATGGGGGGATGAGGTGGCAAAGGTGAGCACATTTGTCCTACACGGGAGCGCAACATTATGCTCTCGTCATTTCACTCCCTACTTCTCGCTCCCGTTCCAATTCACTCCTGATCATTACCCTCCTTCAGCAAATTCACTGATGCAAAATGATAGGAGGAAATGTCTGCTCAGATTCCAATCTGCAACTGTCCGCCCTACTCCCTCTCTTTTGACCCAGAACACCACCCCCACCCCCATTCACCAGCGGCCCTGTCCTGCACAATTAGGGTACGACAAAATAAAAATGAAAACGAACCTGCCGCTCGGTAGTATTAGTCCTGATGGAGACTTGATTTTTTGCATCACTTTCCTGAACCATTTTATTTTTGGATACATACAGTATTTTTCCACCAGGAGTGAAATGTCTGCTCAGATTCCAATCTGCAATTGTTCACCCTACTCCTCTCTTTGACCAAGAAGCTCCCCAATTCACCAGCAGCTACTGTATCTGCACCATTAGGTACAACAAAATAAAAAATAAAATGAACCTGCCGCTTTCAGCCTGACAGTGTTGAGGAGTGTAGTAATATTTGTCCTGATGGGAGATTTTGATTTCTTTGCATCACTTTCCTGAATCATTTTATTTATGGATGCATACAGTATTTTCCCACCATCTGACACTGACACCTAAAAATTGTTAGTCAGTGGCCAGATGCTAAGGAGACCTTGGACATACATTTTTAAATTCTCCCATAAGCACTAATTTAATTTAATCAAACACTTAGCAAGTACTGTAGTTGGCATATTGTTTTAGACTTTCGTGATCTACAAAGACCACCAGCTCAGGCATCAGAAAAGTCTTTATTCAGCAGATAAACTGAATTGGCATTCTGCTTACTGTTACTCAGTACCCATAAAGATCTCACTGGTCGGAGAGCAGAGAAGGAGGGGGATTGGTACAAGGATGGGGGAAGGGGAACAATAGTAGGTAAGTGGGAGTGAAATGCCTGTGAGTGAACCTGCATGGGGCAAAATTATGTGGGAGTGAAATGACGAGAGTGAAAGTGGTGGAGCGAAATGATGGAAATGAAATGTCTTGACCTGCTATGCCCAACACTCAGTCTCTTTTGCTGCTGCTGCCTGCTGGTGAGCTTGGAGAGCCTGCTGTTCCAGGGGTGCTGGGTTTCACTGGGAATACAGACTGCTGGTGGCTCGAGGGTGGAGGTGCTGCTGCAAGCAACAACTAACTGGTAGGTAGGACTGAGTGGTGGTGCTGCAGTGCGTGTGGGTGGGGTGAGCAGTAATTGGGGATAGCCAGCAACATCATCATGCTGGGGGACTATATGCTTACTATGCTGTATGGACAAAAATAAGACAAAGTAATTCAGAGGAGGTGGTGGGAGTGAGAGATTACAGTTTGCAGAAGGCAGTTCTAAGCTGGCAGGTGCTACATACTATTGCCCATTTGATTTGGTGCCAGTCAGGGTCAAGGAGCACCCAGGAAAGAAGCCTGCTGCAATCTAGGAGGAATTCTTCTCCCTGTTGTGTCTGGAGTGGGTCAGTGGCTCTACCAGTGACCATGACCAGCATAGCAATCAGCAAAGCAGCACGAAACTGCTCAACCTGAGCTAACATAGCTGTAGTCCGCAAGAAGGCAAGGGTAGGTGGTGTTTAATTATGTTTATTGGTGGTCTGCTCTGCTCTGCTGCATTGATCATGTCTACTGTACTGTCTACAGTCAGTGTCTGATTTAAAATGCTGTGCTGTCTAGTGTCTCTCCTGTGTGCCACCTGAGCCTGGCTATGTCTGCTTTGGTATGGGCTGCTGAGGGGTGAGGGATTATATGGTTAGCCTAGCATGCAACTCCAGTGTTTTCCTCTGTGTTTCCAGAATTAAAGTAGTTAAAAAAAGAAAAAAAAATCACCCTTACCCTGCAGGAGGGTGGAATGGCACAAGGGAGTCATTGTGGGAAGGAAGGGAAGAGGGAGAGAGAGCTATAGATCAAGTAGGCAGCACAATTTAAAAAATAGGGTTCGAGTTCTAAAAAGTTCTAAAAAAGATTAGAACCCTAGAACTTTTTCAAAAGTTCTAGACTAGAACTAGAACCCAGAACTTCAGAGGGTTCTGACAACCCTACTCTGCTGGCCCAGCCAGTCTGCCCATCTCCCCCTTCCCCTATTTGTCACCGGTGTACAAGGAGCCTATCCTCCATCCTCAAACCAACACCATATGTCTGTCCCTATGCTCTGCTGAAACCCTCCACTATTTCAATGCCTACTACCTCCTCAGGTAATCTGTTTCAGGATTCAATCACCCTCTCAGTGAAATAACACCACCTTACATTACCTTTAAATCTTCCTCCTTCTTCCAGTCTTAAAGTATGACATCTTGTTTTAACTCCGACTTTCCTTTTAAATAGACTTCTTTCCCTCACTTTATTTATCCCATTTATGTACTTGAATATCTCTATCATGTCTCCTCTCTCTCCTCTAAACTCCAGCAGATACAGATTTAATTATCTCAGTCTCGTCTCATGTGGTTTCCCTTGCATACCCTGCACCATCTTTGCTGCCCTTCCCTGAACCTTTTCTATTACATCTATGTCCTTTCTTAAATGAGACCTCCAGAACTGTACCCTGTACTACAGGTGCAGTCTAACCATGGTCTTATTTTTTTATTTATTTATTTTATTTGTACATCGGTTTATAACCTTGAGCCAGAGGCTCATTTCCAAAGGTACCTCGTCACAAAGAGGACACATACAGTACAACATTTAGATTACACATTGCAATTAGTATATTTTCAACATTGTGGTTACAGTCTTGGTAGGTAGATGCAGTTATTTATTTGTTACAATATGGGTGTTACAAGTTTGGTATACATAGGCTAATACAGGACTTGGTAACAGGTTTGAGAGATAAGCATACATAGATAGTGAAGACCAGTAGCCTAGAAACGGAGATAGCAGGAAGTAAGCTATACAGGTGGTGAGGGCACAGCTTGTGATAAGTTTGGGCAGGGAGCCACTCAGAGAGTGTTGTCAATTAGTTTGTTGAGGAGCCACTCAGAGAGTTTTGTAAGGGCATGGTGTGCTAGAACACCGACGGACAGGAACAGCTACGCATGCTAAATAGTTGACTCCGACGAAGTGCGGTTTTGAAGCGGGCGATTGTAGGTGTATCGGAGATGGCGGAGGGAAGAGTATTGTACCAGGAGGGAGCTCTGTAGCTAAATAATAATGGAATAAGCACCTCCCTCTTCCTGCTAGTTATGCCCCTTCATATGCATGCCATCATTCTATTAGCTTAGCCAACCGCATTACTACATTGGTCACTTACCCTAAGGTTGTTTGATATTATAATCCTCAGTTCCCTTTCATGTTCTGTTTGCTTTATCTGTCCCCCCCCCCCCCTCCACCGCAAGTACTTGGACAGTCAATTTTTACACCCTATATGCATCACTGCACACTTCTTTGTATTGAACTTCAGCTGGCATGTTTCTGACCATTTCTGTAGTATATTCAAATCCCTCCTCATGGCCTCATCCCCTCCTTCAGTGTCGACCCTATTCCATAACTTTGCATCATCTGCAAACAGACAAATTTTTCCTTCAATTCCTCTGATATATCACTAATATGATATATATATATATATATATATATATATATATATATATATATACAGTGTATATATATGTTAAAAGGATTGGTCCTAGTACAGAACCTTGAGGAACCCCGCTCATAACTTTCATTACCAAAGAATGTAAACCATTTACCACCAACGTCTAACTTCTATACTTCAGTCAGTTTTCCACCCATCTAGTTATTTTCTGTCCCATCCCCAGGATCTCTCTCTTATTTACCAGCCTGCAGTGAGGGACAGGGTCAAAGGCCTTACTGAAGTCCAGGTAGGCACATCAACTGCCCCTCCTTAATCAACCACCTTCATTACCCCATCAACATTTCTATCAGATTTGTTTGTCAAGATCTCCCACTAGTGAATCCATGTTGCTTTTCATCTAATAGTTTGTTGTCTGTTAAGTATTTTGCCACTTTTTCCTTTATTAGCACCTCCATCACCTTACCCACCACTGATGTGAGGCTGACAGGTCTGTAATCCCTGCCTCCTCTTTGCAGCCTCCCTTGTGCAGTGGTACTACATCTGCCATCCTCCAGTCACTCAGAACACACCCTGTATCTAGGGACAAGTTAAATAACTTTGCTAAATGTGTTGACAACTCATCCCTCAACTCCCTAAGAACTCTTGGATGCAACCATCCAGCCCCATTGCTTTGTCTACCTTTAATTTTCCAGATTTTTCCTTAACTCTTTCCTCACTTAATGGGCTTTGAACCACTCCATATTCATCTCCTCCTTTCTTCTTTAACTCAGGTCCCTTTCCATCCCCTTCCACAGTGAGTACAGAGCAAAAATAACTATTTAAAACCTCAACTTTCTCAGGGTCCCCCTCAACCTTAGTTCCTCCATTCCCCCTCAAACTCACAGTCCCCCTGTCTTGTCCTCCTCTTTCCCCCACATATCTGAAATAAAGTTTTATCTCATTTTACATGTTTAGCAGTTCTCTCTTCTGTTTCTGCTTTTGATCTCCTGCTCAATTTCCTTGCCTGTCTCAGTTTCTCCTGATAATAAACTCTATCACACTCTGAGTTTTCTTATATCTTCTGAAAGCTGCCTTCTTTCCCTTATTGACCTTACAACCTCCCTATTAAACCAAAGAGGCTGCCTTCTTTTCTTGTTTTTTCCTACTCTCCATATACATAGTTCAATTGCTTTTAATAATGCCCCCTTAATACATTTCCACAATTCCTCTACATCCTCTATGCAGTCTCTGCATTTCCTTTCCTCCCTGACAATCTCCCTCATTCTATCAAAGTTCACCCTCCTGAAGTCCAGAGCCTTCGTACTCTTATTTGTTATCCTCCCTGTTTGTATCTTGAAACTTACTGTGTTGTGATCACTTGTACCCAGACAGTCTGTCACAGTGACCTCTTCAACACTGTCCCTTTGTCAGTACCGTGCCCAAAATATTTTGCCCCTTGGGCTCCTTAACCAGCTGATGTAGCAACGACCCTGCAGTGCTTAATGTATCTTCCTGCTCCTGGTTGATGTTGCCTTTGAGATTCCCCATTCTACATCTGGCATACTAAGGTCCCCCAGTAGTACAAACTCCTCTTTGTCTGACACCCTTTGAGTCACCTGCATCATTTGCCTGTCTAAGTCCTCCCCCCTGATTTGGAGGCCTATATAGTACTTCTGTTCTTACTATGGCTCCAGGTGGTGGGAGGGCAGAAGGGCAAACATCTCAGAGATTGACTGTAGGCAATGATGCAGCCAGAGTAGTGTGTTGGAGGGAGAACGCTGAATGGCTCACAGCAGTAGGCAAGTGTGTGCACATGTCTTGATGCCCTTTCTGTCTACATTCTGTGCGGGACAGAGGACGAGCAGAAACAAAATGAAAGTCCTCCTGTAGGGGGAAAAGTTCCAAAGGAATAGGGTTTGTGTCTCCTTAAAAATTCAGAATAGGCCAGATGAATCAGGAAAGAGAGCCTGGAAGCTTACTCAGGGACCAAGATACAAAAGGTTTTTTCAATGAACATTTTATTAATTTCATACATAACATACAATACAGAAAATAATTTTAAAAATGTACACTTACAAACTTTCAACATGAATTGCAAATATGAATAACATAGAATTTCATTCATACCCATTCCTATGTTCTATATACCTTGCAAAACTATGACAATTTCTCAGTCGCTAATAGATAAAATATTCATTAAAATCATTCTTATAACATTAAATTATACTAGGACCAGTGTATAGATAATTCAGTATAGAGAACAGCCCCAGAGTACAGTAAAGAGATACCGGAAGAACGAGTACAGATCCTACAGAAGGGTGAAACAGAATAGGCAGTGTGTCTACAGAGTGGATGACTACAGTCAGAAATATAATAATGCTACTTGTCGGTGGGAGTAGTGGAGAGTCAGGTGGGAATCCGACTCTATTCATTCTGATGCTGAACTAAACAATAGACCTTGCAGACTGTGGGCTAAATAAGTTATACATGAAACCCATTTTGAAAAAAAATTGTTCCTTTGACCACATGCATGATGAGCCATTTTTCCCATTTTAAAATGCAAAAGGTTTATTTACAATGGACAAGCGGAACAACAGGATAACTGTCTTTTCTACAATGTTACAAGGCAACAAACCAAGAGGCAACACAACACAGTCAGGAACAACAAATGGCCTGACCGATGGCAGTGGGTCAACATTTTTCAGTCTGAGGCCTCATGCAATCTGCTGAGATGACTAGACAACTGATGAACCAGGCTTGGGCTTTGCGATCCATTGGCAAATCAGCAAGTGGAACTTAACTCCCCAAAGCACTTTCTATACACAGTTCATAGCAGAGCATCCCCTGGATGAACAAAGAAGAACACTGCTAGCAGGACAGTGAAGAATTTGGTGATCCTGTGTGACTCTTGATGAGGATCTGGGGTCTCCTGGTTGAGCAGATGATTCTCTGGAGGATCCACAGCAATGACCAGTGGGAGGTCCCTGGCACCCAGGCCATGTCCCAGCAAGAAGACTACTGGTGATGCAATCCTGGTGCAGCCTCTGTGAAGCGGCACTGGTATTTGCATGACTTGCAAATAGGCACCAAAATAAGAGCACAGTGGTGTACAACATCAACTGCGGTCCCTCACTCTTGAGCCCAGGTGGCTCTTAAGCTGACTCACTTCCGGATACCTGACTAATGACTCTCTACAACTTAGCACAGCAGGACTGGGGCTGGAGCTGTGGTGGAGATTTGAAGTGGGTTTCTGGAGGCAGGTCTGCTGAAGACGGAGACGTGGCCGGGGAGCCCCCTTAGGTCAACGTCGAGTGCTGAAGAAACTGGTCCTGCAATGGATGTGGGGCTAGACATAAAGTACACAAGGGATACAGTCTAATATCAGTTTGGGTTGTAAGCAATGCGTTCAGTTCTTTAGCAAATGGGTTCCATCACTAGGGACTCTAGACCTGCTATAGTACAATTCTGTTCAAGGGGCACATCACACAGCTCCCTATGCATCCTAGGGCTAGTGGACACTTTCCCCTTCCCTCCCAAAAGGGTGCTGTGCCTTTAAGGATCTTTCCCTCCTCTTACTGCTGTGTCTGCTCCTATGGAATGTTAGGCCATGGTCCAAACTCCCATATGCATATAAATAAGAGCATCTACTGCTGAGCCCTGCCCCATGCTCATGGTGCAAAACTAGAACAAAGAGGTGCAAGCTCACTACACTCTCCTCGCACTGCTGGGTGCCACCAATGTACCTGGGCTCCCACCCCTTTGGTATTGATGGCCCTGTCCTTTTTTTCTGTTGGGAACTCAGCCCACCCCTTCCTGGGCTGCACCCTTCCCTAGTGATTGTGGTGCAGAGAATAGATAAAAAGTGGATCAAGCCCACGGTACCCCTACCTGCTTCCTTGGGTACTTGGCCTGCTCTTTTTGGCCCCCCTTCTATAGCAGCTCCTATAGGGAAAACAACTCTGGCACCTGGTTCACTAATTCTTGGCCTCCCCCATCCCTGAAGTGCCTGTGGCACTACTGTAAGAAAAATCGTGCTCACCACTCACTCACTGCCACAGATCGGAACTGCTACTGTCGTTGGTGGGTCCAAATAGATGGCTGGGGAGCTACACTCCACCCAGCTTCTCTGATGTGCTCCTAGAGTGGCTGGAGTGAAGCAAAAGGTCTGGGGCATGTGTTTCCACCCAGACCGGAATCCTCTGCTGTATGCTTTATCCATCCATCCTCTAAACCTCTCCTACTACTACTGTTAGAGACTCAGAAGAGGGAGAAGGTAAGGGAGGACAGATCACATTGGTGAGCCATGCTCCCACCCAATGGACTACTAATGGACTCCAGCTGGAGGGGAGTGATGCCAGAGGAGCCACGGGCCCACCAGAGGTATGTTTAAGCATCCATGCTCCCCATGTCCTCCACTCTGCCAGCCGAGCCACAACTGCACACTCAAGTCACTCCCCATGCTCTTTTCTAGGGTAGGGGAGGTCCTGGCTAGCAGCCTGGGGATTGAGCCCTTCATGCCTTTAGAAGGTCTCCTGCCAGTGCTGTGTCCTTCCCTTGAACCCTAGTACACCAAAGGCACAAAAGTAACAAAGGCTAGGGAGGTGTCCATGGGACATGGCAGCAGAGGGGGAAGAATGGAAAAAGAGAAAATCCAAATCCCTGGCTTGGGGTGAGGTCCCCTATGTTATTGTGGTGCCCCCAACATTGGGGTACTACACCCCTTGGTGGATGTGTGACGATCTACTGGCCACAGAAGGTGTGCATTTCTGAGGAGGATGCCCCAAAGGCCTGACATGGGTTAAGTTGTGAAATTCCAGGCTAGGAATGGGCTTGTTGGTTCAGAGGTCACAGAACACTAGCCAGTTGTGGGCAACTTGAAAGAGAGGAGGAAAAACAAAAAAAGATCACTTCACTGTTTGACACACAGGTGCATTGTTGTCAAAGAAACTCCATGTCCTTCAAACATAATACAAATCTATACCATAGCTTTATCATGATATTGACTATAGATTAGGTATACTCAAGGCTCCACTTTTCCTTCCTTTTTAACAGGTTTTCTGAAACAATGCTGATATTTGGTAAGACAGAGGTAGGCACAGCTGGACAGACTCGATGGACCAATGGTCTTTATCTGCAAATATTTGCTCTGTTTTGTGTTTATGTTTCTATGGAGCTTCTCTAGTAGGTTGTTCCTGTGACCCAATCAAAGAGGGTTTTAAACTGTGGAGCTGCCATAGTGATGGTGGTTATAGAAACATAGAAACATAGAATTTAATGGCAGATAAGGACCGCTTGGCCCACCTAGTCTGCCCATTTCCCTACCTAATGCATAGGCTGCATATCCTAGTTAACCAACAGCCTACTTCCTCCTACCCCCCACTAGAATTGCCTTATGTCTGTCCCATGCATTCTTGAATTCCTCTACTGTTTTTGAGTCCACTACTTCCTCAGAAAGGCTGTTCCATGTATCCACAACACTCTCCATGAAAAAATACTTCCTCACATTACCTTTCAGCCGCCCCCCCTCTATCTTCAAATTGTGCCCCCTTGTTCTTGCACATCTCTTTTTCTGAAAGACGCTACCATCTTGGACTCTGTTGATTCCCTTGATGTACTTGAATGTTTCTATCATGTCGCCCCTCTCTTTCCTCTTCTCAAGTGTATACGTATTAAGCTTCTTTAATCTCTCTTCAAATGTCTTCTGGTGCAGACCCTGCACCATTTTAGTTGCCCTCCTCTGGACAGCCTCCATCCTGTCTATGTCCTTGCAGAGATGGGGTCTCCAGAACTGGATGCAGAACTCCAGATGGGGTCTCACCAACTGTCTGTAAAAGGGGATAACAACTTCCTGTTTTCTACTGGTGATGCCTCTCCATATGCATCCCAGTATCCCACCAGCTCTTCTTACTGCCTTCTCACATTGTTTGCCCACCTTAAGGTCATCTGAAATGACTACCCCAGGTCCCTTTCCATTTCTGTAGTTGTTATTATCTCACCCCCATTGTTTACTCTTCCCTGGATTTTTGTTTCCCAGGTGCATTACTTTGCACTTTGCATTAGATCTAAGCTGCCGTATATTTGACCATTTCTCCAACCTTGCCAAGTCCCTTTGCATACTCTCCACCCCACCTTCTGTATCAACCTCATTGCAGATCTTTGTGTCATCTGCAAAGATGCATCTTTTCCTTCCAGTCCCTCTGCAATGTCACTTATAAAGACATTAAAGAGGACCAGTCCCAGTACTGAACCCTGTGGTACCCTAGTAGTAACCCCTTTCTTCAGTGTAAACTCTGTTTACTATTACCCTCTGTATCCTGTTGTCCAGCCACTTTTTAACCCCAGCTACCACCTTGGTACCCACTCCAAGGCTGGCTAACTTGTGTATTAATCTTTGTGTGGGACTGTGTCAAATGCCTTGCTAAAGTCTAGTTACGCCATGGCCACTGCCCCTCCCTGGTATACCACATTGGTCACCCAGTCAAAGAAATCTATTAGATTCATCTGACATGACCTTCCCACTGTGAATCCATGCTGCATTGGGTCCTGTGCCCACTTGGCCTCTTGAACTCAACAATTCTTTCCTTTAGAGTGATTCCATCATTTTCCTACCACTGAGGTCAAACTAACAGGTCTGTAGTTTCCTGCCTCTGTCTTGCTCCCACTTTTGTGAAGGGGAATCACGTCTGCCCTCATCCAGTCCTCCGGTTCTATACCATCTTCCCATGATTTGTTAAAAAGGGAGGTCAGTGGTGTCACTAATTCTGCCCTTAGTTCTTTTAGAATTCTTGGGTGAATCCCGTCAGGCCCCATTGCGTTGTCCATCTTCAGTTTTAAGAGTTCTTTCAGGACCCTTTCTTCTGTGAATGAACCGGTATCGACCTCCCTATCCAGAGTGCTTCTATTCTTTGATTTAGGCACCTTCCCCTCCTCTTCTTTTGTGAATACCGAGCAGAAGTATTCATTCAGTATCCCTGCTTTTTCACTGTCATCCTCTGGCCACCCTCCCTTCCCTTTAGTAAGCCTCACTATCCCTTCCTTCATCTCTCTTCGCTCCCTAATGTACCTATAAAATGTTTTATCCCCTTTTTAACTGAGTTGGCTATCTTTTTCTCAGTTTGGTTGGGCTTTTCCTGTTCTGACTGCCTTCCCCACTTCCTTCTGCTTTAACTGGTACAGTTCTCTGTACTGCTCCTTCTGTGTTTCCTTATACTTCCTGAATGCTACCTTTTTCTCCTTAACCTTCCCCGCCACCTCTTTTGAGAACCATAGTGTTTTTTTCCTTCATTTTGCTTTGTTGATTTGCTTCACACAAAGGCTTGTTGCCTCTGTGATGGCTGTTTTCATTTTTCCCCAATGTTCCTCCACTCCACCTTCTTGCCAGTTTGCTAGCACTTTTCTGAGGCACTCTCCATTTTCCCAAAGTTAGCCCTCTAAAGTCCATCACTCTTGCTTTTGTATGGCCCGACTCTATGGCTGTGTTTATTGTGAACCACACTGTTTGTGGTCACTTGTTCCCAGATGGCTACCCACATCTACATCTGAGATGCTTTCTCCATCCCATTTGACAGTACCAGGTCTAAGATTGCTCCCTCCTAGTATATTCCACCACTAGCTGTCTGAGGCATGCCCACTGCAGGGCATCAAGAATAAACCTGATCTTTGATGAATAGGCCTCCATGTAAATGTGAACCAAAGTATGGTAGCCTCATGTCCTGGGTAACCTCATTAGTAGTACCTTATACTGAGAGATAAATACTGTATGTTGTAGAACAAAATTCACAAATAAACTGGCTGAGATCCACATTCAGATACTGATGTTCATAAATCTTGGTCACAGCAACAACCTTATATTGGAATCATAAATTTTCCATTCACATGCTCAGTAGTGCTGGTTTGGGAGGTTTCGCCATCTGATTCAATTGGTTTGTTTGATGATAGCAGCCAACTATCAGTGTTGTCAATCCATCATTTACATCGGCTTGATTGGCAGTCATAGCCAAAGGTTGGCCAAAGGACAAGTCGTTGAGAGCAGAAACTCCAAAAGCATTATTCGAGCTATTGCACTCGAATCACCAGCACTGGCTTGATCAGTGGTTCACATGCCCCAGAACTTTGGTGGCCTCAAAGGGCTTCAAAGCACAGCCACCTGAACTGGTGGCTTCAAACCTTGTTTATTCACCTCAAATCCCCTGATATACCCCAAGCCCCCACTATGACACATTTCTTTTCACACAGTATACAGTAAAGCAAGTCCATGATGCACTACCCTTTGAAATGTATATATCATGTTTTAAATTGTTCATTCCAGTACCTTTGTAAAGAGTTTGATAGCTTCAGAAAATTGTGCTGGTGGCTGCATGCAGCAATGGTGGCCTCCTTTCTGAAACACTGTGCTAGATCAAATGAAAGGTTCCTACTTAAGAAACCAGCAGGTTCTACTAAGATGGGCCAGAAGTCATTTATTTTTTATGCACCTAGATTCTGGAATTCTTTTCCTGAAAAGCTGAGAAATGTTGATTGCCATAAACAAATCTGATTAGAGCTACAGAAACATTTACTGACCAAATTAACTATTTTAAGGGTCAGGCACCCCTCCCCCGCATCTATGGGTATAAAGTGGCATCTCTTTTCCAGAGATGCACCTTACTTATGTCATGAGAAACCAGTACCTCTTTCTTTACTTTGCCATCACTGGTCAAATGGGGCAAATGGGGACCAGTTGCAACCAATGCACATTTGGGGTTACCACAAATGAGGGGACTACTCAAAAGAAGGTCCACACTGAGAGCTGAGATCAAGCACAATGTATATATTTAACTGTCACGGTGTCACATGGCTTCAAAAGGTATTACCTTCACAATGCTATTCCTCTTGAATTATCCTCTTTATTTTCTTATGCTCACCATTAACCATATTCACTTCAATATAAAGGCATTTTCTATGCCCACTATATTATACTGTCGTAATTCCATAACCTCCCTTAAGTCTGAAGGGGCACTACTGCTCTTACTTTTCACTTTTCAGTCTCATAACCTAGCTTCTATTTATTGGGGTTCCTGGAGGCCTGGCACTCCTAAGACCTGGCATCCTCCCAGATATGCCAGTAAAGGCACACTAAGCCAAGAGCTGCTTCCAAGTGAGTCCTGGCAGCACAGGAAAGTTAATTAACTTGCTCATGGTCACACAATATTCAAGTGGTGGCTGTGGGATTCAGATGCAATTCTCCAGGTTTGCAGCTCAGTTCTCTTAACCACTATGCTACAATGCCTCCCTGGGCAATATAGCCTGCGTTCATCTGCATGCCAGCGAGTGGCAATCACATTTCGGTTTCAGTACATCAGCATTATGCTCTAATCCTAAGTTACTTTTTACACAGTTGTTCCTGCCATACATATCTCCCTCTGGCCACTACACTGATATTCCTAGTAGCCCAAAGAATGGCCGTTCATGCCTGGCCCCATCCTTGGGACTTACTGACCCTAATTCTTATCAGGCCCTTTCCGCTTGATAACCTTCCATTGGGGTGCTTCCTGAGGAGGTTATATGCTCTGTAGCTACATACTTCAGCTTTTCTCTCCCACAGATCAACTTTATTGAAGGTTTACTAAGAGGCATGCTCTCCTCATGCATACATATGGGGAAGTGGATCTTTGTGGGTTCTGGCAACCTCCTTGAGGGATGACCTTCTGCAACCCTGTGTGCTGTCGGGTTTCAGTCTTCCAGTTCTCTCTAGGCTGGACAAGGATGCTGTTCACGTTGTCTAAGTGGAGCTTTAAAGGGTGTTCTTCCCACTGGGAGGAGCCTCCAGAGACCTTGCTGGAGGGGACCATTACCACCTGGATCTAGGGACACTGCCACCATCCCTGAGGCCGCAGGTCCTCTCGGCTCAGTAGCAGCCAGGGAGGCTAGATTCTCCTGCTGTTCTCTGGGTTCATTCTATCCGCCCCCTTCTCACCTCGTCTCTCAGACCCTCAGCTTGCGGGAAAGGCAGGGCCATGAATATTCATGCCTGAGCCTCCTACTTCTGGCTGAGTCAGGAATCTCCAGGCAAAAACGTCAGCCACCCGAAGCTGGGGCCCACTGGAGAACATCTCTTGGGGTCAGGTTGAACCCTTCGAGTGCTCTCAATAACTGGCCTTAAGCTGGTGAGAGAGGCTGGTTACACTATGTACAATATGAACTTATGTGTTCTTTTTCTGTATTATACAATATGTTTTGTACTTGTTGTCTTCCCAGGCCATGCCTAAAATAGGCTCTGATTAGTCTTGGAGTATTTACCCAGTCAACAAAGGGATCCATGACGGTTGGTGACAATTTAGTTGTCGACCGACGATTGATTACTCCTTTATGTCAACCGTATTTGCAGTTAGCGTAAAGGAGTCACAGGAACATTGTTTGCTTTGGGAGGGCTTTACCCCGATCCTCCATGCAGGGGCTCTGCCAACTGCACCCCACTACTAACCTCAAGTCAGAGCTGATTAAGGAAGATGTGCAAGCACCCCCCCCAGAGAAAGCAGTGCAGGGGGTCTGCGCTGACACTGACCTGGCACCCAACAACCAGCTGCTTAGTGTCTGGCGATATAAAATGTCACGGTAGCATCAGTATACACAACAAAGCATGCATAAACAATAAGCACAAAGGTTTATGTCATGAATCTGTTTCTTCTGCATGTGGCTAATAGTTAGAAAACCAGGTGGAACCACTGAGGACAGGTTTGCAGGGTAAGTAAGAAAGGACTGTGGCACTTGCAACCAGTGCTGCAGGCTACCTGTTTGCTTGCTGAGTTACTGCCACATAAACAAGCATTTGTGAATGCTGAATGTTTGCTGCCCTATTGTGTCAGGTAGGTTTTTGGTTGTGTTGTGAGAATGATGAAGGCGGTATTAAGCAATAAAGGTAGGTACAGGGGTAAGATTAACAGTCTATTAATCACCCCTTGGGTGTAATGTGCACGAGGTGCAGCCAAAGCAATAAGGTAGGTGCAGGGTTAGATTAACAGTCTGTTGATCACCCTTTGGAGGTAATGAGGCATAAGGTGCAGCTGAGTGCCATATCGTTCATGGGGTGATTAACTGTTAATCTAATTCCTGCACATTCTTTATTGCTATTATTATAATGTAAAAAACTAATTTGTTCATTTTTTATCAAAAGTGCCAATTTTATGCTAAATACTGTAGTCCCTCCATCTTGTAATGTGTAGACTTGCTGGCAAAGAAACTGGTGTAGTGTCAAATATTTATGACTTCAATATGGTGTTTCTATTAGAGTTGTGTTCTGGGCCTATGGTTAATATGTACAACTTCTGTACATTCACATCAAAAACAGAGGCTTAGAAACATTCGTTTTAATAAATCTTATAAAATCTGTTTTAGAATGAGTTTCCTGTTCCAATATTTCCCAAGCCAGTTCTTCATAAACATTCACAGAACTGATATTTTTTCATACTGTTTTCAATTAGTATCAAGCAAAAAGCCAATGGTATTATGCCCTACAACATATTTATTTCTTAAAGCGAGAGCTACAAATCTTGTTTTACTTCATTTTTATTCAGTATCTAACAATAAGCAAGCGCATTACTGTTAGCTAACCTGTTTGCCGCTAAAGACTAGATATTGCAGTCAATTGTGTTGACACACTATCATCTGGAAAAGCTCTAATATATGCAGCTTGAAAATCAATGTCTCGCCAAAGCGATGGTTAAATAACTGTCAGCTGTCAGCTGAAGTTCATTCACATACCTCACTTTGTCCTTGTCCTCACCTGCTTCTCTGAGATTAGTAACATTTGCCTGGATTGAGACACATTCAGATTCATCCCAGGCTTCTCCAACCTGCTGATCTCTCTGACAAACATATTGGCCTGGCTATTACATCTTTTTATCACCGGACGGGACAAGTTGAAAGGAGTCAGGTTGCATGCTGCTCGATTGTCCTTTCTTTTTCAGGAGCCAAGGATCCCAGTTGCAGTGCAGCATGCTGATTGCTAAAATATATTCTTTACAAAAAGAAACTTTGTTGGTGCACCAGTTAGGGCTCCAATTAACGCCATATAAGTAGGGAAACGTGGAATTACAGTTTCCAACCCTGACACCACACTCCCACCCACCAAGCAGCAAAAGGAAAAACCATTAGGGTTTGGGGTCTCCAGAGTCTTGTTGAATCAGTGGTGGGGTCTTCCTTGGGGTTTAACACTAATGCTTCCCCCTCCTCCCCAGCCCGTAGCCTCCTGTCTGAAGCACAAGGTACAAATCTAAGCCAGTGCCTCATAGTGATACACTCTTCAAAGGTAGAGAATTATGTCTTGCCACATGTTGCCAACACAATCTGTTGTAGCTTTCTTCATTCAGAGCCCTCCCTATATGTTTTCCATCTAGGCTAGATACGCAGTGTAACCCCCTCTGCCACTTTACCCTCCACTGCCCTTTTCAGATCCACTACTGTTCCTTATATAGCCAGCTCCACTGGCCGTCATTTAGTTGCAGGCACTCACAGCACTTTGATCTGTTGGAGGTTAACTATGGGCTCAAAAAACTCCCCACTTACTGGACTATGCTGAGTCCCCTATCTCCAACTCAGGGCACCAGCTATGTTCTCAGGTTGGAAATAGATTCCTCCTGCCAGCCAAATAAAATATCCTGAAAGACCTGCCTTCGTATGTTACAGACTTCCCCAGTATTGGCATAATTTAGCACATTACAAATGCATATGGGAGCATCAGAGAGAGAGCAGGATATTGGTGAGGGGTGGCAGAAGGACATAGGTTGGCATGGTGTGTTTATGTAAAAAAATATGTAGGTGAGGGTTGGGGGGAAGAGACTAGCTGACATGGTGATGAGATGCAGAGGGCTGGCATTGTGTATTAAAACATTACGTGAGGGTAGGATGGAGGGCACATGCCAGCATGTTGATATTGAGGAAATTACATTGGGGTGGGGTTAAGGAGAGCATAGGTGGCATGATGCATTTGTATAAATATGCCATGAGCAGGCATGATGGTGAGGGTAAAACAATGGAACAGCCTGGCATAGTGTGTCAAGTGTATGTTGCCGACATGGGGAAAGGTTGGGCAAAGGCTGGTGTGCTGATTAAAAAAGATTCTTTGTGAGGGTCAAGGGATGGCCCAGGACAGCACAGCCTAGCCAATTGGCACGTGCTGAAAAATGTTCTGGCCTCTGGTGATTAATTTATTTCTACATGTATACCAGTCAGCTAGGTCCGTTCCTCACTACTGTGGTCTGTTGTTGATGGAGGATGGAAGGAACCTGGCAGAGTGACAGACATGTTAAAATAATTGTTCTGGTCTTTGGTTGATGGTGGAGGAAGGGCAGTCGAGCAGACTGGCACATAACAATTTTGTCAGCATGTACAGTATACCAGTCCTCTATGTTTGTCCCTCACTCCTGTGGTCTGTCATTGATAGAGGATGGAGGAAGGACCTAGCAGACTGGCATACATGTTGGAAAAAATTGTTATGGCTTCTGATGGTAGAGTGAGGGGCAGTCGAGCAGACTGGCACAGAAAAAATATTTCAACATGCATACCAGTCCTCTAGGTCTGCCCCTCACTCCTGTGGTTTGTCATTGATGGTGGGTGAAGGAACAAGTGAAGCAGATTGGTACACACATTGAAAAAAATTGTTCTAGCCTCTGGTGATGGAAGAGGGAGGGGTGACCATGCCAGCTGGCACAGAACATTTTTTTCAACACATATACCTGTCAGCTAGGTCTGTCTCTCACTCCTGTGGTTCATCGTTGATGGAGAGTGGAGGGACGCGTGTGGCAGACTGGCACACATGCTGAAAGAAATTGTCTTAGCCTCTGGTAATGGAAGAGGGAGGGGTGATTGAGCCAGCTGGCACAGAACAATTTTTTTCAACATGTATGCCAGTTCACTGGATCTGTCCCTTGCTCCTGTGGTTTCTCTTTGATGGAGGGTGGAAGGTCGGGTCTAACAGATCGGTATACATGTTGAAAAAATTGTTCTAGCCTCTGGTGATGGAAGAGGGAGGGGTGACTAAGCCAGCTGGCAGAGAATAATTATTTTCAACATGTATAGCAGTTCTCTAGGTCTGTCCCTCACTGTGGTTTCTTGTTGATGGGGGTGGTCAAGTGTAACAGACTGGCACACATGTTGAAAAAATTGTTCTGGCTTCTGGTGATGGAGAGGGAAAAGGAAGGATTGTAAAGCCATCTGGCACAGAACAATTTTTTTCAACACTATATCTGTTAGCGTGGGTCTGTCTTCGCTCCTGGGTTTGTCATTGATGGAGGTGAAGGGACAGGTGTAGCAGACTGGCACATATTGAAAAAATTGTTCTAGCCTCTAGTGATGGAAGATGATGGGGTGGCCAAGCCAGCTGGGACATAACAATGTTTTGCAACATGTATACCTGTCAGCTAGGTCAGTCTCTCACTCTTCCATTTTTTTGTTGATGTAGGGTGGACGGATGGGACTAGCAGAGTGGCACACATGTTGAAAAAAATTGTTATGCTGGCATGGAACAATTTTTTCCAACATGTGTACCAGTTTGCTAGGCCAATCTCTCCCTTCTGTGGTTTGTCATTCATGAAGAGTGGACAGAAGGGTGTAGTAGACTGTCACATATGTTGAAAAAATTGTCCTAGCCTCTGGTGATGGAAGAGGAAGGGGTGGCCAAGCCAGCTGGCACAGAACAATTTCTTTCAACGTGTATATCTGTTAGCTAGGTCAGCCTCTCACTCCTGGGGTTTGTCGTTGATGTGCCGGGTGGAGGATTGGGACAAGCAGATTGGCACACATGTTGAAAAAAATGTTCTGGCCTCTGGTGATGGGAGAAGGACGGGTGGCCAAACTAGCTGGCACAGCTCTTGCTCTTACTGTTCAGTGGAGAAAATGCAGAACAAAAATGTGTTCACAGCTGTGTCTGTTAGGGTTAGGGAGAAACCAAGATTAGAAAGCAGAGTGTTGATGAGTAAGTCTTTGGTAAAATGGTTTCAAACTGAAGCCATGCTGAAGCTCAGTAACATGACAAGGCAACTCCAATAGCTGACGTTGAATGCCCAGCCGCTTCAGTAGGATGCAGTGCCATATCCTGAACTCAAGATGCTGAGTTGCAGCCTGGCTGGCACTGCTGTATATTGCTCTGTTGAGGTTGTTAGAGACGTTGGGGTAGGCCAAACTGATTGGCACAGAAACAGTCCGCTCGTCCATCCCTTTGCTGTGTCAGTTCCATGGTGGTTTAAAAATGGTCTGATCAGGTTGAGGGTCTTTTTAATAAAACTTTTGACTGATTTGGAATTCTATTGCATTGTGTTCACTTTAGTGAGTAATTTAAACATGTCTGCGAACCATCAAAGTGTCCATGCATTTTTCGCAACAAAGCCAGGAATCATCACTCTCTAGTACAGTTCATGCTATTGCTCAGGTTAATATTTTCCCTGCAGATCTTTATGAAGATGGGAAAAACTATTCTGCCAAGTTTGCTGCCAGACATTGTTTTTTTCCATATTCTGTTTTTCCCAAGGTCAGGACATGGGCTCCCATTCAGCTCTGCTTCACTGATACCCCACCATCCAGCATCTTCACGGGACTTACTGAGTACCCCACAGATTCCCCCCATGGTAGGGTCAGGAGGGGAGGACCATCCTCCCCCCAGAAGCACAATCCAGTTCCAGTCAAGGGTCCTGGTGATGCAGCAGGTGACAGCCAGAAGTCAGGCTTCATGAACGCCTGCCCTGACACTTTTTCACCAGTTTGTGTTCCCGGTTCCTCACACTGGAGCACAAATGTCAGCGTGCATGTATGGAGGCATGTACATGCTGTGGAGTCACGCAGCACCTCCCTGCTACTGCTCTCCTTGACCCAGACTGTCACTAGGCCTCCACCTGGTGGCAATCATTTAGCAGAATGTGCAGTCTACTCCCTGGGAAAGGAGAACAACCCTGTGGGTGCTCAATCCTCTCCCTCCCCGGCTGACCCCATCAGCCCATGCTTGTTCTCGAACATGGGTTGCAGTCATGGCAAGAGGTAAGACACTTAAGCATCTCAGCCCTCTGCACCACTGGGCTGGCTCTATACACTGGGTTTGGTTCAGAAGCCCACCTTTGATGTTCACCTGAAGTTGCAGAAACATCTAGATCAAAAAGAAGCAAATAAAAGAAAATATGACAGTGCAGAATTTTGCTTACAGTTTTTGAGTTTACATACAATTGATAGTTACATTTAAATCTGTAGCAAAATCATTTGTTTTGTTTTTTTCTCTAGGTACCAAGCAACAGCAAGCATTGATGCCATGCTTTGCTAAAGCAACCTCTTCATCCCTGGAGCAGAAAAGAATTTAGGATGGAGTTCTTCAGGTCTGACATGGACTGACATCCCTTTGGAAAGCTTCAGCTTTCCAGGAGTTCCTATGCAAGTACATGAGCTGGTGTGGGAGTGGGTCCCAGGGTGGTAGCCTGGGTGAAACATTGACTGGACAACAGGACACAGAGGGTAATAGTAAATGGAGTCCATAGTGAAGAAAAGGGCTTACTAGTGGGGTATCGCATTGTTTAGTCCTGGGTCCAGTCCTTTTAATGTCTTTATAAGTGACATTTCAGAGGGACTGGAAGGAAAATATGTCTCTTTGCAGACAACACAAAGATCTGCAACAGGGTTGATACACAGGTGGGGTGGAAAGGATGAGAAGGGACTTGGCAAGGTTGGAGGAATGGCCAAATGTGGCTTACATTCAGTACAAAGAAATGCAAGTAATGCACCTGGGAAACAAAAACCCAGGAGAAGAGTACACAATGGGGGGTGAGATAACAACAACTACAGAAATGGAAAGGGACCAGGGGGTAGTCATATCAGATGAACTTAAGGTGGGCAAGCAATGTGAGAAGGCAGTAAGAACAGCTGGTGGGATACTGGGGTGCATAGGGAAATGCATCACCAGTAGAAAACAGGAAGTTGTCATCCCTCTGTACAGACAGTTGGTGAGACCCCATCTGGAGTACTGCATGCAGTTCTGGAGACCCCATCTCAGCAAAGGCATAGACAGGGTGGAGGCTGTCCAGAGGAGGGCAACCAGAATGGTTCTGGGTCTGCACCAGAAGATGTGAAAAAGACTAAAGGAGTTTAATATGAATAGACTTGAGGAAAGGATGGGGGACATGATAGAAACTTTCAAGTATCTCAAAGGAATCAACAAAGTCCAAGAGGGTAGCGTCTTTCATAAAAATAGATGCAAGAACAAGGGGCAGAATTTGAAGATGGGGGATGGCTCAGAGGTAATGTGAGGAAGTATTTTTTCATGGAGAGGGTGTAGATGCCTGGAACAGCCTTCTGAGGAAGTTGTGGAGCCAAACACAGTGGGAAATTCAAGAATGCATGGGACAGACATAAGGCAATTCTAGTGGGGGTAGAAGGAAGTAGGCTGTTGGTTAACTAGGATCTGCAGCTTATCCATTAGGTAGGGAAATGGGCAGACTAGGTGTACCAAAGCAGTCTTTATCTGCCTTCAATTCTATGTTTCTATGGTGGGAGTCTTCCTGAAGCTGCACATCTTAGAAGTACCTACCTCCAAGAACTTCATCCTCAGCATAAAGCCTTCCTGAAGGCATGGCTCAAGGATGATCAAGTCTTCATCTTTCTAGATGAAACTACTGACCCTTGTGGATGCAGTGTTTTAGCTGATATGACAAAGTCATTAAGAAATGTGCAGGAGCAGCCTCTCTTGAACAGTTTGGAATTCCTACAGCGTGCCAGTAGCACAACAGTGGCCCACTCTCTTCTGCCAGTACTAAACAACAATGGGGTGGAAATCAGAAAAGTTCTCACTGTTGTTAGTCGCAGTGCCAGTTAAGTGCACAAGGCTTATCGCACTATTCTGAGTGGCCTGTTGCAAAATTCTGTGCATGATGTGACCTGTGTGGCCCATCTACTCAATCTTGTACTGGAAATATGGGCTGTGGCACCTTGCAAGATTTAAATACTGTAGTTTGCTCTTGCAAAAAGTTTTCTGCCAAAGCCCAATGTGCCAAAATCTGTTTTCAGAATTCCTGGGGTCGAGGCGGGTATTGTGCTAACAGTGTCAGTCTATGCAGTGCAGACCGGTGGTTTCTTGGATCAGTGCTGTGGAATATCTGGAGGACTACTTGGCTGTAATTACAGAATTTCTTGAGATGAGCACTACATGTGATGCCCAACACTGAGAAGTCTCAAGCGATCCTTAAAAGCAAACAAACAGAGCTGCGGACACAAGCAATTTTGTGACTGGACATTCTTCTGAGCTTGACAAACTCATTGAGGAGTTGCAGTCAGGTTCTAAGTCTCAAGGATACTACAGGCCCCATTTTCAAAAGGTTAGCATAGCACAAACTGGGTTTGTGCTGAATTAACCTGGAATAGTGCCTCTGTTAGTGGGTGTGCACATATTCAAAGGACACCTATTCACGGCACACCTCCGACAGAGCCGTCATTCACAATATTGTGCTGCACATATGCAAATGAGGGATCCCTCATGCATATGGGGTGCATCACAATATTGAACGTTTTCAGAAGCTCTACATGGCCCCAGCAGAGGCGCAGTTTAACGCTTCTGAAACCCAGCCTTTAGTGTGCAGAGAGGATGGGTGCCCTGCACTCAGTCCATGCATTGTCAAGGGCTGGGGTACCCTAGTTGTCCAATGGTCCCTCCCCTGCCCCAATCCCAGCACACCTATTATAAAACATCATTGGTGGTCCAGCAGTCCCTCCCTAGCCCTGATCCCCATGCTGTCATGTGCAATAAAAGCATTGGTGGTCTAGCAGTCCCTCTACATCTCCAACCTCTGTACATGTGCCACAGACATACTCATAGGTGGTCCAGTGATCCCTCCTTACCCCGATCCCCCGGTATATAAAAAATAAATGAAGTCCTGGTAATCTAGTGGTCTTTCCCCCTCCCCCATTCTCTAATTGTGATCCCCATTTAACACATATAAATCCCAGGTGTTCCAGTGGTCTGGTCCAGTGGTCCCTCCCCCACTCTCTGAGTGCTATCCCCATTTAAAAAATATAAATCCCCAGTGGTCCAATGGTCCCTCCCTTCTCCTCCATTCTTTGATTGCCATCCCAACCAAAACTGTAATACCCTGGCAGTGTAGTGGCCCCACCACCCCACTCTCCTCCCAACCCGACCCAAAACCAGCAACTGGCACAGTCCTTCTCACACTGACATGGCCAGCTGCTGACTGAACTGTGAATGAGCACATAGAGTAGACAGTACACACTCATTGGTTGGGCAATCAACCAGTGAGTGCATACTGTCTACTGTACAGGCTCATTGACATTTAGTTGGTGGCAGGCCATGGTGGTGTGAGGTTGGCTGTGCCGGTCACCGGCTCAGATTGGGTTAGGAGTAGAACAGGGTGGTGGACCACTACCTGCTGGAGGGTAGGGGCCACTAGACTATCAGGGTATTGTAGTTTCCATTGGCATGGTTACTGGGGAATGTGGTGGAGAGACCACTGGACCACCGGGGATTTATATTTATTAAACAAGGGTGGTGATTGGAAAGTGGGGGAGGAGGAAGGGAACACTAGACCACCAGGACTTCATTTATGTTTTATATGCCAGGGGATTGGGGCTGAGGAAGGACCACTGGCTCACCAAAGTATGTCTGTGGTACATGTACAGAGATCGGGGCTATGAAGGGACCACTGAACCACCAATGCTTTCATTGTACATGACAGCATTGGGGTCAGGCTATGAGGAACTGTTGGACCACCAATGCTTTTATTGTACATGAAGGCATGGGGACTGGGGCTAGGTGAGACCGCTGGACCACTAATGCCTTTTGTTTTATACATGGATGGGGAAGGGAGCTTGGGGAGGGAACTGGCACAGCACACTTGGCGCAGCACTGACATGCAGATGAGCCCATAATGGGCATGCAAGTGGCTCCTTAGTGTTGTGTATGCCCAATGGGTTCAACTGCATGTTTGGGCCGAATCGTACCCATGGGGGTTGCGACACTAACCAGTACGCCATGCTTTACCCCCATAGGCGGTCTTCAGCCTAGTGCTCTGCTAGTGCTGTGACAGGCATGGTGGATGCTTGATGTGCACTGTGCTACGGTGATCTGATATTCAAACAGATAGCGCAGTCAGTTTAGATTGTGCTATCTGTTTGAATATGGCACCATAGCTGGCCAGCCCTATTTTTTCGCGCCACGCACCTGTGTGCATGCGCAGCCAGACGGCTCTGAAAGTGGGGCCCTAGGATGTTTACAGAACGTACAATTATTTCTGGATTTGTGTGCTATAGCAGAGGAAGTGAATACAGGCCTAAGATGGTGGCAATGCTTTCCAGGTGCTTAGAGAATGAAAGAGAAACCTGTGTAAATCTCTTCCAGAGGGTGATGCTGGAAAGCAGTGCTAAGATGGAAAATATTTTGAGTGTGCATCCTTCGCTGGCTACTCTTAAAGCAGTCCATACTCTGGATCTACGACAACTATCACTGCTTGAGCCAGATAAAGAAAAATATGTTAATGAACTCCAGGGCTGGGCAAGTGTCTCCAGTTTTGAATGGCTTGCACACAAAACCACTGCACAGTCAATCCCAAATGAATTGGACATTGACAAATGGTGGGGAGCTTATCATGCTTCTGTTGCAAACTTTTAGTGCTGCAGCAAAAGGTGCATCTGCCTCCCAGTTTCCACAGCGGATGTGGAATAGATATTCTCAGTGTATTCGGACCTTCTCAAAGCCAACAGAAGAAATATGATGGAAGAAAATGTGAAACTGTTGCTTATGCTAAAATACAATAAAAGTTCTAGATGTGTGAATTGCTACTTGCTACTAAAGAGTTGTTTCGCATTTCTTGGTACTTCCAATGTTTGCCAGTGTTACTGAATTTGCTTTGCACTGTGTATATTGTGGTTGTGTGGAAACACAGTATGTACTATGGACTGCATTGTTTTTCTGTTTTGTATTTACTGTAATCAATTGATTTTATTGATAGAAATCAGCATAGCAAGAGCACTGCAGAACCCCTGTGAATATTGTATTGTATATTTTGTGTTTATAATGTGGAAATACGATTATGGACATTTGTTTTGTTTTGATTATTTTGGGTTTGTATTTACTGTAATTAGATTATTGTGTTAATAAAATGTCAGTAGAATGCAAAGCCTTTCATTATTTGTCTATTTCTTGTAAATAGCAAGCATATCAAGAACACTGCAGAAACTCCACAATTTCCTACAAATCTCTGTGCAATTTTTGCCATATTTTTCTGCCATTTTCCTGTGCCCCTGCACATCACTACTGTTTGTAGGGTTGTGAATGGTAAGGCTGGTATGATTTACAGAGCCAGACACTTCCTCACCTCCGTTGCATTTCTGGTCCATGCTGAGGGAGTGCTACTACTCTGCCATAATTATGGACTCCTTACTTACACTAGTGCTGCTCAGTTCCTTTTGTCTAATGGGATGCAGTGTATAATGATATATGTTGCTTCACCCTCTCTGAAGCCTTGCACACCATTGTGAGTTTTACAGCAAGCTTGGTTGGCTACCTGCCCCAAATAGTCATGACATTGTGCTGGGGGTTTTGTAAACAAAGCACGCCATACCGCCACCTCTTATCCTTGCTGAGAAGCTATGGCTGCTAATCTTGGTTACCCCACAAGATCCATTGACTTATCCCTGCTTGCTGTCCCTAAAACTCGACTGTCATGGGAGATCAGGTCTTACTGCATGAGCTCCTAGGCTCTGGAACTCCTTCCACTATCTGTGTGTGGTGACTCCTCCTCACTGCCTCCTTAAAGGATCTTTATGGAACTACTTGAAGGACTACTTGAAGGACTCTTTGTCACCACATGCCCGGGTGATGGCCTTTGCCTTAATCAAATGTCTTGTGGGCCTAAGTATTTCCTCCTGGGTTTTCCCAGTCAGGCATGTTGTGTCCTCATGCTATGTGCATTTTACTCTTACCTCAGGTCTTGCGCTAGTACTTAATCACATTTTATAGTACATTTTTAACTATGAATTCATATTATGTACCTTGATCTTGTTTCCTTTGTTTTGCTACTTTTTTTGTCCTGACCCAAATTCCTCCAAGGAGGGAGCTCGACCTCACCTGAACATTGCCCCACCATGCCCTGGCTTATCCTCGGTGGGGGCACCAGGCGGGCATCCCAACCCCAAATGACACTAGTGGCATGCCCTGGCTTACCCTCCAGGATGGCTCCTTGGGAATAGGATCCTCCCAACAAGCACTAGTTGCAACAGGAACAGTGTCTGGGCAGGGCATCATACCTGGAGAATCAGAGATTTTGGTTGCTGTGATCCCTGGGAGGTGGGACATGCAATGACGCTCAGCATCTGTCTCGCCTCCCACTTAACCAGGTGACAGACCTTTCCACTCCCCAGAGGTCGCTGATTGGCTGGACACCCCTCCCCAAGAGAAGGAGAGCTGCCCTTGGTGCTCCATCCTTCTCCGCCTGCCAGCCATCTGACTCCCGGTCTGTTCTGGAAACCTGGCCAGCATCTAGTGGTCACCTTGCCAACTGTGCCAGTGGGCCAGCTTATATTACTATTATTCTGTTCCTGTTGTACTGATTTTATGTACTTTGATATTGTATCTAGGTATTCCTTTTTAAATTGTTCCTGTGGTTTTATTTCATACTGAAGTTCATCTGCTTGTATTACCCTATTGTAACTTCCTGGGCCATTCCTGAAAATAGGCATTTCATTGTCTAGTGTGCTCACCTGGTCAATAAAAACAGAGAAGAAGCAGAAGAACAGTGTAACTGTTGCTTCCTCAGTCTGATTGCGTGGATCTGAATTCACTACAGTTGCCGAAGTCGCAGCTTGGCCATCATTGTTTGACTGTAATCTATCTTCATGATGCTCGTATACAACAGGTGCTTTGACCAGGCCATTCACATGATGGTGCTGCAATCAGAACAGGGATCTCTGAAGGTTCCTGTTGAAGTGTTTCTAGGTCAGCTTTAGATGCTGGATGCACACCATGTGCTACATCCTCACCAAAACTGTCATTCAGCACATCAAACGAATGCAAGTGTTGCGTGTCTTGGGCCAAGTCAGTTGTGACAGCACCATTCTTAATTTCACTGTTTGCACCCTGAGAGTTAAGAATGTGGCTCCTACTACTTAGCCAGTCATGCAGATTGAAGGTCCCTAACAGGTCAAAATTTCCTTCTGAAGTCACCACGCTTCCTGATCGGCAGGAACACATACTAATGGGTAACTTATTACTCAAAAATGTTACCTTTCAGGAAAGACTCAGTCAGTAACAACCCTATTAAGATTTGGTTTCAACTGATATTTTAAGTTGCTGTTATTTCTATTTGAAAGGTGTTTTAATGCACGAGGGTGGTTATAGGCACACAGTAGTGGGTAGTGTGTATGGTCTCATCACCGGAGCCCACCATCTCACCCATACCTGTGGCCTCTACTCTCAAACTGGATGGCTGCAACTCAACAACTGACTAAAGTATCAAACTTGCATCATAGCCAAAATAATAATGATGGGAAATGCCTCCCAGTAGGTCTGCTCCCCTTCTCAAGACCAGAGTAAACAACTGTAACACAGGAGCTCAAAACACAATTACTGCAAATCCTCATTGTCGTACAAACCTAGGTCAAAGGTAATTTGTATAGAGGGCTCAGCTGGCTCAATAATCTTACCAGTGACATCTCTGCCTCACCAACTCTGGGTGCCTTCAAGAAGAGCTCCTGTCACTCCTTGTTGCATCAAGCATCTGTGATTGCCTTAGCTGAGCAACTATCATTTTCGCTGCTGCCTTAACCTCCGTGCCCATGTTGACCCCACTCCTAGCACTTCTTTATTTTTTTCTCATGCCCAACATTTGCACTTAACACTGCTCTGTCTTGACAAAGCCTTCTAGGCTGCTATACTCTGTCCCACCCCCATCCTCTCTCTTCCCCTCGCCTATGTTTTAATACACCTCCTAGTGTATCATGTAATTGTACTTGTAACCAATTTGTTATAACCATTGGTGTCATGGTTGTTTTATTCTGTAATTTCATATCCTGTATTGTCTGTTCTTACTGACGTGGAACCTTTGTAATAGAGCCTCGGCTCAAAGGTACTTAGTAATCCTAGACATAAATAAATCATTAATTAAATAAATAAATAGATAAATGGTGGGGAGGGGTGAGGACGCTGTCATTCGCATTTGTCGAGACCCGATATTTTTTAACATGTACCAACTGAGAGTATATTCATAAAGTAGATAGTGTGTTCACACAGTAGCATACAATTTTTTTAACAAAACAAACAGTGCAAGCTGGCCCGGTGATGCTGAGGGTTGAGGCACTGGACACCACACCTCCTGCTGTGCCAATGATCCAGGTTTGGGAACGAGCCTGGGTCATTGGGGGTCAGCTGGGGGGGGGAAGGGTGATAGTTGGTTGAGCAGCTGCAAGGGCAGCTTCTCTTCTGGGGAGGGACTCCAGTCGCCTTGCTGCATGGCTACCCTCAGGTGAAGGCCTGATGGTAGTGCAAGCAGAGAGCAGCAAGAATAAGAAGGGTGCTGTGGATGGCAAGGCGCCTGCCACATGTGCATGAGCGACTGTAGCAGGGAGGAGAAACAAGGAGTTGGCAGGCTTCATGACAGTGCCAGTGACGTTCCCAGTGATGGGGTTTCTGACCGAGGCCAGAAGAAGAAGGAGGGGTGGAGCCAGCCGCCCCTTCCAGCTCCCAGAAACACCAGGGTATAAATGTAGATTGAAAAAAAAACAGTGCAAACGCATTTTTTTGCCATTTTAAAACCATGAGTTTAGAAATGAGCATACCCATTACAGTTGGGCAAGCAGGTTAGTCTACAGTAATGTGCATGCCCACAGTCAGAGTATTAATTAAAAACTAATCAAAAACATGACCTGTGAAGCTTGATTCAAAAATATCAATTGATGCTGTGGTACATAACACTGTTTTTTTACATGCTGGAGACTTTAATAGAAACAGCATTAAAAAAAATTCGGATCTCACCAAATCGCGAGTTAAATAACTGTCAGCTTAACTGCTGCTAGTATTCAGCTGATTAGTCATACAACTTACTAACGGCTCTCACTCTCACAAAAAACTGAGCGTTTCAAACGATTGAGGGCCATCAGTCTATGTATAAAAGAATGTCATTCATGCTGTGTACAATATACAGTGGTTGTCATGCAAAAGTTGACCAGTAGCGTGATCTACCGAGCAGTGGGCAAGTGCGGTATCTACTGAATAACATGTATAGCAATACCACAGAGTGACACCCAGTATCGAGCACCGCATGGTACTGGTCAACTTTCACGATTACCACTGTACCGTAAGTACCAGAAGCAGCCATTTTTCTGAAAAGATGTTAGCTTCACAGACAATAACTGGAACTTCTTCCGCTACTGGTTTTAAAACATACACTGTTACCAGGCCCCCATGGTAGGTTAACATAGGTTAATGTAATCCGCTAGAATGCTTACAACCAAACAGAGTAGGAGAATAATTATTGCATTATAATAATTGTAATAAGAGAATTTGCAATGGGGTCTGTGAATAGTAATGTCTGTTTTATGTATTTTCATTTCTGAAGCAAGATACAGGATTCTGAAGATATTAAAATTTCACAGCCTCGAGCCATGGACACTGTAAAATCAAAGACACTGGTACAGTGCTGTTTATTTACCATTACAAATATGTGATAACATCATCCTACTACATTCAGAGTAAACAGGTAGCATGTACATAGAACAGGTGAGGTCGAGCAAAGAGATTTTTTAAATTGGGAGTGGTGGTCATGTTTAATGACATGAGTAATTATTTACTAAAGTAGGCCATTACTTGGCAACCCCTGTGAGGGAAGGTTCTGACCTATCATCAAGGTGTTGCCTGTGTGACAGAACACTGTGTAATACCTTTCCAGGCTCGGAGCAGTGGTGAATGACAGTGCTGGCCCCCATCCTCATGCTGCCCAGTTGGCCCCTTGAGCTTATACCCAAACTTGAGTCACCGACACAGGAAAAAGCAGCTACTTGTTATACTAACATCAGGCCTCACACACAGCAGTTCTTCATAACTTCTTTTTTTGACATTTTACCCCCAATTTTTAACATAGTCTTTTTATGACCCCCCCTTCTGAACATGTCAGGTGTCATTTATAAAATATGATTGAAACATCATTCTGCGCCACTACTGTGAAAACATGTTTTAGGTGGGATTTGAAAAACGATACCTGCCAATGGCTGGTCCTGCACACATTTCTTCATAAATGTTTCTTTTAAATTTTGATCCCAAACTTTTAAGGTAGTCTTTTTATAGCCCCTCACCTCCTGAACATGACAGGTGTCATTTATAAAATACTGACTGAACTGTCATTTCACGCCACAAGTGCAAAAAAATGCTTTAGGCTGTATTTGAAAAACTACATCTGCCATGTTCATTTGGTTGTGTGAAAACAAGGCTATGATGGATGGGATCAAAATATTGAAAATTACTAAAGATGTGGATAAACATTGAAAATGTCAGCATGCCTCCATAACTTTGGTGTTTTTTTGTTTTTTTTTATTTAGTTTTTGTTGACCGGTAAGTGCACTAGACAAATCCTGCCTATTGTCAGGCACAACCCGGGGAGGGGATACAGGTGAATGCCAACTGACCTTGGAACCAGATTAAGCTGTTGGTGGTATTTTAGTGAATGAGGGAAATTGGCCAGGACACCGGGGAAATTCCCCTACTCTGTCAGAGGGGAGTACTCTGTCCAAGATGGCGGAACCTCCTCGGCCTGCTGCGGAGGTGGCTGGAGAGACAGGAGACTTGGTCTCGAATCCTGTCTCTGGCAGTTTGGAGACCACAATGGTAAACTTGGAGTCTGTGCAAGAGTTTAAGCTACTGAACGCTCCCCTTCAGGAAGCACCTAATGCTGAGTCTTTATCTCTTATGGATTTTTCGACTATGGAATGCTCTACCTCCTTAGATGTTACTGTGTGTATGCTAAGTGTTTCACTAAGGCTATTGTGGAAACAATAGAAGCGCGATAGGAAGCGCCTGTCAGACACTGAATGTTGTTCTACCCTACCGAAACCAGCTTTGCAAAATGAATTACTGACTATTACGTAATACCGCTAATGACATTGCCTGCTCTTCTGCTCAAGGTACTAAGGATCTGTTTGAATTACTTACGGTCGCACAGTCAGAACTGGTGAATGCACCCTCCTTGCCTGAAACTGCTAGAGCTCAACCTTCCCTATCTCTACCAACCGCAACTCATACTGCTCTGCATATTGGGATCTCTGAGCCTCCCCCAGCAGATCAATCCCTTTTGGTACAGCCTTTGCAACGAGACAATCTCCCAATGGAGCCTACGTGGACTGTGGAAAACTCATTACGTGGTGCTGGCTGGATACAGGAACCCGAACTGAAACAGTGGGTTTCCGTCCATCCCTGATTCAGTCCCCCATCCTGAGGACTTCCTGGATGCACAGCATGGTCAATCTGATACTGGGACTCTTCTGATCCATTAAGCTACCAACGGACTTGGCTGTTACCCAAAACCCTGTATTAGCCCTCCCACAAGACTCCAGACCACGGGCCTCTCCTCTTCCTGGCTGTTCTGCTAAGTCGGTTTCGATTCTGCTATGGTGGGTAAGTCAGCCTCTAAACAGGTGGGACACACTCGGCTCTTTTCATCTTTGTTTCACTCACGGTTCTAGCTGCTAAAAAGCATAATGCTGTTTGACTAATTTATAGAGGTGGACTACCTGACTCTCTCCGGACAGCGTGTTCAGTAGCGCACCCTGAAGGATTCATTAAAGTTTTTCCTCATGAGATATATGCCCTCATTCATGTTTCTGGAGAATCTACGTTTGTTGTAAGTTTCCAGATGTCTCGTGGGTTGGATCGCTTTTGGACAAGGTACCATGCATTAAAAAGTACTGCCTTATGGACTTCCTTTCAGGCCATTCCCCTCTCAAAACCTGCCTTTAAGGCTATCACGGTGATGTTCTGCAGTGAGGGTGTGGATGTGTCTGATATAGTTTATTGGTTAGGACAATGTTGTAAGGGACAGGGCCAACCTGAGGCCATCCTGGATACGGAAAATATCTGGACAGGGGGCTGGAAGTTTAAGGTTCTATTACGTACTAATGACTCTGGCCCAATCCACTTGCCTAACTCTTTTTTCCTAGGTCGTGACAGGAGGGTGCTATTCTATCCGGGACAGCCAAAGGCCTGTTACAGGTGTGGAGATCCCTCGCACTTGAGTAATGTCTGTGATAAGTTGAGATGTAACAATTGTGGAGTGTTAGAACATGTGGAAATTCATTGCCAGAATAGTAGCAAATGTAATCTTTGTGAAGAGCTTGGTCATACATTCCAAACATGTCCCTGGTCTGCTCACGCCCAGGCAAATCATGATGGAGGAGTTGATCAACAATTTGTGATTGTGCAGGCACAAAAGCACAGCTCCGCAACACTGCTATCATTTCCCCTAAAGCCGAGATAACCCTCGCTCTGACTGTTCCCGCCCCTGTGTCTCCCCTGGTTACTACCCCCTTAACAGATGTTGCTGTCGAACCCCTACTAGCTGTTGAACCCCCTATGCCTCCACATGCTGTACCTCTGGCGTCACACTTGGACCACATCCCTGGCCCTAGTGCTATGCCACCTCCCAGTGAACCAGTTTCTACTGTGCAATGACAGTCTACGAGGACTGGTCCACGAACCTCGCCACTTTCAAAAACGTCTGTAGTACCCCAAACCATTGCCCTGTCTAACACTTATGAGATTCTCCAGCTGACTTCTGAAGACGCAGGCAGTGAGTCTGACTCTTCCTCTATTGCATCCGCCCTCCCTGATAGCATTACTGACTCGGACCTCCAACTGGGCATAGATCTTTCACAAAAACGCAAGGCCAAGGTTAGGCTTAAAGGGAAGAATGTAGCTGGAAAGAGGAAATCTTGAGGTTAGTTCACACTGCATAATTGGTGACATGGCGCCTTTGTTTGCTCACTACTAATGTCAATAGTTTGAAAACAGAGAAACAGAATAGTGTTCTCCTTTCTATGATTCTTACCATTAGGTATCTTTCTATTGCAAGATACCAGGCTCCACACAGTGCAGGAAATTAGACTAGCTAAACATGACTGGCTTTTAGGGCCTTCATTTTGGTCCATAGGCCAAGACCCCTGTTTGGGTCTGGGCAGATTAGTTAATGTTCCGGATTTTCATTTATTAAAATTATATGATTTGGCTCCTGGAAGGGCCTTAGTATTAGATTTTGTTTTGGGTAACTGCCCGTACCGAGTCATAAATATTTACGCCCCCCAAGTTAAGACGGCACGCATAGCCTTGCTTTATTTGATTCGCCCTTATTTGCATACTTCTTTCCAAGTAGTGTTTTCTGGTGATTTTAATTGTGGCCTCAGCCTACTTGACAAAAGTTTGTTTGCCACCACTAAAAAAATCTTTTGTGATTCACATGAATTGGGTAACCTGATTCGTACTGCACATCTGACTGATGCTTATCTTTCCTTTACAAAGTTACATACTCCCACTTTTCAAAAAGGAAAATTGGCGACTCGAATTGATTTTGTTTTTTTATCCTGTACGTTACCGATTGGCTCGGCTCAGGTACAGACAGTGGCCTTTTCAGATCACATGGTGTTGTCCATTGGTATAGGTCCAGTTACCCCTTTTAACAAAGGGCCGGGACTTTGGAAATTTAACACATCTTTGTTGCAAGATATGATGTTTCAGAATTTTCTCCTGTCTTTTATTTTGGCTCTTAAATCTGTGTTTATTCTTTATGATGATCCCATAAGTTGGTGGATGGACACAAAACATGCTTTAATCATTCATTTGAAAAATTATAGTCGACAGAAAAGCAGGAAGGATTATTTGGATTATTTACAGAAAAGAGCTCATCTACAGTCCTTGCTTTCCATAGCATATGTGACGGACAGAATTTGTCCCGTAGATTCGATCAACGCAGAAAGACATGTTGTGTTTTCAGTCCAGACAATCACAACAATTGTATCACCAACACAAATTTCATATGTCTGGACCGAGGGACGTGGTGTGTCCTTTCGAGTCTAACTCTCGACAAGTCTCTCAAAAGACTATGCTGAGTCTTGCCAATTCTGAAGGAACGTTATGTGATACACGTTCTGATATTCTGCAGATTGTAACTGACTACACAACTGCTCTATTCCCCCCCTCTGCTGTACTAGAAGACTCAACACCTCTGTACAGAGATTTAGATATTCCACTCCCTTCGACACAGAGTGTAGATGTGGCTTGTGCTTCTTTGACAGAGAAAGAGCTGTCTTCGGTGATTTCTTCATTGCCCTTGCGTAAAACTCCTGGTCCAGATGGTCTCCGGCTGCTTTGTACAAAATACTGTATGACCATTTACTCACTGAACTGACCACTGTTTTAATGCCCTACTCAGTAGTGAGACTATACCGTTAGAATTTACTAAAGGTGCTTTATATATATCTACAAACAAAAGGCGACATTCACCTTTTGGAGAATTGGCACCCTCTCTGCATGCTCAATACTGATTTTAAGTTATTAATGAAAATTATTGCGAGACATTTAACAGGAATTGTGGAAGCGGTTCTGCATCCGGTCCAATCCTGCTCAGTACCTACTAGACGAATCTCAGATCACCTGATTCTCCTTCGGGAACTGTTTTCCCATGGAACTGCAGGCAAGGCCTCTAGTATTGTTGTTTCAGTGGATCAGAAGGCAGCATTTGACTCAGTTGACCATAATTTTTTGTGGAACGCATTGCGTTTTTTACATATATCAGACGTCTTGATCCGATGGCTGCAAAAATTTTATAGAACGGCCACGGTAGTTCTGGTTGTAAATGGCTGGTAGGACCTATGATCCCTGTTAAAAGGGTGTACACCAGGTTGCCCGAGTCCTCTTTATATGTCCTATTTTTAGATGTTCTGATCTGACGCCTAAATGCTTACCCTCAGATACATGCAATTTCTTGTTCTGATATGCTTGCCAGTATAAAACCATTGCATATGCTGATAACATTTGCCTCCTTTTGGCTAATCGTCCTCGTTGGCGTTCCCTACAAGAATGTAGTTTATTTGGGGCTTTTTCAGGAGCTTGTTTGAATTTTGAAAAAAGTATGGGTATTTGGTTAGGATCCATTAGAGCCCCGATGCAACATATTGGCCCACTGCATTTGGTAGAGGGGCCCATTCGAATCCTCAGAGTCCACTTTGGAACCTGTGACTCTGATGTTTGTAATTGGGAGATTAAACTACAACAGGGTAAATTGAAAGTTGCCTCGTGGAATAAGGAATCTATTGGGAAGAAAAAGAGGGTTTATTTAATCAAGACCTTTTTACTGCCTCTATTTCTTTATCTAAGTTATGTATTCCCTATCCCAAAGCAAATGGAAACGGCGGTTCTCAGCTTGTTTTTTCAGGCACTGTGGGGAAGCAGGCTGAATCCGATCAAAAGAAATGTTACTTATCTTCCTATTACAGAAGGTGGTGTCGGTATGGTTAACCCATTGTTGTTTTATTATAGTGTTTTTTTCGTAGCCAATTTACGTCCACTTCTGATTAATACTCAGAAAGGATGGGAAATGTGGTTTTATGATTCTTGCGGGATCTGGTTCCGCCAGTGGGATCACAACTCCTTGGATGTGATCCGTCCTTCTGGCAACACGCCCTTGTATGTGAATATATGTTTTTATATTTCAAACAATGGTGAGTGTCACCTCGGATGCTCATTGCTCACTCACATAAGACCCTTTACAAGATGCTTCTTTCCTCAGTATGTATGATACAGTCCCCTTTTGAAAAATGTCCGCTTCAACATATTCCTTCCCTTCTCTCTCTGTTGCTGTGTAAAAGAATCCCTGCGCATATGTGGGATTTTCATTGGCTGTCATGTCATGACATAATTAATGTCAAAGCTAACCACAAACATAAACAACTTCAGGATAGATCATGTTCTAGACCATTGTGTAATGCAGCCCTAGAAACGATATCTCATTTATTTTTTGAATGTACATTTATTCAGCAATGGTGGGTTTTTTTGACGCAAAAGTGGGCCTCTCCAATATTTCAGACTGTTTCTTTTCAGACAATTATGTATGGTGTTTTTTCTCCTCAATGGTCTGTATGGCATATGGACACTCTCAATCTTATTCTAGTTGTGATTAAATGGAATATTTGGATGGCTAGATGCCAGTTCACTTTACAGCTAAAGGACTGCCTTTTTGGAACTTGAGCGGAAAGTTGTGAGGACTTACAAACCATATATGCATATGAACAATCACTACACTGCTTCAAGTTTACTTGCCTTATGGACTGCACGTCCCTGGATTACTGATTCGGACTCAGCCGTGACTTGATGGCCCCTTCTTCTTTTTGTTGCACTTTTGTATTGCTTTTCTTTTCTGGTGTCACATTTGTTATCGATGTTTTATTGTTGTGCAGTTCTTTCTTTACTGTTTATTATGACATGTTCTGTTCTCTTGTATGTCACACGATTTCTTGTTCTAAAAGACTTTCCCCTACTCTTTTCGATAAGTGCCATGGGATCTTTAACATCCACCTGAACTACCACCAATCCAGGCAGATGGGACCTCGGTTTAACGTCTCATCCGAAAGACGGCACCTCAGAAGTGCAGCACCCCTCTCATGCTGCACTACTGTGTCAGTACTGGGATATTAACCCAAGTGCCAGATGTGGGAACTGAACCCACAGCCCTCTGATCTCCCAGCCTCAGAGGCAAGTGTGCTACCTACTGAGCCACTGACACTGTTTTTAAAGGGGAACACCCAGCTTCCCAGAAGAAAGTAGCGGGACCCATTTACAAATTCACAAAAAAGTGTAATTTTTAAACTACTTACTAGCCTGCAATATTTGTTTTTATCTAGCTAATCCTGCAACCCCCTCACTGGCCATTACTGGCAACTACTTCACCCAGAATCCACCATGGCAAGCCCTCTGACGACATGCTTGATAGGCTAAGCCATGGGGACACCTATATGCCTTAATGCATGTAGTAACGTTGAACTACTTATTCAGTGCTTGATCATGCTTAAAGCGCCATACCAATCAGTCGAGGAATGCACTTTCTTCCACCATTAGTACGATTGCTATAAGTGTGATTATGTGCTGAATAAGTTCAATGTTACTATATAACTATAAAGTATATAGTTGTTCCAGTACAACTTAATCTGTTGGGCACATCATCAGAAGGCTTGTCACGGTGGGCTCTGGGTGAAGTAGTTGCCAGTAATGGCCAGTAAGAGGGTTACAGGATCAACTAAATAAAAAAATAAAATTACAGGCTAGCAAGGAGTTTAAAAAAAAATGTTTTGCAAATTTGTAAATCAGGACCTATGGATCCTTTTACTTCTCTTCTGGTAAGCTGGGCATTCCCCTTTAAGACTTTGACCTCACATTTTCAACCTACTTTTTTATGACTCCCACTTCATGAACGTGGTAGGTGACATTTTTCTTCAGCCTTTGAGTCCCTTTTGGAAAGATACAGTTTTCTATATCTAAAGGTATCTGGGTCTTCTTAAATATTTTTCAGGACCTGGTACAGCATAGCAAAAAAAATACACAGTTTGAATCAAATGTTGCACAACATCTGATTTTCCTTTTTGTTATAATTTATTTACCCTGGATAGCCCAGTTCAGATGCAACATATCATCTTCAGTGGGAATCCTGCTTTCACCCATTGTTATAGCTGGGTGGATTAAAACACTGACTGGGCAGATGACTTTGCTCAGGTCCCACAGTGAGTAAGTGGCTGTGGAGAGATCTGAACATGGGTTTCCCTATTCCAAAGTCTGTGCTCTAGTCACCAGCTCACATTGCATCAATGTCTTATAAACAGATTCAGTGAGAAAGGAACCAGTCTGCAAATGGATGTGCACCCATGTAGGGGCTTATGTGACTGTGGAGTACCCCCTCTCCATGTGTAGGACACACCACAGCATCCAGGAAGGGCACACATACACACCTTGTCCGCAGCCAATCCCATGGCCAACAGTGGAATTTCATGTGCGTATGTGTCAAAGGTGGCCACAGGGGCAATGCTATGCTAACACACCATGGAACATGTATGGCGATTACGTACATTCGCAGATAACTCACCTCAATTTTATTATTTCTCAGGAAGTTGTCTAATCCCAGTTTGACCACCTGAACTGTGCAAGTTAATGTTTAATCCCACCACTATACTGCACCCATACACCTACCCATTATCCTCTTCTCTCTCTCTCTGTGCATCTTTTTACTGTCTCTATAATTTATTTTCTGTCTCTGTTTCTATTCTTTATTGACTCTTACTTTCCACCTTTACTGTACCTAATTTCTTGTAAAATACCCTTTGAAGCTTCTCAACCTCCTTTTTTCTTGCTTTGCAGGTCTCCACCAGAGTACCTCAGCCTCAAGCTTCCCAACTCCATTGGAGCATGTAAGTCTCATTATGTAATCAATACATTCCCCTATGTGCGGGGGTGGTGGGGTAACAGATGGACCAGACACAGAACATCAGGTTCAACACACAATCTCTGTGTGATGCTTATTTAAAACACAGAGGATAACCTTAAGCAATGGCATATCCCTTCTTCAATACATCACTTTGCAGCAACAGACTATGCATGCCTTCCTCTGCACTTACTCAGCACCTACTGACCCACTGATCTACTGTTCTATCTCTTTAGCAAAAATTAATTCATTCCCTATGTTGGTCTGCTGTGTCTGGGTAAAACCTAAAACAAGCTAAAGATAAAGAACCTCAGTGCAGAAGCACTGAAGCAAGGGTTATCCCAAAAGGCATTGGTAATAAAGCCAAGTTTAAAGAACACAACATCACACATACCCCCATAATGCAAAGCATCATAGGATGTATATGCAAATCACCATGACATTTTAGGCTTGTTTACCTTAAAACAGGAATGCATGGTGCCAAAGGGCCTCTCGAACAATCTGTAATTTATATGCATTTTAAATAACACAACAGGGGTTTTCTGATATCTTTACCCCGGTAACTTAATTTTCATAATACAGTCCCCTAGTAACTTTTTACATAGAAACATAGACTTTGACGGCAGATAAGGACTGCTTGGCCTACCTAGTCTGCCCATTTCTCTACCTACAGGATAAACTGCAGATCCTAGTTAACCGACAGCCTATTTCTTCCTACCTCCCACAAAAATTGCCTTACGCCTGTCCCATGCATTCTTGAATTCTCCCACAGTTTTAGACCCTGCAACCTCCTCAGGAAGGCTGTTCCATGCATCCATTACCCTCTCTGTGAAAAAAATATTTCCTCACATTGCCCCTGAACCGCCCCTCATCTTCTTCATATTGTGTCCCCTTGTTCTTGCACATCTCTTTTTCTGAAACATGCTACCCTCTTGGACTTTATTGATTCCACTGAGATATTTAAAAGTTTCTATCATGTCCCCCCCTTTCCTAAAGGGTATGCATATTAAGCTCCTTTAGTCTCTCCTCATATGGCTTCTCTTGCAGACCCTGCACCATTTTAGTTGCCCTCCTTTGGACTACCTCCATCCTGTCTATGTCCTTGCGGAGATGGGGTCTCCAGAACTGGATGCAGTACTCCAGATGTAGTCTCACCAACTGTCTGTACAGAGGGATAACAACTTCCTGTTTTCTGCTGGTGATGCCTCTCCCTATACATACATCCCAGTATCCCCCAGCCCTCCCTACTGCCTTCTCACATTGCTTGCTAACCTTAAGATCATCAGATATGATTACCCCCAGGTCCCTTTCCATTTTGTTGTTGTTACTACCTCCCCCTCCAATTGTGTAATCTTCCTGGGTTTTGTTTCCAGGTGCATTATTTTGCACTTCTTGCATTGAATCAAGCTGCCATACTTCTGACCATTTCTCCAACCTTGCCAAGTCCCTTCTCATTCTTTCCACCCCCCCTTGTATATCAACCCTGTTGCAGATCTTTATGTCATCTGCAAAGAGGCATACTTTTCCTTTCAGTCCCTCTGCAATGTCACTTATAAAGGCATTAAAAAGGACTGAACCCAGTACTGAACCCTCCAGTACCCCACTAGTAACCCCTCTTTCTTCAGAGTGGATTCCATTTACAATCACCTTCTGTGTCCTGTTGTCCAGCCAATGTTTTACCCAGGCCACCACCCTGGGTACACCACATTTGTGTACAGTTTTGTTGAGTGCCTGTCACAAACCATAAGCCATTCTGTTAATATTATCATTCTAATCTGTAGTATTTGGGTTAATGTAGGCCACTGAGGAGTGTCCGATACATGTATAACCTCTTTAGAGAGTAGAGGAGTCATCTGACAATAATCTGACTTGTTTGGAAGGAGGATGCCATTTGCAAAGGATCTGTACATTTTTAATTGGGGGTGTAACTGTTGGAGATTGTGTACAAAATGGAAATTTCTGGCTACCTCCTGCTACTTTGGTCACCCAATCAAAGAAATCAATTAGATTTGTCTGACATGACCTTCCTGCTGTGAACCCATGCTGCCTTGGGTCCTATGCCCCACTGGCCTCTAGGTACTAACAAGTTCTTTCCTTCAGAAGTGATTCCATAACTTTCCCTACTACAGACCAAGGCAGGAGCAAACACGCAAGTGGAAAACATTTAAAAATTATATTCTAACATTTTAGTGTATAGCAGGGTGGAGCAGAACCATTTCCAGTTACAACACATCTGTATTATAAAAGTATGCAATCAAGCATCATTGGCACTGACCAATGCTAATTCCCTTTGACACATTCCCAATTAAGCTTTTTGCCACCTCCGTCATCACTTTTAGGAATTCTTCCCATTTTTCCTCACCCATTCTACCTGTCCTATTCACCACATGCTTCTTTTCAACAGCTCCTTCATCCTGTTGCAATTTGCTTTTTCCGAAGTCCCGTACCTGTACTATGTTTGCTCCCTGACAGTCTCTATCTGGACTGCCAGTGCCACTGTTCTGTGGTGGCTGGAACCAAGTGGTTCCAAGACTACTACAATCTGGATCCCCTGTTGGTCAACACCAGATCCATCAGAGCCCCTTCCCTTCTTGGGCACTGGACTAGCTGAGCTTATGCATCCACCAGGAGCTAATTCCTAGTACTTGTTGTGATTGGAACCTTCAAGTTCACATCTGGCATATTAAAGTCTCCTACTACTACCACCTCCTGGACTTGGTGCCTTGCTAAGCATCTCTCCAAGTTTTTGTCTGTCCCTTGATTCTAACCTGAAGGTCCATAGATCACCCCAGGCTTAGACTTCCTCACCCTTCTTCCCTTTCTCCCCACTACTGTCCATTCCCATCTCTGGCCTGTGGGACCTTTGGAGGTGGCTATGGTACTAGAGTCCATAGCATCTGGAGGATGTAGTTATCACATGTATCAGCCCTTTCAACTTTCAGTTACACCCTCATGGTCTGCAAGCGGTAAGTCCCAGAGACCACAGGTGAGGGGGCTGGGGGGGCCACCAGCAGCAGTAAAGACCAGATGTTGAGCAGACAGGAAAAAACAGTATCTACACTATATATTTGCTGGTTTTTAGCAGTGTCACAACTGAAAAAAATGTTTCAATAATATACTGAAAAAGCAGGTTCAAATAGTAACAACACATATAGAATTGTATCGAAACATAACAATGTTGACAGAGCTTGGATTTTTACGATTTTATGTGAGACATCCAGAGCCCCCAGAAATGGGTGCCTAAGAAATAAAATTTGCCTTGCCTAGCTAATTGCATATGATGGGACTAGAACTTTAACAACAGATAAGTTTCTAGTCCCAACAGTTCCTAAATTAGATCTTTCAAAAGATCATGGGCCTGAATCTAAGACAGCGATACCAGGGCAAGCTGAGTTATGCTAAACTCCTGGTGTAACACGCAACTTGCACCATGAGTTATGCTGTTCCTATTCCAAAGGTGCCTTGTGCCATGTCAGCTGTGGGCTACGCCAACCATGGGATATGCCACCCACTATGCTGCAACCCACAATGACATGGCACAAGGGTGGGTTACAGCAGCAACTGTACCCTATTCCAGACGGGTGACTGCCATAACCCACTACCACAATTCCAGGAGCTGCACTGGCAGAGCTAACTTAGAGAATCTCAGAGATGCTCTAAGGGGCATCTGTCAGTGCCATCCGATGGACGCCCAATATGTAGCACTGTGGCAAAGGTCCCACTGTGCACCCCATGGCCCCATGGACATGACCATGCCCACCACCCCACCCCCAAATGTCAGGGACCCCCAGAGGTGCATTCTCCTCTGTGCCCACCCGGATTCCTGTGCCACCTGTCCAGCCCCCATGCCCCTGGTTCATGCTGTGGTGTTTCAGAGTGGGAGGGCTCTGGGAGGAAGTCTGCAGTGGGCTGTGACTTGCAACATGTGAAGATATTATACCATGCCAGTGGCATTAGCCAAGCATGTCGCAAGTCATCACATGTCATAGTGCCTGGACCCTGCCACCTTAGAATACAGCACAGGTCTTGGCAAGAGCGGCAAATGTCACAACTCACATACACCTATGAGTTGCGACATTTGTCCTGGAATTGGCCCCCATTTCTTTAAAAAGGATAACTTTGGAACCATAAGGGTTAGAAACATATTTTTTTAATTGAAGCATGGAATCAGCTAACTTGACATATTAATAAATATTACGCCAGTCAACATAAAAAGCATAAAATGGTTTACATCAAAATATATATAAGAAAACTAAAATGAATTACTAAATTTTAAAGTCCTGTTATGTTTAACAAGATATTATATTGGCATGTACAGAAATGTAGCGACACAGGAAACTGTATTATTAGGAGCTATACATGTTGACCACCCTCCAAACTTTCATTTAGAACAAGTTAAAGGGGCACTGTAAGCTTTTCCCTGCTGTTTTTGGTAATCTCTAAGCATTGCTCCTTTTGGCACGCACCTAAATCATTTGTACTGGACTATACCCCATAGAACTAAAAAATAAGCCATTGTACCTGTTTTTGTATTTTGCAGTAACATTTGGTTTTACCTTGGCATGGGGTTAAATCACATGCCACTGGAAGCATATCCGGGTCAAGGACTTGTGTCAGAAGTGCAGCGTCCAGTCAAGTGGCATTGTATAACATGCCCTCTACAAACATGCTGCCCTGTAAATTCTACAATTGCAAGCCTTTGCGGGTACTCATGAACCCAAACTGAGCACTGCGACTGTCTCAATTAACATTTTCTAACCAAAGCCAAAATAGTGTGCATTCATGGAAGAAACATGTACAAAGATCCTGCACATGCACAAGATCATGTCGCCCTTGCGCATGCATGGGATTTCGGCTCCGGTTAGAAAATGTTAATTGCAACTGTCGCCGTGCTCGGTTTGGATTCATGAGTACCAGGAGCGTTTTCAATTGCAGGATTTACAGAGGGGCATGTTTGTGCCAGTGAGCAATGCGAGTAAATGCCACTCAGGACCCCGCCCATGCCTGACGACATCCTCAACCAGGCCTCACTATGCCTGACGACATCCTCAACCAGGATATGCTTCCCGTGGCACGTGATTTAACCTTGACCGAAGTAAAACCAAATGCTACAAAAAACAAATACAAAAACATGGTACAATCACTTATTTTTTAGTTCTACGGGGGTACTGTACGGTACAAATGACGTAGGTGTGTGCAAGAAGGCACAATGCTTGGAGGTTACCAAAATCAGAGAGGAAAAGCTGACAGTTCCCCTTTACGTTTCTTCTCCTGACAGTTTAAATGTTATAGCTTTAGAAATATAGTTTCGAGCAATATCATAAAATGTTATTTTGGAAATGGCCAGAAGCTACTAGAGGTTGTTTTTTCTAAGAATAAACACATTCTTTTCTAGATAGAAGCCACTGAAGAAGTATGTAGTATGCATTAAAAATAAGAGTCCCTTAAATGAGCAGTTATAATATCCCATCACATGATGATGTTGCTAAAGTCCACGCCAATAAAGCAGCAGCCTCATATGGGAGATTTATGAGTGGTTGAGGAGGTTTGAGAAACCATAAGGGGGTAAGTAATACCATGCACAAAAAATCCTCTGTTGATGGGAAGGGAAGTTGTTAAAGTTCAAACTTTAGTCCAGTACAGGAGAAAAATTATGAAGAGTAAGAGTCAATGCAAACATTTGTACTGTCAGTGCTACTTTTGCCTCTTAACATGGAGGACTCACGCTGCTGTGTGAAGTACTTTTAAAATGTCTATGTAATTTGCTTGTGTGTTGTGCATGACGTGCAGTGAGCCCTACTTTAGATAGGACAGGAAGTAGGAAGAGAGGCTATGCAGTTCTGTAACATATCCATAACTACCAGCCTACAGGGAGATTTAATTTTTAAACCACAGAGGGACAGAAAGTGTTTTTATGTACCACAGTCATGTATGAGTGGCTGCCACAGTCCAAAAGACAAAAAACAGCCATTTTTAATCAGCACTGAGGGACCTGCAACCCCCAGAGTGACTTCCGGGTCACCATTGGCTTTATTTCCAGTCTTCCTAGGAGCAGGGCGAGTGCGGGCAGGGCGCACGCGTCATCATGTGCAGAGGACATGGGAGGTGGACTGAGAAGCAAGCAGCTAAAACTAAAAGAAGGTAGGCAGATAAACAAAACTTCAGCCGAGGTGGGTTACTAACTGCTGGGCCTGTGTTAGATGCCAGGCCCTAAGTAATATTCTTGAACCACACCAATCTGCAAGGCAGAAAACATTCAGTGAAAGCCTGATACACAAGAGGCATTCCTAACTAAAGCATACTCCTTGTAAAACATTGAAACTAGTCTTTGTTGACATATATATAAACAAGCATTTGTCAATGCCAAACGTTCACTATGGTATTTCAGTGGTGTTTGGCATTTGGACATATTAAAAAAAAGTCAGCAACAAAGAAGCAAAATGAGGGACACAGTTTAACAATTGGTTCTATCCCTTGAAGCAGGCAGGAAGAGTATTGGTGTAGAATGCTTTGTCTGCAGAAGAGCAAGTCTGTAACTCTGTTGGACAATATTGTGAGGATACAGTACACCCATTGTTCAGTCACAGAAACACAAATTTTAGGAGGGACAGGAACATGCTGTGGCAAAATCAGGGACATCCCTGAAAATCAAGGAAAGCTGAGAGATATGGTCCAACTTTCCCTTCTCTATCTCTTCCCACCACTCTCTCTCTCTCTCTCTCTCTCTATCTCTCTCTCTCCCTCTCTCTCTCTCTCTCTCTCTCTCTCTCTCTATCTCTCCTCCCTATTCTCTCTCTCTCTCTCTCCCTCCCTATCTCTCTCTCTCTCTCTCTCTATCTCTCATCTCCCTCCCTATTCTCTCTCTCTCTCTCTCTCTCTCTCTCTCTCTCTCTCTCTCTCTCTCTCTTCTCTCTCTCTCTCTATCTCCTCCCTATTCTCTCTCTCTCTCTCTCCCTCCCTATTCTCTCTCTCTCTCTCTCTTTCTCTCCTCTCTATCTCTCCTCTCTCTCTCTCTCTCTCTCTATCTCTCCCTCCCTATTCTCTCTCTCTCTCTCTCTCTCTCTCTCTCTCTCTCCCTCCTATTCTCTCTCTCTCTCTTCTCTCTCCTCCTCTATTCTCTCTCTCTCTCTCTCTCCTCTCTCTCTCTCTCTCTCTCTCTCTCCTCTCTCTCTCTCTCTCTCTCTCCTCCCTATTCTCTCTCTCTCTCTCTCTTCTCTCCCTCTTCCTCTCTTTCTCTTTCTCCCCATCTCTCTCTCTCTTAACATCTGCTCTCTCTGTCTTCTTCCCCCTTTCGTCCTCTCTCTCTTCTCTCCTCTCCCCCTCTTCTCTCCCTCTTCTCCCCTTCTGTCTCTCTCAGTAAACAAGCATTTGTCAATGCCGAAAGTTGGCTTGCTTGCATTGGTATTGGTAGTGCAGGAGTTAGAGAGATGCATAATAGGATTGGCAGTGAGGTAGTGAACTGACACCGACCCCAACCCCACCCTGCAGAGAGTGACAAGCATCGGGTTGCGCCTTTGGGTCATTGGCCGTAATGCTCATGCCATTTCACCTCACCCTACCCTGCAGACACTGACAAGTGCCACGGTGTGCTTAGAGTCTTTGGACCTTATGTACACCATTCCATAAGGAAATACACTGAGATGGGTCAAGTATAGGAGAATGGGTGAACTTTGGGCCTGAAGAGTCCAAGACTCACCGTGATGCCTGTCACTGGCTGCAGGGTGGGCTGGAATGGCCTGAGCATTTCATCTGAAAATGCCAAGTCACACCCTTGACGCCTGTCAGTTTTCTACAGAGTAGGCGTTACAGTTGGAAACCCTAATGCCCCAGGCAATTGCTGGTATTTTCACTCCAAATTTTCAACATGGGCCGTTTTGGACCCCACCCTCATGAACAGTAGTACCATGAGATTGTTAGCCAAAAGGTGATTTTGTACAGCAACTGTGCCATTTGGCGCCAGAGGTGTGAAAACACATTTCAGGCAGAACATGAAAAATGACAGCTGTACTGTTCATAAGGAGGTGTACAAAAATGGCAATGTTGAAAATCTGGAGTGAAAATATGAAAAATTGGTGAAGTCACAAGCATGTGAAGAAACTGCGCAATGCACACCCTTAATGCAATTATTTGGGCAATTTTTTTTAAGCAAATTTTCAACATAGGCATTTTGGGACCTCCGCTCATGAACAGTGTCACTGTGATTTTGTTAATGTGTCCTGAATGTTGATTTTGCATGACAAGCATGTTAATAGCCACATGCATTAAAACACATTTTGGACAGGATGAGAAAAATAACAGCTATACTGTTCATATGGAGAGTGTAAAATGGTAATGTTAAAACTCTGGAGTGAAAATATTGAAATTTGTCAAAGTTACGAGCATGCATTGAAACTGCACAACGCATGCTTATAACACAGACATATTTTGGAATTTTTCCACCAAATTTGCACGATAGGCATTTTGGGACCCCACCTCACGAACAGCGGCACTGTCATTTTGTTAATCAGTCCCAAAAGGTGATTCCGCACAGTGACCGCAAAATGACCTTTCAGGACAGAGTAACAAGATGGCAGTGCACGTGTTCATGAGGTGGGGTCCCAAGCACCCCATGTTGAAACTTTGGAGGCAAAATTCAAAAAAATGATTGTGATAGTCACCTATGTTGAACATCCCCCCATTTATGTCATTATACAGCTTACCAGCATTTTTCAGTTTGTGGTCAGCTTTGAAGAATGCAGACATGTTCCCCTCCACCGAAGATCACAGTACTGACATAAGGAGGTAAGTATGGGGTGAGGGGGTGTGGAGGTGGGATGCAAAGAGGGTGGATGTGGGTTGCGGGAGGGATCCGAAAGTAGAGACCGCTTTCTTTGTTTCAGATAATAAAAAAACACCTTGTATGGTTTTCTTTCTTTACAGGTGTAAGAAAAATGTTGGGCTCACTGGGGTGGGCTCCAGGTGCTTACAGTGGGGTGGGGGCAGGAACATGCCGATGGCGATCAGCTTCTGAACACAGGGAGACACACTGGGGTGGGTTCCCAGTGTGCCACACAATCTTGGAGGGGGCAATTAAACATGCTGACAGGATTTGGCACTTCCGGTCGGGCTTGGGGATTGTGTGTGGCAGACAGCCGCAGCCACAGCTATGTTTATTTAAATGGTTCAGACCGGAAAGGCATATCGGGATGCATGTCGTTGATGCTGTTGCATAACGAGCTTGTCTCTGATTGCAGCTACACTTTTCTTAGAAATTGTGTCCACTTTAGATAATGTCGGTGTCAGCACTACCCTGCTGACTTATAGGGGAATGAGAGATGCACCCACTATATAATGCCCTGCATTCACCAACACACCCTGGAAATGTGTTACTAGCACATGACATTCCTGCGCAAGCATACAAACGAATGCAAAATGAACCATACCACAACAACTGAGAGGAAGTGGGGACTAAATGCTTAGCATGAAATGTACCTAGTTACAGAGGTACCAGTACTTGAACACCCTTTACCTGTTTAAAACGTAAACAAAATGCTAACATGCTGATCAAGATATCTCTTTAGTACCAGACTGGAAGCCATTGAAAGTAATCAGCAAGACATGATGCATAGGTTAAAAACTGGGGAAAATACTGCACCAAGTACAAAACAGTCACAAAAGAACCACAGGACCAAACAAATGTAGGTCAAGATTCTGGTATTAAACTAATATAAAAAACTACCCCCCCCCCCCATGGCTACCAAGCCAGACATAAACAGTGAGCAAAATGTAACACTTACCAATCCACTAAACAACAAGCATTTGTCAATGCCGAATGTTGTCTCGCTGGCATTGGCATTGGTAGTGCAGGAGTTAGAGATGCAAAATAGGAATGGCAGTGAAGTGTTGAACTGACGCCAACCACACCCCCACCCTGCAGAGACTGCCAGGCATTGGGGTATGCCTTTGGGTCGTCAGCTATAATGCTCATTCCATTGTACCTCACCCTACCCTGTAGACACTGACAAGTATTGTGGTGTGCTTTGGGGTCTTTGGCCTTATACTTACCCCATTCCATGAGGAAATAAGCTAAGATGGGTGCAGTATAGGAGAATAGGGTGAACTTTAGGGCCGAACATTCCAAGGCACACCACGACACCTGTCACTGGCTGCAAGGTGGGGGTGGGGCCGGAATGGCATGAGTATTACAGCCAATGATCCCAAGTCCACACCCCTGATGCCTGTCAGTCTCTACAGGGTGGGGTATTACAGTTGGAAACCCTAACGTCGTGGCGTTTGTTGGTATTTTCATTCCAAATTTTCAACATGTGCTTTTTGTGACCCCACCTCATGAACAGCAGCACAATCAGTTTCTTAGCTGAAAGGTAGTTTTGCACAGTGGCTATGCCATTTGGTGAAACAGGGCAAAACACATTCTAGGCAGGATGTGAAGAATTACAACTGTATAATTCATGAGGAGGTGTAAAAAATGTCAACATTGAAAATCTGGAGTGAAAATATGAAAATTGGTGTCATTAGCATGCATAGAAACTGTGCAATACACTTCCATAACCCAATTATTTTGGGATTTGTTAACCACATTTTCAACATAGGCATTTTGTGATGTCCCTCATGAACAGTGGCACTGTGATTTTGTTAATTTGTCCCAAAGTTGATTTCCCACAGCGACCATGTCATTATGCATACAGGTGTGAAAACACATTTGGACAGGATGTGAAAATAACAGCTGTACTGGTCATAAGGAGGTGTGGAAAATGGCAGTGTTAAAATCTGGCATAAAAATATTGCAAATTTGTGATGTTACAAGGGTGCGTGGAAACTGCTAAATGCACGCTTGTAACACAGTCATTTTATGGACTTTCATCACCAGATTTTCAATGTACACATTTTAGGACCTCTGCTCATAAACAGTGTCACCATCATTTTCTCAAACTGTCCCAAAAACTGATTTCGCACAGCGACCGTGATATTCAGCGCCGGAGGTGAGGAAATACATTTTGGCCAGGATACATAAAATGAAAGCTGTACTCTTCATAAGGAGGTGTGGTAAAATGCCAATTTTGAAAATCTGGAGTAAAAATATTACAAATTCATGAAGTTATGAGCTGCATGGAAACTGCACAACACACACTCCTAAAACAGCTATTTTTTGGATTTTTTTCACCAGATTTGCAACATAGGCTTTTTGTGAGCCCTCATGAACAGTGGCACCATCATTTCATTAATCTGTCCCAAAAGGTGATTCCGGCAGTGACCGCGAAATCACCTTTGGGACCGAATAACACCATAACAGTGATTGAATTCATGGGGAGTGGTCCCAATAACCCCATATTGAAAATTTGGTGCCAAAATTCCCAAAATGGATGAGATATGTACCAAAGTTGAAAAAAAAGCCCTATTTATGCCATTATACAGCTTACTGGCATTTCTTCAGTTCGCGGTCAGCTTTGAAGAGTGCAGACGTGTTCTCGGTCCACTGAAGATCATTGCACCAGACTCCAGAGGTAAGTATGGGGTGGGAGGTGTGGGGAAGCAGGGTACACAGAGGGTGGGCGTGGATTAGGGAGTGGGGTAGGAGAGACCACAAGGAACCTTTTTTTTTTAATAGGTTAAAAAAAAGACAATGAGGGTAGGTTTTCTTTTTTTGCAGGTGTTTGTTTGGTACACTGGGTGGGCCCCAGGTACCACATGCATAATGGGGGACCAGGCTGATGAGGAGGATTGGGCCCTGTTGGCACAAAAAGGTTTGGGGCACCCATGATACCAAGGGGATTGGGCACCCCATCAGCACATGGCACACATTGGGGCTGGGGTCACTATGCTGACAGGGAATGGGCTCCGTCAGCAAATTAAACTAGGCAGGGGGACTGAAGCTGATGGGGATTGGGCCCCCATTGGCAAGGAAGACTGTTGGGGTGCACATGATGCAGGGGGGATTGGGCAACCCTCAGCATCACATAGAATGGGTGGGTATATGCTGATGGGGAGTGGGCTCCTCATGTGGGCAAATGAAGTGGCTGCAGCAGGCAGTGCCACCATGTTTAGGCTGGGGAAGTGCCACCAGCAAGTGCATGTCGGGAAGTGCCGCCATGGATGAGCTTTTTCTCATTGCAGTAGACCTTTCCTTAGATGTGCTCACCACATTACGTGTTGCTGGTGTGGTGCCTGCATGCTACCTTATTGGGGAATGAGGATGCACCTATTGATCCGTGCCCTGCATTCATCCACAATGACCATGCTTCCAAATCTGCTGTTATTGAATATGCTGGCTGGTGAGCCAACATAAGAAAAGAGTTAGAGATGAAGAAAGCATGGATAACCAAGATAACTAGTGGCATCACATACAGAGTACAAGACCAGCCAAAACAGGGAAGAAAGCTGAATCATTTATAGTTCCAGTATACAACGGTTTTGCCCCCTAAACTCACTAATTCCAGAAGACTTGTCACATATCATGGACAACCCTACCCCTGCACTTGTATAACTATAGGCAAGGATAAAACTGTAATAAATCCAAAAATCCATTAACAACACCATTACCTCTGGCTGCAGGTACTAATCAGTCAGCATGCTCAGAGAACAATATCAGCAAGCAGCAGGAAGCTAACACAACTAGTAATACCAGAGAAAGTGCTATGTCATGAAAACCCAGGAGAATGCTACAGTTAATGACATATGCCCGAACACATATTCATACTGGGGACTCCATCACAAAATATACGGACAGATTTTCAACCAGTAGGAATAAGGAGAATATAGTAGTTGTAGCTATAGTGGAGCAACCATAAAGGACATCACTAGAATGCTCTGGAATTCTTCACAATTTTAACAGCCCTAAAACACTAATCCTTCATGCTGGCACAAATGATTTTGGCAGACAGGAGGCTGATAGGATAGTGAAGGACATGAAACAGGCAGCCAAAACCCTACAGAAGTTAAGTGCAAAACCAATGATATCAGAAGTACTACCAGTACCCAAGGCTGGCAAAGATCTTCAACCTCTCCCTAAGGCATTGCCAATTCCCATCACTTTGGAAAAGGCTACCATCACTCCTGTGCACAAAAGTGGAGAAGTCACTGCATACCAGTTACAGGCCCATCTTGATCATCCCTCCATTATCCAAAGCACTGGAATGAATTGTCTCTGACCAGCTTGTAGAGTTCCTGGAAAAACATAAAATACAGTGCCCTGAACAGCATGGCTTCTGCAGAGGGCACAGTACCACCACGGCATTGTTGGAATTCACCGGTTACATCCATGATGCATTTGACCAAGAACTTTGCAGGGGGGAGCCATATTCATTGATCTAACAAAGGCCTTTGATACAGTAAATCACCCACTTCTACTCAGGCAACTGTCTGCTCTTGGGTTTTCCAATGATACACTGCCCTGGTTTGCTAGCTATCTTGGAGGGAGGGTCGAAAGTGTTAAAATTGCTGGTGTCTCCTCAGTTGAAAAGCCAGTACTCTCTGGTGTCCCCAGGGTCTATACTGGGTCCACTACTCTTTTCTCTTTTTCTTAACAGTCTCCCTGTCATCTGCCAGCAGAGGATACTGCTCTGTGCAGACAATGCAGTCCACTTTTCTAGCAATCAGGATTTTAATCTGGTTGAGAGTCAACTGCAATGGGATTTCAGGCTCATGGAAAAATGGTTTGACTCTCAGAAACGTATTATGAACTATAAAAAAACTAAGGTCATGTCCTTCTGCAATGCACGTAGCAAGTATAAACCTCTACATCTCGCCATCAAGAACCAAGATGGGACCTCACTTGATCTGGTCCAAGAGTTCAAATACCTCGGCATCACCCTGGACTGCTCACTGTCTTACTCCCAGCACGTAGGTCAAGTTGCTAAGTCAACCAACATATGCCTTGGCCTGTTCCACAAGTACAAACACTGTATGACCTCTGATGCCCTTAGACTGGCCATCCACAGTTCTGTTACCTCCATAATCGACTATGGTCTAGTCATATATGGCTCTGCCTCCCCTACTGCCCTCCGGAGGATATCTGTGATGCTCAACAATGCCTGTAGACTTCTCACAGGGGCTGACCACCTAACACACACCTGTGACCTGTACGCCCAGGCTAGATGGCTCTCACTCATCAGTAGAATACAATACCAGACCTGTCTGATAGCCAAAAAGTCCTCCTCGACTCATGCCACCAGGTGTGGCTAGGATCCTAACTACCAACATCAGTACTCAGACAACACGTGATTCTCAATCCCGGACTTTCCAGGTCCCCAGGCATCAGACTTGACTGGGTCAAAGATCCTTCATGCACAGGGCCTCAGTGGTTCAACATGCTTAACAAGGAAACTCTAGCAGTGGTAACGCTAAGCCCCTTTAAAAGGCAACTACGTCTATTCCTCCCCTCTACCTCACAGTGTGACTGCCTCCCCTAAGTATTGCTCTACGCCCCTTACCCTTACAGTGGCTGTAACCAGCTTTTCCCTCCATGCTTTCACTGCACCAGCCTCCCCCTTCTCCTTTGCCCCCAGCTCACCAACCCATCCCCCTCCCTAAGGGCATATTCTACTCTTCAGCTACTGGCTCTTTTCCCCCTCACTCTGTCCATTCTTGCCTGACAACGACACCTACCTGTCAGCTTTTTCCTGATTTTCTCCTTCAGAGATGTTGTTTTACCATGAATTCTGTTAAAGCTAGCTTATGTTGATCTACTTCAACTTACTGACAGTACTACTTAGGCCTTAGTAATCAATATGTTTAGTTTGTAATCTTTGTTCACCTTTGTGATATGTCACCCCATCCTCTGACGGCAATTTTGTAAATGAGCAGTCCCTGCTCAAAGGTACTTAATCCTAGAGATTAATAAATAAATAAAAATAACATAAATAATAATATAAAATCATACAACAATTGGTTAAGGAGATGGTGCCTCACAAACGATATCCTATGTATTAGAACCTGGGAGCTTTTCACAATGATAACACCTTATTCTGTCATGATGGACTACATTTAAGTGAGAAGGGCTCCAGGTTATTAGCTGTATGTTTAAGAATACAATAAAAGGAAGCAAACAGGACAAAAAACTAGACAACAGGGATAAGGGCTAAGGACAAGCAAAATAGTAATGAAGTCACAAATCACAACAGTATTAAGACATGTAATAAAATGGACTTCCTTCCTATTGACCAATGCAAAAGCCTAAATGCCATAAGAATGGATGAATTAGAACTGATATTACATCACAAAAGTATTGATGTGGCTGCTATAACTGAAACTTTGTGGAATTGCAACATTCCAGTGTACAATGTCTACTATAAAACAGGAAATCAAGAAAAGGAGGGGTCACTCTGTTTATATAGAACAACATAATTCACAAATCAATAAATGACACACCAGATGATGTGATAAATGAAACACTATGGGTAGAATTACTTAGAGAAAAGCAACAGAATCTTTGTTGGGCTTGTGTTATAGACCCCTGACATAAACATGTAAGCACAACAATGTCTAATAGACAGTATTGAAAATAAAGTAACCCACAAGGAGATTATACTACTTGGCGACTTCAACGCACCCGAAATCAACTGGAATGAGGGCACTGCTAGTAATAACCAAGAACAAATGTTCCTTGATGTGTGTGCCACAATTGGTTTACAACAATTAATTACACAACCCACTAGGAATAATAACATACCAGATCTAGTGCTAACAGACATCCCCCATCAAATTAGTAACATCAAGATACATGAACCCCTAATAAATGGTGACCACAAAGTTATAACATTATCAACACAAATGCCTCCAAGAAAGGAAACTGGAAAAACAGTTTTTAAAAACTATAACACAGCCAACTTTCATAAACTCAAACAAGAACTTTATACATGGCAGTGGGATAATGTATCTACTTCTTCTGAAGAATTATGGACCAGAGTTAAAAATAAACTATTAGACTTAGAAGATAAATATATCCCCAACAAAGTGACCTATAACAAAAGGGGTAAGGTACCAATCTGGCTGACATCCAACATCTCTAAACTGATAGCTAAAAAAACGGAGGGCCTACAGAGCCTTAAAAAGGGACAACAACGATTATGATAAATATAAATACAAGACTATACAAAAAAATGTAAATAAAATATTAGATTCGAAAATAAAAAAATTTAATTCAAACTAGCACATGTAAAAGATGGAGGTAAAATTTTATGCATATGTTAACAATAAAAACAAGCTATGAGGCCTATTGACCCTTGAAAACTGGCAACAGGGAAATATCAGACCCTCAAGAGATGGCAAAGGAATTAAATCGATAGTTTTGTTCTGTTTTTAGTAATAACAGCAGACCAATGCCAAATAAGAGAAACAACAATGAACAATTACCCGAAATCTCCAAAAGTGATATAAAAAATAGTCTAAGGAAAATAAAAACTAATAAGTCACCTGGTCCTGACAAACTACATCAGAGATTGTTAAAGGAACTATCCACCTGGTTGGTGGATCCACTCCACAAAATATTTAATATGTCACTTGTCTCGGGGTAATTCAGCAAGACTGGAAAACAGCAGTAGTTGCACCCATTTTTAAAAAGGGAAACGGGAGAAATGTCAAACTATAAACCAGTTAGCATTACTAGCATTCAGAGAAAAGTATTTGAATCGCTAATAAAAGAAAAACTAGAAATGGAGATTACCACTAGAAAATTAGTAGACAATAATCAACACAGCTTCAAAAATCAGAGGTCATGCCTTACCAGTAATTATGTGTTTTATGAAAGGGTGAGTGCATTGCTAGAGCAAAAAATTCCTGTGGATGTTGTGTGCTTGGAGTTTCGTAAAGCCTTTGATAAAGTACCTCATTCAGTGTTAATTAACAAAATGTATCATATGGGGCTAAGAAATAGAACACAGACGGTATGCATCAGGGTACATTATTCTGGTATAGGATCGGTAACTCGTGGTGTGCCACAGGGTTCTGTGTTAGGACAGTGTTATTCTCCATCTTCATATCTGACATGACTGACCAACTCAGTAATTTTGCAATCAAATTGCAGACAACACTAAGATAGCTACAAGTTAGCTGACGATTTGAGAAACAAGCATTGAAAAGGACTTATGCACTCAAGAAGATTGGGCAAAGACAAATGGCATGCTTTTCAATACAGACAAATGTGTTATGATGCACTTAGGTGACTCTAACATACAAAACAAGTATTCACTGAACGGAAGAGTTTTGAACTCAGTTGATACTGAAAAAGATCTGGGAATCATTATTTCATCTGACCTAACGTTTAGTAAATATTGTAGTGAGGTCTTCAATAAAAGTAATAGAATGATAGGGTGCCTAAAAAGAGCTTCAACAACTAGAAATAGGAGATGCATTCTGCCATTGTTCAAGACTTATGTGAGGCCACACCTGGACTATTGTACTCCACTATGGAGCCCATACCTTTGTAAAAATGTGATAAGACTAGAGGGGGTCCAGAGAAGGATAACAAAACTAACTGATGGTATGCAGAATAAAAACTATGAAGAGAGGTTAACTGAGTTGAATTTATACCTTGGAATTTAGGAGGACAAGGGAGACCTACTGCAAATGTTCCAGATATCCAGGGACTAACGCTGATGGCTGACTTGGTGTGATACATAACAGAAGGAATTGTAATTTGAGAAGTCATACCTACCAATTAATTTTAACATACCCCAAAAAGAAATAGAGTATGTTTTTACTATACACAAAGAATAATACCTATATGGAATTCCTTCCAAAATATGTAGTCAACGTTAACAACTTTGATAGCTTCAAAATCAGCCTTGATAAATACTTACTGAGTAGAAGGTAACTAATTTCAGCAAGCTGAGATGTACGAATATGGGACAATGGTTTACTGTACATCTTACACTTCCTAGTATAACTCCTAGTAATATGGGCCTCATGCAGTATATGTCAGCTGGGTACTATACACAGACAGGATATATGTGAAAGTTATCTGTCACTAACATGAGGTCAACCCCAAAACACATATCAGGTCAGATTTAAAAAGGTACAGCTTATGTGGTCATGACACGGTGGGTGAATTTGGTATCCTGCTAAGTTGGGACCAAAATGGACAAAAGAGGGCAAACTATGAGAAAAAAGGCTGCAAAAACTAAGTACCAATGGATGTGCTATAAATAACCGCAAAGCTTGTTTTATTTTTATCTGATATTGTTCTTTCATTAGTGGTGGCTAACAGAAGGAGGGTTATGGCTGTCATCTGAAGCTGGATATTACTTTGAAAAGGTGAGTACTGAAGTAGGCCCACTGGCGCAGTGAGCTGAGGTGCTGTGGCACCTCACCTCTCACCATGCCAGTGACCCGCTTTGGGGTGTGTTGTCCCAGCTTTTGCCGCCATCATGTGGACCATGGTGGTAGCGTTAATGCTTGGGAGCCAGTCTGAGGTCAGGGGAGTGAAAGGAAGTGCTGTTCTGGAATACATGTGTGCCTCCATGAACATGCATCTTCCATGCTGCTGTGGCTCCAGGACTAAGGGAGAAAACAGGAATAGGTCTGCCTGGGCTCAGTCATGTCCTGTCTGCCAGCCACCTACTCTACACTGACACCTGGCTGAGACCCAACCACTGGATATGCATCTCCAGGTGGGGGGAGGATGGCTCTTCCCTGCCTGGGCCCACCACAGGGGGCAATCCATGTTGGTCTATAGGATCTGGCTATGTTGAAGAAGGTTGCAGAGCAGGAGGGGGCAGGGGTGGCACTGATAGGCCCTGCTGGGTGGACCGTGGATGAAAAAGCTTGATACAAAAAAGAAAAGGAAGGTACCAATGGGTAGGAAGGTGAGTATGGGTGCCAAGTGGGCTGTGGTGATGGGGCCATTTTTTACTTGTACTGGAGGAGGGTGGCATGGGTGCTATTTGGTGGAGGGGGAGTCTGCTACAGTCCCAGTGCAATGTGTGTGATGATGCAGCTGCTTTGGCCCATACATTACATCTGCTGCAGGTCCAGGGCAATGTGTGTGATGCTGCAGCTGCTTCTCAGGCCACACAGAATTCCACTGTAGGTGCAGCACAATTTGTACAATGATGCATCTGGTTTGGGCCTCTTGTGAAGTCAGCAGCAGGTCCATTTCAATGTGTTTGATGATAGCACTGCTTTGGCCCCACTCATGAAGTCTACTACAGGTCTGGTTCGATGTGTGTGATGCTGCAGGTGCTTCTCGGGCCACTCATAAACTCCACTACAGGTCCAGGACAATGTGTGCAATGGTGCAGCTGGTTTGGGCCTCTTGTAGTATGCTGCAGGTGTGCTGCACTGTGTGTGATGATGCAACTGCCTCAGACCACTCACAAAGTCTGCAGCTGGTCTAGCAAAATGCAACTGATCAAGCAGCTGCTTCTCAGGCCACAAGTAGCGCAATGTATGCAGCTATGAACTGTGGCTGCTTCATAAGTGGCCCACAGGACCACTCCCAATGTCCACTACAGGTCTGAGCAAGGTACATGATGCTTTAGAAGCACTGAGACAAGTACAGTGTTCATTATGGGATGCAAGAAAGAGGAACTTGAAGGTGTCAGCTGTTATAGATCTTTTTCAAAAAGAAAGGAAATAATTTGAAAAAAAATATCATATTTAAAGGAGATGCGCTGGAACAAAACAGAGATGCGCCATGATCTCAGAAAATGTGCAGAAGCGCACATTTGAAAGGGAGAGCTGCATCATGCATTTCTGAATACACAATCATGCAGAAATAATGTATGTGGTGCAGGTGCAGGGGCACTCATCATGCAAGTGCATATTCAGCCAAAATGTGCAGTGATGTCAAATATCACAAAAATGTGCCATGCAAAGTGAGATATGAAAGATGATTATTGCCTAAATTGGCCAGCCACCCATAGGCAAGCTGCAGAACTGCAGACAGAAGACCCTGAGACAGCCCTTGGAGGTGCACTAGGATGTGCTCCTGGCACCCACTCACTGCAGTCATGTCAGGACAGTAGTACTCAAAGCCACAGCCATGCTGTGCCTGCCTGCCGGACAACTGCCAGGTGCAGGTGGTGGCACCACTGGCACTGCCCAGTCAGCCACCACCTTGCCACACCCAGGTCAGTGATGCCCATCTGCCACATGCCACCTCAGGTGCCCCTCTAGCATACCAGTGAGGCAGAGAGCTACAATGCAGTACATGTACCAGGTGCACCTGTCCAATCTGGCTTCAGCTTGAACGCCGCTTCTTTCTGAGATTAAACCAGACAGGTACGCTTATTTTATCTATCCCAAAGGTACTGTCATATTGAGTGCTGGACAGTGTAATGATGGCTGCTCTTAAGTCACTCTGTGCAATGCTTAAAGTTTTCCGTGTCTCCCCTATCTCAGACCTGGGACAACGTTGTTCAGAATCCCAACGTTGTTGTACCATGGATTACCTCGGAGTGGCTCCTGCAAATTAGAGAGGCCAGACTTGAGCATTTCTTTAGCAGGGACTCACTTCTTTCTTCCGTGATATTCTGGAGAAATTTGATATACCTAGGAGAGAGATTTTCAAAGTCTATCAACTGAGACATCTGATCAGCCGGAGATTTGGTACCAATTTTAGGGACTCGGTTGTTTATCCTTTCTCTTCCGGAATTATCAATCTTGCTTCCCAATCCCATTCTATTTCTCTGATATATTCCTTCCTTTTGAATTATAATTTGCTGGATACGGTCGAAGGCTCGGTGTATGGGCACACCTTCTACCTGATATTTCCCTGGACTGGTCCAGTATTTGGAAAGATCTTCATAGATACCATACCCAGGACAGGTTGCGATTAACGCAATATTATATTGTCAATAACCTCTACTATACTCCGGTTAAACTCTTTCAGCTTAAGAGGGCCTCTCATTCAAAGTGCTCTAGGTGTTTGCAAGGGGAGGGTAACTTAATCCATATGTTCTGGGAGTGTCCTAAAGTTGCCCCCTTGTGGTCTCTGGTCTGGGACTATCTTGATCCTCTTCTGGGTCTGTCCAGTTTTTCTGTCCTGAGATATGTATTTTAGGGAACTCTCCTATAGATAGTGTTGAACGGATACTATATGGCTTTGGTGTCTATGGCTGTTAAAAAACTGGTTTTAAGACATTGGACTGACTAACTGGCCTTGTCATTTATGGATTGGTTGACTGAACTGGTCTCATACCTTCAATCTGAAAGGTTGATTGCTAGTCTTAAATGTCGCTTGGACCTATTTCAGAGGAGATGGAGTAAACTCCAAGCCCTGTGTTTGACCTAACTTATATAATTCTGAGACCCGACTCCTCAAGTCTGCTTCTCACTTTAAGATTTATGTTAATTTTTATTGTTAAGTTTGCCTTGCTTTTACACAAATGTCAAGATTTGAAGTTTGTGGTGATATGTTGCTTTGTCCAGACGATGTTTGGTGTTTGTCGGTGCACCCCGGTGGGGGGGGGGGAATGGTTTGTGGGGGTTGAGCGTTCGATACTGTATAATTTTCTTGTATTTGTGGTTGGGTGGGTTGGCGGGATTGTGGGTGGGATTGGGTTTGGGAGGTGGGGGTTTTGTGTTATTTTCTTTTGTTGGGGGTTGGGATATGTGGGGGAGGGTTTTAGTTTTGGGTTGTACCGTTCATTCTAATGTTTTCTTGTATTTTCTTGATGTGTTTTGTATTATGATGTTGTTGTTTTGTTTTTATCAAACTCAATAAATTTAAATTTCAAAAAAAAAATGTACCAGGTGCAAAGGCCTGCACCCATGTAGCTGTCAGAGTGCCACCTGGTGTAGGCATGTGCCCATGGTGGTATCTGGGACAATGGTGAGCAGGATGCAGGTGGTAATGGTAGCAGCATGGCATGGATCAGGGATAGCCCAGTGGCACAAACCCGCAGTGGCACACCATGGGTGGGATATTCAAAGGGTTTGAGCATGGCAACACTGTTACGCCATGGCAACCCACTGATGCACCAGCATGATATTCAAAAGGGATGTTGCACCGCAGATCCAGATGCTGGGGTGCACCAGTAATGTATGCGGCACAAGTGCGGGGGGTGTACCCATGCATATTCCGCACATCTCAATATTCAACCAGGGATGTGCGGCGCATATGCAGGTGCAAACCCTACTTGCGCCACACACTGGTGCTCAAAGCTGAGCCACAAAGAAATAGGAGCAAGGGCTGGCCACCCACAGGTGAGCTGCCATACTCCGGGGCCAGGGTCTGTCGGTGTCGTGCCCCCCATGCCTGATCGCGGGCATATGTAGTATATGTTATCCTTACATCCTCAGATCCAGTGATTACTTCAGCCTAATCACAGTAGGCAAGGGCATATTTAAATTACTTATTGTCTCGGTGGTCAGTGTATTTCTTCGTCGCTTCACTGAGCCCCGGCCACCAGTTTCGTCAGTCAGCAGTAGAGCGGTGTTCTCACCCATAGCCGCCTCGCCGGCTCGCCAACCGACTGCATACTGTAGTAAAAGAGGAGTGTCCTTGGTCCACATGGTCGGCCAATGGGCGGTAGAGCGCATCAGACATACAGTCCAGATACGTGAATGGAGTCATTCACACATCTGGACTGAGTAGTATTAGTATGAGGTCTAGATGCCCATTGGTCCATGCTAGGACCAATGGGTGTACTGCTGTACAGTATGCAGTCAGTTGGAGGGCAGCCGGATGACTTGGCGGGTGGGGAGCTGCTGTCTGCTGCTGACCTGGGGGGCGGGATGGCAGGGCTCAGTGGGCTGGTGGGGAGGGGGGTACCACTGGAACACCAGGGATAATGTACAATGATTTTAAATATACCTATGCCTGTGATCGAGCTGGAAGCAGTCCACTGATCACTAGGGATATTGGACGTTTTCTAAATATACTCATGCCCGCAATCGGGCATTGGGGCACTTTTCCGTGATGTGCAGGGGGCGTCAGTCCCTGACAGCTGCAGCCTAGCAGGGCACCAGGTGCAAGTCACAGGGGATCGGCGCACCTGCATGCAAATAGGGCCATAATTACATGCTAATGGCCCCAGTTGCACCTTGCATGCACTATGACTCCATTTGCATATCCACCACTGAATATCATGGCTCCTGCACCTAGCGCAACCGCACTTGCACTGGTACATCCCTCTGCTCCACTCTTTCCACTTGCACTGGTGCAGTGCCACTGTGCCATGCACAATGTGGGAGGCCAGGTTGCAATATTCAACGGTGCTAAGTCATGGCGCAGCTCCATTGAATATCACCCAGGCCATGCCCTGGCACATCCCAGTTGTGCTGCACCCTGCTTGTGCCCCTGCCTGGCGTATTTCTGAATATCCCACCCCATAGGTGCACATAACATGCCCATGCCAGACCAATGCCACCAGTAACCACATACATGTCATCGATGCCATCCCTGCAGTGTGACAATGCCACAGGGGCCCTGGATTTGAGTCACTGTGGTGTACTGGTGGTGGACAGTGTGCAACTGTGAGCAGCATGGAGCAGGGGTGGCACCACCTGCAGCCTGGAGGTGGCAGAGGGATGCCCCAAGGACACTGGACTGTTCCAGTGTTATAGCACTGCATACCTTCCAACTGTCACACTGGACAGGGTACGGTACTCATCTTATCTCTCAGACACCCTCTGACCTGTATAGAGTAGGTGACAGTACACTCTGACCACTGAGACTGTTATGCAGAATTGTATGATACTATGAGATGCTAGGTTACCATCACACATTAGCAACATTAGTGCACTTATTTCCACAGTCTTTCGAGCTTGCACCATTATGTGTGCTACTTTGTCACACATTCTGCCCAGTCATACCTCTCAACTGTCCCTGATTTTCAGGGATCTCCTTGATTTTGCCTCAGAAATTTCTTCTGTCCCTCCAATATTTGACATTTCTGTCACTGAAGAGTAGGGATTGGAATCACAAAATAATGCCAGCCATTGGTGTTACAGTCTAGTTCTCATTAAGAAAATGATATTCACACTAAGAAGCATGTTGTACACAGCTTCTGGAACTAATATTACTATTTTTTCAGATGCACCCCTGATTTTGGTCATTTGTCCCTGATCATTTTAAGCCTTGTCCCTGACTTGTAATGAGGAAGGCTGAGAGGTATGCCAGTTGTCACACACCTTGGCACACAGTTGGTGCTACAGGGTTGAGGGTATGTAGCACTTTACTCAGGCCAGTGCAGTCCACCCACACTCACCCATGCATTCTCACCTCCTGCTAGGCTGCAGTACCTCCTGATCATGTTTTTTTTCCAATTGTTTAATCAGATGAGTCAAACTAAGCTGAAAGCTTGTTTACTGGTGCAACCTAGGAGCACAGCGAAGTTAAGTGACTTGCTCAGGGTCACACAGTATGCAAGTGGGGGCTGTGGGATTCAAACCCAGGTCTCCAGATTTGCAGCTCACAGTCTTAAACCACTGCACTATACTGCCTCCTTTGTGGAGTGGTGGTGCTGCCCTGCAATGCTGGAACTGCACATGCCAATGGTATGCAAATGGCCTGAATACATTCCAGTATTGAGATGCAAATGTGCTGTTTGGGCACTGACTATGCAGTGGAGTCATTTGCACATCCTGGCTGAATATTGCAAATCTGCATGCTGCACAAGTGGCTTTACATCACGCACTTCTGTATGCTTTGTACTGGGCTCTGGGTACCTTCCGTGCCACACATCTCTCACTTCGCAATCTCACTTGTTTGGAATATTTAGTTGCAAATATGTGATCGCATTTTACAGCACACCTTCTGAATATATCATTTTTTGTGCCAGCGCAGTTGAGATGCATGGAACAAGCACTTGCACAATGCAGCGCCCTATGTCTATTATGGTTGAAACACAAAGTGCATAAAATGGGGAAATGAAACATTAGGGTTAAAAAGTCTATGGAACCCTGATAAATCTGTGGTGTACTGTTCTTTGAGGTTCACAGCATAATGCAATGCAGTGCTCTCATTCTCCTAATATCTGCACTGTCTTGTTAAACAAAGCAAATAGGCTGGCAGTATAGCCTAGAGGTTAGAATAACGAGCTGTGAATGAGTTTGGTACATCCAGCAGACCTGGTATGATTCCTACAACTTCCACTTGTATACTGTGTGATGGAGCAAGTCACTTAACCACCCAGTGCTCCTAGGTTGCCCCTGAAAACAGGTACGTATCCATAGAGGGCTTTCCCTGGTTACCGAAAGACAAAAAAATAGTAACTGAACAATCAGGGGTTGATTTTAACATTGTTTTACTAGTGCAAGGCTTAGTGAAAATTGACTAGGACTAATGCAACTAACCCTCTACTTGTCCATCTTGACTACCTGGCTGGCAACTGAGTTAAAAAAGTCCCTACTTTAGAAAGCTGTAGTCCTCATGGTAATAATCTCCTTCAGTGTTCCAGATGGCCTGGTGTGATTAGTAGCCAAGAGTTGCAATTATCTGGCAGTGCAACAGAAGGATTCCACAAAAGACTTAATTATGAGTCAGTATCACACCATTGTTATTTTGATTTCACCTAGAGTCCAGGCTGTGATCACGAGAAGAGTGCTGGTAAATCACTAGCACCCAGTGTTCTGAACGTATCTTTATGTGTCTGATGATTTGCCCCACATTATTAAGATCAATGCCCTCATTTCCCTACATTTTCAGTGTCTGTATTCAACATTTCAGTGACATACTAATACTAAAAGTAAGCAGGGTCTGTCCTGCAGGCGAGGGATGGATTTTATTCCAGCCTCACCACAGTTGCCCCCCAATCTTCCACTCCAAACGTTCCCTGGACACCACTGCAGACCAGACTCTGAAATGACTATCCATAGTCCCCTAGCTGATGTTACTGGCAGTGAAATCCATGTAGTCCCACCCTTATCCCACCCAGCATGTCCTTCCATCTTAAAACAATGCTTTAGAGCACGTATGGTAAACTATAAACCTTAATAAAATATATAATTTGAAAGGTTAAAATGAGCACTTTGGGGTGCATAGATTATCCTAAATAGATACAGAAGTGGTAGAACTTCATGCTTGGTTACTGTTTCCCTGGACTGATAAAAGGACAATGTTTAAAAATGCTATTATTGTTGGTACAGATCATGTTAAAATCAATACTTTTTTGTCTGGTATATATAAATAAAACATTTTCTATTTCCCAAGCGCCCTATGTTTGTGTAGCCCCCACAAAGAAATCCTTAGATCTGCCCCTGGCTCACTTGTCACTGTATGAAAACTTCCAGAAGTACTGGTCTCTGTCGATCACAGGGTGGTGGTTGAAAGTGTCTTTCTGCCCGACTCTCTTCATTCTCTGTGGGTGAGGGTGAGTTTGTGGTTGGGTGAATGATGATGTCAGCTATTGTGTGTGCCGAGCTAGGGCTGCTTGACTGAATATTTGCTGCTGTGGGATCTTTTGGCTTGGTGGGGGATACAGAAATAGGAAGAGGTACCCATGGTACAAAACAAGGTGGGGGAGCTACACTGTGAGTGAATGTCATGCCTCTTTCTTTTTTTTTTTTGCTGGGGCAGGAAGCAATGTAGGATCAGGATACATGAACAATAATCAGGGTATTTCTTGGCTTGCGTGTTTTTCTTGTAAATGTGACTTGCTTTTTGCTGGATTGACAAAGGTGCCAGAAGGACGGCATCTAGGGTCATGGAATCTGGGGATCAGAATTTGTTGCTTAACAGAGAGGTCAGAGCATGTCTAAATTTCAGATATTTCCAGTGGTGTTGTTGTGGGAGGTCAAATTGTTGCCTAAGTTGCTGGAAGGACTTTAGGGAACTGCTGGTATTATCAAGCAGGCCCTTTAACACAGTGATGTCTTTTGCTTGCAAGTCTGGCCTGCCCTCAGTGGTAATTTTCGTTGTTGGCCCATAGCGGGAGTAGGAAGGATTTTCTGGGGACCAGTTCAAGAGTTTTGCTACTTTGTTCCATTACACAATTGAATGTTTGGGCATGAGATGGGATTTAAATACTTTGGGGAGCTGATCGAAACATACCCCTGCCCCCAGAGTCTTGACACGAGTGCTTCTTCACACTCCACTCATCTAGGGGGTCCCTCTGGCATCCCTCAGGCTGAAACAGACGCAGTCTGGTGGACAGTTTGTGCCATTCTTTCAGGCAAGTATATTCTTCCCCTGGAGAAGTCTTGCAACATCTTCTTGCGACTCAGTCTCCTGGGTCTGGACTCTCAGAAGGACAGCATGTCCTTCTGGATCCTTTTGGTATGTATGGGCTCTGTACTTATTGGGAGGTTATCTAGCATATATTGGATTTTTGGTGCTGCCAATCATTTTGTAGGCATGGGCTCTTCCCCAGTGGGATAGGTGTAGATGTTTTCATCTGGTGAAGTCTTTTTCTAGCGTCACCTCCAGAGGGTCCAGATTGAGCTTTCCATAGATTGTAATTCCCAGGAAAATAAATCCCTAGGTATTTCATCTTGTCTAGTGCTGCTGTCAAGTTGCAGGGTAACCTGACAGTTGGCAGGTTGCTTTGTGTGATGCCAAGAGAAGGACTTTGTAACATAAACCTTATATCCAGACATTTGGCCATACTGATCGATCACCTCATCACTAGTGATAAGAATCAGCATCTCTAGCGCTCATGCATTTTGTCCTGATTTCTGCCGCAAGGCTCCTAGGATCTGGCGGCAGCATTTTCTGATTTCAAGCCATGATTTATTTATTTCTGTAGAATGTAATCCTGCTATTGGTTAAAATATGATGTGATGTCATTGACAACATCACATGTCAAGCATTGAGGGAGTTTTAGGATAAGCAAGATGGGAAGTGAAGCTTGGCACCACGTAAAACTGTATATTTGAATGACAATTCACCAAAACAATGAATATATATATAATGCAGCATGATGCAAATTCATGAAATTTCTGCAACCATGGAATCATAGAATTCCAGGGCCTTTGTATGGATTCATGAGATCTGGTGAGGATTACTATAATATCATCGGCAAAGGCCAATGCCTTATGCTCTCCTCTGACGTGGACCCCATGGATATGGGGGTTTTGCCTGATAGCCTGTAGGTGGGGCTGTAGGTCCATACTGAAGAGCTGGGGTCAGACGGGCAACCCTGCCTAGTTCCTCTCCCCACTGGTAATGGAGGGGGTGCCAGTCCATTAGTGGTGACTGAGGTTGAGGCCTGAGAGTATAGAATGGAACTAATGGTAATATTTGGGCCGAGCTCAACTGCTTCTTCAAGGTGTGGAATAGAAACCCCCACTACACCTGGTCAGATACTTTCTCGCATCCAGAGACAGCAGAACCATGGCTGGATGAGGGTGTGATGAGTACCAGAAATGGTTTATCAGACTCCTGGTGCTGTCTGCACCTTTATGGCCTGGAACAAACCAGACTTAGTCTTTGCAGATCAGGTGGGAAATTACTTTCTTCACTCATTCGGCAATCATCTTTGCAAATACTCTACAGTCATCTGGGACTAAGGATATGGGATAGGGCTGTGTGAGTAACAAATAATATTTTCCAAATGCCACAAATAATACACTATTGATTATTCAGATCCAAATAAATGAAGAGTGGCACAATTCATGCCTATACCTATTTGGGAAATTCAGATACAAAAAAAAAAGAAAGAAATGGCCCCTGTGATAAACAACCCTCCTCATACCCCACCTTCTGTAAGAATCCATCCCACCATCCTTCCCTCCAGCACTCAAAAATAAAAAAATTATCCCAGGATGGACAGCTAGCACAACCTATCCTCCATGTGCATGTGTAGTGATAGTATAATATGTTGATTATTGTGACTCCATTTTGTATTATGTGACTCCATTTTGTATTGTGTGACTCCATTTTACATGCTGCTTATTTAATTGGTGTTTTGCTCTTTAGATAGCCTCATTATTATGTTTTGCTTCAGACAGTGTATTTTGCTGACTTGAAGGTCGCATACAAGATGTTGTGAGAATCTCTGGCATTGTTTGGCTCATGATGTTCTGGACACCTGGCCAGTGCTTAGGGCATGATGATCTAACGAATGCCAACTATTTATTACGAGAATAAGTGGTGTTTGTCATGCTGAACTCGTGATGTTCTGGGCACCTGGCCAGTGCTTAGGACATGATGGTTTAGCATTTCTAAATACCAGATAAAACATATAAAATGGGACTTTCCAGATGCCTGGTTAGAAGCCTCCTGCAGGGTGGACGATCGCTGTGGGGCCAGTTCCTGTTCGAGAGACTCCTAGCCAGGCTGACAAGGGGCTTCCCAGCCATTGGAAGAGGGCTTGATGATGCTTTATTGAATCGGTGATGTATAACCTTTGTATTATATTTTGCTATAATAAAGCTTTGGCTTGCTGTACTTATTGTATTGTTATTGTGTGTATGTGAGTGGAGTGAGTAAATAGCTGCCTGGTTTGAGTTGGCAGAACAGCATGCACTGTCGTTGAGCACTTATTTGCACTAAATCTTCTATATTGATATGTTTTTCACCCACCACAGAGCTGCAGCACCTTCGCCTTCTTCCCAGCACCCAAAATCTGGGGACTCCCATCTTCAGCCAATCCACATCAAAGGATGAAGAACCTGATCAGCTGGTTTTATTATAAGCAAACGCATGAGCGCTTCCTTTCAGAAGAAGGCAGTCAGCTGTGTAGGAGGATGGGCTACATGACCAGTCACCTTCTTCATCCTTTGATATGGATCAGCTCGGGATGAGAGTCCCGAGACTTTGAGTGCTGTAAGCATGGAGGAGGTTGCTGCAGCTGGGTGGGGTGGGAAACATATTAATATAGCTGATTTAGTGCAGATTAGCGCTCAAAAGATGGCGGCTGTCCATGGAGGTGAGTGGGTTGTGCCAGCTGCCCATCATGGAATTTTAATTTTAATTGTAGGTGCTGGGGAAGGAGGGATGAGAGCGGATAGATTCTTGCAGAAAATGAGGGACAAGGGAGGGGATGTTTTTCAGGGGTTGTTTGTTTTGTTTGCTTGTTTGCTTGTTTGCTTTTATGTTCACCGTGTGTAGGAGAAAGTGAACGTATTGTTATGATAGTGGGTATTGAGAGGTGTCACTGTGGCCCAGTGCAGGGCAGTCTGCAAGGGGCTCATCAGCATCACACCAGTCATCAGCCGGGCTGATCATGACACTGTTCTGGCTTCCTGGGTGGAAACTTCATGTAGTTCAAAGGAGACAGCCTGCCCAATCATAGGGTGGCTCTTCCTTTGATCTGCAAATGCCACCTAGCAAGCACAGCTGATCTGTCCTGATCGGACTGTTGTGGTCCCTCCTCCCAACGTAATCAGTGCCGGTAAACTCCCACCATGCCCATTTTCATTGTGAGACACCGAAGCCTCCGTGCTGCCAAACATGAAAAAGACCCTTCCTTAATCTCTCCTGCCCTTTGCTTGTTAATTTTATAGCAGGAGGGTGCCCAGTTCCCATGCTAGCTGCCTCCCCACCCTGCCATTTTGATTGTGTGACACTGGGAAGTACCCCAGGGCCGCCAAACATAACAGTGACATTGGGGTGTCCAGTCCCCAGTGTTGATACCTAAAATAAAGAAAACCATCCTTTGTGGTTTTTTTTTTGTAAAACAGACCCTATAAAAAAGAAAGTCGTCCATCAATGTCTGTTGCTGCTGCTACTGTTACTGTCCCCCCCACCCAACCTTCCCATTCCCGACACCCCACAAGAACCCACTACCCCACACCCCCCAAGCCTTCACTTAACTACCAGTGGTTCAAAGCCACAAACCTCTTTGGACTGGAGACACATCTTCACACTTCAGTGCTGGACTGTGAACGGAGGAAATCAGGTATGTGGTTCAATGTATTTCAGTGGGGTTTGAACTTGTCCTCACAGCTTGGTCATTTTTTATTATTTTTCCCAATTTTCAGCATGGCTTTTTTGTCACCTCCACCTCATGAACAATGACAATGAAATTATGCAAATCTGTCCCGAAAGGTGATTTCATGTTTGCTGTGCAAAATTACCATTCGGGCAGGATTTGAAAATTTTCTCCACACTTGTTCATGAGGTGGGGTCATAAGAAGGCTATGTTGAAAATCTGGAGTAAAATATAATAAAACAACACATTTATTAGCATACATTGAAATTCATGAATGTACTTTCGTTACTAGGTAATTTTCAATTTTTTTTACTCCAAATTAGTGCCGTTCTGAATCAATCTGTCTCTTATAGTATTACGAGGCGCTAGTTTACTTAGAATAGCTTTGTTGTAGTCTGTACACCACCTAACTGTAACCTGCATGCTCCACTGGGACACTAAATAGCTTAGTTTTGTATGCTCTTCTGTATCTCACCTATTTTGCTCACTGAAATGCCTCACTTTGTATGCTCTTTTGTATCTCACCTGTATTGTTCTCCACTGTCTTGCTTCACAAATATGTTGTCTCCCTTCCCTGTGACGAGGTGCCTTTGTAAATGAGATTTTGACTCAAAGGTTTGTAAATCCGATTTGTGAATTAAATAAATAAATGAAACACAGCCATTTCTTCACAACACCTCACAAATGTGACAGCTGTCATTTTTCAAATCCTAGCCAAAATGTGTTTCCGCACTTGTGGTGCAAAGTCACCTTTTGGGCAAGATCTGAAAAATTTCTCCACCCTTGTTCATGAGGTGGGGTGATAAGAAGGCCATGATGAAAATTTGTGGTAAAAATATTAAAAAACAAAGTTATGAGTGTACTGTATGTTGAAATTTTTTAATGCACGCTTGTAACTGTGGTCATTTTCAGTATTCTGACACCAGATTTGTAATACTCATTTTTTTACACCACCTCATGAATGTGACAGCTGTCATTTCTCAAACCCTACCCAAAATGTGTTTTCACACTTGTGGTGCAAAATGATGTTTTGACCATTCTAAGCCTCTGCAACTGCTACCGCCAAGGCCTACCAGACTCCTGATGACGATCTAACTCATTGGGACATCAATCTGATGGTGACTGCCTTGTGTATAACAGTACTCTACTCCTGTTGATATTGATTGTAATTAACCTGTTATTGTATCCTTGACTGGGTCAGTATGTCTATATCGACGGTTAATTGTGAAATGACATGTGTATTTTGTTATGTTTATTGATGTCTCCACTCATAAGGATGCCATTGCAGCTGCCAACCTCTCACAACTGGTTACTTCACCTACTAGGATTAATTACAAAACAGGCACCAGCACCCAGCTGGACTGGGTTCTCACCAATCGCCCTTCCAGGATCACCCATCCCTCCATTCTCCCGGACTCTCTCAGTGACCACTCCCCGGTTATATGTGAATGATCTAATAAATTTCTAAAACCACCCCCTATAATCATTACCAGCAGAGTCCTCCCACGTGGGAAACTAATCCATCTCAAACAGCACCGATCCACGCAAGACTGGATGCCTATTTACAATGCGACGGATGTTAACACAGCCCTCAACTACTTCATTGCCACCTTCAACAATGCCGGTGACCTCTTTGCAACTGCTAAAAAATGGAAAGCAAACGCCCTCTGTAACCCTTGGATAACTGTGGAGCTCCTCTCATAGCTGAAATCTAGGGACCACCTGTAGGCGGTGGCTAAAGCCACAGGCAAACAATCTGACATCCAAAAATACAAACATGCCCATAATGCCAGCACAAAATCCATTCATCTCACGAAAAGTTTATATTACAAGGACGTCCTCACCAAAACTTGGGGAAATGGCCGTGCCTTCTGGGACAATATCAAGGACATCAAAGTCCCCTCCAGCCATGTTAATTGTAGATGGGTCCACTACCCTTGATCCTGTGGACATTGCTTACACTTTCAACATGGCTTTTACTGACCTTAGTTCTGTTCTTCCGCCAGATTTCTTCCTGGTTAATGACAACCCCTCAAGCACTCCCTGCGCCTCGTCTAACCAGCCACGCTTCTACTTCAGGGAGATTAAGATGAGAGAAGCTCGCCGCCACATCGCCTCAGCCATTTCTAAATCTAGAGCCAGCAGTGACACCCTAGAACTTAAGCTGCTATCACTTACACTTGATGAGGTCCTTTGTCCCCTCACTAATGGTCTCAGCCATGCCATCTCCTCAGCCACTACACTAAGTCTGTTCAAAACTAGACTCTGGGCCTATCTCACTGCCTCTAGCTCTTGTGACTGCCTTTCCTAGCTCATGACCTACACAGCTCTAGTCTGAATTTATGTACTGTTAAGCCCCTGGCCCCACCCCAGTCACCCTCCCCCAGACTCGGGAGGCGCCACCCCAAAACCCAGGTCTACTTACTGCCTCAATAGTCTCTCCATACCCTTTGTTGCACTTATTCCTCCCACTCACCCTGCCCTCTTCTTTCCAGCACTCATTCCCACTTTTTCTACAAATGCCTCTGGCTGCATCAACCTTCTCTCCCTTCTCCTCTCTTCCTTGTTCTTTGCCACCCCAGGGTGCCAGACCAGACCCACTCCTGGTGGTCGCTTGCATCCTGTTGTGATCTCCTTTGCTATAACTACCTTGTTAGCCACCTATATTTCTCCACCCCTCTACACCCTACTATTCCTATACTTGTCCTTGTTCAATAGCACTGGTGTACATGAATTGTTTTACTGTTATCTCACTGTTGTTTCCTTGTTGTATGTTAGCCCTAATGTGGAACCTTTGTAAAAGAGCCTTGGCTCAAAGATACTTGTAATTCTAGACTAAATAAATAAAGTATGTCATTAATTCCGGGTCGCCCTGAAAAAGGAACTGTTTCATTTCGGTATTTCACCCGGTCACCAAAATTTAAATAAATAGTACATAAATTATAGATGACATTTGCCATGCTTAGAAGGAGGGTCATAAAGGATTATGTTGCAAAAGGCAAACAGGATGCTGGGTTGTATTGCCAGGGGTATATCCTCTAGGATGGGAGGTGATCCTGCCACTGTATAGATCACTGGTTAGCCGCACATGGAGTACTGTATGCAATACTGGTACCTGTACCTGAAGAAGGACATTAGGTTACTGTGGGGTGCAGCAGGAAACAAAGATGATCCAGGGGCTGGGGAACTTACCCTACGAGAGCAGGCTGAGGGAATTGAATATGTACTCCTGGAGGAGAGGACAGGGAAATATGATTGAAACTTCAAGTAATTGAAATGAATAAACAAGACAGGAATGAAGGGCTTTTCAAGTGGGGTGAGGGACACTTGAGGCCATGATCTGAGACTGGAGGGGGGTAGATTCAGAAGGGAAATGAGAAGGCAGTTTTTACAGAGATGGTGGTGGCTGGGTGGAACGATTGCTCATGGAAGTAGTATCCTGTTGAACTGTGGGCTGCTTCAAAGGGGATAGGGACAGGGTAAAGGGAGGGTCACAGGAGGGGGAGGCGCAGCTTCAGTATAAGGACTGTTGGCTGTACAATTGAGCAGACTCGATAGACCATAGGGCCTTTATCTGCTGGCAATCTCTTATGTTCATATGCAGAAAATTTGGAGTAAAATGTGAAATCAACTAAGTTCTGAGGAAATGCAGAATTGTTCCAACATTTACTCATAACTTTATTTTTGCAGATTTTGGCCCCTAATGTTCGTCATATCCTTTGTGTTAGCCCACCTCATGAATATGGTAGGTGTCATTTTTCAAATCCTGCCTGAAACTTGTTTCCACAGTCACACAATGAAATCACCTTCCGATGGGATTTTAAAATTCCACCTTTCTTGATCATAACGCCAGGTCATAAAAAGACTGTTGGGGATCAGGGTCAAAATGTGGGAGCCCATGTAAAGTAGATATTGCCCTCAGCTGCCCTTTCATGGATAATTACAATCTAAAATGTGTAAAAGCAGGGCACCACTGAAAATGAGGCACTGAAACATAGAAACATAGAAACATAGAAGTTGGACGGCAGATAAGGACCATAAGGCCCATCCAGTCTGCCCATTTCTTTTCTACCTTATAAATGTGCCATCGGCCTTTGCTCTGTCAGTGACCTATCTATTCATAGTCATTTGTATTGCTCCTTTATGCCTATCCCATGCCTGTTTGAAGCCCTGCACTGTATTCATAGCACCACTTCTTGTGGTAAGCCATTCCATGCATCTACCACCCTTCTGTGAAAAGAATTTCCTCACATTCCCCTTAATGGCCTCCTCTCAATCTCATGCTGTGTCCTCTTGTCCTGCTATTTTCTTATATTTAAACATGTTAGACTCTTTCACCTTGTTTATGCCCTTAAGGTGTTTAAATGTCTCGATCATATCACCTCTCCCTCCTTTGCTCAAGGGTATACATATTGAGCTCCGTTAATCTGTCCTCATATGTCTTCTGATGCAGTCCCTGCACCATTTTGGTTGCCCTTCTCTGGACTGCCTCAATTTGGTTAATGTCCTTGTGAAGGTGTGGCCTCCAATACTGCACGCAGTACTCAGATGGGGCTTACCAATGTCTTGTACAGAGGATTATTACCTCCTCTTACGACTTGTGATACCCCTACTAATACATCCTAACACCCCCTAGCCCTACCTACTGCTTTAGAGGTCTGCTTGATGATTTTAGGTCATCAGTGATGATGATGCCCAAGTCTCTTTCTTCCTTTGTGACTGCTAGCAACTCCTCCCAGCCTATAAGTGGCTTCAGGGTTTCTCTTCCCTATGTGCATGATTTGCACTTCTTTGCATTAAATCCCAGTTGCCACTCTTCTGACCATTCTGCTAGTTTATCCAGATCTCTTCTCATTCTGCCACCCCATCTGGATCATCTACTCTGTTGCAGATCTTGGTGTCATCTGCAAACAGACAAGCCTTACCTCTAGTCCATCTGCGTAGGTCACTAATGAAGATGTTGAATAGGACTGGCCCCAGGACTGATCCCTGAGGTACCCACTTGTGACTGAGAGTGCCTTACGAAAGCACTAGCAAATAGGCAAGAAGGTAGGGTGGAGCAACAATGGAAACATCAAAACTGCCATCACAGAGGCAACAAGCCTTTGTGCAAAGCAAATAAACAAATCAAAACTAAAGAAAAAAACACTATGGTTCTCAAAAGAAGTGGCGGGGAAGGTAAGGGAGAAAAAGATAGCATTCAGGAAGTATAAGGAAACACAGAAGGAGCAGGACAGAGAACTGTACCAGTTAAAGCAGAAGGAAGTGGGGAAGGCAGTCAGAATAGCAAAGGCCCAAATCAATGAAAAGATAGCCAACTTGGTTAAGAAGGGGGATAAAACCTTTTATAGGTACCTTAGGGAGCGAAGAAAGACAAAAGGAGGGATAGTGAGGCTGAACAATGGGGACGGTGGGTGGGCAGAGAGGGACAGTGAAAAAGCAGGGATACTGAATGAATACTTCTGCTCGGTATTCACAAAAGAATAGGAGGAGAGAGGTACCTAATCCAATCAATAGAAGCACTCTGGATAGGGGGGTTGATCCCAGTTCTTTCACAGAAAAAAGGGTTCTGAAAGAACTCCTAAAGCTGAAGGTGGACAAAGCAATGGGTCCTGACCAGATTCACCCCAGAATTCTAAAAGATCTAAGGGGAGAACTAGTTACATCACTGACTACTCTTTTTAGCAAATCATGGGAGGTTGGTGTGGTACCTGAGGACTGGAGGAAGACAGACGTGATTCCCTTTCACAAAAGTGGGAGCAAGATAGAGGCAGGAAACTATAGACCTGTTAGTTTGACCTCAGTGGTAGGGAAAATAATGAAATCACTTCTGAAGGAAATAATTGTTGAGCACCTAGAGGCCAGTGGGGCACAGGACCCAAGGCAGCATGGATTCACAGTGGGAAGGTCATGTCAGACGAATCTAATAGATTTCTTTGACTGGGTAACTAAAGTAGTAGACCAGGGAAGGGCTGTGGAGTTCGCCTACCTAGACTTTAGAAAGGCATTTGACACAGTCCCACACAAAAGATTAACAAAGAAATTAGCCAGCCTGGGAGTGGGTCCCAGAGTGGTAGCCTGGGTAAAACATTGGCTGGACAACAGGACACAGAAGGTAATAGTAAATGGAGTCCACTCTGAAGAACGGGGCCGGGGTTACTAGTGGGGTACTGCAGGGTTCAATACTGGGTTCAGTCCTTTTTAATATCTTTATAAGTGACATTGCAGAGGGACTGGAAAGAAAGGTATGCCTCTTTGCAGATGACACAAAGATCTGCAACAGGGTCGCTACACAAGGGGGTGGAAAGGATGAGAAGGGACTTGGCAAGGTTGGAGGAATGGTCAGAAGTGTGACAGCTTGGATTCAATGCAAAGAAAAGCAAAGTATTGCACCTGGGAAACAAAAACCCTAGGGAAACAGTACATAATGGGGGAGTAACAACAACAAAAATGGAAAGGAACCTGGGATAATCATATCAGATGACCTAAAGGTTATCAAATAATGTGAGAAGGCAGTAAGGATGGCTGGGGGGATACTGGGATGTTCAGAGAGAGGCATCACCAGTAGAAAACAAAAATGTGTTATCCCTCTGTACAGACAGTTGGTGAGACCCCATCTGGAGTACTGCATCCAATTCTGGAGGACCCATCTCTGCAAAGGACTTAGACAGGATGGAGGTTGTCCAGAGGAGGGCAATTAAAGTGATGCAGGTCTGCAACAGAAGCCATATGAGGAGAGACTAAAGGAGCTCGTATGTATACCCTTGAGGAAAGGATGGAGAGGGGGGACATGATAGAAACATTAAAATAAATAAATAAAAAATTAAAAAGTACCTCAAGAGGATCAGCAAAGTCCAAGGGCATAGCATCTTTCAGAAAAAGAGATGTGCAAGAACAAGGAACACAATTTGAAGATGGGGGGGGGCAGCTCAGAGGCAATGTGGGGAAGTATTTTTTTCATGGAGAGGGTGGTGGACGCATGGAATAGCTTTCCTGAGGAGGTCGTGGGATCAGAAGCTGTGGGAGAATTCAAGAATGCATGGGATGGACATATGGTAATTCTTGTGGGGGTAGGAAGAAATAGGCCGTTGGTTAACTAGGATCTGCAGCTTATCCAATAGGTAGGGCAATGGGCAGACTAGGTGGGCCAAGTGGTCCTTATCTGCCGTCAAAGTCTATGTTTCTATGTCTCTATAAAACATCCTATCAGGAATAAGATAATAAGTAAAAATGTGCAAACTGCTCTGGTTGTACTTAGTTGTGAACCGTGGATTTAGATTTTTTTTTTCCTGTTATCTATTGCTAAAAAATATTTTGCTAGTCTCTCTATAGACCATTGATCACGTGTGTGCAGTAAAATGGAAGTCAAAGTTTGTTGATCCGCGATATGGGGTGTATTTTAAAAAGGTCCGAACCAGTATGTTCATTCCATTGTGAACCAGGAGGAATGCCACATCACATGGTGTAGATCCTGAATGTCCCCAACTGAACATGTACAGTTATTTGATGGGTACAATGTCTTGTTACGTTGATGATGCAGGACATTGCTGTCAAATCTTTCAAATCTGTGTTTTATAAACAATCTTTGTTTGGGATCTGTCAGTATATCTAGGTAAGCTTTGAATCCAAAATTGTAATTGTTAACGGCAAACCATTTAGAGTATGCAGAATTCCAAATGTGCATTGTCTTTATTTTTCCAGTAGTTAGTTATTCTTTTGGTGATATATTTCTTGTATTTCAGTCTAATCTGAGTCCCTTTCCCTGTGAATTTTTCAGTGATTCTAAATTATGTTTTTTCAGTAAGGATAGCATGAAAGGATACCAGAAATTATCAGTGTATCCAAGGTTGTTGCATTCCTGTTTTTCCACTAGACATTGAACTGATATTCTGGACTGGGGCAATCTTAATAGTATAAGACAAATGGTTACTTTTCGTGACTCGATCATGGCATTAATGTTGGGAATGCCAAGCTCAGCTCTAATGTAGGATGCTGGGCATGCAGGTCCGAGGCCTAGCATTTTCCTTAGCATTTTGAATAGTGGTACTGCCAATTTCTCCCTGGATTTTGAATCCCAGATTTCTGCTCCATAAAGTAGTTGCTCCTGGAATTTGGCCTCAATGACTCTTACTAAAGGTCATACAGTAGATCCCCCCAATTTTTTGTTAACTCTAGCTAAGGCTATCATGGTTTTTTTAAGGGAGTCTAGTAGTTGGATGACGTGAAAATTCCAGGTCGCATTTCTATTAAACAGCACACCCAGGTAAGTATATGCCTGTGTGTGTGTGTGTGTGTGTGTGTGTGTGTGTGTGTGTTCCATGTCATAAGGGTGCACGCCGGAAGGTGATCATCATTATGGCAAGTGTACATCGCTGAAGTTCAGTTTCAGTGATGTACACCCCGACGGAAAAACAACAGTGCAAAGGACTCTAAATTTTTATGTCATGGGGGCTGTACTCAGATTCTCATTAGATTCTCAACTTACGGGGGCATGTCAAGGTGTGTACAAAATTGTGAATAAATTTAAAAATTCCCTCGGCTGAGCGCACAAAAACATACCTGCGCCTGGACCCAAACCCAGCATCCTGGCCACCCCAACCCAGCACCCACCCACCACGCTACAGAACCAGATCGGCAGCTCACTACATCACCACCACTCACAAACCCTCTCTCCTGTCCTGCCCCTCACTCAGCGTGCTTGCTTCCCCCCACCCCATGTACATATAATGACATCCCATCACTGTTTGCGAACCCACCCCATCCGGTCACCTTCCCTGCTCCCTTGCCCTGTCAACATGCACCGCAAGTGGGTCATCATTTCAGTAGGTACCAACTTGGAGGTAGGGCATGTCACAGGATATCGTGTGTGTGTGTGTGTCTCTATCTATGTAGTGGCTTCACTCAGTGCAAGATGCAACAAAAAGTTTCCCACACACACTTCACTCAGTGCAGACAAGACTCACCATTGCACCTTTTCAGAAAAACATCAGATTGTTTAACAAGCAACCAACGTTCAGCATTGACCAATGTTTGTTTTTATTATGCTGTTTGGTGCCTCTTGCCCCAATGGCTCAGCCCCCAGCTTCCTTGGTCCCCTCCTAACCCCCCATGGGACTTACCTCCAGCTGGCGATCCTTCTGGGATTGCACCCCAGGGTGGGGCTGCTAAGCAGGCCCTCTCCTGATAGAGACTGGCATCAAGGTGTCCAGCAGGTGCACTACTGCTGGTATTCCTTCCTGACTCACCCCCAGAGTGGGTCAGCAGGGTCAGACCACTTCCAATGGAGGACTGGACTTAGCTGCTAACTGAGGGTCGCGGTGTGCACAACAGGACTGGAAAGTGGGGTGTCATTGGTGGGGCTAGCATTTTCTGTGCTTTTTGTCACCCGGGTTGTGTGGTATGCAATGAAGTAGGGCACCAAGGTTCTGACATTCAGCACATCTTCCCAACTGCACAGCTTCAGTCGCTGCTCCCCTTGGCCTCCACCAGTGGTCAATAAGTGCAGAATGTTAAACCACCCTGCATCCCCCTGAGCAGGAGAGTAATCCATTAGATGCTCAGTCCTTCTTCCTCTGGCCAGCTCTTTGACTCCTCAGGTCCGTTCCCTGAACCTGGGACATCGATGTCAGAGGCAGAAGCCCTACTGCTGCGCCAGAGGGCTGGCTTCCGCAATCTTCTTTGAGGCACCAATCTGAAAGCCTTGCAGAAGTCAAAGATGAGCAAATCCACAGTATGGCCCACACCTAATACCCTGATCACTGAATGAGAGAAAATTGTCAGCCACATAAACCAGAAAGAGTGGTGCACTCAAGAGAGCAGTGTGCAGTGAGGAATAGGCATGAACTGGAAAAACACAGGAAAAATTCCAACACATACAAAACTGTTGCAAAGCAAAGCAATATTTATTGCAAAGCAAGTGGATGGGTAAACAAAAACATAGCCCAGGATCCCCTGTGCTTCAAGGCCATCTACTTCTTCATCAGGGAGACATGGCTACAATGTCAGCAGATGACATGCCCCTTTAGCGGTGTCAGCCTATAATGGGGCTGCCACTGTGGCCTTTGATTCCATCTCACCCATTAATGTCTGCCCCTTGTCTACTTGCCAGAGACCTCCTTGGTTTGATGAGTATCTCTGGGGTTTAAAGACTAAAGGGTGGAGGTTAGAGAGGCACTGGAAGAGATCTGACCTGCCGGAGGACAAATTGGCCCTGAAGTCACATTTATGTTGACTATCAGGGGGAAATCACCTGTTAGAAGGCTAATTATTTGTCTAGGGAGATTGCTGCAGTGTGGAACAGGCCGGGTCAGCTCTTCCTTACAGTAGATGGGCTTTTACATCCTGCCTGTCTCTGTGTAGGAGGAGGAGCGGGTTCTAGCACTAGGTGCGAGGAGCTGGCTGTGTTCTTTGCTGACAAAATGTCCTCTATCAGGGATGAGGTCTCCTTGAGTACCTCTTGAAAGGGATGCAGAGCCCAACCTGAGTTGTGCCGAAACACTCCTCCTGTCTGGGATGAGTTTGAGCTGGTTGTGGTGGAGGAGGTTACTGAGATAGTCTCGAAGCTGCGGCCAGCACAATGTGCTGTAGACCTGGGTCTGACTGGACATTTGGTTGGATGTCTGGACCTAATTGGACCTGTGGTTGCTGAGGTTGTCTGAAGTTCCTTGAGGAGTGGGGTCTTTCCATTTGCCTTGAAAGATGCTTTGGTTAGACCCCTATTGAAGAAACCCTCTTTGTACCAGGACTGCCTCAGCAACTACAGGCAAGTCTCGAACCTCCCATTTTTAGGGAAGGTTATTGAGAAGGTGATGGCCATTCAGCTTGAGAGGCTTCTTGCCTCTTTCTCTACCTATGAGCCTTTCTAGTCTGGGTTCTGTGTGGGACATAGTACTGAGACTGCCCTGGTGAGGGTGCTTAATGATCTCCTGATGGCGAGGGACAGGAGAGACCATACCATCTTGGTCCTCCTGGAGCTCTCTATGGCATTTGACACCGTGGACCATGAGGTGCTGCTCGACCATCTGCGGTTCTGGCGTGGCCTGTCCGGTAATGTCATCAACTGGTTTAGGTCATATCTGATAGACAGAGTGCAAAGGGTGATGATGGGGTTAGCCTTATCTAACCTGAAGCCTCTGTGCTGTGGGGGTTCGGTCTTGTCACCCTTGTTATTCACGGTGTACATGCTGCCATTGCGAGACATTATCAGGCAGAATGGGCTTGGTTTTCACTGTTATGCAGATGATACCCAGTTGTACTTGTCCTGTGCACCTGATATCCAGGTGTCAGTCTCTGTGTTTAACACCCGTCTCAAGGAGATCCAGTCTTGGATGACTCAAAACTGGCTTAAACTTAATCCAGAAAAGACAAAGGTACTGGTGTTGGATCCAGGTCATCGAGATGGAGGAGGGGGTGTGGGGTCTCCCTCTGGCCTAGTGTTGGGGGCATTCCCCTTGCCCCGTCTAGACAGGTGAATGATTTGGGCATGATCCTGGATAACAGTAGACCTGGATAATGTAGGCCTGATGCTTTTATTTATTTATTTATTTATTTAATTCTAGGATTACAAGTATCTTTGAGCCAAGGCTCTTTTACAAAGGTTCCATGTCAAATTGAGTACAGCACAACAAAGTTTCAACAGTACAAGGTACAACAGAAATGTAAGCGGTACAGCAGTAGGTTTGGCAGTGATAACAGGTTAATCAGGTTAAGAGCAGTTTCGAGTGGTGGGTGTAGACAATTGTGGCAGGAACATGAGCTGTAAATAACTTGCATGTTTAACAGCTATGCAATCAGATACAGGAGAGATGCATACATATTTGGTACGGCATTAACATTCAAGGTCATAGGAGAGCAACTGATACAGGACATGGTTAGGACATGGTGGGGGGTAAGTTTCGAGAGGCATTGTCAGCATATACAGAAGTGCAGGTAAGGAGTTGTAGGGGAGAAAGGGTGGGGGGAGAGATGGAAGTGCTTGTTGTGATGGCGGGGTAAGGACAGAGGTGGCAGCTAGGCTGGCAGGGAGTGGCAGTCACAGGTACTGGAGGCAGACAGAGAGAGATGGAGCCTAGATTTGAAAGGACCAATCTTGGGGGTGGAGGAGATATCCATGCTGAGGTTATTTAACTAGTATGGCGCCCTGTAGACAAATGATTGCTGGCCCAGTGAGGTACAGCACCTAGGAATCAGAAGCATTTGAGAGTCAGTTCCCCTGGTATGGCGGAAGTTTCGACTAGGGCTGAGGAGGGCTTGGACACCGGAGGAGCCAGACCCAGGGTTATCTTCTTTGCCATGATGCAGGTTTGATATTTAATCTGGTTTGATAGGTTCAGGCAACCAGTTTGGGCATAGAGGTCACAGGTGTGTGTAAGGCGATGGGCACCAGTTATGAGTCGACATGCTTTGTTTAGAGTGGTTGTGATGTGTCTTAGGGCTGTAGGGGTGGCAGAGCCATAGATTAAGAGGCCATAGTCAATGACAGAGACTACTAAGCTTAGGACAGCAATCCTGAGGGCCTCAGGGGTTAAGTTGGCCCTATGTCTGTACAGGAGACCAAGTCGTATGTTAGCCTCCTTGGCTACACTGTCTACATGGGCTCCATAGGAAAGGTTATTGTCAAGAGAGATTCCGAGGTATTTAGATGAGGATACCTCTTCAATAGGTACTCCAAGGTAATTTGTAATGGTTAGTGGATGCTGCCTGCTCTTGTTATGTGCGTTAGTGAATATCATGGTTTTTGTTTTTATATAGTTTAGTATGAGTTTTTGTTTGCAGAGCCAGTTCTCTATGGTTGTGAACCCGAGTTGGAGCTTATGCTATAGGGATAGTGGGTCCTTATTGGTGGCGTGGATGATGGCATCATCAGCGTACAGGATAAGTTTTTCTGGGCATGATTTGGGGAGGTTATTTAGAAATAGGCTGAAGAGAATGGGCCCCAGTATGGATTCCTGGGGGACTCCAGAGCAGACTGGTAGTGCGTTGGAGAGGACACTTCCAATTTTCTCTCTTTGTGATCTGTTCTCCAGGTAACTTTTGAACCAGGCTGTGGAGTCAGGTGAGAGCCCAGCAATTTGTAGCTGGTCCAGAAGCAAGTGATGGTGAATGGTATCGAAGGCCTTAGTTAGGTCTATGAAGATGGAACCGGCTAGGTGGCCATTATCCAGGGAGCTGTGGATGGCTCCAGTGAATTCCAGGAGGGCTGTTGTGGTGCTGTGCCCTTTCCTAAACCATGCTGCTTGGGGCACAGGATATTGTGATTGTCCAGATAATCTGTGAGCTGGTCAGCAACTATGTGTCCTATGGCCTTAGATAGTGGGGGCAGTATGGAGATTGGTTGGTAGTTTCCAGAGTTGGTCCAATCTCCTGATTTATGTATCAGTGTAACAGTGACTGATTTCCATCTGTCCGGGAACTGGCTCAGACTGAGGGAGAGGTTGAAAATCTTAGTTAGCGGGCTAATCACCTCATCGAGAGTGAGGGACAGGAGTTTCAGGTAAAGGGTGTCCCCACTGCGTCGTGTCTTTGCTATAGCATTAACAATGTAGTTCTGGGCTTTTTTCATCTTGACAGATTTGAAGTAGAAGGGAGGAAGTGTTGGGGGGGTGTAGTAATATCAGGTTTAGCATGGGAGCTGGTTTCATTGAAGAAATTGGTGGGGAGCACACTGCTGAGGTCCGTGAAGGTTGAGTTGAAGATGTTGTCTATAGTGGTTGGGTCGAAGGTAATTTTCCCATCAGTGACTAGCACAGTAGGGGAGGATTTTGACTGTTTCCCAGTTACTTCTTTGATATTATTCCAGAAGGCTTTACCATTACCCCAGGTGTTGGTGAGTGCTTCCTTGTAATAGGCACTTTTTTGATTGTTTAATACGCAGGTGTCGGCTCTGGTCAAAAGTGGATATTACCATCTGAGGAACATTACTCAAATCCGAGCCCTGATCCCAGCTGAAGACCTGATCACACTGGTGCATGCTTTCGTCACTTCCAGCCTGGACTATTGCAAAGCCCTGTACCTAGGGTTATCTGGAGGCAACCTCCGCAGGCCGCAGCTGGTGCAGAACATGGTGGTAAGGTGATTGTCAGGGGTGAGAAGGTGTGGACATATCACCCCAGTTCTCCGTGGATTGCACTGGCTGCCAGTCAGGTGGAGGATAGTCTTCACAGTAGGGCTTTTGACCTACAAGACCCTGCATGATCAGGGACCTGTCTATCTGCAAGATCTCCTTGTCCTCTACCATGCTCCCCGGGCACTCCGCTCTACCGGGGGAGGCTTCCTTAGAGTTAGCAGGGCAAGGTTGCGGCATTCGGGTGACAGGGCATTTTCAGTGGCCATGCCTATCCTGTGGAACTCATTTCCTGCTTATGTGTGAGAGGCTCCCTCAGTAGAAGTCTTTATAAAGAGGTTAAAAACCTATCTGTTCCAGCAGGCTTTTATTGACTGACTAGTGGTTTGTTAGTGATAGATGAATTTTAATGTCGTTCCCAGTTGAACTGTTAAGTACATAATTGCACATTATTGTATATTATTATGTTGTTTGTTTTATTGTACAGCACCCAGAGTTCTTGGAAATTGGTGCTTTTATAAATAAAATATCTATCTATCTATCTATCTATCTATCTATCTATCTATCTATCTGTCTGTCTGTCTGTCTGTCTTAAGAATCAGTTGATAACAAATCATAGGACAAATCATAAACTGACTGACACCTATCAAGGATCTGCTAAACAGCGATCACATCTCAACTTTAAGAAACCTAACACTGGTGCAGGAAGTTTAAAGAGAGGCACAGTCAACATGTGAAAAGTCACTAGTGGCAGAGGAAAGCATGCTGTGATATGAACCCCAACCCAAAAGGGAATTAATATTAATATTAATATTAATACAGTAGCATGAAAAGCAGATGTATATATCTCACAGTGAAGTAAGGGGGGGAGGGTGTTGTATGAAAAGTAAAAAAGAAGATTCAGTGCAGCAACAAAAGTAATGCTACAGAACTGAGATAATATTCAGAAATGAAGAGCCTTTAGAAAACAATGGGCAGTCAAAAATAAAACTCTCAGGTTAGTTTGACAAGACCTCTGTATCCTGAGCTCATGCTGTTTACTATCCCAGAGACCATTCTCTCCAGGTAGTTGACATGGTCATCTTTACCCATAACAGAGGTAAGACAGACTAGTCTGTAGTTCTCCACTTGTTCCTTGTCTCTCCCTTAAAGAGCAGAACTATGTCCACAACCTTCCAGTCTTTTGAAACTAATCCCATATGTAATGAAATACTAAATAGCCCTACCAGAGGTTTAGCCAGATCCACTACTAGGTTCTTGAGTACCTCCAAATGCATCCCATCAGGCCCTGGGGCCTTATCTATCTTTTGGGCTGCTAGCCTTTTCTGGATCCTTGAGTTGGTAAATACTGGCTGCCTCATCTCTGGGCCCCTCTTTATGGCTGCCTTAATGCCACTGTCTGGCAGGGCCTTGCTGTCTTCCCTTGTGAAGACACAGCAGAAGTAATTATTAAGGACAGCTGCCTTTTGCTCCTCATCTCCTAGTTCCCTACCTCCCTCAGCAAGACTAACAATTCCCCCTCCTTTTTATGTTTGCTTGTGCACATGTGCAAGAAACATGTTGTGGCAGCTTGCTAGAGTAGTGGATTGTGGAGGTGTGGCAGTGTTGTGGCCAGTGCTGCCACTGCTTTTTGGGGCTGGTCTCTGTGGTGCCAATGGAACAGCATGCTGTTGATGACAGCAGTTTTCCAGCGTGCCACCAACTTGAAATAAATTTGCTGCTGCAATCAGGGAGCGCCCTGTCATTAAAGAATCAGCTGTTTTTGCTGCTGTGGCGGTACCTGATTGCAGCAACAAATCACAGCTTGCCTTGTCTGGTGTCAAATTTCAATAAACATGGTGCTGGCTGTTGCGGTCCACCTTTCACAGTCCCCATGAAAACTGATGGGAGTGCTCAATCCCCCTGTTGGCGTGCCCCCTTCCCAGTTCAATGGCTGATGGGGGAGCTCAATCCCCATCAGCTTAACATCCCCCCATTCGTTGTGTGCTGAGGGGGGTGCCCAATCCCTCATAGCTCATGTGCCCCCTCCAAACACATTGTATGTGCCAATGGGATGCCCAATCCCCATTGGCTACAGCACCCCCCCAACAAACACCTAGGTGGCACGCTGGGAGCCCACCCCAGTGTGTCAGTTATTCCTGTAAGTGAAAAACCATCCCACGAGGTGTGTTTTTTTTGAACCCTGTGAAAAAAGGAAACCATCCCTCGTGGTGTCCTTTGCCCCCTTCCCCAATCCACACCCACCTTCTGTGCACCACACCTTCCCAAACCTCCACTCACCCCATACTTACCTCTGGAGCCTGGCGAGATGATCTTTGGTGGAGCAGGAACATGTCTGCACTCTTCAAAGCTGACCGTGAACTGAAGAAATGCCAGTAAGCTGTATAATGGCATAAATGGGTTTTCTTTTTCAACTTAGGTGGATATCTTGGCCATTTTCATGAATTTTAGAACCAAATTTTCAACATGGGGTTCTTGGGACCCCCTTCATGAATTCAGTCACTGTTATCTGGTTATTTGGTCCCAAAAGGTGATTTCGTGGTCACTGCATGGAATCACCTTTCGGGAGTGATTAACGAACCAACAATGTCACTGTTCATGAGGTGGACTCCCAAAAAGCCAATGTTGCAAATTTGGTGAAAAAATTCCAAAATAATGACTGTGTTATGAGTGTGCATTGTGCAGTTTCCACGCACACTTGTAATTTCATGAATCTGTAATATTTTCACTCCAGAGTTTCAACACTGGCAATTTTTCACACTTCCTTATGAACAGTACAGCTGTCATTTTTCACATCCTGGCCGAAATGTGTTTTCGCACATCTCGCGCACAATAGCACAGTTACTGTGGCAAATCAGTATTTGGGACAGATTAAGAAAATAATTGTGGTGCTTTTCATGAGCAGAGGTCACAAAATGCCTATGTTGAAAATTTGGTGAAATAATTCCACTAAATGACTGTATTACGAGCATGCATTGTGCAGTTTCCACATACGCTCATAAGTCTGAGAACTTGTAATATTTGCACTCCAGATTTTCAACATTGCCATCTCTTCACATCTCCCTATGAATGGTACGGCTGTTATTTTTCACGTCCTGCCCAAACTGTGTTTTTCGCACATCTGGCACAGAATGGCATTGTTGCAGTGGGAAATCAATGTTCAGGACAAATTCACAAAATCACAGTGCCACTGTCAATGAGCAGAGGTCCCAAATGTTTCCATGAGGTGGGGGTCACAAAAAGGTCATACCGAACATTTGTAGCGCAAATACCAACAAACGCCTGGGGCGTTAGGGTTTCTAACCATAACGTCCCACCCTGTACAGACTGACAGGCATCAGGGGTGTGCCTTTGGATTGCAGCTGTAATACTCATGCCATTCCACCCCCAACCCACCCTGAAGCCAGTGACAGATATTGAGGTGTGCCTTGGACTCTTCAGCCCCATAGTTCACCCCATTCTCCTATACTGCACCCATTTCAGCGTATGTCCTTATGGCATGGGGTGACTATAAAGCCAAACACCCCAAGGCATACCACAACACTTGTCGGTGTCTGCAGGATAGAGTGAGGTGAAATGGCATGAGCTTTATGGGCGATGACCCAAAGGCACACCCCAATGCCTGTTCATCTCTGCAGGGTGGAGGTGGGGTTGGCGTGAAGTTCAGTACTTCCCTGCCATTCCTATTCTGCATCTGTCTAACTCCTGCACCTCCAATGATAATATCAGCAAGCAAACATTTGGCATTGACAAATGCTTGTTTCTTTTTCATCTAACATATATACTGGAATAATTACTTTTCCCTGACCTAGATCCCCTGCTGCAATACACAGCTCAGTGTCTGCTTTTGCCTCCCTAACTGTCCTCTTTGCGTCCTTGGTTCTCAGTTGGTATCCCCCCATTCTTCCTCCCCCTGCATATTCTTGTACTGTACCTGGTGAAGGCATTTCTTTGGCCCTCATTGCTTCCCTGACCTTTCCGAGGCATCACCAGTAGAAAACAGGAAGTTTTTTATCCCTCTGTACAGACAGCTGGTAAGACCCCATCTGGAGTACTGTGTGCAGTTCTGGAGACCCAGTCTCCGCAAGGACATAGGCAAGATGGAAGCTGTCCAGAGGAGGGCAACTAAAATGGTGCTGCACCAGAAGGCATATGAAGAGAGACTAAAGGAGCTTAATATGTATAGCCTCGAGGAAAGGAGGGAGAGGGGGGACATGATAGAAACTTTCGAGTACCTCAAGGGAATCAACAAAGTCCAAGAGGGTAGCATCTTTCAAAAAAGAGGTGTGCAAGAACAAGGGGGCACAATTTGAAGATGGGGGTGCAGCTCAGAAGTAATGTAAGGAAGTATTTTTTCACAGAGAGGGTTGTGGATGCATGGAACGGCCTTCCAGAGGAGGTTGTGGAGTCAAAAACAGTGGTGGAATTCAAGCATGCATGGTACAGTCATAAGGCAATTCTAGGGGGTGGGGGTAGAAAGAAGTAGGCTGCTGGTTAACTAGGATCTGCAGCTTATCCATTAGGTAGGGCAATGGGCAGACTGGGTGGGCCAAGTGGTCCTTATCTGCCATCAAATTCTATGTTTCTATGTTTCTATACCTGTACTATAAAAGTATATATTTCGATAAGTTATAACTATATCAATTTACTAATGATGCACATTTAGAAACATAGAAGTTGCTGCCAGAAAAACTCCTGTGGTCCATTGTAACCACCCAGATTCTACCTAACGTTATTTTGTTTAGCTTATTAATTTACCAGGAAGTGGGCTTTGTCATTTACCACGTTTTCAGCCCAGCTTGGTAAATACATAGAAACACAGAATTTTATGGCAGATAAGAACTGTTTGGCCTATCATGTCTACCTTATTTTTCCTTCTTCTTCTCCCTATCTCCGTGAACAACTCGCTGATTCTTGTAATAACTTCGCTCTATCTCCATTTTTGTGCTGCTAGAGTTTGCCTATGCCTATCCCATGCAGTTTTGAACTCTCCCACTGACTTTGCCCCCACCACTCGTGCTGGGAGGCTGTTCCATGCCTCCACCACCCTTTCTATGAAGTAGTACTTTCTCACATTGCCCCTTAGTCTACCCCCACCAAGTAATATTAATAAATAGTGCTGTAAATAATTTTCATATTCTAACAGAACAGAATTGCATGGGTTCTGGAAAATTTTGACTAATTCTGCTGAAATCTGTTGCAGTCAGTAGAATTCTGAAATTCCAACAGTGAAAAGGTTTTCATGGACTGATGATCTGCAGGTTACAAAAACAGTTGATGCCTTTTTTGTAGCAGTCCACAGAAACTTAGTCTGCAGTGTATGTGATCTGCAGAAAATTATTCTGTGGTTTGCATAGAAATGCTTTTCAGAATTCTGCTGAAAGCATTTTGGAAGCACAGTCGGCATACTGCATGAATTCTGCACCCAGAGCTCTACTTGACAAATAGAATACTAGATAGGGGATTGCGTATTACAAGAATATGTTACCACTTAGATGTTCTGGTAACATGATCCTAGAGAGCAAAGCTTGAGAGGTTCCAACATATCACCAGATCCTTGAGTTGGGATTATAGCTGAGTTATGTAGAGTCCCATATTTTTTTTTGTAATGTATGGATCCAGACAGGAGGTTTCCTTTATGCACCTGCCTGGGACTGCAGCCAACAGCACTCTCAAGAGAAGCTTTTTCTGTGGCCTGAGGCAGAACAGCAGAAGGAGCAGGACAGAGAACTGTATCAGTTAAAGCAAAAGGAGGCTGGGAAGGCAGTCAGAACAGCAAAGGCCCAAACCAAGGAAAAGATAGCCAACTCAGTTAAGAAGGGGGATAAAACCTTTTATAGGTACATCAGGGAGTGAAGGAAGACCAAGGAGGGATAGTGAGGCTTAATAAAGGGGAGGGAGGGTGGGCAGAGGAGTCTGTGAAAGGCAGAGATACTAAACAAATATTTTTGCTCAGTATTTACAAATGAAGAGGGAGGTGCATAAAACAAACAGTAGAAACACTCTGGATACAGAAGTTGATACCAGCCCATTTACAGAAGAAAGGGTTCTGAAAGAACTCTTAAAACTGAAGGTGGACAAAGCAATGGGGCCTGATGGATTCATCCCAGAATTCTAAAAGAACTAAGGGTAGAACTAGTGACACCACTGACTACTCTTTTAACAAATCATGGAGGATGGGGTGGTACCCAAGGACCGGAGGAGGGCAGATGTGATTCCCTTCACAAAAGTGGAGCAAGGCAGAAGCAGGAAACTACAGACCTGTTAGTTTAACCTCAGTGATAGGAAAATGATGGAATCACTTCTGAAGGAAATAATTGTTGAGTATCTAGAGGCCAGAGGGCACAGGACCCTAGGCATGGATTCACAGCGGAAGGTCATGCCAGACGAATCTGATAGATTTCTTTGACTGGGTGACCAAAGTAGTAGATCAGGGAGGGGCTGTGGACATGGCCTACCTAGACTTTAGCAACGCATTTGACACAGTCCCACACAAAAGATTAATATACAAGTTAGCCAGCCTGGGAGCGGGTCCCAAGATGACAGCCTGGGTAAAGAATTGGCTGGAGAATAGGACACAGACAGTAATAGTAAATGGAGTCCACTCAGAAGAAAAGAAGGTTACTAATGGGGTACCGCAGGGTTCAGTATTAGGACTGGTCCTCTTCAATGTCTTTATAAGCGACATTGCAGAAGGACTGGAAGGAAAAGTATGTCTCTTTGCAGATGACACAAAGATCTGCAACAGAGTTGATGCACAGGGTGGGGTGGAAAGGATGAGAAGTTATATGGCAAGGTTAGAGGAATGGTCAAATGTATGGCAGCTTAGATTCAATGCTAAGAAGTGCAAGGTAATGCACCTGGGAAACAAAAACCCAGGGGAAGAGTACACAATGGGGGGTGAGATACTAACAACAACAAAAATGGAAAGGGACCTGGGGGTAGTCATATCAGATGACCTAAAGGTGGGCAAGCAATGTGAGAGGGCAGCAAGGAGGGCTGTGGGGATACTGGGATGCATAGGGAGAGGCATCACCAGTAGAAAACAGGAAGTTATTATCCCTCTGTACAGACAGCTGGTGAGACCCCATCTGGAGTACTGTGTGCAGTTCTGGAGACCCAATCTCCGCAAAGACATAGACAGGATGGAAGCTGTTCAGAGGAGGGCAACTAAAATGGTGCAGGGTCTGCACCGGAAGACATATGAAGAGAGATGAAAGGAGCTTAATATGTATAGCCTCGAGGAAAGGAGGGAGAGGAGGGACATGATAGAAACGTTCAAGTACCTCAAGGGAATCAACAAGGTCCAAGAGGGAGCATCTTTCAAAAAAAGAGGTGTGCCAAAACAAGAGGGCACAATTTGAAGATAGAGGGGGGGCTGCTCAGAGGTAATTTAAGGAAGTATTTTTTCACAGAGAGGGTTGTGGATGCATGGAACGGCCTTCTGGAGGAGGTTGTGGAGTCAAAATCAGTGGTGGAATTCAAGCATGCATGGGACAGTCATAAGGCAATTCTAGGGGTGGGGTAGGAAGAAGTAGGCTGCTGGTTAACTAGGATCTGCAGCTTATCCAGTAGGTAGGAAATGGGCAGACTGGGTGGGCCAAGCAGTCCTTATCTGCTGTCAAATTCTATGTTTCTATGTTTCCTCTGTTTGGCCTCTCCGAGTGCAAACTTCACCCCCGGCAGTGCACACTCTTCACCCCACCCCAACAAGACAGCAGCAGACAGGAGGCATTGTGCACAAGATGGGGTTTCCATAGTCCTAATATTGTTTCTTATAAACTGTACTGCAGCTGGCTTTTACTGTACCTGACAGTTATGGTAAAAGCCAACTCCCAGACAGCTGTGGTGATTGTGTGACACATGAAGAAAGCTTGAATCTTGTAGCACTGCCTTAGAAAATACTATAATTGAACATCAAACAACAGTATTACAGGATCCCAGATTCTATGATAGTATTTTGAAGATTTTTTTTTATACCTTTCAGTAGTATTATTAAGGATATCCATATATTACAATATACTTATTCATATACTGATAAAGCACTTTCACTATGTATAGAGAAGTGTGAATATACTTACAAAATAGCTATGAACAAATAATGCATTTCCACAATATTGACATAAAAACGTTGTGAATAAGACACTTTTTAAACAAAGTTCCAGTTTTTTTCTCTTACAGCAAAATGAATAGCAATAGAATGATTTTTTATATAAAAATATGTTTTCAAAGGGGTCTAGTTATGCTACAAAATCATAATTTCTAGTCTAATGACCCCACATTGTCTGTTATTTTCATCAAATTTATCAGCCTGTTGTATTGTATAAATGGCACATGCCATGGGCTGCATGAAAATATATGAATTATTCTGAATGGCTGAGTATGACCTGTATAGATCTCATTGATGGCTTTACCACTCATGAGGTCAATAGAAGTGGTAACCAGCCATTCAAAATAAATACTTTATTTTCATGCAGTCAATGGCTTATGTCATAACTATACAACAGGCATGGGTATGTATCAGTGAAGATATCACTACTATCTCACAACCACTACTGAGATAGTACTGATATCTTCATGCTGGGTATGCCACCAAGGTTCAGAACTCATTTAGAATGTTCAGCTTCAGTCGCAGTACTAACTGTATTCAAATGCAAATAACTTTAAAATGGAAAATGATAGAATGGTACTGTGAGCACAAACGTTGTTCAGCACAAATATATCTACAAAATGAGTGGGTTTCATTTATAGCAACCTTTTTTTATAATTAGCAAAAAACAAAACAGCAGAATATTAATTTTTTTTCACTTTTTCAAGAAACAAATGAGAACAACTTTAAAACTAAAAACGATAGCATAGTACTGTGAGCACAAAATGTGCTCATCACAAGAATATCTACAAAATGAGTGATGTTTCATTTACAGATATGTTTTCTATAAAAAGGAAAAAACAGCAGAAAATTCAATTTTTGTTTTCACTTTTTCGATAAACAAATGAGAATAACTTTAAAATATAAAATGACAGCATGGTACTGCAAGCACAGAATTTGTTCAGCACAAAACATCTACAAAATGATTAGTGTTTCATTTACAGATACCTTTTTTTTATAATGGGCAAAGAACAGCAAAAAGTTAAATTGTCCCCACTTTTTCAACAAACAAATGTGAATAACTTTAAAATGAAAAATTATAGCATAGTACTGTAAGCACAAAATTGGTTCAGCACAAAAATACCTGCAAAATGAGTAGCGTTTCATTTAGATACCCTTTAGTTTTTTTTTTCATTATTAGCAAAAACAGCAGAAAATTCAGTTCTTTTCACTTTTTGCAACAAACAAATGCAAATTACTTTAAAAAAAAGAGACCTACATGTGTACAAATCAAATGTGACATTGGTGAGAGTGATCAGTAGCAATATATCCACTTGCTGCTGTTGAACTCTAGATATCCTACTTGTGGCTTTGCCACTTGTGGAGATATCAAAGAGTTCAGTTTCTGCTGATGGATATATTTCTACTGTCTCACTCTCACCCATGTCATATCCTCACACACACACACACACACACACACACAATATCTATATATATATATAGATATATAGATGTGTGTGTGTGTGTGTGTGTGTGTGTGTGTGTGAGAGAGATATGACATGGGTGAGAGTGAGACAATAGAAATATCTTCAAGAGCTATACTTGACATCCTGACCTCATGAATGGCGGACACATGACTGAGGTCTGAAAAGGTCAAGTATAGAGAGTGAAGTTATTCTACCATTTCAGTCTCATCCATGTAATTTTGTTTTCTACAGCAGGTGTTTATGTGGTTTTGTGACAGAAATGATAAGTTACAAAAGTACAAAATGTAAACTGTTCCCTGGTGATCAATGGCTCAGCATAAAAGAAGCAAGTCAATACAGTAGAAATCAAAACAATCAATGCAGTAAATATCAGTACAATCAATACAACACAAATCTATACAATCAATACAGTAGAAATCAAAACAAACAATATAGTACATATCAGTACAATCAATAGAACACAGATCGATACACTCAATACAGTGCAAATCAAAACAAGCAATACATTACATATCAGTACAATCAATACAGCACAAATTGATACAATCAATACAGTACAATCAATACAGTACACATCAGTACAATCAATAAAGCACAAATTGATTCAATCAATACAGTACATATCGGTACAATCAATAAAGCACAAATCCATACAAACAGTACAAATCAAAACAATCAATACAATACATATCCATACAATCAATACAGCACAATTGCACAAATCAATACAATCAATACAGATGTGAACTAGAAAAACAACTAAGTCTACAACGTATCTTACATTTGCTGGCTTCAGTGCTGCACATGGCTATTGTGATGTCATCAACAAATGTTCTTTGATTGGTTCAGTATTCCACTGTGTTAACCCAGCTTTGCAAGCTAGTAGTACTATTTTGCTCACATATGAGATAGTAGTACTATCTTACAAGTTGGTAATAAAAGAACAGCTTTATCTTGGCTTTTCTGGACCCACAGCTGTTGTGTATATATAAATTCTTTGCAAACAAAAAGTCAATGCATCAGTTAGGTTTTAACTTAATGCCGCAAAAGTAGGGAAATGTGACATTATGGTTTCCAACCCTTCCCTCCACCCCCCACCAAGCAACAAAAAGGAAATACATTAGGGTTTTGGTTCTCCAGAGTCTTGGAGAATCTGGGGTGAGGTCTTGCTGGGGGTCATCAACCCTAATGCCCATCCCGTATACTGAGCAAACAACATCAGATGTGATTTATTTTCTTCACATAAGTCCTGCAGGGCCATGCACAAAGAAAAGTACAACAGACTGTGTTGGCTACATGTAGTAAGACATACTTCTCTACCTTTGAAGAGTGTGTCACTATGAGGCACTTGCTTGGAGCTCTACCTTGTGCTTCAGACAGGAGGTTACAGGCTCGGAGGAGGGGTGAGCATTAGGGTTGACAACCCCAAGGACACCCTCATGACTGATTCACCAAAACTCCAGAGACCCAAAACCCTAATGATTTTTCTTTTTGCTGCTTGGAGGGCAGGGGTGGGTAGTTAGGGTTGAAAACCCTAATGCCTAGAGATGCAGCAAATTTAAAATTTGCTGGTGAAGTACACGCTAAGTGAGCACTTCACGTTGCCACTCCGCTATGCAGAGTGGGCAATGCAAAGTACTCACTTCACCTTGTCATTACCACTTTGTGTTGGCATAATGAGAATGCGAAGTAAGGCAAAGTCATTATTTTTAATCGACTTTGCGTTTCTCATTATGATTCTAAGTGATCCACTTGGTGTTTCAGATTTGGCAGCCCCCCCACAGATCGCATGGCTTACAGTACTGTAAGTCACATGCTCTCTAGCCAGGCAGGAAGGAAATGAGTCACACAGACAGTTTCACTTTCTCCTGTGCAGACTGACAGAGAGGAGTGTGTGTGTGTACTAGAGAGAGGAGTGTTTTTTTGATTGCCGAGAGAGTTAAAATTTAACACTTAAACTAACAGCTTTTTTAAAATCTACATTTTTTTGTCTTTTCTGTACTGTGTTTTACATAATTTGTTCTTTCTGTAAATTTTATTTTTCTTACCTACTTAGTTGTTTGTCTGTGTGTGTGTGACTGTGTGACTGTGTGTGTGTGCTTGCGTCGTGAGATGGAGCAGGGTGAGAGAATGTCTGGGGCGGGGCAGCTCTGGGAGAGCGTGTAGTACTCATCATCGTCTACATTAGATGCAAGGGGGCATGGGCACCCATTTGTGTTGGACCGCTTCTAAACTTCTGATAGTCCAAGCCCGGAAGCAGGACCAGCACCGCCTCCTGACTCTGAGGCAGTTCAACCACCACCACCACCAAATCCAGCACAAGGTCCTTTGGAGGAGGATGTGCCTGTTCCCCCAGGCTCAGGTGTGGATCCCACCATCAGAACTGTTGAGCAGTGTGAGCAGCCTACTGCCAGTTCATCTGGCCCTCCCCTGCCTGTGCCTGGTCCTCCCTGCACCTCCATTGTTTGGCAGTTTTCTGACTGTGTCGGGGGGACAGCAGTGTGGCTAAGTGTCACCTATGTGCAGTAGAGGTGCGCTGCGGCCCCCGGGGGAGTCACCTGGGGACTGAAGGCCAGCACACCCATATGCCTAATCACCACCAGTTGGAGTGGCAGGCTGCCACAGAACAGACCATGTCTGCACCTGCTGGCCGTTCCGTGGCAGAGGGTGCCGCTGTGCATAGCGGGTGCAGCATCCCTAAGAAGAGGAGGGCCACAGCAGCACGTGTTGCTCCACCAGCACCCCCACCACCAGCAGGTCAGCCTGTCAAAGGAGTGGATGCCAGAGAAGTGTGTGTAACACTGTCTGACTTGGCAGTTCTCTGGAGTGCTGTTGAGGAGAACAGCGAGAGGATGAGTGCAGCGGCTGGATGACAGAGTGACATTAGCTTCAAATTATGTCCATGCTGGAACTGCTGCTGGATCACCATAGGATCCCACATTAGTTTTGTTTCCTCACACCATGTCCCCCCTCCCCACCTTCCTTGCTGTGCCATAAAATGTATTCCTCCACCATCCCTGACCCTTGTGTGTAAATATGCCCTTTTTTTGTTGTCTTCAGTATGCGTTACACTTTGTATTCTGGGGCCCCTTCCTTCTGTTACGTGTCTGTGTGTTTTGTGTATGTGTACTGTTTTGGTGCCTCATTTTTCTGCATCCACAAAAGGCATCTGTCTTGTGTCCAGAAAATTGACAAGTGGTAACACAGTGAAATGAGACTGTTTCAGCACATACAAAGTCCCTCAGAATTTATGGTGCACTCAGTCATGTGCACAACAGTGGCATAGACTCCCCAGATTTTTTCTGCAGTTCCAGAATGCATCCTCCATGTGTCCAGAAAATAAGACAAGTGGTAACACAGTGAAATGAGACTGTTTCAGCACATACAAAGTCCCCCAGAATTTATGGCGCACTCAGTGTCATGCGCACAACAGTGGCACAGAGTCCCCAGATTTTTTCTGCAGTCCCAGAATGCATTCTCCATGTGTCCAGAAAATTGACAAGTGGTAACACAGTGAAATAAGAGTGTTTCAGCACATACAAAGTCCTCCAGAATTTATGCCACACTCAGTGTCATGCGCACAACAGTGGCACAGAGTCCCCAGATTTTATCTGCAGGCCCAGAATGCATCCTCCTTGTGTGCAGAGAAGTGAAAAGTGATCATCTCAACTGGATTGAAAGGTGCCCTTTAGATGTACAGTAATAGTAGCTTTGGTGAGTAGTTATATATATATATCTATATAGAGATATATGGTTGTGTATTTTGTAGGTGATGATGAGGGGGGTTGAACTTGACATGGACATGTATTCATGCTATTGTTCTGCATCACACACAGGTGACTCCATCTCCGAACTGTTGTTGTGCACCGTCCAGTGCTCAATGATAATTTTTTGCACTTAAATGGAACTGGATAACTCTCAAGCACATGAAGGTAAGTATTTCTTTTTGGGGGTCATATTTTCAGTTTTGTGTGTAATGGTTTGTTATTTTTTTATTTCTTCACAGATTTCATCAGCATTCTTCTGGAGTCCGGTTCTTAATGTTGGTCATGGTCATGGAATGAAAAGACTTCTGTGTGTTGCATGTGTGCCCAAGCATGAGTGAGGGAGTGGTGTGCCTGATCATGTTGACAAACTTTTTTGGATCAGTCCCTGTGGTGGTGGTCCAGGGTGGACAGACAGACTCATGGTGGCAGCAGACTTGGATAACATCAGTCCCAGTGGTGGTGGTCCATGGGGGGCAGACAGACTCATGGTGGCAGCAGACTTGGATAACATCAGTCCCGGTGGTGGTGGTCTGGGGTTGGGGGGGCACATCGCCTTTTAAATACTGCAGTTAAAACCTACCAACATTAACCACATCATCATCCTCATAACGAAAACTGCCCTCACACTCATCAGTGTCTGAAGTCTGACCACTTGGAAATTCTTTCTCCATTGTGTCATCATCTACATCAGTGGTGGGCCGTTTCAGACAGCCGCTGGAAGTGCCACCAGGATGCTCCATTTCCACATCAGCAAGACCACCGTGACTAGGCCGGGGTACAAATACCGAGGTTACAGTCTGTGCTGGTATGTGCCTCTCATTCCTTTTAATGAATGTTAGCAAACTAACATTTGTAGGAGACAGATTTGTCTGACAATCCCTGACTTTTGCACCTGCTGAGCTGAATACCCTCTCAACACTTACACTGGAGGGTGGGCATGTGAGGTACTTCAGTGCCACTGCAGTCAGCACTGGCCATTCACTGACCTTTCCACTCCAGTACAAAAGAGGATCTTCAGTTATTGTCAGATGCCTGTTTTCAGACAAATATGACTCAACCATTCTCTGTGCCACACTAAGTCTGATTGTTGATGCATCAGCCTGTTCCCCAGAATCATTGATGTCACAAATACCCACTTGGGACAAAGCCTCCCAAAGTGGGTTGACGCCAACCACTTTGGATGACAGACCACCAGAAACTACAGTCCCCTTACCCTTGCATGATATGCTTGCTGGTCCTCCAGCTACACCTTCAGCTGGATTATGCTGCTGAGGTTTGTAAACCTTGGCACGTGACTTTTGTGCCCCATGAACCACGCGAACCAGTTGACCACTGATATTTTTTACCTGTTCAGGCCCTCCCTCCAGTACTGATGCAATTCCACATTTGTATCGTGGGTCCAGCATTGTTGCCATGGCAAAGTTGTCACTACGCTGAATGCTGACAATGTGATGATTCTGGCCGAATACTGTCAGCATGTGTTGCAGTAACATACTGCTACCACCATCTCCAGCAACATCAAGGCTATGCTGCACATTCACCAATGTCTGCCTCAGCACCCGCAGCAGTGGAATTGATTGGCTAATGGAGGAAGACTCGCCACTCACTGCCTGTGTGGCATGTTCAAATGGCCACAAAATTGTTATTACAGAGTCCATGAGGCGCCACTGTTCAGTCGTCATAGACATGGAGGCCCCAGAACTGTCACGGCTAGTGTGCATAACAAGATATTCTGTGATGGCTTTGTAGTGTTCATACAACCTCTCTGCCATGTATAATGTGGAGTTCCATCGGGTGACAACTTCCAGCTTCAAGCGGTGCTGAGGCAGGCTGTTTTGTATCTACAACTGCCACAGTTGGTCACGGGCCTTTCCAGATCTTGAATGAGAGCAGATACGTCGTGCAATGGTCAGCATTTCCTTTATGTCAGGGTACTGCAGAAACTCCTGAACCACAAGATTTAAACAGTGGGTCATGCATGGAACATGAAAAAAAACACCATTCGTGATGCATTTCACCACATTTGACCCATTGTCACTTGCTATGAACCCAACTCTCAGGGACAGAGGGTTTAGCCATCTGTTGATTTCAGACAGTACCATGTCCAATATGTTCTCACCAGTGTGTGAACAGGTCACACTGTGCATAGCAACTGTTGCATGCTGGTGAATTCCAGGAAGATTGCTACCATGACAATCCACCTTCCTGCACTGATTATTCACACTACCAACATCACGAACAACCCCCAGCACCTGCGCCCAGTGTGCAATTATACACAGATATGAACTCCCCGCTGTTTTGCCACTTGTCCACATATCTATACTTAAATGGATGAATGGAGAGGAGGAATGTTGAAGGGCATGTCTTACTGAGTCTGAGACGGTGTGGAACAACTCAGAAACAGCACGGGTAGAAAAGTATGTCCTGGATGGGACTTTCAATTTTGGACAGGCACAGGCAGCAAACCACCAGAACCCAGAATTCTCCACAAAGTAGAAGGGCAAAAGATCGATTGCCAGCATTTCCGCTACAGCAGCATTAAGTTCACGTGACACTGTATGATTGGGGGTGTACTTCAGCTTATGCGCAAAAACACTCTGTAACGTAGGTTGACTTAAATGTTTTACAGGGTGTGTGTTGGTCGCAAATGGTTGTGCTCTGTGATGAATGGCATTGGCAGGGGGTGGTGGAGTGTGGACATTTGATGAAGACGGTTGCACAGGTGATGATGACAAACCCAGAAATTATGTTATTTTTCTGGATTTGCCAACAGGGGTTGATGTACCACTTGCACTAGACATACTGCATTCACCACCACCACCACAAAATCTGCTACTCTCACCAGCACTGGACAACACTTCACAGTCATTATGGTCCTCCACCTCATCATCATCATCATGCCTGTAGTAATCCTCTGCTCTTATTGCCGCACTACTGCACACGCTTCTTACTGTGCTTAACGGTCATGGAAGGGATAACATGTTGGCTGGTGTTTGCCCGTGATACAGGTGAATGTCCAAGTCTGGTATTAGCTGCCAGCTTGTGCTGGGTCCACAGTGCCAAGTGCCTATTCTTAAGATGCGTATGCTGTCCTCCTGTCCCAAGATGGCTCCCTTTTACCTCGACTCACACGCATGGCAAACCTGGCAGATTGCAACTTATTCATCATTTGCATCTTGAAAAAATCCCAAACAAGGGAGTGTGATGCTCTGCTTTTAACATGTCCATGATGATGTGGCTTATTTAAGTCTGTTATTTTAAGCACTGAAGTGGGGGGGGGCACGTGATGTTTCTGGCACTGCACACCTGGACTGCAACTGACCACCATGACTACCTATTATATTGATTACTGGGTCGTCATCATCACCATCCACTAAAACAGTTACATCACAAATTTTTTTTTGGGGGGGGGGATTCCTGCAAACAGCTTCAGACATTTCAGACACAGCCACTTTTAATTTCTTTTTCTCTGGTTCCCAACTGGGGTCAATTAAATCATCATCATATTCATCAACGTCACTGTCACATACATCCATATCTTCTGCTTGGATGCTAACATGTGGACTGCATGTTGCAACAACAGCAACACCTTCATCAGCATCATCACATTCATCATCAGCATCTACACCACCATCACATAATATTTTTTCACTACACTGTGAATCACTGTTGCATGGAAAATGAGTGACGTTAATTGCCACGGTGGATGGAATATCACATTGTATGGTATCGTTGACATGATCATCAGAATCAGGTTCAGTTAATGGGATGTTACTGGGAAGTATGACATCATCTACACTGTCACTCACTTGCACTGCTTCACACTCAATATGTTTGGATACGGTACACTGGTCAGAATTAGAACTTGACGCAACAATACTAATACTACCTCCACCACCACTAACACCAGTAACACTAACACCACCGACTGGGAAAACATCATCTCCTCCAACTGTCAGTGAAGTTACTGATTGGGCTGTAAAAAACATTGCAGGAGAAATACCTTTCCTCACATCACCAGTGCACTTCTCCCTCCGCGTACTACTACCACGCCCACAGACCCTCTTACTGCCAACATTGCCATGGCCAGAAACAGCTTTACTTGCACATCTCTTTGCAGGCATTTTGGGGATCAACTACAATATTATTACCAAATTCAGATTTGATACGCTCGTTGACTGGAGGGTCGCTACTGCTACTATCGCTAGCTGGATGTGAAGCAAAATAAACAACTGTGTCTTCAGCAACAAATAAGGACTAATGTGTTGTGACACTGTCACGGAATTAAAACAACTTCAGTAACCAGTGGTGCTGATGGGGTCACAAAAACAATCCAGTCTGGTAAAACATATCTTTTCAACGTGGGGGGGGGCACTGAATACAGACAGTGCTGATTTTTACAGCACTACAAGCAGCAACACCAAGAACAGAGAACACGATCGCAGTACAAAATCAAGCAGCTGCAGTGAATAGCAGGCTCACACTGCTGCGCTTAGTTGCACTTACACTGATCTGTGTCACAAATTTTAAAAGATGTATAATATTTGATGCACACAGCACTGCACACACAACACAGAATACTTTGTGTACAATGCTGAATGAGGAATGCGATGCAAATGCAAAAGTTCAGTGTACTGCCACGTAATGTAAATTTGTAATTTAAACAACCTGACCTTATGAATTGCTGCACCACATTCACACAACAAACAGCAAGAAAATTTGTACTATCACTGACAATTTTACTATGTGTGCAGTAACACAGTCAGTTATATAACAAAAATATTGGCAAAACACAAAGAAATTACTAGTTCTACAACTTAAATCTACCTACACAGATATGCCCCTCCCCTACACAGCACACTTCACTGTCTTTCACCACACACACTCAGTGTTGTAAATTTACATTCAAAATCCACATACAAACAAAAACGCTCGATGACATGCGCACAGGAGGGTTTCCTACAACCGATCAACTACAGTTGGATCCCCCCCAAAAAAAAGCAAAAATGCTTTTTGAACAGCTTTTAAAAGATACTTATAGACAGCTATGAGAGCACACTGTCTCCTACTTCTTCCTACTCATACTACTTTGAACTGAAGCTGTGCAGATCAATATAGAGCCCATGTGACCTGAACTCCCATGAATCACTGCAAAATCCTCCTTCGGAGCTCAAAAACAAGGTGAAATGAGGCGAAGTGAATGGCCACCAATGTACTTTGCCTTAAAAATTGAAAGAGTAGTGACCAGTGGAGGCGGAGTAATGCAAAGTAGCTGTTTTCAATGCACTTCACGTTCCTCATTATAACGCAAAGTTCTCCATTTCACATTGCAGAGCACTCCGCGAATCCGCCTTTGCTCCATGAATCACTTTGCGGAGCGGATTGAGCCCACTTCGCCCACCACTACTCCTTATGAATGGTACAGCTGTCATTTTTCATATCCTGCTTGAAATATGTGTTTGCACATCTGGTGCACAATGGCACGGTCGCTGTGGGAAATTAATGTTTCGGACAGATTAAGAAAATCATAGTGACAGTCTTCATGAGCAGAGGTCACAAAATGCCTATGTTGAAAATTTGGTGAAATAATTCCACTAAATGACTGCCATACAAGCATGTGTTGTGCAGTTTACACGTATGCTTGGAACTTTGAGCATTTTAATATTTTCACTACAGATTTTCAACATGCCATCTCTTCACACCTCCCATGGAATGGCATAGCTGTCATTCTTCATCCCGCCTGATCTAAGTTTTCGCATATCTGGCACAGAATGGTACTGTTGTTGTGGGAACTCAAAGTTTGGGACACATTAACAAAATAACAGTGCCACTGTTCATGAGAAGAGGTCCCAAATGCTTTCATGAGGTGGGGGTCACAAAAAGGCCATGTTAAAAATTTGTACTGCAAATACCAGCACATGTCCAGGGTGTTAGGGTTTCTAATCATAACATCCCACCCTGTACAGAGTAGACAGACTGGCATCAGAGGTGTGACTTTGGATCACCGGCTGTAATGCTCACGCCATTCCACCCCCAACCCCACCCCACCTTGAAGACAGTGGCAGGCATCGAGGTGTGCCTTGCACTCTTCAGCCCCAGACTTCACCCATTCTCCTACACTGCACCCATTTCAGTGTATGTCCTTATGAAATGGGTGACTGTGAAGCTGAACACCCCAAGATACACCTCAGCACTTGTCGGTGTCAACAGGATAGGATGAGATGAAATGCCATGAACATTATGGGCAACGACCCACAAGCACACCCCAATGTCTGTCCATCTCTGCAAGGTGGAGGTGAGGTTGGCGTGACTTCAATACTTCACTGCCGCTCCTATTCTGTATCTGTCTAACTCCTACACATCCAATACTAATATCAGCAAGCTAACATTTGGCATTGACAACTGCTTGTATATACTGGACCTGTGGGAAGATTATGTAGGGTGGCTAATGAAATGCACAGCTGGCACAAACATAGAGAACACTATGAATGAGGAACAAAGAAAATCAATGCAAAATGATTTGGACCAACTTTTAATATGGTTGATAACAATAAAATGTATTTTGATGCAGGTAATGTATGTGCAAATATTAATTCTGTTAAAACAACTGTAAGTAGTATCACCATATGAATGATATTAAAATAATTGTTTCCACATCAGAAAGAGACTTGGGAATAACAATTGCTGAAAAGTAAAATCATAAAATGCAATGCAAGGAAGCAGTAAAGAAATGCAAAAATCTGGGTATTATGACATAATTTATCAGTAGATAGGTCTGTGCTGTTGCCACTGTATCAGGCTCTGGTTAGTTCTCAGTTGAAGTTCTGTGATGATCAGTTCTGTGCTCTGCATTTCAGAGGTGGTGAGGAGCAACTGGAGAGAGAGAGAGAGAGAGAGAGAGAGAGAGAGAGAGAGAGAGAGAGAGAGAGAGAGAGAGAGAGAGAGAGAGAGAGAGAGAGAGAGAGAGTGGTAAATGAATTAAATGGCTCTATCACGTGAGGACAGACTTAATTAAATCTCTTCACAGTGGACAAGAGACAATGGAGAGGAGGGACAAGATACAGATATATAGGGCTGTCTTTGAGAGAACATTACTTACATCCATTAACTTGACAATGAAATATAAAACGACAGCTAATAGGGGACACAATTTAAAGCTGATAGGAAGCCATTTCAGAACTGAATAATGGAGATGAACTTTTACAGTGTGTGATTGATACTTGGAATAAAAGCACAACAAGAAGGCAACTCTATTTGAGTAGCTACAAAAAATCCAAAGGAAGGTTCAGTGCATATCTCCCATTTAAGTGTAGCAAGGAGTGCCGGTGCTCCAGGTCTAGCGTGACCCTTCATCAGGGAGCATCTGGCAAAGGGTCAAATGTATGCTAGACCCAAAGCGCCAGGGTTCCTTCCTACACTTTTATCTACATTATCATCTTTTGAAGTGCACTGACTGCAGGACTCAGAGTGCAGGTGCCCTTTTGTTTCCTCTGATGCCTTGAATGGTCTACCAGTAAATGTGTTAGTTAGTAAAAATATACTTTCTTTCAAACACACATTGAATGATTATATATGCATTGCAATGGCTATAACCATGGAGAAACAGAGGATGGTTACTATGAGCCTCTAGCCTCCTACCTTCTAAATTTCATATGTGCTCGTGTTCTGCTGCTCATGTGGAGGAGCTCAGTGTATTGGGGGAGCAATGGAAATATCAAGTGATGCACTGTATGAGGGACAGTGGCACTATACATCAGGGAGGACATTAGTGCCACTTGAGAAGAGATGGGGGAAGGAACAGTAGAAACGCTATGGGTACAGATCCAAAAGGCAGCAGGAAGGAAACTGAGACTGAATGTAGTTTACAGGCTACCTAATCAGGTCAAGGACAATGACAGAGAGTTAAGTACTGCAACATAATCAGGATGGCAGCAGAAAGGGGTGAAGTGGTGGTAATGGGGGGGCTTACTGCAATTTGCCAAAGGTGGATTGGAGAGCCCTGTCCACCACCTATGCAGAAGACAATTGATCCTGGACACAGTCCTGGATGGTTTCCCAGTTCAAGTGGTCACTGTACTGACATGAGAGGTTACATCCTGGACCTGATATTATTTATTTATTTTTTATTTAAGATGTTGTTAACCAGGTAAACAGTATTGGTCCATATGCCCCTTTTACAGGCTCAACCTGGAGCTAAAATGCATACTGTAAAATCGTTATACAATTAGCACATATAGCTATTCAATTACTCATATACCTTGCACATATTTGTCATTGTCAGTGGCTCAGCAGGTAGCACACTTGCCTCTGAGGCTGGGAGATCAGAAGGCTGTGGGTTCTATCCCCACACCAGGCACTTGGGTTAACTCCCAATACTGACACAGCAGTGCAGCATGAGGGGGGTGCTGCACTCCTGAGGTGCCGTCTTTTGGATGAGACGTTAAACTGAGGTCCCGTCTGCCTGTTCTGGTGGTAGTTCAGGTGGATATTAAAGATCTCATGGCACTTTTTGAAAAGAGTAGGGGTGTTTCCCTGGAACTCTGGCCAAATTTCCCCCCATTCAGTAAAAAAAAAAATACTACCAACAGCTTAATCAGGTTCAAAGTCGGTTGGCATTCATCTGTATCCCTCCCTTGGGTCGTGCTCGAAACTAGGCAGAATTTGTCTAGTGCACTTACCCAGTCAACAGAAAGCTAAATAAACTAAAAAAGATATTCACAGTCATGGAGGCAGGTTGGAGACAGATATATATATATATATATATATATATATATATATATATATATATATATTATGAGCATAATTTCAATTTATGAGTTGAGTTGTTGCACAGCGACAAAGTGAGGGTCTTGTGTTGGGTTAGGTCTTTGACCTTCTTTGATTACCTTTCAATCGGCATCACTGGGCACAGTCAGCCAGCCCTAACTCTCACCCCACTGCTACGTGTAAAGCAGCAGAAGTATAGAGAATGGGGTGAGAGTTAGATTCGACGAACTGCAGTGCGCACTCAATGCCGGTTGGGGTGGACTGGGTCCAAGGGGGTTTTCAACCCTAACAATCAATTCTCACTTTTGTCGCCATGAACAACCCTAACTGATGCATTAAACGGAATTTTGCCTTAATTTCCTTTCTTTTGAGAATGATAATGAGAAATAGTGAATGTAATGCAGGGCCCGCGCCCCGCCTACATGATGTCTTGTGACATAGTAACAGTAACAGCAACGCAAACAGAAGTGCCAACAGTGGCGCACATGGTAACACAAGCGTGAATGACAACAGAAAGGGGTAACGCACACGGTGGCGTAGACGGGAACGGTCCGCCACATGATGTCTTGTCACATAGTGACATGGTGCCCGCAAACGGAAATGTCAATGGGCATGGTGACGCAAAGCAAAACAGAAAGACAAATAGTACTGTAGACAGAAATGGCAAAAAATAACAGAAACGCAAGCGGAAATGAAAACGCAAAGGATAACGCACATGGTGGCGTAGACGAACGGTAAGGAAACGGGTATTGAAATCACAGGAAAGGGCAATGGTAACAGTAATGAGGTGCACAGGCTGGTTTTCCCAAAAGCTACTTAGAGAAAGACAGTGAGTATAAAGAATGTGCATAATAATGGGTCTCGGAGCAGATAATGAGGAGTTGGAATACTAAATAGTGTATATCTCAGGAACCGTACGACGTAGAGAAAAAATCTAAAAGTCATATGATTTACGACTTTCCTGGCTAGTTTTTTGCTTAGCCCCCATTAGGGGGCTAAGCAATTTTCCAACGAAAAGTCCGTATCTTGCACCGTTTCCGAGATACGGGCCCTGAAAGGCGCGGCGAACGCCGTAATGTTATCCTATGGAAAAGAGAAGTTCGGAGTGCCATAACTTTGCCTCCCTGTAATATTTTTTCACCAAACCACTGAAAGGCACATCTGTGGGATGTTGGCTATGTTCCCTGCAAATTTCAGTCCAAAAGACCAAACCGTTATTTTGCAGCAGAGTGCCAAAGGATTCCTGTAATGCGTCGGGCGCTGTAATGTTATCCTATGGGAAAAACTGTCAACTTTGGAGTGCTGTAACTTTGCTGCCATGTAATATTTTTGCAACACAACACTGAAAGGCACATCTGTGAGATGTCGGCCATGCCTTCTTCAAATTTCAGCCCAAAACTCCCAACCGCATTTTGCAGCGCAGTGCCAAAGAATTGCTGTCATTTTCCCACAGACTAGAAAACTACTGTTGCACTTCAAGTAAAGCTTTTCACAAAATTTGCAACACTTTCATGAGCATGAAAGTACTTTACTAAAGTGCTTTTCCAGAAATTTGAAAACATATTTCTGGGGTGTTTTACCCAAAATAAAGACATGGCTAGCATCCTCAGGGTCCGACTAGGTGAATACAAAAGAATTAGGTTGCTAGAGAGTCCCAAATTTAAATGCAAGCATTTTTCTGATCACTAACTGAAAACAAAATGGCAGATTTTGCGAAAGTAACAGGGCCATTTCTGAAAGTAAAATGCATTTCGACACTGTAGAACTTTTGTTAACTTTTCCCATTGACTTATAATGGGAAATTGTTTTTGAATAACTTTGAACCGCTTAATATTTTTTCACCAAATCTTCGAAGGTACATCAGGGACCCCGCCATGTTCCCGAAGATTTGTGGTCACACAAACCGGTATGTACCCAGAAGCGCCAATTACAGAATTCCAGAAAAGCATAAACGCACGCCAGCAGATCACGCTTAATAACCCGCAGCTGTATATCCTGACCGGCACGAAACCTAGCAGATCCCAAGGCCTATGGTTCTTGATCATGTATTCCAAATTTCAGGCAAATTTGTCAAACGGTTGCAAAGTTATTAAGGTGCAAATTTTGGGTTTAACATAGAAATGGCTCCTCAACCCTAACTATGGTAGCACTACTGTGCTACCATAATATATATGTATGTATATATATATATATAGTATATGTATTTATATATACACGCACACACACACATGTACACAAAACAGTATAGTGATATAATTAATGGCTTTGCCGTTTTCTCATAGGGAAACTATGGCGTAATTTGATGTTATAAAGGAGTGTTTATAATTGCAAACATGCACACGGTTTCCTTCGCTCTGCGCATGCCCCACTGCACCTTTTCCCTTTAGAATGCTGGCCACATGTTTTCCCCTGGAAGACTGAACTGCCACTCAGAATCGGACACGGTGGTAAGATTAATTTTTAAACAAAAACTGCAAGGGGAAAAAAAAACTGTTTGTGCTGCTCACTGAAACAAAAAAAAAAAGATTTAAATGAATAGAAAACGGAACTGCAAGGTGCGAGTCACAGACTGGATGCTGAAAATAATTGCTGAAGTGAAAAAGGCAAACTCAGCAATTTTATAAAATAATATATGGGTCAGTGTGTGTAAACTCGAAGTTTACACACACTCTCGGGGTCAGATGCTTTTAATAAACCCCTTGAGCTTTGCTCTCAGGGTTTATGTAGCATCAAACCCCTCGGGTGTGGGAAAACTTCTCATTACACACACCGATCCATACTTTCTTCTATATGTATTGTACATACATATATTAACAATACACTGTTAGTATTATAAGTGAGATCTGGAGACAAACCAAGGATCCTGTCAGGGACATCAAAGTGGAGGAAACCCTGGGGAGTAGTGACCACAGAACAGTGTGGTTCTGAGTCAATATGGGGAAGAAAACATCCAACACAAAAACAAGATTACTGCATTTCAGGAAGGCCAACGTCGGCAAGATGTGTGGGATACTGAGGGGACACCTAGCTAACCTTAAGGAAGATATGGCAGTGGATCAAAGGTTAACAGGGATCAGGGAAGAGATTGCAGCAACCACTAACACGTGCCTTAAGCAGAAGGGAAAAACTCCAAAGCCAGGAGACCAAGATAGTTCAATAGGGAGGTGTGTCAGGCAGTGAGGGAGAAGAGGGAATACAGGAAGTGTAGGAAGTCCCAAAAGAATGAAAAGACCTACTTGGCGAAAGCTAGGGAGGCTAGTAGGGAAGTCAGGCAGTACAAGGCTAGGAAGGACCTGTCAACTGCTGAAGAAATTGGGGGGGGGTGCCTTCAGATACATTAGCAATAAGAGTGCTACAAAGGCAGGCACAGTGAAGTTAAAAAGGAAGAGGGGTGGGTGGAAGGCAGTAAAGACAAGGTGGAGGTGTTGAATGAACACTTCTGCTCTGTCTTAATAAAGGAAAAAAATGGATCAATGCCACACAGGAGGATGGGGGGAAGGAAGATGAAGAGGAAGAAGGGGGACATGGCTGATGACAAGATAACAGAAGACATGGTTAGGAAGGGGCTCATGTCCCTAAAGTTGAACAAGTCCCTGGGTTCAGATGGCATGTACTTATAATGCTGAGGGGACTGAGGGCAGAACTGGTGAGTCCGCTGGCAGATTTGTTCAACAGCTCATTAGATATGGGGGTGGTACAACAGGTGTGGAGAACTGCACATGTGGTACATCTGCACAAGAGTGGGTCTAAAGATGACCGTGGAATCTACAGGCTGGTCAGTCTGACCTCCATTGGGGGAAAACTAATGGAGACCATTCTGAAGGAAAAGCTATTTGGGTTCCTTTAAGCAAATTGGCTCCAGAACAAGAAACAGCATGAATTTGCAACAGGGAGATCCTGTCAAACCAACCTGATCAGCTTTTTTGACTGGGTAATGAAGGCATAGGCAAGGGCCAGGCAGCTGACATTCTGTACTTGGATTTCAGCAAGAACTTTGACTAGATGCTCCACAAGAGGTTGATCAGGAAGCTGGAGGGCCATGGGGCAGGTAACAAATTAACCAGGTGGGTGGCAAATTGGCTCAGTAGTAAGACCCAAAGGGGTTGTAGGGGGAGCTCTCAGGTATGAACAAAGTTAGCAGTGGAGTCTAGCAGGGGTTGGTGCTCAGCCCAGTGTTGTTCAATGTGTTAATTAATGACATTGGAGATGGCATTAAAGGCAACATCTGCCTCTTTGCAGATGACACCAAGCTCTGTGGGAGTGTGGACACAGATGAAGGGGTACAGGACCTACAGAAGACCTAGTAAAGCTGGAGAGGTGATCTAACATCTGGCAGCTGGTGTTCAATGCTAAGAAGTACAAGGTCATGCACATAAGAGGAAAGAACCCAAGGGCTGAGCACAGGCTGGGAGGGGGACAGGGTTCCTATAGTGGAAGAGGAAAAGGACTTGGGGATAACCATTACCAACAACCTAAAGCAGGCTTTGCAGTGTAGACAAGCAGTAGCCAAGGCTAACAAAATGCTGACCTATATTGCTAGAGGGTCAATGGGTAGGAGGGAGGAGGTTATCCTGCCGCTGTACAGATCCTTGGTGAAGTCGCACCTGGAGTACAGTGTGCAATACTGAAGTCCCTACCTATGGAAGGATACCAAACAGCTTCAGGCAGTACAGATGAAGGTGACAAAGGTGGTTCGGGGACAACAGAATAGGGTGTACAAGGACAGACTGAGAGAACTCAATATGTGCTTACTTGAGGAGGGGAGGGAGAGTGGGAACCTTCAAGTATGTGAAAGGTATAAACAAGGTAGATATTGGGGACCTGTTTCATCTTAGTGAAAACAAGACCACAATGGGACACTGTTACAGGGGGAAAGTTCAAGAAGGAGGTCAGGAGACACTTCTTTACAGAGCGTATGGTGTCAGGGTGGAAGGAACTCCCATCTACGATCATCAATCAGAAAACGGTGAGGAGGGGTTCAAGAGATGGTGGGACAGAATGGAGGAAAAGGTCAGGGTACACTGGGTGCAAGGCCAATGGTAATTTATGGATCAGGGGCTCTGCAGCTGAGCAGACTCAGTAGACCGAACAGCCTGTTCTGCTGGCTAATTTGTATGTTCTTAGGTAGTGCCAAGTTTTACTTTTAAATGTGTATGTAGTCAGCTGTGTTGACAGGTGACCTTTGCCTTTCTCACTTCATTCATCACAGCTTGCAAAATTGATATTTGGCAGAACTAGCATGGTGGCATCTTTCCCTACCTCCTTTCATCCCCTGCTGCCATTCCTCTTCCAGTTCTTCTCATGGATTTTATACACCAGCACAACAGCAAACACTCACACATGTACCCGTTGCCCACTCTGATACACCCCTGAGTCCTCCTTCTCAACCACAGTGAGAGACTTAGTGTTTCACTGCAGCAGCCTAGTTCTTTCAGTTTTCCCTTACAGGAAAAAAATATAAGAAAATGAAGATGGACGTCTGTACCCAATACACACCACCAGAAGTCATATTATTTTTCAAATAAATCCTCCAAACCCATGGCCAGATTAATGGATGTGGGGGCCCTACTCCAAGTCATATTTTGTGGCCCTGGGGGCCCCTAAATGCCAATATTTCACTCTTCTGCAGTAACGACCAGGGTACTCAAGCAGGATGTGGTTTATAATGCTATATGTTATGCCACATGACTTGACAGGTCACATGCCCTTGATTATAAACAACACAATTCAGAATGACCAATTACTGCACAAAGAAACATTTTATCAGTACAATATTAACATTTTGTAAATTTTCACTTTTTAGTTACCTTTAACACATCTTGTTTTTCCCTTGCCACTACTGTACCTTGTAACTATTTTTGTTATTAATAATTATGGATCCTCTTTTTTGCCCCTTCCCTGAGACACACCTGGACATTAGACCTGAATTAGTGTTCTCTGCCTTCCCAGATATCAAATTCAAATTCCACATAAATACATTAATAAAAATTGGGATTGTAGCTGCCATGATCTCCATGCACATGCCTCCTTGAATACCTATTCTCTCTGCCAAAACCAAAAAACTGAAGCATGTATTGAAGCAGTTAGTGGGGCTCACAGCTCCCTCCCATTATTTTCCCACTCAAGACTCCTTCGAGCTCCAAACCTGAGACATGCTCAAGCTCCTTGCCTCTGCAATGCATCTGCCACAATCACTCTCTGTGCAGCTATCTTTGTCCTCAGTTCTGTCTGTTCTCGCACTGTCTCCTGTCCTCCGTCTCCATTGTCTTTTATGGTTTTGTTGTCAATTTAAAAGTTGCTTTGCTGCCGATGCTGAGTTGCCACATCCCTGCCCCCACTCCAAGTCATTGATGCCAAAGCAGCTAAACAGAGTTGTGCCAAAAAGACTGAGCCTTAAGAACCCTGCAGGACCTGCAGGTGTTGACTGCGGTCACTTCACAGATTGTTTCCTAAAGCAACCTGCTGCAGCTTCCCAGTAATGTATGTGACTCAAATCAAACCAAGACAAAAACTGTGCCAGCAAGGGCAAGTCGCACAAGTTAGTTCCCCTCAGGTGACTTATTAGCATCCCATGGTCCACTCAGTGCCAAACTCAATCTTATTAAAGACTCAGTACACTACTCAGGTTACTGAACACTCACAGACAGACCATGACCAGAGGCAACCACAGCTTAGTTTGTTTCTCCAGTGCAAAAAAACTAGTTATTTCTGCAGCACAAATGACTTGGACACTGCAGCACGCGGACGACTAGTCAACACAACATACCTGGTGTGGCTTGACTGATGTGAATGTGACTGTGATGAGTCGAGTCTGTCCTCTTGATTGTTTCCTCAAGATCACACAAGCAGGGTGGCATGACTCAGCCTTGCAGTGTGGCCCGGCATGGGAGGACTCATAGTCACAGCAGGACCAAAGGCCAAACTAGCAGCAGCACTGACTGACCCTGGTTAGTGGCTACACTGAAAACACCAGCAGCATGTGACGCTGCACTGAAGCCAATCTGACTTGGGTGACCCCCATGACCTGCTCAGATTCTCTCTCTCTAATTTTGTGTCTTTAGACAGAGACTCTTCTACTTTGATAGACGAGACCAATCACCAGCACCGACGACTGACCGCCACAGCTCTCTCTCGTTCTCCTCCTCTACTCCTCATTACTGCCTGCTCATATGTCCTGACGCCATGCACATGCACACACTGATTTCTGCTCCCCAGTAGCCACACCTCCAGAGGACCTCTGATGGACATGATTGGTTGTGTGTGGTCGGGATGGATTAGAGGTGAAGCTGAAGCAGCTGTCAGAGAAACTGAGAGGCTCACTTGCTCAGAGCAGCTGCGGGGAGAGTCATCATTCACCAGGCTGACTCAGTGAGGTGGGGGGGCTGCTTTTTGGGCAATTCGGCCTGTCAGCAGTCATCCAGTACAGCCAGAATTAAAGAAAGTAACCGTAAATAAGTTAACAGTGGGGGCCATCCTGAACCTTGGGGCCCTACGCCATGGCGTAATTGGCATACAGGTTAATCCAGCCATGTCCAAACCCCCCTGCACCTTTTCCAGTCTACTAATTTCACTCTGCCCTGCTAACTAATCAGCTACTATGTTGTGAGGGTTGGTGACAGGTTTACGACAAGTTCCATGCTGGAGCACAAGATGGACTGCTACAGGAGGAGAAGTAAGAACTGTCAGTGCACACAGTCAAAAGCTGTTGCAAACACAGGCATTACTTTTATGTTTGCTCGCACAAGAAACATTATGACAGCTTAGGAGAGAAGCTGGGTTTTGGAGGTGCAGCACTGTGGTGGCCAGTGCCCCCACTGCATTTAGAGGCTTGCCCCCCCTTTCCCCAATGTGGTGGCATGCTGCTGACACTAGTTCAGCAAGGGTGCCACTAACTTGAAACAAAATCGCTGCTGCAATGAGGGAGCGACCCGTCATTGCAGGGCAGTACTTTGCCTGGTGTAACATTTCCATTAACATGGTGGCAGCTGTCACCGTCCACTACAGAGTCCCCATGAAAGCCAACGGGGTGCCCAATCTCCCTGTCAGCATGCCCCTTCCCCAGTTCATTTGCTGGTAGGGGGGCCCACTCCCCGTCAGCATAATGTCCCTGTAGATCTTGTTTGCTGAGGGGGTGCCCAATCCCACTCAGCATCATGTCCCCCCCAACATAGATCCTTTTTTTTGCAGCTCCAGTCCCCCCTAATAGAAATATGCAGGTGGCACACTGGGAGCCCACCTGAGCATACCAAATCTACCTGCAAAAAAAGAAAACCTTCCAGCAATGTTTTTTTTTCTACCTGAAAAGCAGAAAACAGTCCCTCGTTGTGTCCCGTGCCCCCTTCCCCAACCTGCACCCACATCCCTGCAGCACCCCCTTACCCCGTATTTACCTCCACAGCCCAGTGCAATGATCTTCAGTGGGCTGGGAATATGTCTGCACTCTTCAAAGCCGACCGAGAACTGAAGAAATACCGGTAAGCTGTATAATAGCATAAACAGGTTTTTTCAACTTAGGTGGATATCTAGGCCATTTGTGTGAATTTTGGCACCACATTTTCAACATGGGGATCATGGGACCTACCTCATGAATTTAATCACTGTCATGACATTATTCCATTCTGAAAGGTGCTTTTGAGGTCACTGAAAGGAATCACCTTTTGGGACTGAGTAACAAAATGACAGTGTTACTGTGCATGAAGTGGGCTCCCAAAAGGCCTATGTTGCAAATTTGGTGGCAAGATTCCCAAAAATGACTGTGTTACAAGAGTGCATTGCACAGTTTCTACACACGCTCATAACTCCAAGAATTTTTAATATTTTCACTCCAGATTTTCAGCATTGCCATTTTTGCACACCTCTTTATGACCAGTGTAGCTGTCATTTTTCACATCCTGCCTGAAATGTGGTTTCACACATGTGGCTCACAATGGCGTGGTCGCTGTGGGAAATCAGCATTCAGGTCAGATTAACAAAATCACAGAGACACTGTTCATGAGTGGAGGTCCCAAAATGGTCATGTTGAAAATTTGATGAGAACATTTCACAAAATGACTGTATTACGAGCTGGCATTGCGCAGTTTCCCCGCATGATTGTAACTTCGAGAAGTTTTTATATTTTCTCTAGGTTTTCAACATTGTCATTTTTCTACACCTCCTTATGAAGAGGATAGCTGTCATTTTTTGCATTCTGCCCAAACTGTGTTTTCGTACATGTGGTGCAGAATGGCACAGTCCCTGTAGCAAATCAACATTTGAGACAGATTAACAAAATCACAGTGCCACTGTTCATGAGCAGAGGTACCAAATAAATGCTTTCATGAGGTTTGGGACACAAAAAGGCCATGTTAAAACTTTGTAGTGCAAATACCAACAAACGCCCAACAAATAGAAGCACTCTGTGCGGGGGGGTTGACACCAGTCATTTTACAGGAGAAAGGGTCCTGAAAGAACTCCTAAAACCCAAGGTGGACAAATCAATGGAGCCTGATGGGATTCACCCCAGAATCCTAACAAAACTAAGAGGGGACCTAGTGACACCACTGACCACCCTTGTTAACAAATCATGGGAGGAAGGGGTGGTACCTGAGGACTGGAGGAGGGCAGATGTGATTCCCCTTCACAAAAGTGGGAGCAAGGCAGAAGCAGAAAACTATAGACCTGTAAGTTTGACCTCAGTGGTACGGAAAATGATGGAATCACTTCTGAAAGAAAGAATTGTTGAGTACCTAGAGGTCAGAGGGGCACAGGACCCAAGGCAGCATTGATTCACAGCAGAAAGGTCATGTCAGACAAATCTAATTAACTTCTTTGACTGGGTGACCAAAGTAATAGACCAGGGAGGAACTGTGGATATGGCCTACCTAGACTTTAGCAAGGCATTTGACACAGTCCCATCCAAAAGATTAATAATCAAATTAGCCAGCCTGGGAGTGGGTCCCAGGGTGGTAGCCTGGGTAGCAAACTGGCTGCACAACAGGACACAGAAAATAATAGTAAATGGAACTCACTCCAAAGAAAGTGGGGTTACTAGTGGAGTACCTCAGGGTTCAGTACTGGGTCCAGTCCTCTTTAATGTCTTTATAGGTGACATTGCAGAGGGTCTGGAAGGAAAAGTATGCCTCTTTGCAGATGACACAAAGATCTGTAACAGAGTTGATACACAAGAGGGGGTGGAAAGGATGAGAAGGGACTTGGCAAGGTTGGAGGAATGGTCAGACGTATGGCATTTTAGATTCAATGCAAAGAACTGCAAAGTAATTCACCTGGGAAACAAAAACCCAGGAGAAGAGTACACAATTGCAGGGGAGGTACTAACAACAATAAAAATGAAAAGGGACCTGGGGTAGTCATATCACATGACTTAAAGGTGGGCAGCAATGTGAGAAGGCAGTAAGAAGAGCTGGGGGATACTGGAATACATAGGGAGAGGCATGACAAGTAGAAAAAGGAAAGTGGTTATCCCTCTGTACAGACAGTTGGTGAGACCCCATCTTGAGTACTGCATCCAGTTTTGGATACCCCATCTCTGCAAGGACATAGGATGGAGGCAGTCCAGAGAAGGGCAACTAACATGGCGCAGGGTCTGCATCAGAAACCATATGAAGAGAGACTGAGGGAGCTAAATATGCACACCCTTGACAAAAGGAGGGACAGGGTGGGGGGGGGACATGATAGAAACTATCAAGTACCTCAAGGGAATCAACAAAGTCCAGGAGGGTAGTATCTTTCAGAAAAAGAGATGTGCAAGAACAAGGAGGCACAATTTAAAGATAGAGAGGGGATGGCTCAGGGGCAACATGAGGAAATATTGCTTTCCTACAGAGAGTGGTGGACGCATGGAACTGTCTTCCTGGGGAGGTTGTGGGGTCTTAAACAATGGGGGAATTCAAACATGCATGGAACAGACATAAGGCAAGTATAGTGGGGAGTAAGAGGAAGTAGGCTGTTGGTTAACTAGAAGCTGCAGCTTATCCAATAGGTAGGGATATGATCAGACTGGGTGGGCAAAGTGGTTCTTACCTGTCAAAGTCTATGTTTCTGTGGTTCTGTGTTCTATGGGGCATTACAGTTCCTAGCCATAGCATCCCACCCTGTACAGACACGACAGGTGTCAGGGGTGTGCCTTTGGATTGCTGGCTGTAATGCTCATGCCATTCCACCCCCATCCTGCAGCCAGTGACAGGCATCGAGGTGTGCCTTGGACTCTTCGGCCACAGACTTCACCCCTTCTCCTATACTGCTCCCATTTCAGTGTATGTCCATATGGAATGGGGTTACTGTGAAACCAAACACCCCAAGGCACACCTCAACGCTAGTCAGTGTCTGCAGGATGGAGTGAGGTGAAATGGTGTGAGCATTATGCACAACAACCCAAAGGCATACCCCATTGCCTGTCCATCTCTGCAGGGTGGAGGTGGGGTTTGGAAGAAGTTCAATACTTCACTGCCATTCCTATTCTGCATCTGTCTAACTCTTGCACTTCCAATGCTAATACCAGCAAGCAAACATTCAGCATTGACAAATGCTTGTTTCATATGAAGGAATCTTGTTTCATACATATGGCACAACCTCATGAAAAAAGATCCCTTCATATGAAAAAATAATTTGAATGTAGTTTTTTTTTTTTCACATTCTTTTTTCGTATGAAGGAATCTTTTTTGGACTTAGTACTCCAGGTTTGGCCTCACCATAGATCTACATAGATGTAACACGGTCTCCCTTTTTCTGCTGGTAATACCCCCTCCCTATGAACCTCAGCATCCTTCTAGCCTTTCCTACTGCCTTATCACACTGCTTTGCTACCATCAGGTCATCAGATAAGATGACCCCCAGATCTGTTTCCTTTTTATTTTCTTCATGCATGCAAGCGCAGACGAACATGTTGATATGAGAGTTGCTAGAGAGAGGTGTGAGGGGTGCCAGCCCAATGGCTAGTGGAGCTGTAGGGGCTTGTCTGTGGCCAGCAAGTCAACAGGCAGTGTCCTGATGACAATGGTTTGCTGAAGGGGCTCATCTCGGCAAACATTTCAAAGGACAGAGCTGATGCTGTGCGCGGCTCTGTCCTTTGAAATGCAAGCCCTTCAGCTGCGGCTTAGTATGTCTTTCCTTGTTAAACAATGTCCCTTTCCCTGCTGCCACTTAGTGTGTCTTTCCTGGTTAAACAATTTCCCCTTTCCCTTTCTGACATGGGGGTGCCCACTCCCGGTGTTAGATGTGCCCCCCCAACCTGTCTATATCCCTAGCTGACATTGGGGTGTTCAATCCTCATGTCATCATCCCCCCTCCCCACCACTAAGGAGCCCAGCCCAGTGTGCCTAAATTTATATTTATTTTTTTTACCTGTAAAGAAAGAAAATCTTCCCTCAGAGTCTTTTTTTTACCTGTAAAAACGAAAACCGTCCCTCGCTGTCTCCCCATCCCACTCCCCATTCTAACCCTCCCTCCCCTTACCCCCCTTGCCCTATACTTACCCTCCACAGTCAGCGGATGAGATCTTCTGCAGAGTGGGACACATCTGCACTCTTCAAAGCCGACTGTCAAACTGAAAGAATGACAGGTAAGCCCTAAAATGGGTAAATGGGGGGTTCAACTTATGTTGATATCTCAGCCATTTTTAGGAACTTTGGCCCAAAATTTTCAACATGGGGTTCTTGAGACCCCACCACCTTGTGAACATATCTCTCTTATTTAGTTCCTCAGTCCCAAAAGGTGATTTCCTGGTCACTGTGTGGAATCACTTTTTGAGACTGAGTAATGAAATGACAGTACCACTGTTCATGAGGTCAGATCCCAGAAAGTCCATGTTGCTAATTTGGTGAAAAAGTTCCAGAAAAAATGACTGCATTACAAGCGTGCATGGCGCACTTTCTACGCACACTTGTAACTTCGCCAATTTTTTATATTTTCACTCCAGATTTTCAACATTGCCATTTTTTCTCACCTCTGTATGAACAGGATAGCTGTCATTTTTCACATTCTGCCTGAAATGTGTTTTCACACCAGTTGTGCAGAATGGCACAGTTGCTTTGTGAAATCAACTTTTGGGATGGAGTAAGAAAATCATAGTGCCACTGCTCATGATGGGAGGTCCCAAAAAGCCCATGTTGAAAATTTGTTGGAAAAATCAAAAAAATGACTGTGTCATGGGTTTGTGTTGCACAGTTTCTATGCACTCTTGTAACTTTGCCAATTTCTCATATTTTCACTCCAGATTTTCAGCATTGCCATTTTTTCACACCTCTTCATGAACAGTAGAACTGCAATTTTTAACATCTTTTCCAAAATGTGTTTAAGCACCTGTGGTGCCAAATGTCGATGTCGCTGCGTGAAACCACCTTTTGGGATTGAGTAACAAAATGACAATGTCACTGTTCATGAGGTGGTATCCCAAAAGCCCATGTTGAAAGTTTGGAGTGAAAATATCTGACAATATCTGGGGCATTAGGGTTTCCAACTATAATGACCCACCCCCACCACCCTTTAGAGTCTGACAGGCATTAGGCATGTGCCTTGGGGTCAACGGCCATAATGCTCAAACCATTCCACCCCACCCTGCAGCCAGTAACAGACATCAGGGTGTGCTTTGCAGTTTTGGCCCAGTCATTCACCCCATTCTCCTATACTGCACCCATCTCAGCTTATTTCATTATGGAATGGGGTGAGCATTAGGGCTGAAGACCTGAAGGCACACCATGATGCCTGTCAGTGTCTGCAGGTGGGGGTGGAATGGCGTGAGCATTATGGTTGATGACCCAAAGGGACACTCCCAATGTCTGTCAGTCTCTGCAGGGTGGGGGTGGGGCATTAGAGTTGGAAACCCTGATGCCTCATTAAGGAAGTAAATCAGGGTGGGACATTTGATGTCACCAACCTTGATTTCAGCAAACCATTTGACAACATCCAACACAGAAGGCTGATTAACAAAATGAGTAGTCTGGCAACAGGGCACAAGCTGATAAACTAGGTTAGAAACTGTCTGATGGACAGGAGGAAGAGGGTGGTGGTAATATGATCCAATCTGGGGAGAGGGGGTGACCAGCAGGGTACCTCAGGGAGAAGTCCTGGGACAGTCCAAGTCAATGTCTTCATTACAGACATTGTGGAAGGGCTAAAAGGAAAGGTCTAGCTGCCTGTTTACAGATGATATCGATATCTGTAACAGAGTGAATACTCCAGAAGGGGTGGAGAAAATTAGCAGGGACATGGAGATGCTTGAAAAATGGAGTGGCAACTGATGTGCACTGCAAAGAAGCCCAAATAATGCACCTGAGAAGAGGGCAACCTGGGGAGAGGTACAGGATGGGGTGGAGGTGCTGATGATCACCAAGGAAGAAAGGAACCTAGGAGTTATCAGTTATGATAACCAAAAGGTGTCAAAGCAGAGCACAAATGTTGCAAGGATGGCCAGTGGCATGCTGGGGTTCATAGGCAGAGGTATTACTAGCAGAAGGCACGAGGTGGTGATGCCATTGTATAATGCACTAGTGAAGCCTCACCTACAGTACTGTGTGCAGTTCTGGAGGCCACAAATGCACAAGAACATTGACAGGGTGGGGGCAGTCCACGGAAAGGCAACCAAGATGGTACATGGCTTGCAACACAGAACGTATCAGCAGAGATTAAAATAACCTCAGTATGTACTTATTGGAGGAAAGGAGGGAGTGGGGTAACATGATAGATGCATTCAAGTACCTCAACAAGGGCATAAATAAGGTGCAGAGGTGGATATTTTTCAATACATCAAATGTTCAGCATTAACAAATGCTTGTTTTTAATCCTAAAAAAAAGGAAAACATCCATCATTGTCCTCTGTGTAACCCCCCCCCAAACAGTACACAGACACTAGGGGTGCCCAATCTCCCAGTGTCCTCATCTGTCCGTCCATTGTTGTGCACTGTGTAACCCCCCCCAAACAGTATGCAGACACTGGGGGTGCTGTGACAGGGTTGAGTAGGGCCCTGCCCCAGTTGTTCTGGAGAAAGAGTTTAACTGCAATGATCTATCTGCTCTGTGCTCCCCTTTTCTGTCTCTTGTCTGTCTGGTTGCACAACCAGATTTTCTCATGAGACCTAGGACTTGATAACCCCGATGGTCTTGCAGTTCTCTGCCTCTCGCTATCTCTCTACCTTCTCTTGCTGTTCTGTTCCCCCCCCTTACATATCTGCTGGTATAAAAATATATGTGAATCATCATGTGGAAATGTAACTGATACTGGGGTCCCTTTGTTTAGAAATGTATGTAGTTTTACTGTTAAAATATATATAATTATACTGTTGAAATGATTGGAAAAAGCTGTTTGGAACTCAAGAGGCTGACCTGAGAAGCTAGTTTGAAAACTCTCTGAGAAGCTGTAAGCAAGAGGTCAGTTATGGGTCACAATGTTCTTTTAGCTGCACTTGTTGAAATATACAAGAACACTGTGTGAGAAGCATGCTGTTATCTTGATGAGCGAGGGTTGCAAAGACATAAAAACAGAGCTGCAATTTCTTGCAAGCAAGAAACATAGGGACTAAGGCTGGAAACTGAGAAGAAACCCAGATGGACTTTCTCTGTTTATACTGCCTTTGTAAATAGTTATACTGAACAATGTTATTTTTTTATTTTACTGTTAATAATAAATCACTTGTTGCAAATTTTACAACTGCTCCTAGTTTTCCTCTGCTTCCTGACCTGTGCCTCTACGACAGTGTCCGATCCCCCAGTGTCATCTGCCCATCCATTGCTGTCCACTGTGTAACCCCTCCAAACAGTATACGGACACTGGGGGTGCCTAATCCCCCCAGTGTCCTCATCTGTTCAGCAAACTCCCTGTAAAAAAGAAAACCATCCATCATTGTCCACTCCACTGTTACCCAACCCCCTACCCTCCCACTCAGGACCCACCACCCCATACACCCCATACCCCATACTTACCCCCTAGAGGTCCATTGCCGTTATATACCTTGGACTGCAGGCCTGTCTTTGCTCTTCGAAGCCCAACTGTGAACTGATGTAAGTGCTTCAATGTATTTCAATGGGGTTTTCAACGTCAATGTATTTCAATAGGGTTTTCAACTTAGTGGTATAACTGGGCCATTCTTAAATATTTTTGCCCCAAATTTTCAACATATGTTTTTGGGACCTCACCTCACAAACAACTTCACTAAAGCAATTTTCAACCCCCCCCCATGACACCAGTGCACACTACGAACATTCAGCATTGACAAATGCTTGGTTTTCTTCTTGTTGTTAACACCCCCCACCCAAATGATACATTGCCCTTGGGTTTTCTGTGTCCCATGAGCATAATTTTAAACTTTTTGGTGTTGAAGACCAGTTGCCATGGGAAGGCGGAACCAGCCCAGTTATGGTCTTTCAGGTTTGGGCCATCATACGAACATACGAACATATGAAATTTGCCAGCAGATAAAGGCCTAGAGGTCTATCAAGTCTGCTCGAATGTGCAGCTAGCACCCCTTATTCTGCAGCTGCCCCTCCCTTCCACCCTTCCCCTTCATTAACCCTCCCCCTTGTCCTGTCCCAACCTCGTTTGAAGCAGTCCACTGTTTTACTGCACACCACTTCAGCAGGTAATGCATTCCACCCAGCCACCACCCTCTCTGTAAAAAAGTGTCTCCTCATCTCCCTCCTGAACCTTCCTCACTCCAGTCTCATATCATGGCCCCTGGTGGCCCTCCCCTCCCTTACTTTGAACAGCCCCTCTGTACCCGTCTTGTTTATTCCTTTCATGTAGTTAAAGGTTTCAATCATGTCACCCCGTCTCTTCTCTCCTCCAGTGAGTACCTGTTCAACTCCTTCAACCTCCTCTCATATGATAAGTCCCCCAGCCCCTTGATCATCTTTGTCGCTCTGCGCTGCACCCCCTCCAGTAACTTAATGTCCCTCTTCAGATACAGACGCCAGTACTGCGCGCAGTACTCCAGGTGTGGTCTAACTCATGAGCCAAAAGCAGGAAAGCTATCTAAACGACAAAGGACCTCAGCACAAAAGCACCAAGGCAAGGGTTACCCAAAAAGGGCAATTGCAATATAGCCAGATTTCAATGATATTTACTGGTTTAGGACAAGCTGCATGCCAAAGCAATTTACAGTCTAGGAAAGGGAGGAGAGAACGTATTCCTAGCTTGTTAGGCAAGCAGGGAGATTCAAACAGCCCAGGAATGGATCTGAGACAATTTGAAGCAAGGTTAAGCACAGGGAGGTTAAGAGACTTGCTCAGGTTCACAAAGTGAGTAAGTGACGGTAAAAGGATTCAAACTGGGGTCTCCATGTTCGCAACTCTGCACTCTACATAACTAGATCAAACTGTCTAGTGGCTGGAAAATATCCCTCTTAGTGTGGGACAAGCATGCAGGCAGGCATAAGGCAAGGGTTAAATCCACATTATTTTCAGCATGTGTATTCTTTTGACCTTGTCCCTTTCTTTCCAGCTGGCCATTAGATTTATTACAGCTTTTATAATCACTTTTTTTGTGTGTACAAGTGTTGGAATTTGTGTCTCTCTTGATAGGTCTTTTTACTTACGACCTCACAGTGCGCTTATTGATGAGATCTCTGCAGCCCTCCTGTGGTAACCCACTATGATGTTCTAAACACAAGGGACTGAGATGCTACAGAACTATGGTCAGGAAAGCACCCAAACATTGGTGGTGGGGTAATGGGGGTCCTGTTTCTACAAAATACTGTCACCTGCTGGGGAGCAATAAGTAAAAAAAAAACCAGTCTAAAAGGGGGACTGAAAAATATATATTTTTAAATTGAACCATGAAGGGAAATAGTTCATTTTTAAACTGTGATCCAGCAACTTGAGTTCTAAAGTAAGTTGGACTGAATGAATATTTTTCATGACACTAAGAAGAAAACATTTGATATATAGTGATGTGTTTTCTGTCCTTTCCCAGTCCGTGGGTGGGCAGCTTCTGTAAACTGAATTACAGGAGCAAGTCCTGGACATTGGGACTGAACCAGGCATTCCTTGTCTAAGAGGCAGAAGCTCTAGTCTTTCAGCTAAAGGGTGATTTTTATCAGCTGGGACTATTAAAATGAGTTATAGTGCTTCACACATTGCAGTTTCAACATTTCTACTGCTCCCTATTTGTGTAATAAAAATCTATCCACAATAAGAATAGAAGAAGACTTGACTACTGGGTCTTTTAACCCTTAGGTTGCTGACAGAATTAGAACATATAGGAATTCTGGACTGATATATCAGTCCATGGTACAGCAAGGGTTAATTCAGGTTGCATATCTTATTTTCTTCCACCATACAGTGACTCAACATTCTGTGGTCACTAGCCACTTCATTGGGAGTCATGGTGTTGTATCTCAGTTCACTTGCTTCTGCATTCGGGAAAGTAATGTTCTAAGTGTTGTTACAGTATTATTTGTGAAGTAAAAATCTGTTCAGGGCCAGCCCGGTGGTGCTGAGGGTTGAGGCGCTGGATGCCACACCTCGCACCACTCCGGTGACCGAGGTTTGGGAATGAGCCAGGGCCATCGGGGGTCAGTGGGGAAGAAGAAAATTGAGCGTCCGGAGGACTGCTCTCTTCTCCTGGGGTAGGATCCAGGGTGTACCGAGCTCAGTAGTGGCTCCCAGTGGAAGGCTGGGTGCATCATTCAGTAGCACAGTTCTGTTCAGGGGTTGGCACTGGCAAGACATCTGTGGATGGACCCGCACTGGCATCCATTGCATGCCACACCAATGGGGAAAAAGTAAGTCAAAATCCCTGCCTCCTGATAGGCGAAGGATGGTCCGGGGGCTGGCCACCACGCCCAGTGTTGGGTCTCTCTACTTGCTTCTCTGTTCTCCTCCCTGCCTGGCTGCTCTTCTAGATTGTAGACAGAGTGCCAGAAAGGAGTAATGGCGGTCCCGCCTTGGGGGACTCAGAGCCAGGGGGGGGGGTTGGGTAGCCGGGCTAGTGTATGGAGAACTGAGCCTTCAGAGGAGTCGAGTGGAGGACTTCAGATGGGTGGGATCCAGTTCCAAGCCCTGTGTCCATCTGGAGAGAGCTCAGGGTAAGGCAGTGCTATAAATAGAGTTAAAAAAAAAATCTGTTCAGCATCCCAATAACAATAACAGCAGCATCAGTTTCTCGATGGTCTGATGATGTGAAAATGTGACACCATACTTTACAGACCACCAGTACACCAAGGCAGAACAACCTGATTAAAGTAAAGTCAGTAAGGTGGTTTATTAAGATGAGGGTGACACAATGATTTACAATGTTGGATAGTGTGCTCTTTGCATAGGGAAGAGGGTTATTGTATGGTAACGTCTAGGGACCGTCCACTGGAAGAGATATTAAACCAACATCCCTTCTGCCTGTTGGTAGTTCTGGTGGATGTTAAAGATCCCATGGCACTTCTCAAAAAGAGCAGAAGTATTTTCCCGGTGTCCAGGCCAAATTTCGCTCATTCACTAAATATACCACCAACAGCTTAATCTGATTCAGTGTCAGTTGGCATCCATCTGTATCATTCTCCCCCGGGACGAGGCTGAAAATAGGCAGAATTATCTAGTCCTCCTTTCCCGGTCAACAAAAACTAAAATAAAAAATAAAAATTCAAAGGGAGGGGACAGTTGAGAGGTATTCAAAGGACTAAACTGGATGGATATCATCAGATAGATAGATAGACAGACAGACAGACAGACAGGATATCAGATGCGATATCATATGGTTTCAGACATTGAGAACAGTTCTTGGGAACCGGTTCCCTGTAAATTACAGAGAACTGTTTCCTGATGTCTGAAATCATAACTGATATCATACAGTATAATATTGCATTTGATATCCTATCTCTGTGGCTGTCTGTCTATCTATCTATCTATCTATCTATCTATCTATCTATCTACCTACCTATCTTGCTAGCTACATACTTGATGATATCCATCCAGTTGGCTCTTTGAATACCTCTCAACTGCCCCCCACATTGGATGGACAGTCCCTGAGTTTAGTATACAAAAACCTCTTCCACACAGGAGAACATACTGTATAACATTGTAAACTGACTGATGTAAATTTCCCACTAGTGTCTGACATGGCAGTATCATCCAGAATAGAGATTGGAGATTAAGAGAATATTTCAGAAACTCCAAGAGACTTCTCTGAGTTTACATGTGACCCTGCTACAATCCTACATTCATTATTCACAACTCAAGCCATATTCAGTACTTTTATTTAGCTGCGTTATCACCCAGGCAGATTTATGTTTCACTAAAACTCTTCGGGACAGTCATCAGTTCAGAATTCGCCAAAGGGGGAAAAATAGAAAAAAGAGACTAATACAGACTCTGATTACAGAAGTCTATCATAGGCTGAGTCATCAACATGCCAAAGTAATGACAAGTTAATCAAATGTAAATTAATATAAGAACACTAGTAAATTATTTATCCTTGATCATGTAAAACATACTGTCATTATAATTTTACCAATAATAGATTCTAAATTATAGAAATGATCCTGTAAAAGCCATTTCATTTTCAAGAGATTTCGGGAAAGTCATATTTCATGCGACCATGTTTCAATAATGTATTTACCATTCACAATCTTTGACAGTACAAATACATTTTTAGCAGCAATAATAATAAAAAACTCAGGCAGCTGTCAAGTACACTTTTTTTTGACAGCAATCAGTTTGGGGTTCCCAAAATAAATAAAAAAAAAAAGTAGAAGCTGTTTAGTGAGTGTGACAGATTTTTAAGACTGAACATCATTATGAAAAGGAGTTTCAATTGCCCTAATAGACTGTCTACATGGACGATAGATAGATAGATAGATAGATAGATAGATAGATAGATAGATAGATAGATAGATAGATAGATAGATAGATAGATAGACAGACAGACAGACAGACAGACAGACATACTGGCAGGATATCAAATGCAATATCATACTATATCAGATAGATAAACTCTTTTGCTGAACAGCCTCCCTGAACCAAAACTCTGCCAGCACGGAGGCAAACTCTGTGAGTTGAACAAGCCCAGAATATAATATAAAAAACATACCGGCTAGGTAGGTAGGTAGATGGATAGGCAGGTAGATAGATAGATAGATAGATAGATAGATAGATAGATAGATAGATAGATAGATAGATAGACAGACAGACACACACACAGACAGACAGGTATGATACCCAATACAATATCATACGATATCAGATAGGAAATATAGAGAACAGTTTCCAAGAACTGCTCCCAATGTCTGAAATCGTATCTGATATCATATGAAATCACATTTGATATCATGTCTGTCTGTCTATCTATCTACATTGAAGCTCACCAGGATTAAATCCAATTCTATAGTATGCTGTAGTAGAGTTACTGCAGTAAACAATGCAACTTCAATTGCAGGAAACTGTGACACTGTGCATCATCCTGGTGGGCTTCACTCTGTTTGTCTATCTATCTATCTATCTATACAATGATATACCACCAGTTGGCTCCTTTGACTACCTTTTAGCTGCCCCCTACCCATAGCATCCTGGGTCAGCATTAAGCCTGATCCTCATACCTTTGTACTGAAAAGGACAGCAACACAAAAAAACATGCTGCAGTATGAACAGGTGCAGCCAAATACTTAGAAACCAGAGAACATAGAGGAGGCTGCACATCAGGAGCGAGATATCAGCAGCATCAATGTCAAATACCGGGTTGAGATGGTATCAGTATAACAAAAATACACTAGATGCCCTACATAATACAATCTCTGGGATCCAAGCCAAAATCACTATATAGGCAGTTCTATGGTACAGAAATTCCCACCAGCATTGGGTAATGCACAATCATTACGGACCACCCCGCCCCCACTCTGTACTATAGTTTGCTATTTTACTATATTGTAAGACTTGATTTACTAACTGACTTCTACATATTGAAAAAAGTCAATAAAACACAGAGATAACATTTCTACTTAATTTTTTTAGCCGTCACTAACAAATACAGTACAATCATTTACGTGCTCTTATCTATTCACAACAATATGCGGTACTGTATTTTTGTTGCCACTTTTCTATTTCATTTTCCTTTTCAGATAGGTGTAGAAGTACAATCTAGTGAAGAGGGAGTTGCAGTGTAAAATAGTCTGTAACATGAGATTGCTTTGCGGTATGAGAGAGATCAGCACAATGTTGTCTCATGTTACTAAGAACCTCCCTCATATGAACAAGTTTCATTGGGTCCATCATTAGAGTTTTTGCAAACCAGTAATACTCTTTCAGAACATTCAGTAGCCTCGCTTGCAGTTGGAATGCGGTTCTCCATAGGCACAGCATCATCAGTAGCTTCCTCTTCATCATTGTCATCAGGACTCTGAGCACCTTTCGCAGCATCTATGACCTCTTTATCTGTGAGGTGTTCACATGTGGGTATATCATGCTCAAACAGCAATGTATCTTCCGGCTCCTGTACAGTGATTTGTTGCAGATCAACTGGCCCAGTAGCTGCTATGTTAGTTCCCACATGGCGGCACTCTCATCAAGATCATCTGCATGTGCATGTGGTGGCTCAATATCTTCTCCTGCAACTCTGTCATCTCTGAACGTGACTCCAAGTACCCTCATTCAGCATTTGTCAATGAAGAGCACATCTATCTTACTCCCAACATCTCTGAGAGATGTAATGCATGTCTTTGATGGTCAGGTTCTTCAAATACTGGACAGATTTCACTCCTGTCTCCTCAATTTCTTTGCATGTATTCTTGCATAATGCCCCCTTTATAAGTCTTTTTTTTATAGTGAACAATTATGCCTGGTCAATTGGTTGGATGACAGAAGTTGTGTTTTTCAGTAGGTATTTATTTAAACTTGATCTTCCTGTCACATGAGCTGGCTCAGATAGACAGATATGATATCAGGTACAATATCGACCAATATCAGAAGCTACAGTATTTCAGACATTGCAAACAGTTCCAGGAAACAGTTCTATGTAATATGCAGAGAACTGTTCATGACAATTGTTCCTGATGTCTGAAATCATATCTGATATCGTACCTGACATCCTATTTGATATCAGAGTAGTCAGTCATTATGTTTACATGTAGCCATTTCTTTGGTGGTTTCTGTGTGAAAATACATCATGTATGTGTATAACTAGAAACACTATGTGGCATTCTGATGCACCATGTCTCTGCCCCACAGTTGAGGCAGCTGCAGTCTACTGCCTCCAGTCTCCTGCCCCACAAGTCCCCTGCCTTCTGCTCCACATTTGAGGCTGCTGCATCCTGCTGCCCACTGTCTTCTCCCACAAAGTCAGGGACTGTGCACCCTGCTGCCTCCATCCCCTGCCCAACAAATCAAGACTACTGCACCGTGCTGCCCCCTGCCCAAACAATTGGGGTTACTGCACCCTGCTGCCCTCTCTCCCCCACCCTCACAGTTAGGGATGCTGCACCTGTTGCCCTGTTCCTGTCTCCACATTCAAGGGCTGCTGTGCTGTGTTAAGCCCTAGAGGGCCAGGTTCCCTGCCTCCACAGCTGGGGCTGCTGTACCATGCTGCCCTAACACCAGAGGTGGGGCTTTTGCTGCACCCTGCTACCCACTTCCATTGCCCCAAATGGTCAGGGCTGCTGCATCACATGTACCCCATCCCACAGTCAGGGCTGCTGTACCCTGATGCTCCATGTGTCCTGCCCCACAGTTGAGGCTTCTGCACCATGCCATCTTCTATCCCCTGTCACCACTGACAGGGCTGCTGTACCCTGCTCCTTTCTATGCAGTTGGGGTTGCTGCAGCCTGCTGTACCCTAGAGCCAAATGCCTCTGCAGTTAGGGCTGCTGCACTATGCTTCCACTTGCTACAAGATTCTGGGCATTTGCTGCACCCTGTTGCATGCCTCCACAGTTGAGGCAGTTGCACCCTGCTGTCTCCCTGACACCAGAGTCAGATCCTTTCTACACCCTGCTGAGACAGGAACAGGGAGCAACATGTGCAGTGTCCCTGACTGTGAGGGTGAGAGAGAGAGAGAGAGTAGCAGGGTGCAGCAATCCCAGCTGTTCAGGAAGGGTGCAACAGAAGAGTAAGGGCATTTGCTGCACCCTGTCCCTTGCCTGTGGCAGCAAGAAGCTCTGTCATGCAGCAGGGCACAATAGTAGCAGGGGACAAAGGACAGAATGGTGCAGAAGCCCTGACTGTGGGGCAGGACACAAGTGGGTATCAGGGTACAGCAGCCCTGACAATAGGACAGGGTACACATTGTGCAGCAGCCTAGACCATTTGGGGCAATGGAAGTGTGTAGCAGGGTTCAGCAGCCCCAGCAGTGGATGCAGACAGCTTGAGACTCTAGGGTCTAGTACAGCACAGCAGCCCTGACTCTGGAGATACGAACAGGGGGCAACAGGGTGCTGTGGCCCTGAATGCGTGTGTGGGGACAGAGGGCAACAGGGTGCAGTAGCCCTGAATGTTCAGGCAGGAGATAGGAGCAGCAACAGGATACAGCAGCCCAAACTGTGGGACAGGGTGCAGCAGGCATGCCTGTTTGGGACAAGGGATGTGGGGAGCATGGTGTAGGAAAGGATTTGACTCTGGTGGCAGTGGGACAGCAGGGTGCAACTGCCTCAACTGTGGAGGCATGCAACAGGGCACAGCAAATGCCCTGAATCTTGTGGCAAGTGGAAGCATGGTGCAGCAGCCCTAACTGCAGAGGCATGGGCTGTAGAGCACAGCAGGCCATAGCAACCCCGACTGTGTAGAAAGGAGTGTGCAGCAGCCCTGTCTCTGGTGACAGGGGGATAGAGAACAGCATGGTGCAGAAGCCTTGACTGTGGTGCAGAACACAGGGGGCATCAGGGTACAGCAGCCCTGACTGTGAGATGGGTGTACACGTGGTGCAGTGGCCCTGACCATTTGGGGCAATGGAAGTGAATAGCAGGGTGTAGCAAAAGCCCCACCTCTGGTGGCTAGGGCAGCATGGTACAGCAGCCCCAGCTGTGGCGAAAGGGAACCTGGCACTCTAGGGCTTAGCACAGCACAACAGCCCTGACTGTGGAGGGTGGGGGAGAGAGGGCAGCAGGATGCAGCAACCCCAATTGTTTGGGCATGGGGAGGCAGGATACAGCAGCCCTGATTCTTTAGGCAGGGGATGGAGGCAGCAGGGTGCACAATCCTTGACTGTGTGGGAGAAGATGGTGGGAAGCAGGATGCAGCAGCCTCAAATGTGGAGCAGAAGGAAGGGGGTTTGTGGGTCAGGTGGCAGTAGACTGCAGCTGCTTCAGCTGTCAGGCAGAGATATGGTACATCAGGATGCCACATAGTGTTTCTAGTTATACCTAACATAATGTATTTTCACACAGAAACCACCAAAGAACTGAAATTTGTGAGTTCTGACAGGTGCCTGTCACACTCTGCTACAGTATTTCAAGCACATGTACTGTTTGTCAATCTTACATGGAAAAAAATGTTCTGGCATGAAATCTAATTATGGAGGCTACATCAAAGACAAACTTTCTGTGAATGAACAAAATTTAGATGTATTTTATATTAATTTAATAGACCTGTGTTATATAGTTAGAAAAACAATCTGAGTTTTGATTAGAAAGAACTGAGAGCTATGATACAGACAAGCCAATTTCTCACAAAGAAAGATTTCCACTACTTCAATTCAGCATTGAAATTAAAATTATTAGCTTTTTATGAGAAGATAATGTTGTTATATTTTAAGCTAATCTATCTAAGCACAAGCCAGAGACTGTGTTTGTAAGAAACTTGGAGAGCTCAGCAAACCATTAACTCTACAAACTACTGCTCTGATTGGGAATCTGAAACAGCAAGCTACTCCAAAATGATGTCACTGCACTCTAAGTTTGACTGAGAGGACATGAATAACTCCACTGTTTTCAGCCACTGTAGAGCAAGTTAACAAATGCTGATTTACAGAAAACCACAAAACCAAACAGCATGAAATTGTCAGGAAACACTAATCATGACACAGGGACTTGAATTTCAGCTTTTCAAGCTTTTATAAAAAATAAGTAAAAAACATTGCACATGATCTTTAAAGAAGATATCAGGAAGCCCAATACTACAAACTGATAACAAAGAAGAGTGAAATGCTCAAAACTGAATTAAATGAGAACAAATCACACCAATTATTTAAGAAATTAGATTATGGATTATAATTAAGATTAGCCAAATATGTTCAAACCCTGATAGAAAAGAAGTAATCAAAATTGCAAAGGGATGCAAGACACAGACATTTACAAGAATGGCAGGTTCTTTAATTGGTCAACAAGAGACAGATACTGCATTAGTCTAGGCAGATCAAGGTGGAAGAAGAGTAATGCCACACAGAACCACCACCCACTGAGAGTTTAAATAGATAGTAATCTGAATAGTGTGTGTGTGTGTGTGTGTGTGTGTGTGCAAGGCAGTCCCTGACATAACATCCAAACTGGCAGTACCAGTGTGGCTCTGCAGTACCTGCCTTTCTCTCACTCACATTGACTTTCACAGTTCCATATTTAACTAGGTATGGAGGAGAAGCTCCATTTCTGAACTTGGCACCTTTTTCGGCCAGGTTCTCCCAGGAAGGATTTTTTTCCATCTGCTCCTTAGAGCTGCTGCTGTATGCCAGGTAGGTTTTGATTTAATTTAGGCTGCCTAAAGGTTTAATTTTAACATAGGCTGCCTGTAAAAGTTTAATTTTGCTGCCTGTAAAGCTTAATTTTCTGTTTGCCCAGTGTTTCCGTAATTTCTTTCCTTACTGTTGCCTGTACCTTTTGAGCCTTTCCCTCTCCAGCACTGAAACCAAGCAGTCCCTGATGTATTTAATTGCATACTGCCTGTAAACCCAATTTATTCCTTCTTATTCAGTGTCTTCTATAACTTTGTGTTTATTCTTTTTTCTCCTTTCTGCCTATATTTTCTCAATCTTTCCCTTCCCTGCACCCCCAGACGACAGCGCCACCTGCTCGATCACTCCCTTCAGTTTCCTCCCTTTGATCCCAGTTCCCCAGCCCTGTAGCTACCCCTTTAACTAATCTCTGCATCCCCCACTGTCTCTCTCAGACCTCCTGTGCCCCTAGGGCACAGACCAAGCACAGTAATCTAACCTCCTTTCTTATTTTCTTTTCCAGGGTCTGAGGGCTACATTAATTTGCTTCTAAATCCCAACCCCTGCATTGAATCCAGATCACAATCTAATGACTGCCTTCATAGTAAAAAGTATGGAGGAGAAGCTCCATTTTTGAACATGGCACCTTTTTCAGGCGAGTTCTCCCCACAAGGATTTTTTCTCTGCCTGCTCCTTAGGAGCTGCTGCTGTAAGCCAGGCAGTTTTTTGGTCCACCCGCCCACTCCTGCCCCTCTTTCTGTTAAATCTACATTTTCTTCACCCCTTCTCCAAGTTCCATGCCCTGTGCTTGCCACTGTCACCTCCCCTTAAAGGGACACTTATCCACCTATAACAAAAAGTATGCATTTTTTTCTTTTCTTCTTTTTTGGTCTCTACTTCACTGCAACAAATTTGTAGCACCCCTTTTGCTTGCCCACCTCCATTGGCAAAATGCACAATTGCAGATTCCTCCTTGCCCTCAGCTCCATGGCTGATATACTACTGTTGACTGACTTTTGTACCTCCATCCTAGCTGCTGTCCAAATACTCCTAGGCACAATTACTGAAACATGCACTCTAAACCCCCCCCACCCTACACAGCCAGACAAGATCTGTCCCACATAGGCTGTACCATGCTGGCATTACTGTCAAGATCAGAACATTGATTACTAGGCCTTTTTGTCCACTATCTGACCTTCCAGCCCCTCCATTGACTCCCTCCTTTCTGCCCCCTTATATCACTCCTTCTCCTTGCTGGTGACATGGAAAGCAACCCAGGGCCCCCTAACATACCTATTGATCACACAAATACTACCTGCGCAGGACACTCGGGCCTCAAGATTGTTCACCTAAACATTTGTAACCTCTCATCCAAGTTCTCTGAACTCAAAACCTGGGTGTCCCAATATAAGCCACGCATCTTAGGCTTCTCAGACACATGGCTGAAGCCATCCCTTACCAATGCCTCATATCACCTACCCAGCTACTCCATTCTGCATATGGACAGACTGGTACAAAAGAGAGGTGGAGGCATAACAACTGTATGTGCTCAATCATATCACAGCCACCACCATCACATGAGCAACCCCCTCCTCTGCTACTGAATGGTTAGTAACTAAGGTTGTCTTGGGTGCTACAAAAAAAACTCCACCTAGGCTGCTGCTGCTACAACCCCCCACACAGCAGGAGTCCAAGGCCTATCCAATTTTCTGGAAGGATCTGTACATTTCTCCCCATCCAGAGACACAGTCATACTTGGAGACTTTAACCTCAACTAGACTGGCTCCCCAGATACCAACTATGTTCATCTCCTGGAATCCTACAATCAGAACAAGTCATCACCTTCACCACCAGATTCAACATCCTCTCACTCAACCATACCACACTAGATTAGATTATCACTAATCGGGTAAACATGGTCCTCCAGGCAGGTACAATGTTCAACTCAAGTAGTGACCACACCCCAACTTCCATTCTATTAACCACCAAATCAACCTGCCCCCCCAAACTTTTGACACTCAGGACATCTAACCACCAAGACCTTGACTCTGCCCTAAATGATGCCAGGACCATTAACTGGTCCATACTCTACTCATACAAGGATGTCTTAAATGTAGTTACATTGTTTACTGATGTCCTTTGCAAATTTCAGGACAAACATTTCCCTATCACCACAAGAAGGGTCAGGGGCAGCTATACCCACTGGTTATCCAAGGAGCTGCTGGCCCAAATGAAATACAGAGACAAATCATGGAAAGCCTACAAGTCGTCCCCCTCCGCCCAGCTATGGAACACATACACACAACTGCAAAATAAAGTGCCTGAAGTGCAAATACTACACTGACCAGCAAAAAGATGAACTTGGCAACCCATGCTGTTTCTGGGTCACAATAGGTTCCTTCCTAGACCCTAAGCCTAATAAGCAAATTACACAGCTAAACTCCCCATCGGGTCCCATCACTGAACCTGGTGCAATTGTGGACACTTTTAACAGAATGTTTACTGACCTCATGCCATATACTAGTAAACTCCCTTCTTAGTCTCCCACTGACCAGAACAGATATCCACAATGCCCCCAACCATCGCCTATTGCCATCAGTCCATCATTTCATTTCAAGACCATCGGCCTAAACATTACTACCAAACTCCTCAAGTCAGTACCAGCCAGAGGCAGCTCAGGTAGTGACGGGCTATACCCTCCCTTCCTAAAGCTGCTCTCTCCAGCTATTGCTCAGTCCCTAACATTCATCTTCAACCTTGCCCTCACAACATCGATGGTGCCTGACCCGTGGAAGCACGCTAATGTGATATCCACTTTTAAGACTGGTGACCCCCTCACCCCAGCAAATTATAGACCCATCTCTCTCCTCCCACATCTGAGCAAACTACTAGAGAAAATCATTCACCACCAATTATCTGATCACCAAGAAAAACACCACCTCCTGTGTCCTCTCCAGCACAGCTTCCGAAAACACCAAAGCACCTCCTCTGCCTTGTCTCTACTCTCTAACTATGTCCTTAGGAACATGGACCAGGGCAAAGCCACTGGCACAGTGTTTGTTGACCTATCAAAGGTCTTTGACATCATAGACCACCAACTCCTCTACTGTACACTGCCAGACTTTGGCTGCTCCCCAGACACTATCAGATGGTTCCATAGTTATCTCTCTAACAGGTCCCGGTCAGTCTTGATAGGTAATTACTCCTCTGCTGCCCTGCCTATCCACCCTGGAGTACCACAGGGATCAATACTTGGACCCATTCTCTTTTTGATATTCATTAATGATCTTCCACTGAAAGTGCAAAATGCCAGGCACTTTTGTATGCAGATGATTTAGTCAACTATCATAGTGAAAAATTCCTTGAGTCCCCATCTACCATCCTCACACTAAACTGTGGAGCAGCTCAGGACTGTTTCCTCTCCAGAAAACTTCTCATAAATGAGAAGAAGACAAAAGCAATGCTCTTTGACTCTAAACCATTCCTAGCGAAGGTGGCAAAATCAAAAGCCGTCATCCAGATTACCACTCCTACTGGCACTCCCCTCAAAACTGTTCCTTCCTTCAGATACCTAGGTGTGACTCTAGATCCCTCCCTTACGTTCATTGAACACATCAGTAACACAGTAATGAAAATCCGTCAAAAGCTAGGGGCAGCCTATCGACACAATCGATATCTGACCCCCAAAGCTAACCTAGCCATTGCACAAGGAAATCTGCTGCCCTTCTCAATTACTGCTCCCTTGTATACTTAGCTGTGTCCCCTTCACTACACTCATGCCTGAACACCATATATAACTCCAATTGTTGGTTTGCCCTTCAAGCCCTTTTCTCCACCCAACACAGCTTGCTATATCAGTCTCTAGGCTGGCTCACACTTCAAGGGCCTTTTGACTTCGCAATGGGCTGTCTAGTTGACAGCACACTCAGAAACTTTCAGCTGTCCTCTTACTCTGCTCTACTGTCTGACAGGGTGTTCTCTCGGTGCCTATGGACTCCCTCAATTCCCCCTCTGAAAGTCCCTCACATCACTACTTCTGTGAGTAGCAAAGCTTTCTCGGTCTCTGCCCCTTCCCTCTGGAATAGACTCCCATTGTCCATCCAGTTGTCCACCTCCCACCAATCCTTCAAATCAAGTCTAAGAGTGTGGCTACTGACTGGGTCCACTTGTAACTGTGACAGTTCCCTAGACAGATCCAGGGCTTGTAACCACCCCAGTACCCACTACCTACCAAAGCAACCACTGCCCAACATCTATCCTACTGAGCCATCAGGATGTACTGAAATTTTGATTTAGCCACTCCCAATTAGCGCTTGATCCATTGCTTTACCTTACTAGTTACCAGGTTTCCCTGTGACTGTTTGTTCATACGCTTGTATGCACCACTGTATAAAGTTAAGGTCTCCAACACAATGTATTATTTTTTTTCTCTGACATGCTATGACATGTACTCAACCTCAGCTGAAGACTATTTTCATCAGTCTCATTTTCATACAGCTGTATTGTATTGATTACTGTATTGCTCTATTGTATTTGTATATTACAGCTGCCACCAAGTGGCCCAGGTCATGACTGAAGACAGTCCTCTGGATCAGCTTGCTTATCCGGCTAACAAAGACATAAATAAATAAATAAAGTTGCAGGTAGCAGTGCGGAACAGAATGTTTGTTGTGAAGCAATTTCATTTAGAATGCAAGCTGTAGTGAAGCTTAGATTAGCATAGTAATGGTCTGGGAGTCTCAGTAACACTATGGGACACCGGTGAGTATCTTTTGCAATGCTAATTGAGTTAGTTGCACGTAGCAGTGAGAAACAGAAACTGTTTTGTGAAGCAGTTACATTTAAAATGCAGGCTATAGTAAGTGAGTGGCAACATGAGCAGAGTATGTATAAACAACATTTATTTTAACTCTGCTGATGTCATCACCATTTATCCCACTGCAGTGAAAATAACAGGATTTTTCATCTGCTTGGAGCTCAGCAATATTCAAATGGGGAATTGCACAATGCAATCCCCAATGCGCCACAGCGCAAAGATAATGTATGTGGGACATCTCCAAGGGCATGCCCGTGCATATGCAGCACATCTTGATATTCAGCCCGGGATGTGCAGCGCATCTGCCAGCACATCCCAGAGATGTGCTGCATACCTGGGCACAAAGGTGAGCCCATAAATAATGGCTCAACTGGTAGCCACCCAGAGGCAGGCCGCTGTAGTGCAGGGCACAACACAGTAGCCACCAGCCATGGGTTGCTTCCCCACAGAACACCATCCAGAAGCACCCACAATAATCCCTGGTGGTCCAGTGGTTCTCCCCTCCTTACCTGTATCCATGATTGCCATCATTATGTATATTGTACTTTCCCTGGTAGTCTAGTTGTACCTCCTCCCCATCCCATAACCCTGATCGCCATCACTATGTATATTGTACTTTCCTTGGTAGTCTAGTGGTACACCCCACCCCGACCCACACAGGACCCCCAGCCCTCCCAGCTCCCCACCCCTGTCATCAAGGGCGTACGGGAGGTATGTGGGTGGTTATGTGCTGCAAGCTCATTGGTCCACACTGGGCTTGCAGTGCATACTATAATAATCATTCACAACTTCGATATTCATTCACAAAGTTGTGAATGACTATTACAATATGCACTGCAAGCTCATTGGACCAATGAGCTTACTACATACTGTAAGCTGTCTTTCAGTGGGCAGCCGCTGAGGTATGCGGGGTGGGTATGCTGCCTGCCGATGATGGGGGAGCTGGTGGACTGGGGGTCTTGTGTAGGTGGGGTGGAGGTACCACTGGACTACCAGGAAAAGTACAATATATATAATGACAGTGATCGGGGTTACGGGATGGGGAAGGGGTACCACTAGACTACCAGGGCTTTAAACTGCCCATTTTTATAGTGATCGGGGATATGGGTGGGGAGGGAGGAACCACTGGACCATCAGGGTTTTAAACTGACCATTTTTAAAGCGATCAGGGATACAGGAACTGAGGGGGGAACCACTGGACCACCAGGGATTTTAAAACACCTATATAATGGTGATCGGTGGTATGGGATGGGGACGGGGTACTACTGCAGTACCTGGTACTGGGACCGCATGCTGTGCAGAGTGCCAGGTGCATTTCACTGAAAAGCACTGCACAATTCATGCAAATGGCACCATAATGACATGCAAATGGCCCCATTTGTGCCTTGCATGCATTATGGCTCTATTTGCATATTGGTGGTTGAATATCAGGAATTTGCGCACAGCATTGCTCTGATGTGTTGGCGCATTTCCCATTCCTGGTATTCAGACCTGTCTGGGGGATGCATAAGCACATTGTGTTTGTGCCACGGGCATTTAGTGGTATATTTCGAGCTGCATCATGGCACATCTTCTTTGACTATAACCCTTTGCTGCTCCAGCGCAACCACTTACCCCATTGCCAGGTGCACTTCTGAATATCAGGCCCATACTGAGTATATAAATATACTTCCCATGGGCCTCGTGCCTTAGCGCACCCCTGGGGCATGCATTAAAATCATTTAATGCACACCCTGTCGTGGCTTATTACATATAAAATGGGCCACCATCATAAAAGAATTAGTTTGATTTACTCTGATAGGGATTAAAACGTATTTACTATTTTCAAGAGTGTATAATACACTACCACTAAAACATCTAAAATGGAAAAAGCAGTCCCTATTAATGAATAAAATAGCATATCTCAGCAATAGGTTAACTATTGCAGTACTTTGCAGTTAAAGTATTTATTAGTAGAGTTGGTTGAAAATAAATATTTTCTCTGTGATGTAAATTTTATGATATAAATGCACTGTAATATCTGTAAATTTGTAAAACATAAGCAGTGTTTAAAACTTAATTTTCATTACACTGTAGTTATATAGTTTCATTAAAGGCAACCTTCTCTTTATTTTTGTTTTTCACTTATGTGTTCTGGTCCAGTACATAAAAGGAAAACTGCTATAGGATTGAGGTGAAAGGTTAGTAAGGAAAAAAAAAACTTTAAACCTGCCAAGTTGCCTTTTTTTTTGGTGGGGAAGGGTGTATATTTTTCTGAACACATCTCTATATGAATCAGATATATATGCTTTTATAAACATCTGCAATGTATTTAAGCAGTTTGAGTCTGCCTCTACCTATGAACAGTGTGTTTTCCCACCTTTTCTCTTTGTTTATAAAGTATTACTGTATTGCCTACTTTCTTCATCCTGTTTTTTTTTTTCTCTGTGTAACCCCCCGTTACACGGGGCTACAAGAATCCCAGTTAGACCTAGTAGCAGGCAGGGAAGGCAGCTTATGAAATTCCAGTTAAATGGATTTCATACTGTCTCACTCTGTTCTCAGTCTTAGCTGAGACTGAGGGATGACATCATTTTAGAACTATCGCAGCTGCATAAGCCACTTTGGAATGTTGCAGCTAAGGAAATTATGATAGAATGTTGGTGAGTTTTGAAGTCAGTCTGTAGTAGAGTGTTGAAAAGGGAGGAGGTGTGCTGCGGTTGCAGGCCTTCATATCCCTCAGCTCTGACAAAGAGCTATATTTTTGTTTGAGGTGTGTGTTCTCACCTGAAGAGGAACACAAGAAGAGCCAAGTGAAGTGGTAGAGACCGCTCACATAGGTTCAGGGCCCCACCCCTGAGAGGGTGGAGGGAAGGATTCAGCCTACTTCCAGGGGCAATCCCCTGACCCGGCTGGAGGAAGAAGAAGCTGCCTAAATCTAGGTTTGTGCTGAGGCACCAGAAGTTTTGTTGAGATTTCTTTGAAGAGAGAAAGCCTGTGGGGCACCTGTAACCAAGGGGTGAGTTTGCTCTGCTAAAGGGCCGATGTGTTTTCACCTGGGACAAGATGAATTTAAGTGATTGCTACTGTGGGGTCAGGAAAAGACAGCCAAGTACAGTTTTAAAAGATGTGGGAATTGGACTGCTTAACTCTGTGGGGATCTAGAGAAATGGATAGAGCCACTCATTAAGTATGTTTCAAGTTCAGCACATGTGGGATGGAAGAAACAGTAGATTAAATGTGACTTACATTTAAAGAGAATGTACAAAGTAAAGTGTTTTCAGAGATGAGGTGTTAAAGTCCAGAGGAATGGCCGGGTATGATTTATGGGAGCAAGTGGTAGGAAACCCCCCCCATCTGGCATGACCAGAGTCACCTCTACGGGTTCACTTTGGGACACTTGTTTGCTTTCTCTCAGGTACTTTACCAGTGCCTGAGGAAAGTACCCAGATGTGGGATTGTTGAAGAAGATTTCCTGATGGAGCAGAAGTGCTCATAGGTGGTTTAGGAAGCCAACAACAAATCTCTATGCTATATGGAAAGTGGTCCAACGGGCTGGCAAGGGAGCCGAGCCATGGAAGGAAGGTAGTCCAAAGGGCTGGCAAGGGAACCGAGCCAGGGAAACTGAAAAAGAGTCAAGTTAGGGCAGTGTGCCCTGTGTGTTCTTAAACCTGAGGTCTTAACAGTACTGAAGATGTGTGTGAGCTCTGGAGAAATCTGTATTTACCAAGAGTGTAGCCCTGTGGGGGTCCGTCTATGCTTTATTGTTCATTGGTGTTTGTGAATAAAAGCCACACTTTAGAATCCCAACATCTGGTACTGGACATTTCAGTTATTGCTTCCTGTGCCTGGATTAGTTGGGTGCCCCTGTGCAGAGTAGCCAAACCTAATCACCATGCCGAGTGACACCTTTCTCCCCAAGTTTCAGGTTATAAAATGGAGGCACTGTGTCATTGGACCTAGGCCCCTCAACCGGTCACTAGCCACACAGGCAGGGGTAGTAGGCCTCTCAGTTTTGTGCTGACTGGGAGTTACATCTGTGTTTCCCCACATCCAAGACATAGAATGTTTTTCATGGAATGTTTACCATGTAATACAGGGATTCAAAATTCTGCTCTGTTCCACTGGTAGAATGTTAGTCTCCTAACATACTATACACACAGACAACAAAGGCCTGTTTTAGTACCACAGACTCAATTATCTCACTGTCAGGGTAAGCAGAAGAGATTTCCCTGATGAGCAGGTAAAGACAGATGGGGGATTTTTCACTGTTTGTAAAGAAACAGTTGTAATGAAAACCATAAACAATACTTAATGTTTCTAATTTGTTTATGTGTGTAAGTAGAGTGTGATGATCAGGGAAACAACATTTAATTAATTTGTTTTATTTTTTATTTAAGGTAGTTTTATTTTTAGGGCCCAGCTGATGGTTTTTACAGTGTAAAGGTAGCAGTCATGTTTGTGATGGAAGACCAGTTCTGGTTGCAGGGGGACTGATGGAAGATAGTTCTGGCTGTAGGAGGATTGATTTGTTCATTGTGTGATGTGGTTTAGGACCAGGATGACTGTGCGTATAAAGAGATTTAATGTACAGTCAGGTGATATCTCTTGACCAATGAGATTTCTAGATATTTTCTTGCCATTTTATAAATATATTTATAAAATGGGTAGGGAAAATGAGGATATCCTGTAGGATGATGGCAATCACATGACCATGTGTATATCAGAGCACGACCACACACCTGCACTTTTACTCCCCCTTAAAAACAATTTTACTTTTTTATAAGATAGATAACCCACTCTAGGATGTGCGGTTGCACTCTGATATATGTACTTCTTGGGTGGTTGACACACTCTGCCTGTGGCTTCATGCGTAAAATGCACACCATGGCATGCATATATCAGAGAACGACCACACACCTAAGAGTGGGTTATCTATTCCATATTCCACCCCACTGATCACCAGCCCCAATAATAAAAACAAGTCTCCAAATCGCTGGTGTCTAATGGACCCCCACCCTGCCGATCGCCGGCTACAATAAAAACAAGCATTTGTCAATGCTGAAGTTCGCTATTGGTGCATGTATTAGTATTGTACCAGATAGGGCAGAGCTACAGGTCCCAGCGCAGACTTATTTATATGCAGTTGACTAGCATAGTTTTGCTCCAAAGTTTTCACATGGGCTTTTTGGGATCCCACCTCATAAACAGTGGCAGTATCATTTCATTACTCAATCCCAAAAGGAGATTTCATACAGCGAGTGTGCCATTTGGTGCCACAGGTGTGAAAACACATTTTGGGCAGGATGTAAAAAATGACAACTGTACTGTTCATGAGGCGGTGAGAAGAAATGGCAATGTTGAAAATCTGGAGTGAAAATATGAAAAAGTGGCAAAGTTACAAGTATGCAAAGAAACTGTGCAACGCAAGCTCATAAAGCAGTCATTTTTTTGACTGTTTTCACCAAATTTTCAACATGGCCTTTCTGGGACTTCCACTCATGAATGGTGACACTGTGATTTTGTCAATCTGTCCTGAAAGTTGATTTCGCATGGCGACCATGCCATTCTGCGCCACCGGTGCAAAAACACATTTCCAGAAGGATGCATAAAATGACAGCTGTTCTGTTCATAAGGGGTGGAAAAATGGTAATGTTAGACATTTGGAGTAAAGGTATTAAAAATTGATGAAATTACGAGCTTGCATAGAAACTGCTATGACGCTCGTAAGCATGATCATTCTTTGAGTTTGTCACCAAATTTGCAACAACAACTTTTGGGACCCCTCTTCATGAACAGTGGCACTGTCATTTCATTAACTGGTCCCAACAGGTGCTTCTTCGCAGTGACTGCAAAATCACCTTTTGGGACCAAGAAATATGAAATGACAGTGTCAGTGATCATGAGGTGGGGTCCCAAGAATCCCATGTTGAAAATGTGGGACCAAAACTCCAAAAATTGGCTGAGATATCAACCTAAATTGAAAACCCCCCATTGACTGCCATTATAGGGCCTACCATCATTTCTTCAGTTCCTGGCTGGTCTTTGAAGAGTGCAGACGTGTTCCTGGTCCACAAAAGGCCTCTGCTCAAACCTCCAGAGGTAAGTATGTACGTAAGTTTCCAGACGTGGACTGAAGCATCCCAGAAGCAGCATCAACTAGGAGCAGATTTATCCTGGACTCCCTTCAGGGTGCGTTCCTCAAGCAACTGGTCATGGAACCAACTCGGCAGAAGGCAATCCTGGACCTTGTGCTCACAAACAGGGACAGTGTGATGGGGGTAACAGTGGGGAAGCACCTGGGGAACAGTGACCACCAGTCATTGTGGTTTGAAATCACAGAAAGAGCAGAACCAAACCACACAAAAACACGTATCCTGGATTTTAGGGGGGCAGACTTTGGGAAAATGAGGAGATACTTGAAAGAGGCATTAAGGGGAATGGGACAGGAATCAGAGGTTGGGGAACAGTGGGCAGTATTTAAAATGGGGATTACAAGAACAACGGAATTATGCATTAAGCAGGTTAGCAAGAGGAAAAGGAAGAGGAGACCATTATGGTTTTCCAAAGAGGTAGCAAAGAAAGTGAAAGCCAAAAAGATTGCATTCGGGCAATACAAAAAGACACAGGCAGAAGGGGATAGGGAGAAGTACCAGGAGAAGCAAAGGGAGGCAGGGAGGTCAGTAAGGGAAGCCAAAGCTCAGACAGAAGAACACATTGCAAAATCAGTGGGTAGAGAGGACAAAACCTTTTACAGGTACATAAGTGAAAAAAGAAAGACAAAGGGAGGGATAGTGAGACTGAAGGGGGAGAATGGGGGCTGCGTGGAGGATGACAACAGTAAAGCTGACATATTGAACAGGTATTTCTGCTCAGTCTTTACTGAGGAAGAGGAGGGTAATGGGTCTAAAGGAGTACAAGGGGTGAGAATGGTGCAGAAATGGACACAAGTCCCTTTACACGGGAAAGGGTCCTGAAGGGACTGGAAATAATAAGAGTTGATAAAGTAATGGGGCCAGATGGGGTGCACCCCAGGGTCCTTAAAGAACTAAGAGAGGTGGTGGCTGAACCTCTGGCTATCCTGTTTAGCCGATCACTGGAAACAGGGAGGTACCCAAAGACTGGAGGACAGCAGATGTAGTCCTCTTATACAAAAGCAGGAACAAAGAGGAGCAGGGAACTACAGACCAGTCAGCCTCACCTCAGTAGTGGGGAAGATCATGGAAGCACTACTGAATGAGATTGGTGGAACATCTGGTTGTCAATGGACTACAGGACCCAAGGCAGCATGGTTTCACCAGGGAGGTCATGTCAGACCAACCTCATTGAATTTTTGACTGGGTGACTAGGGAAGTGGATCAGGGGAGGGCAGTGGACATGGCCTATCCGGACTTCAGCAAGGCCTTTGACACTGTGCCACATAGAAGACTACTACACAAACTGGGGAATATGGATGTGGGCAGGACAGTAGTGTGGTGGGTAGGTAACTGGCTGGGTGGCAGGACACAGAGGGTGATTGTAAATGGCTGTCACTGCACAGAGGGAAGAGTGACCAGTGGGGTACCACAGGGATCAGTGCTGGGACCGGTCCTATTCAACATCTTCATCAATGACATTGTGCAGGACCTAGAAGGCAGAATTTCACTGTTCGCTGATGACACAAAGCTCTGTAATAGAGTAGACACACCAGAGGGTGTAGACAGAATGAGAAGGGACCTGCAGAAACTTGAAGAATGGTCAGGGGTTTGGCAGTTGAAATTCAATGCAAAGAAGTGCAAGATAATGCAAATGGGGCACAAAAACCCTGGCGCAATATATCAGTTGGGGGGCGAGGATATCGCATGCACCAAACAGGAAAGGAATCTTGGGGTTATCATCTCTGATGACCTCAAGGTAGGGAAACAGTATGACAAGGCAGCAGGTAAAGCAAATAGGATGCTGGGATGTATAGGCAGGGCATCACCAGCAGGAAAAGGGAGGTCATAATTCTGCTATACAAGACACTAGTGAGGCCCCACCTGGAGTACAGTGTACAGTTCTGGAGACCATACCTACGTAAGGACACAGACAGGGTAGAGAAGGTTCAGAGGAGGGCAACAAAGATGGTGCATGGATTGTATCACAAGTCCTATGCAGACAGGTTGAAGGAACTGAACATGTACTCCCTGGAGGAGAGGAGGGAGAGAGGGGATATGATAGAGACATACAAGTATCTCACAGGGAGGAACAGGGTGCAGGAATACACTATTTTTAAGCGAAAAAGATGTACCAGGACTACAGGGCATGGGATGAAGCTGGAGGGAGGACGATTCAGAGGAAACATGAGGAAGAATTTCTTCACAGAATGGGTGGTGGACAAGTGGAACACCCTGCCAGAGGAAGTGGTGGGGGCTGAAACAATCACAGGATTTAAGAATGCATGGGATAGACAAAAAGGAATTCTGGAGGTCGGGGTAAGGGGCAACAGACTTCTAGGAAAACATAAACTGAACTTACAAGCTCATATGGGCAGACTGGGTGGGCCATAGGCCCTTATCTGCTGACACTGTCTATGTATCTATGTATCTATGTAAGTATGGGTGAGGGGGGTGTGGGGAGGTGGGGTGCACAGAGGGAGGTGCGGGTTGGGAGAGGGAGTCCAGCCAGAATGACGAGGGACTGTTTTCTTTTTTTTTCAGGTTTAAAAAAAAAAGTCATGGGACTGTTTTCTTTTCTACAGGTGAAATATTGCAAAATGTATTTTGGCACACTGGGTTGGGCTCCCAGTGTGTCAGAGTACTGGAGGTGGGGGATCAATGCCGATCCAGGGATTTGGCACCCCAAGGTCAGAGGACTACATAGGGATGTGGGGGGCAGTGCATCCGACACTGAGAGTAGGTATTCCGGTGTCAGAAACATTAAAAATCTATAGTTTTTGGCACACTGGGGTGAATTGAGCACCCCAATGTTGGCAGGGGGATCAATACTGACCCCACAATGCATTGGTCACTATAAACTCCCAGCCTGTATGGAACTTAGGCTGTGGCCTACTCCGCATGGTTGGGAGAAGAAAAGCAAAAGGAGTCAGCGGGCAGGGGGAGCAGAGACATCAGCCAGGCTGATCACAAAGTAAACTGCTGTTTGCTTGGCGGTGACCTGCAGGTGAAAGGAAAAAGCCGCCCTATGATTGGTGCGGCTTTTTCTTTTCACGTGCAGACCACTTTAGGCAAAACAGCATCATGATCAGCATAGCTGATGATTGTTGTGATGCTGTCAAACCCCTTGCAGAGCACTCTGCATTAGATAGACAGTGCCACACCCCTCAAAAGTCCCTCATCGCAATACGTTTGACACGCATGTATGAACCTAAATATCCCTGGTGTCTAGTGGACCCCCCCCTGCCGATCGCTGGCCCCACTAAAAAAAATCCACTGTCTAGTGGAACCCCCCCACACCATCAGATAGTGCCCCCACCTCCACCACTCCACTCACCCTGACCCTGTCCCCGAGTGGGCCACTGGCATAGCCCTCCACTCACCTCCACAGCCAGCAGCCCGACTGACCTGCTCTGAATGAATGACCGCATGCTTGTACAAGCACACATTCCTTCATTCAGTCAGTCAGTCAGCCAGCTCGATATTGTAGAGGACACTTTTCAGGGGGCTAGAGAAGGGAGGGAGGGAGGAAATATTTTCATGAGGCTGTGCCTTGTGTGTGCACAGCTTTGCACATGCTTTTTTTAATCAAACTGCTGCATTCCTTAATGGGACAGGATCGACTCACTGAGCTGAATGTATGTCATCTGTTAGTTCCTTGCTCAGTTCCATGTTCAACTGAATAGGTTGCCCTCTTCTTCCCCTTCCTCTTCTTTCCCTGTTTTTAGTAGTAGTGTTTTTATGTTTGCTTGCATGCATGCATGTGCAAGAAGCATTATGTGGCAGCTTAGGAGAGAAGTGGGTTGTGGAGGTGCAGCACGGTGGCAGCCAACAGATGCAATGCATTTGGGGGCTTGGCACTGGTGGACCAATGGTGGCACAGTGTGCTGATGACACTGGTCTCCAAAAGGGCACCAAGTACAAACGTTTTTGTCACTGCTATGAGGGGCCACCTCATCATTGCAGCACCAGCCATTCTGCTGCAATGAGGGAGTGACCCGTCATTGCAGGGCAGTACCTCACAAAGTTGACCAATAAATTTAACATGATGGTGGATTGCCACCACCTCACCCCCAATTGTTGTGTGCCGAGTGGGTGCCCAATCCCCCTCGGCATCATGCGCCCCCCCCAAAATATAAATCTTTGTTTGCCAACGGGGGCCCCCAATCCCCGTCAGCTTCACTCCCATCCCTGCCCAAGTTTAATTTGCCGACGGGGGAGCCCACTCCCCATCAGCATAATGTCGCCCCCAAAACAACTGTTGCTTTCTGCTGAGGGGATGCCCAATCCCCCTCGAATCTTATGCCCCCCTGTATGTGCCGACAGGGGTGCCCAATCCCCCATTGGCTACAGCTGCCCCAAAAGAAACAGTCAGGTGGCACTCTGGGAGCATGCCCCAGCATGCCAAATGCCCCTGTAAAAGTAGAAAACTGTCCTGCGATGTTTTTTTTTTTACCCTGAAAACCAGAAAATGGTCCCACGTCAAGTCCGGTGTCCCTGCCCCCAACTCGCGCCCACCCTCTGCGCACCCTGCCTCCCCACACCCCCCTCATCCCATACTTACCTCGGGAGTCCGGCGTGATGATCTTCGGTGGACCGGGAACATGTCTGCACTCTTCAAAGCTGACCACAAACTGAGGAAATGCCGTAAGCTGTATAATGGGATAGATAGGGTTTTCAACTTTGCTGCATATCTCAGTCATTTTTTGAATTTTAGCACCAAATTTTCAACATGGGATTTTTGGGAACCCTCCTCATGAATTTTTGTGCTGTCATGGCATTAATCAGCCCCGGAAGGTGATTTCGCTGTTACTGCACGGAATCACCTGTCAGGACCAATTAATGAAATGACAGTGCCACTGTTCATGAGGGGGGTTCTCAAAAAGTCTATGTTGCAAATTTGGTGGAAAAAATCCAAGAAATGACTGTTTTAAGAGCATGCATAGAGCAGTTGCTACGCATGCTTGTAACATCGCGAATTTGCAATATTTTCACTCCAGATTTTCAACATTGGCATTTTTCTACACCTCCTTATGAACAGTACAGCTGCCATTTTTCACATCCTGACTGAAATGTGGTTTCTCACTACCAGCGCAGAATTTATTTATTATTTATTTAAATTTTGGTGACCGGGTAGGCTCACTGAGACAGAAACAGTCCCTTTTTCAGGGGCGACCTGGAATCAATTACATACATCTATAAACATAACAAAATACATACATGTCATTTCACAATTAACAATCAATATAGACATACTGACCCAGTCAAGGATACAATAACAGGTTAATTACTATCAATATCAATAGCAGGAGAAGTACTGTTATACACAAGACAATCACAATCAGACTGATGTCCCAATAAGGTTAGATCAGCAGCAGGGGAGTCTGGTAGACTCAGCAGTAGCAGTTGCAGAGGCTGACATCCAACATGTGGGCTTTAAGACCCTTCTTGAAGCCCCCAAGGGAGGTACATTCCTAGAGACTACTAGGGAGACCATTCCAGATAAGAGGGATGAAGGCAGCATAGGACCGGAGTCCTAGGGAAGTCCTAACACCAGGAACATGGAGAAGATGGCAGCCAGAGGATCTTAGTGTTCTCCCATTCTTTTTTGGGAGTTAATGTGTTAATTAGGCTAGGAGGGGTGCCATTTTTCTGGAGCTTAAATGCAAGGCAGAGTGATGGATATGATAATCTGCCATCTAGAGAAGGCCACCTAAGAGATAATAGTACCTTGCAGTGATGCTTCCGTGGTGACACCCCTGCAGCGAAGTGCCCTACCCTGTGATACAGTATTTTTAGCCTTTGCATTTCAGAACTTCTTACAGATTGTAGTAAAGGGGCCCCATACAGCAAGGTTGGAAGGAGTGTGCCAGTGGAAACCTTGAGTTTGGATTCACGAGTGAGGAAAAGGCTGAGGCGATATAATAGACCTAACCTTTGTTTGGCGGTCGCTGTGGGAAATTGATGTTCAGGACACATTAAGAAAATCACAGAGACACTGTTCATGAGCAGAGGTCCTAAAATACCTATGTTGAAAATTTGGTGACGAAAGTCCATAAAATGACTGTGTTACAACCATGCGTTGCACAGTTTCCATGCATACTTGTAACTTTGCGAATTTGTAATATTTTCACTCCAGCTTTTCAACATTGCCATTTTTACACACCTCCTTATGAACAGTGCAGCTGTCATTTTTCACATCCTGGCCGAAATGTGTTTTTGCACTTCCGGTGCAGAATAGCACGGTCGCTGTGGGAAGTCAGTGTTCAGGACAGATTAAAAAAAATCACAGTGATAGTACTCATGAGCAGAGGTGCCAAAATGCCTATGTTGAAAATTTAATGACAAAAGTCCATGAAATGACTGTGTTATGAGTGTATGTTGCGCAGTTTTCACGCACCTTGTAATTACGCTCATTTGTAATATTTTCACTCCAGATTTTCAGCATTGGCATTTTTTCACACCTCCTTATGAACAGTACAGCTGTCATTTTTCATATCCCTCCTGAAATCTGCATTTACACATCTGGTGCAGAATAACGTGATACCTGTTAGAAATCAATGTTCGGGGCAGATTAGGAAAATCACAGTGACACTGTTCATGAGCAGAGGTCACAAAATGTCTATGTTCAAAATCTGATGAAAAAATTCCACTAAATGACTGTGTTACGCACATGCGTTGTGCAGTTTCCACATAAGCCCGGATGTTCGAGTATTTTTCATATTTTCACTACAGATTTTCAACATTACCATCTCTTCACAGCTCCCTATGAATGGTACAGATGTCATTCTTCACATCCTGCCTGATCTGTGTTTTCGTACATCTGATGCAGAATGGCACGGTCACTGTGGAAACTCAAAGTTTGGGACACATTGACAAAATCACAGTGCCACTGTCCATGAGAAGAGGTCCCAAATGCTTTCATGAGGTGGGGGGGTCACAAAAGGCCATGTTGAAAATTTGTAGTGTAAATGCCAACAAACTCTCAGAGTGTTAGGGCGTCTAACCATGATGTCCCACCCTGTACAGACTGACAGGCATCAGAGGTGTGCCTTTGGATTACCGACTATAGTGCTCATGCCATTCCACCCCACCCCACCACCCTGCAGCCAGTGACAGGCATCGAGGTGTGCCTTGAACTCTTCAGCCCCACAGTTCATCTCGTTCTCCTATACTACACCCATTTCAGCATATGTCCTTATGGAATGGGGTGACTGTGCAGCCGAACACCCCAAGGCACACCTCAACACATGTCGGTGTCTGCAGGATAGGGTGAAGTGAAATGGCATGAACATTATGGGTGATGACCCAAACGCATACCCCAATGCCTGTCCATCTCTGCAGGGTGGAGGTGGGGTTGGCATGAAGTTCAATACTTCACTGCCATTCCTATTCTGCATCCCTCTAACTCGTGCATTTCCAATGCTAATACCGGCAAGCAAACATTCGGCATTGACAAATGCTTGTTTCATTTGCTGCTACTGTTTGTGGTACAATAAACTTGCTAGGGTTGTCATGTATATTATAGTTGTTCCACAAACACTAAGTCAAGCATCATATGCACAGATGCTGCCTAATAGTAGTTTGTGTTTTACACAGTAACTGATAGTGACCTGATCGATCATGTCTCAGCAACCTTGCAAACATGCTTCATCCAGCCCCAGCAAAGCATTTGAACCACTGGCTCCAAGCTGTGCAGAAGAGGGTGCTAGACCCATAAAAGTACAGCACATCGAGGAAATTACTGCTGGTGCTGTTCTTAGGCCACCAAAAAACAATCTGCAGAACAAAGGAAGTACTTGGAGGTGTTTTTGCCAATACACTTACTGTATTTGTGCTAAGGCTGGGTGATGCCAACACAGTCCCAGTGCTTTGATGGGAACCTGGTCTTTCTCAGATGGCATGCTAGAAACATATAAACACACTATGAATATACAACCCCAAACACACACCATAAATAAGTTAAGTCATAATAAATGATACTGAGCTGCTCTTCTAACAAAGCAAACCTAAAGTAACATGCCCAAAGATGAAACACTGTATCAAGATTACAAAACATCATTAGATCAGATCATAAAGTGGCACCAGGCATTATGCAATGCAGTATCTTGCACAATTACTGCAACATGCCTTAGTATGCTGCAGGGAGCAGTGTAATTCAATGGCAATTAAGCACTCTAGTCATGCAATATTTTGTAACATGTAGTCTACTACATAGTATTGAATTGCATCCTGTCTTGATCTGCTGTATATTCTTGATACATGATACAATTCCAAAGAAGGGGGTGAGATAGACTACATAGACAGACCGGTGTCTCTGTATTGAGCGGGGTCAAGTATTTTTCTCTCCAAGCAAGCCTTTTAGTTCTGGTAGCACTGGGGATAGTAATACAACTACTAATACACCAGTAGTACTACTACTGCTACTAGTGTCACCACCTGTTCCATGTATATCGATCACTGTCACATCCATATGTGCCAGTAGAAGGAGGGTGTTAGAGCTTACATACCTTGTACAGGAAGCAGTAGACAATACTACCAGTGTTCCCACTGCTACCACTATAACTGCCACATTCGGAGTCAGATTCAGGTTCAATAACTTTATTGTTCGGCATCATACCATTACAGCACAGATCAAACATAGTTCAAGGACAATAAATAAGTAAAACAATAAAAAATAGTTAAAAACAAAGGGTTTACCCTTTCAAATTCTATACACAATTAAGAAATAATTTGCAATTGTGTTTACAATCACAGCATCACGTGTAATCATGAGGAAGAGAAATGGATCATCAGTTCACTTAAATGAGAGAAGATGCTAAAACCCAATTATTATGGAATTTGAGGTACCAGACACATCTGAACATCACATATTCTACATTTTTAATTCCCCCAACCTGGGAGCCTAATTTTAAAAGAGCCCTTAGAGCATCGCAAGTTGCGTTGCTTTAAGGATTGTGGCAAACTCTGGGTGCACCAGGGACCTTGCACCCAATCTTAGAAAAAGTGTGGTCCTGGCACCAATCTCCCCAGGTTTGCTACAAGTCAACATCTGCACCAAACAGTTTGCACAACTGCAGGAATTGCCAAAGGAATTTGTGCCCCCCCATCCAGTGTAACACAGGAGGTGACAGGATGGTGGGGTGGCTGAAGCTGCTAAACTGGAGGGGGCTGGAGCAGAAGTAGCATGGGAGGTGGCATGGGGGAGCCAGAGGGGCAGATGAGCATCACCGAGAGTGATTTGGCACCCAGTGGGGTACATTTACATTGTACTGAATAGTACAGTATAAGTAGCATCCCTGATGGTCTAGTTGTCCCTCCTGCCACTCGATCATCTTCCTGCTGTATTAAGAATTATTTCCCAGGTGGCTAGCAGTCCCTCCTCCCACTTGATCATCTGCCCGCTTTAGTAAAATCATTTCCCTGGTGTTGTCAAGTGGACCCCCCCCTTCCTATCTCCAGTCCCCTGTATAGTGTAAGTAAATTGTTCCCTGGTGGTCTAGTGGACCAGTCATCCTGGCAGGTAGTGCCCCTCCACCTCGCTGCCCCCATCCCAAGACAGAGCTGGCAACCAGCACAGCCCTCCTCTTTTCACCTTGTTGGCTACTGACTGAGCTATCAATAAGCCCATATTGTATACAGTACGCACTCAATGTACGTACTGTATACAGTATGAGCTCATTGATAGCTCAGTTGGCATCCAGTGTGGTGGAGAGGAGGGCTGTGCTGGTCGCAGCTCTGTTTCATCATGGGAGAAGCTGGGTTAAGATGCACTACCTGCCGGGGTGGGGAGTCCACTAGACCAGAAGGGAACCATTTACTTGTACTATACAGGTGGTCAGGGATAGGAGGAGGGGTCTGCCAAACACCATAAAGAGGGTGGATGATCATGTGGGGAGATAGACCACTAGCCACCAGTGAGATAATTATTACTACAACAGGCAGATGATCAAGTAGGGAAAGGGACAGCTAGCCACCAAGGAAATAATTATTAATACAGTGGGAAGATGATTGGGTGAGGGGGAGAGGAACTGCTAGCCACCAGGGAGATCATTTTTCATACAGTAGGCAGATGATCGGCTAGGGGAGGAACAGCTAACCACCAGGAAATAATTATTAATAAAGCATGCAGATGACTGGGTGGTGGAAGGGACCACTAGGAACCAGGGAAATAATTTTTCATACAGCAGGCAGATGATCGGGTGGGGGGAGGGACCGCTAGACTACAAGGGATGCTACTTATACTATACTATACAGTATAATGTAAACTCACCCCACTGGGTGCCACGTCACTCCAGGTGATGCTCAGCTGTCCCCTTGACTCTGCCTCTTCCACCTCCCATGCCCCTTATGCCCCTGGCAGCCCACTGCCTGACCCTATCCCACTGGTGCAAGCCACTTAGACAACCTCCTGGCTGGTCTAAGTGGTGCCCCTTGCTGCGTCCATGGCAGGGCTTATAAAATCCAAAAAATGGGATGTTGCAGTCCCATTTTGGTGTAAGCCACCTTGTGACCTGGCCCTCTGGGTTGTTTGGCACAATCCTGGTGCAAGGGGCCTTTGTCACAGCAGTGTCAGGATTTGACACAGGCTTCTTTAGAAAATCAAGTTTGCCACAAGTTGTAATGTAAGTCACTGCTTGTGTAAAACTCTTTTGACACAAGTCTCTTGCATTGATCTCAGCACTTTGAAAATCGGGCCTGAAGTCTCTGAAGATCTCTGAAGCTAATGGAGACTATCCTGAAGGAGAGGCTGGTGGCCCTCCTAGAGGCCAAAGGACTACAGGACAGCAGACAGCATGGCTTCATATGTGGCAGATCCTGCCAAACCAACCTGGTCGAGTTCTATGACTGGGTAACTAGGCAACTGGACAGGGGCCATGCAGTGGATGTCCTGTATCTGGACTTCAGTAAGGCATTCGACTCAGTGCCACATGGAAGGCTGGGAAGGAAGTTAGTAGGCACAGGGGCGGGTGCAAAGCTGGTGAGATGGGTAGGAAACTGGCTGCAGGGAAGGCAACAGAGGGTGGTGGTGGTGGGTGGGGAGCTCTCACACCCAAGGGCAGTGACGAGCGGTGTTCCACAGGGCTCAGTGTTGGGACCAGTATTGTTTGGGATATTCATTGCAGACATATCATGGGACATCAAGAGCAAGATCAGTCTATTTGCTGATGATACCAAGGTAGGCGCGGTGGTGGATGAGCTAGGGGGATGGCAGGGGTTGCAGGATGATCTGGCAAAGCTTGAAACCTGGTCAGACACCTGGCAACTGGGCTTTAATGCCAAAAAGTGCAGGTGCTGCATTTGGGATGAAGAACCCAAGGAGGAGTTACCAGCTAGGGGAGTGCAGCTAGCCCAGACAGAGGAGGAGAAGGATCTGGGTGTGCTCATTACAGGAAAATGAACAACTCGGCACAATGTAGGAAGGCAGCTGCAAAGGCCAACAAAATGCTGGGTTGTATTGCAAGGGGTATATCCTCGAGGAGGGAGAAGGTGATTCTGCCACTGTATAGGTCATTAGTTAGACCACACCTGGAGTACTGCATGCAGTACTAGCGTCCGTATCTGAAGAGGGACATTAAGTTACTGGAGGGGGTGCAGCAAGAGCGACAAAGATGATCAAGGGGCTGGGGGACTTATCATACGAGAGGAGGTTGAAGGAGTTGAACATGTACTCACTGGAGGAGAGGAGAGACGGGGTGACATGATTGAAAACTTTAAATACATGAAAGGAATAAAGAAGACAGGTACAGAGGGGCTGTTCAAAGTAAGGGAGGGGAGGGCCACCAGGGGCCATGATATGAGACTGGAGCGAGGAAGGTTCAGGAAGGAGATGAGGAGACACTTTTTTACAGAGAGGGTGGTGGCTGGGTGGAATGCGTTACCTGCTGAAGTGGTATGTAGTGGAACAGTGGACTGCTTCAAACGAGGATGGGACAGGACAAGGGGAAGGGTTAATGAAGGGGAAGGGTGGAAGGGAGGGGCAGCTGCAGAATAAGGGGTGCTAGCTGCACATTCGAGCAGACTTGATAGACCTCTAGGCCTTTATCTGCTGGCAAATTTTGTATGTTCGTATGTTGGTAAGATTTAGGGGCATGTGCAAATCTAGCAACTTTAATATTGCTTGAAAATAACTCAGATTTGTACTTTAGTAAAATATCTCATTTCTGGAGTTACAGGATATAATATAAGTAGGACTTATAACCAAACCATCTTGCAGTAGCTGCATACCATGGAGAAAATCTAGAAAGGGATATCAGTTCTAAGTCCAAGCCTTGATTAATATTTCTAGTTTTATACTTAATGTACCTCTTATATTTCCAGCTAATGGTAACACCTTTTTTATAAAAATTGTAAAGGTATCGAAGTTGATACTTTTCCAATAGATTTTAAAGATGAGATAATCAAAGAGAGTTCTGGAGACCTAATTGTACCCATCTTTTCTTTCCTTCCAGACAAAGTCTTAGCAATCCATCCGGAGAAGCCCTGATGCATTTAATCCAGTAGCCTCCGTAAAGGGAGTCTGCCAAAGTTTGGAGACTAATCAAGACCCAACTCAGATCTAACGTAGGCAGATGGAACAGACTTATTTAGTCTCAGTGAAGATTTCAAGAGTTGAATAGGGATTCTTTCCAAGTCATTCAACATGTTGGGGGGCCACATCTCTGTTGCAAAAAGCAACTGAGGAATACGTTTGTATTGAATAGCCTGGATAAGGGGCCTTGTACTACTGCCTCCATATTTATAATTAAATCTCTTAAGGCCAAGAGAGTTTGTTTTTTTTCACTTTAATAATTGCATCACGGCAATGTGTATGCCATAAGTCATTAGCAGAAACCATGAGCCCAAGGTGAACATATTGGTTAACCATGTGTAAGGCTGTATTTCCAATGTGCCATTAAGATCTGATATTACATAGAAACATAGAATTTGATGGCAGATAAGGACCGCTTGGCCCACCCAGTCTGCCCATTTCCCTACCTAATGGATAAGCTACAGATCCTAGCTAACCAGCAGCCTACTGTTGGAGAGACAGGAAGCACATCCTCAGGATCACGAGAACAGCTGCACAGAAGTCTGAGCTGGACGTCATTGTCCACCTAGGGACAAATGGCTTGGCTCATCATGAGATTAGGGCAGTGCAGGAGGACAACTGTCACAAAGGAGGCCCACAGGAAGGAGGCAGAGGACACCACGGGGACAAAATGGATGAGTGCCTAAGGAATGCATTAGCAAATGGGCAGGAAGGAGGGGTGGAAGAACAATGGGGAATAATAAAAACTGCCATCACAGAGGTAACAAGCCTTTCCTTGTCCATTTCTTCCCCCTGAGAGGGGGGTCTGTATACAACCCCTGTGTGGATTGTGGTGCCATTGCCTGTCTCCATTGTTATTATGTCTAGGATTCAGAAGAAATGATTTGCTGTTACCAAAAACTACAGCCTGGCTTTTGGTAGAGTTAATTGAGAGAGACAAACTTTGTGTTTCTGAAACCAGATGCCATTTTTTTCCGCTAAGCCAGGTTGAAATAGATATAACAGCACCAAGTCATCTGCATATGCCAACAAAGGAACTTCACAGGAACCAATATTTGGAGAATCTGAGGAAAATCATAAAACGATCATGACAGTTTGTCTAAATATATATATAAAATTACGTCACTGCCAGCAGACAACCTTGCTTGACACCTTTGCTGATATCCACTCTACTACAGGCAACTCACAAAGAGACCAATCTAACCTGGGCCCAATTGCTATTATACACATTAAAGATCACCAATACAAGGTCATTAACAGTTTCTAAGTCCAACATATACTGCCACAATTTATTCCTTCCAATTGAATCAAAAGCTGATGACAAGTCTATGGAGGCAGCCTAAACCCTTTGTCCACGAATGAGAAAATATCTCTCCCAGATATGTTTAAGAACAAAACAATTATCTAAGGTGGATCCATTTCTTCTGAATCCCAGACGTAATAACAATTAGTGAAACATAGCTCAAACTCCATATACTAGACCATGAGTTTGACTTAATTGGGTACAGGTTTTTTAGGCAGGACAGATTGAGAAAAAAAGGGGGTGGGGTCTTGATCTACATAAAATCAACTCTTAATGCTTCACCTGCCTTGACACCAGACCTTAGCCACTCTGAGTGTGAGGTGGTATTTATAAAGCTATTACTGGATGGGACTAAGCCACTGCTCATTGGGTCTGTATATTACCCTCCCAAGAGCACCACTGAATCCCTAATGTCCCTAATACATATTCTTCCTGCTCCTCCCCAGAAGACACCTCCTCCTTATGCTTGCACACCTCCCCCTTTTGCTTGTGTCTACCGCCACAATGAATCTGCTTGTGTCTACCGCCACCATGAATCTGCCCCAGCTCACACTGTTTGCGGTCTCTCTGGCATCTGCCCTGGTGCTGACAGATGCCTGTGCCACACTACTGGCCCGGGACCAAGTGTACCTTGCCTACCTCTCTGTCACCCATTCTCCCCTGGTGCACCCTACTCCCCACTCCTCTTGGCAACTCTCCCCCCTAGGTCATATCACCCTTTCTTTCCTCTCAAACCCTGAATGTTGGTCACTGGGCCACTACCTGGCCTCCATATCCTGCTCCCTTGCTGTCCCCTCCTGCACCTACATCCCCCTTGTATCCCTCCTTCTCCTAGCTGGAGAGGTTGAATGTAATCCCAGTCCACCAAATTTCCACATCACCCCCTCCGACAACATTTGGGTAAATGCCCCCGGGCTGAAAATTGCCCATCTAAATATATGCAGTCTCCCCTCCAAATTCCATGACCTGGAGGCATGGATTGAGCTTTACAAGCCCCACATCCTGGGACGCTCTGAGACATGGCTAAAACCTCATTATACTGACACCACCTACCAACTACTTGGTTACTTCTCCCTCCACCTTAATAGACCTGGCAAAAAAAAGGGCGGCGGAGTCACACTGTTTGTCAAGAATCCCCTCTCAGCCACCATTGTTCTCTGTTCCAATCCAACCTCACCTAGTGAATGGTTTCTCTCTGAACTCATTCTTGGATCTAGCAAAAAACCTCTACATTTGGTGCTGCTACAGTCTTCCCACTGCTGGTACCAAGAGCCTCAACAGCTTCCTCTTTGGCCTGGGCTCCATATCCCCACATAGAAACTCAATTCTTCTTGGGGATCTCAATCTAAACTAGCGCAGTACCCACCAGCCTGACAATGCCTACCTCATAAAACAATACAACCTGTCTAAATTATAATGCTTCCTATCAGGCAGAACCCTCACACAGCCACTCCTGGATTGGATCTTTACAAACCGGGAGGATTGTGCTCTGCATGCTAGTACCATGGCTGATTTCATCAGCGATCACTCCCCTATGTATCTTCTCTAGTCTACCAAGCCTAAATGATCCCCTCCCAAATACCTGTCTTTCTGTAATTTCAGGAACCCCAATACCCCAAACCTCACCAATGCACGGGCGCTGGACTGGTCTGCTCTCTTCTCTGAGTCAAATGTGACCCAGGCAGTAACCCTGCTCACTCAGACACTCTTGACCTTACAGGACAGGCACTTTCTGGTCACCACCAGAAGGGTGAGGGGTGGCTACTCATGCTGATCAAAAAACACCTTCTTACCCTAATGAAAGACAGGGATTGTACCTGGTCCACTTATAAAGCATCCCCATCCACAACCATCTGGGATGACTACAGGTGTCGGAGGAATCTATACAAACACTTGCCAAAAGCTCTAAAACAGTATAATTTCTGCAATCTTCAACAAACTAACCTCGGGGACCTTAGAAAATTCTGGGCATCCCTTGGTTCATTACTAAACCCTCCATCCAGAAAGCCAGTCCTGCAGCTAAACACCGCTGATGGCCTCACAACAGACTTCCAAGAAGTGGCCAAAGCCTTTAACGACAAATTCTCTGACCTTACCTTACACCTGAGCAAACTTTCAAATGGCCTGCAAACTAACCCTGCCCTGTCTCCTTACACACACACCCGAGACATCACCTGCCAGGCCCACCACCCAGCCTCAAACTCCCCCTTCTTCTTCAAAGTACTCTCATACATAGACACAGCCAAACTCCTCAAGATCCTACCTAACTACAGCTCCCCTAGAGCTGATGGACTATCCCCTGTCTTCCTCAGGCTTATCTCCCCAGCCATCATTGCCTCTCTCACGTTCCTCTTCAACCTTGTCCTGACCACCTCCTACATGCCTGAACCCTGGAAAACCTCAAAAGTCATCCCCATTTTTAAAGCTGGAAACCCCAAATCCACGGACAACTGCCCTCCAATCTCCATCCTTCCACACCTAAGCAAGCTACTTGAAAAAGCTGTAGACCATCAACTTGCTGACTACATAAGCAAACATAACCGCCTATGTAGCCAACAGCATGGTTTCGCAAAAACCATTCCACAACTGCCCTCACACTTCTGACTAATTACATCCTTACAAAAATGGACCATGGAAACACCACTGGTGCAGTCTTCGTTGACCTCTCAAAAGACTTCAATATGGTCAATCATGCCCTCCTCCTCTAGAAACTTCAGCACCTTGGCTGCTCTCTGGAGGTCACCTCCTGGTTCAAAAGCTACCTCACAGAGCACTCCCAATTCATGCGCATCAGCCCTGCCTGCTCCCCCACCCTGCCTGTTTCCACAGGCGTCCCCCAGGGCTCCATCCTAGGCCCCCCTCCTATTCTCCTCATTTGTAAACTCTCTTCCATCAGGCAGTCTCAGCTGGCACTCACTCCTCTATGCCAATGACCTCGTGCTCTTCAGTAATGGAAAGTCTCCTGCCCTCATCTACACTGCTCTCTCACTAAACTACACAGCAGCCCACAACTGGTTTTCTGACAACCTCCTCCTGGTTAACACCAAAAGAACAAAATCAATGCTGTTCAGATCTAAGCCCTTCTTAGCTAAATGCATTTCGAACTTCCCTCTAAGCATCACATCCCCCAATGGCCATGCTCTGGATGATGTCAAGCATTTTAAATATCTAGGAGTCATACTAGACCCCTCCCTCTCTTTCACCAAGCACATAAGCTCCCTAGTGCTAAGATTCCACCAAAAACTAGGTACTACCTACGTATTCTGGCAATACCTCACCCTGTAGGGGTTCTATGTGATAACAGCGATAGCCGAAAGGTGATCACCCTTATCACAAAGTCAGAGGCAGAAAACATTTTCGGCACTCCTGACTACCACGCCTACAGGAAAACAGTGCCGGGGACTTACTTTTCAATGTTTTCTGTAGGAGGCTGCGTGCCTCCGTCCCCATGTGGGGCTTCATCCCTACCCCTACTAAAGGATTCTCAGCTCCGGGCGGCATGTCGGGGGTGAAAACATGAAAAAATAAAAGGTTTGGGCCAGGTGCAATAAAATCATACCAGAGCCCAGACCAACCCAGTACCTCATCCGCCCCAACCGCAAGCCAACCCCCAATGCCACTATGCAGCTTGGCAACCCACCACAGTGCCACCCCCAGCAGCTAATCCATCCCCTCACAGCCCACACTTGCCGTGCTCGCTCCCCCCGGCACGCATACATATAGGAACAACCTATCGCCCATTTCTCCCACCCCCCATCCAGTCGCCCTACCCTCCCATTGCCATGAGGGATTCGCTGGGGAACGAGTCACTGTTACAGATGGCGCCCTTCCCCATGCGCCCTACTCACGGGTTACCCGAGGCCCGTCTGGCCATCATTCGGGGAAATCTACTTCCTATCCTAGACTACTGCTCTCCAATCTACTCCAGGACCTCCACAATCATCATGGCCAAACTCTCCACAGCCTACAACAATGCCTGTCAGTTCACCTTGTTGGCCCCTTTCTCTACACACCACTGTGTCCTCTACAATTCACTAGGGTGGCTCCCGCTACAAGGCCACTTTGCTCTTGCCCTGTACTGCATGATTGACTCTGCCATCCGCATTGGCCAGGAATCTCCTCTCGCACCCCTCCTCACCGTCTGAACCTCGCACTGCAACCTTCGCTCAGTCAGCATCCCTCCTCTGAACATCCCCAGGGTTTCCCCAAATATGGGCACTACAGCCCTGTCTGTGGCAGCCTCCACACTATGGAATAAACTATCTGGCGAACTGTGCACTGTCAGCACCCACTGCCTGTTCAAGACTCACCTCAAAGACTGGCTCCCGTTGGCGTCCGCCTGCCACTGCTTTCCAGACTAGTTCCCCTTTCCGTCTCACCCTCTTCTACCTAGCTACTGTCTCTTCACCTCCTCCTTGCTCAAATCTTCCTTTCTCTCTCCTCCCCTCCCTCCTCCCCTCCTCACCCTCCAGTTTTGTAAATTCCTATCCTCTGGAGTATCTACATATGAACCTGTTGGACTCTTGACTGCTCCCTTTCCACCCTGCACTGCTTTTTAGCCTTGTCAGATCTCGTATTATTTCCTGCATTAATTGAGACCTATTTGTATCTTTCTCATTATTCTGTCTTTTATGGCTGCCATTTTGTGAATTCAAACGTACTATTGTAACCTTTTTATATTGTGTAATTAACGTCTTTTCTGCCACATGTTGCTGTTTAGATTTTACTCTGTGCCACTGTATGTGGCTTGGGTCGTGCCTGAAAACGGTCCCTGGGATCAAATCACCTACCCGGTTACCAAAGTCATAAATAAATAAATAAATCTTAGGGGATTTTAATATACATTGGGGGCCCCTCATCTACAATCACCTGAAATCCTCCCTTTTAAGGGCTGAACTCACACAATTAATATGGGAACCAACCAGACTAAATGTAAAAACTGGTAACCAATCTATACTGGATTGGGTCCTAGTCACTAATCTGGACAGATTCAAATTGGCAGGCACCTTTCTTTGCAGATTTGTTGAGTGACCACTCCCCCACATTTGATATATGGCAAAACAACTTCCCTACCCCCTCCCCTAGAATATTTTGGAACAGGGACTATGCTAAATTTGACCAATGCTCCTTTCTCAGTACCCTGGGCGATGTCAATGGGCATCAAATTAAGCTTGCTCCTAATCTTGATATAGCCCTTGAATATTTCATTAACAACTTCCGACCTGCCACCAATAAGCATGCCCCACTAAAACAGATCAGAGTCAAAGGCCAAGAAGCCAGGTGGCTCTCCCAAGACCTTAGGAAACTCATGAGGGAAAGAGACAGAGCACGGAGTATATTCAAATCCTCAGGTCAAGCCTTAGACTGGCAGAAATACAGGGAACCCAGGAATAAGTGTAAAACTGAGCTAAAAAGAGCAAAAACTTGGCATTTCATGGAACTTTGGGAAAATAATCTTTCTGACCCCTCCCCCCAAATTCTGGGCACATATTAACACTCTTATCAAGAGCCACAACAAGCAAGAAGGGTGTGATATTGTAGTAAATGGCGTCTGTCACAGAAACCCCTTTGATGTCTCCAAAGCATTTAATACGTATTTTACTGAACTTGATAAGTTCAAGATGTACCACCCTGGGCCACCTCAATCCCCGCAAGACTCCAACAAAGGTAATTCCAATGCCCCAGATCTTTACTTCAAATTAGTCTCCAGAGTTGACGTCCTAAAATTATTAAGGATGATCAAAACTCACGGAACAGCTGGGCATAATAAAATAGAACCCAAGCTACTAAATATCACAGCCCCAGTCATTGCCACACCTATCTCATGGCTGTTCAACCGATCCCTCCTTGAAGGGAAATTTCCCTCACTCTGGAAATTGGCCCTGGTCTCACCTATTCACAAAGGTAGCTCACATGAATTGGTTGAAAACTACCATCCAATATCTCTTCTGTCCATCCTAAGTAAAGTGATGGAGAGGGTGGTATATAATCCAGTAGTGAAATATGTGGAGCAACATAACCTATTTACAGCTGCACAGCATGGGTTTAGAAAGAACCTTGGAACAAATACTGCCTTAGTAAATCTCACTATTTATATACTTTCCGCCTTGGATAAGGGAGTGCTCACAGGTGAGGTCTTTATTAATCTTACCAAAGCTTTCAACCTGGTAGATCATCAACTACTCCTTGCAAAATTAAAACATATTGGCATAGATAATCTGGTGGTACAATGGTTTACTGATTATCTCCTGGGAAGGTCCCAACTAGATAGATGGTAGGGTGCCATATCGGGTATGTGCCCTATTCAAGATGGGATCCCTCAGGGATCAATCCTGGGGCCTCTGCTATTTTCATTATTTATAAATGAATTGTCTTCTTCCTGTGGTGAGGCAAAGCTCACCTTGTGCACAGACGATGTGGTACTATACAGGTCCAACAATGATGCTGACGCCCTTAATAAATTGCTAACCAGAGACCTCCAGCAGCTGGAGGGATGGCTGATTAATAACAAACTGGTCCTAAATAGTAGAAAGACTAAGGTTATGGTGTTTGGCCCTAAAAACCTTGGACATGTCAGGTTGGAAAGACTGACATGCTGACTTTCAAATGGGTCTAGGGCCAAGGTTGTTGAATCTCTAAGGTACCTAGGAGTTACCTTTGACCAGGACTGCACCTTCAAGGCTCACATTGATCTATTAGCTAAGACACTGAACCAGAAGTGAGGATTACTATATCGCCTTAATCCATATCTTAGACATGTCTCCCAGCTCAAGGTTGCACAAGGTACCCTTCTACCTACCCTACTCTATGGTTCCCCTGTACTGCTCACAGTTAAAAACACTGAGATGCAGAAGCTCAGAACCCTGTACCATACAATTTGTAGGTTCGCAGCAGGTGCCCCCTTCAGAGCACACCATTGTCAGGTCCTCCAATCCCTAGCCTGGCCCACCTTAGAAGGCAGACTAAAATACCCATCTGTCTGCCTAGCCTACAAACTTAGACTGGCTAGTGCCCCCTGAGTCTTGCAGAGTTGCTGGCAACAAAACAGAATAGCAGGACACTAAGATTCTCAAGTAGGCACTTCCTTATGGTACCCAGAGCGAAGTTTGCCCAAGGGTCCCAGGCCTTCTCGGCCTTCATCCCTCCCCTCTGGTATTCACTTCAAACAAATCTACAGGAGTGTAACTCTCTAGGGGTTTTTAAAAAGGGACTTAAGGCCCACCTGCTGAAACTAAACATATGCACTTGTCTTAGCTGTTACCTCATCCCTGTAGCCCACAACTCAAATAAATCGATCAGGGATTGGTTGTACTTCATAAATGTAAAATGTATTTAAGTGTCTAAACAGCTAGTGGTTATAGTCACAAATGTACTTAAGTATATTAACGAGTGTTGCAAAGTGTCTCGTATGTTTAACGTTGTACCTTTACCATGTGCTTATGTAAAATACTGTCTCTGTACCTCTGCATTTGTTATATTTTCGCTGTATCTGTAATTAACTCTGGGTCACCACTGAAAAAGGGACTATTACTGAACTCAGTGGGCCTACTTGGTTACCAAAATTAAATAAATAAATAAAATATGTAAAGGAGATAGCCCACCCAAGGACATAAGTTGAGCTTGTAACTGATCAAGGATAATCTTAGTAAACCTTTCACTAGAAATGTCTAGAAGGCTAATGAGGCTATAATCTTAGGATCTGCTTTATTTCCCTTTTTTAAGTGCAACTATTTCTGCCCCCTTCCATGAGTTAGTAAAGAAACCTTCTGTTAAACAACAGTTAAAGAATAGTAACACAAAATTTGACCAGAGCGGAATGGATGACAGAAATACTTCTGGAGGAATTTGATTGGGCCCGGATGCTTTATTTTTTTTTCCAAGACAAGAAACTGCAGAAAGAACCTCAAGGGCTGAAAAAATCTTAATTGAGCAATATATGAGGAAGTCAGTGTACTTCCCACCACCACCAGTTCCATTCATGCAGCAGCCACCCTTTCAGTTGTCACCACCACTGTAGCTACTGTTACCCCTATTCCTATGCCCATCACCACAGCACCTTCTCCCCTTGTGACTGTAACTATGTGACCTTTAACCATGAATACTCCACTGTGCTGATCCAATGCAGTGCTTGATATCATTCTTGCACTGCTATGTGTGTAGTGTGGTGGATTGAGTGTTCCACATGTAGCTTGTCCTGCAATAGTGACTGCTGTATGTTGGTCGTTGAAGTGTCGTTGAGGTGTATATGTTACATGAGGTTCAAAGGGGGCTTAATATTGTTATTTAATTTGTAAGGCTTTGCCTGGAGTTCAGTGGCCAAGTAGCCAGCCACTCCCACTTCCTGAGCTATAAAAGCAGTTCCTGTCAGCCTCACTGTGAAGCATTTTTTCTTTGCAGCTGGAGGCTATGTTGGTTTGTCCTCTGAGCTGGCTGGGACCTACCTCCTCCTCTGGCCTGCTGTTTCTGTGCGTCTCTGCTGGACTTCGGTGTTTGTTTTCCTGCTTCTGCTTTGTATCTTTCCTCCGGCTGCGTGCTTCCCTGTGTTTTGTGTTTTTTATTTTTGGGTCTTTCCCTGTTTTCTGTTTTGCTGTGTTATGGTTTTGTCTTTTTTGGGGGGCTTTGTTTCTAAGCTCCTAGCATACTGCTACTCAGAGCTCATGCTACTGCTTTCAGTTACGTACAGCTGCAGCCACTGCTGCTGTTTGCTTTAATTACTATTGTACTCAGTGCTTGTGTTTTTACACTGTGCTCACCACGCTCAAACTACTGCAATGCAACTGCAATCATTATCTGTATGTTTCAGCTCAACCAAAGCTGCTCCACGTTGCATAGTCAGTTCTTTTCACCTGACACAGTTTACTCTGACCCTAGCTATGCTGCTCATTCCTGCTCTCATTCTATTTGCAGCTTCATTGCACTGCCTGGCTACGCCTGCTTTCAAAGCATTTGTCTCCATGTTTGATTGCAGTTACAACTCTGAGTTCAGCCAACTAAACTCCTGCCGAGGCTGTTAATATATCTTGCCTCGCCGCTGAAAATCCTCAGAGTGTTTGTCACCTTGATTTGGATATTCATGTCTGTCTGGCTTGCCCCCAATTCAGTGCTGTTTAATTGCTATACAGTATGTTATGCAGGGCCACCTATCACTACTATTGCTTATTGACCTAAGTACAAGTCCACACTTGCTTATGCAACCATTGCTCCTCGATTATGCAAACCATTGCTTTATGCCTACTGCCATCCCCTTGGCTTCAGCCTCTGGGATTCTGCTACACTCAATCTGCATTCGACCTTGCAAGATCTCAGCACTCAGTGCTCATTACAATCTCAGCATGCCGTGCTCATCAGCTTACCAGCTTTTCAGTTCTCATTCTATTCTGGCACAGGGTTCCTGCAGCCGATGGTCTCGCTCTACATTTAGTCCGCATCTCGAGCATGTCCAGCTTGGGGTAGGATCCTTCTCACCTTGCCCATAGCTTGGAATGTTCTCACCCTGGTCTTGGCTTTAGCTGCCTGCTACATGACAGCAGCTCCTGGTGTAGAATTTAAGATTAGCAGTGAAGGGTGGAAAAAGTTGCCTCCTTTGGCTCTAGTGTTCTACTATAACGGTTAGCCATTGACTTTAGTGGTTTCCCTAGCGAGGCACCTTCACTGCATTCTCCCTATGACTGTCTCTGGTTCACCTGGTTTATTTAGGGTGGGTAGGCCAGGTGAGTGCCTCAGCAGTTGTTGCTCTCCTCCTGCACCTTGGATGCACGTATTGTTACAGAGTTTTCTCACAACCTTCATGGCATTCGCGCTAGACGTTTTGAGTGGGAGCATTCCTCTAAATTGAAATATTTCCACCTCCCTTTAATTGGGTTTTCCAAATTGCAGCTGCAGAGCTGTCACTAACTAAACTATCCCAAGCCTGGAAGAAAGGCAACCTAGGCCTTGGATCCCCAGAGATTTCCTCCTCATAGAGTTTTTTTTTCTCTCCTCCATTGCCTCAGGTCATAACACTTGGTTAGCATAGTTGTTTCCCCTAGTTTCTTAGGTAGGTTCTGCTTTTTTTTTTTGAGGTGGAGGATGTGCTGCCATTCCCTTTCTCCTTAGGGGATCCCCTAATCTCAACACAATCCATCAGTATCATGCTATGCAAGCCTGGGTATTCATTACGTTATCCAACTGAGCATCTCATGCATTATCAAACTGCCTGTGCTTCTCCGCTACTACGTTACAGTTACTGCTCCTATGTCACAGTTACTACTTGCTCATATGCTTCATGTTGCCTCCTTTTGGGGATGATACTACATTTCTTTTGGAGATTCCTAAGGTACCTTTAGCCATGGGAATTGTCCAGTGGCACCTCTAGGGGTTGAACCCTCTCCAAAAGTTCCTTGCCTTCGTATCCCTACAGGGTGGTAATTCCTCTGGAATAGACAGTGCGAACAGCCAAAGCCAAACTAACTCAGTTGCACAAGCATAACACTATACTGGCTGTGTAAGTCAGTGAATTGGTAATGAGTTGCCTGGAGTTCAGTGGCCAAGCAGCCAGCCACTCCCACTTCCTGAGCTATATACACAGTTCCTTTCAGCCTCTCTGTGAAGCATTTTTTCTTTGCCCACCATCCTCCCCATCTCCTCCAGTGGCAGCATTCTCTCCTTAGAGGGATTCCTAAGGTACCTTTAACCACGGGAATCATCCTGTGGCACCTTTTGGGGTGGAAACCTCTCTGAGAGTTCCTTGCCTTCATACCCCTACAGGGTGGCAATTCCTATGGAATAGAGAGTGCAAAAGGCCAAAACCAAACTAACACAGTTGCACAAGCATAACACTATACTGGCTGCATAGGTCAGTGAAGTGCTTTTTAACATATCCTTAAAAAACACCTTTCGTGGCCAAATAATGAATACCTAAATACCTGGGACCTGAATACCGAATATTTGACTGAACATTTAGGAAAAGGTATTTGCACCGCCCTATCATATACACAACACAAATGCTCTGTGAAGGTATTCATTTTAGGAACAGGATAGGGGCTGTGATAAAAAGATTATGTTAAGGCAACAGTGCAAAAAAATGTTTTTCCAAAAAAACTAGTTTTAATTATAATTAATAAAAAATGTTAGCATGCCTATCAAATCCACTTTTCAAGGTACCTCTTATGCTGCCCACAATGAGTTTTTTCTGTTTTCTGTAGATTAACCTTTGTTGAGACTAAAATGCTATTTCTAAACCAAATGCAGCTGCCATCTCTTTTTTTCTTAAGAGAAAAAAAACTAAATTAAAACATTTATAAAATACTCATATTTGTCAGAACTAGAAACTTTCACCACCAGATAAAACTGGAACATGCCTAGTATTTCTTATATTAAAAAAAGGGTAGGGTCACATTTTGTGCCCATTTTCATTGCAATCTGTCTCTTAAGCTGTGCTTGATGCACATTTCCACCAGTAGACTCTAAACTGCTCTTCAGAATGTTTTGGTAATTTCGACAGATTTCCAAAAGTCTTTTATAGCAAACCAGATTTTTTTTGGCACGTCACACAAATTGTAATTTATTTTTCTCAGAACAGTTCAGGCTGCTCATGATATATAATTACTGGAGCAACAATGACAATATAATGCAATGTCTCACAAGTTAGGCTATGAAACAGCTTACCAGCACAGAAAGAAAACCAATGCTAGGTCATACGATTACAAGGATATTTTTATTTGATTTATGCATATCCACAGCAAAAGACCTCCAGTGGAGGTCTGCTGCTGCGGATATGTGGAGAATCAAATGCAAATATAATAACATAACAAGCATTTGTCAATGCCGAATGTTGCTTGCTTGTATGTGCTGTTTAGGTATTTGGAAGTGACAGTTTCATGCCTTCCTCCCAAGACATCCACTGTGTCTTTCCGTTCAGTATTCACAGAAGAGTGGGAGGAGCAAGGGCCACAACAGTACAGCAGTTGCCAAGGGGTGAAGAGGTGGACAAAGAGTCCTGCAGGAGCTCACTAAATTGAAGGTAGACAAAGCTTATGGAACCAGATGGCATACGCCCAAGGATATTAACAGAACTGCGGAGGAGATAACAGTACCTCTGGCAGCCATGTTCACTGAGTCATTCAACATGAGTGAATTGGAGGAGGGCACATGTGGTCCCTCTACACAAGTCTGGCAGCAGGGAGGAGGCAGGAAACAATAGGCCATTCAGCCTCACCTCAGTAGTGGGGAAGATCATGGAGACATTGCTTAAAGAAAGGATAGTGGGGCATCCAGATGCCATCGGAACCCAGGACCACAGACAACATGGATTCACAGTGGGGACATCATGTCAGATAAATCTGGTTGATTTATTTGACTGGGTGACAAAGGAAGTGAATCAGGGTGGGGCAGCGGACAACGCTTACCTTGATTTCAACAAAGCCTTTGACACTATCCCACATAGGAGGCTGATAAACTAGCTGGGTAGGCTGGACATGGGGGAAAGGGTTGTAAACTGGGTTAGAAACTAGCTAACAGACAGGAGGCAGAGAGTGGTGGTAAATGGTATGCAGTCTAGGGAGAGGGGGCGACCAGTGGGGTGCTGCAGGGATCGGTCCTGGGGCCAGTTCTGTTCAATGTCTTCATTAGTAATATTGCAGAACATCTGAAGGGAATTTTTTCACCAAATTTTCAACATAGCCATTTTAAGACCTCTGCTCATGAACAGTGTCACTGTGATTTTCTTAATTTGTTCTGTACATTGATTTCGCACACCAACTGTGCCATTGTGCGCTACATGGGCGGAAACACGTTTTGGGTGAGATGTGAAAAATGACAGCTGTACTATTTATAAGAAGGTGTGGCAAAATGGCAATGTTGGAAATCTGGAGTGAAAATATTGAAAATTCGCGAACTTACGAGCGTGCATAGGAACTGTACAACGCACGCTCGTAAAACAGTCATTTTTTGGAATTTTTTCACCAAATTTTCAACATAGTTATTTTAACACCTGAGCTCATGAACAGTGTCACTGTGATTTTCTTAATTTGTCCCGTACATTGATCTCGCAGACCGACTGCGCCATTGTGTGCTACATGGGCAGAAACACGTTTTGGGTGAGATGTGAAAAATGGCAGCTGTACTACTCATAAGAAGGTGTGATAAAATGGCAATGTTGGAAATCTGGAGTGAAAATATTGAAAATTCGTGAACTTACGGCGTGTGTAGGAACTGCTGGCAGACGGCATAAATGAAAACAGTCATTTTGGAATTTTGGCACCAAATTTTCAACATGGTGTTTTAGGAACCTTCTCATGAATGATGTCACTGTCATGGCATTATTCAGGCCGAAGGTGATTTTGCGCAGTGACTGGCAGTGACTGCGAAATCACCCTTCGCCTGAACAACGCCATGACAGTGACATCATTCATGAGAAGGGTCCCAAAACCCCATGTTGAAAATTGGTGCAAAAATTCCCAAAATGCCCGAGATATACAACAAAGTTGAAACCCCTAATTCAGCCCATTATACAGCTTACCGCATTTCTCAGTTCGCTGTTGGCTTTGAAGAGTGCAGACGGTTCCCGGTCCACCAAGATCGCCGCCGGAGTCCGGAGGTGCATGGGGTGGGGTGGGGAGGCTGGTGCGCAGGGTGGGTACGGGTTGTGAGAGGGGTTGGGAGACGCCGCCACAGGACCGTTTTTGTTTTACAGGTTTAAAAAAAAAAAGACATTGTGGAGACGTTTGCCACACTGGGATGGTCTTCCAGCATGGCACAAGGACGTTGGGGCGTTCAGCCAGCAGGATTAGGCACCCCGTCGGCCATGGCATTTGTTGCCACGCTGGGGTGGGCACTCAGCGGCATAAGGACGGGGCGTTCAGCCGATGGGGATTGGGCACCTCCCGTCAGCCAAAGGACCGCTTGCCATGCTGGGGTGGTCTCCAAGCGTGGCACCACTACTGCTGGGGCGAGGCTCAGCCGACGGGATTGGGCACCCGTCGGCTATACAGTGCATGCGGGCGTACCGCCTGCGTATGTCTGTTGGGGAGCTGCACGTGCTGAGCCGATATCTTATTGGTGCTCACCAGCATAGCTTCTTTCAACTGTAGTTACTGCATTTTGAGCGTAATACAGACAGCTCCAAAATGCATTGGCTTACAGGGCCGTGGCTCCAGCACACTGACTAAATTGGAGGAGGAGGTGACACTCCTCCGAAATCTCCGATGATGGCACTATGTTTCTTGCACATGCATGCAAGCAACATAAAAATGACCACATAACACTATGACCTATCATCATTTTAATTATTGTGCTGATAAGCTGTTTCAGAGCTTAACTTTTGGGGCATTAGTTTTCTGCAGTTTGAGGAAACTTGATTTCCAGTTTACATAAACCACAGAACACTAACCTATGGTTTATGTAAACTGTGAGTTACTTAATGGATGGGCAATAGTCAACAACAACACTGTGTTCATTTCAAGAGGTTGTCATGACAACCAAGTAGATCTTGAGAGCGAAGCTCAAGAGGTCTACGTTGTCATGAAAACTTTGAGAAGTGAACACAGCATTGTTGTTTACTGTTGCCCATCCAGTGTCTTTTATAGTGTGTGGGCAACAGCTAAACAATAATGGAACATTTCTTGAGCATTTTGCAGTTGTTTCCATCTTTCCCCACCTTGAACAAGCCTTGCACTGCTTCTTCACTCACACAGACTCGACTTTAAAAAAAAAATGAAGATATCTGAACGACCATGTTCTTATCATGTAGTCCACAGTGTCTCTACACTTCTTCCTTGCTGCATCCACAAGCCAGATTCAGTGGTTAAAGAGAGCCATATACACAATTTAACAAGATGCCTGATCAGCAGTACTGCGATCAGAGGTGGAAGCAGCAGCACTTCACTACAATGGTACAACACTAGGAATTCACTGAATTCCATCATTAATCACACTTTCCCATACACAATATAGAGGATTGTGTATGAGCAACCATACACAACAAGACTGTTTTTCGATGGAGAGGTTTCCGGGTAACAAGAGACCTCGAGAGGTCTCGATACCGGGAAATGTTGAGATAAAAAAATAGACTTGTATGTGTATGGTTGCTCATACACAATCTTTTATAGTGTATGGGCAACCATTATTCCTATCCAGTATCCAAAAATATCCTCCAGTACTTCATACAGCCTTACTGTGGTGCGGTTCTTTCCAGCACTGCTCTCTTCCTGGCCAGCTCTCACCATCACGGCTGCTTCATCATGCATGCACTAAGTTATTCTAAATTGTGCTGCAGTAGTGACATACCTAGTGTAGCACAACAGCAATTTGATGTCACTACTACAGCACAACAAGCTGATTCTAGTAATCGAATTTAATAGACAATCACATTCTCCCATACACTGTAGTTTATCACATTCAGAATTTCATAATTTCATAAAATTTCTGAAATTCTATGGAATTCCACTGGAAGTGGAACTTGAAATTTCTCACAACTCTGTCTCAATTGGAAATGGTGGTCACATTCAAGCCTCTATAATACGTTATTCAACTGGGCCTAGTCCCAGAACTTAGCCCCATCCTCTTATTGGGCTTCCGTTTTTCCCAATAAGGAACTTGATTGGACAGCACTGTGGCATAGCTGTCACAAACTTATCTCCCAAGATCAGCTGAGATTGATTCAGTTTAAAATACTCCATAATATTTATTATTCCCCTCAGAAGTTGGCGAGTTTGAGGATAACCGCAGCCTCATCCTGTATGAGGTGTCAGCAAGGGGTCGGAGATCTGTTACATATTTTTTGGAACTGTCCAAAGATAGTGCCACTCTGGACAAGTATCAAGAATGGGGTAGACCCATTGCTAGGGTTGGGAGACCTCTTCACGCCGTAAATCTGCCTGCTGGGAGATGTAGCTTCTATTCCATTTAAAAACAGGAGGTTTCATATATCTCTAATCTTGGCATCCCTCAAGAAAGTGGTTCTCAGGCATTGGAAGGACTCTGTTGTGATTATACAGAATGGTTAGAAGAACTTCTTGCCAATCTCAGAATTGAGAGAATGATTTCTATTCTCCAAAATAAACTTCTTAGGTTCAATAAGATCTGGGGCCCCCTCTACACTTGTTATACAGTATAGGGATGGATTTTTCTCTTTATAGAGTTAGGCATGTACCTTAGAGCCTCGTGGGGGGTAGGGGGAGGGGGTGGATCTCAGGGGGGGTGCAGAGGATGTTCCGTATGTTACTTGTTTTGTGCATGCATGTACATTTCATGTGGAGGTTTATATGTTTAACGGATACATTCTCTGTACAAAAACTGTCAATAAAATTTTAATTGAAAAAAAAAAGGAAATGATGGTCACACACAATGGAGTGCAGACAGCTTTCAATCTATGCTGCCACCTTTACGTTTTTCTTTGTTGCATGAGGGAGGCATTGCCTCAGTAACTAGATTATCATGCAAATTATGGTAGCTAAATGTTAGTGGGCAAAAAGAGTGTTTTACTCCTTTATCATGGTAGTGTATCACTCCCATGAAGTCCCAGAATGGTTTTGCATCACCTGCATGGTGCTATGCCATGAAGCATGCCTGGAGAAAGTGGTGCAGTCATGGGAATTCCCCCAACCCCATGCGTTCAAGAATAATTATTTTTGCCAGTAGCATTCCTTGGTGGTCCAGTGGCCACCCTCCCTCCACTTCCCATCTCAAAATGTCCCCCTGATTTCCAGTGGAATCCTATACCATCCCCTGTAGCATCCATTTTTTCCCACGCCATTCTCCACCCTCTTGCTGTCTCCACAGAACAGAAACACAGAGCTGTGACAGCCCCACTGTCTGCTGTTTATAGTCCAAAAGCATAGGGTATTGTACCACTCTGTGACCAGGTTTGTGAGGCTTACAGGGCTTTGTGAATAGCTGTGTGCATCATTTGGTTTGCAACTCCATACCTTCCCTGCAGATCTGCAATGCGTTTTGTAACCCTTCGGGTGAGGCTTGCTACCCCTGTTTAGCATGGGGTTGTGACCTCTTAGTGACACTCCATTACAGTTTTGGAATTAAATGTTATGGGCTTTGGAAGCTACAGAAGTCACATGGGAATGCTCTACCTTTAAACTAAGTCATCCTTTCCATTATAAAGTATTGGCAGTGATGCATTAGTTAACTCGTTTTACTTCAAATGGAACTGAGCACTAGTGTATCCTCTCTAATTCCAACACTGTTCTTTTAGTGACTGTCAATAGAGAGCCAGCATTTTCTAAACAATGTAACACAATCCCTGCCAGCAAGAACATTTTGCTCTCAGAGCCCCACACACGGAACGCTCCATTCCAGCTACAAACTGTAATATCAGATGTTTGATTAGGGACCTATTAATCAGAATAAGCCTTTGGTGTTAGATAATCCCTATTTATGATGATGAATAAGACTGTTTAAACAGTTTTATTCATCACCATAAATAGGGATTGTCCATTGAACCAAGGCTTATTTGCAATGGCTTGGGTCCCACAATCAAATATATACTGTTCTATGTAGTACTGCTTACTACCACTGCTTAAATAGATGCTACATCCCTGTTCCAATTCAATGTTCCTCTATTAAGGGATGACATTAAAGCAATGCAGTTATGAGACATATACAGTATTCTCAATGCAGTTGTGAGATATATATCATAACATTTATTTAAGTCAGGGGGCTTAATGCATGCTGATTTCTGGCAGCTGATAAAGAATTAAAGGATGATTGACTGATTGATTGATATTCTGGACTGCAACTAGTAAACCAGGTTGAAGTTGCTTACAAATTAACTTATTTCATACAACTCAAAATGCAAATCATACAAGTACATCATACAGTAAAAATAAGCAAATAAACACATTTTAATAAAAGGAGATTAAAACTCAAAGTGGTTGCTTATTGGGATGAATCTATTAATACAGGTCAGTCACTGGATAGGAGCAGTTTGTTAAAGGAGAACTGCGCTGACTCTGTAAACCATGTGTCCCAATAGAAGCTGTTTTTATGCTGATTGCTCGCAGCGCATGAAACATATTGGCACAGCTTGCTGAGAAGCAGGCTGTGGAGGCACGGCACTGTTGTGGCCAATGCCCTCACAGCCTGCAAAGGCTTGTCCCGCTTCCCCAATGCCGTTGTAGGCTGGTTGGTGACACAAGTTTGGAACGTCGGTGACTAACTTCAGGATAAATCAGCCGCTGCAATCAGGGTCTGGCCTCGCTATTGCAGCATAGCCATCCGCTGCAATGAGGGAGCAACCTGTCATTGCAGGGCGGGATCTAGCAAGCCTGATATTGTTTGTGAACATGGCGGAGGGTTGCGCCCTGTTCACAAACAATATAACCCCCCACCCACAATGTTTATCTGTTGACGGGGAGCCCACTCCGTCGGCATAATGCCCCATTTCATTGTTCGCTGACAGGGTGCCCAATCCCCGCTGACAAAAAGGAATTATCCCCTTTGTTATTTGCCAATGGGTGCCCAATCCCCATCAGCAGAAAGGAATTCCCCTTTGTTTGGCTTAATAGGTGCCCAACTCTGCCGCAGAAAGGAATCCTCTTGTTATTTGCTGACAGGGGTGTCCAATCCCTGGCCGGCCACGGGCGCCTCAAAAGCGAGACTCCAAATGCCCCAGTGAAGTTAAAACCATCCCGTGTTGTCTTTTTTTGTTTTACCTGTAAAGAAAAATGGTCCCTCATGGTCTCCCAGACCCTCCTGCAACCCGCTCCACCCACTGCTCTCCTGCCTCTCCACACCCCTCACCCCACACTTACCTCTGAGTCTGATGCACTATCTTCGTGGACCGGAACATGTCTGCACTCTTCAAAGCTGACTGCGAACTGAGGAAATGCTGGTAAGCTGTATAATGGAGTAAATAGGGTTTTTTTCAAGTTTGCTGCATATCTCAGGCATATTTTGGAATTTTTTCACCAAATTTTCAACATGGGGTTTTTGGGACCCCTCCTCATGAGTACTTCAACTGTCATGGTGTTAATTGGCCCTGAAAGGTGATTTTGCAGTCACTGCGTGGAATCATCTTTGGTGGCCGATTAACGAAACAACAGAGATTTAAAATTGCTTTAAAAACGTAATTTTTTAACCTGACTTTTATTGATTGATGTGGTTATTCGTTATGTGGTTGTATACTGTTTTTTGTTGGAATTTATATGTTGTTTTTAATAATTTATTTTATTTTTTGTATTTTATGTATTTTAAGTATTTTATTGTACAGGCGCCTTGGTTTTAGAAAGGCACCTTCTTTTTTTATAAATAAAAAATTGAATTGATTGATTGAACAGTGCCAGTGTTCATGAGGTGGGCTCTCAAAAAGCCTATGTTGCAAATTTGGTGGGAAAAATCCCAAAAATTACTGTTTTACGAGCATGCGCTGCACAGTTGTTACGCACGCTCGTAACTTCATGAATTTGCAATATTTTGACACCAGATTTTCAACATTGCCATTTTGTCACACTTCTTTGTGAACAGTACAGCTGCCATTGTTCACATCCTGGCGGAAATGTGTTTTCGCACTTCTGGTGCAGAATAGCGTGGTCACTGTCGGAAATCAGTGTTCAGGACAGATTAAGAAAATGACAGTGACACTATTCATGAGTAGAGGTCCTGAAATGGTTATGTTGAAAATTTGGTACCAATACTCCATCAAATGACTGTGTTACGAGCGTGCATTGCGCAGTTTGCACGCACGCTCGTAACTTCGCTAATGTATAATATTTTCACTCCAGATTTTCAACATTGCCATTTTCCCACACCTACTTATGAACAGTGCAGCTGTCATTTTTCCCATCCTTGCTGAAATGTGTTATTGCACTTCCAGAGCAGAATAGAACGTTCGCTGTGGGAAATCACTGTGGGAAATCACTGACAGTGATACTGTTCATGAGCAGAGGTCCTAAAATGTCTATGTTGAAAATCTGGTGATGATAGCCCATCAAATGACTGTGTTACAAGTGTGCGTTGCACACTTTCCACGCACCCTTGTAACTTTGCAGATTCGTAATATTGTCATGCCACATTTTCAACAATGGCAATTTTTCACACCTCCTTATGAGCAGTACAGCTGTCATTTTTCACATCCTGAGTGAAATGTGGTTTGCCAGTTGTGGACAGAATAACGCCGTCGCTGTGGGAAATCAGTGTTCGGGACAGATTAAGAAATGACAGTGGCACTGTTCATGAGCAGAGTCCTAAAATCACTATGTTGGAAATTTGGTGTCAAAACTCCATAACATGACTGTATGTTACAAGCGTGTCAACTGTTTCACGCACCTTTGTAACCATGAATTTGTAATATTTTCATGCCACATTTTCAACAGTGGCATTCTTTCACACCTCCTTATGAACAGTACAGCTGTCATTTCTCACATCCTGGCTAAAATATGTTTTTGCACTCCGGACTAACGGAGAATAACACGGTCACTGTGGGACATCAGTGTTTGGGATAGATTAAGATGGTATGAGTGAGAGGGGGGAGGGACCAAGCTCAACTGAGTTCTGTTGGGACTGCTCCAGATTTGTTTGTGGGCAGAAAAAGGCCCCAACACAAGAGGCCAGTACAAAAGTGCAGCCTGCAGCACTGGGAGAAACAGAACGAGAGAGTGAGTGAGGGAGGGGGAGTGAGCGAACTCACCGGAGCACTGTCAGAACTGCTGCATATTTCTTTTTGGGCAGAAAAAGGCATCAGTGCAGGCAGGGACCCAGTGGAAAAGGCCAGCCTGCAGCGGTGGGAGAAACAGTACAAGTGAGTGAGACAGGGGGACTGAGTGAGCTAAACGGAGCTCTATCAGGACTGCTGTGGATTTCTTTGTTGGCAGAAAAAAGCGCCAATGCAGGCAGGAGCCCCGCACAAAAGGGCTGCTTGCAGCGCCAGGACAAACAGAATGAGGGCGTGACAGAGTGAGACTGAGCGACCTCAATGGAGCTTTGTCGGTACAGTTGCGGATTTATTTGTGGACAGACAAAGGTGCCAATGCAGCCAGCAGCCCCGTACACAAGTGCAGCCTGCAGTGCCAAGAGAAACAGAACCAGTGAGTGACAGAGCGGTAGTGAGCGAGCTCGAGTGAGCTCTATTGTGATTGCTGTGGATTTCTTTGTGGGCAGAAAATGCGGCAACACAGGCAGGAGCCCAGTACAAAAGGCCAGCTTTCAGCGCAGGCAAAAATGTAATGAGTGAGTGAGACAGGGGGAGTGAGCGAGCTCAACGAAGCTGTGTCGGGACTGCTTCAGATTTCTTTCTGGACAGAACAAGCCACCAGTGCAGGCAGGAGCCCAGTACAAAAGGACAGCCTGCAGCGGCAGGAAACACAGAATGAGCGAGTGAGGGAGGGGGAGTGAGTGAGCTCAACAGAGCTCTGTTGGGACTGCTGCAGGTTTGTTTGTGGGCAGAAAAATACAGCAATGCATGCAGGGGGCCCAGTACAAAATGGCAGCCTGCAGTGGCAGGAAAACCAGAATGAGCGAGTGAGAGAGGGGAAGTGAGCGAGCTCAATGGAGCTGTATTGTAACTGCTGCAAAAGGCATCAATGCAGGCAGGAGCTCAATAGAAAAGGGCAGCCTGCAACGCCACCAGAAACGGAACGAGCAAGTGAGAGAAGGGGACTGAGCGAGCTCAACGGAGCATTGTCGGGACTGCTGCAGATTTCTTTGTGGGCAGAAAAAGGCACCAACAGAGCCAGGAGCCCAGTACAAAAAGGCAGCTGCAGCGCCAGGAGAAACAGAATGAGTAAGTGACACAGGGGGAGTGAGCGCCCTCAACAGAGCTCTGTCGGGACAGCTGTGGATTTTTTTGTGGGCAGAAAAAGGTGCCAACACAGGCAGGAGCCCAGTACAAAAGGGCAGCCTACAGTGCCGGCAGATACGGAATGAGTGAGTGAGAGAGGGGGACGCAGCTAGCTCAACAGGCCTGTGTTGGGACTGCTGCAGATTTCTTTGGTGCAGAAAAAGGCAGCAATGCATGCAGAGGCCCACTACAAAATGGCAGCCTGCAGTGGCAGAAAAACCAGAATGAGTGAGTGAGAGAGGTGGAGTGAGCCACCTCAACGCAGCTCTGTCGGGACAGCTACGGATTTCTTAGTGGGCAGAACAAGGTGCCAATGCAGGCAGGAGCCCAGTACAAAACAGCAGCCTGCAGCACCGGGAGACACAGACTGAGCGAGTGACAGAGGGGCAGTGAGCAAGCTCAACACACCAGCGCAATCAACATTCGGCATTGACCAATGCTTGTTTAAATACTGGTTCAAATTATGCTATTGCTCTAGGTATACATGTTTTTATGTTTGCTTGCACGCATGTGCAAGAAACACAGTGCCATCATCTGAGCTTTTCAGAGGTGTGTCAGCATCTTCCAATTCAGTCAGTGTGTTTGCAGGCGTGGTCACAGTTCTCCAATCACTGCTGAAGCTGTCTATGACAGCAGTTGAAAATGCAGTGGCATACAGTTGAAAGAGGGAGCTATGCTTCAGTGAGCAGCTGACCCCACCACACACACACAGATCAACTGTGTCTGTTGCCTGATAGGATGGTGCAGTCTTGTCTAGCTTAGAGAGACAAGCCACACATCATTACTTTAATAAACTGTTCCTTGCCAAAGCAGGAACACCAAAATGTGTGGGTGCCTAACAGTCCTTACACATGCCAGCTTTCCAAAGCACACCTTCATGGACTCCATGGGTTCTAATCCTCCAGAAAAAAAATACCTCAGCATTTGATATGAAAACTCAGACTTTGTTGTATGTGTAATTCCAAGTGTTTTCTCTTACTAGACTCTGTCAATGTGAACTCCCCGCTGCTAAAACCTATGCAAACGAACTTAAGCGCACTGTACTACCTGCAGCTGAAGCAAAGAACTGCCAGAATGCACAAGGAGAACATACTGCTATGCATTTCAGCAGCAGCCAGTGGTGGAGGTTTTCATGACTGAAGCACTTAATGCGCTTTTATGTTTGCTTGCACGCATGTGCAAGAAACATAGTGCCATCATTCGAGATTTCGGAGGTGTGTCACCCCTCCTCCAATTCAGTCAGTGTGTTGGCATGCGCGGTTCCTGTAAGCCAATGCATGCTGGAGCTGTCTATGACAGGCTCCAAAATGCAGTGGCATACAGTTGAAAGGGGGAGCTACGCTTGAGTGAGCAGCGATAAGATATTGCCTGCTCATGCGCAGCTCCCCCTACACACACAGAAACTCCCCCCCCACACACGTATAGCCAACTGGGGTGCCCAATCCCCCGTCGGCTTGTGCTGTGCTCCCCTTCCCCAAATGTCAGGCTAATAGCCGATGGGGGTGCCCAATCACCTGTTGGCTTCACTGTATCTCCCCCATACTATCGCCAATGGGGTGCCCAATCCCCATCAGCTTCACTCTCCCCAGTACAAGGTGCCACGCTGGGAGCCCACCCCAGCGTGGCGACAAATGCCATGGCTGACGGGGTGCCCAATCCTATCGGCTGAACGCCCCTAACGTCCTTGTGCCATGCTGGAGCCCACCCCAGCATGGCAAACGTCCCGCTTGTCTATGTTTTTTTTTCAACCTGGAAAAAAACGGTTCCACGAATCTCCCAGCGCCCTCCCACAACCCGCACCCACCCACTGTGCACCCTGCCTCCATACACCTGCAACCCCTCACCCCATACTTACCTCCGACCTCGCGATGATCTTCGGTGGACCGGGAACACGTCTGCACTCTTCAAAGCCGACCGTGAACTGAGGAAATGCCGTAAGCTGTATAATGGGCTAGATAGGGGTTTCAACTTTATTGCATATCTCAGGCATTTTGGAATTTTGCAAATCTTCAACATGGTTTTGAGACCCTTTCTCATGAATGATGTCACTGTCATGGCGTTATTCGCCGAAGGGTGATTTCCGCACAGTGACTGCGAAATCATCCTTGGGCTGAATAACACCATGACAGTAACATCATTCATGAGAAGGGTCTCAAAACCCACATTGAAAATTTGGTGCAAAAATTCCAAAAAATGACTGTTTTATGAGCGTGCATTGCGCAGTTCCTACGCAGGCTCGTAAGTTCGCGAATTTTCAATATTTTCACTCCAGATTTTCAACATTGCCATTTTACCACACCTTCTTATGAGCAGTACAGCTGTCATTTTTCACATCTCACCCAAAATGTGTTTCTGACTATGTAGCGCTCAAAGGCGCAGTTGGTGTGCGAAATCAATGTACAGGACAAATTAAGAAAATCACAGTGACACTGTTCATGAGCAGAGGTCTTAAAGTGGCTATTTTGAAAATTTGGTGAAAAAATTCCTAAAAATGACTGTTTTATGAGCGTGCATTGCGCAGTTCCTACGCAGGCTCGTAAGTTCGCAAATTTTCAATATTTTCAACCCAGATTTTCAACATTGCCATTTTACCACACCTTCTTATGAGTAGTACAGCTGTCATTTTTCACATCTCACCCAAAATGTGTTTACCCATGTAGCGCATAATGGCTAGTCGGTAAAGTAAATCAATGTATGGGACAAATTAAGAAAATCACAGTGACAATTATTCATGAGCAGAGGTCTTAAAATGGCTATGTTGAAAATTTGCTGAAAAAATTCCTAAAAATTACCCAAACGCACACCCCAATGCCTGTCACTCTCTGCAGGGTGGTGGTGGGGTTGGCTTCAGTTCAATACTTCACTGCCATTCCTATTATGCAGCTCTGTAACTTCTACACTACCACTGCCAATGCCAGCAAGCAAACATTCGGCATTGACAAATGCTTGTTTTTAGTTATCCTAGTGGCTGTGTCTGATTTGCATGCTGCTGGGAAGAACCATTTTAGAACTGTATGATGGCAGTTTATGTCCCTGTTCTGCTCTTCAGCTGTTGGCACAATGCATCTATGTTCAACTACAGAACTCTGTGACTGTTACAGACATAAAAGTTCTGAAAATGGTACTTACTATCAGATTGTAAATCAGAAACACCCACTGAGTTTACCAAGAAGTCTGTATAGATGGAATAATAACATTAACCATGTATCTAAACTGCCCAGTGGATGTAGCATGAATTAAAAGGTTGGTGCCGCCCACATTTGATGCCCATGCTTTCCATCACCCTATTTGGTGTAGGGTATTGTGAACAGGCCACATAAAGTCAAAGAGTTTATGCTTCGGTTTTGTCATTCTTGTGCAAAAAGCAAACAAAAAAATATTGCTTGCACTGTTAATGGCATCTAGCAGACAAACATTTGATGGCCAGTACTGTTGGTTACAATGTATTTATTTACGTATTTATTAATTTTATTTGTAATTGTTTGATCAAGAAAGGTCTGGGGGGTGGGTTGCATGGAACCATTTTTATTGATGGGGGATGTTGGCTATGACACTCGGGAAATTCCTGTACTCTTCAACAGAGGGTGCTGATAATTTTCTGTTGGAGAGACTGGAAGTTGGAGAGCAGGAGAGTATGGCTGCCCGGGAGAGGGATAATGCATTCTTCCCCACCTGAAGTAATGAGGAAGCTCCAAAACCACCTACCAATGAAGGGATTCGTGTAAGTGATATGAAGACTATGGAGACTGGCGCTGATACTAGTAACCTGCAAGGGAGTTGTATACAGGTGGGCATGGTAACACATCTTGTTATATTGTTGCTCAGCAAGAGATTAACAAAAGCCAACTACAGAGGCAGAACTTGAGGAAGCTAACCAGCAAAAAGAGATAATTTGTTGTTTCTCTCAGCAGAGCAAGAAGAGAGGTACAAGGTGAGGAAATAACAAACGATGCAGGAGGAACTGGCAGGAACGCCTCCAAATTCTGGTTGTGTCAGAATACTGACTGAGGATTCTTCAGTATGTGAGAAGTAGTATTTATTGTTTTTAAAAAGAGTGGGGCCACTGATAACAAGCATTTGTCAATGCCGAATGTTTGCTTGCTGGTATTGGCAGTGGTAGTGTAGAAGTTTCAGAGCTGCGTAATAGTAATGGCAGTGAAGTATTGAACTGAAGCCAACCCCACCACCGCCCTGCCAAGAGTGACAGGCATTGGGGTGTGACTTTGGGTCATCAGGCATAACGGCCACGCCATTTCAGTACACCCCACCCTGCAGACACTGGCAAGTGTCACGGTGTTCCTTGGGGTCTTTGGTCCTTATGCGTATCCCATTCCATTAGGAAATACAGTGGGATGGGTGCAATATAGGAGAATGGGGTGAACTTTGGGGCAGAAGAGTCCAAAGCATACCTCAATGCTTCTCACTGGATGCAGGGTGTGGAATGGTATGAGCATTACAGGCAAGAATCCCAAGTCACACCCCTGATGCCTGTCATTCTCTACAGGGTTGGGTGTTATAGTTGGAAACCCTAATACCTCAGGCATTCGTTGGTATTTTCACTCCAACTGTTCAACATGGTTTTCTGTGACCCCACCTCATGAACAGGGGAATATCAGTTTCTTAGCGGCTTCTTGCCTGCACAGCGACTACGACATTGCTTTCTAGGTGCAAAAGCATTCGAACAGGATGTAAAAATGACAGCTGTACTGTTCATGGGGAGGTGTAAAAAATGGCAATGTTGTAAATCTGCAGTAAAAATATTTAAAAAAATGGTGAAGTCACGAGCGTACATAGAAACTGTGCAACGCACACCCGTAATATAATTAGGTTGGGGATTTTTTTACAGCAGATTGTCAACTCAGGCATTTTGGTGCCTCCGATCATGAACAGCGTCTCTGTGATTTTCTTTATCTGTCCCGAATAATAATTTCCCACAGCGACCACGCATCTCTGTGCTGAAAGTGTGAAAAGACACTTCGGCCATGTTGTGAAAAATGACAGCTGTACTGTAAATAAGGCAGTGTGGAAAAATGCCACTGGTGAAAATCTGGACTTAAAATATTACAAAGTCATGAACTTACGAGGGTGCGTGGAAACTGTGCAATGCCCACTCGTAACACAGCAATTTTATAGACTTTTGTCACCAAATTTTCAACATAGCCATTTTAAGACCTCTGATCATGAACAGTGTAACTGTGATTTTCTTAATCTGTCCCAAACATTGCTTTCACACACCAACAGCACCATTGTGCGCTACATGGGCGGAAACACATTTTGGGCAAGATGTGAAAAATGACAGCTGTACTGCTCATAAGGAGGTGTGGTAAAATGGCAATGTTGAAAATCTGGAGTGTAAATATTGAAAATTCGCAAACTTACGAGCGTGCGTAGGAACTGCACAATGCACGCTCATAAAACAGTAATTTTTAGGAATTTTTTCACCAAATTTTCAACATAGCCATTTTAAGACCTCTGCTCATGAACAGTGTCACTGTGATTTTCTTAATTTGTCCCATACATTGATTTCGCACACCGACTGCGCCATTGTGTGCTACATGGGTGGAAACACATTTTGGGTGAGATGTGAAAATGACAGCTGTACTACTCATAAGAAGGTGTGGTAAAATGGCAATGTTGAAAATCTGGGGTGAAAATATCTCAAAGTTCATGAGAACTTATGAGCGTGGAGAACTAGCGCAACGCACGTCAGAAACAGTTGTTTTTTTGAAGTTTTCAGCTCACACCAAAATAGGCTTCTTGAGAGCCCATCTTATGAACACTGGCAGTGTCATTTCGTTAATCGGTCCTGAAAGGTGATTTCACGCAGTGACTGGCAATCGCCTTCGGGCCTGAATAATGCCATGACAGTGACATCATTCATGAGAAGGTCCCAAAACCCCATGTTGAAAATTTGGTGCAAAAATTCCAAAAATGCCTGAGATATGCAACAAAGTTGAAAAACCCTATCTAGCCCATTATACAGCTTACCGGCATTTTCCTCAGTTAGCAGTCGGCTTTGAAGAGTGCAGGCGTGTTCCAGTCCACGAAGATCATCGCTAGGTCCGAGGTAAGTATGGGGTGAGGGGTGTGGGGAGGCAGGGTGCACAGTGGGTGGAGTGCGGGTTGTGGGAGGGGCCAGGGAGACTACGTGGGACCATTTTTCTTTACAGGTGTTCTTTTTGTTTCCAATGACGAAGCGGGCCGTTTGCCACGCTGGGTGGGCTCTGATGCACTAAGGATAGTTAGAGGCATTCCAGCCAATGAAGTTGGGCACCCTATGGCCCAAAGCATCGATTGCCACGCTGGGTGGGCTCCCAGCGTAGCACCCAGTACTCGGGGGTGAGGACAGTGGAGCCGATGGGGATTGGGTACCCCCTGGCTATATCATGAGTTGCCACACTGGGGTGGGCACCCAGCGTGGCATTGGAAGGCTTTGGGGGTGGGAGCACACACAGCTAATGGGGATTGGGCACCCCGCCTGCTATACAGTGTGTGCATGCATGCGGGGGCGCGATGCCTGCTTAAAGGCAGGTGTGTGGGGAGAGCTGTGCATGAGCAAGCAATATCTTATTGCTGCTCACTGAAGCTTAGCTCCCCTTGAAATGAGCCACTGCATTTTGGAGCTTGTCATAGACAGCTCCATCATGCATTGGCTTACATGGGCTGCGCCTGACAACACACTGATTGAATTGGAAGAGCGGGTGACACACCTCTGAAATCTCAGATGATGGCACTATGTTTCTTGCACATGCGTGCAAGCAAACATAACAAACATAATAAATGTATCTTAATTTTTGAAGAGCGTTTTTTTTTTTTTTTGTGCTTGCATGCGTGACGTATGAATGAGGGATCCACTCACTGCAGATCAAGGGAGGATGTGAAATGGTGCAGGTACATGGGGGGGTGAACAAAGTGGTAGACAGTAAGCCCTACCAGAGCTTCAGGCTGATGTAGCACAGCGATACATGGGGGGGTGAACAAAGTGGTAGACAGTAAGCCCTACCAGAGCTTCAGGCTGATGTAGCACAGCTGGACTAAGGCAAGGGAGGATGTGAACTGGTACAGATACATGGGGGGTGAACAAAGTGGTAGACAGTAAGCCCTACCTGAGCTTCAGGCTGATGTTGCACAGCTGAACTAAGGCACAAGCACCCACAGCATGTTCTTATAGTCCCCATTTATATGTCCATTTATGTTCTTACAGCGCTGATTGCCTAACTGAGCCAAGATGTAAAACAGATACTAAAATGTCAGGTTTATTTCAGGTGACCATGTTCTTATAGTCCCTATTTATATGTCCGTTTATGTTCTTACAGCATTGATTGCCTAACTGAGCCAAGATGTAAAACAGATACTAAAATGTCAGGTTTATTTCAGGTGACCAGGATCGTAGTGGGGAGAGGGGGCAAGTGAAACAATGTCCTGAGAATGTGCTTAAACTTATTAACCGTTGCTGTGCCATGGAGTGATACACCGGTCCAGAATCCCTATACGTTCAAATTATGTTTGCAGCCTAAAGGTGCTTAGGTGGATTGGCATTTACATTACTCAGTGGCAAATCTTTTTCATACTTTTTGTGATCATCGGTTAAGATATAACCACTAACCAATGAGACACTTGGGGGCTTGAAACTGTGCTACCAGCAAAGTTGCATTTGCAAAGCCCTGAATATTTATCTGTTGATAATGAAATGAAAACTGTCAGCTGATAACATTCAGCCACTGTCCATTGCACAGAATAGACATCTCACTGATAGATCTGGAGCAAAGGGACATGCACTTGCCAATAACACCACTACAGCTCCAGACACGGAAGACAGAAGTTCATGCACTTTCATCGCTGTTAACTTTTTCAGCATTTTAAAACAGTTACTTAGCATCTGCACTAAGATGTTACACGTTGCTGAACTGAATTGTGACACCAGAATCCCTGCGATCAACATTTGTCAGCAAAAGTGAATTGAAAAAATCAATAGATGTATAAAATGGTAAGTGACATGAGTCAATAACAACATATCTGCATGTAATACTTGGCTTAAAATTTGAGCACCACCATATTCCGCACCACAGCATCAAACAGGGATGCCATTTATAATTCAGCTAATGTCAAGCAGTTTTCGAGTCATAAAAAGTATTACTGTATCAGTATGGCGGCAGCAACGGAATCAGGAAATTATGAAATAAAATGCAACAGCACCCCCGTCGGCCATATGTTGTGTGGGTGGAGGGAGTACATGAGCACCCAGGGGTGGGCTGTTAGGTGGCTTCAGATTCAGAGAAAAGGGTGGATTTGATTGTGAGCTACGGTTGAATTTGTGTTTTTTCTATACCTAGTTTTCACTATTTTGTTAGGGCACATGTCCAACCCTAAGATGTTTAGGGTCACAAGGTGATGTGACTTCACTGAGCATCTGATTTGAGAAAGAGGTGTGTGATTCTATCTAAATGCCAGCTCACGGCAATTCAGAGAAAAAAAAAATATTTTGAAGCTGCATTACCAGACTAAGTGTGCAGTTTAGTGAATTACCACACAGGGGTGTGTATATGACAGCACTAAAAGGCGCATTAAAGTGCTTCAGTCATGAAAACCTCCCCCACTGGCTGCTGCTGAAATACATAGCAGTATGTTCTCCTTTGTGCATTCTGGCTGTTCTTTGCTTCAGTTGCAGGTAGTACAGTACGCTCAAGTTTGTTTGCATAGGTTTTAGCAGTGGGGAGTTCACATTGACAGAGTCTAGTAAGAGAAAATGCTTGGAATTACACATACAATGAAATCTGAGTTTTCACATCAAATGCTGAGGTATTTTTTTTCTGGAGGATTAGAACCCATGGAGTCCATGAAGGTGTGCTTTGGAGAGCTGGCGTATGTAAGGACTGTTAGGCACCCACACATTTTGGTGGTCCTGCTTTGGCAGGGAACAGTTTATTAAAGTAATGATGTGTGGCTTGTCTCTCTAAGCTAGACAAGACTACACCATCCTATCAGGCAACCGACACAGTTGATCTGTGTGTGTGTGTGTGGGGGAGGAGCTGCTCACTGAAGCGTAGCTCCCTCTTTCAACTGTATGCCACTGCATTTTCAACTGCTGTCATAGACAGCTTCAGCAGTGATTGGAGAACTGTGATCACGCCTGCAAACACACTGACTGAATTGGAAGATGCTGACACACCTCTGAAAAACTCAGATGATGGCACTATGTTTCTTGCACATGCGTGCAAGCAAACATAAAAAGGGACAGGACTCCTCAGTGTTTCCCACAGGAGGTGTAGTTCATCAGGACCTGGGAAACAGCAGTACACTGACTGCTAACGTGGTACTCCCTAACAGCCATCAGGGCTCACAACTGCTGACGAGGACTGGCAAGGGGGCAGCCCAGATCAAAGGCCTGTTTTTTTCCTGGTGGGCAGACTGACCTATAGTAAAGTGCACCCTGTCACAAGCAGAAAGTTGTCTTGAAGAAGAAATTGTTTGGAAAGGTGCTGCTGAAGGCACAGACTGGTATGTAGAAGAGTTACTAATGAAAGCCATCTTGATTCAAGAACATCCCAATGTTCCATGAACATGTCTGGGTCTTCTCAGTGCTGCAGATTTGGACACATACTGTAACATAAAAACAGTTCAGTGTCTTCTTTTATTTAATATAGGAAGTGGGGAGATGGATTGTAACTCTGTCAAGCCAGAAAGAGATGGAAAATCTGACGAAGTCAGCAATTTGCCAAGAGAGAATGAACAAGCATTTAAGTCAAGAGACTCAAACAGAAATCCCTGACAGCTTTAACTTCAGCTCTAGTTCACAGCCTGCATGATTTAAAACTCAAAAAAAGGGTGCAAAATTAGTTTTTGTAGTACCAATTCCTCAAATTATTATAAAAGCAGTTGTTCACGCAGAAGAGCTCACAAGCAGGAACTCCCCTCCCTGCCACCCAGAATGGTTTACTGAGAGATACAGTGAGTTAACCCACAAAACAGCAACAGGGTCAGGAAAAGGCTCCCGTGAGTAGGTGTAAAAGTTGAGGAAGTACCACAGCAGGTGGCAATCTCAGACAGTCAAACACTTGTATTGGATGAGGAAGCCTCTGCTGCAACTAGAGAACAGACAGACAAGTCAGATAGGATGCAGGCTCCTCCAAGACCTGAGATGGACACTGGGAGTAACTTATTTATTTATTTATTCAAGCTTTTCACCAGGAATGCACACTGATCAGAAGAGCTCACTTCCAGATGCATCCTGGGGGAAAGGGAAATGGGAGTAGTGAAAATACAATGTCACATGAATACAATGAGAGCAGATATGCACAACAGGCATACATTATTAAACATTACACCAACTTTTTACAGTAGTACAACAAATAAATACAGGCAGAATAATTACATGGTAGATGTAGATGCTCATTTTCAGACAACATAAAAATACATTAGACAATACACACCCTCTGCCCACAGAAGCTATGTGGACTGCCTTGGGCTCAGTATTGAACCTGCAAAAACATAGAAACATAGAAACACAGACTTTGACGGCAGATAAGAACCACTTGGCCAATCCAGTCTGCCCATTTCCCTACCTACTGGATAAGCTGCAGACTCTAGTTAACCAACAGCCTACTTCCTGCCACCCTCCACTACAATTGCCTTATGTCTGTCCCATGCATGTTTGAATTCCCCCACTGTTTTAAACCCAACAACCTCCCCAGGAAGGCAGTTCCATGCATCCACCACTCTCTCTGTGAAAAAAAATTTCCTCACATTACCCCTGAGCCGTCCCCCCTCTATCTTTAAATTGTGCCCTGTTGTTCTTACACATCTCTTTTTCTGAAAGATGCTACCCTCCTGGACTTTGTTGATTTCCTTGAGGTATTTGAAAGTTTCTATCATGTCCCCCCTGTCCCTCCTTTCATCAAGGGTGTGCATATTAAGCTCTCTCAGTCTCTCTTCATATGGTTTCTGATGCAGACCCTGCACCTTTTTAGTTGCCCTCCTCTGGACTGCTTCCATCCTGTCTATGTCCTTGTGTAGAAGAGGTCTCCAAAACTGCACACAGTACTCCAGATGGGGTCTCACCAACTGTCTGTACAGGGGGATAATCACGTCCCTTTTTCTACTTGTGATGCCCCTTCCTATGAATCCCAGTATCCCCCTGGCTCTCCTTACTGAGTTCTCACATTGCTTACCCACCTTTAGGTCATCTGATATGACTACCCCCAGGTCCCTTTCCATTTTTATTGTTGTCAGTACCTCCCCTGCTACTGTGTACTCTTCTCCTGGGTTTTTGTTTCCCAGGTGCATTACTTTGCACTTCTTTGCATTGAATCTAAGTTGCCATATGTCCGACCATTCCTCCAACCTTGCCAAGTCCCTTCTCATCCTTTCTACCCCCCCTTGTGCATAAACTCTGTTACAGATCTTTGTGTCATCTGCAAAGAGGCATACCTTTCCCTCCAGACCCTCTGAAATGTCATCTATAAAGATGTTAAAGAGGACTGGACCCAGTACTGAGCCCTGAGGTACTCCACTAGTAACCCCCCTTTTATCGGAATGTGTTCCATTTACTATTACCTTCTGTGTCCTGTTGTGCAGCCAGTTTACTACCCAGGCTACCACCCATGGACCCACTCCCAGGCTGGCTAACTTGATTAATAATCTTTTGTGCGGGACTGTGTCAAATGCCTTGCTAAAGTCTTGGTAGGCTATATCCACAGCCCCTCCCTGGTCTCTTACTTTGGTCACCCAGTCAAATAAATCAATTAGATTCATCTGACATGGCTTTCCTGCTGTAAAGCCATGCTGCTTTGGGTCCTGTGCCCCACTGGCCTCTAGGTACTTAACAGTTCTTTCTTTCAGAAGTGATTCCATCATTTTCCCTGTCACTGAGGTCAAACTTACAGGTCTGTAGTTTCCTGCTTCTGCCTTGCTCCCACTTTTGTGAAGGAGAATCACATCTGCCCTCCTCCAGTCCTCAGGTACAACCCCATCCTCCCATGATTTGTTAAAAAGTGTGGTCAGTGGTGTCACTAGGTCATCCCTTAGTTCTTTTAGGATTCTGAGGTGAATCCCGTCAGGCCCCATTGCTTTGTCGACCTTGAGTTTTAGGAGTTCTTTCAGGACTCTTTCTTCTGTAAATGGACTGGTGTCAACCCCCCTACCCAGAGTGCTTCTATTGTCTGGTTTAGCCTCCTCCTCATCTTCTTTTGTGAATACTGAGCAAAAGTATTCATTCAGTATCTCTGCCTTTTCACTGTCTCACTCTGCCCACCTCCCATCCCCTTTATTAATCTTCACTATTCCTCCCTTAACCTTTCTATGCTCCCTAATGTACCTATAAAAGGTTTTATCCCCCTTCTTAACTGAGTTGGCTATATTTTCCTCGGTTTGGGCCTTTGCTATTCTGACTGCCTTCCCCACTTCTTTCTGCTTTAATTGATACAGTTCCCTGTCATGCTCCTTTTGTGATTCCTTATACTTTTTGAATGCAGCCTTTTTCTTCTTAACCTTCCCTGCCACCTCTTTTGAGAACCATAGTGTTTTTTTACTCCGCTTTGTTTTCTTTATTTGTTTAACACAAAAGTTTGTTGCCTCTATAATGGCAGTTTTGATTTTTCTCCATTGTTCTTCCACCCCTCCTTTTTGGCCATTTGCTAGTGCATTCCTCAGGTATTCACCCATTTTGCCAAAGTCAGCCCTTCTAAAGTCCAGTATCCTTGATTTTGTATGGCTTGTCTCCATGGTTGTGCTTATTGTGAAGCACACTGTGTAGTGGTTGCTTGTTCCCAGATGTCTACTGACTTCTAAATTTGTGATCCTCTCTCCATTTGAGAGTACCAGGTCTAGTATTGCTCCCTCCCGAGTGGGTTCCAACACTAGCTGTCTAAGGTCTGCCCCCTGCAGGCCATCAAGAATGACCGTGCTCTTGGATGTGGCTGCAGTACATGTCATCCAGTTAACATCTGGCATATTCAGGTCCCCCATCAACAGTATCTTCCCTTTTTCAGCCATTTTGAGAATGTCCTCTATCATTTTCTTGTCCATTTCCTTCCCTTGAGACAGGGGTCTGTAAAAAGAAGAAATGCAGTAAGAATAAGGTACAAGTGAGTATGGAAGAAGCACCAGCTCATAAATACATAGCCAGAACATTATTGAAAGAAAGCTTTCATTTCATTGCCACAGAAATACATGTGCTGAGTCACACACCAGAAAATCCATGCTATGATGATAGCTTTTGAAATAATACAAGTCTTGAAGGATTCTGAACCAGGTATCACCAGGTCAAACACACTCTGCTCTGGGAACCATTTATCATCATGGTGCCACTGATGTAACATGAAATAAAGACTGTCACCATTCTGTTTAAACAATGAAGGCGCCAGTCTACTGGACATTTTTTTTTAAATCAAAATACTTTATTGTTCAACATGATATAAGTCATTACAAGCACATACAATTATAAACAGTTTAAAAGACAAAGTAAATTATACAAAGATTATACATACGTAATTACAATAGTATGCAACAAATAAATTAAAATGTGCTTAAACAGAGGGCGTACATGTTAATTCATGTCAGGATTTTTCAAAGTTTACACATTTGAGATATATCAGGAGTTATGAAGGGCACTTAAATGCCAAATTTGCATAATGCAGGGAATAATCTGATTTATATGCAGTAGATTGCATGAAGAAACAAAATGTGATGTTTCAGTTTATCCTTATCAAGAATGGTGTAATATACAGTAAGTTCCATTATAATGAAACTTTGGGTAATGCTGCTTTTCCTTGACAGAATCCAGTAACATGTAAACAAGACATTCTGTAACTGGGAGTGTGTTAAGTGTAGTTTAGCTTGTAATCTCAATACTCCCAGATCTTCTGGACAAAAAAAGGCAAGTATAAGAAATAGTCATAAATATTTATCATACCAAGGGAAAATTTATGTTTTCTAAATGACAAGGATTTTTATTTATTTTGATTGCTGAGGTATACAAGCCATGAGGACATAAATCTAAGTTCATGTATTTTACCGTATCCCAAGCGATAATTTTTGTAGGTGAATTTATGAGAATTTTAAGGGTCTCCTTCAAGGAAGCTGTATTGCTTGGCAGGTTATGGCTAATACAGGTTCCTCTCATGTGAGTATATTTAGGACACTTTAACAATATATGTGATAAAGATTCAAAAACCAGTTTCTCCACAGTCACAATACAAATTATAAATGCTTTTTGGGTTCTTTGTTTTTGCAGAATCTGAACTGCAATACCTTAGAAGGGTACATTTCCTGTCTGAACTTCAGAAATATACGCCTATAGTCTCTATCAGGTAAAAATGTGACACATGGTTCCAAAGCATTATTTATTATATTCTGTGCATACCATCTGTATCATTTTAATGTTCTAATTTTTATTATACCCAAACTAGAGGAAGATCATTTATTTTTAATTAATGTAGCATAGTCATGAGAGATGTTTATGTTTTTAAGAGAAGTCTGTCCAGAAATGTTCTAGTTTCAGTAATTTCAAAGTATTTGTTATGTCTTCTAACCAAGACGAAGAAGAGTTATTGGTAAACCAGTTTACCTTTTCTGCCATGCATTTCTTGGTCAGACTATTTAAATCTGTATTAATTCATTTAATCCAGTATGCCATTTTCCAGATATTGCCAAATAATTCATCCTAGCTCAGCGTAATTCTGCTCTCACCGTCTCTGCTGGTGTAGATCTAGAAATCTGTAAAATCAATCTATATAATTGTATAAACATTTTTTCTATTCAATCAGCTTTCCTCTCAACCCAGATTTTGGCCATATACAGGGCAACACTGTTCATTTTCATGTTGACTGCATGAAGTGTCAAGGAAATTGAGCAACCTCCAAATTCTACCATAAATCTTAGCAAGGCATTTTTAATCTCTGTGGGTTTGTTTCACTGTATTGGATCTGTGTTTTGTTTTGGATGGTCTTCACTGGCTGAAAAACAACGTACCGGGTTATAATGTTGTACTACGTAATAGTGTACGGCATTATGGCGAACCGGACTTGTGCGCACCAGGTTGGACCCCCAGAGTTGAGAATCTTTAGTGGGGGGTGCGGGGGTGTAGCCCCTTATAATAGGGGTGTGGGGCTGAGCCCCCACAGAACAAAGATATATGCCTCATGACATCAGTGGTGCAGTGTGATTGTGCCATGCGCATTATGTCATTCGACATAATGACCCCTGCCCTGAAACAAAAATGTAGTGTCATGGACACTGGATCCAATCATGGATTCAGAGACTATTTGGACAAGGGGTTGGCACATCAGAGGTATATTGCTGAACAATGAGAAAGGAATACAACATCTCCCTGAATGCTTTTACTTAGGAAGATGCAGTGAAAAAGACACCTTAGTAGCACATTCAACACTGTATGATGTGGGCTCTGAAAAGAACTGGGCCCCTTGAACAGCCAGTGTTCCAAAAAGATGAGGTACAATTTGTGTGATGAAGAAGGTCACCCATATCATTCCTATCCTTGGCTTTACACAGTCAAGGGGATTTAGAAACATAGACTTTGACGGCAGATAAGGACTGCTTGGCCCATCTAGTCTGCCCATTTCCCTACCTACAGGATAGGCTGCATATCCTAGTTAACCAACAGCCTATTTCTTCCTAACCCCACAAGAATTGCCTTATGTCTGTCCCACGCATTCTTGAATTCTCCCACAGTTTTAGACCCCACAACCTTCTCAAGAAGGCTGTTCCATGCATCCACTACCCTCTCTGTGAAAAAATACTTCCTCACATTGCCCCTGAACCGCCCCCTCTCTACCTTTAAATTGTGTCCCCTTGTTCTTGCACGTGTCTTTTTCGGAAAGATGCTACCCTCTTGGACTTTGTTGATTCCACTGAGATATTTAAAAGTTTCTATCATGTCCCCCCTCTCCCTTCTTTCCTCAAAGGTATACATATTAAGCTCCTCAAGTCTCTCCTCGTACGGCTTCTCTTGCAGACCCTGCACCATTTTGGTTGCCCTCCTCTGGACTGCCTCTATCCTGTCTATGTCCTTGCGGAGATGGGGTCTCCAGAACTGGATGCAGTACTCCAGATGGGGTCTCACCAACTGTCTGTACAGCAGGATAACAACTTCCTGTTTTCTGCTGGTGATGCCTCTCCCTATGCATCTCAGTATACACCCAGCCCTCCCTACTGCCTTCACACTTTGCTTGCTAACCTTAAGGTCATCTGATATGTTTATCCCCAGGTCCCTTTCATTTTTTGTTGTTGTTACTACCTCCCCTCATTGTGTATTCTTCCCCTGGGTTCTTGTTTCCCAGGTGCATTATTTTGCACTTCTTTGCATTGAATCCTAGCTGCCATACTTCTGACCATTCCTCCAACCTTGCCAAGTTCATTCTCATCCTTCCATGCCTCCTTGTGTATCAACTCTGTTGCAGAACTTTGTGTCATCTGCAAAGAGGCATACTTTTCTTCCAGTCCCTCTGCAATGTCACTTATAAAGACATTAAAAAGACTGGACCCAGTACTGAACCCTGCGTACCCCACTAGTAACCCTCTTTCTTCAGAGTGGACTCCATTTACAATTACCTTCTGTGTCCTGTTGCCCAGCCAATGTTTTACCAGGCTACCACCCTGGGACCCACTCCCAGGCTGGTTAATTTGACTACTAATCTTTTGTGTGGGACTGTGTCAAATGCCTTGCTAAAGTCTAGGTAGGCCATGTCCACAGCCCCTCCCTGGTCTACTACTTTGGTCACCCAGTCAAAGAAATCTATTAGATTCGAACCTAGAGGCGTTATTTACTTATTTTCTCTTAATATGTCCTGGGATTTCTTATGATTTTCATGTCACCACTCTAAGTATAAACAGCATATGTAAAATGTAGAGAAAACTCACTACACTCTTTATTTTACTGAACCTGGGCATGGACATTGTCGTCCTCCAAGACACATACATGCATGTGTTGTGTGGAGTCAGCATAGCGCAGAGAGCATGGTTGTGTGGTCCATCTTACTGGTCTTTAGGGGAGGAGAAATTTTCTGGGGTGAGTATACTTTTCTCCTCATATACTGTAAAGGTGCATAAAATTACTGATCTCATTCCAGATTGGGTGTTGATACTGGAAGAGACCTTTAAGGGCCCTGAGTTGCACCACATAACTGTGTATTGCCCACACATTAAGAATACAACAATAAGCATCTTCAAAAAAATTCATCCTTTTCTGTACACCACACAAGGGGTTATACTGGAAAGGGATATCAGTAATGGTTATTTCCCAAGCGAAAATAGGAGTGGCAACTCATTTTTCCTGTCTAATATGATTTCCTCTGTGCTTCAGGTAGATGCTGCAGTAGCCTCACATCTCCAGAGAAGAACACTATTTTTAGTCTCCCTAACATCCACAACTGATTTTTTAATTTTATCACCTTGATTAACAGTCCCTAAAATAGTAGTTATTCCAATAGAAATATTGGACCACAAAGCAGTGCATATTCACATTGGTCAAGACTCTGTTCCTAAGTCCAAGCCCCCCCTTCCCCGATTTGGAGACTTAACTGCTCCATTTTTGAAGATAATGGCATTAAACAGATGAGTTCTGATTTTTTTAAGAGTCAAGTGTACAGTGATTGACATGCAGGATAATTTGATTGACTGGTGGGAAACAGTAAAGGCAGAATTTCAGGATCTCTGCATGTTCCTTGTCAGAATGAGGAAAAGGGAATATGTGAGATACCTAACATTTCAACACCCGTTACAAAAACTGCTGTCATAAGCTATGGAAACTAAACAGGACTACACTACACAAACAGCACAGGTTAAAAAGGAAATGGCAAAATTTCAATATCACCGTCTGACTTCTTTCCTGCAGGAACAATGGTTTGGGATGCAGGGAAAAAAAGTACAAAAAATCCGTTTGATGACTGCTCTGACAGAATTGCAAAAAGGGTAATTTTCAGGTTATAAGACACTGCTAGGACTGTGAGAGACACACTGGAGGCCATTATTATGTCGTAAGTTATTTTGTACATATTGCTTTTGGGTGTGCAGCTCCTTTGGCCTCAGTTAACACAGATTTCTTGGATGATCTGCAAATCCCAGTATTATCAGAAGAAATGAAACTCAGGATGACATCTGACATTCAGAGACATGAAGTAGTTGATGCCATTACAAAAGAACCCCAGAGCAAATGCTCTGAGGCCTGATGCCATTAGATCACTAAATAAAAATAATAATACAGCACTGGGAACTGACGGGATCACTAGGGAGATAAATAAAATGGTTCAGAAAGACTTGCTGGATGCATTACTGGACCTGCAAAATGTATCATTACAGGACAAAATTGCAGGACACACAGTGGTACAAGGAGGTATTGACACTGTAAAATAGAAACAGGAAGAAGGATGACCTTAACAACTGGAGGCCTCTCAGCTTATTAAATGTTAACCTTCAAATTTTGTTGAAAATCCTAGGGAAAAAAATGTCTACTGCAGCATCTACCCTTATATTAACATCACACATGCAACTAGGAAAATACAGGGCAGTGGACCTCCTAGGCTAAAGAACACTTTAGATCTGATATTGTCGAATGGGGAGGCAATAAGGGGAAATTAAGGTGGAAGATCCACTAGCTGACAGTGATCACCAAACGGTGTGGTTTAATATCACGATGTGTGGGGAGCCAGAGAAATCAGTTACTCGGGAGGTAAACTTCGGAGGAGCAGACTTTGGGAGGATGCAGGAAGTACTGAAAAGGAAATTGGAGGGCATAAGGCAGGAGATGAATGCGGAGCAGAAATGGGATATTATTAAACAGGGGATTACAGAGGCAACAGAAGCCTGCACCAAGACACAGAGTAAGAGGAGCAGAGCAAGAAAACCATGCTGATTGAACTACGAGGTTGTGGAGGTGGTGTGGGCAAAACGAGTGGTGCACCAGAGGTATAGGAGGATGAGGAAGGAAGTGGATAGGGAGGAATATGTAAGATGGTCCAGGGAGGTGACCAGAAAAGTGAGAGAAGCCAAGGTCCAGAGGGAGCTGAGATTAGCGCACAGAATTAATGGTGGCGGAGGAGAAAGACTTTTTCAGATACATCAGGGAGAAAAGGAAGTACACGGAGACAATAGTGAGGATACAAAGGGGTTGGGAGTGGACAGAAAAGTGTGAAGAGCTGGCAGAAGCACTGAATGAATACTTTTGCTCAGTTTTCATGGAAGAAAAGTTGGGGGACCACGACCACTATGAGCTGGGAGGGTGGGGACAGGGGGAGAGGAGGTAACAGATGGAAGAATTGAGGCAAGTAGAGTCCTAGAGGGACTAAAGGTAGACAAGGCACCAGGGCTGGATGGCATCCACCCTAGGGTGCTGAGGGAGATGGTGGAGGTGTTGGTGGCACTGCTAGCAGATCTGTACAGCACTCACTGAGTCGGGCTGTGTACCACTGGACTGGAGGATGGCACGTGTAGTACCATTACACAAGAGCAGGCCAAGGGATGAACCAGATAATTATCATCCGGTAAGTCTCATCTCCACAGTATGCAAACTCATGGAAATAATACTAAAGGAAAGACTGGTGTCATACCTGGAGGACAATGGCCTCCAGGATGTGAGGCAGCATGAGTTAGTTTCAGGGAAGTTTTGTCAAACCAACTTGATACAATATTATGACTGGGTGACAGGTGAGCTGGATAAGGGTCATGCAGTGGATGTTCTTTACTTGGACTGCAGCAAGGCCTTCGATTCTAGTCCTCATGGGTGGCTTGGGGAGAAGTTAACTAGTGGGTAGCCTGTGATGTGGGCGACTGTATGTCGGGACTGGTCATGAGGCGACAGCACAATGGCACCCGACAATGTGAGTGACCTGGGATTTCCCACTGCTGAAGTTGCCTCCGAGGCAGGAACCTACAAGGGGGTGTGTGGGGGCTGAAGCCCCATGAGGGGGGGTGTAAAGCAAAGCCCTCACATTAAATAACATACTGTTTTTCAGTCACCCTGGTGGTTTTGTGCCCTTCATGGTCGCCATCCTGCAGTCACCCTTGTCACATAGCACCAACTGGTGTAGTGGTAGGGGCAAAATGATGGATTACAAGCTGGCTTAGTGGGAAGCTGCGACGGTGGTGGTGAGAGGAGCCTAAACCCAAGGCCGGTGATGAGGGGTGCCACAGGGCTCTGTGCTGGGGCCAGTATTATTTGGGCTCTTCATATCAGACATTGCACATGGGGTGGTAGGCAAGGTAAGTCTGTTCACTGATGACACCAAAATCGGAGCAGTGGTGGATGGAGGGGAGGGATGAAAGCAGCTGCAGCGGGACCTAAGCAAGCTAGAGGAGTGGTCAGAGAGGTGGCAACTGGGGTTCAAATACAAAGATGTGTAAGGTTATGCACTTTGGAGCAAAGAACCCAAGGAGAGAATACTGGCTGTGGGAGATGGGGGTTAAGCTGGGGATCACTGAGGTGGAGAAGGACCTAGGGGTAATGATAACAGTGACTATGAACAACACTGCCCAGTGCAGGAGAGTGGCTGCAAAAGTAAGCAAAATGCTGGAGTGCATAGTGAGGAGGTTTTCATCCAGGTGAAGAGAGGTGATCTTGCCCCTCTACAGGTCACTGATAAGGTCACACTTAGAGTACTGTGTGCAGTTTTGTAGGCCATACCTTAAGCATGATATCAGGCTGCTGGAGGGGTGCAGAGGAGGGCAACAAAATGATATGTGGAATGGAGGGGAGAGACTATGAGAGTAGGCTGGGATACCTGAATATGTACACTCTGGAGAATAGAAGGGATGGGGGGACATGATAGAGACATTCAAGTATCTGAGGGAATCAATAAGGATGGGGCAGATGGGGTCTTTAAGCTAAGGAGGGAGAGGGACACCATGGGGCATGGGCTAAGAACAGAGGGGGGAAGATTTAGGAGGGAAATGAGGAGACGCTATTTCACAGAGAGGGTGGTAGCAAAATGGAATGTACTACCAGAATGGGTGGTATCATGTAACTCTGTGAACTGCTTCAAAAGGGCATGGGACAGGGAACAGGGGAGAGTGAGGGTGGGGAAGGTGGAGGTTGGCAGTGGGATGACAAAGGGAGGGGTGGGGCAGCTGCAAACTAGGGGTGCTAGCTGCACACTCGAGCAGACTTAGATAGACCAGATGGTCCGTTTCTGCTGGCACATTTGTATGTTCGTATGATACTGACTGGATGCAGCTAGGAGAGATAGGACGATGAGAGTACATATTTGAAGAGGTTCCATTCTCGAAGGGAAGCAGCAATCTGAATCAGAAATAAGACACAGACAGTGGAAACAGTCGAATACAGACTCAGGCTCCCGGTCATGGAAGTTAGCAGGATAGGACCGTGAATTGAAGCTGCAGACTAGATATGATGGAGAAGGCAAGTCGGGCAAAGTCAAATTCCTAGGGTAAGCAGTATTCGGGTAGCAGGTTGAGAATGCATACTGTCGAAGCAGTGGATTGGAGAGTGAGACACCCATCGATGACGCCTGAGGTGGGATGATCTTGACTTGAGGCAGCCAGTCATAAGTAGGATGATGAGGACATATGGGGCAAAGAAGTTACCAGAGGGAAACGGCAACTGCTATGAGGTAGAGAAGACATGATATGATTCAGGAGATTGTAGACATGGCTCCCATCCCTGGTAGTCGGGGTGAGCTAACCTTCACTCAATGCTGTCCAGCAGAGTTAGGGACAGAGGATGTCCGCTGATAAGCAGAAGGAGATCATGAATGTAATGGAATCCCATCCTCATAGACAGGGAAGCTTACGCTTGGCACCTCAGAAGGTGCAGTTTAGGATGGAGACCAGAGTACTGCTGATATGGGCTGGAAGAAAGCACTAAATGCTGCTGAAGAGAGAGGGTACAGGAGGAAACTGCAGGGTAGGCAGGCAGGAATGAAATGTCAAGTCTCAAGCCTAATAAAAGTAGGCGCCACCCCTTGCTGCCCAGTGGTTTACCAGCTACCTATCTGGAACGACCCAGAAAGTAAAAGCTGTAGGCCTCTTTTCTGCATCCCTCCCAGTTGTTGGGGGAGTCCCGCAAGGCTCCATAATAGGTCCCATCCTCTTCTCCCTGTACATCAATAACCTTGACGCACAAATGTCCCATCTGCATTTCTTTGCTGATGATACTGTACTATATACATCAGGCCCTACACTGGCTGAAGTGAGGGATGTACTCCAAGCCGACTTTGCATAACTCGAAATCAGCATAATCAATGCCCAACTACTCATCAATGCCAAGAAAACTAAGGCCATGATCTTTGCCCCAAACACCACCCCCACTTCTCTGCAAACACACACAAAGAATTCATCACTACCTCCTAGGTGAACCCTTGAAATCACCTCCAAATTCAAATATCTTGGTATGTGGCTAGACAACAAGCATTCCTTTCATGACCACCTCGATGATCTGGCAAAGAGGCTAAAAATTAGGCCAGGTTTCTTCTTCCTAACAAGCCCTCTTTCCATTGGATACCAGAACTAGGCTGGTCTAGTCCACTTCTTGCCGCTACTCAACTATGGAGATCTAATCTATTCCTCCGTAGCGGCCTCAGGACTCAACAAACTAGACGTCCTCTACCACTGCCCCATATGGTTCATGACAAACCTACCCTACCGCACCAACCATGCGTATTTGTACCTAGTCACTGGCTGGACATCACTCTCAACTAAATGCACGCTTCATGCTAGTATCTGGACTCTTAAGCTACTCCTGAACAAGCTCCTGAACTATCTCACAACCCTTTTCCGTACTTCCCATAGTACCTACTCTCTTAGGAAAAATGACCTCCTCCTCCTCGATGTACCAAGAACTGGCGCCTCACTCGGCAAGCGGGCCATATCGAGCGTACTCCCAACTATCTGGAACCAGTTCCAAGGCATAATGAAGCTTCCCGGTACTGTCCCTGTCAGCCTATATAAAAGGTTGGCTGAAGCAAAAATAAAAGGTACATGCAGCTGCTTCTGAATCCTAGCTCACTGCTCTAACCCTAGTCCATTGCTTTCTCTTACTTACCTAGAAATTAGCTGCCTTGATACTCCAAAACAAGCACTTTGTACCTTTTTTTCTGTACTTATATTTTTCTATGTCATTGTCATTTTTATGCAACATGTTAATGCTTGCCCATAATTCTGTACTTGAATTTGCACAGTTTTTTCGATTATGTAATCTGTAACTACCAGTCTGTGTCAAAGGACCTCCTTGTAAATGAGCTTGCTCAACGGAGCTTTCCTACAATAAACTTGTGATCTTGAACTTGAAGAATGGAAAGACAAACAAAGAAAAGAAGGAAGGTGGGCTCACAAACAAGAAAGATATGCAGAAAGGAGGGGCTGGCAGGAAGCAAGAACAATGGAGAGCAGGGCAGGAGCTTGATGAATGGATGCAGGCACCAGGGAGGAGTACTGATGTGAGGGCAGTTGAGTCTGGGGTAAGCCCAGTGTTGTAGACAGGTGTGAATTGGAAACCCAGGGAAGGAAGTGACACACTGTGGTTGAGACAGTCTATAAGTGGCGAAGTAGGAGATGAATCCAGGCCAGTCGGTAACCATGTTGGCAGTCAGGATAGTAACCTCTGGGCTATATTTCTGCAGTATTGGATCTTAGCCAGCCTTGACTGGAATAGGATATGTAGGTAGAAGGAGGGATACCAATATAATCACAGTGATTCTAGGCGGTTGAGGTCCTAATGCTTCTTAACCGAACACTGAGGTCTCCCAGGATTGACAGTATTAGTGGCAAATGAGGATGAACAAGGCAACATGTATAGGCAGGGGCATCACCAGCAGGAAAAGGGAGGTCATAATTCCGCTATACAAGACACTGGTGAGGCCCCACCTGGAGTACAGTGTACAGTTCTGGAGACCATACCTACGTAAGGACATAGACAGGTAGAGAAGGTTCAGAGGAGGGCAACAAAGATGGTGCAGGGATTGCATCACAAGTCCTATGAAGACAGGTTGAAGGAACTGAACATGTACTCCCTGGAGGAGAGGAGGGAGAGAGGGGATATGATAAAGACATACAAGTATCTTACAGGGAGGAACAGGGTGCAGGAAGACACTATTTTTAAGCGAAAAAGATGTTCCAGGACTAGAGGACATGGGATGAAGTTGGAGGGAGGACGATTCAGAGGAAACATGAGAAAGAATTTCTTCACAGAACGGGTGGTGGACAAGTGGAACGCCCTGCCAGAGGAAGTAGTGGGGGCTGAAACAATCACGGGATTTAAGAATGCATGGGATAGACATAAAGGAATTCTGGAGGTCAGGTAGGCAACAGACTTCTAGGAAAACAAACTGAACTTACAGAGCTCAAATGGCAGAGACTGTGGCCATAGGCCTTATCTGCCGACACTGTCTATGTATCTATGTATCTATGTAACATGTGGGAAATGATGAATAAGTAGACAGAACTATGGGTCCATGATTGTACAACTATTAAGGGAGCATTATAGCCATGCAGTAATCTACCCTCCCCCCCCATTCCAGGAGGTATCTGGAGTTTAGCTGAGACCAGCATAGCATGAGTAGTCTGGCAAAACTTGTGAGTTGAAATGAGAGGAATAAAGAATCAGTTGATCTCATCCAACCCAATAGGCAGCACCATGCTAGATGGCTGTGCTACTTGGTAGCTGTCGGTAACGTTCCGGTTCACAGACGTTTAGTGTTTAGAGCATGTAGAGCATACGAGGCAGCAAACTGAATGGGGAAGATAGTATTCACACTCACCTCCAACGATCCCGGGTCCAAGCAGGGATAGAACCTGGAGAGAAGGAGCGCCGAGCTGCCGTGGAGCAGACGCATGCGCAAGTGAAATGGCAAGTCTGCAGGTACGTGAGCAGATTCAGGCGGAAAGTCACGACCTTTGAGGACATCCAGAAAATGGAAGGTCTGGTGTCAGGCATGAGTTGGGTCCTGGGGTGCAGGAAGAGGGAAAGGAGCTGGATTTGCCATGGGGAGGAGAAGATGGGAAATGCTGATCTGGACAGACAGGAAGTGTGCATGTAGTGGGAGGGACGGAGGTGAGTCAGGAGAGGAAATGAGCCGAGGACGCTCTAAGCCTAAGGCAAAGGGAAGCCTGATGCAGGCAAAAAATCCAAAAGAAATGGAAAGAGGGAGAACCCAGCAACTACAGAGGACGAGGACGAGTGGAAGAAAGGAGTAGGGAGGAGGAAAAGAGCCACTGAGGAGAGGGCAGGTAAGACACAAACAGGATAACCAGTGCAGCGGGGGTAGAGGGGCACGAGGGAGGAGAAAAAACACAAAATAGCTGAGCAGGAGAGAAGCAGAGGTTAGAGCACAGCCAAATGAGCCATGCAGGGAGCCCAGTGAATGCCACAAAAAGCAATCCCTAAGCAAGGGAGGTGCGGTAGTAGAGGGTTTAAGTAGAGGTTGTGGGAGGAGCTATTCCCCACATTGAACCTCTGGGCTAAGCTCCTCCCATAATGAGGAGACAGATGTCCTCCTAGATGAAGATGAGGCCCAGGCAAACTGCTGCTGAGCAGGGTGGGGAGAAGGTATTGCACCAACAGCAGAGGCCTGGAATGTAATGGCCAGGAAGGTGAATAGGGTGGCCAATGCCAGGCGACAGTGAGAGACCTGCAGGAACATCTCAATGACCTAAAGTGGCACAGCAAGAAGGAGACCCATAACAAGGGTGTGCCTCAGCAACAGGTGGCGGTCTAAGTGAGGAAATCCCTCACTGCCCACAAACAAAGAGTGCTGGCATTTCTCAGCAGGCACAGTGTGCATGGGGACACTGACCTTGACATGACAAGGATACAGAGAGGTACAGGTAGGTCCCAGACAAATACAGTAACAGTAATGTGCAGTGTGCCAGAGGTGTTGGACTGGGGGCTGGGTGTGTGAAGGGGGCTGGTGGGTGTGTTGAGGTGGTCTTCAGACACACAAATACAGTGATGTGTGTTGTGCAGTGTTGCTGACTGGGGAGTGGGTGGGGCTGGTGGTGTGTGGAGGTGGTACACAGACAAACAGAGATACAGCAATGTGTGTTGTGCCAGTGGTGTTGGACTGTGGGTGGGGGCTGGTAGGGGTGTGTGGGGTGGGTTGGTGGATGTGGTGCATATGGTTGGTCTGTGTTGGCTTGGGGGTGCACACCACTGCAACACAGTAGCAACACACGTATGTATCCCGTGCAGAGGTGTCCAACACCCACAGGGCAACATGACCAAGGGTACACACATGCAGGCATAGTTGTGCAGAACATGACACACATGACAGACACAGGGACATAATGTAAACTGTACAGCACAGTGCATTAGTCAAGAGGATGGGACAAGATCAGTGCTGCCTTGACAGCATGTAATGGTAATACAGTTGACGTGGTAGAGTCTGACAGACAGTGTTATAACCTCACAGGCACAGCAGGGAAGATGGAGAGGAGGAAGACAGCAGTGCTGATGGGTGGTGAATCAGAGGAGGAGGCCAGCACCATAGCAACAGATACCCAACCAATAGGCTTATCCCAGGCACTGAGCACACAGGACAAGGAATTGTTGGACACTGAAGCCAAAGCTGTGGACAACAGCCAGACAAGGACAGAAGGGATCCAACCAGATGCCACACTGGAGGAGGCGATGCCACAGCGTGGACAGCATAGCAGCTAACATTGCACATGACCTCAGCCCAGACACCATCAGGGAGCTGAAGGCATGACTGGATGAAGTTGCGTGCACTGCAGGATCAGGTGGAACAGTCACCCACAGACTATGCCACCTACTGCAAGTCAGTGGTGGGCAGGCAGGAGGAGCAGACCTAGTGACAGCAACAAAAGGTGGGCAGGAGCAAGACACAGGTATCCCTTAACACCCTGGTGGAGGCCCTGAAAGCCACACAGGCATGTGTACGGGACCACACAGGCACTCAAAAGGCTAGCAATGGCTTTGGAGAAGTCTGTGGAACAGCATTAGAGACAGACAGAGGTCATTGCAATGACACTGCATATTATATTGTCAACACACCATGTGAGGCCCTCATGTGTGCAGCAGGTGCAGGTGGACACAACACCGGCACAGGACACCATGAAGCAGCAAACAACAGTGCCACACGAGACACAGTGATGCAGCAGTACAAGCCACTGCAGTGGAGCTGCATACCATGCCACCAGCATGACCAAGCAGAACAGCAGTGCAACAGTCCATCACAGCTGGGCCACAGATTCACCAGCTATGACAGTACAGACACGGCAATGGTGCATGTCACTGCAGTACGCCTGCCACACATCGTTGCCCCCAACAGTGCAATGACCATGTGGACAAAGTGACTACCATACTGTCATGTGTAACACAGGACACAGGACACAGGGCACTCCTGCGGAAGTGGAGTGTGGGCTGCAATACACAGTCATATGGCTGCACCCAACAACAGTTATGTCCACTAGACATGACTGACATCACCCCTGTGGTGGCAAGGGTATATGACCATGGTGTGATCATGGCTGTGGCCTACATTGTCAATGTGAAGGTCTGCAACATGGTGCACAACAGATGACTGGGCACAAGTAGGGGAATCCGTGTGTGGGGAGGGACAGAGCATAATGGTTGAGTAGTTGGCTGAGGGATGGAGGACATGGGTTGCCTAATGTGCAGCACCCTGTGGTGATGCTTGGTGCCCCCCAAGGTATGTGCAACTACAATGAGCAGTGCAGCATGGTGGGTGGGAGTTGTGGTCTGAGCTGCTGTACAACCCCAACAGTGAAGGAGTGGGTGTGGGCTGTGTCACTGGTGGCTATGGTTGGGGGTTCACTGTTGCATTTGTTTGGGGTCTGGCTGTGTCAGTGGTTTCGGGGAGCCTATATCACTGGTGTCAGTGATGGATGTGGCCTGTGTGACTGGAGTCTGTGATGTGGGGCTGTGGCACTGCTATGTGGACAGGGTTGCATGCAGGCACATGTGTGACACACAGACAGAACTGTGATAGCATTCTCCATGCCGCTTTTATGGTTATATTGATCAATATTGTGACATGCCACCCAGGCAAATTGCAATGTCCAGGATGTGGCACAACACACATATGCAATATGCATTAAAATTTCAATGCATATGCATCAAAATACATTGCATACGTGGATGCTGCGAGGCAGGCTGCATCGGGTGGCCTGCACATGTCTCATGTGTGAACATGTGCACTCAATCAATGATGCCACAGTCAACACAGACAGGAAAGGCAGGGTGCACTGCTGGGACTGGGCTCAAACAACAAAAGCAGGGAAACAAGTGCCACAGTGAGCACATTGAGTGGCAGAGCCCCAAATTTTACACCAGCTGAGACTGAACAGCTGATCAACCTTGTGCAGCACTGGCACGTCACACTACTGCTACCTGGGTGCAGGACTCACCCACCCCCAGCCAGGGGCAGGGTGAGGAAGACCATTGGGGCACACCTCACTGAAATCAATGGTGTGAAGTATACCCACAGCAGCTGAAGCATAAATGGCAGGACCTGACCAGGCGGGACCCTGCCATTCTCTCCCAGCTGCTGTCCACGCTGCACGTAGGGATGCAGAGATCAGGACTGGCCAGTGACCTGTGGCAGCTGGGTATGTCACCAGGTAGGCACACAAACACAAAACATTGTAACCAACAGCATGCCCATAGGTACAACACAGCTAAATATGTGTTCCCTGTCAACACAGGTCAGAACGGTGCCACCCCGGGAACAAGTATTCGACATGCTGCAGAAGGACAGCAGGGTGGACGACAGGCTGCTGTGCAGAGACACCAAAGGCATGGTAGGTGCATACATGGTGCATCATTGGTTCTAGTTGGGATGACAAGGTATGTCACACAGTCTATAGGGTACAGATTGCATGCGGTGAATCCACTGGCAAGCTGTCACACTGCTGGGTCAACAGATCATGTGGGTGTGTTGGAACAACATGTGTCCTGGGTGTGCATGTGGGCAATGCAGTTCAACAGTGTGTGCAGTACAGATTGCATGTGTGTATCCAGGCACAGTGGGGGGTGGGGCCCTGTGTTACTGTGTGATGACTGTGGGGTGTTTTGTGTCACACATGGGCACCACCCAGTCACACACATGCACTGTGATCTGGGCAATGATGAGAGTGCCGAGAATGCCACTGACATGAGTCATTCCACTTTTGCAGGTGAACGCCCCCTTGTTACCCCTCATCACAGGGCACTGTTACGTGCCATGGCCAAGCAAAAGCAGCAGGATGCCAGGGCACATGCGATGCGCACACAACACACACATCACAGGGCACTCCCACTGCCACCATAAACTGAGGATAAGGAGGAGGACAACACAGACCATCAGGGGGAGGAACAGCATGGCATGGCAGATGCGGTGCAGGTGGTGCACAAGGTGTAACAGGACCAGGGCAGCATGCATGTCCAGGTGGAGGTGCTGGTGCATGAGGGGGAGGACAATCAGGCACAGGAGGAGGAGGACACCAACATGGCAGGATCAGCACAGGACACTGAAGCAGATGTGCTGGACACCATCGGGGGGGGCACCGGACAGTGCCTGTCAACAGGAGGACAGTCAGCCGGGAGGCATAGATACCAATGAGCCTGTGGAGGTGGACATGCAGAAGGGGTGGAGTTGCTTGCCGCAATTCAGGAGCGGGGGTTAGAGGATGAGCCAGTAGTGGACATAACACCAGGGCATGGCGGAGACTGTGCCATGGCTTACCAACACCAGGAAGACCCAGAAGTGGCCAGTCTGTGCTAGATGAACCAGCTGATGAAGAGGTACAGCAGGCCACAGCAGTGGACATTCAGCAGGACCTCATACAACAGGCCCACCCCATCAACGGAGACCATGTTCTCGCTGAGCTTGTTGAGGCTATAATGGGCAATGTTGCCCGCCTCCACAGTTCCCTCAGGGTCCTGCTATCTGCCCTGAGGGACCAATAAGGACCAGTGTATACATTGTATATAGTTCTATGTAATTTCCTGCTGGGGGGTTGTGTGGCCTGTGACTGTGTTGTGCTGTTGCGCCTGTGGGGTGGGGGGCTTACTTGTGTTATTGTGTCCTTACTCTGTTTTTGTGTAGTTTCTGTTACCATTACATTGTTTGTTTTATGCTTATGGTTTGTATATATGTTGTTATGCTGGAGGGGGTTTAGTTGTAAATATTCACTGTTATTCATGTTGTTGCCTGACCGGGGTTGTTATTGTTTGTTAAAATAAATGTTTATTTATGCACACATTACCCATGCCCCTGAGTGCTGTCTGCATGTTGTTTCCTGTGTGTCATTCGTGTGTGCCTGACATTGTGCACATATGCGACGCATACACGCAGCATACTTGTGCTGTTGTATGTGTGTCTGTAACCAACACATGGATCATGTGTGACATTTGTACACCAGAGCTACAGTCACAACACAGGGTACATGACATCATGGTGCACGTCTATGGTGGCAGTGCTCTGTGGTGTGCAATATACACATACCACCTCACTAAGGCAGCCATAACAGTGGGGTGTCCTTGGGACTGTATGGCACCACTCCTCTTGAGGGCATGCAGGGCTCTGCAGGTAGCACTTGGACATGGTGGGTCTGGCCACCAGTCTAACAATGGAGATGTGCTGCTGCCTGGTGCTGCATACCTGTTGTGGCGACACTGTTTACATGATGCGGTGGCCATGGCCAGTGCATAGTGCCTAGTGGCAACAGCAACACGCTGTGGTGCTACTGTCCTAGGTGCTGTCATGTGACATAGGTTGTTGCACCAACAATGTCTGTCATAGTGCATGCCCTTTGCATTGTTGGCCACTGTTGGCCCTTGATGTTAATTTAGTGGACTCAATCTGATGTGGCATGTCACGAGTATTGTGCTGTAGGTCGGTACTAGAATGACGGAAAGGGTGGTGTGGGTCAGTACAATGGAGGGTATCATGTGGGCCTTGGATGGACACAAGCACAAATGCAGGTCAGTGCAGGGTAACTGGGGGAGGGGATCGGGTGTTGCAGTGCATACCACATGGTCGGTGAGGGTCATTCACAGTGGCATTTGATCATGTCTGCATGTACAGATGTGCAACAGTGGTGCAGCATAATGCCCTAGTCACATCCACCACAGTGCTACATTTCGGCAACAGACAGTGTGATTTGCCCTTCCCCCCAACATAACACACATGTCTCAGCAGCCAGGACCTGTTACACTGGGTGGATGCTGGTACCACCTGCTGCTGTATCCATGCCAATGTGCACTCACCCACAGTAGACAACTGCAGTACTGTGACACTCAACATGCCACGGCCTTGTACACGGACATGGGACCATGTGCGCTATTGCGCGCATAGCACACACACCATAACAGCAGATCTTCCTGCGCATGGGTATCAACAATGCTGCACTGGCATGGGGATTCAGACTCTGGGATGATGTGTAGCTGTGCACTGCAGCACACATACACTGTGTGAGTCATCCAGCACATTTTCATTACTCCATACCCCAGCATGTGAGGGCACATTCCACACTGATTACTCACAACACAGTACACATGTGCCTGTCCCGGGCAGGTGTAGCACATCACCTGTGCAGACCCAAGCATACTGCTGTGGCAGGGTGTGCCAAGCCGACATTACAGACTTACAGACTCTGTGTGGAGGGACATCACCTCATAGACCATGAGACTGCCACCATCCACTGTCATGCCCTGCCGCTTGTTCATGTGCATCCATTGCAATGGATGTAGCCACACCTCACATTACACCTGCCTATGCCATGGAGGTACTTGACCGTGCCTAGCAGGACCCACCATCCTCCCCACCACCAGTGACTACATCCTGTTGCCTTGTGGTCCCTCAACAAGTGTAGTAGTCTGAACACAGATTGTACCAGCCTATATGCCCCACCCTGCACACAGTACACCATTGAGGCCTCATGTGCATCGTACAATGGCAGCGCCGTCACAGCACTGTTGTGACTCATACCTGTACCTATGCATCCCAGCATGCACCTTGACCTCCCTGCTACCGTTGATCACATACACATACACACTGTCTTGAGTTACAATGTTCCATTGCACACTGTGGATCATGTGGCCATGCTGCCTCTATTGCCTGCTGTGGGTGTCGGTACATGGTCAGGAGCTTCAGTGCCTGCTGCTGTGTCAGCCAGTTGCTGTACAACAGAAATTGGTACAGATCCTGCATCAGTGCTGCCATGTGTGTTGCTTAGCACCTGGCAGACAGTATCCCATCCTGTGGTGTCACGTGGGCGGTGTCTGTGATACCATGGTGTTGCTGTTCTTCCCTCTATATTGTTGTTCCATACTGCTGCCAGTGCCACCCTTTAGGGCGTTGGTGTTGTTCCACCTCAGAAGAGTTGCTGGGTGACTTTGCATCTGCACAGCATCCAGCAGGCACACTTCTATGTCTGGCGTTGTTTGCTGTGCTGTCAGGCTCAATGTCCCTTTCTGTGCAATGCCTTCCACTTGGTCTGTGTCAGGCAGTGGCACATGCCGCGACAGTGCAATGTTGTGTAATATTCAGCAACCAAGCACAATCTTGCAAGCCATCTCTGGGCTGTACTGCAAGGCCCCAACAGAGCAGTCAAAGCATCTGAATCGAGCCTTTAGGAGTCCAAACGTCCTCTCAATCACAGGTCTCATGCTGGTCAGGGCCCCATTGTATCGCTCCTCTGCTGCAGTCTGTGGATGTTGCACGGGTGTCACCCATGGCAGTTGTGGGTATCCACTGTCACCTGTTGGGGTGGTGAATATCATAGGTTATTTGCCCAGTCAGTTGTTCTCTGGATTGTCTGTTGACACACACATTGTGACCCATGAGCCTCCACAACATGGCCATCATGCGGCCATGTGGGGGAGAACACATGTCGATGGGCGGTGCACAGGCTTCAGTCTTTGCCCTTCATGGTGGACTGGTTTTGTTCTTCCTAGCTCTTCCACTTGTCTGTCCTGCTGTTCCTTCACTGCCTCACATTCCCCTGGGCATCTTGTGGTCGTGTTGTGCTATGATGTGCATACACCCATGCCCACACTGTGTTTGCATGTCTCGCAGACACAATCACATTTCCAGCGTAGATGGTATTGCTGTCACTGATACCTACCGATCAGCCATCCATCAGTGATCTCCCCTCTTTCAAAGGCCTAATATAGGCCACAGTGGTGGAATATGTAGGAGTCATGGCAGGATCCCAGGTATATGGCAATTATGTCCAGTATGCTACAGTTACTGTCACATACTACCTGAATGTTAATGGAGTGATACCCTTTGTGGTTGACATATGTGTCGCCATCTGATGTTGGTGCCCTAATGGCCACATGTGTGCAGTCGATCACCCCTAGCACATGGTCAGACTGTGCCACAGCATAGTATGCCTGCTTCACATGCAGCTGTTGCATTGCCTCACGTGGGAAGTATATGTACTTGAAGGTATGGCGTATCAGTGCTCTGAGAAATCTCCTCAGGCACTTGGACACAGCAGGCTGGGATATACCCACTATGTCACCTGTGGGGGTTTGGAAGGTCCCTGTGGCTAGAAAATGTAGCACTGCACTTACTCTCACCTCCACTGGTATGGGATGTCCCTGTTTATCACACTATGTAGGTCCTCCACTGTTCCTGGCACAGCTCCTCATGGTGATCTTGTTCAGGCAATAGTAGGCAATGCATTGCTCATCAGTGGGCTTCTTACAGGATTTTCAGTCCTATGGGTCGGAGGTGGCACCATTCTCCTTGCCACTGTCCCCAGCACCTGTGGTCCACCATTTCCCTGGATCCTGCCATGCCACCTAGCATGCCTCCAGTTGCATCATTCCTCCAGCATGGTGCCCAGTAGGGCTAGTGGTGCTGTCATTGTCTCTGTTACTATGTGTCTTTCTACACATTGATGCCTTCACAATGGTTCACCTGGGTGTGGGGGGGGCAGGGTTTTTATATGCTGCTGTCTGCTTAGAGCACCTCCACCCTGGTCTAACTTATGCCTGCTTGGTTTGCTGCACTGTCTTGTTCCACAGCTTCTGGAATAACTTCAGGGTTGTAACTGGTATTTACGCATGTCACATTATGCGTTTGCTCAATGTTCCTTGGATGCAAGTAGGTCGTAAATCATGTTTGGCAGCCATTCCGTCCATTGACATAAGCCTCCTTTTGGAACACGCATGTCACAAGTCGCTGGCGAATTTGCAATTTGCATCATTTGTTGAGGATGCAGCTGTCTTACATCCTTCTCACTTCTTTTGGAATCGGACCCATGGTGTTTATTTGTTCTTGAGGGACGCAAGCTCAGGACAAAGAGCAATTGCCCACTTTGAAATGTTTGCTACTACACCAGGCTCTAGAGTTAACATTCAGAAAAGTATAGGTAGGTATTTGGATTCCATCCCTATATTGGCGGGAGAGAAAATTGGGAGCATATGTATGACAACAAGCCAAATCAACATTTTAGGAATCTGGTTTGGTAATATGGATGTGGCTACTAATAACTTGGAAAAAAGGGCCATAAACTGCAGAAGCAAAAGTAATGAGATGGTGAAAGTGGCCCATGTCCAAACGAAAGAGAAATCTTATGAATAAAGCTTTTTTACTTCCTATTTGTTATATGTTAGTTGAACAGTATTTTCCCACTACTGATATGGATGGAGGCCACCTTTCAAAGCATATTTTTTAGAGTACTATGGGACATTCATCAGAGCCCCATAAAAAGAGGACACACTTACCGGGAGCAAAAGGTGGGGTGTCAATATAAATTCAATAGATTTTTTTTTTTCATTGTGTCATTTTTCAGTTTTAATACAGGGACACACTTTTCTGAGGTAAATTTAGGACTACAATTATTCAAAGCAACTTGTGAACCATTCCTAACTGTGGTAGTAACAGAAACTCATAAGTGTCCCAGGTCCATCCTTGCCAAATATGACATATATACAAAATTGCTTCCAATAGATTAAAACCTGGGGGCTAACAATTGCACTAATTTAGGAGAATTCAGGGAAACAATTGCATAAGTTAGTACTTGCAGAATCTGTATACCTTACCATAGTTTTCCCTCAATTTTGTATCTCTGACAATATAGTAATCAGACAGTTATCAGATAACAGGATACTAAATAAACTGTGATACTGTGTGGCTCTGTGCACGTGGGAAGTGAAATGTGAAGGGTAATGTAAAACACACAAGTGTGGAAGAAAGGGGCTGCATCAGAAGAGACTGTAATCAGGATGTGGAAACAACTGAGCATTTGGATTTTACTTGTAAATATATTGTAGCCATCTGGCCTTTAATAGTAACAAAATGGCAAGCACCTACTGTACATTTAAAGGAGTAGTTCACCCAGAATGTGCAAAAAACATAAGTTATGTAGAGTGTTTTGATATGTATGTTAAGTCCTAGTGTGTCCTTCCCTCTGTCTGCTATTTGGAGTTTTTCCTAAATTGCCTGCTAGCTGTATGGTAGTTTTACGACCTCTGGGGATCTCCATAACAAATAGTTTTATTGGCTTTCTTTCTCCTACGATGCCCCCTGTCTCATGTGACAGTGATGTAGCCATGCCCTTAGATTTAGCACGTGTACTGCTTTAAAATTAGTTTGGCAACAGCAGAGCCTTGTAAGTGTTCTTATCCAGGGAACACAAATGTCGACAGTTAGTTTAGCAGATACCTGAAAGCTATCTAACTGGGGTTTCTGTTAGAAAACAGCTGCTAAATAGCTCTAATTCATTATTTGTGTTTTTGATGTTAAAACACTCTTGCTAGTTAGACCTGATGCACAGAGAAAACAAAACTAGTGAATTAGAGCTATATAAAATATATATTCCTGTACACATTCTTTTGAAAATGGTGGAAATTGAATTAAGTGCAGTAAGAGAGACAGAGAGAATTTAATGTTAACTCATGATGACACATTTGTGAAATTGTGGAAGGGGTTACCTGGTTTAGATGAAGAATGGGGCCAGAGGCTGGCTATTAGTGTTTTCTAGTGGTGGGCCATTATTTATCCCTTTTCATGTTTTTATCTGTTTCTTTTTGCACTATGGCTTAACATGCAACTTTCAAACAGTCATTTGAGTTAGCGATAATTAATAGTTGAAAGAATCAGTTGCATGTTTTCTAAGAATTGTATTTGGTTGATATTTTTTTTAATAAAAATACCCCAACTCTTCATCAGTAAGTGTCATGGGATCTTTTACTTCCAGCTTGACAGAGACCAGAGATGGGCAGAAAGAACTTCAGTGCAACACTCCCCTTGTACTGCACTACAGTGTCAGTTATGGATATTACCCCAAGTGCCTGGTGTGGGGCCAGAACCCACAATCTTCTGGCACTGGAGGTGAGCGGGATACCTACTGAGCCACCGACACTGACAGGATAGTTACGGTCCCTAAGAATAATTTAGCATACTCATTTTTTATAGCCTTCTAATCTGTCACTGTCTTACACTGGCAGACCTGAGTGCCACAAGGGTCTGCAGAGCAATAATTTGTTTTTGCTGCCTACCCCGGCCCCCTGGCCCACCACTCCTTCAGGATATGCATGTCCCTGATGTCCACCAGTCTCATCCCTGCTGGGAACTCCCACCACTGGGGGCCCTGCGTAACCTGTGTCCGGAGGGTTCTGGCTTATCCTTGCTGAGGAGCCCCCTTCCCTGGAGGGGGAGGCACTGAAAAGAAGAGTAATGTTCTATGACCCATCTGGAACTACAGGCATGGGTGACAGCAGTGGTGCACTCTGGGAACTGCGGTATGGTGGGATGGCTTCTGTCATCCTGCTGGCTGGGGTGACATTTTCTGGTTTTCTTGTCTCACCCATCTCCCACTAATGCAAGTGGTCATAGCAGCATCCTGGAGTGGAGATATTTGGCAGCATGTGGTCACCCACATGTCATTATTTATCACACTTTGGTTCTGTATTTCTCTTATTATAATTTTGTTTCTCTGAGTTCTGCCTGATTTATTTTTTTACCTATACCTCACATCCTCCCTGCCTCTTCCACTAACTCCTTAGCTCAATCCCACCTACTCCCTCTTGTTTTCACACCTCTGTTTATACTACAGTACCTCACACTCTGTTTATCTAGGCCTTTGATCTTTTGTTTCCCCTAATGTCTAATGTTTAGCTTTTGGGATTAACTCGTCTGGAGGTGTGGGGGGGAGCCGATACCTGTGAGCTGGAGGGGCGGGGACTGCGTCTCCATTAAATTGCTGCACTGCTCGCAAGCGGCTAGTCCGTATGCTGGATTGTTGTTGACAGAACTGCAGCACTGCTCATAAGTGGCTAGGTGCTTTGGTGACAGTTATTGAGGCAACAAACTCGTTCTCCCCTGCCCATGGGTGTTGAAGCCCTGAATTGCCCTCCCGACTGCAGGACATGCACAATTACTAATTTTTCTCACCCTACCACTACCCCCCCCCCAACCCTGGGTAATGTCAACTCTCCTCCTTCTTTCAGGCTTCGAGTCATCTCCTGCAGTGAGGCAAAATGCTATATTTCCAAAGCCATTGCCAATAGTCGTTATAGCATGACTCCCTAGATCTCAAACTCATAAGGCTTACCCTCGTGTCACACTACCTCACCTTACAAAATTCTCAATCTTTCGCTTAGCCTCAGAAGTTCCCTCAACCTGGAAGAAGGCTATAATCACTCCCATTCTGAAGAATGGTGACCCCACTAACACCAGCAACTATAGACCAATCTCTATTCTTCCTCCTCTCTCCAAAGCTCTGGAAAAATAGTTTGGATCAGCTAACAGAACATCTAACTAAATACAACCTTCTCAGCCAGGAACAACATGGCTTCCGGACGGGCCATAGTACCGTCACTGCACTTACTGAACTCACTACGTTCATCCACGAGGCCCTTGACCATGGCTCACTTGCAGGGGCTATCTTTGTGGCTCTGACCAAGGCATTTGACACGGTCAGTCACGAGCTACTGCTTTGTGTCCTTCCTCAACTAAATGTGGTCCTGGAGGCCACTGCCTGGTTCAAGGATTACCTCTCAGGACGATCTCAGCATGTCAGGATAAATACCACTATCTCCTCCCCTAAAACAGTTCGTTCCGGGGTCCCGCAGGGGTCTATACTTGGCCCATTACTCTTCACCCTCTTCTTAAACTCTCTTCCAAAAGCTTGCAGTGGTCATTTACTACTCTATGCTGATGACGCGGTCCTGTACTGGAAACATCCTCATCCAAGCACCCTCCAACAGGCCCTTCAGGGCTTTTTCCGGGAGCTAGAAATCTGGTTCAGTGATCACCGCCTGATCATCAACTATAACAAAACTAAGTCCATGATCTTCGCGCATCGCCAAAGCCCTCATAGTCAGACGGCACTCCTGTTTTCGGACTCACTAGGCACCCAGCTGGAACACGTCACAAACTTTAAATACCTGGGTATCACCCTGGATACCTCCCTCTCCTACCATAGCCACACCCGTCTTCTCTCCTCCGCTGTCAACACTAGAGTGGGCATCATCTACAGACTCAAGCACTGCCTACCTGCACAGGCCATGCAACTTGCAGTCACCTCCTCCATCCTCTCCCTAATTGACTATGGGATAGTTATATACGGCTCTACGGACCCCTCCACGCTGAGCAGTATAAACACTGCTCTGAATAAAGCCTGCCGCCTAGTTACAGGCAGTGACAGACTAACCCACACCTGCAATCTTTATACTCTGACTGGTTGGCTAAACTTCCAGCAAAGACTAAAATATCACACCTGCATTCTCGCAAAAAAGATACACCTTCAGCTTGCCCCCGTCGGACTACTCCCCATTATCAGTGCAGCCCTCATCAGGCGCAACACAAGACTCGAGCACACCCACCGCTGCAGGTTCCCTGTAGAACAGCACTAGGGCAAAGATCTTTCCGTACTGTGCTCCTCTCTGGCTGTAACTCTACTACCCCTCCCTCTCTCAGTCCCATAGCATCTCACTATTCAAATCAGGCCTTTAAACCCACCTAAAGGTGAGTGCTAAATGTGATTGTGGCTAATTCTGCCCACTCTCCTAATCCTCCACTTCTCCTGGACACAGGGTCTACCAGACCTACGTAATGGCATCCTGCTCACGCTCGCCTAGGGACCACAGGATTGCTACTAAATTACCTCTCTCCTGCTGTCTAAGGTTCATACCTAATTACCTCACCTGCTAATTAAGTTTCTAGCCTGGACTGCTCCATCAGTACTGTAACTTTTAATTCTGCCTATCAATGTTAGTCCTAACTGTACTCTGTTTACCCTCCACCCCTGTAACCGATGTGGAGATTTTGCAAACATTGCTGAGTTAGTATTAAACTGTAAATACTGCCTGTTCTTGTAATGCCTTTACTGTATTTGTCTACCCTCCACCCCTGTAACCTGACGTGGAGCCTTTGCAAAAGAGTCTATGACTCAAAGGATTGTAATTCGATCTTACTCAATAAATAAAATAAATAAATAAAATTAATAATGAATGTAAATAAGACAAAATGGATGTTTTTGGTACTAGAAAACAGGGTGTTTTGATGTACAGATCACATCATTGAATAAAACCTTAATAGAACAAGTTTCAAATTATTGTTACTTAGGAGTTAATACTGACTCTCTATTGACCTTTAAGAGTCATATAGAGTCTGTTATTACAAAACACATAAAAATTGGGAGCTTTGAAGAGAACATCTAAGTCCTTAAAACTGCAAGATAGGAAACTGATTGCTGAACAGCTTATACTCCCAGTAATAAAATATGGAGAGGTTATTTATAGGACTGCATCTAAACAACTTCTGATTAAGCTGGATAAACTGCAATATAGGGTAGCAAGATATGTATTACGTTGTAGTTTTAGGACCTCATCACTGTGAATTGTTGACTAAGTTAAATTGGTTACCTCTTGATTTAGAGTACAGGTATAGTTGGTCCTCATTTATATATAAATATAGGACAATTTATTTGAATCATAATATATCAAACATATTGGCAAATAAAGATTCTGCTCTCAGGAAACATTCAGTTAGGGCTTTGTACCAAAATAGAATAGATCCAGATAAGTGTAAGAATAAATTTGGGGATAGAACATTGGCGTCACAAGCATCTATATGTTGGAATATACTCCCTCCTTCATTGCGATTAGAAAAAATTTAAAAAAATTTTAAAGGGTTGAAGATGTATTTTGTATATTCATGTGAATGTTTTGATTCAATTTAGTTATATTGTCTTATTGTGTGTGTCTTTGTGATTTTGTGTCTTTATAATTTGTACTGATTGTTTGAAACTAGTGTGATTATGTGAAACTTGGAAAACTTGCACAGGACTGTCTTGAAAACTGGATGCTTTTATCCAAATGACATGTATTATTCCTGTATAAAAATAAAATTTTTACTACTACTACTAGTGTGAGAGACTGTGCAGTGGGTCCTTGCTGCTTTTACACTGGTCTGGAGGTGTTGGGGGGGAGCCGATACCTGTGAGCTGGAGGGGCGGGGACTGCGTCTCCGTTAAATTGCTGCACCGCTCGCAAGCAGCTAGTCTGTATGCTGGATGGTTGTTGACAGAACTGCAGCCACTCGTAAGAGGGTAGGTGCTTTGGTGACAGTTATTGAGGCAACGAACTTGTTCTCCCCTGCCCATGGGTGTTGAAGCCCGAATTGCCTTCCTGACTGCAGGACCTGCACGGTGTGAGAGACTGTGCAGTGGGTCCTTGCCGCTTTTCCACTGGTCTGGAGGTGTGGGGGGGAGCCGATACCTGTGAGATGGAGGGGTGGGGACTGCATCTCCATTAAATTGCTGCGTCGTTCACAAGCGCGAGCGCCACTCAGCACCGAAAATCTTCCAGCTGATGAAGAACGCAAAAGGGCAGGTTTCCTTTTGTGTGCTTCTAAATAGTGTTCGAGACTAATAGTTTGTATCCTACTGTTTAAATTATTACTGACGTAGGGAATAACCTAGCTGGAGAGCATTATTGCGAAGCAATTCGTCCTGCTTTTAGTGTTAATTAACTGTATTAGTTTTGTTATTTGAGTAGGCTAGGCAGACTTTTTAGGCATTATTTAATTGTGTTTGATTAATTTTGATAGTTAATTACTGTATTTGTAGCTTGGGATATGTAGGGTTATATGGAGGATTTAGGGGTCAGGATTACCTATGGGGCTCACTGCTACATGATTTGCATCCTTTATCCCCTCCCAGTGTCAGACACTACTGCTAGACGCTGTTGGGAGGTGGGGATTGGAAAGGGTCGTGCTGATTGTGGACAGTGGTGACCCATTTACTTCAGGTGATGGTAGGATAGAGGTTGTTAGGTTCAGAAGGCACCCTGGGTTATGACGGGCATCTGGGAGAGGCCAGACATGGTTGGTGCCCGTCTCCAGAGAGTCCACCAGACCGAGTGGTCAGGTAACCCGAGGGGCTGCACCTCCCTCCAATCACCTGATGGCAGTACTTTGCAATGCCAGATCAATTAGAAATAAGATGGCAATTATTGCTGCCTTGATTTCTTTGGTTGACCTGGCTTGCATTACGGAGACCTGGGTGGGAGACAATGCAGGCCCTATTTTTGAGGCCGCAGTCCCTCCTGGGTATACCGTGGTGCACTGCCCCAGAGTGGAATGCAGGGGTGGCGGTGTAGCTATCTGTTTTATATCCAGCCTGACCTTCACCGTGGCACCCAGTGAGAACTCCAGGCTCATTTGAATGTGTGGCTATTCGGTGAGGATTGGTGCGGGCTGCAGGATCTTCCTCATCTACCGCCTTCTGGGCCGATGGGGAATTTCCTGCAGGAGATCGCTGAATTATCACGATGAAACATTGGGATCCCCAGATGTGTTTTTCTGGGGATTTCAATGTTGGGTCGCGATGGGAATCAAAATGTAGTTACAATTTTTTGCAGATCATGTCCTCCTTAGGATTGATGCAAGCTGTTACTGCAGCAACTCATCAGGATGGCCACATGCTGGACCTGGTGTTCTCACTGGGGCTTGAGATTAGTGATCTCAGGATTGATTGAGTACTTTGGTCCGATCATTGCACGGTGCAGTTCATGCTCGGGGCTCCCGCCAAAAGCCCTTCCCCTGCTGAGATGATTAGCTGTCGCCCTTTACAGGGTTTGCCCCTGAGGGTTTTTTTGGCAGCAGCTAAATTGTCTAGTGTGGGTGCTGCATGCACGTTGGAGGTGTTGGTGCTGGGGTTGACACCTATAATAGGGTGTTATCTGACACCATCAACTCCCTCGCACCTGTCCATGTATGACCCAGAACTTCATACCTGAGGTCCCTGTGGTTTGATGAGGATCTCAGGGAGATGAAGAAGATGGGTCAGAGATTAGAGCACTGCTGGAGGAGGTCCTGCCTGGAGGCAGACAAACTGGTCCTGCATATGCATTATAGTGCATACCAGGAGGCAATCAACCGTAAGAAGGCAGCGTTCCTGTCCAGGGAGATTGCTGCCAGGAAAAAACGACCAGCTTTACTCTTCCGGGCTGTAGACAGGCTTCTCCACCCTGTTTGTCTGCAGCCTGGGAGGGTTTTTTCTAATACAGAGTGTGAGGAGTTTGCTTGTTTTTTCTTGGACAGAGTGTCCTTGATCCGGCGGGTGGCTTCTTCAGCCAGCAATGTTATAGCTGACAGTGGTCACCTTATGTGTTCTGAGTGCACTCTGCCTAGTTGGGGGGGAGTTTAGACCAGTGGAGGTTAGTGAGGTCATTGAGGTGGCAGTCAACTTGAAGCATACCTTTTGTGAACTGGACCCGGTGCCAACGCGTTTCTTAATGAGATATGTTGACTCTGTTGGCCCGGTGTTTGCCTTGATTGTCTGGTGTTCCCTATCTGAGGGGGTCTTTCCAGATGCCTTGAAGGAGGCTCTGGTGAGACCCCTCTTAAAGAAATCATCTTTGGTCCTGGAGATCAAGGCAAATTACCATCCTATATCCAACCTTCCATTTTTGGTGAAGGTGGTGGAGAAGGTGATAGCGCTTCAGTTGGAAGAGCACCTCGTGACTCACGAGTTGTATGAACCCTTCCAGTCGGCATTTTGGGCTAGACATAGCACATAAACTGCGCTTGTTCGGGTGCAGAATGATCTCCTTAGGGCAAGAGATCGGGGGGGGACAGGACAATTCTTGTTCTCCTTGATCTCTCTTCAGCATTTGACATTGTGGACCATTGTGTGTTGCTTGTCTGCCTTAGGGAGTTATGTGGACTCACCGGTACTGTCATCAACTGGTTTGAGTCCTTTTTTACCAACTGGAGGCAACAGGTTATGATGGGGAATTCTTCATCTACATCCAGTCTCCTATTCTGATGGAGTCCCTCAAGGATCGGTACTGGCCCCAATGTTGTTCACAGTGTACATGCTGCCCCTTGGAGGGATCATTAGGAAGTATGGTCTGTGTTTTCATTGTTATGCCGATGATACTCAGCTATATCTGTCCTTTGCCCCAGGAACATCCAACACAGTGGATGTGCTAAATATCTGTCTGGCTGAGATTAGCGACTGGATGGCCTCCAGGTGGTTGCGACTGAACCCTGACAAGACGGAGGTATTGGTAGTGGAGTCGAACAGAGTTCATGATAGGATGGCCTCTGACTCAGAAATTGGACTTCTTCTTGGAGCTGTGTCATTGAAGGCCTCCTCTTGGGTGCAAAATCTTGGAGTGATTCTGGACAGGAACTTAACCATGGAAGCTCAAATATCCTCCACGGTTCATACCTGTTTTTTCCATCTCAGAAATATCGCCAGGATTAAGCCCCTTGTTCCGCCTCTGGACCTCCCTACCTTGATACATGCCTTAGTCACATCTAGACTTGACAACTGTAATCGCTCTATCTTGGGACACAAGGAATCTCTCCGCCAGACTGTAGCTGCTGCAAAGCGCAGCTGCTTTCGGTTATTGACTGGAGCAGCAAAATGTTGCCATATTACACGGTGTTGTGCGGGTGCACTGGCTGCCAGTCAGGTGAAGAATCCTCTTTAAGGTGGGTCTTCTCACCTATAAGGCCCTACACGGGCAGGGCCCTGGTTATCTGTCGGACCTTCTGACACCTGCCTTCTCTACCGCCCTCTTCGATCTTCTAGTGGTAGCTTCACAGCCATTCCCAGAGCAGGAAACCCAAATCAGCTGGTGATAGAGCCTTTGGTGTTGCGGCTCCGTTCTGTGGAATTCAGTGCCAGCTCAGGTCAGGGAAGCCCCACTGTGGATATTTTAAGGCCGTCTGAAGACACCTTTTTCCCAAGCTTTTGATATATAAATTAGAAACTATAGCAGAGTCTGAGATTTTATTGGAGTTATTTATTCTTACTTTTGTATAAAATTTTGTTATGTCTTGTGTTTTTGCTTTTAAATGCTGTTTATAAAAATCTGTATGGCACCCAGAGCCTCTGGGATTGGGCGTCTTTTAAATCAATTTTGCCTTGCCTTGCCTCTTTTAGGCATCTCCTGTCTATTCTACCCTAAAGTTAGCCTCTGATCTCAGATCCTATCGGCATGCTTTTGTCTTCCCTTTAGCTCCCTTTCATCTCCTTCTGACTTGTTCCTATTTAGCATCCCCTCCTAATTTCTTCTCATGTTTTTATTTTGCATCTTAGACTTTCATCTCTAGTCCCCTTTGTCACCTTCCTACTTCACATCCTGATTTTCATGTTGGCGTGCTTGCGCAGCCAACATCTTGCAGTAGTGCAGATTTGGAGGCATGGTCACGGTTCGGCAAATGCAAGACACGCATCAGTAGGTGCGTCCCTCATTCCCCAATCAGCCTGCATGCCGGTGCCACACCACCTGGGCAAGCACATCTAAGGAAAAGTCTGCTGCAATGCGAGCAAAACTCGTCACACTCAACGGACCTCCCAACGTGCTTACCCGACACAAACATGGCGGCACACTCCGTCCAAACTGCCTACTTCGGGGTGCTAATCCCCCTGTCAGCTTATCCTGCCCCCCCAATGTATATGCCGAAGGTGGACCACTTCCCTGCCGGCATAAAGAGCCCACCATTTGTTATATGCCAAGGGGTGTCCAATCCTCCTTGGCTCTTGCCCCTCCCCGGTTTCTGTGTGCTGACGGGGTGCCCAGTCCCCACGGGCATAAACTAACCCTCCCTTTTGTTAGGTGCCGAATGGGGTGCCCAATCCCCCATTGGCTACAGCTGCCTCTGAAAACAAGGCTCCATTCGCATGCTGGAGCCCACCCCAGCATGCCACATGCCCTGTAAACATGAAAACAGTCCTGATGGGGTTTTTTGTCTCTGTAAATGAAAAACGGTCCCTCGCCTCCTGGCCCTTACAACCCACACCCACCCACTGGGCGACCCTACTCCCACACCCACTCACCCCGCACTTACCTCCGGAGTCCGCATGATGATCTTCGTGGACTGGGAACACATCTGCACTCTTCAAAGTCGACCGCAACTGAGGAAATGTCGGTAAGCTGTATAATGGACTAAATAGGGTTTTGCAACTTTGATGCATATCTAGGCATTTTGGACTTTGGCACCAAATTTTCAACATGGGGTTTTGAGACCCCTCCTCATGAATTCTTGCACTGTCATGGCGTTATTCAGTCCCAAAGGTGATTTCGCGGTCCTGCGGAATCACCTTTTGGGACCAACTAACAAACGATCAGTGCCACTGTTCATGAGGGGAGCTAAATGCCTATGTTGCAAATTTGCAGAAAACTCACAAAATTGCTCAGTTTTATTTAGCATGCATTGCGCTGTTTCTACGCATCACCGTAATATCACAAATTGTAATATTTTCACTCCAGATTTTCAAACTTGGCATTTTTCCACACCTCCTGATGAATAGTATAGCTGTCATTTTACATATCCTGCCTGAAATGTGTTTTCTCACATCTGGCGCAGAATGGCGTGATTGCTGTGCAAAATCACTTTTCGGGACAGTTTGAGGAAATGACAGTGACACTGTTCATGAGCAGAGGTCCTAAAATGCCAATGTTGAAAATTTGGTGCCGAAAGTCCATAAAATGACAGTGTTTGCAAGCGTGCATTGCGCTGTTTCCACACACCCTTGTAACTTCGCAAATTTGCAATATTTCCATGCCAGATTTTCAACACTGGTATTTTTTCACACCACCTTATAAACAGTACAGCTGTCATTTTTCACATCCTGCCCAAAATGTGTTTCCGCAACTGTGGCACACAGTGGCATGGTCACTGTGGGAAATCAACTTTTAGGACAGATTAACAAAATCACAGCACACTGTTCATAAGGGAGGTCCCAAAATGCCTAGTGTTACAAATATGGCTACTAAACTCCCCAAAATAATTTCCTAACTGATGTGTGTTGCGCAATTTGTATGCATGCTCATTGTTTCACCGATATTTCATATTGTCACTTCAGATTTTCAACGTTGCCATTTTTTTATGCCTCCTCATGAACAATACAGTTGTCATTCTCCACATCCTACTCAAAAATGTGTTTTCGTCCCTCTGTCACCAAATGGCACAGCCACTGTGCAAGACCACCTTTCAGCTAACAAAGTGATTGTGCCGCTTTTCATGAGGAGGCCTGGCAAGCAGCCCATGTTGAAAATGTGGAGTGAAACTACCAATACACGCCTACTGTGTTAGGGTTTCCAACTGTAGCACCCCACCCGGGATAGAGTGACAGGCATCTGGGGAGTGACTTAGGATCATCGGATGTAATGCTTACGCCATTCCACCCCCCCAACCCCACCCTGCAGCCACTGACAGGCATCGTGGTGTGTCTTGCACTGTTCAGCCACAAAGTTCACCCCACACTCCTATACTGCACCCACGTCAGCATATTTCCTTATGGAATGGGGTAAGTATAACACCAAAGACCCCAAAGCACACCCTGACACGTGTCCAGTGTTCACAGGGTAGCGTGGAGGTACAATGGCATGAGCGTTATTGCTGACAAACCAAACTCACACCCCAGTGCCTGTTGCTGTCTACAGGGTGGGGTCTCCTTCACTCAATACTTCACTGCCATTCCTATTATGCATCTCTAGCTCCATCACTGCCAATACCAATGCCAGCGCGACAACATTTGGCATTGACAAATGCTTGTTAATTGCTCCAGAGTAGATATAAATACTGCTTATGTTGCTCAGTTTTGTTATTCACCTTAAGAAGGGATATGTTTAGCTCTGAAAGCTTGTGTATAATTCCATCTCTGTACAAGACACTTGTTGGTCCAATAAAAGGTATCAAACCTTCCATCCTCTCCTCTTGCATTTTTAGAGAAACGTGTCTGCATCGCCACTGTTTTGTCTCCAATTATGTGCATTTTGGTTTAATCTGTACACTTCCCCAAGGAATCAAAACTGATTGGTTAGGTGCTAGAGTTGCATTACTATGTTGTGAATACAAGGTGGTATATCATCCACATATGACCTGTTTGGGCAGACTTGATGAGCCGTATGACCTTTTTTCTGCAAAAAAACCCCAAAACATATGTTTCTAATATTTAGTACTGGATGGCAATGTCATTATCACAATTTAAAAACAGTATGGGCCCTGTTTGATACCCCGAGGGGCATCTCCATTTAGAGGACCTAACTCAGACTTGAGAAAACCCATTCTGACACCAGCATTTTAACATACAGGAGCTGACCCATCTTACTAGAGCCGTGGAAAGCCTGACCTCATTATTTTATCAAATAACAGGTTGTGATCTATTAAATTAATGTCATACCTGTAGTTTGATCTTTGTTCTCTAGGAGGGTATCATGTAGCATACTTATCAGGCAGCAAGTTGAGGAAATGATGTAAAATTAGATTTCCATATCGATTTTGATTTATTTTGGTTTGAAAAGGGGCACAAGTGAGGTTAAAGACACAAATCTAAGTTGTTGGGTGCTTGCAATTTGATAGTTTCGGGATTGGAATGACTGTACCTCAGCACATTTCAGAATACCTTTCTCTATAGCAAAGTAGGATAAATCAGTGGGCACAAAATGAAAGCTAGTGCGGTGGCACTTTCAACACTCATCCTGGGATACAGTCAGAGCCAGAAGCTTTCATTTCATTGGTAGCCTGTAGTTTGTATTTGTCTTGCCATGGATGGCTAAAAGGTATCCAGGTACATCAGGGACAGCAAACATCCTGATGTCCAAACTTATATAGACCAGCAGCCCACAATTTAGAACTGTTAAGTTTCATTTTCAGTTCAGTATTACAAGAAACACCAGGTTCACCATGCAGTGTTGGAAAGATGAAATTAAATGGGCTGTCATTCTATTGATCACCATTAATTTACATGTCCACGAGGGGAGCAGGAGTCTGTCTGTATCAACACCCCACCAAGTTCTGCTTCAAACTAATAGTGCCTGGCAAGCCTCAAAAGTGATGCACCTCATACCTCCCTCCCAGAGAATTGCACACCTGCTATCCTCCAAATCTGTGAGCAACAGACCTGGGACATTCTGAATAAAACCTAGGTCTCCCACCTATGGGGGCAAATGTACTGCCGCTGGGCTACTGAGCAGGTGTGTAACTGTGTTAGCAGTTTAAAATTCAGGAGGAACAGAAAAGTTTTGAGGCTTGGCTCCACTATTGTTAATGCAGGCAGCTGATTGTACTTGCCCTCATGTGCTTATTCTTGTGTGGCAGGACAGAGTTGGGCTGGAGGAGAGGTCACATGTGCACCCAACCAAGCTGGCCACTTAATCCACTAGCTCTGAGTGGTCCCTCCACTAATCTGCCACCATCCAGTGACTTCTCACAGCATACAGACAGACAACATAGTGGAGCAAGCTCCTTTGTAGCATGTCAACTGGAGAGCAGCCATTTGGAGAGCCAACAACCAGCTGGAGAGGAAAAGAGACTATCTTACCTCACTGCCAAGCCTGGCCCATCTTCCACCTAAGATGGCCACTTCTACTTCATCCCAAGCTCCCTCGACTTCAGAAAAAGATGAGCACAGAGCAATTTTACAGCAAATTGCAGCAAACATGGAGTCTTAGGAGCAGAGTAACCGACACTCAAATGGCCTTAGCCTCCTTAACTGACCAGGTGACTTCAGCTGAAAGCAGGATTGTGGATCTTGATGTACCACATGCCTCTTTTGCAGACCACCTCCAAGCCACCGAAGATCTAGTAGAGTGGCTGAGAAGAAAGGTCAAGGATTTGCAGGGGCAAGGCCACAGGAAAACTTGCAGCTCCTGGGACTAATGGAAGGCATAGAGGGCATGATCCAGTCACTTTCTTGCAACAAAATCTGCTAGAATGGCTGCAGTTGGAACTCCCTGGCTTTGTTTTGAAATTGACAGGGCACGAGGATAAAGTGGGAGCAACACCAGCAACCCAGCATATGATACCAACACCTCCAATCTTTAAACTTTTATGGTTGCAACACAAACAGCTGATTTTGTATAGAGCAAGGGAGCTGGGAAACATTCTAGTGAATGGCTGTAAAGTGTAGTTCTACCTGGACTACCCTTGAAGTATTTTCAAATGTTACAAAGCATTCAACAACGTCAAGGCTGGCTTGTGCAACCAGGTACTGAATTTCTCACTTCTGTATCCTGCCACCCTCTCCATGAATCACTGGGGGGAGAGGGACCTGCTGTTCAGCACTCCATTTGAAATAGATAGTTGCTTTCAGCAAGCTCTGGGCTCCCCTTGGGCCAGGCTTTCACCACCATTCTGCCTCCTGTCTCAATGGAACTAGAGGAAGCCACCTCAGAGAAACAGCCTGTGACTGGCTGAGCATAAGTGAGTAATCCCTGAAAGGTAGTAATTTCACTTAGGCCAAACCGTCTGTCTCATCAACCTCACTGGCTCACTCAAGAGAGCACGGCATCAGGTACCTACTGCACCAATCCTAGTGTTCCCTGACTGGTTCCACCCCAAATCTTCTATGCCATGTCCTGTGCACACTAGGAGATCCTGCACACTTCTCACTCCTAATCTGGCCAATGAAACTCTCCTGCTATCTCCTCCTATGAAAAAAAACCTAAAAATAGGAGGACGGTTAGTAGACTGGCTACAGTGGAAACTTCAGGGTATTCACATGGGAGAAGACCTCTACCATGAAACAAATGGAGTGTTCTATTCATATGTGCAACTGGAGCACAAAACTGGAGGCTCTACCATACTCTTTTGGCAGTACCTTCAGTTGAGGAACCTCCTGCGATTCCAGTTAACACCTACATGAGCCTTGATCTTCCAGTACCCTATGGACCCATGGCTTTGGGTCCAAAGCTTTCCACAATATATGACCACCCACCTAGTCAAGATCAAAGCTCAGGTAACCCCTACCCCACTTTCAGTGGGACCACGGGAAAACTTGGAAAGGGAGCTAAACATAAACATTAAGGATAGGCTACCTGTCAGGTAGCTGGAGCGGGTGGGTTGGGTATCAGTATTTTTTGGCTGGGTAGGGTAGTTCGGTAATTTACTACCTTACCCAGCCTAACAGTGTACTACATGGGTCAGGTACTGTAAACACGGGTAACAGGGCGAATAATGGGTAATTTTGAAAAAAGCCATTTTTTAGACAGCCTGTGTAGTCTTGGGATTCTTCCTAATCTCTAAGCGAGCATTACAGGCAGCTTGTGGAGTCCTCACAGCAGACAGGAGCACATAACACCAGCCTGACAATCCGATTAATCAGTGCTGGTGTCTGAGCTCCCTGTCTGCTGTGTGAGCACGCAGACTAGCTCTGGAGCTTTGTGGGAGAGGGAGCAAGATTAAGCACTCATAGCAACTGCAGCAAAAAGCCACAAAAACTAAAAAAAAGTTAAACCACAACTTTTGTCCAGGAAGGAAGTGGGACCAAAGGTTAGGGACTGAAGAAATGGGGAATAATTGGGGGAGGTCATCAAGTGTGGCGGCACTCGGTAGAGAAGGAGAAAGGGGGAGGGGGCGCTTGTTGCTGCTGGCAGCAACTGTGAAAGCCATTAAGGCTGTATACACCCTGTCTGTTGTTAGGTGCCCTGAGCCCTGTCTGTGACATATACCTATGTGTCTCCTGCAGAATAGTGAAGCCATTTAGGCTGCATTACACACTGTCTGTTGTTGATGCCCTGAGCCCTGTTTGTGATATAGCTACTCTGTGTGTCTTTGCAGTGTAATGAAAGCCATTTAGGCTGTATTACACACTGTATGTAAGGTGCCCCCAGCCCTGTCTGTGACATAGCTACTCTGTGTGTCTTTGCATTTTAGTGAAAGCCATTTAGGCTGTATTACACAGAGTCTGTTAGGTGCCCTGAGCCCCATCTGTGACATAGCTACTCTGTGTCTCTCTGCAGTATAATGAAAGCCATTTAGGCCATTGCACACTGTCTGTTAGGTGCCCTGAGCCCTGTCTGGAACATACTGTAGCTACTCTGTGTGTCTTTGCATTTTAGTGAAAGCCATTTAGGCTGTATACTGTCTGTTAGGTGCCTCGCACGCTGTCTGTGACATAGCGACTCTGTGTCTCTCTGCAGTACAGTGAAAGCCATTTAAGCTGTATTACACGGTACAAAGTGAAGGGTAGCCTCCAGGTAAAGGGTGCATAAGCCAATAAACCACTGAGGCACAGAAATAGCAATGGCTCACACTCCTAAAATAGTGGTCATATACTGCACGCAACAAAATGTAAGTGATAGAATAAAACTATTTATTTCAAACTTACAAAGCACAATGGCAGGCTAGCATCAAAAACAAGTGTCCCACAACCACAGAACACCGATTGCTTTGTCAAGGCCACTTATGGCACACCATTTAGGCTGTATTACACATTGTCTGTTAGGTACCGAGCCCTGTCTGTGACATAGCTACTCTGTGTTCTCTGCAGTATAGCAAAAGCCATTTAGGCTGTATTACACTGTCTGTTAGCCTGTTAGGTGCCCTGAGCCCTGTCATAGCTACACTGTGTGATATGTCTCTCTGTGGCATAGCGAAAGCCTCGGCTGTGTCTACTATGTCTCGTACTTCCCAGACTAAGTCTACTAAAAGGAAGCACAGTGCTGCTGCATGTGCAACTGAAAATGCCGTGGAAAATAAGATTCCTAACAATAATGAAGAACATAGTGTCAATAATAACAATAACATCACCAGGACTGGCACTAAACGTCCTCCTGAACCAAAAAAGCACATTACCAATGAAATGATGGTAGAGTTTTGGAAAGAACTGACAGGAGTTACTCATAGAGGTACTGAACGTGTTGCCTCATGCCAGGAGACTTCCAGCTGCCGAAGCAGCATGCAAGGAGAGGGAGGCATCGTCCTCAGATATAATGTCAGATGCTGGGGCAACGAATGCTGATAAAGATAGTGGTGACAGTGGGGACTGAGAATGGGATAGCCCAGGCTATGTCCCACCTGATGATGATGGCACTTCTCATTCTTCTGAATCTTGTGGCAATAAGGTTGGTACTAGTTTCGAAGAGGGGGTTGGAGAGTATGCCACTTTAGGGCATGAGAGGTAAGTGTAGAATAAAATCATATGCTAAACATTTAAAATAATGGAAATAATAATAAAAGGTGTAACAGCAAAAAAAAAATCATATGCTAAACATAAGAATAAGAAGATGACCATGAATGGGAACAATTCATGTGAACAAGGAAATGGCAGTTTAGGGTTTCCTCCGGCTCCCTTGACTGTATAAGAAATAGTGCCAGGTACTGTAGTACAAAGCACAAAGGGTAAATGTTTAGCATGGAATTTATTTTATATTGATGTTGCAGACAACTGTCAAGCTGCATGCAGTCTGTGCAAAAAGAGTGTCAGTTATGGTGCCAAATCAGGACATTTTGGAACATCAGTAATGATACAACATGCAAAGGCAAAACACACATTTGAGTGGGCAGGCCAAGGGACAGTGTGGTTGGTATGGGCAGTAGTGAAGGTTATGGTGGTGACTGTGCCCATAGTGACAATGAACTGGAAGCAGGAACTGACATTTAATCACTTGATGTGTCCTTGCAGTTTTCACAGACAAACATGGATTGTTTTCTTCTGACACCATCAAGTACTGCAAAATCCCACAGTAGTACTCCATGTGAAGAAAGTGTGAAAAGTGCAGTCCCCCCAAAATTAAAAATATCTCATCACTCTCATCACTTAACATTAACAGAAAGTGTTGCAGAACTTCCGGTGGTGCCACAGAGCAGCTAGCAGCTTGATCACAGAGCTCCAGCTTCCTCAGGCTACAAAAACCTCCTACGTCCTTTCATTTGCCACTCAACTGCATAAAAATGTCTGCTAGAGGACACCAAACAGATAGAGGTGGCCATTTGAAGACTAAAACTGCCTCAGAAACAGCAGATGCCAGTGGATTGCCTAAAGAGACCTGGGCCTGTAGTAGAAGCCCCACAGCAAGCAGTGCCAGAGAAACGGACTATGATACAGAAGATGAAAATGATCTGCTCTCCCAGTCCCGATGTGAGACTATCTTAAGGAAAATAAGAAGCTCACACATAGAAAATAAAATAGAATTTAAAAACATGAGTCAACAGCTTGCAAAAATGGAGGGCAGGCTCTCACAGGCAGAAGAGAGGATCTCCATGGCGGAAGACAACTCTGTTCAGTTGGGCTGTACCATAGATGCCTTCTTGCAACAGACTCTCCTACTGCATGCTAAATGCCTGGACCTAGCGGGAAGTTCCCGCTGAGATAATTTAAGGTTGTATGGTTTGGCGGGGGCAGACAACTCTGATGACAGCCTTTAGTAAAAATCTGCTAAAGGACATTCTTGATCTGCCCCCAGACTACGCTCTTTCTGTAGAAAGAGCCCATCGGTCCTTGGTCCCAAAAAGCCTGCTGATCCCAATGCTCGCCCACACTCAGTGGTTTTCAAACTTAGCAGCTATAAAGTCAAAGAAGATATTTTACGTAGAGCTTGGGCTAAAAAGACCTCAAGTATTTAAGCTCCAAACTTATCATGACCACGGCTATTCTCCAGAGGTCCAGCAGGCTCATCTGCAATTTTCCCCACTTTTGAGACTGCTTAAAGAGAAAGGAGTGAAGTTTCAGACGCCGTTTCCCCCAAAGCTCAAAATATTTTGGGTTGATGGTGCTCAGATATACGACTCACCGGGAAAGGCACTTAAAGCAATGCAGACCAAGAGGCTCTCATTACTGGCACAGGAGGTGGATCATATACTGAAGAAGCAGGAGTTCCAGTTGGACTGGTTTACAGTCATACAATGATCAAAGGGGACTTCCCTTCTGCAATCTGCTTCAAAAGCACCACAAAAGGTGAGAGCTGCATGAAACTCCTCAGGGCAAACCGGGGAGACCTCTGCCCCACCTGCAGAATGCTGATTCATCTGTAGTTAGTTCCCAGGAAAATCGGGAAATGTGGGAGCCTACTTTGCTAAGGCTACAACGATACCATAGTACAGTAACACTTTTTTCTTAATCATAGAACTACTGATCTGTAATTCATGAGACTTGTCCACTCCTCTTGGTTGTACTCCCAAACAATTCAGGGACCTTGTGTACTTTAATTAATAATCAGTACCTCAAGGTGCTAGTTATGGACTTGAGGGGTCCCCCTTAACAGGAGATGACTTAAAATCTACTATTTCCAAGAACAGGATCTGTCTTTTCATCTTTATGTTTTTCCCAGTATGGGATTATGACAACAGAGGCATGGTCTTTGCTGAGTGGCCATTTTTTATATTAATGGTTTAAATATTTAAAATAATACTGTAAGGGTAACAGTATTAGGTTACTCAAGAGAAAAAGGTCTAAAAGTAGTTGCTCCTACTTTAATGTCAAAGAAGGTGTGCCCCCCCATTCCTTTTCCTTATAAGGTTGAGGAAGTTCTTTCCCTTCCCTATCTCTTTAATTAATGAGGGGACAGGGCTTTGGAAGAAGGATCCATTCTCTCTCATCACAATTTAGCTTGAGGGAATACTAGGAGGTTTTATATTTCAATTATTCTTCAATTCTGTAGTTCTTGAAGCCCTGGAAGCTACAGCAGTTCCCATGCATGTTTAGCTAGCCCTGAGACAGTTACTGCAATACACAGACTACCTTATAGAGACTCTGCATTAAGCAGTGGCACAGGAGTGTCCTCTTTGAATAGAGGTAACCCAGTCTCTCCTTCCTGCCCCCCTGAACAGGGGCTGGGAACAGAAGCCCTTATAACAGGGCTTCCTACCTTGGAAATCAGCATTGTTTTAAGTTTGTTGGTTAATAACAGTTTTGTTAAGCAGTTAGAAATATGTATATGGTTCTCACTAGGTCCTCAAACTGGGCGCTTATCTGCTGCAACTAGGCCTAAAAGATATAAGAAAAAGGAGGGAAGTAACATAGAAACATAGACTTTGATGGCAAATAAGGACCACTTGGCCCACCCAGTCTGCCCATTTCCCTACCTACTGGATAAGCTGCAGATTCTAGTTAACCGACTGCCTATTTCCTGCAACCCTCTACTATAATTGCCTTATGTCTGTCCCATGCATGTTTGAATTCTCCACTGTTTTAGACCCTACAACCTTCCAGAAAGGTGGTTCCATGCGTCCACCACTCTTCCGTGAAAAAGAATTTCCTCACATTACCCCTGAGCTGCTCCTCTAACTTTAAATTGTGCCCCTTGTTCTTACACATCTCTTTTTCTGAAAGATGCTACCCTCCTGGACTTTGTTGATTCCCTTGAGGTACTTAAAAGTTTTTATCATGTCCCCCGTCCTCCTTTCATCAAGGGTATACATATTAAGCTCCTATCAGTCTCTCTTCATATGGTTTCTGATGTAGACCCTGCACCATTTTAGCTTCCTCCTCTGGACTGCTTCCATCCTGTCTATGTCCTTGCGTAGATGAGGTTCCAAACTGCACGCAGTACTCCAGATGGGGTCTCACCAACTGTCTGTATAGAGGATAACCACTTCCTTTTTCTACTTGTGATGCCCCTCCCTATGCATCCCAGTATCCCCTGGCTTTCCTACTGACTTCTCACATTGCATACCCACCTTTTAGGTCATCTGATATGACTACACCCAGATCCTTTCCATTATTGTTGTTGTTAGTACCTCCTGCTATTGTGTACTTTTCCTGGATTTTTATTTCCAGGTGCATTACTTGCACTTCTTCTCGCATTGAATCTAAGTTGCCATATGTCTGACCATTCCTCCAACTCTGCTAAGTCTGTTCTCATCCTTTCTACCCCCCCTTGTGTATCAACTTGTTACAGATCTTTGTGTCATCCATAAAGAGGCATACCTTTCCTTCCAGACCTCTGCAATGTCACCTATAAAGACGTTAAAGAAGACTGGACCCAGTACTGAGCCCTGAGGTACTCCACTAGTAACCCCCCTTTCTGCAGAATGTGTTCCATTCACTATTACCTTCTGTGTCCTGTTGTGCTGCCAGTTTTCTACCCAGGCTACCACCCTGGGACCCACTCCCAGGCTGGCTAACTTGCTTATTAATCTTTTGTGCGAGACTGTGTCAAATGCCTTGCTAAAGTCTAGGTAGGCCATATCCACAGCCCCTCCCTGGTCTATTACTTTGGTCACCCAGTCAAAGAAATCGATTAGATTTGTCTGACATGACCTTCCTGCTGTGAATCCATGCTGCTTTGGGTCCAGTGCCCCGCTGGCCTCTAGGTACTCAACAATTCTTTCTTTCAGAAGTGATTCCATCATTTTCCCCACCACTGAGGTCAAACCAACAGGTCTGTAGTTTCCTGCTTCTGCCTCTGCTCCCACTTTTGTGAAGGGGAATCACATCTGCCCTCCTCCAGTCCTCAGGTACCACCCATCTTCCCATGATTTGTTAAAAAGTGTGGTTAGTGGTGTCACTAGGTCCTCCCTTAGCTCTTTTAGGATTCTAGGGTGAATCTCGCCAGGCCCCATTGCTTTTGTCCACCTTGAGTTTTGAAGTTCTTTCGGGTACTCTTTCTTCTTTAAATGGACTGGTATCAACCCCGCTTATCCAGAGTGCTTCTACTGTTTGGTTTAGGTAACTCCTCCTCTTCTTCTTTTGTGAATACTGAGCAAAAGTATTCATTCATTATCTCTGCCTTTTCACTGTCTCCTCTGCCCACCTCCCTCTCCTCTATTAATCTTCCCTATCCCTCCCTTAACCTTTCTATGTTCCCTAATGTACCTATAAAAGGTTTTATCCCCCTTAACTGAGTTGGCTATCCTTTCTCGGTTTGGGCCTTTGCTTTTCTGACTGCCTTTCCCCACTTCTTTCTGCTTTAATTGATACAGTTCCCGTCGTGCTCTGTCTGTGATTCCTTATACTTTTGAATGCAGCCTTTTCTCCTAACCTTCCTTGACACTTCTTTGGAGAGCCATAGTGTTTTTTATTCCGTTATTTTCTTTTATTTGTTTCATACTAAAGGCTTGTTGCCTCCATGATGGCAGTTTTGATTTTTCCATTGTTCTTCCACCCTCCTTTCTGGCCATTTGCTAATGCATTCCTCAGGTATTCACCCATTTTGCCAAAGTCAGCCCTTCTAAAGTCCAGTATCCTTGTATTTGTATGGCTTGTCTCCATGGTTGTGTTTGTTGTGAAGCACACTGTGCAGTGGTCGCTTGTTCCCAGGTGTCTACTGACTTCTGAGTTTGTGATCCTCTCTCCATTTGAGAGAGCCAGGTCTAATATTGCTCCCTCCCAAGTGGGTTCCACCACTATCTTTCTAAGGCATGCTCCCTGTAGGGCATCGAGAATGACCCTGCTCTTGGATGTGGCTGCAGTCCATGCTGCCCAGTTAACATCTGGCATATTCAGGTCCCCCATCAACAGTATCTCCCCTTTTTCAGCCATTTTGAGAATGCCATCTATCATTTTCTTGTCCATTTCCTCCCCTTGAGACGGGGGTCTGTATACAACCCCTGTGCGGATTGTGACGCCATTCCCTGTCTCCAATGTGACCCAGAGTTCCTCTTGTCCTCCCCCTTTACCTTTTAGTTCTGTTACTTTGATCCCTTCCCTTATGTAGAGAGCTACTCCACCTCCTCTTTTACCCTCCCTGTCCCTTCTGTAGATTGTGTACCATGGTATATTGACATCCCAGTCATGGTTCTCCATGTACCATGTTTCTGTGACTGCCACATTATCCAAGTGTTCCACTTCCATCAGGCCACAACCATTGGTGACTGTTAGAAACAATCAATTACACCACTGCTCCACCACCCTGGTGAGTACTGCCCTTTATAGTAAGTCAACCAACACCACAATGTACTAGACCACTGCTCCTACACAAACCACTCTACTGAGTCCAGGGATAAAACAAACTCACTGTTCAGCCAGCAGGACACTTCCAAATATTGCACAAATATCCTTCAAATCCTATGTGTCTAGCACAGAAATCAAGCAACTTCAGTTGTATTACAACCCCTCTGGTTATAAAATGACTACACTTTAATGGAATCCTGCAATTCTTAATGCCAATAAGAAAATAATGAAACTTTCTGTAGAAAGTGTAGCTTACCTTCCTAGTCCCCTACAATATTATGTTTTACCAAGTTACCAGTTCCTCAAATGCGTTCTAGTTTGTTCTCTGCAGTATAGCCAATTTCTCAGCTTCCAAAAGGAACAGACAGGTCCTCTGACTGGCTTTACTCTGTGTAGTTTGCCTAAACAGAACAGTGATACAAGCCCCACCCAGAATCAATTGATTGACTAGTGACACCTGTGATGTAAGCAGGCCTTTCAGTGAAGACAATTTATGTCTGCTTCTATAATACACACAAACCCTTTATCTAAACCAGGGATAAACTCACTGTTCAGCCAGCAGGACACTTCAAAATATTGCACAAATATCCTTCCAAATCCTATGTGTCTAGCACAGAAATCAAGCAACTTCAGTTGTATTACAACCCCTCTGGTTATAAAATTACTACACTTTAATGGAATCCTGCAATTCTTAATGCCAATAAGAAAATAATGAAACTTTCTGTAGAAAGTGTAGCTTACCTTCCTAGTCCCCCACAATATTATGTTTTACCAAGTTACCAGTTCCTCAACATGATAGTGATTCACCCCCATCACCATGGTAGATAAATCCACCATAATCTGCTCATATAACGTCAATGGGCTGACCAACCCGGCCAAGAGGAGCAAGATATTAACTTTTTTAAAACAATCCCAAGCTGATTTTATACTGTTGCAGGAGACACATCTCTCCTGTCCCCAGGAGCACAGTATGCTGGGTACATTTGGATTCAGGGCTTCAACATATTCCTCTTATGAGAAGGGCCGATGGGGGGGCAATTCTAGTCCCTAATAGTTAACTTTGAACAGCTTGACACATTAACAGACAAAGAGGGACGTTTTGTATTCCTAAAGGGATGTTACCAAAGTAAGTTAATCACTATAGCCTCTATATACATCCCCGCAGGCTCAGAGTTCCTGACATACAGAAACTTAATCCTAAAACTGCAAGAATGGGCAGAGGGGGAGATCAAATGTGGAGGGGATTTCAATTTAGTCCTCTCTACTCAGCTTGATACCCCCTCTAGTACCTCCAGACAAGAGCATAAAACTTCTAAAGCGTTTGCAAAACTAGTAGCAGAGCTGGGATACAGAGACATCTGGTGGAATACTCATGGGAAACAATATCAATATACCTATTCCCTCCCACATGATGTCTATTCCAGAATAGACTACTTTTTCTTACCCAAAGAGTCAATCAGCCTGATTCAAGATTGTTGGATGGAGGATATGGTGCTTTCAGATCATGCCCCCCTTTTTTAAAGGTGAGACTGAGTGACTTTCAAAAAACACCTTTTGGAGATTGAATGTTTCATTTTTGCAAGACGTGGAGGTCAGGCAGTCAATCAAAGAGGCACATGATCAGGCCTTGCTGGTAATGACTCTCCAACATCTCCCCTGCCCTTTGTGGGACACACTGAAAGCCATACCGAGGGGAAATATACTCTCCTCAGCTTTGGCCCACAAGAACAAACTGTGGGAGGCTAGACATCAGTCCTTGACATCATGAATTTCTCAGCTAGAAATACAGCAACAGGGAAAATATGATAAATCACAAGCCAAAATTCTCTCGCCCTTAAAAAGAAATTAAGCACTGTACTTGATTATCGGGTTGAACAAAAGCTTCTTTTCTTAAAACAAAATACTATGAAGGGCCCAAGGGCCTCCAGCTAATAATGGGAAGGTTGAGGAGAAGAAGAGCAAATGCCACCATAGCAGCCCTGAGACACCCTCATTCTCAGCAAACTCTACATCTACAACTGAGATTGTTGATACTTTTAAAAAGTTTTTGAGGAATTATATTCACCGGACCCACCCCAAGACCCAGACTCCATGGTCCAATATCTGAATGCCTTATCACTCCCGGAGGTATCCACCCATCAAGCTAAAGCACTGCTAGCCCCTATTACTGTTGCAGAATTGCAATCCACAATAACAGACCTTAAATCCATAAAGTGCCCTGGCACTAAGGGACTCCCAGGAGAGTTCTATATGTGTCATAAAAAATTAGTATTCCTTTATTGGATCAGGTGTGTCGGGAAGCTTCCTCTCAAGGGGGCTCAATCCCATTGTCCTGGTCTCAAGCCATTGTTTCCGTTCTGCCCAAGCCTGGAAAGGACCCACTGTTATATGCTTCATACCGACCCGTATCTATTTTAAATACAGATTATAAATTACTAGCCTCTCCAATTACTAAACATTTGCAACAGCTAATTCCACACCTCATTCCTTTTGACCAATCTAGGTTTGTATCAAGCTGCCAAGCTCAAGATGACCTACAATGGACTTTTCACATTATCAATTCCTTGTCATCTTCCAACCAACTGGTCTTTCTCCTCAGTCTGGATGCAGAGAAGGCCTTTGATAATGTCTCTTGGATCTTTTGATGGCGGCCCTTTCCAGGTTTGGGTTTTCCCCAGAGTTTATTCAACTTTTGTTCAAGTTGTACAATCACCCGTAGGGCTATGTCAGAGCTAATGGCCATATCTCCACACAGTTTAAGCTTGGTTGGGGAACCAGGCAGGGATGTCCTCTGTCCCCCCTGTTATTTGCACTTTACAATGAACCCCTGGCTCAGGGTATTTGTGAAAATCCAGAGACTGATGGAGTCATATTGGGAGGGACACACCATAAACTGCCATTATATGCAGACAATATTCTTTTATACCTCACTAACCCTGGAAAATCCCTACCAGCTGTGTTTAAACATATTGCCTCCTTCTCAACATTATCCAGCTATACCCTTAACACCTCAAAACTGAAGTGTTACAATTTAATTATGCCCATCCCTGAGCTCTGTGGCGCTTTCCAATGAGATAGGAGCTCCCCTCCTTAAAGTATCTGGGAATTCAGGTGCCAGTCTAGGTAACACACCTACATCAATTAAACTATGTTCCTTTATTGCAACAGCTCTGCCAGGATATACAGCATTGGTCCCTTCTGCCACTCTTTCTCCATTCATGTATTCAAGCACTCAAAATAAATGCACTGCCATGACTCCTCTTCTTGTTTCAATATGTACCATGTGTCATTTCTAAGAAAGAGTTGGGGTCTAGCAGTCCATAGACATGAAATATGTTTGGTCCTCGAAACAACCGAGAGCCCGTAGACAGATAATGTACCTTCCAGAGAGTTAGGTGGTTTTGCTGTCCCACTTACCTACAGGGTTATTGGGCTTCTGCCCAGCTATGAGTTGTGTTGTTGCTGGGTCATCCAACCTAAAAATCTCATTGGAAGACCCTCAATTTGGCAGACCACACACCTAATGCAACCCATATTGGACCATCCCACTGGATGAGATCCCCTTACACAGGAACCAAGGTGGTCATGGAAGGCTCTAGACGAGGGTTATCTTGCAGAATAACCCGTGTTCACCTTTGAAAATACAGTATAGGTGGTGGCCAACAGATACAGCATTCTCTCCAGCTAATATTTACCCCAGTTCAAACTGCAGGAAGCCAGAGGTATTTATACCCCATGGCAGCTCTTACACAGTGGAGCAGTCATCCCCTTTTCAACTAGCACAAGCCAGGTTTGGATGGTCCTCAGCAGATTGGCTCCAATACTACCAAATATGCGACTATATTAATACTTAACTTTGACTGTTTTCCCCCAAAAAGGAAAGCCTCAAACCTGGCCCTCCATTTGAGGCCATATGGCACTCTGAATTAGGAGAAAGAGCTATCTCCCTTCTCTATTCTAACTTCCTTCTGGATTTTCAGCAGAATACAGACACAATCAAATATAAATAGGAACAAGAGCTGGGGATTGTACTAGCTGAATATTATTTGTGGAGAGTCTGGGAGTCCACCTGGCACTCCTCTGCCTCTCTGGAATGGAGACAGTTCCTGTGGAAACTGTGAATAAGATATTTTTGGGTTCCACTTACTGTATCCAAGTGGAATCGCACCATAGCACCCACTTGCTGGAGGGGTCATGGGGAGGAAAGGGCATCGCAGGTGCATATGTTTTGGTCATGTCCTGATTTACAACCTTTTTGGGGGCAGGTACTAAGTCACCTGAAAGATATTTTTGGGCTACATTTCCCCTAGGTCCAGAGATTATCCTGATGGGCCTCCCACCATGGGAACTCACAGGGAATGAATCCAGATACCTCTGGAGAATTCTGATTGCAGCAGCATTTAAAACAATCACAAGAAAGTGGCTTCTCCCAGACCTCAGAGAAACTGTTAATTCTATATGTAGGTTAGAGAGCATTACCTACTCTTCTACAACAGAGAACTCCACAACTTTTAAATAGATGGACCAGATGGGACCTTTATGAGGGAAGGGTACCCCCTTGAATACTTAAGGTTAGGCTTCACCTTCCTTCCTATACTCAGGTCAAATTGTTTCGTTATAATAAGGAAATAAAATTAATTGTGGTCTAGAAGATGCACCCCTTTTAAGCTCAAAATAAGCTGATTTTCTACATATCTTGATCAATCTCTGTGATTTTCAATGAAGTTTATGGTTGCTAGGACCCTCTCTCTCTTTTTCATTCTTTTTTGAATGCTTCTTGTTCTATGAAATATATTGATCACTATGTTTTAGAATATCTTTTGAATAGGATGTTCCAGAATTGCTATCCTTTTATTAGTGACAATTTTGACAGTATTTTTTTTTCCATATTCTCTTTATACTCCTCATCCCCATTCCCTCTTCAGTCCGACCCTTCCAGCACCAATTTCCCAGAATACCTGGGGCATACGTTTCTACCCTGCCTGGGACTGGAGCCTGCAAAGAATTGGGCTTCATCCTGCAGCCAGAGGATTTTTTTCCCTCCATTTTTCTCCCTGATCCCCATTGCTGGGGTGCACATGCCAGACATGCATGCATGGAGGCACATGCACATCCACAGAAGTCCCACAGCACTCACCCCTTCTGTGCACCCCACAACCCACACTTCCCCAGGCCTTCACCTGGGGCAGCTGTCCTGGGAGAACAACCCCTCCCTGGGAGAGGAGAGCTGTCATCTGCATGCTCAATCTTCTCCTCTCCACTGATCCCCAATGGCCCGGGCTTGTTCCCAAACCTGGGTCACCAGCATGGCATGAGGTGTGGCATCCAGCACCTCAAACCTCAGCACCACCAGACAGGGTATTGGCTGCATTTTAAGTTTATTAGAATAATGTTTGCCTAGAATTGCATGGAATTTACTATTGAAAGTCAATAAGAAAGTTGAAGTATAAAAAAAAAAAGAAAGTGTTGCGAGGACATCAAGATTTACCCACACGCATCCAACATGCCAGCTGTTAAATAGAACCTATTGCAAAGCTGTTGGTCAGTTGTCAACTCCCTTTTGCTTTTGTTGCCCACAATGGTTTCCTCAAGTTCATGAACCAGACTGAACCATGGTACACCATTCCCCATCAAACACATTTCTTAAAACAAGCTTTCCACAGTTGTATGACTTGGTGTATAGTGGAGTTGAAACTCTCTGAGGTGAAGCAGGTTCACATAACCATAGATATATGGGCCTGCAACCAAACAATTGGCTACATGACTGTTACAGCTCAATTGGCAAGTTTTCAGTTAGAAAGTAATAACTCCCACTTTAACATGAGTAGTAGGAAGCAGGATGTATCACATGCCACCACTTTTGAAGAAAACCACACTGCTATCAATATTTGGCAGGAGCTGCAAAATCAGTTCTAGAAATTGCTTACTCCATATTCCTAATCTCTGGGGTTCATAGTATTAGATAATGGTACCAACATAATCAAGGCTGTTAGAGATGGCAACTACCAACACATACCTTGCTTTGCACATTGTTTAAATCTTCTCATTGGTTTCTTAAATGGAAACAGAAATGTTGAAAACCTGTTAGGTCTTGCTAGGAAAATATGTGGGCATTTCAGCCAGCCTGTGAAAGGTCAAAAAATCCTGAAGGGGCTGCAGAGGTCAAACAACTTACACATGTATAAATTCAATCAGGAAGTTTCAGTCCACTGAAATTCAACATTTTACATGTTGGAAAGGCTTCTTGAACAGAAAAAAGCTGTACATGACTACACAATGCAGAATTAAATAGGTAAAGAAGACATTCAGTTCCAGCAGCTAAACTCTACTGGAATCTTTGTTCACCTTACTGGAGTAATTTGAGGCTGCCACACATGATGTGAGTGCAGACAGTGCAACTCTGGGTCAAATTCTTCCTCAAATCAGATTTCTTCACATTTTTCTTGATGACACAAAGAAAGATTTTCGGTCAAAAACAACACCACTGCTGTTATGCTGGCAGATGACTTGAGTCTCAGACTGTTGACTGATCAGAGAATAAACGCCATGTTTAAGAATGACACCTAAGTGTTGGCTAAGTTCTTAGATCCCTGCTTCAAGTAGAACATCAAAGCCATCCTTCCTGCAGGGGAAGACATTGAGTATTGAAGAGATCATCTGCTAACCAAATGTGACATTGCCCTACAGACACCATTAACAGATGTGCAGCAGTCGAATCCTGCCGAACCATAACAGTGCACCTCTGGTACACACAATAGCACATCTACCAATTCTTCACAATCAGCAGTGTCATCAGCGAGGGAAAGGACATGAACAGCTACTTTTCGGGCATTGTCATTGAGGCACAGGTCAGGAAGCATAGGAAGACCAGTAGCAGGTATAAAATTCACAAGTGGCATTTTATTTTTTCCAATAACAGCAAAGTAAAAAATAAAATTGTTCAGTATAACTATCCACAAAGGCAGCACAAACACATAAAACAAAGTCCTTCATCTGAGGATATCTCTAATTTTCTATATAATTAATATATACAACAATATACATTTTCAAACCAAGGGATCCCAGTTTCGCATAAAGATTCACACATATTTTATAACTTCATCTACACAAGAGATTCTACATAAAGATTCACGCATATTTTAAAACTTCAGATATGCAAAGAGAATGAAAACATAGAAACAGCAAGTAAAGGCAGAAAAAAATTGACTGTACAGTCAGACAAGAGACAGAAAAGAAGAGGATAGAACAGATCCTTGCATTTAGCTCTTTTTACATAACAAATGGGACATGGCATATTCAACCCTGTCATAGGCTTCCTATGTTCAGGATCAGAAGGATAAATTACTTCTCAGTTGCCTGCAACAACATGGATTGGTGTCCTTTAATAAAAGCGCAGCAGATTCATCTGCCAGACTGGTAACTATCTCATGCAGCACAATGATCCTGGAGCACTTCAGACCATACTGTAATTGGCCTTGAGGGAGATCCACTACTGTATTGGAAACAAAAGAGAACAATATGGCCAGATCTAGCAGATCTTGCAATAATGTACAGTACCTCAGTCATCCACTTTCAAGCATATATTCGTAATGCATATTTAGTGCAGCTGGAGGAATAATCACTGATCACAGAACACAGCTAAGTCCTGCAAATGTGGAATGGCTTACATTTCTCAAAATTAATGCTGACAATTTCCCAATTGTCACAAACACTGATTCATGTAAGCCTGACCCTAAAAGTGAACAACAGCCTGCAAACAATGATACTGAATATGATGACTAGATTGTGTATGAAAAAATGGAACCACCTCCACTGCCACCATGCCAGCCACATGTGCCACACTAGTACTACTGTTGGTTTTCTTTTGTCAGTCATCAGTTTATATTATGTAAGTTTGATCAATGCCCACCATGGGTATAATTTTTAAAAACAGCAGCATGCTCAATCACAGCAGCTGCACCTCTTGTACCTACCTCAGCAATGCCCACCTGGAGTATTATGATAGCCGCTAAGCTGGCAAGAAGGGGCACAAACTATAAGGGACTCCATGCTACCTGCAGGAGGCTACCGACTTCTCCATCCTATCAGTCAGCCCAACGCTACTATGCCTTCTTGCTCTTCTACTGCTTGGGCAGGAGATGTACAGTCTAATCAGGCCCTCCAATAGCTAATCATCTAGATTCCTCCCACCAGGATCCATATTGGACATCCTCTAAGGGTCTAATGATTGCACATATGGACATCTGCAGACTCAGACCAAAAATTCTGGAGGTACAAGTTTGGCTTGACCTATATAAGCCTGATATCCTTGCTATCTCAGAGACCTGACTCAAGGTCCACATCCTCGACCATGAGATCAAGGTCCTATGTTACAACATCTTCCAAAAGGATAGGGTGAACAAGAGAGGTGGTGAGGTCCTTATCTATGTGAAGGACACCCTCACGGTGATGCAACTGAAACTGAACCTGGGAAGCGGCCAGGATGGTGAATCTATTTTCATCTGATTAACCCTTGGTCCTGCTAAGCACCTCACCCTTGGCTGCATCTATAAACCTCCTAGGACTGCTCTCCAAGCCTTGGACTGTATTACAAAAACATTAGGCAAATAAATATCCATGGACCCCTGGACCTCCTTATCCTGGGAGATTTCAACCTAAACTGGGCCTCAGACTCTAAAAAAGTCCTCTTGGCTATGACCCAGGAGGCAAACCTGGTATAGGTTACCTCAGAACCTACCAGGCTTAATCACAAAACTGGGAACCGCACCATCCTGGACTGGGCTCTGGTGTCTAATCTCCTCAACATCCAGAATACAGGCTTAATGGCCAACACTCTTAGTGACCACTCTCCTATATTCTGCATCTGGAAGAGCAGAGCACCAAAGATTCCACCGAAGATACTCACTGTCCGTGACTACTCAAAATTAATGATGAGAAAATTTAATGACTATCTAAGTAACATGGATTGGAGTTCAATCAGGGTACTCCCAACCATGGAAGAGGCCTTGGAATTCTTCCAAGACTCACTCCCTCAAGGTGGCTTCCTCATTGCCCCTCTCAAGAAACTCAGAGCAAAGGAAAGTTGCTAAGTGGATCTCCACTCAGTAAAATCCATTAAAGTTGGCGGGGCAAGGCCTGGAAGAAGTTCCAGTGGTCCACTCTCCCAGCAGACCTTGGATTTACAAATCTCTAAGAAACAAGTGCAAGACATCCATCAAATTTGTGAAGAAGGAGTATGTTACACACCTACAATGTACCAACCTAGGCAACCCAAGCCTTTCTGGTCCCACATCAATGAACTACATAGGGCAACCCAAGGAGGCTTCTAGCCAAATAGAGATAAATGGACAGTTAGAGATTGATTGCCAGACAATTGCCTCAGAAATAAACTGCCGCTTTACAAACCTTGATGACTACAAGATTGGACTGCCTCCTTCTACACTGGCACTGATCATGGACGAACCCTCCTGCCTAAAAAGACCCCAATTTCACCTGAGACTTATCAAGGACAAAGAGGTCCTTCCTTTTCCAAAGGCTCTGAAAATTAAAGACTCAGGAGGCCCGGATGGTATCAGCCTAGGTCACTAATGGAAGGAGCCCAGTCCTTTGCCAGACCCCTGACCTGGTTCATCAATAGATCCCTACTGGAAGGAACTGTTCCTCTCCAGTGGAAGCAGGCGAATGTGGTCCCCATTCACAAGGGTGGGTCGAGGGAACTTATTAGCAACTACAGGCCCATCTCCCTGCTATGCAGGCTTGTAAAACTGCAGGAAAGGCTGGTTTACGGGCAGCTGAGGACTACTTTGAGTCCCATCAGCTCCTTGCTCCCCTCTCAGTATGGTTTCTGAACTAACCATGACACTGATACAGCTCTCACCTATCTAACAGTGGATGTGCTCAGTGCAATGGACACAGGTAAGCCGATGGGTGCAATCTTTATTAACCTGTCCAAGGCTTTTGAACTTGTGGACCACAACCTCCTACTAACAAAGCTGACAAAATTGGTCTTGATCTCCATGCCCTCATGGGTGGTTAAAGAGTTACCTTTCAGGTCGCTCTCAGTGGGTCATCTGGAAGTGTGAGCAGTCGGATCCTCTACCTATCAAAGAGGGAGTACCTCAGGGATCAATTCTCAGTGCCCTCTTGTTCTCTCTCTCTCTCTCTCTCTCTCTCTCTCTCTCACACTCTTAACCTTCACTGCGTGGACAGCTCTGTTGTTTAATATGCAGAAGACACTGTAATTTACCGCTCAATGGAAAATCTGCAGGGACTAAGCTCTCTCCTCCAAGCTGATCTAAAGACATTGGAGGCCTGGCTTATATCCAACAGAATGGTCCTCAATGCAGGCAAAATGAAAGCTATGCTGTTTGGTCCTAGATCCTTAGGGCCGGATAGGTCAAGATTCCTACAGCTAAACTCTCTAACAGGAAAAAGTATAAATGTGGTGGACACCATAAAATACCTTTGGCTAATAATTGACCAAGGTCTCACCTTCAAGTCCCACATAGACTAAGTAACCAGGACCATCCAGGGTAAACTTGGCACATTGTACCGGCTAAAAGATCAGCTTATCCCTGGGGCAGGGTTGGCAATTACCTCCAGTGTTTTGCCCCCAACACTTACCTATGCTGCCCCTGTACTACAGGGTATGCCTAAGTAAGAGTTCAACTGGCTACAGGTACTGTATATCAAGGTTGCTTGGTTTGCTACCCAAAATCACCCAAGAAGCCATCCCTGTGACACGCTTATCCAGCTGCAGTGGCCTTCCTTTGCTTCTCGACTTAAGTACCCCCTGCTCTGCCTCATGTTCAAAATACTGAGTCAAAGGGACTATCTCCCTTAAGCACAATTCTCGGATGCTCAGGACCTCAGGTTGGTCTCTACTTTTAACCCCCAGAGTCACGACATTCTTCTCCTTTACAGTCCCTACCTGTAGAATAATATTTCACCGTCAGTACAGGAAGCCCCCCTATCACCTTTTCACACTAGGCTCAAGGCCCACATGTCCCTGTCAAGGCATAGAGTAGTTTTCCCCCTGTCCCAACAAAGAATGCTACCCCTCTCCCCTGTCACTCAAATGATCTACAAGGCTCGGTCTTGTCTTAAACAATCAGTGCTTGTATGTCGAATATGTTTCTGACTAGCTCATTTCTGTGAATTACTGTCTTCTGCTGTGTTACTGCTATCATTGTAACCTGGTTAGCATTGTATTCTCTTTTTAACATGTACCTAATACGCTGTCTCTATACTGTATCCCGGGTTGCCCCTGAAAAAGGGACCTTCGGGGCTCAGTGAGCTCACCCAGTAATCAAAATTTAACAAATACATAAATAAATTGTTTTTTTTTAAACAGCAACAGGCTCAATCACAGCAGCTGCACCTCTCATACCTAGCTCAGAAATGTCCACCATGGGAATAATTTTTGAATACACCAGCAAGCTCACAAAGAGCCTGCACCTCTCTTACCTGCCTCAGCAATGCCTGCCATGAGTATAATTTTTGGAAACAGCAGCGGGCTCATTCATAGTAGCTGTGCCTTTTTGTACCTGCCTCAGCAGTGCCTGCCATGGGTACAATTTTTGGAAACAGCAGCAGGCTCACTCAGAGTAGCTGCACCTCTCGTAACTAACTCAGCAATGCCCGCTATGGGTTATAATTTTTGGAAACAGCAGCAGGCTCCCTCATAGCAGCTGTGCCTCTCATATCTGCCTCAGCAATGCCCACAGTGGGTATAATTTTAGAAGCAGCAGCAGGCTCTCTCAGAGCAGCTGTACCTCTTCTACTTACCTCAGCAAAGCCTACCATGGGTATAATTTTTTGAAACAGTAGCAGGCTCACTCAGAGCACCTGACCCTTTTGTACCTGCCTTAGAAATGCCTGCCATGGGCATAATTTTTGGAAACAGCAGCAGGCTTGCTAAGAGAGCCTGTATCTCTTGTACCTGCCTCAGCAATGACCCCAAGGGGTGTAACACATCGGAACACCTAACAGACAGTGTAATACTCCACCAAAAAAACAGTCCTTACATGATTTTTGTTATGGCCAGGGTTGGGTAATTGGGTAGTAGAATGGGTAGTGACTAAGTGACCTGATCCAACTACTCGGTTTCATCAGGGTTTCTTTGGGGGTACTTTGGGGTACCCGTGGGTTGTCTTGGTGGTTGGGTATTTTAGTACCTGCCCATCTCAATTACCATTCTGCCCACAGAATGGGACCAGGTTTAGACCCATGCCTTCCAAGCCAAAAGAAAACTGCAAGTTAGACCCTGCAGTTCAAGATTCTGCTCAGAACTTACAGAACACCTCAAGCCCTCTTCCATATGGGTCTATTACATAACAGCAATTGCAGGAGTTGCCCTTCTTTTCAGGCTAACCTTACTCATATTACATAGATGCATAGACACTGTCAGCAGATAAGGGCCTATGGCCCACCCAGTCTGTCCATTTGAGTTTGTAAGTTCACTTTATGTTTTCCTAGGAGTCTGTTGCCCCTTACCCCTGACCTCCAGAATTCCCTTAAGTCTATCCTATGCATTCTTAAATTCTGTGATTGTTTCAGCCCCCACCACTTCCTCTGGCAGGGTGTTCCACTTGTCCATCACCTGTTCTGTAAAGAAATTCTTCCTCATGTTTCTTCTGAATATAATAATCTGTGGTCATGCCCAATCCTGGATAAATAGAGTCAATATGGACAGCCTGCAGAGCAGTAACCCCCTTTCCTAAAGCAGAAGACCCCAAACTTACTCTTTTCAGGATCTGTCTCCTGGCGCCTCACTGGCCTCACACCAGACTATATGGGTAAAGAGTGTCCTCATTGCAGATAAGCATCCCTGTGTAGATGGAAATGGAGTCCACCCTCGAGTAAGGGTGGAATATCTACTGTCCCTCACAGCCAAACAAGAAACAATCTCCCATCTTGAGCAGCACGAGATGGAAAAATACCTTAAAGTCTGGGGTCTCTTTCTGGATTCCAGGCATATCCCGACTTGATGCCCTCACAGGTGAAGTCATACCCTACACTCTGCAGTTCCCTTATGTCTGCATTTTGTTAACCTCACATGTTACTAGTTCTCAATTTGCTCTAAGCTTGCATTATTACCAGCCCACCAACCCACTGATGCTGTAGACCTGACTACCTCCTTCCCAACAGATCAATCTCACTCCTTCCATCAACATAACCCAGCCACATACCTTGTATAATGAATATACCCCCATTACCCACCTCTAGAGTCTAATATAGAGGACATCCTTCTGTTCATTTACCTTGCATCACCCATTGGCAAAGGCACACATGTAGCCTTGTTTTGAGATATTAATTCTGCTTAAGCTATATCTCAGGTGACTCACCTATTGCTAACAGTGTCATAGAAACATAGACTTTGATGGCAGATAAGAACCGCTTGTCCCACCTAGTCTGCCCATTTCTCTACCTATTGGATAAGCTGCAGATCCTAATTAACCAACAGCCTACTTCTTCCCACCTCCCACAAAAATTGCCTTATGTCTGTCCCTGCATTCTTGAATTCCCCCACCATTTTGATCCCATGACGTCCCTCAGAGCTGTTTCATGTGTCCACTGCCCTTTCTGTGAATAATACTTCCTCACATTGCCCGAGTCGTCCCCCCTCTATCTTCAAATTGTGTCCCCTTGTTCTTGCACATCTCTTTTCTGAAAGATGCTACTCTCTTGGACTTTATTGATTCCCTTGAGATACTTAAAAGTTTCTATCATGTCCCCCCTCTCCCTTCTTTCCTCAAGGGAATACATATTAAGCTCCTCTAGTCTCTCTTTGTATGGCTTATGTTGCATACCCTGCACCATTTTAGTTGCCCTCTTCTGGACTGCCTCCATCCTGTCTATGTCCTTGCAGAGATGGGGTCTCTAGAACTGCACACAGTACTCCAGATGGGTTCTCACCAACTGTTTGTACAGAGGGATAACAACTTCCTGTTTTCTGCTGGTGATGCCTCTCCCCATACATCCCATTATCCCCCCCAGCCATCCCTACTGCCTTCTCACATTGCTTGCTTACCTTTAGGTCATCTGATATGATTACCCCCAGGTCCCTTTCCATTGATGTTGTTGTTGCTACCCCCCCCCCATTGTGTACTTTTCCCCTGGGTTTTTGTTTCCCTGGTGCATTACTTTGCACTTCTTTGCATTGAACCTAAGCTGCCTTACTTTTGACCATTCCTCCAACCTTGTTAAGTCCCTTGTCATTTTCCACCCCACCCGTGTATCAACCCTGTTGCAGATCTTTGTGTCATCTGCAAAGAGGCATACTCTTCCTTCCAGTCCTTCTGCAATGTCATTTATAAAGACATTAAAAAAGGACCGGACTCAATACTGAACCCTGTGGTACCCCACTAGTAACTCCCCCATTCTTCGGTGTGGACTTCATTTACTATTGCCCTCTGTGTCCTGTTGTCTAGCCAATGTTTTATCCAGGCTACCACTCTTGGACCCACTCCCAGGCTGGACAATTTGTTTATTAATCTTTTGTGTGGGACTGTGTCAAATGCCCTGCTAAAGTCTAGGTAGGCCATGTCCACAGCCCCTCCCTGGTCTACTACTTTGGTCACCCAGTCAAAGAAATAAATTAGATTTGTCTGACATGATCTTTCTGCTGTGAATGCATGCAGTCTTGGGTCATGTGCCCTGCTGGCCTCTAGGTACTCAACAATTCTTTCCTTCAGAAGTGATTCCATCATTTCCCTACCACTGAGGTTAAGTTAACAGGTCTGTAGTTTTCTGCCCCTGCTTTGCTCCCACTTTTGTGAAGGGGAATCACATCCACCCTCCTCCAGTACTTAGGTACTACACCATCCCCATGATTTGTTAAAAAGGGTAGTCAGTTACCTCGTTTACATGTACAATTCAACCCAGCTCAAACAATGTAAAAATGGGGATCGAGGAAAAAATCGTGGTTTACAGACACATGTAAACCCGACTGGTGCAATAACCTGGTATCTTTGGAAACCGGGTCAAAAGTACTGGGTTCACAGGGATCGATACCTGTTGAACCCGATCGTGCTCCACATGTAAACGACATCAGTTACCAGATCATTCTTGGAGGCTTGTGCTTTTAATATATCCTTTATTGTCAACCTAAAACTGCATGTACTGAGCATGCTCACCTTAAATGTTCATCCATTACCGGTATTCCAGAGACGTACATGTAAACACAATCACATCTCTGGAACCAGAATGAACTGATCATGTATACTGAACAGCACTGAAACTGGAATTGCCAGCACCGATCCCTGTTCCACAGTTTCATGGTACATGTAAACCAGGTAACTGGTGTCACTAGCTCTCCCTTTAGTTCTTTTAGAATTCTGGGGTGAATCCCATCAGGCCCCATTGCTTTGTCCACCTTCAGATTTAGTTCTTTCAGAACCCTTTCTTCTATGAAAGGACTGGCATCAACCCTCTACCCAGAGTGTTTCTATTGACTGGATTAGGTACCTCCCTCCTCTTCTTTTGTGAATACTGAGCAGAAGTATTGTTCAGTATCCCTACTTTTTCACTGTCCTCTCTGCCCACCCCCTCCCCTTTATTAAGCCTCGCTATCCCTTCCTTGGTCTTTTTTGCTCCCTAATGTACCTATAAAAGGTTTTATTCCCCCTTCTTAACTGAGTTGGCTATCTTTTCCTCGGTTTGGGCCTTTGTAACTCTGATTGCCTTCCCCGCTTCCTTCTGCCTTAACTGGTACAGTTCTCTATCCTGCTCCTTTTGTTATTCCTTATACTTTCTGAATGCTATCTTTTTCTCCCTAACCTTCCACACCACCTCTTTTGAGAACCAGAGTGGGTTTTTTTTTTCTGTTTTGATTTGTTTTGTTTATTTGTTTCACCATGTGTTGCTGCCACTTTTGAATATGCTCTCTTTGAGCTGTGCCACACTTTATTCTCTGCGCATGCAGTTCTTGTATTTATTCTATTTTGTACCTACTTTTTATCAAATGTTATTCCACAGTTTTACATTTATATTCTGTGCTGCTGTTCTTTCTATGTTCCCCATCCCTAGGTCGCATCTGGAAGCGAACTTCACCTTAGTGTGCCTCTCCCGGTTACTAATTTTCAAATAAATAAATAAATGCCTTGGATAGCCATAGAGAGTTTTATCTATTGTTTATCAAATGTATTTGATTGTTCATTAGTGTAATGCATGGTCAAAGTGTAAAAGTTGTAAAACAGTGTCATTTGTTACAAAACCCTGAAGGAAGCTGAAGAGCTACTTTTACACCTGGATGCCAGGAAGAGTGCCGGAGCTGACCTTATAGATCCCTATTTCCTAAAAATTAGTATCCATGTCCTGGCTGTCCCAATTATGCAACTCTTCAAACTGTCTCTCTTGCATGGTGACATTCCACCCATTTGGAAAACCGGCCATGTGATCCCCTTATTCAAAGCCAGAGACCCTTGCAATCTCAACAACTATAGACCAATTTCATTACTTCCTATTCTATTCAAAAGGTTAGAGAAGATAGTGAATGAAAAGCTCAGGAACTATTTAGAATTTGCAGATCTGATAAACCCTCTACAATCAGGATTTAGGCAATACCATAGCACAATCTCAAGCCTTGTGAAGGTCACTAATGACTGGCAGGGGGCCCTGGACTCAAAGAACTTCATGTGTGCAGTGTTTTTTAGACCTAAGCAAGGTGTTCAACACTGTTGACCATGATTTGTTACTGGTATCCATCCGCAACATTGCCACTGACTCTACATCCCTGAGATGGTTCTCAAACTGTCTCTCAGGACTCCAATGGCAGGTGAAAGCAGAAGGGGAGTTCTCACCACTGAAATCCCTGCAGAGGGGCGTACCACAAGGCTTCATTCTGGGTCCATTGCTCTTCAGAATTTATATAAATGATATTGACTTAGGAATCAAGTCTGCCAACATTTATCTCTTTGCTAATGATACGGTAATATACATTGGCAGACCTACTCCTGAAGCAGCACGTACGGATCTGCAAAAGGACTTTAATCAATTGCAATTAGAATTACTGAATCGGAAACTCCGATTGAATCCAAAAAAAAACAAAGGCTATGCTTTTTTCACCCTTTATTAATGTTATCCACCCTGCAACACTAGGAACTATACCCCAGACTACCACACTTTTAGGTGAACCATTAGAATTCATACCCGAATTCAAATACCTGGGGGTATGGATCAATCAGAAACTTTCCTTCCTTGATCATATTAAAGGGCTCATGAAAAAACTCAGGCAGAGGCTTGGCCTCTTTTATAGAATCAAACATCTGCTCTCTCTGGAGGCCAAAAAGAGGTTGGCGCAAACCACATTCCTGTCCTTACTGGATTATGCTGACTTCTTGTACTGCCAAAGCCCTGGCTCTGCACTTGCCAAACTTGATACACTCTACCACAGAGCCATTAGGTTCATCACTGGGGCACCGTACTTCACTCATCACTGCTCGTTATATTCTGCAGTTGGGTGGCCTTTCCTCTAGTACAGAAGGCAGAGAAATGCCATGTTCTGGACTTACAGAGCTATCACTGAAAAATTACCCCAATAAATTTCAGACTGTCATCCACTAAGTGTGGTAGGTAAATATGCCTGAGAAATGCCTCCTATATCTCTCTTACTGTTTCCAGGGTCAAATCATGCTTTGGTAGGTCTCAATAAGTTATGTGCTACCTAAACTGTGGAATGACTTGCAAAATACTTTGAAATTGGTCCTCCATATCACTTTCTCAGCTTTCAAAATGCTTTATGCTTGTTCTGATGAGGAATCATGTATTTGTTTCCCCAAGTAGCGACTTGTTTCCGAACACAAAGTAACAACATCATCCTGTCACCAGCTACCTATCAGACCCCAAGTAGCGACTTGTCTCCTAACACAAAGTAACAGAATCATCCTGACACCTGCTGCCTATCAGACCCTCTACCCTCTCCCCCTCCACTGGTACCCATAACGTTATAAGAGTGTTCAGTCATGGAGGCCCTTGAGTATATCCCACTGATCGTTGCCACTTGCCCTCTCAGTCCTAGTCTCACCGTACTGGCCCTCTTCCTCTTCAAGCTCTTCACTGCTGCCCACCCCTTCCCACTTGGTACTGTTTCAGGCCTGCTTCACACAATATCCCTCCACATTCTCATTCAGTTCTCATCATCCATGTTTACCATTCAATCGTTTGTAGACTGTGTACATATTACTTACCAGGTATCTGCCTTCTTCATTCCGCCTGTATTTTGTATATTCTCTGTGGTTATCCCCTTGGACTTTGCTATAGTGTAAATTGTCTCGAGCATATTCTACCCTGGTGTTTGAAAATATTACTGCATGTACAATCTATTCCGTATGCTGAACATGTATACTGTTTGCCTTATCTACTCTGTGACTAAACATACATACTGTCTGTATAATTTATTCTGCATATTGAATATGTATACTGGTATATATATCTTACTTTGTTTAAGGAACATGTAAATGGTATATATAACTGTTCTTGTGTACTATCTACAATTTTTGTTGTGTATTTTGCCCCGTGTACTGAATACGACTTTTGTCCAGGTCCATCTTGAAAATGAGCTTCTGCTCAACGATGTCTCCTCCTGGTTCAATAAAAATGTTTATTGATTGATTGATTGATTGACCAGCATAATAAGAAGACCAGGACACTGTAGTTGCATTATACTTTTGTTGCATTGACTTCACCTGCCTGGCTTGGGCTCATGGTGGATAATGCCCTTTAGTAACTAACTTGTAAACTGAATTTAAGCAACACTGTGCTATTTTGTTGCACGTTATATCTGGTATAAGATTCATGTGTATTATGTATAAACACTGAAAATACCAATAAAAACATTCATGGCAATAAAAAGAACTGGGCCGAAGACTGTCACACTGCACTGAGTGGCCCATATTGATGGGCCACTCAATCACTGAAGTAGAGGCACACTGCAATCATGCCCTCCTACTCTTCCAGTCATCTGATACTCAGTCTTATTATGGCCCTTACAGTAAATCTGTAGTAGGCCAGTTTGCTTTTTAATTTGGCTTCCAACACTGTGGAACATTGTCATTCTCCCTTATGTCCAACTCTCATGGTTCCTCCACTCTCTCAAAGCACTCCTACTGTGCTAGCACACTTCTCAAAAGCATTAATTTGCAACTAGCTACAATCTCTTCCTCTTCTCTCCAGCACTGCCACAACTCCTGCCCTTTTCACCCTATCTGTTCTGACCCGTTACAGCACTTACTGTACTGCATAGTTTAAAATTAGGGATGTGCAGGAGCCAAATATTATTTCCCAAATACTAAGAGTTCCCAAATAGGAGACTATTCATTTTCCCGAATACCAAGATTAGTAGGGCTTATCTCAAATAGGGGACTATTCATATTCCCAAATACCAGGAGTAGTATGGCTCATTTCCAAATAGGAGACTATTCATATCTGTGTAGTAACATTCTGCAATCTGCAGAAATTTTAAAAAAACACCCTCACCCTCCTACTCAGCACAAAAACATTTAAATGGGATCCCTGTCTCACACCCTCTGTCAGCAGTCCAAGACCCCACCACACACCCACAATTGTCTTTATAAAATTATTAAATGTTAAATAAGACCCTACGACAGGCATGCGACACAACCTGCCCTCCTTCATGGCTAGATGCCTTCTGATGAATGAAAGCTATTGTGTGCTTACTTGCTCTGTACAGTAAAACCAGCTGATCACACGATCACATGACCAGCTGGTTTTACTGTACAGAGCGAGCAAACATGTAAGACCTTTCATTCATCAGAAAGTAGCCGGCTGTTGAGAAGAGCAGGTTGTGCTGGCTGCCTTCTAACCCAGAGCTGGGTGCTGGGAGAGGGGAGGAGGGTGATGAGTTGGGCGTTGACATGGTGGGGGATGTGGGGGGATTAAAATAGTATTTACTTTTTGCTGGTTGCTCATCATGGGTTTTTATTTAACATTTAATAATTGTTTTAAAGCCAAATGTGGTTGCTGGAGGGGGTGGTGGGATGGGACTGCTGACACAGGGAGGGAGGGATTGCATTTAACTGTATTTGAGTTGTAGCTTTCTTTTGTTTGTTTGCTTATATTTATTTTGTTGAGTTTACTGACTACCTGAATACCTTTTGACTGCTGAATACTTAATATTTGCCAGATATCTGAAACAGATACTCACACAGGTCTACTTAAAATTCAATGTACACTGTCATTTTGTAGGACCCTGTAACATAGGCATTTTGGACACTTTTGCATTGTTTATTTTACTCTGCAATTTATTACTTTGTACCCAGCATTTTGTTTCTGTACATATACCTGTTGTTGGCACTATATTTGTTACTGCAGTATTACTTCCACTTGTAACCCCTCCCAAGGTCACATGTGGAAATGAGCTACAGCTTACCATGCATATCCTGGTCACCAAATGCAGCATAAACACTTTTGCATGAATAAATGAAGTAATATTGTTCCTCTAACAAATGTCTGAGTATACGCACAGTACACTATCAAACACTTTTAGATTATGTTGGCCCAGTGGAGGGCTGAGGCACCACGTGCTTTACCTCCCACCACACTGGCTACCTAAGTTTTGGAACTGACTCAGATCACTTGGGTGCTGGCCAGGAGAGGGAGGATTGAACATCCATAGGACTGCTCTCCTCCCTCGGGCAGGAGGTTTTGCATGGCTTGCTGCTAGACTGCCACCTAGCAGCTGTTGGGTGGCAGCACATGCAACACCAGAAGAATGGGAAGGGAACCCATGAAGAGGATGCTGGGGGAGTCTCTGTGGAGGCAAAGCTTGCACTTCATGCCCATTACATATATGTGGATCCAAGGTGAGAATTGGTGGGGGAAAATAAATGGCAGGAGGATGATGACTGACCCCTCGCAGGTCCAACACCAGGGACTGTGCAACCCTTCAACAGTCCTTTGGCAGAGAACAATGATGGAAGAGTAAGTCCCATGGAAGCTGGGTGACAGGCTGAGGGGTTGTTTGGAAGGGATAGCTGAGAAGAAAGCAAAAAACAGAATATGGGTAAAAAAAAAACACTTCTACATTGCCTATGCTGGGGATGAGGGAAAAGAAAATCATGGCGTCTCATCCCACTCTACTGGCTGTGACCCCTAACTAAAGCTTCATGTGCGAAAGGAACTAGCAAAAACATACAAGCCATTACAACTGGACCATAATAAACAATCCATTTTTGTCATGAGTATTTACATTAGTCAGAAATACATTGCTCATATGCTGTGCTGGCCAAAAAACTCATTAGAGTTTTCTTCAAGAAAGCTGGAAAGGCTTGCGTTTAACCTTATCCTCACCCACAGCCCAGAATATACTGTCCAACAAGTCTGCCTCTTTATCTGCATCTGAAATAGTGGCTAAGTGCCTAGTGATTTATGCAGATGTCTTTTAATAGTCTGTACTGTGCCTATAAAGAGACTAGTCTCCAGTTCTGTCAGTCCCTACCCTTTCACCCACACTACAGTGTTAGCCAGAGGTAATGTCTTAGAATATCTAGATATAACAGAGGAGAACCCCATTAATGTCAGTGGGATTTCCTTTTATACATTATCTGGACGTGCAGTTTCTAAATCTTTACATATTTCTGGCAACCACTGTATATGCTGTACATCACAGTGGGAAGTAGCCTGCACTATACCTGCTCACATTGTACCTGATCCTGTGGTTAAACAAAGGTCTTAAGTCTCAGTACCTCACCTTTCCTCAGTACTAAATACACCAGAGTGTAGGGAAATCTGCATTGCACCTTCCTCACATTGCAACTGGAACTGTGGATAAACACAGAGCTTTAGTCTCCAGTGCTGTATGAGTTTTGACTTTCACCCACATTAAATTCATCACAGTGAAAGGATGCCTGCACTGTACCTGCCTACGTTGTACCAGGCAGATCCTGTGGACATTTACAGGGCTTCAGTCTCCAGTTCTCTTGGTTCCTCACTTTTTACTAGTACGAGAGTCATCACAGTGTGGTGAAGCTTGCACTGCAGCTGGCTCAAACTGTATTGGCCCTTTGGATAAATAGATGACTTCAGGATGCGGTATTCCCAGTCCCACTCACACTTCCCCAGTACTGACCATATCACATTGTAGGGAAGCCTGTTCTATATCTGCGTCACACTGTACCTGGTCCTGTGGCTAGACAGAGGACTTCATTGTCCAGTGTTTCTAGTCCTCCCTTTCACCCTCGGAATACATTAGTGTTGGAGAGCCTGCACTGTGCTTACCCCACTGGCTCTGATAGACTAAGATATCCTGATACCTACAGGCAAAGATTCTGGGAAGATATGACACAGGCCTGTAATTCTGTATAACTTCCATATCAATGATGGTTTCTCAAAGAGGTTTCCACCCCCATCGTCTTAATGGTAGCAGTGGTACCCCTCCTTCACAGAGTGTTTAATGATTTATGAAATAAACAGATACAGGGTCTCCTGCAACCAATTGCCAAACATGTAGGCACTGGGTCCAATAAACAGTAGGTGGGATGTAGCCCCAAGATCACCCAGAATACCTTACTGTTCAAAACTGGACAGACCTCCCCAGGATAGTCACCCACCTAAGCCCAGCCTCAAGTGATCACTACTGGCCCATGACAAGCCACTTGAGATGATCGTAGCCTACACAAAGGACACCTTGTGAAGGAAACCACATTAGATGATTCCAGCCTACACAAGGACACCTTGTCAAGGAAGCCACATGATATGATTCCAGCCTACACAAAGGACACCTTGTGAAGAAACCACATTGTATGATTCCAGCCTACACAAAGGACACCTTGTCAAGGAAGCCACATGAGATGATTCTAGCCTACACAATGGACACCTTGTCAAGGAAGCCTATGAGATGATTCCAGCCTACACAAAGGACGCCTTGTCAAGGAAGCCACATGAGATGCTTCTAGCCTACATAAAGGACACCTTGTCAAGGAAAAATCAATTGAAAACTCGCTGTATTTTTCTGCAGATTAAACTCTCTCAGATAACAAATAGGTAGGATTAAGCAACCTGCATACCATGTGAAAGAGTTAAGCTGGACATTCTCCTCACAGGAATCATCCTTGACAGGAACTCTATTTTTCAGCGTGACTGCCACTGATACTCACCATGTTTAGTTCTCAGTGCTAATCAGGCTTCCACTTACTGGGACCTCTGCCAAAAGGGTTCAAACCTCCATCCCATGCCTTTCAACTGCCTCAACTTTTTCAATACCACTGGAAGATGTGGTGGGATGTTAGGGATATACACAGTATGGTGCAAAAGAGTCAAGAGCAGATGCAAGAGCCAAATCATTACTCTTCATGGTCCCCTTAATTTCCCCAGCATGAGATGACATCCTGCTCAAGATTCCAACACTACCGGGAGTTTGCTAGACTTCAAGTTGTATTTAGGACAGTATTGACCATTACAAGGGGGGTAGTATAATGCGGGGGCCCGCACAAAGAAACATCATGGCAGATGATCATAGGACCTAGTTATCAAGTGAGTCCGGTGACAGATGCATGCAGGAGAACTGTGGCCTTCTTCTAATTGGTGAGCGCCCCAGTGAACCTCTAATTGGCCAGGGCACATGATATAAGCAATGAAGCCAGAGAGTGGATTCTCCATAAGATATAGATAAAGTAGGAGAACCACAGCTCAGAATGTCAAGGTAAAATGTGATGCCTTTTTCCTAACTGATGAGGAGGTCACTTTGTCACAGTGGTCAGGATTATTATAATTCAGCTGAAAGGTGAGATCAAGAACCCCTCTAACAATATAAAACAAGTAAAATATTGTTGTTATTTGAAACAATTGCTGGCTTTTAAAGCAGCAGAAGTTGGGGGAGCAGCCCTGGTACCTTAATTGGATGCTTTTGTTTGATCACACACCAGGTGCACCCCTTTAACTCTTGTGAAAATATGTTGTAAATGTGATGGGCTAAGCTTGCCAAACCCCCTTTTTACTGGACCCCACAAAGAAACATCATGGAATGATGATCATAGGACCTAGCTACGAAGTTAGTCCAGGGACAGTTAGATCAGCAGGATATTGTTAACTCAAAGAGATTAGTTACAGCTGTCATAGCTAATACATACTTCTACATCCCTACAAGTACCGAGTTGTAGTAACAAGCAATGCAGTACCTGGACACAGTAACAAGAAATACAATACAGTGACATAGTAACAAACACTGAAATACTGGGACATAGTAACAAGCAATACAATACAGGGACATAGTGGCACTGGGTCAGAATAGCACTGACAAGAATGCTGATGGCAAGAAGAGCACAGAAAAAATAGCGCCAATATTTATTTTGTGGGGGCTCTGCCCCCATACCCCTGACACAGGAGGCTGTGCCCCCCGCACCTCCCCTGATAAGGATTCTTACTCTGGGGGCAGCAGATCACGGGGCAAGAAAAAATATGTGGAGCCATGGAATACTGTTTCTATGACCCCTTGCACCAGTATTAAAGTCCCGATTGGCAAAACATTTTGGAGACATGCTTAGAACCCTGGTCTCCACTGTTGCCTGGCCAAGCTGTTCTATGCCCCAGCCCTCCACACCACAGGAGCAGCCCAGCTAGGCCTCCTGGATTATGCTGCCCTTGTCCATATAGCAGTGCCATGGGCAGTGACCAGTAATGTGCATATGGCTAGCGCTGCAAATTCCTGGTCGCTGTCCCTGGTAGTGCTATACAGACTAGCGCTCTCTCGACTGGCGCTATAAATGTAGCACTTATCTAACTGGGTACCGAACAGGCTAGCAAGCAATGTAACACTGCAACATAGCATAGCAGCATGCAATACAATACTGGGACAGAGCAACAAGCAATACAGTACCAAAACATAAAAATACAATGCTGGGAAATACAATACTGCCATAACAAGCACAACTATTCTGGGGCATAGTAACAACGATACCGACAGGGTCACCCTGGGAAATTAAGGGTGTGCGCCTATGAACAGTAATACTGAAACAAACCTCACACTCCCACCAATACCCAGCTAAGGAGGACAAGTAACAAGAATTGCAGTACAACACTTTTATTTACTCACAGTTCATACAGGGATTGAGAAAGTGCCTGTATTGGCATGAAATGATGTCAGGTGATAGCCTGGCTACAGACTGCTGGGGCCTTCTACCTAAACAATATGCCAGCACTTAAACTTTTGGAATATAATTGTGAGTAAATAAAAGTTGTGTACTACAGTTCTTGTTACTTGTCCTCCTTATGCAGATAATGATGGAGTGAGAAGGTTGTTTTGGTACTGGTGGCATAGTAACAAGTAAAGCAGTACTGGAACACAGTAACAGCAAAGCAATACCGGGGCGAACAGTAGCACCAGAAGCAATTCATTACTGGGACAAAGAAAAAGAACAATAGTCAATCATGTATGCCCAATTTCATACCAGATTATCACTAGATGTGCCTTGGCCAATGCCTCAGTGGCAGCTCGGGCCCTTCCCCCAACCCCAACCACTTCCCTGTCTTTGTTTTCATAAACCCCTTATTGCTATCCAATGCTGTCTTAAAGCCTATCATTGCCTCCACATTTGCCACCTCCTCTGGGCAGGCTGTGCATCCATCCACCACTCTTTCCATGGAGAAGTATTTCCTTACAGCCATCCTTTTTCTAAACAAATTTAGTATACTTTTTCCCTGCTGCTGAGGCTCAGCCCCAGCCCATCCCAGACCCCCACCTCATCCACTGGATTTACCTCCAGGCAGAGGATAACCCTGGATTGCCCCAGGGTGGGGCCACTGTACCAGCACAAACCCATGGTGACGAGAGGCGGGTTCTGGTAGAGGAGCCTACCAGCATTGCTTCCTGGCTTACCCCACAGGGTGGGTTGTGGAGTCAGGCTGGTCACACTGGAAGACAGGATAAGTCAATTGCCAGAGTGCCGCGGTAGATAACGGAGCCAGGAGAGCAGGGCATCATATAGGCAACCACTATTTTTGCTTAAGTTCCGGATGGGAGGTGTGGCATGCAATGACGGTGATGCAGATCATCAGCATCCGGCACACCTCCCAAGAGATTCCAGGCACCCATCACAGCAGAACCCCAGCTTCCACCAGGGGTACGTAGTGTGCCAGTCACATAACCCCTGAACCCTCCCAGAGAGGAGGCTGCCATATTTCAGCTCAGTCCAGCTCCTCCCTTCCTCCCCCTTGGCTGTCCCTGACAACCCGGCTCATTCGAATCTGTCCTTACCTCCTTTCTGAACCTACCCTTGCACCATGTTATAACTGTGCCCCTGGCTCTTGATCTTTCTCACTGCTGGAACCGGTCATGACACTACTCTGTTCATTCCCATCAAGTATTTAAAGGTTAATATCATGCCCTGTTTGTCCTTTCTTGTCTCCATCAAGTGCAGGTTTAGTCTGACTAGGCACTCCTCTAGTTTTCCTTGGTGACTCTGTATTATATTTGTAGCTTGCCTTGGACAGACTCTATATGGTACTTACCCTTTCTAGGGCATGAGCTCAAAAGCTGAACATAGTTCTAATGGTGCAACACATGGCTCCATAGGGGGAAATAGTACCTTCTTTCTCCTTCTGGATAACTTCCTCCCTATAGATCCCAGTATCCTGTTTGCCTTTCTGAGTTCTTTGGTGAACTGGGCCTATGGCTTGAGACTATCACTAATGATAAATTCTAATTTCCTTTCCTCTGTGGTCACATGTCTTATTTTTTACCCTGTCCATAAATCTGTCCTCTGGTTAACCCTGGCTGTACTTAAAGGTGATGTTTTGTCTGGAAAAGCCTTGTCAGTCTGTTTTGCACAAAGATTTGCATACCCATCATGCCTTACACCAGGATTGAGGCTTTGAGTATAATTGTGATTTGGAGAGAGCACAAAAACAAACTATTTGGATATTTCTTCTCCTCTGCATCCTTTTATGGCTCCCATGTACTACTCTTGCTGCACTACTGCCTCTTCAGCATGCTTCCTCTGGGGTTTTAAAGTGACCATCATCCCAGGGGTCTTGACGTGAGTACTTGGCTGCATGAAGCGATGATTGCGCTAACACTGAGGAGCCCCTACTGGAAGAAGCATATCTGTACTTTATCATTCTCAGTAAATAGCAGTATAATTCTGTTTAAAAGGTACTGTCTGCTCCAGTGAAGTCTTGTCAGCCTGACTTATACAAGGCCTTACATATCCATGGTATCTTGCACTGGGATTGTTTTTTTAATGTGTGTGATTTGTAGAGAGGGGTTTGGTGAGCCGGGTGAGTTCAAGTGGAACAAGGGGACGATTAATTCACTAGAGGCCTAGACATTGTTGGACTGGTAAAGGCCTAGATATGAACTAGACAAATGGAATGGACCATAATTCTTTTCCTGTCTGTATCCATCTACAGTAAAGAAACATAGAAACATAGATAAAGGCGACAGAAGAAGACTGAATGTCCATCCCGTCTGCTTGGAGTTCCCTATCTGTTCCAGAATCTATTGTTTATATGGGGTTTTATCCCTCCTGGTCCACTCCACTGCTGATCTCCCTCCCTACTGCTACCAACCTGAACAACTACCAGACCCTTCACTATGTCCCAGCCAGACTTAAAACTATTTATAGTCTTAGCGCCCACCTCCAACAATGTACTTTTATACTCTATCATCCTTGCATGGATGCCATACACTACTCTTCCTATAACTTGCTCTTTGCCATCTCATTCTGAGAGCTTTAAATGTCCATTGACTTGGGATTTTGACTGGGTGCTTGGCTGAGACAATGACTGCAGTGCACAGAGGAGTCCCAGTGGGACAAAACATGTTTATTTCCTTTGTCACTCTCATCCTATACTGCACCAGATCTTAGAAGCCTGTTTAAAAGTGATCTCTGTTATGGCAAGGGTTTGCACACCCATGATGCCTTACATAGATCGTGAGAATGCTGCTGAGGACAAAAAGGTCCAGGGTACATCCAGTCTTGCACTGCAATGGAGGCTTCAAAGTATGTGTATGCTTTGAAGAGCTGCACAAAGACCAAGCGATACAATAGCAGAAGACAGTAGCAAGCAGTACAATTCCATTTACTTTTTTTAAGTGTTTTTCTATCAAAGCATCACTGATGCTGTCTTAATGAGCCTCCCCCAAGATATGGCAAAAATCTTGGGCCTCAATTGAAAAAATTGTTGTGCCTCGCCATAGGCCTCCCGATGAAGCCTTGCGGTTGCTATGTTGGGGTGTTTGTGAACCTGACAGGTAACACTAGTTAATGAAATAAATTTACAGTATCATAAATGCTGTGTGCATATTTTTTCTGTTTTTTTGCAACAGAAACAATACCGTGCACTACTTTGCACCGTACACAAGGAACAGCGTGAAATGCTCTTGAATAATTGATTTCATTTCCCTGGGTTTGTTTGCTTTCATGTTCATCCATCTCTTCGTGCAAAACATCAATGACCAAAGCATCACTGCACTCTACTGTGAAAATTTTGAACTGCTCCACTTGTTTTCCTTTTAGAGCACTCATTAGCATTTTAGCATCTGAAGATTTTAAAGGGAGCTCTCTTTTTACTATAGTTATTCCAGGCTTTCATCACTGTTCTTAGCTATTTTCGAACAACCTTAGTGTCCTCACTTGTAACTAAGGTAAACACACATGAAACAGACACAGCTCCATGAGCTTATCAGACAATGAGTGCTCAGAAAAAGTTGAGAATAGTGACAAAATCCTGGGGTAGCCTCATTAAAGAAAAATTCCATGGTTTTTAAAATTGGGTTTTCAATACAGTAACCCATTACCTTATGCTGATGATAAAGTTGTGAGGTAAAAACTGAATGTTTTACAGGAGGAAAAGGATCAATAATTGTGCCAAACAGATGGTCAGTGATCCCTTCCACTTCCCAGTCTGCAGGGCCCTGCCCAGCGAGTCAGATGTTGTGACATCTAACCAGGAAGAGTGCGGGATGCCACACACAAGTCAATGAGGAAATTTTTCAGAGCTGTTTTTATTAAAGCAACCTTTGAAACAAAAAAGCCATTGCTAAATGAATATGGCCCCTCTTTGTTCAGCAATGGCTTTCATTTACATCAAAGAGTAGCTTTAATTAATATAAAATAGTTCTAGAAATTCCTCCCATGACTTGTATGTGGTGCACCCGCTCTCCTGAATTAGGCGTCCTAAAAATGTCTGAGTAGGGGCAGGATCAGCAGAACTGAGTGAAGAGGATCAGCTAGCCATCTGTCCGGCAAAATCTTTTAACCCCTAATCTGCCATAGTGAAAGTATGGAAAACATTTCATTTTTACCTCAGAACACTATCACCAGCATAAGGTAATGGGATAATTTGTTGAAAAACCCAGTTTCTAAAATCATGGAACTCCCCTTTAAGGAGGGAGTACAGCCAAAAGTAAATTCAGAGTCTGGAGCAGCATATCCCCAATCAATCTCATGCCAAAAATAGATATCTGAGTTACTTTGTTTGAAAGTTACCAGTCATTTTGGGACCCTGATTTCACTGCCTGTTCAAACAAGCCAGTTTCAGTATAGAGTTGCTTTTGATGTCATAAATTAATGAGAACTCACAGCCTAGTCTGCCCTGCAAGCTACTTTATAGGACTTGTTTCTCCAAGATTATATGAAACTGTCTTTAAACAGCTGCACTCGGCATGTGCTTTCGTAAATAAGATGTTTCAGCTGTTACAGTTTACTAGAGATTACATTCAGCTGTTACAATTTACTAGAGACTACATTTTTTTTCAATTTCAATGTTCCTTTCCAAGATATACAGCATATCTTGGTAGTCCAGCTAAAAAGTCTGTACAGAAAACATTTGAAACCATTTGCCTCTCCACTATTATTCTCACAGTGCCTTGGTTTATGACATCATAGTGTTCACCATGACAACAGACTGTTATGTCACAAACAGCAATTGTGTGGTTAGCAGGGAAGAGACAGATACATTTTGAAAGACTCTGTGAAATAATTGCTGCATTATCTACAATATTTAGTAGACCAACAGCAAGGGAAAGTAAAAACAAAATAAAGAATGAAAACAATAACGTTAAAACATACAGGCCAGATATTCAAAAGGTTTACGCATGGGCAATAGGTTCACCAAGCGCAAAGTCCATGCATAATGCGATATTCAACGAGAGGCATTGCTACACAGAAACGCAGCGCAATGCAAATGAAGGTATGCGCAACCGAAGGGGTGGAACCATGCATAAAGTGCGCAATGTGATATTCAAAGGCTTGCTCAATGCGTACAGTGGATCAGCGGAAGTTGCGCCGCCGTGAAATGAGCCAAATAAAAGGCTCAAGGAAGAGGCGCAAGAACGCGACCAGGGAATTCATGAGGCAGCAAGACAGAGCAGGCCACAGCAGGAACCAGTGCAGGCCAGGGAGTGTACAGGACAGAATAGGGCAAGTGAAGGTGTGTAGGGCCACAGAGTGCAGAGGCCAGTAGGTGTACCCGGTGCAGTGGGTAGCAGTCAGGACAGCGGGTTAACAGATTAACAACAGCTGGGGGAGACACAAGCCAGGGAGATGGACAGTGCCAGCTTCACATGGAAGCTGTAATGAGGGAGTAGAAGGCATGCTGCAGGGGACGTGGCGTGGAAGGGCCCGTCGGCGTATGCCCCCAACAGGCAGTACCTGCCCGGATCAGCTTTGAGCTGTATTCAGACATAGATTGTGGCCGGTACTGCCTGAACAGGGCAATACTGAGGCGGCTCTGTGAGCTGTGCAGTGATGTGATGTAGGCATCCTCACGACGGAGTGACTTCTGTCAGTGGAGACAAAGGTAACAGCCTGTATGTGCTTGCTCACCACGGGTACCTTCCAGAGGCCAACAGAGGACACCATAGGCATAACACAGTCAGCCACATCACGCATCCTCACCCAATTCCTCAGCACACTGCTGCCACATGCTGCAGAGTACATCCATTTCCCCAGCACCGCGGCAGAGTGTACAGCAAACATACAGGAGTTCCACAGGGTAGCACATATGCCTGGCATGCTAGAGGTGATAGACTGCACCCATGTGGCCATTCGCATGCCACCTGGCCCTGATGGGGCTGCCTATCACAATCGGAAGGGGTTTTTCAGTGTCAACTGCCAGGTGATGTGTGATGCCAGTGGGCGCATCATCAATGTCTGTGCCACGCACACTGGTGGAGCAAATGATTCATTCATATGGTAGCAGTCAGCACTGTGCCATTGATTCGAGAGTGGGGACATTCCCACAGGACATCTAGTGGGTGAGTATGCATGTAGGATTGGCAAAGCGGGGGCAAGGGTGGGTAAGCCACAGGTGCCATGGGAGTGGCACACAGGGTTACGGCAATATGAGCCTGAACATGACACTAACCTCCACTATCTCACACAGGTGACAGTGGATACCACTCTGTCCCTGGCTGCTTACACCCTACCGGTGGCCCACGATCCCATCGCAGCAACGCTTCAATGAGGCGCATGCCACCACACGCAACATCATCGAGCGGGTGTTTGGGATGCTGAAGGCACGCTTCCAATGCCTAGACACCTCCGGCAGTGCCCTACAGTACAGCCCCTCAAAGGCCTGTGGGATATTCCTGGCCTGTTGTATCCTGCACAACATGGCCAAAGACTGTGGGATACCCGTACAGGTCGAGGAGGGGGACAGTGATGGGGTTGCTGGTGACGCCGGTGATGATGGGGATGAGCAGCCCCCCCTTGGGCGGCGTGACCCCCGACTAATCCGGCTGACCCAGCTGCACCGGGACACCATCACAGAGGAGCACTTTGCACAACACAGGTAAGTCATGGGGCCATGTGCAGCCAACACTGTCAGGGCACAACCCACATACACACAGGGAAACACACCAGGGGTGCATGGCCGAGGAAGTGGTGGTACAGGAGCACAAACACACAACCAGGAGGGTGAACAGTCACACGCCACATGGACAGACACAAACACACACACCAGGCACAAAGTGCACAGGGGTCAGGTGCACAGCAGAGCAGGAACAGGCATGAGAAACACACACGTCCACAGGCCACCACCACCACCTGTACTGTCCATGTACATGTGTCAGATGCTGGGCACCCTTGCACCTTGGTGTACAGTGCAATGCAGGCATCATCATGCACATGCACCTGTGGACAGCAGTCGGGAGGGTGTGCAGGTGGTCCGTGTGTCAGCGTGTAGGGCAGGGCACCCACTGGTGCACTGCCCACCAAAAACACACATTGCACACAGGGCAGCACCAGACAGGGCCCGCACTGGGAGACAGCTCAGTCATGTGGCACAGTGCCACGGCCACCTCGGATGCATGGGCGGCACCACCCGAGACCCAGCAGCACTGGCAGGCTGAGCATGGGCCACATGGGGTGGCACCGATGGACCACCAGGAGTCCCACTGCATGAACATGACCTTGTCCACACAGGGATCTGCAGCATACCGAACATACCTGCACCAGGGGTGCTTGGGATGCCCACAGCTGAACCCGGCATCGACAGGGTGGGTGTCGACACGATGCCGGAAATGGGGAGTGGATAGCATACTGCATGGTGTGAGTGGCACAGGGGCACCTGACTGTGTGCCCAATGTGGCCACGGCACTGACCACTGCCTGTGTCAGCCTGTCGATGGCGGCTGTCACATCCACCCGCATATGGTCAATCCGGGACAGGATCCTCTCGTTGTCCCTGCTGTGCCACTCCAGAGCCATACACAGTGCCTCCATGGATGTTGCAACCCGCATCTGCTGCTGTACTGATGCCTGCAGCAGGCAGGGTGTGCTCATCAAAGAGGTCGTCTGCCTCATCGGCAACCTGTCCCTCAGGGTCTGGAAGGGCCTGATGTACAGCACCCCTTGAGGGTGGGTGCTGCTCACCAGGACCAGGTATGGTCATGTCCACAGGCGGTGCACCTCCATCACCACTGAGCCCTGTACCCCCCAGTCCCAGTGGGTGACTGCTGCTGCTGCCCCTCCGCCTGCTGTACCCATGGGATCAGTGGTTCCCCTGATGTGGCCGCAACAGTGCCAGTGACCTGCACAGCCACCAGTGCTGCCCCATCGGTGCTGACAGGCACAGCCTGGGACTGTGCTGACATGCTGGCACACACGTCGGAACCAGCTAGATCCATAGGCGTGTGCTGGCCTGCTGTGTGTCCAGTCTGTGACACACACATGTCAATGCCCATAGTGGTCAGTGCATCATCGATGGTGCAGGTCTGTGCCATAGCCACAGCCACAGTGTGCTGGCATGCTTGGATGCCAGACCACCGGGACACAGGAAGGGCACTCTCCACACCTGTCTCAGCATCAGTGAAGGCAGATGGCCATGCACACTGCTGCAGTGCACGCCGGCAATCTGCGGAGGTGGATGGGCCCTCCTCCAACCCTGGGTGGCTGTCCACAGTGGACAGGCCTTCCACTGCTGACCTCTGCAGATGCATAGGATCTGTAACAGAAAGGAAAGACATGTTAGTGCATGTGAACTACCTTCCCCCCCAACATGATATACCATGCAGTGCTGGGCTACCACCTGTCTGGAAGCCACCTCAGGCACACCCTCAATGGCACTGTGCTGCATGCTTGCAGTGAGCATGTCCTCCGGCGGGGTCAGCTGCACCACCTCCGGCTGTCCACCACCTGTAGCAGCATGTGCCGCCCTGATGGCTGCAACCTTCTCCTTCACCCTCCTCCTGTCAGTTCCCATCTTCTTTTTGCCCTCCTGCATGGAGCGCTGGTGGCTGCCTTGCAGGTTGATGGCACATGCCACCCCTTCCCATGTAACTTGTGGCAGGGCTAAATAAGACCCTGACCCATTTGTTATGCAGAAAAGGTTAAACTGAAGGATCTGTTCTATCCTCTCCTTTTCTATCTCTTGTCTGCTTGATTGCACAATCAAATTTTCTTGTGAGATCTAGGAACTGATCACTTTGACGGTCTTGTGACTACCCTCCCCCCATTATCTCTCTATCTTCACTTGCTGTTTCTATTTTTTCTTTCCCTTTGCATATCTGCAGTTATAAAAAAATATATGTGAATCTTTGTGTGAAACTGGGATCCCTTGGTTTGAAAATGTATATAGTTATAATCTAGCCACTGTATGTACACTAAATTGTTGTCTTCAAATGACGTGTATCCTTATGCTTTGTAATCCCTTGCTATAGAATGCCTTGTTAAACTTTATCTTGTTAGTATGTATGTCCAAAGGATATTGTATTCCTCAATTGTCTGTATCTCTGTACCTGTTCTCTCTGTATTTTGTAGTTGTACTCTCCCGGGTTGCACCTGAAAATAGACATTTGATTACCTAGTGTGCCTACCCAGTAAACAAAAGCGAAATAATACATATTGTTGAAATGATTGCAGAAAAATGTATTGAACTCCGGAGTTAACTTTGAGATGCAGTTTGACCTCCACAAACTCTTTTGCAGAGTTGTCAACAGGAGATTTTAGGACACTTCTATTTTGTTGCACATGCAAGGAAAGAAACTGACAAAGGTCTGACACATTTGTGTGAAAACAGGATGCCTCTTAACAAGATCAAGATGAAAAAGTAAATTGCCAGGCAAAGACTTTATACAAAGAGAGCAATCTCTTATTAGAGAGAGACTGAAATTTAGAATTAGAGATTCCTCAGATGAAGGACTTTGTTTTTTGTTTGTACTGCCTTTGTAAACAGCTATACTGAACATTTTTTTATTTTACTCTTATTGAGAATAATAAAATGCTACTTGTGAATTTTATAACTGCTCCTAGTTTTTCTATGTTTCCTGACCTATGGCTCGATGACACAACTGTGGAATGCCACAATGCCACAATCTCAGAAAGTAGCTGGGACACACACTTTGGAATGTGGCAGGAACACTGAATTTCATAATGTAGTGGTGTCATATCTTTTTAGAATGTGGCAGAGATACGCAATTTCAAAATGCTGGTACATATAGTTGACAAGTGCGGCATGGATATGCACTTTCATATTTACTGTGTCATGTATGCATAATTTAGGCATGTGGTGGTGATGCACAATTTCAGAATGTGATAGGGATGCTTGATTTCAGATTATGGTGGCAATTTGCAATTTCATAATGTGACGGGGGCACAGAATCTCAGAATATGGTGGGGATGCATAGTTTCAGAATGTGGTAGTCATCTGCAATGTCAGAATGGGGCAGGGATGTACATTTTTGGAAATGTGGTTGGATGCATAATTTTGGAACATGGCAAAGAAATGCATTTTTGGATTGGAAAGGGCATGCACAATTTCAAGCGTGGCAGTACGTGCAGTCTCAGAATGTGGCAGGATGTGCAGTTTACAATGTGACTTGGACATGTAATTTCAGAATGCAGCAGAGGCACCCACTTTCAGAATGTGGTTAGGATGCACAATTTTAAATACAGTGGGAATGAGCATTTTCAAAATATGGTGAAGATGGGCAATTTTGGAATGTGACAGTGACACACAATTTACGTAATGTGACAGGAAGGTATAATTTCAGAATGTGGCTGGGACACACAATTTTAGATTGTGATGGGGACACCCAGTTTTGGAATGCAGCTGGGAAACACAATTTCAGAATGTGGAGGAAATGCATCATTGTGGAATGTGATGAGGCTAAGCATTTTCAAAATGTGATGGGGTGCACGATTTTGGAGTACATTTGGGACACACAATTTCAGAATGTGATGGGGACATGCAGTTTCAGAATGTGACAGTGACAAACAGTTTCAGAATGTGGTGGGAATGCATAATTTCAAAATGTGGCTTAGACATGCAATTTCAGAATATGGCAATGATGCACATTTTCAGAATGTAGCAGGGGTGTGCAATTTTGCAATATGGTGGGGATGTGCATTTTCATAATGGGACAAAGACAAGCAATTTTGGAATGTGGCACTGACACACAATTTTGGAACCTGGCAGGAAGGTACACTTTCTGAATATAACTGGGGCACATCATTTAATTCACATGGCCAGGACACACAATTTTAGAATGTAGTGGGGATGCCCAGTTCTGGAATGTGGTGGAAACACAGTGGTGAGGGCGAGCATTTTGGAAATGTGATGGGGATGCACAATTTTGGGATTTGGTACAGTAGTGAAACAATTTCAGAATGTGGCAGGGATGCACAATTTCAGAATATGGCAGTGAAAATTTTAGAGTGTGGTGGTGACAGTTTCAGAATGTGGTATTGACACACGACTTCAGAATGTGGCAGGGACATGCAATTTTGGAATATGGTGGGGACGTGCACTTTTAGAATGTGGCAAAAGTCGTTGAGGCTTAGGTCAGGAAACTTGCAGATCAGGAGAAGTTGTAAAATTCGCAAGTAGCATTATATTACCATCAATAAGAATTTAAGAAAAATTTTACAAAATTACAGAAAGTTTTCAAACATAAACAGTCCAAACATAAGTCCACTCTCTGAGCTCAAAACAAAACCCAACATTAAAACTAAGCTATCCATTTCTCTCTCCCTTTCATAAGGCCCCCTTTTTAGCAGCTTAATTGGTACCTCTTGTTGAGGATAAAGTGTCTCTCTTACTTGTACAGAATTTTTCAGTTCCTTTCCTACAGGAAGCTTGTGAAAAGAACACTGTGACCCAAGCTGCAAGCTGACCTCTTGCTGACAGTTACAGTAAGAAGGTCAAAAAGGTCAAACTGTTATAACTTGGATTTATTTTCCAAGAAACCCCAAATCTTTCTACATTCATTTCAGTAATTATAACTTTATATATTTTTAGAAACCAGGAAACTCAGTTTCATATAAAGATCCACACATATTTTTATAATCATATATAAGCAAAGTGGAGACAGCAAGAAACAAAGGTAGGTGGATGAGGGGGGCATGAAACCATTGAAGTGATCAAGTCCTAGATTTCACATGAAAACTTGATTGTGCAATCAGACAGACAGAAGGCAGAAAAAGAGAGGACAGAAAAGATCCTTGCTTTTAACATTTCTTCTGCATAACCATTGGGACAGGGTCTTACTAAACCCTGTCACAGGCAGGAATGCACAATGTCAGAATCTGGCAGACAATGGGGCCTCTGCAGGAATGCGCACTAGTACCCAGTCTGCATACCTATGCACTCATGGACAGGTGCTCGGTGCATGGTATGCATGACTGTGGGCCCCTGCAGGGCACTAGTCTGCAGCCCGGCCCCCCAGCATGCACCATTCTAGGGGATGATCAAGGGACACAGGTGGGCATCCAATCAGATGCCCATCCTGAGTCCTGTAGTGGATCCCCTGCTCCTTGCGAGCAAGGGATTCTGGAAAGGTGCAGGAATGAAAAAATAGATGGTTACCAGTGAGTGCATTAATGGCTGCCTACAGTTCACCCTATTGGTTCAGAGGGCTGGGGCAGCGTGGTAGGCAGGGTCTCTGTCATCCAACAACCTGTGGCGGTACTCTGTGGGGGGAGCACACAATATACAGCAGGGCTCCTGCTGCCATATCATGTGCCCCTCTCAGCTGGCACTCTGCACCTTTGTGAAATGTGCAGAGTGCGGGCACAGACATGATCCCATACCACCTGCAGAGCAAAGGTACACAGCTGACTGGGGGATCATGTGAACAAGGGGCACACAACCCTTCCGTGAATGGTACCGGGAGTCCACTGGACCCCACCTGTGTGGCATTCTGAATTAGGTTTGACTACGTACCGTGGATATGCGGTGCATAGGCAATCTAAACGTTTATGCATAGTCCCCAATGTCAAAATATGGTGGGGATGTGATGCGCAATTTTGTAATGTGATGGGTGCATAAAATTCTGGAATGTGGCACGAACAAGCAATTTCAGAATAAAATGCCATTATATTCTGACAGTGTGCATTCCCACTATATTCCAAAATGGCCAGTCCCTGTCAAATTCCTGGATGTCTGTCTCTGTTGCATTCTGAGACTGGCTTCCTACCATATTTTGAGATGGCACATTCCTGCCACATTCTGAGATTGCATGTCCGTCGATATCTGAGATGTGTATGCCAACGATGCAGTGAAAACTTTACAGTAATGATGATGGCGACAATAACAACAGATCACTATAACGTCTGCTCGGGACCCTGACATGACTTCCTCAGGTCTTGCACCCCCTCCCTGAATCAGCTCTGACTCGGAGGTGATTATAACAAAATACAGGCAGTGTGGGGGGCACAGTCCTCGCAATAAATACATTACTTTTCCAAAGGCACAATGCCGACCGCAGTTGCGATTGACATAGCGCCATCACTGTGACAGCGGTCAACAGATTTTCTGTCGAACTGGCATTGTAGATCCCTCTGAAATGTGCACCACCTTGACCTTCTATAGCTTTTTCCAGTGGAGCATTCCAAAACTACCTCTTGCAGCATTCAAAAATACAAAGTAGCCTTTATCTAAACATTGTAGAAATGCATGCACTGCACCCAACTCTGTGTCAGTGTTTTTTTTTTTAAATGATTACTACAACAGCAGTTTCTTAACCTTTGGAGAAACATGTCCTATAAAGTTGCTGACAGGAAGGACGAGGCTCTGAGTTTTGCTTATGACATAATCAGCTGCTCTTCAGTGAAACTGACTTTTTTGAACAGGGAGTGAAATCAGGATTACAAAATGACTTGTAACTTTTAAACAAAGTAACTTAGAAACCTAATATTTGGTGTGAGGCTTATTGAAGATATGCTGATGTAAATAATGCAACGTAGTCCTTTTGGCCAGACTCCATCCTTAAAGAGAGAGCTCCTTTTAATTACTTTATATCTAAAAACACATGCTAAAGCAGAATCAACACGTGGACCAAAGGACACATTACAAGACGGGATAAAAAGGGTGATCCAAAATGATACCAAAAAGTTAGAGGTTCACAGTTTTCACCATAATATGCCGTGCTGCTTTTATTTATTTTTTGTAAACATATTTTAAGCTGATTTGCAAAATGCATGTTGAAATAACTCAAAATGCATCACAGTGCAATATACTCAAGCAGTCAAATCAGTTCAGAAGGGCATTACAGTGCCAGACAGTCAGACGAGTAAACAGTCAAATCAGAGAGATCAGGGAATACAGTCAAGTGAGTATACTCTATCTCACATATGGTATAGAGGATAACAAGTTGTGTGGACCTTTGTCGGTCCATTAAGGGTGTGAACCAGTTATTATTTATTTTAGGCAAATTTGTATGTAAGAAAAGTTATTCATTAACTCAAATTATTTAGTTGTCTGGTTCCCTGGTTAACTTATTAGGACAGAGTTTGGCAAGGCAAATACATTTAATGATACCTTCTCCTAAGCACTACCAGTCATCCCATCCCCTTTAATCGTGGTGTTACAATACCCCGTTCAACAGTGTTAATCAGGGGTTGCCAAATTTTATGTAGCTTTATGCATGCCAGTTTCATAAACATCATAAGGTTGTTCAACCAGTGGAATGTACTGGGAAAGTCTCACTAAGCCAATGCTATGCAACCTTTTCCTTATCATTAACCAGTGACAGATCCCAAAGCCCATGTAACTTAAAGGTGCTATCTGCATCTGGTTCTGTCCTAACATGAATTTGAGGGGTTATTAGGCAGAGGATGACCAAGAACCTGCTCTATAGTAGCATGGATAGTATTCCAGAAGGGTGCCACCTTGATAGGGGTTAGAGCCACGTGGAGAAAATCTCCATCTTCTGTTCTCCATTTGGAGCAGAGTGGGTCATTAGCAGGCTGGAACCTGTTTAACTTCAGTGGGGTGAAATACATGCAATAGAAAAACTTTAGCTGTACTCTACGTAGCCTATTGGTTCAAAAGCATACATGGACGTGTTTTTTAGCCATGTTCCAAGCTTTTTTGACAGTGTCTACACCCAAATCGGTCACCCAATCCTGTAGTGCTCCACTGGCTGGTACCAGGATTGCACCCTGTAACAGTCTATAGAAAACAGTGAGAGTTTTTGTATTCAGCTGGGGATTGTTTATTACTGCAGGAGATAAAGAGGGTGTCACCCCCTGCAGATAGGATTGCAGCCTGAAGTAAGCCAAAAAAAAAAAAGTGCTGTTTGTATATCAAATTCTTGTTTAATGTCATAAAAAGATTTCAGGGCTTCATCCATGTATAAGCTTCCCACTGTGAGAAACCCATGCTTACCCGATCTTAGTAGTGTCCGATTTAGGAAGGAATTGTAGCCTTTGTTTCCTCCGAAGGCAACTTGTATGGAAGCTTGGGGGGCAGGCCCTGTGTAGTGCCTATGAACTTGTAGATCCCACACCATATCTCTCCCAGTTACCCCAGGAAGGGATTCTTACATGGTGGTGGCTAACTTTGTCTTATCGTGTATGATAGGAGGCTGTGAGACAACTCCCCATTCATTTTCTCTTACCCAAGGAATACCCAGTGTGGGATATCCTCATTGTGTTGGATAGGAAGGCTAATTAGGCCACCCAGAAATAATGCTTGAAATGTGGCAGGGCAAGGTGTCCTTGTTTAATAGACCACTATAAAGTACTTTATTTTATTCATGCCATTTTCCCTGCCCACAAGAACCTATGTAAAATACAGTTTAATAGCTTAAAGAATTTGTCAGGGACTTTTATGGGGAGACTTTGAAACAGATAAATACATCTGGGTAAACTGTACATTTTTATAGTGCTAATTCTACCTATGAGACTGATAGGTAGGGTCTCCCACTGCTCACATTCCTTTTATTATTCCAGAGAGCAGGGGTGTATAGTTTTCTTTGTATAGGAGCTTTAGCTTACTAGAGATCTTGATAGCTAAATGTTTTAAAGATGGAACCACTCTCATGTTAAGCAGATTGTGGTGAAGATATTCAGTGGAGCCTTTCCCCGAAACAATAATCTCGCTTTTCGACCAATTTAGTCTATGGCCTGCTAATTTACCATTTTCTTCTAGGAGATCTTGGAGTTTGGGCATGCTATTACTGTGCTCCTTCAGATCTAGCAACAGATCATTGGCAAATAAGGTTAATTTGTGGGGTGTTTTCCCCAACTTTAGTCCCACTGTTTGCTCTTCCAGCCTGATTGCTTCTGCCAGGGGTTTCAATCAGCAATGGACATCCCTGCCTGGTGCCATATATTAAGATTAACGGTTTAAATAGGATGCCATTAACCAGGATCTGTGCAGTGCATTGATTATAAAGGGTTGAAATCCATTTTATGTTGGTGGGTTTGAAGCCAGATCTTTTCAGTGCTTCAAACATATATTCCAGTTCCACACGATCAAATGTTTTTTCAGTACCTAGGGCAAGAACCCCAGCACAGATATTCTTGCCCACTTCCAAACCACATTTAAAGTGCACATGACATTGTGCTCGCCCAGCCTATCCTGCACAAAGCCTGCTTGATCTGGATGAACTATAATGGGTAGGATCTTTTCCAATCTGCCAACTATTACTCAGGCTAGGATTTTATAATTTGCCTTAAGGAGGGAGATTGCTCGGTATGATCAGTATTGCTAGGGATCCTTGACTAGTTTACGTAGGATAGTACCAGTTGCTGATGACATGGAGGAGGGCATAATACCAGAGATCAAGCTCTCCTCCATCATACCCAGCATACGCTCTTTTAGACCTGGTAGGAAAGCCTTAAAGAGTCAATGGGAAAGCCATCTGGCCCAGGGGCTTTTCCTCACCTCAAATGCCTAGCTGCTTTCTATACTTCCTCCCAGTCAATGTTGGCTTTGAGTTGGTGTGCTACGGGCTCTGCCAGTGTGATGAGGGGTGTCTCCTTGAAGAATAAGTCCAGTTCCTCACTGGTTTGGTATTCCAAGGTATACAAGGAGCTACAAAATTCTCAAAAATATTTCCCACTTTCTCCATCTGAGCACTTAGTTTCACCTGGATGCAGTTTGTATTTGGGAAAAATGTTTGGCACATTCCCTGTTCCTTAATTGCCAGCTAAGCCATTTGCCTGCCCTATCCTCCCTCATAGTAGTTGCCTGCCTGAGTCATTAACACTGCCCTTTCCCACTCGACACTGCTGAAAGCATTATATTCCCATTCAATTTCTGAAGGGCAAAGTGCCCTGCTTGGGTGGACTACGCCATATGCAATGTCTCAGCCTCCTTGATGCACTGCTCTAGTTTTGATATTTGCTGTCCATCAGCTTGTTAGCAGCAATATAACAAAAATCCAGATACCCCCTTCCCTCCCAAGTCCAAGTCATGTAGACTCAGAACAGATACCCTCTTTTCCATGTGGTAGTTAGAACATGCTAATTTACTTTAAAATAAAAACATGCAATAACAATGAAACAACCATCGTACTTTGGGCTGGTACATAAGTCCAGGAAATTGGACCCATGACTAGTGGTGGCAAAGTGGTCTCAATCCACTCCACAAAGCAAAATGGAGAAAAGGCGGATTCGCTGGAGTGTTCCACAATGCGAGCGTGAGTACTCTCGTGATTATAATGAGGAACAAGTCTATTAGAAACACTGACTTCACATTACTCCACCTCCCCGGGCCACTACTCTTCCAATTTTAAGGCGAAGTGCATTGCTGGCAGTGCACTTCACCTCACTTTGCCTTGTTTTTGAGCTCCAAAGGCAAATTTTGCAGTGATTCATGGGATTTCAGGTCACATGATATATTGATCTGCACAGCCTCAGTTCGGGGTAGTATGAGTAGGAAGGAGTAGGAGACAGTGTGCTCTGATAGCTGTCTGTAATAGGAATCTTGTAAAAGCTGTTCAAAAAGCATTTTTGCTTTTTTTTGGGGGATTCAACTTTAGTTCATTGATTGTAGGAAACCCTCCTGTGCTCATATCATCGAGCATTTTTGTTTGTGTGTGGATTTTGAATGTTAATTTACAACATTGAGTGTGTGGTGAAAGACATTGAAAGTGTACTGTGGGGAAGGAGCGTATCTGTGGTGTAGGTAGATTTAAGTTGGAGAAATAGTGATTTCTTTGTTTTTTTGTTATATTTTTGTTATATAACTGACTGTATTAATGTACACATAGTAATATTGTCAGTAATAGTACACATTTTCTTGTTGTTTGTTGCGTGGATGTGGTGCAGCAGTTCATAAGGTCAAGTTGCTTAAATTACAAATTTACAATAACATGGCATAGTACACTGAACGTTTGCATTTGTGGCACATTCCTCGTTCAGCATTGTACACTAACTGTTCTGTGTTGTGTGTGAGTATGTGTGCAGTATTGCGTGCATCAAATAATACACCTTTTATTGTGACACAGACTAGTGTAATTGCAACTAAGCGCAGCAGTGTGAACCTGCTATCCACTGCAGCTGCCTGATTTTGTACTGCGATCATGTTCTCTGTTCTTAGTTTTGCTGCTTGTAGTGCCGTAAAAATCAGCACTGTCTGTATTCAGTGCCCCCCACCCCATGTTCAAAAGGTATTTTTTACCAGACTGGATTGTTTTTGTGACCCCTTCAGCACCACTGGTTACTGAAGTTGTTTTAATTCCGTGACAGTCTCAGAGTAGTCTCTTATCTGTTGCTGAAGCCACAGTTGTTTATTTGGCTTCACATCCAGCCAGCGTCCCTCCAATCAGAAAGTGAATGTATTAAGATCTGAATTTGGTAATAATATTTGTGGCTGATCCCCCCAAAATGCCTGCAAAGAGACGTGCAAGCAAAGCTGTTTCTCACCATGGCAATGTTGGCAGTAAGATGATCTGTGGGCGTGGTAGTAGTACGCAGATGCAGAAGTGCATTGCTGATGTGAGTAAAGGTATTTCTCCTGCAATGTTTTTTATGGCCCAATCAGTAGCTTCACTGATAGTTGGAGGAGATGATGTTTTCCCAGCCGGTGGTGTTAGTGTTACTGGTGTTAGTGGTGGTGGAGGTAGTATTAGTATTGTTGCATCAAGTTCTAATTCTGACCAGTGTACCGTATCCCAAACATATTGAGTGTGAAGCAGTGCAAGTGAGTGGCAGCGTAGATGATGTCATACTTCCCAGTAACACCCCAGTAACTGAACCTGAGGATTCTGATGATCATGTCAATGATAGCATACAATGTGATATTCCATCCACCGTGGCACTTAACGTCACGCATTTTCCATGCAGTGATTCACAGTGTGGTGAAACAATATTAGGTGATGGTGGTGTAGATGCTGATGATGAATGTGATGATGATGATGATGTTGCTGTGGTTACAACATGCAGTCCACATGCTAGCACCCAAGCAGAAGATGTGGATTTGTGTGATGTTGATGAATATGATGATGATGTAATTGACCCCAGTTGGGAACCAGAGAAAAATAAATTAAAAGTGGCTGTGTCTGAGTCTGTTTGTAGGAATCCCCCCCCGTAAAAACTTGTGATCTACTGCTTTTAGTTGATGATGATGATGATGATGATGATGACCCAGTAATCAATATGATAGGTAGTCATGGTGGTCAGTTGCAGTCCAGGTGTGCAGTGTCAGAAACATCACGTGCCCCCCCCCACTTCAGTGCTTAAAATAACAGACTTAAATAAGCCACATCATGGACATGTTAAAAGCAGAGCACCACAGTCCCTTGTTTGGGATTTTTTGTTCAAGGTGCAAATGATGATTCTGTTGCAATCTGCCAGGTTTGTCATGTGTGTGTGAGTCGAGGTAAAAAGGGTAGCCATCTGGGGTCAGGAGGACAGCATATGCATCTTAAGAATAGGCACTTGGCTCTGTGGACCCATCACAAGCTGGCAGCTCATACCACAGTGGGGCATTCACCCATGTCACCGGCAACCATAGCTAGCATGTTATCCCCTTCCATAACTGTTAAGCCCAGTAGGAAATTAAACGTGTGCAGTAGTGCAGCAATAAGAGCAGAGGATTACCACAGGCATGATGAGGTGGAGGACCATAATGACTTTTAAATGTTTTCCAGTGCTGGTGAGAGTAGCAGTTTTTGCGGTGGTGGTGGTGAATGCAGTATGTCTAGTGCAAGTGGTACATCAACCCCGGTTGGCAAATCTGGCAAAATAACATCATTTCCAGGTTTGTTATCATCACCTGTGCAACTGTTTTCATCAAATGTCCACACTCCACCCCCTGCTAATGAAATTCATCACAGAGCACAACCATTTGTGATCAACAACACACCATGTGTAAAACGTTTAAGTCAGCCCACGTTGCAGGGAGCTTTTGAGCATAAGCTGAAGTACCCCCCCCCAATCATACAGTGTCACGTGAACTTAATGCTGCTGTAGCGATAATGCTGGCAATTGATCTTTTGCCCTTCTCCTTTGTGGAGAATTCTGGTTCAGCGGTTTGCTGCATGTGCCTGTCCAAAATGGAAAGTCCCATCCAGGACATACTTTTCATGCTGCTGTCCCTGAGTTGTTCCCAATTGTGTCCTACTCAGTAAGACATGCCCTTCAACATTCCTCCTCTCCATTCATCCATTTAAGTATGGATATGTGGACAAGTGGCAAAACAGCGGGGAGTTCATATCTGTGTATAACTGCACACTGGGCTCAGGTGCCGGGAGTTGTTTGTGATGTTGGTAGTGTGAATAATCAGTGCAGTAAGGTGGATTGTCGTGGTAGCAATCTTCCTGGAATTCGACAGCATGCATCGATTGCTATGCACAGTGTGACCTGTTCACACACTGGTGAGAACATGTTGGACATGGTACTGACTGAAATTGACAGATGGCTAAACCCTCTGTCCCTGAGAGCTGGGTTCATAGCAACTGACAATGGGTCAAGTGTGGTGAAATGCATCACTAATGGTGGTTTTTATCATGTTCCATGCATGGCCCACTGTTTAAATCTTGTGGTTCAGGAATTTCTGCAGCACCCTGACATAAAAGAAATGCTGACCGCTGCATGTGTATCTGCTCTCACTTTTCATGATCTGAAAGTTCAGTGACCAACCGCGCAGCTGCAGATACAAAACAGCCTGCCTCAGCACCGCTTGAAGCTGGAAGTTGTCACTCGATGGAACTCCACGTTATACATGGCAGAGAGGTTGTATGAACAATACAAAGCCATCTCAGAATATCTTGTTTCTTGTTATACACACTAGCTGTGACAGTTCCGGGGCCTCCATGTCTATGATGACTGAACAGTGGCACCTCATGGACTCTGTAATAACAATTTTGTGGCCTTTTGAACATGCCACACAGGCAGTGAGTGGTGAGTCTGCCTCCATTAGCCAATCAATTCCACTGCTGCGGGTACTGAGGCAGACATTGGTGAATGTACATCATAGCCTTGATGTTGCCAGAGACGGTGGTAACAGTATGTTGTTGCAACACATGCTGACAGTATTCAACCAGAATTGTCATGTTGTGAGCATTCAGCGTAGTGACAACTTTTCCATAGCAATAATGCTGGACCTATGATAAAAACGTGGAATTTCATCAGTACTGGAGGGAGGGCCTGAACAGGTAAAAAATATCAGTGGCCAACTGATGCGCTTGGTTCATAGGGCACAGAAGTCACGTGCCAAGGTCAGCAAACCTCAGCAGCAGAATCTGGCTGAAGGTGTACCTGGAGGACCATCAAGCATATCGTGCAAGGGGAAGGGGACTGGAGTTCCAGGTGGTCTGTCATCCAAAGTGGGTGGCGTCAACCCACTTTGGGAGGCTTTGTCCCAAGTGGGTATTTGTGAAATAAATGATTAGGAGAACAGGAGGATGCATCAACAACTGGACTTAGTGTGGCACAGAGAATGGTTGAGTCATATTTGTCTGAAAACAAGCATCTGACAACAAGTGAAGATCCTCTTTGTACTGGAGTGGAAAGGTCAGTGAATGGCCAGAGCTGACTGCAGTGGCACTGAAGTACCTCCATGCCCACCTCCAGTGTAAGTGTTGAGAAGGTATTCAGCTCAGCGGGTGCAATAGTCGGGATCGTGGACAAACCTGTCTCCTGCAAATGTTAGTTTGTTAGCATTCATTAAAATGAATGAGAGGCACATACCAGCACAGACTGCAACCACAGTATTCGTACTCCTGCCTAGTCATGGTGGTCTTGCTGATGTGGAAATAAAGCATCCTGGTAGCACTGGCAGTGGCTGTCTGAAATGGCCCACCGCTGATGTAGATGACAACACAATGGAGAAAGAATTTCCCAGTGGTCAGACTTCAGACATCGATGACTGTGAGGGCAGTTTTCTTTATGAGGATGATGATGTGGTTAATGTTGGTAGGTTTTAACTGCAGTATTTAAAATGGTGCCTTGTGTCAGCTTTACCCAGCTGCGGGTATTTCTTTCTGTTTTGTGAATCCTGCACATACAGTACACTTCTTTTGTTTCTTTTACAGGGTAACAAAAAAAGGCTCCATCACTAAAACTCGTTGGGAATGATGCTGTAGCTGTACTGTACAGAGAGAAACCGATGTAATATCCATGTGAAATCCATTCTGGCAAGTATGAAGATTTTATTTCATCCATTTCATTGCTTTGTAAAGACTGCAGCAAATATTGCGCACAACAGGTTGTGTTAATTGACAAGATGTGTCTTTGAAATGTAACTTGACTTTAGGGGATTGAGATCTGAGAACCAGGAAGGGACACATAACCATTAAGTTGTAAGAAGTCATTCATTTCTTTTTTTTGGAAACTTCCAGATGCTTTGTTGTTCTGACAGAGTGGCCTTATCCAAACAAGTTCTTCAACATCAGCCCCCCCCCATGCTGGGGCACACATGCAACATGCAGAAGTCATTTCATTAGATCAACATGACCATCACATCAGACTCGAAAAGGATGCAGATGAAATCTGTGAAGAATTAAGAAAATAAGAAACCATTACAGACAAACCTGCAAATATGCTTCCCCAACCAAAAAAATATACTTGCCTTCCTGTGCTTGACAGTTATCCATTGCAAATTTCTATGCAAAAAAGTTCTCATTGAGCACTGGAATGTGCACACCAACAGTATCAGTGACCTGTGATGCAGAACAATACCATGAGTACATGTCCATATCAACCCCTCACCTACAAACCACAGAAATATATATCTGTATATATCAACTCACCAATGCTACTATTAGTGTACAGACAAAGGCACCCTTCCATCCAGTTGAGATGATCACATTGCATTTGCTCGAATTGCAGCACACATTGGACCAGCAACAGTTCTCTCACGGTCATCATTTTAGGGGCACTGAGTGCATGAGTGACTGCGCAATAAATTCTGGGGTACTTTGCATGTGCTGAAACAATCCCATTTCACTTCATTACCACTTGTCAATTTTCTGCACACAAGGAGGATGCATTCTGGGCCTGCAGAAACAGAAAAAATCTGGGGACTCTGTGCCACTTTTATGTGCATGGCTGAGTGCACCATTAATTCTGGGGGACTTTGTATGTGCTGAAACAATCCCATTTCACTTCATTACCACTTGTCAATTTTCTGCACAAAAGGAGGATGCATTCTGGGCCTGCAGAAAAAAATCTGGGGACTCTGTGCCACTTTTATACGCATGACTGAGAGTGCCATTAATTCTGGGGGACTTTGTATGTGCTGAAACAGTCCTATTTCACTATGTTACCACTTGCCAATTTTCTGCACACAAGGAGGATGCATTTTGGGCTGCAGAAAAAATCTGGGGACTCTGTGCCACTTTTATGCGCATGACTGAGTGCACCATTAATTCTGGGGGACTTTGTATGTACTGAAACAATCCCATTTCACTTCATTACCACGTGTCAATTTTCTGCACAAAGGAGGATGCATTCTGGGCCTGCAGAAACAGAAAAAATCTGGGGACTCTGTGCCACTTTTATGTGCATGGCTGAGTGCACCATTAATTCTGGGGGACTTTGTATGTGCTGAAACAATCCCATTTCACTTCATTACCACTTGTCAATTTTCTGCACAAAAGGAGGATGCATTCTGGGCCTGCAGAAAAAAATCTGGGGACTCTGTGCCACTTTTATGCGCATGACTGAGAGTGCCATTAATTCTGGGGGACTTTGTATGTGCTGAAACAGTCCTATTTCACTATGTTACCACTTGCCAATTTTCTGCACACAAGGAGGATGCATTTTGGGCTGCAGAAAAAATCTGGGGACTCTGCGCCACTTTTATGCACATGACTGAGTGCACCATTAATTCTGGGGGACTTTGTATGTGCTGAAACAGTCTCATTTCACTGTGTAACCACTTGTCAATTTTCTGCACACAAGGAGGATGCATTTTGGGCTGGCAGAAAAAATCTGGGGACTCTGTGCCACTTTTATGCGCATGACTGAGGCGCCATTAATTCAGGGGACTTGTATGTGCTGAAACAATCCCATTTCACTTCATTACCACTTGTCAATTTTATGCACTCAAGGAGGATGCATTTTGGGCTGGCAGAAAAAATCTGGGGACTCTGTGCCACTTTTATGCACATGACTGAGTGCACCATTAATTCTGGGGGACTTTGTATGTACTGAAACAATCCCATTTCACTTCATTACCACTTGTCAATTTTCTGCACACAAGTAGGATGCATTCTGGGCCTGCAGAAACAAAAAGAATCTGGGGACTCTGTGCCACTTTTATGTGCATGGCTGAGTGCACCATTAATTCTGGGGGACTTTGTATGTGCTGAAACAGTCTCATTTCACTGTGTAACCACTTGTCAATTTTCTGCACATAAGGAGGATGCATTTTGGGCTGGCAGAAAAAATCTGGGGACTCTGTGCCACTTTTATGCGCATGACTGAGAGCGCCATTAATTCAGGGGGACTTTGTATGTGCTGAAACAATCCCAGTTCACTTCATTACCACTTGTCAATTTTCTGCATACAAGGAGGATGCATTCTGGGCCTGCATAAAAAATCTGTGGGCTCTGTGCCACTTTCATGTGCATGACTGAGTGCGCCATTAATTCAGGGGGACTTCGTATGTGCTGAAACAGTCTCATTTCGCTGTGTAACCACTTGTCAATTTTCTGCACGTAAGCAGGATGCATTTTGAGCCTGCAGAAAAAATCTGGGGACTCTGTGCCACTTTTGTGTGTTCTGTGATTGTTGCTGTGAGCTCATGATGTCATAATGACATTTTTACAATTAAAGCAGCATTGCAAGAATGTCCTCACAGTTCTGAACTGTACTTTTTTATGCTACTTTACATTGCCACAGCCACCACCACTACTTACCTCCAAGTCGTGCCTTGAATGATACGATTCTTTTCACAGTTTATGTCTGCTTTACTTACTTGACTACTTTTTTCATGTATGAAAAAAAATGAGCACGTCTTCCAATATTGTTCGGACCAGCTTTGTATTTATTTGCAGCTACTTTTCAATAACTATTGTTCCATGGTGTCATAAAACATTGCCTGATGCATAACTGTTAATTAACAACAGAAGTGATATATAATAAAGATGGAGAAAAGCAGAGGAAAACAATGACAAAGACCTGGTCAGCATCAATTTAAAAGGAATGCTCCTTTCATTATTTCACACATGAAAAAAGGTAGTGCAGCAGACTCAACTACTGGAAATTCTTGTATCATTCCAGTCAGTCAGCATCATGTAAGTAAAGGAAGTTGTAACATAACATTACAAAAATATAGGTCAGAGTTATCAACAGATTGTTGCGCTGCTACTTTACAGACATTCACCACATTACATAGTTATGGTGATGCACATAAACTAATATGTGGGGTCATTACTACCCCTGGAATATTTCTTGCTCCACAGAGTGCAATATATGTCTGTGAAAACCACCCAGAATTTCATTACAGTGAGCCACGTGACGGAGGAATTACCAGTCAGAAAAGCCACCCACATTCTACAACCCTTACTCGGCAACGTTAGGACATGATGCCAGGGGGGGGGCGCGCAGGTGCATGCTCCACTATAGTGAATGTCCGGCAGCTATCCCAACCAATGTTTCCTTATGTTATAATGTTCACTTTGTGGTGAAATATGGGATGTTTCCACTAACAAGGCTCTTCTTACTGGAAATGTGGCCACACATTTCAGCACAAACTGACCATTATAACATAAAGAAACATTTAGAAACCTGCCAGACAATTGGCTATTCACTGTAAGGAGCACGCACACCTTTCCTGCCATCATGTCCTAACATTGCTAAGAAGGGAGGCAGAATGTGGGCAGATTTTCAGAACAGGAATTCCTCCATCACGTGACACACTGTAATGAAATTATGGGTGGTTTTCACAAAAATGTATTGCACTATGTGGTGCAAGAAAGATTCCCCTGGAAGGGAAAATGTGTATGATTAAACAATAATAAACAAAAAACACACAAAAAAAGTACAACACAGTAGTGGGGTGGGGTCAGGGGTGGGTGGGTGTGGGAGGGCAGAAAACAATCTCCTGACTTACTATGGCCATGGGATGCCATAGTGGTCCAGCAGCAGGTGCAGCATTGAAAGTATTTGCTGCTGCTGTGCTTCCACTCTGTTAACCTGCTGCTCCAAAGCACTAAACCACTCATTATTTTCCTCGAGTGCTGCCCACACCAGGCTGATGTCAGACTGGTTGCAGGGACTGTGGTGGTCCACAGCAATGGGGAATCCAGGTAGTGGGGCTGGTGGTGGACAGGGTGGTGCTGGTGGCTGTGGTGGTGGTGGTGGTGGTTGAGCAGCTGCTGTAGTAGCCCTTCTCCTCCTCCTCTTCCTGCTGCGGTGGTGACTGTTGTCAGGCAGATCTCCCACCCCAGCAGCACCCTTGGTCACTGCCATGGAAGGGCCAGCAGGTGGACACCTGGCCCCTTCCATGGCAGCCTGTCACTCTGCCCTGTGGTGGTTCAGCATGTGGGTGCACTGGCCACCGGTCCCCAAATGTGTCCCAGGGGGGCCACGGTGCACCAGCATACCACACACACAGCACTCCACCACTGTGCTGTCTCCCCTACACAATTAAAAAACTCCCACACTGGGGAGCTGTGGGGTGGGACCAGACACAGTCCTCACACATCGGGCATGAGTCCCACCACCACCTACAATTGCTGGGGCCATCTTCTGTGACTGTGGAGGTGGTGGAGGGGGTGCTGCTGGAGCCCCAACAGCTGCTGCTAGTGGTGGTGGTGGTAGTGGCGGAGAAGGTGGATGCACAGCAGCCACCGGTGGCACTGGTGCTGCTGCTCCTGTTGTTTCAGCGGGGGAAGCAACACTGGCCAGGAGTCTGGAGCAGTCCAGCATCACATGACTGCCCCCATGGGTCCGCACTCCTCCCTTCTAACATGCCCATGGGCCAGCGACTCACCTTCTCCTACATGACGCCTCCATCTTCTGAGTCCACGGGACCACACACACACACACATACACACAGAGTCAGTTACACACACAAAACAAAACTTATACAAAAAAATTCACTAACAAAAAAACACTAATACAATACAAAAACTAAATAAAATAGCTTTTAAAAAAGCTGTTTGTTTGTTCTGGGTTCTGGCACTAAAAAGCAACGAAAGCCAAGCAAACTCCTCTCCTCTCCTCTCCTCTCACAATTTTGCTTTCTCCCTCTACAAGTGCAAAGGAGAAAGTGAAACTGCTTCTCTGACTCACTTCCTTCCTGCCTGGCTAAAGCATGTGACTTACAGTACTGTAAGCCATGTGATGTGCCTATTTTCTTCTCACTTCAGCCTTTCTTAGCATTAAGGCATAATGACAAGCCTTGAAGTGGTAATAATATGAACTGAGCACTTTCAGGCCCACTTCACATTGTGCTCCACTGGACTCAGTGTCCACTTCCATTCACTTCACAGGCGGATTAATAATTTGCTGCATCTCTACCCATGACCAACCTCCCCTTTGGTGATAGACACTCTTTCTAGTACTAGCCAGCTGTGGAACTAAATGGCTTTTAACTAGGCATCTTCTTAAAATCTAATTACAATTTTTAAGAAAATATTTTGGACCATACAGACGAAAGATTAATAGTTATGACTCAGTAGCAAAGAATTTATATCTATCAGTTCAGTCCCTTGGTCTATAGGTGATAAGAAAGTCAGCAAAACAGCCCCACTGTGCAAGGGAGGGGGGCAGCCATCACAATCAATACACATTTGGTCCTAGCAACATTGATCCGGGATCCTGGAAAATTAAGTTCCATTCTGGTGCAGTTAGGCATGCCATACAAAATGATCCACCACTGCCTTGGGGCTATGGTTCAGTACAGTTTGTCAGAACCTAGGATGAACCCTCCTCGCCAGCTGCTACTGCCATACCATATGGCGGAGTCTTGTTAATCAAATGCTGTTGGGAGTTTTCACTGCTGTAAAGCGTGACAGTGTTTATTTTGCATAGTTTCAGGGCTCTCAGAATAACCAGTAAATAAAAAAGTGACCTGCTACTTTCTGATGCATAGCAAGCAATATCCACTGCCCACACAGTACAGGTAATTAGCAGTCCATGTCCAGTTCCATTGTATAGCAAATAGTTGAACGTGATTGTGTAAGTGGCAATTCCCCTCCAGGTTGCACGTTCATGAATGCAGATCTCAGTGCTCAAACCCCCTCAACTGATTGCATCACATAGGATCTTCGCTTGTGGTATTATTCCACAGCGTGTCTATATGCAATTGAGCTGTTAGCTGGCTACCCGGCTCTGTACCATGTTTCCTCTCTACCATAGATCCCAAATAAGCAAGTAATATTACCTGGCAGGGTGGGAAGTATTGGGCTATTCCAGACAGCCCAGGAGTGTAATGAGACCAGACGTGGCAGGGGAGGGGTGGTTTGATGGCAAATGTATGATATGCTGCTTGGAGTAAGTGGTTTTAAAAAAAGGCAGATTTCTTAGGGATGAGAGGGCAGACTCGGTGGGCTGAAGGCCCTTATCTGCCGACAACTTCTATGTTTCAATGTTCTGTGTGGATTTCTAAACACGCTTATAAAACAGCAAAACGTACTGTATTTTGTTGATGTTTTGGCTGTGTGTCCAGAGCAGGAGACATGACCGGTGCTCTGTTTTGCCTGATTGCTGCTGTAGGGGAGGTGGCACTCATAAAACAACAGGAAAAAATGACAGTTGGTAACCTGAAAATCCCAAATGGCACAGTGATACCACTTTGATATTGAGACAAACTGCGCTGGCAATTTTTATTTCCAGGTCTTTATTGAAAGTTAATGTGCCCCTCTGGCATGGGTTCCAGCCAATCAGAGATCAGGAAATCTAAAGTCCATTTCTAAAGTAAGTAAATTAAAGCCACACCATCTCTCACCCTGCCAGCATGGCATCAGACACTTTACCCCAATGCTGTTTCACAGGTTTTTCAAGTTCTAGGGCAGGGTGGTGGGTATTTGCAAGGTGGTACCATGTGGGAGGATTTATGTTACACAAACTTTCGGAAGTTGTACAGAGGGGAAAACAAAAAGGTTCAAGCACATCAGACTACCACTAAGGGAATGAGTTTAATGAGGATCAGAGTTAACAAAAATTACTCACTCCTGCTGAACTATTCTTGATAGTGACCTCTGTCAGGTAGCTGGAGCTGTGGTGCAGTGAATGTCCATCTGCTGTAGCATCCTTTCCATTGATGAAGTCTTCAGTGTCTTGTGAGTTCTGAAAAAGAAAAGTCCCATCTTTGCAGATGGAGTTTAGCCTTAACATTGGAGAACTTTTGCTACCATAGTTGGAGGCTTCTGCAGAACCCTTAAAATTTAGCACACTGCCCCTCCACTTCTGTAAGACCATGTGCTTTCAAAGCGTGGAGGATTTTCTCTTTCTCAGGGAAGATGAGGTATTTTATCACGTAGTGCCTTGGTCACCCTCCCACAGCTTAGGGCTGGTCAGGTGCATAACACCCAATTTTCATATTTTGGCTGCCTCAGATCCCAGGTTTAACATGCCTGCTAGCTATCTCTGAATGGACATGCATAAATTCTGGCCTTCGATGCACCCAGAAGCCCGATTAGTCTTATGTTTGTCTGGCAGATCCTATTCTCCTGATTCTCTGCCCAGTCTTTAAGTTCATCAATGGTTCATTTGAGGTCTGAGGTCTCTTGGATGAAATTCTGCACCACATCTCCAGTTCACATATTTCTTTCTCCACTTCATCAATGCGGCTGGAGTCAGCTGCTGAAGTGTCTCCTAGTCCCATCACTACATTTTGTATGTGAGTATTCTGTGCAGTTAAAGTAGTAAAGCTAGTTTTGACCTCTTGCTGCAAATTGGTGATCAGTGTTGGTAAGGTCACAATGGCCTTGTCAGTAGCTCCTTTACCAGTTACCGTCTCTACTGCCATTACATGAGATCAAGTACAGCCTTGAGGGACGGACTGATGAGCACAGGTATGAAGTCCTTCAAAACTGAATTTTGTCTGCTGCTTTCTTTCTTTTTTTTTTGCTGCCATGAATTGAAGACACTCTACTGTGCAAAATATATCGTGCCTTGGAGACACGCAAGTTGATTTGAGGTTTTTTAAATTTATTCTATTGGTAACCAGGTATGGCCCACTAGGCACAAGTACCTGTTTTCAGGGGCAACTCAGGAACACTGGGGAGGTTAAATGACTTGCTCAGCGTCACACAGTATGCAAGTGAAGGCTGTGGGAATCAAACCCAGGTCTGCTAGGTGCACCAAGCTCATTCATAGCTTGTTTACTTGGTGCATTTGGGAAGATGAGCTAATGTGTATTTACCATGCTTGTTAGCCACCCCCCCCCCAACACACATACACTGCTGCATTTAGTACAGTACATTTTCAGGCCTGACTGGGCCTCCCCTGGAAAATTGGCCTCGCTATTCAAGAACTACTTTACAGCATGATATAAATCAATAATATAGTTTTAACCATTCAGCCTTGTGATTAACAGGACATCAGGACCTCTTATGCTGCATACAGTTGGGGCCTTGTGTGACGACATCGAGTGGAACACACCACTTGAGCTGCATGGAGAAGCAGCTATACATTTATTTTTTAAAACAGAACCCACCAACTTTAGAATATTATAAATCACTCTAGGAAACTCAAATGTTTTATACTGTATTTATATATCTGTCATATGGGTGTCTCTTATTGAAATTCATATTCTGTCATGCTGTTTGGACTTTTGCTTCACAGTCCTCTAACTAAACAGTATAAGAAACTGTTGTTTTCCAATAAGAGGTACACACACTTAACTTCTAAACATAGAATCAAAGACAAACTATCAAATCAAATCAAAGAGGGTTTATTGGCTATTATGCCAAGTGAGGTTGAAGTTGATGTTGATTTTATTTATTTATTATGACTTTGGTAATCAGGTGAGTGCACTGATCCCAGGGACCGTTTTCAGGCAAACAAGGCCAACTATACTGTGACATACTTCAATAAAACAACATCAGCATGGGCATGAGGTGAGCAGACATGCACAGTGAGGACAGTTTATACATTAACACTTGACATACAGACATACAGCAGCAAGCTGCATCATGCACATCATGGCAATGAGTCATGCTTCGTATGTCTGATGTGTTAATTTTTTATACAAGTGTTTTCCTCCTTTGTCTGAGTGCAGCTGCCTCACCCAATCCCCAGTCCATCCAGGCTGACTCTCTGTGTCCCCAGGTGTGTGCCCAGTCATGGTTTCTCTCCATGAGTTCCCATCTCATGGCAAGGCTGAGGGGGAGGGCTGCCCCAACCCCCACAGTACATCAGATCCGAGGAAGACCAAGTCTCTCACCGGGTGGTGGAGCAGGCACGGAGAGAGCTGGGCTAAGCTTCATGAAGCCCCCCTGACATCCATTCTCCTCCTGGTTTTCTCCCATCTCAGCCCTTCTTTGGAGCATAGGACCTACATGTGCAGGCATACCCATTCTAAGTATCCCTGCAGGTCCCTCCCATACTTTGTCTCCCTGACCCACTCTACCTCCAGGCCTCTACCTGGGGCAGCCAAGGCTGGGGTGACAAGCCACCCCTCCCCCAGGAGAGGAGAGGACAACAGTCCCGCAGATGCTCTGTTCTCTCCCTCCCCAGCTGAGCCCCAATGACTCGAGTCCACTCCTGAACCTGGGTTGCCGGCGTGGCGGGAGGTAAGGCACTTTGCAGCACCTCAGCCCTCCACGCCACTTGGCTGGCTTATATCTAATGTGTTTAACGAGTAAAAGAAGTTGGCCATTGGCAGATTTGGTGTGGCTTTGACTTGCCTCACCCCCAACTGCAGTTTAGCTTTAATATTTTGATTAAAACATTTTGAGTCCTAGATATGCTGATGCATATCCCCATCTCTCCCCATCCCAGTCACTTTCCACCCTCCATGCACTCCTTTGTTCCACTAGACTGTTTTTCATAAATGCCATATCTTGGGCTGATACAGTACTAGGAGATTACTTATTTTTAATAAAAACAGTAAGGAGGAATTGGGGAGTGAGCTGGAAGGTGGGAAGTGACTGGGGTGGGGGGAGGGGGTTCCCCACAAATGTCGTCACTTTACCTGAATGCAGTTTCAGGACTGGCACACACTTAAATGTGTTTGAAGTTAAACTGGTTGGGTTTAGTGAAACAGAAACATATGTGGTGGACGAGCTGTGGTGGTTGTTACCCATATAGTTTAGGGTGATACCAGATAAATCTGGAAGGAGAGGCTGGAGGTGTACTCTAGAGTTAAGATGCAAGGTTTATTAACAACAGTTAGAGCACACAGAAAAGACTTAGCATTCACTATCACTATCACACACGAGAAAGAATGAATAAGATTGCCGGGAACACAAACTGGCCCCACTAATGTCATACAAAAGCCCAGGTTATTCAAGTCTTAAGGATGTAGCAATCCGATGCACCATGCTTCTAATATTTTGGTTGTCTGACTGCTGAGTGTGAAGCTAAGGCGTTTCTATACAGGCTATAAAATGGGGCATTCTCCAGTGAACTAGAAACAGAGTAAAGCACTGTAGGCCTCCTGGCCCTGGAAAGAAGGTGACTCCTGGTGTCACTGAGGCAACATCTAAAGGGAAGCGCCTGGTTGAGGATGGGTGTTGACCCCGGTTGTGGAAGAAGAACCCTTATCTGGAGTTGTCAGTTGCAGTGACCTTGGGCAGGTGATCTCCAGTCGAGAGAAAGGATGCTGGGTGCAATGATCAACTGGGCGACCTCTTTGTAGGTCCCTGGAACCCTACCACCTCACCCCTGCAGCTTCAGAATTTTGCAGTCTTTGTGTGACCTCTTGATGGGCCACTGAACATGAGACACCCACGGACGGTACACATGAGCATGGTGCCTCAGTATGGCTTCTTACGTGGGCCACCAGTACTTACACTACCTTGGAGGATGAGGCACAGAGCCTGGCAATCCTCAGCAAAGCCTTGGTATAGGCCACTGGTATTATTGCCACCTTGGGGCAACGTCTATGTGGGAGAATGGGCAACATGACTCCGAGTTCAGCGGACGACTGAAGTCCCTCAAGCTAGAGCCTGGGCAGACCCTAATCTGACTCACTTTGGTGGGCCCTAGCTACCAGCTGGCTACCACTTACGACCAGCAACTCAAACCTGGGGTGTCATGGTGAACACTTGGAGTTGGTGGAGGTCATTGGAGGTGGGTGCAGGTGATACTGGGCTTCCTAGGGACCCTTCCTGAGTCAAGAAAGAGGCACCAGAGGAATCCTAGATGTGGTGTGCAGGAGCCTGGAAGAGAACAAAAATGAAAAACCTGAAGGCCACCCCTCCCTTCTTTTACGACCGAGAGCCCTACCACTTGGGATGGGGTGGCCCCAAATGTCTTCAGAGGAAGTAGCAGTAGGCAATTGCAGCAATCAATGCCCTCAGGGCAGTGCAGTCACATAGGACAATTGAGCAAATAAGGCAGTGCAGTCATGATACCCCAGGAATAAGGTAGTTCAGTCACTTAAACTCTTCAATTGAATATAGCAGTGCAGTCACAGCAAGCAGTTTAACCACTTAAAACAGTTTGATTGAATACAGCAATTCAGACACAGCAAACAGTGGGTCCAGGCAACCATACTTCTCAACTTCCCTCATCACAAATCAGGGACAAATGACCAAAATAGGAACACATCTGATAAAATAGTAATATTAGTTCCAGAAGCTGTGTACAACATGCTTCTTAGTGTGAACAACATTTTCTTAATGAGAACTAGACCGTAACATCAATGGCTGGCATTAGTTTATGATTCCAATCCCTACTCTTTAGTGACAGAAATGCCAAGAAACTTAGGAGGGACAGAAGAAATTTCTGAGGCAAAATCAGGGATATCCCTGAAAATCAGGAACAGCTGAGAGGTAGGCAAGCAACAAGAGATTACAGGCATATAAAGAAAATACAGTTTGCCCCATGGGCATTTAAACATTTGATGACCCACCCCTTTGTTAATATGGATCAGCTCTGGGTGTCTTCTGAATATTGAGGAGGCCAGGGTACTTAGTCTCTTTGTCCCGGCTATGGGCCACCCCGTCCTTCTGCTACATGGACAAAGGACTAAGTTTTCCCCATTACTAGGGCTCAGATTACCTTAGAACACTGAGAGAAGAATGCACTAAGGCTCTGCCAGGCCTCTAGTAATTAGCTTCTTACAGCTAAACAATTGGAAATTCTGCATGAAATGCACCTTCTCACCAAAAATACTTTGACCTAGCTTTATCTATTAATTCTTTGAGTCTTGGCTGAGAGAGAGTGCCTCAGTCTCTCTATTTGGAGCACAGACTGCCTAGAATAACTTAGACTAGCAGAGATCCCTCCAGAGGAGTTCACAAACACTTTTAATCTTGGTCCAACAATTATTTGGTTTGAACCCTCCTAGCTTCTGCCTTCTTGGTTCTCATCTCTCTGTCTCTCTCTCTCTCTCTGTCTCTCTCTCTGTCTCTATACCATTGGACAAGATAAGCAGCTCTCCTCCACCCTTGGGGGGGGGGTTACAATGGAAGCAATTTAACAATTATAAACAATAATGGCATAGTACAACAATAGGATTACTAAAGAAACAATCCTTCCCCTGGCTGGGGCAGGTCTAGCTATGATTAATTATTAAAGGAAATGCTGGCCAACAAGCCTATTCACTCCTTGAGTTCAATAAGGATTTCTGTACCCTGGGGAATGCACAACCACAAATGAGTGATAAGGCCTCTTCTGCTGGAGACTGCTGCATAAAAGGTTCACTGGATCTGTTTCCTGGACAAATAGACTGACTCACCACACTGGGGAACCCGACTAAACTGCAAATTTATGCAGAAAACCAACCGAGGCTGGTACTGGAGATTCTGGAGGGAGTTACACCAAAGGGACCCAGGGGATTCACTTCAACCTCCTAACAGGGAAGTCGACATCCATTGCGTTACTGTCCTTCACCCTCCCTGGTCAAACTCTTTCTCTTGTCTCTAGTCAGTGTAGAGCCTCCTCTAGGCTGGGGAGGTCATGGCTACCTGCCAGGGGATTGGCTTCTTCATCCAGAGGTCAGCCTCCTGAGGCTGGGTCAGTGGCTTAAAAAAAAAGTCTCCAAATTTGAATCTACTGTGGCCACAGAGATTGGCTGAAAGGGCTCACCTGGCTTCTTTCTCCTCTGTGGGACAGGAATGTGGTCCAACTGGTTTGGCTTTGGCTGACTAGGTGTCAGTCTTGAGCAGGGGGAAGGGAGGGCAAAGCAGAGAAAAAAATGGTTTTCTTTTAAAACCCTGAATTTAGACTGCTAGGACTGTCTGCTGGAGTGGGGCCTGTTCTGTGTTTCAGAGGGTCACCAAAGCTTTTCAAGGGTTTCCCATTAAGCTGCCAGGGTCCCCATAACTGTCTGACCCCTCATGTCTCTGAGGATCCCCTATTTTCTGTGATGCCCCCAATTCCACCATTTTCTGTGGTGCCCCCAATTTTCCTGGGGCACTACACATAGACACTGACAGTCGAAGGTCAACTGGCCTATCCAGTCTGCCCTTATCCCTGCTGAACAGATAAGCCTGAGCCCCCAGTGGTTACTCATCACCACCATCCTATTCTCCCACCCCCACCTTGAAAGTTAAATGTAGCAGAAGGAGAAAGAGGAGAAGGAAGAAAAGAAGAAGAAGAAGAAGAAGAAGGAGGAGAAGAAGAATGAGAAGAAGAAGAAGAAGAAGAAGAAGAAGAAGAAGAAGAAGAAGAAGAAGAATTTACATTTATATTGTACTTTCATACACATTGTATCCCAAAGCACTTTATAAACAATGGTGTCTAGATACTAAGCTGATACACCACATATATAGCAGCACCAACCAGGATGCAATGCAGTTATGCTGCAGTATACCACAAAATGCTGCAGTGTACCGTAGGGAACAGTGTAATTCAATGGCAAGTAAGCCCTTTTGTTATGCAGTATTCTGTGATGTGTCACTCACTGCAAGTTACTGCACTGCATCATGGCTGGCTCCACTGTACAATGGCTCATAGGCTTCCCTGCAATAGACTACTGAGCCTTGCGGGTCCAGTTGTTGCCCTGCAGTATTCACAGATGGGGTGCAGGCCCCTTTCTCACCTGCTTCTCTCTTCACCCGTGGCTCTGTGCATGCAGATGGACTGGGGGAATAGCTGGGGCTGGAGTGATGGTACATTCTACACCATGCAGTAAGGAGCAGAGTGCTGGGACGGAGGGGTGCAGGTTACACAGGCAGGTACACTGCCATAGCTGCTACATGCCCCATCTGTCCCACTGGGCTGGCCATGTTGGAGTGAGCAACCCACCTGCCAAGTTGTCCCAGCCATCCACACTCCAGACCTGCATTGAGTGTGGGGGCTGACCATCAGGGAAAGCACCCAGTATTGTGTCCCTTTAGAGACTAAGTGACCCACCAGTCCCCACAATCCCCTCCTCTATTTGGAGATGGGAATACAGTTTAGTGGCAAGGTGGGCATCCGACTGGATTCCTGGTGGTGTCCACCACCCCATCTGCACCCTGTTCCCTGCCCACACCATGCTGTGGACAGATGGATGCAATGGTGAAGTGCACACCTTGAATGCCTGTCTGGGAAAGGGGGTGGGCATGGGTCAAGCACATGCCTGTCACTCGTACCCAACCCACAGTAGTGCATAGGCCTCAATGAGAGAGACTGGTAGTGAAGTAACCATAAGCATGTGCTGTAGTGTAAGACGGCCCTCTCACTAACACCCATGCACACTCAGAGACAATTACCTAATCACATTTTATGGGAAGAGGAATATTGGCCAAGACATCTTGGAAAATGTCCATCTCTTATGAAAAGCATCATGAGTTCTTTTGCCCCTGCTGAAGTTTCAGAGGAGAGGAAATGTTGGGGAGTTGGTTGGCTGCTGATCCATGAGCTTCAACCACTGTGACCCCTTCTTATTTATGTAAATGTTTCCATTTATTTGTGCAGAAGCCTGGAGTGTGCCACTTTTATGTTGATTGCATGCATGCACAAGAAACATATTCGACAGCTTTCTCCACAAGCAGGATGTGGAGGCATGGCACTGTTGTGGCCGATGCCCCACAGACTGTAAAGCTTGTCCCGCTTCCCCTAGTTCAGCCAGTGTGCCACCAACTTGTAAAAAATAGCCGCTGCAATCAGGGCCACCAGTTTTGCAGCATAAGCCATTCACTGCAATGATGGAGTGACCTGTCATTGCAGGCGGACCTTGAATCATTGATATTGTTTGTGAACATGGCGGCGCTTGCTGCCATGTTCACAAACTATCATCCCCCAGGGGTGCAATCCCATCGGCCAGCATCTGCGGCCCCCGTGTTTGTTGCGATGGGGCCCCAATCCCGTCAGCTTCGTGCCCACAATTTATGTTGCTGACAGGGAGCCCACTCCCATCGGCATTATGTAACCCCCGGCTTTTGTTGTCTGCTGACAGGGTACCCAATCCCCGTCGGCATAATGTAACAACCCCCCTGGCCCCCCCTTTCTTGTGTGCCGACAGGGGTGCCCAATCCCTCATCGGCTACAGCTGCCCCCACCAAAAAGCAATACTCTGTTGGCACGCTGGGAGCCCACCCCAGCGTACCACATGCCCCTGTAAAAGAAAGAACGGTCTGGCATTTTTTTTTTTTACCCTGTAAAGAAGGAAATGGTCCCTCGGCGGTCTCCCTGCAGCCCCCCCACAACCTGTACCCACCCTCTGTGCACCCTGCCACCCCACACCCCTCCGCACCCCATACTTACCTCCGGAGTCCAGCGCGACGATCTTTGGTGGACCGGAAATACGTCTGCACTCTTCAAAGCTGACCGCAAACTGAGAAATGCAGGTAAGCTGTATAATGGAATGAATAGGGTTTTTTCAACTTTGATGCATATCTCAGGCATTTTTGGAATTTTGGCACCAAATTTTCAACATGGGGTTTTGGACCCCTCCTCATGAATTCTATCACTGTCATGGCATTAATCAGCCCGAAATGTGATTTCGTTGTCACTGCTCGGAATCACCTTCGGGACTGATTAAGAAATAACAGTGCCAGTGTTCATGAGGTGAGCTCTCAAAGCCTATGTTGCAAATCTGGTGGAAAAATCCAAATAATGACTGTTTTATGAGAGGCGTTGGCGCTGTTACACGCATCACCGTAACTTCGCTAATTTTAATATTTTCACCCCAGATTTTCAACATTGGCATTTTCACACCTCTGTGTGAACAGTACAGCTGTCATTTTTCACCCTGGCCGAAATGTGTTTTGCACTTACAGTGCAGATTAGCCGATCGCTGTGGGAAATCAGTGTCAGGACAGATTATGAAAATGACAGTGACACTGTTCATGAGCAGAGGTCCTAAAATGCCTATGTTGAAAATTTGGTGATGATCTCCATAAAATGACTGTGTTACGAGCGTGTATTGCGCAGTTTGCATGCGCGTGAAGTCCACAATTTATATTTTCACTCCAAACTTTCAACATTGCCATTGTTCTGCACCTCCTTATGAACAGTACAGCTGTCATTTTTCACACCCTGGCCGAAATGTGTTTTCGCAGTCACTGCACAGAATAGCGTGGTCGCTGTGGGAAATCTGTGTTCGGGACACATTATGAAAATGACAGTGACACTGTGGTCCTAAAATGCCTATGTTGAAAATTTGGTGATGAAAGTCCCTAAAATGAGTGTGTTATGAATGTGCATTGCGCAGTTTCCATGCACGCTAGTAACTTTGCAATATTTTCACTCCAGATTTTCAGCATTGCCATTTTGCCACACCTCCTTATGAACAGTGCAGCTGTCATTTTTCATATCCTGGCCAAAATGTGTTTTTGCTCTTCCGGCACACAATAGCACGGTCGCTGTGGGAAATCAGTGTTCGGGACATATTAAGAAAATCACACTGACATGTTCATGAGCAGAAGTCCTAAAATACCTATGTTGAACAGTTTGTGATGAAACTCCATAAAACGACTGTGTTACGAGCGTGTGTTGTGCAGGTTCCATGCACCCCTGTAAGTTTGCAAATGAGTAATACTTTCACGCCAGATTTTCAACATTGGCATTTGTACACACCTCCTTATGAATAGTACAGTTGTCATTTTTCACATCCTGGCCGAAATGCATTTCCGCACTTCTGGTGCAGAATACTGCAGTCGCTGTCGGAAATCAGTGTTTGGGACAGATTAGGATCGAGCGACTTAGAGTGGTGGGGGAGTGACCAAGCTTACCTGAGCTCTGTCCGGACTGCTGTGGGTTTCTTTGTGGGCAGGAAAAGGCGGCAACTCAGGTAGGAGCCCAGTACAAAAGGGTAGCCTGCAGCGCCGGGAGACACAAAATGAGCGAATGATGGAGAGGGAGTGAGTGAGCTCAATGGAGCTCTGTTGGGACTGCTGTGGATTTGTTTGTGGGTAGGAAAAGGCAGCAATGCATGCAAGGGCTGAGTACAAAAGGGCAGCCTGCAGCAGAGGGAGAAACAGAACTAGCGAGCGAGAGAGGGGGAGTGAGCGAGCTCAACGGGGCTCTATTGTGACTGCTGCAGATTTCTTTGTGCACAGATAAGGGTGGCTATGCTGGCAGGAGCCCAGTACAGAAGGGCAGCCTGCAGCACTGGCAGAAACATAATGAGCAAGTGAGACGGGGGAGTGAGTGAGGCCAACGGAGCTGTGTCGGGACTGCTGCAGATTTGTTTGGGCAGACAAAGATGCCGACAGAGGCAGAAGCCCAGTACAAGAGGGCAGCCTGCAGCACCAGGAGAAACAGAATGAGTGGAGTGAGGCGGGGAGTGAGTGACCTCAAAGCGCTCTCTCAGGACAGCTGTGGATTTCTTTGTGGGCAGGAAAAGGTGCCAATGCAGGCAGGAGTCCAGTACAAAGGGCAGCCTGCAACATGGGGAAAACAGAATAAGTGAGTGAGAGAGGGGAGTGAGAGAGCTCATCGGAGGTCTATCATGACTGCTGCAGTTTCTTTGTGGACAGGAAAGGCAGCAATGCAGGCAGGAGACCAGTACAAAAGGCCAGCCTGCAGCGCCGGCAGAAACGGAATGAGCGAGTGAGAGAGGGGGAGTGAGTGAGCTCAACGGAGCTGTGTCAGGACTGCTGCAGATTTGTTTGTGGGCAGACAAAGATGCCGACAGAGGCAGAAGCCCAGTACAAGAGGGCAGCCTGCAGCACCAGGAGAAACAGAATGAGTGAGTGAGACGGGGGAGTGAGTGACCTCAAAGGCGCTCTCTCAGGACAGCTGTGGATTTCTTTGTGGGCAGGAAAAGGTGCCAATGCAGGCAGGAGTCCAGTACAAAAGGGCAGCCTGCAACATGGGGAAAAACAGAATAAGTGAGTGAGAGAGGGGGAGTGAGAGAGCTCATCGGAGGTCTATCATGACTGCTGCAGATTTCTTTGTGGACAGGAAAAGGCAGCAATGCAGGCAGGAGACCAGTACAAAAGGCCAGCCTGCAGCGCCGGCAGAAACGGAATGAGCGAGTGAGAGAGGGGGAGTGAGTGAGCTCAACGGAGCTGTGTCAGGACTGCTGCAGATGCCTTTGTGGGCAGAAAAAGCCACCAACACAGGCAGGTACCCAGTACAAAAGGGCAGCCTGCAGCAGCAGGAGACACAGAATGAGTGAGAGAGGGAGGTGGAGTGAGTGAGCTCAATGGAGCTCTGTTGGGACTGCTGTGGATTTCTTTGTGGGCAGAAAAAGGCAGCAATGCACTCTGGGTCCCAGTGCAAAAGGGCAGCCTGCAGCGGTGGGAGAAAAAGAATGAATGAGTGAGAGAGGCGGAGTGAGTGAGCGAGTTCAATGGAGCAGTATCGTGACTGCTGCAGATTTTCTTGTGGGCAGAAAAGGGCGGCAATGCCGGCAGAAGCCCAGTACAAAAGGGCAGCATGAACTGCCAACAGAAATGGAATGAGTGAGTGAGACCAATGCAATCAACATTCGGAATTGACAAATGCTTGTTTCAAGTTTGGTTCTCTGCAATAACTGCTATAGGGCTGCAGCACCACAAAGTGTTGAAGCAGTGTGTCCCCTTCTGACTGTATGGTGTAGCTTATGAGTTTGGTCCTTCAATGTTTTTTTTAGAGTGTTCTGCACATTTCAGTAAAACTGAAGTCTAGGTTCTTCAAACCAGCGCTTGCAAGTTTGTGATGTGATTAAGGGTGTGCTAGATTATTTGCAAAACCTGCTTCTAGATGCTCTCAAGTATATCTGCTTGAGCATGTGAGAGGCTTCTGTACCAGACAAGAGTGGCATCAACAAACAGGGGTCTGATCACTATTTTGTGCTGTGCACATTATGCTGATTAGAGTTTCAAAAACAAGTGTGACTTGCTTTAAAGTAGCAGTGCAATGAAATTGGCCAAAAAAAATTGATCCTACCTTTTTTTTGCCATTAAACATTACAGGCATCTTCCAGTTTCATTTGGTGGTATAGTTTTCTAATTCCACTAGAATGAGTATCTTATAAATGATTTAATGTGTTTTCTTTCCTTAAGAGGAACGATAGCTGCTACATTTTTGTTTTTAAATTTCATTTATTTATTTAGTCTTTGGTAACTGGGAAAGGCCCACTAGGCACAAGTGCCTGTTTTCAGGGGCGACCTGGGAGCACTTGGCGGTTAAGTGACTTGCTCAGAGTCACACAGTATGCAAGTGGAGGTTGTGAGAATCAAACTCAGGTCTGGTCTGCTGGATGTACCAAGCTCATTCACACTTTGTTCCTCTAACCTCTAGGCTATACTGCCAGCTTAGAAATACCCTTGTCGACACTGGCAAGGGTTGGGACCAAGAAAAAAACCATATTGTTTCATGCTGGCCTTTTTGTTCTTATCTCAACATGTCTGACCCTTAGTTGTCAGTCATTGTGAGTCTTAGATGATTAGACTTATTCTCCTTTGTACCATTGCAAAGGCAGAAGAGGTTAGCCAGTGTAGCACAGCCAGTGACAATCTCTTTTTTTGTCAGTGTTTAAGAGCGTATTGTAATTTTTGTCTCATTTATTAAATCCTGATTGTTTACTTGGAGTTTGTGTGCTTCAGGGGATTTAAAAATAGACCAGATGGAAGTGTCATCGACATAAATCATGGTCTTGGTTCTGGTGCTCCTGTCATTGATCATGACCATGAACTGGGGAAGTCCCAGCTTGGTTCCTTGTAGTACATCTCCAGTCCATGTGATCTGCTCATAGCAGGTGTTGTGCACCTTGATGCATTGCTGTCTTCCTTGGAGAAACAATCTTATTGATGTATGCATGCATGTATGTATTTATTTATTTATTATGTATTCATTTATGTGGTTTTTGTTATCCAGGAAGGGTACATTATGCAAATGAATGCCCATTTTCAGGTACCACCTGGGGGAGTACAATAGAGGACAGAGCACAATTATCAACATAGTGTTGCAATGGCCATCATACAAGAGGGCAAGAGCAATGGCAACAACAACCAATGGCCCCTATGCATTAATGGGCTGCAATTGCTTGCCAAAGCGTGTAACCCACCGCACGAGCTCCACACCTGTAGACAGGTGAGCACCGACCATTATTCACAGGGCAGCCATGGCGGAGTCATGAATCCAGCCGACCATCCAATCAGTTGCCTGGCATGTGTCCTGCAGTAGATCCCTCGTGCTACAGCATGGGTCCAGGTGTGTGAATGCCCATCACAGGCACCTGGACCTGTGTGGAATGGCTCCAATGTCCAGTGGACACCCCCACCAGACCAAACTGCATGGCACCCTCCCGGCACACAGATGGATCCCCAGCTGTGGTATCGTCTCCCCAGCTGCTCACCAGCACATATGTGCCTTGACCCTGCACCTGCACACCCCCCAGACCTGGACACTGTACCTGGAACCCCCGAGCCCCAAAGGCAGTCCATGTACCCCCCACCCACACATACAGAAGTCCCATTGGTTCCAGGCCATGGGCTGCCCCAGGCTACTCCCGCCCCTGCATCTTTGGGCAGTGACCCCCCCCACACCCAGCACAGCACCGACAACCTCCCCCTCTACAACCTGGGGGAGTAGAATAGAGGACAGAGTACAATTAGCAGCATAGTGTTACAATGACCGGCCATCATACATGAAGGCAAGAGCAACTGTAACAACTGATGAGGCCTATGCATTAATGGATGGGAGGTATGCAACAGAGGCATGTAACCCACCCATGAAGCTCTGCAACCTCAGACAGGTGCACACAGACCGATATTCATGAATGGCTACTGACTGTCTGTGGCCATACCCCCCGGCACGCAGGCTGGCCGGGGAGGAGTAGCGGACCCAGGAGGGCATCCAATCAGATGCCTGTCATGGGTCCTATAGTGAATTACTTGCACCTGCCTGCATGAGACCAAGTGTATGAATAGGTATCACAGGCACCCGGACCCATGCAATCATGCCCTAGTGCAGGAACAGTGGGCCACCCTCTACAGGGACCGCCATCCCCCGTGATGTCTGCCACCCCCATACACATAGGGGCACCGGCCCTGTGAAGGCAGCCTCCGATACACATAGGCACCGGCCCCATAAAGGCAGCCTCCCGATACACATAGGAGCACCAGCCCCATAAAGGCAGTCCTCTGATACACATAGGGGCACCGGCCCCATGAAGGCAACCCCCCGACACACTGAAGCCCCGTGCCCCTATCTGTGGACACTGCCACACCACCCACACTGTTCAGCATAACCAGTCCACCCTGATCCCTGATCCTGGTCCCTCCTGCTGTCCATAGATGTTCTGTGGACCCCTACCCCTGTAGAACCAACAACCCCCCCATCCCCTTACCTTACCATCAAAGCTGTGGCCCAGGACAGCTAACAGCACAGCCCTTCTCCACACCTCCTTGGCCATCAAGTGATGCAGGAGTCTGCCACTATATAGGCATTGTGCTCCCAGCATCATTTGGATTGCTGAGTGACCATGGAGGAGTGTGGAGGAGTGTGGAGAGTTGTGCCATTGGCTGTCCCAGGCTGTGGCACTGACAGCAAGGTATGGGGACAGGGGATGGCTGTCCATGCCACAGGGATGGGGGTCCATGGAATGTCCATGGACAGCCAAAGGCCAGGCGAGGGGGATGAGGGTGGACGATTATGCAGAGGCGGGAGGACTGACCACAAGCCACCACTATGCCAGTGGGGGGTATAGGATTGAGGTACTGTTGCCTGGGGCCACACGGTGTGTGTGTGTGTGTGTGTGTGTGTCTATCATGCCACGGGGATGAGGCTGTCATGTCATTGGGGGTGTGTATGACTGACTGTGGCAGTGATGGTGCAGATGTGTTTTGCAGAGGTGGGGGCTGCAGCCACACAAATGGGGATGGGGCTGGCATGTGGTGGTGGTGGGAGGGCAATGGGTGCCACCAGGGTCTGGTCACCACTGGGTTTTGCGAGTGCTGGATACAGGCTGGTGGAGGGTTATGCCAGGGCTCCTCTTTGGGTGCAGGAGAGGGGGATTCTTGTGCAACACCGGGCAGGGGTTGTCCCATGGTGAAGAGGGCAGGCATACAGGACAGGGGTGGGGGTGCTGCTGTGCTAGTTGGTTTTCTATGGGCTGCCTTGTCCTGGCAGGGAACTGTTTGTGTGCTGGCGTGTACTGGGTTTATGGCAGGGTCCCCTCTGCTGTAATCTGCTCTGTTCTCTGCCCCCCCCGTGAACACTTTTCGTGCCATAGTAACTGCTGCATAGTTCTGCCACACACCGCCTGCCCTCCGGTGTGTGTGACAGTCTATGTGGCCAGGGATCGGGTGCAAAGGGTGCATGCCCTTGTCTGCATCCCACGGGGGAGTGCAATGGAGTGGCTACATGCAGAGCAGCGTGTTTAGCCACTCTGCACATTTGTGCACAGGCCCTATTGATAATAATAATTATTATTTATTTATAATGCACCTTTGAGATACCAAAGCACCTTACAAAACAATTAGATAAACACCAATGCAATAATACGTACACTATAAATACAATAAAACGCTGGTAAAAAACACAATTTAGTCACTCAGAATATGCCTGATTCCACAAAAAGGTTTTGAGGGCCTGTTTAAATCCCTCCATGGTCAAAGGGACACTGTCAACCTGTTTTTCATCATATTATTTCTAGTTGAAACCCCACATTTTATGATTGCTTACCGTCTCTAAAATTCATTGATGTTGCTGTTTATTTTGTCTGTATCCTTGTTTAGTAGAACTGAAATGCATGGCAATGTATATTTATAAACAACCTTGCTTTTGTTTACAATCATGGTTCTGATCTTACTGCATATATCCTGAGCATTTGAAACTCACACAGACAGTGCAGTCACTCATAAGACAGTAGCCTCCTAATCTCCCAATGCATCATGAGGGTCTAGACTGTTTTGTGGGTGTTTCCAAGTCCAGGAAAGATGCATTTGGAGTTGATCAAGGAATGTAAAAATACCTGTTTTGGTGTGATAACACCAGTATGTTGGGTGATCTGTATTTTACTTTTTTAAAGAAAATAAGAGTTAGAATCAAACTACCAGCTGCATCAACATTCTTTACAGAATTTTGGCAATCATAAAATATGTTTTTTAAACTAGGGACACTTTGAGACCTAAGAAGGTTGACAGTGTCCCTTCAAGCACTCCTGTAACTGATGGGTAGAGAATTCCAGCGGTTAGGCCATGTGCATAAATGCATGGGCCCCCAAGATTTTAAACAAATCCTTGGAATCTCTAGCAACCCTCATCAGCCAAGCGGAGTGATCACCCAGGGTGGTAAGGAACCAGAAGCTCTTTCAGATAGTCTGGGCCCTGTCCATGTAGGGCTTTATAAGTCAGCAGTCTGACTTTAATGGTGATCCGACACTGTACTGGAAGCCAGTGCGGTTCGCACAACACCGAGAAGATGACAGGACGAGGGGTCCCGTCAATAACAGGCTGCTGCATTCTGCACCAGTTGCAAGCTGCAGATATCCACCCCAGGGAGCCCTAGGTACAGGGAATTACAATAATCAAGGCACGAGGACACAAGGTCATGGACCGACATGGGAAGATCACCAGCTGGAACAAGGTGCCGTCTCAGTACTATGCCTCTTATGAAAACCAGATTGGCGAGGTTCATAGATGTCATGAATGGTCAAATGGTTCTCCAGTTGTATGGCCACTATTTTCTCAATCACCTTCCCTATAAAGGGAAGGTTTGAGATTGGTCTGTAGTTGGCATGGCAATCTGGGTCCAAAGAAGCTTTCTTCAGGAGGGGTGTCACCACCGCCTCCTTCAAGAAGCTAGGAAACTCATCTGTTTCAAAGAGCACCAGATTATCCATGCTAGAACCGCCAATGACATCACTATAGCCCATGGTCAGGGCTGTCGGTCCTGGGTCCAAACTACAGAACATAGGGTGCATACCCTGGATGATCCGCATGACATCTATGAACTCTGACTGGTCGAAGGAACTCCAGGAAGATTGAGGGACTGTGACCGAGCACCAATCCAAAGCAACTCCCATAGAGTGTGCAGGCTGGAGCTCCACCCTGATGTCAGTCACCTTAGCTGCAAAGAATCGAGCAAGTTCATTGCACTCTACTTGCAAAAAAGCTCTTTGAATCTGTAGACAGGCTGGATTGCACAGTCTTTCCATGCTTTGAAAGAGCTGAGCTGGTCGGTTCTGAGCAGCCACCATCTCCCCGGGCAGGAACTCTGCCTTCTTACGGGTGATAACTGACTGATAGACTCGATAGTGATCCATCAAGCTAAGGTGGTCGGCATCCAGGGCAGATTTCCAGCAGCAATGCTCTAACCTTCATCCTAATCACCGCATCTCCCTCAAAGTCCCATCAAACCAAGGGGTCTGAGGGTGAAGGGAGAGAGGATGAACTCGGACAGGAGCAACGACATCTAGGGTCACAGAAATGGCCTTATTATAGGCCATCACTAAGGCCTTTGGGTCACTGTTTGCCACTGCAAAACCCAATAGGTCAAGCACTGCTGAAAGGCCTTTGAAGCTTACATCTCGTAAAGGACAGTACCTGACCATCTCCATAGGGGTAGGCCTACGAAGGTGGGTGCAGAAACTGAACCCCACGGTGCAGTGATCGGACCATCCGACAGGTTCTACCCCCAAATCAGAGGCTTCGATCCCCAGAAGGAAGACCAAGTCAAGACAGTGACCATGTTTATGAGTAGCAGTGGTAACAGTCTGTGTGAGGCCCAGAGATATCATCATCTGGAGGAAGTGCTGTCCAAATTGCGAGAGGTCGTCATCGACGCAGGCGTTGAAGTCACCAAGGACCATCAGCCTGGGCGACTCAAGCACTGTGTCGATCATGAAGTCCGCCACTTCCTGAAGGAAGCGCTTCTCATCCCCAGGTGGACGGTAGTTGATAGCTGAACAGTTAGACTAAAGTAGCAAATATTTGCAAAATATCAAGACTAAGGGAGCAACATGCCGACAAATGACAAAATATAATTTGATAGAAAAGTACAATGCAGTAAGGACCATTAAATAAGCAATAATGTCAGACTAGCTTAGGAAAGATTCTGGGCTAAGTGTAATCACAGCTGTAACTTGCTGAAAAATGGTTCTGTAGTACCCTTTTGAAGGAGAGTTTATGGAGCTATTAACGTGTGGTCATAGCAATGGTGTTCCAGAGCCTGGGGCAAAGGATGAGAAGGCCTGTTCACACGTCTTGGTGCATTTGTAAATAATGAGAGCGTATGGATCCATAGAATTGAAAGCTATTATGTCACTTGATGCTTAGCTGTCTACCTTAAAGGAAGGATCTTATTTCTTATATAATTTATTTATTTGAAGTATTTTTGTTAATCGGGTAGGGTACACTACCTAATCTTGTCCAATTAAGGAGTTCTGGGTGGATATTCATGGCTGTAGCCTTTTTAACTCGGACGTTGTGGTTGATAATTACTGAAGGGTGCTGCCCCAGTGGCCCAAAAGCAGCACAATCCACTACCATGCAGGGGACCTTAGTTTGGAAGTGAGCTTAGAAGCTGTGTTGGGAGACAGGGCAGATTGTATCAGCTGTCACTTAGTAGTGCACTATGTTGGGGGAGGGATGGCATCGGGCACTGTTGAGTCAGTGACCCCTGTTGTGGGCTAAGGCAGCATGCTCCGTCCATGGGATTTACACTGCATGCAGCCAGTATCAGTAAGAAAGGTTTGCCTATGTTAGGGAAGGTGGAAGGGAGCAAAAAGGAAAGGACCCTCCCAAAACATCATCTACATCATGGTTCAAGAGCTCATGAAGCCTTTGGATCTACTCCACCAGGGTGACCTTTACTGGATCCTAGAACGCATATGGACTGCATCAGAAGGGGCTGCCTGCAGAGCCTCTCACATGGTGAGAAAGCCATGGAGGAAGTTGGACCCAAGGCAGTAGAGCTGGAGAGACAACAGGGACTCCAGACCTGATCAGGGTATATCCCTAGTAAAAGGGTACTGTAGAACTGTTTATTCTTGTGCAACTTATATTTAGTGCACGGCACTAGTTAGCCACCCTTGCATAAATTTAATTTCATGCTCTGCAATTAGCTTCTAATTTATACCAATTGAAAATGTGCAATTTTGACTGGTTAGTGCTATTGTATTTTAGCGCAGTTATCACTTAAGCGAATATAGCTACAATTATTTTACATCAAATATAACCTGTTCTACAGTATATCCCTGAGGGAAAGGCAATAGCCAGGAGAAAAAGCGCTAGGAAAAATTGAAAGCCTTACTAAAGTGCACTAGAGGGATGTAGGCTATTTCATTGTTTTCCTTAGCCATAAGAATGTGGTATAGTAGATCAAGAAATATGTGCCTGTGATACAAACTCCTTTCAGATTCTCTTATTGGGGTCTATCCACAAAGGATACATGCCACATATCCATGGGAGATAAGCCTCCATACATTGAACCACCATGCATCGGGGGAACCCCTTGGACCCCCAAGGCATTCACAGAAGGAACAGATGCCACTTCTTCACTGGGTCCCTGTACAGTGCCCAGTGCTGCACACACAGATGGGTGAGGTGGTATGTCTGGGGGATGGTGCTAGACCCTGCACTATGCACAAAGGCATGGAGTGGAGATAGATGGGAGCAGAAGCTATGGCTGCAAGCATCCTGCTGTAGCCCCTATATGCCCCACCCAGCCTGTAGTAGACGGCCTAGTGAGAACAGTGGTCACTTCTATACTGTAGTCTTCAACCCTCCTGACATCTGGCAGTGACTGGCAGATCCTGGCCAGCAGTCACCTGTAATGTACAGGCCCCAGCCAGTACTAGGGTGCGCTAACAGCAGTACACCCCCGCTCCATGTGAAGCAGGGGATCCAGTCCAGCTGGCATTGTGGGCATCCAATTCAATGCCCACTGACATCCCTGACCCCACGCACATCCTGCCCCCATGATGCTCCAATAAACATGGGGGTGGGGCTATGGCTGGATAGCCAGGGGCAGTGCATGGTGTGTGGTGTGTGCCAGTGTAAGGGTGCAGAGGGCCATAACCAGGACATGCGAATGTAGACATACCTACACCCAATGGTGCCATTGTGTCAGAATGATTTCCTGATGTGTATACTGGATATATTCTTACATATAGTTCCCATGAACACCTTGAAGATGGCAGGGTGAGGGTGAGGTGATGGGCCTGAGATCCAAAGAGATGTTTGCTATCCTTAAATACTGATACAGGGGTCATGCTGCAACCAGTGACAAGTAGCACCATATATCTAGATATGCATGGAATATGAAATGGGCTAGAAGGATATTAAAAATATCTTTTATGACTGGACCATCAGCGTAGCGAGCACTTCCTCTGTTGACTCTGGTGACCTGGGTTCAGGAATAAACCCAGTTAGCTGGGAGCTGGCCTGGGGGAGGATGATCAAGAACCCCAGAGGATGCTCTCCGCATCTGGGGAGAAAGGCCCGCGGGTTCTGCTGTGATATTGCCACCTGGTTGACCCAAGGTAGCACTACAGTCAGACCTGCATTGTTGCATGGTGGATGTCAGCTGAAGCCACCTTCTGAATGCTTGTGTACCCATATGCTCCCCAGATGACAGCATCCTGAGGGTGTGGAACAGGGCTGGGAAAAAGCCCACTCTAGCAGGATGACTGCTGGCCCTCTGCGTGCCTCACACCAGTGGCCTGATCATCACCCTGAACTGGATCCTGGTACCGTGGTGGGTCAAGAAAGTTCTACACCATACCTGCCATAGGGTTCAAGCCATCAATCCGTAACAGACTGAGGAGTCAAGTAAGTCTGGGAGAAGCAGGGTGACGGGCTGGGAGGCCGGCCTGACTAGGACTATTTAAGACAGTAAAGCATAAAGAGAAAAAATATATATCTTTCATAAGTGCTGATTGACCCTTAGCCTCATGAATAGCAAAGCCACAAGTGAAGTAAATAGGGTCAGATACCAAGATCAGCAAATATTTTGATATCACATGCAGCCCAGTGCCATATCTGACTTACACAACAGTTTTTTTAATTTAAAATCTTCATTGTTTTACTGTTGTTCTGTTGGACTTCATGCTGTATGTACTACATTGTATGTTTTATTTCATCTGTTACAAATGTTATAGTTGTCACAGTTCTTTGCATACCTTAATATTCTGTATGGTGCATGCCTATATACAGAGTATTTTAAGAAGCTTTATGTCAGTCATGGAAAAAATGACAATATAAGTCTTCCTCCCTGTGATGACTGAATTATTATTTCTATAAGGCAACTGAATAACAGTATTTGCTGTTTTACAAAACCCTGGTCTGTGTATGTGAAATGTGACCAGCATCAAGACCTGAGTAGCTGTGACTGGCCTATTGTATGAGGCAACCTTGATAAGGAAGCAGCATTTTCACATGAATAGACTGGCCCTGCTTTGTCTGGAGATGAAAATGCAGGGCATGGCTATCTTTGAGAGGAAGTGACTTTTTCTGCAGCCATTGTCGCCATACTATAGAGGCAGAGGTGGAGTCCAAGAACTATGTCTGAAATCAGCATCCGCCTTTCAGATAACTCTAGTTTGGGGAAGTGAGGTAACAGACCTTAAAACATCATTGCACCTCTGAAGAGAGAAAGAGAGAAGGAGGTTAGAAGGGAGTAACATAAAAGACTCATCCTCTATCAATAAGAATTCTGTGTGCATCATTCAATGGAGGGGATCAGGTAGTGGGTCTGAAGAAAGAATTGAGGTAACAGAATGTAGTGTGCCTAGTTAGGTTAGCAAAAACTGTAACAGTTAGGAAGACAACCGAGCATTTACCTGTGTAAGTGTGCAAGCTTAATTTTCTAATTTCTGTTATGTTTACTTTTTTATGGATTACATGTGCATACTGTATATGCCTGTTTAATACAGTTACATCTAATTAACCAGTCTTTAATAATGAAGTAGATAGAGCTCTATAAAGTGAATATAATCAGCAGAATGAGCACGAGACAAGTAAGCAAGGGCCAGATAAAGAAAAATACAACTGAAAATATAAATAAAGCAAAAAAAGGTCTTGGATGTAAAAAGAACAATAAAGGTAATTATGAAGGGAAAAGATCACAAGATATATTATAGCCCAGGCAATCAAATTGACCTTGTAGGATGAAAAGAAATGCTAAGATTTCTTTTTTTTTTACTACTCTCTTTTGCTCACCTTCTCCGATAGCCGACATTTGAGTGGGAGCCCCAACCCCTCCCTCTTGACATCCACTGGCTGATGCCAACCATCTCCCCCCCAGGGCTTGTCCCCCTTTTGGGGGATTGGCGGGGTTACCCCATGTGCCCACAAAAGACCAGATCCAGTTCTGGCAGTGCTGCGTGCTGGTCACCATACTATGGAGGCAGAGGCTGATGCTGATTTCAGACACAGTTCTTGGACTCCACCTCTGCCTCTATAGTATGGTGACAATGGCTGCAAGTAAGGGAGGGAGGGACACCAGGGCCATGATATGAGACTGGAGGGAGGGAGGGAGGAATATTCAGGAGGGAGATGAGGAGACACTTTTTTACAGAGAGGGTAGTAGCTGGGTGTAATTCATTACCTGCAGAAGTGGTACCCAGTAGAACAGTGGACTGCTTCAAAAGGGGATGGGACAGGACAGGGGGAGGGTCAATGTAGGGGAAGGGTGGAAGGGAGGGGCAGCTGCAGAATAAGGGATTATTTTAATTTTAAATTGCAGCTTTGATTTAAGTGCTTCGTGACCCCTGGAGCTATATCTGGGTCACACTAAACTATTTAACTTAGCCCCACGGTGAGCAGGGCACACGTTGCCACATGCAGCAATGCAGAGACATGCATGTCAGCGCATATCAGCTGTGTCCGCTGGGTCAGTGGGCCTGAGCATCTATAGTATATATCTCGAGCAATTCATGCTATGAATATGGATATTACATATAACTGCTGTTCCAGCTGTGGTATGTATACTGCAGTGGAACTTAGTATTGATTCTGTGTGTGATAACTGCTGTCTGATTAATAAACTGAGGGCTGAAATAGATTCATTACAAAAATGTCTGCAGGTTCATGTGGACATAAACAATTTGGAAGACTACATAGATTCTGTAGCAGATAGCCTAGTCAAGTATCACTTAATCAATCTATTGTTGAAAATGAACCAGAAGATAATGACTGGTGCCTCATTAAGAAATCTACAGGGAAAAAGGTAGAATAAATATAGGGGAAGTTTTAACATACTGACTGCAAACAGGTATAATGCTGAGCCATTACTGAAAATCCTTGTGAGTCTGTTACATTGGAGTTAACAGCATCTGTGGATTCTCCCCAATTCAAGTTGTATCAAGCACGCTCAATTTCACATTAGATGAGTCTATTAAAGGTTACCCTTGTGAGACTGTTACATCGGAGTTATTAGCATCCATGGTCCCCCAATTCAAGTTATTCCAAGTATGATTACTAATAGTAACCTGGTTATTCCAAGAGATGTCCTGGTCATAGGTGATTCTACAATGTTACACTGACCATATTTTATGCCAGAACAGAAATATGTATTTTACCATTAGCACCTTACCTGGAGCAGGTATAGATAACATCAAACAAATGTTTTCAGGGTTGCAGGAACATACAAACTCCACTCTACCCTTATACATACAGAAATTAATGACTTGGGCAGAAGATCCATACTAGATATCCAGAGAGATTTTGAAGAAATTGGTGACAGGATAAAAAAAAAATCATGGGGGCGATCTAATTATATCTGGGCTCTTACCCATCCCTAAAGCTAATAATGTCAAAAGAAGAGACATCATGACATTTAATGGATGGTTTAAATGGTGGTGTCTCAGAGAAGCATTTACCTTTTTGGAAAACTGGACAGGGTTTTTAAATCAAGGTCTATTTGCCAGAGATGGCCTGCATTTGATAAACAGGGTAAGCACATTTTTGCTACTAGACTAAGTTACCAATTAGATCAGAGTTTAAACTACTAGGTGGGAGGGAACTCTGTATCCTCAAGTAACACTAATAAAAAACTACCCTATTAGCCCCACAGAATGGAACTGCCTAGTTATTAATGCTAGAAGTCTTACTAGTATGTTTGATGAGCTCATTTTACTTTAGATCAACTCAATATTCATATTTATGCAATTACTGAGACCTGGTGGTATGATAATGACCCTTAGGATAAGAATATTCCTGGTTAAACTTTGTTCCACAAAGACAGGAGTAATACAAGAGGGAGTGGGTGGCATTGTATCTGTCTAATAATATTAACTCTGAAAACATTGAATTAACCGAATGGCTGAATATTGAAGCTTTTTGGGTTAAAATATTCCCTAAGTCATCAGCTTGTATTAATATGGGTGTGGTCTATAGGCCTCCATCAACCTCACATGAAGAGGATTCCCATTTGTTGGATTTTGTGAGAGATTATCCTCTGCTAATAATGTCTTACTTTTAGGAGACTTTAATCTCCGGGATTAATTGAATACCTACATACTTCATCTATTTAGAAAATGCATACCTTGAGACCCTTTTGTTGTCCAACATGGAACAAATAGTTAAACATAGCACTAGGGGTAATAACACCTTGGATTTAGTTCTACATAACCTAGGTAGTAAAATTACCAACTGTTTGGTTTTACAAGCACTTGGGTCAAGTGACCACCTATGGTCAAATTTACTTATAATGGTAACTTAGTGTATGACGTTGGAAATATGGTTGTTTATAAATTCAAAAGGGGAATTTTGGGGTCTGGTAAATGACATGTTAACCTAGAATTGAAACAGGCTTTTGGATAAATCTCTCAGATACGCTGCAGATTTTGGTTAATAAACTAACAGCAGTTACCAATAAATATATTCCTACCATTAACCGTTACTCCTGGGAGGAGGCTGGAGGCCTCAATAGGGGAAAAGACCTAGGGGTCATGGTGGATGCATGTATGAATAACTCTGAGCAGTGCAGGAGAGCGGCTAGCAAGGCAAACAGGATGTTGGGATGCATCGTGAGGGATCACCTCTAGGAGCAAGGAAGTGATTCTGCCACTGTACAATGGACTGGTTAGACCACACCTTGAGTACTGTGTACAGTACTGGAGACCACACTTAAAGAGGGACATACAGCTCCTAGAGAAGGTACAGAGGAGGGCAACAAAGATGATACGAGGGCTAGGAGATTTGACATATGAGGACAGACTTAAGGAGCTCTGCCTGTTTTCACTGGAGGAGAGGAGAGACGGGGGGACATGATTGAGGTCTTCAAGTACCTCAAGGGAATAAATAGGGTAAACATGGAGGGATCTTTAGACTAAAGCAGGAGGTATCACCAGAGGCATGGTTGAATTGAAGGTGGAAGGGCAAGGGGAAAAGAGGAGGAGGTTTTTCATAGAGAGGGTGGTGGACCCTTGGAATGCACTGCCTGGTGAGCTAGTTCAGAGATCCACAGTGGAGGGCTTCAAGAGAGGATGGGACAGACACAGAAAGTGGATGTATCAGATGATGTCCTGTCCCAGGGGTGGGATGGATGATATGGGTTTCTGGAGCACAAGGGATGGGAGGGTCTCGCACCCAACTAAGGATCTAAAGTTCGAGCAGACTCGAGGAGACCGTAGTCCTAATCTGCTGGCAAATAGTATGTTAGTATTAAAAAGCCAATAGAACCCAGTTAAAAATGCCATGGATGAATGCAACCATTAAAAACATATTAAATACAAGAATATGGCATACAAAAGGGCTAAGTTTTGTAGGTCCCGAAAAAGCTGGAAAAATTATAAATATCAGTTGAGGGAGACAAAAGTTAGTATTACTAAAGCAAAAAAGGATTATGAAGCAAGACTGGCTAATAAAGTAGGAGATAATCATAAATCTTTTTATGAATACATTAATAATAAAACGGAGGTACTCCTACTATTGGTCCACTAAAGGATAATTCTGGTGAGTTAGTAACTGATAAGATACAAATGGCCTCAATTTGTAACAGGCAATTTTCTTCAGTTTTAATACTAAAACAGTTACCAGCAAAACCCATAATGATCATATTTTGACTGGGCAACTTATTGTGGATGCAGCTATAATACAAAATTGTTACAGAATTTAGACCCACATAAATTAGCAAGTCCGAATGGTCTCCACCCATGCATCCTCAAGGAACTGGCTACTCCTTTCTGGCCCTATTGCTGCCCTGTTTACAAAATCCATACAGGATGGGCAGGTTATTGATGTATGGAGACAGGCAACAGTGGTCCCTATTTTAAAAGGGTTCTAGACAGGATGTGTCCAATTATAGACCCATTAGTTTCACATCCGCTCTGGGTAAAATTCTTGAAGGAATTACTAAAGATCATCTCTTGCAAGCTGATTCAACCCGACCCTACATTGTCAAGGCAGATCATGTCAGACCAATCTGTTGGTTTCTATGGTGGAGTGAGTAGGGCTTTGGATAGGGGTGAGGCTGTGTATGTTATCCTCTTGATTTCTCTAAGGCTTTGATAAGGTCCTCCATGGAGAACTTATTGATGATATTATTAATATCAGAATATGGGGTGATATAACACGTTGGGTGGAATCATGGTTGAGGGGTCAAACACAGCGAGTTTGTATAAAAGGCTCTTATTCCGGGTAAGACAATATGACCAGTGGGGTCCCTCAGGGATCGGTTCTTGGCCCTTATTTATTTAACATTTATATTGCATCACTTAAAACCTCGACCAATGCTTGGTTGACCAAATTTGCAGATGGCACCCACCTAGGATTCCCAGTTAACAACACTGAAAGTATAGATACTCTACAGTATGCCCTTCAGGAACTACAAAATTGGGCTTACTATAAAATAGTACCTTTTAATGTTGACAAGTGTACAGTAATGCACTTTGGGAGAAATAATCAGCATGCAAATTATAAATTTGGTGGCAAGATTTTAAAGGCAGTCGACTGATGACTGTGACTTGGGAGTTAGAGTATCAAATGACCTAAGCCCTAAACTTCATTGTCATCTGGTAATTAAAAATTAAGAAGTATATTGCATTGTATCAATAAACATATCGATAGTAGAAGTAGTGAGGTTTTGCTGCCTGCACCCATCCGTGGTGAGGCCCCACTTGGAATACTGTGCCCTGTTTTGGGCACCAGGAGATAAGGGCTCTATAACTGCTCTAGAAAAAATTCAGAAGAGGGCCACTAGAAAAATGAATAAAGTAAAGGGTTTGGATTATACAGCTAGACTGAAAAACTCAGATTGTATACATTGAATACTGTAGAATGAGAGGAGATTTATGTTTGGATTTAAAAGCCTTGCACGATGATCAATTATGGAAGCCGCTTGGTTTGGGCTCAGGAAATTAGCTTATAACACTAGGCACACCCACTTTAACTCACAGTAGACCACTTTAAAACAAAAAAATGAGTTCATGGTTTTCAGTTAGAGTATGCAAATATGGAATAATTTACCATTGGATGTTGTAGCATGTGAAAACATGGACACCTTTAAAATACATTTGGATAAATATTTAAGCCAAAATTCTATAATGGGCTATAATTAATATCGGTGAGCATTACGGACATTAGTCTTCTAAGCTCTGTATTACCTATGATACCTATGAAGGGGTGCTAGCTGCACATTTGAGCAGACTTGATAGACCTGTAGGCCTTTATCTGCTGGCAAATTTCATATGTTCGTATGTTCAAATGGTCAGGGAGTGGGATCTGCAAGCCCCTCCTTCATCCAGCCATCTGAGATCTTTGTTCATATTTTCCTCCCACCTGAGCTAGGGTGTGCAATGACGCCAATGACAGTGCCATGCACACTCCCATGCACATCCCATTGGGGTCTTTCTCTTCCCACAGTGGACAGCATGGGTGCACCAGCCCCCAGCCTCCACTAGGGACCAGGCATGCACTGATCACTGACTGACCCTCTCCCATGAGAAGGAAAGCTGTCACTGGGATGCTGAATCCCCCCTCCACTCCAGCCAACCACTACCAACCCACTTGCACTGCAAACATGGGTCGCTGGCATGGCAGAAGGTAAGGCAGGATGCCTCAGCCCTCCATGCCGCCGGGTCAGCATAAGATGTTAAGATTCCAAAGTGCCACTATACCCACACTTGCATCAACAACCATTAAAGTCACCAGTGGGACTTAACAAAGTTAACATCCCCTACTGAGAGAAATAAAAGTCCATGAGAAGGAAGGCAACATCAAAATAGCCCAGAACACAGAAGGAAGAAGGATAGGACTAAATGGAAAACAGTCTGAAGCAAAAAAGCAAACACAGAGTGAGAAGATTGTTAGAGAAGATATTGTAGAAAGGCAGAGAAGAAGTAGAAGTCATGAAAGTAAGAAACAGAGCGGGCAAATAATGCCTTTAACCCCCCAAATATGGAAGAAAATATTAAGCAACACAATAAACAGCAAGCAATGGATGAAGAAAAAATGGGTAATTACAGTAATAACAATGGCAAAAGTTATAACAGGTCATTCCTGAAAGACTTTGAAACCTTCTTAATGCCGTATACTAACAGATTAACATTGGACCCCCCAATATCCCATGACATTTCGCATTTATTGAATGATGGAAGATAAGCCTCCAGTAACCAGGGAGACAAAGAAAAGAAAAAAAGAAAAAATCAAAGACAAAAGAAAGGGAAAAAATAAAACTTATGAAAGAGAAAACAGCTTGAACAAGTTAGGACTACCTGACATCAAATCTGAAATTATCATTGGTAATCAACCAATAATGGAAATAGTAGTGTTACTTAGGAGGTTGCTAGGTAACAAAGCAGAGGAACAGACATGCGGCACCCTAACACAGGCCTGAAACATTAGTCTAGAATTAGGCAAAGGAGGCAAGAATAGAGATGTTAAACAATAAGAAAGATAATTGAAGAAATAGGAAGGAAGGAAGGAAGGAAATAATTGAAACATCCAAGCTAACTGAAAATTTAAAAGGTATAAAAAGTAAATAGGGGACAAGAAACCGAGATATACTGTAACTTCTAAAAGAAAGGAAAATGGGAAAGAAGACTGAGAGAAGAACAAGGCAAAAAGGTAAGGAAATAAAAAAAGAATTGTACTAGAAGAAAAGTGGGAGTTTGAAACATATGAGTTAATAAGGACTGAGAGAGACAGCCCTGAAGTGACAAAGGAGACTGCCAGACACAAAACCACGCAGACTGCTCAGGAAAAGGAACAGAACAGAACAAAGTAGTACACGTAGGAAATCAGTATCTAAAGAGGAAAATATAGAGAGGGGAATACGGTACCAACAATATATTTAAGGGAATTCCATAGGCAAAAAATGAAAATGCAACTACACTAAAAATAGCAGTATACAATATCTGCAAAGATATCCAAGGATAAATTCTTCTGGTGATATCCTTTCAGTCTACAGATATCACACAGAAAGGGACAAAGGATGGGCCTTCATGGTGACCTACAAAAAGGGTATAAGACACTTAATAATGGAAGCAAAAGGATTGAGCAACTAGGCCTAAAAGCTGAAACAACAATCATTTACCCAAGAAAGCAAAAAAGAGATGGATACCTCAGAGCTGGTGTTAGAAAAGAATAAGAGCAAAGGAAAGAAAGCAAACCAACAGGAAGACCCAAGCAATGAACAGATAAATTAAAAGAGAATCACTAATTATATGAGACCTATTGAAAAGGTTCATGTGTTCACATCAAATAACTACATAAGCCCTCAAGAACAAAGGAAACCCTATCGAGGCAGACTAATTAAAGGACAAAGAATTAGCAATAGTATTGTACTGGTAGACTCTAGGGATGGTGAGATGGAGTTTGAGGTAGAGGTATCAAGAGCCAACACTACTGTGAATGATCTCCAGTACTAGAGCAGATTTTACCCTGAGGCAGAAACTGAAATTGTATGACTTCCAATCAAGAAACCCAGACAAAACGTAAACACACTGAGTATCCTACCTTCAAATTTTGCCGGGGGGTGGGGACAAAGGAATAGTGGAGGCACAGATTTCATGTAAAAAATTACAATTATTATGTTGTAAGAGGCTTGGCTGAAGGATCAAACTTTGGGAATATTGGAAGGATACCAGCGGTGAAGTATAAATGTACATAAAAGTGCAAAATATGGAAGACCCTTGGGGGTGCACCCTGATTAATGTGAACTCAGGTATTGAATGTAAATGTATACAAAAGGAGGACAAGACATTTTTCTTTCTAGCTTTAGAACTCTTGGTATCAAAATCCCCAGTTTGCATTCAGATAAATACATACATTCCCCCAGATCATTAAATCCAATATGCAAAGGATCCTGAACCACTCAAACAATTCATACTGTATTTCCAGATGCAGTATCAAGGAACCATAATAATAGCTGGTAGAGATTTTAATGTAAGAGTGGGTGATTGGGCAGAAGACAGGGAATCATTGGAATTTAGATGACACCCCAAATATCCCAATAAGAGCCTCTAGGAATCACAAAATAAACAAACAGGGGCAACTCATTTTAGAAATTCTGGAAATCTCAAATATGAAAATTATAAATGGCTGATCCTCAGGAGATGGACTAGGCAATTGGACATACCCCACAAAAAAGGAGAGAGTGCATTTGACTACTTTTTAATTTATGCTTTCTCCTTCCCAAATGTTCTAGAAATGAAAGTCCTGCATGTTTGGGATAGTGATCACTTGCCAGTTTTGTTGAACCTAAAATAGGCCAGTGAATGCAAGAACGAACTTTCACAAAAGTGAGAGGAAGCAGATGATCACATGCAGGTAAAAAATCACAAGAAAATCATATGGACCCCAGCTGCTCAAAAAGTAATGCTAGATATTTTGCACTCTTAAGAATGTGAAAGTTTAAAGAATGTAGGAATTGAGCAGCTTGGAAAGTATGGAATGTAATAAAGTGCAGCAGACATAAAATGCAAAGCAGAGGATATTATAGGCTTATGTTACTTAATAGAGAATAAAGTAATGGATTCCATAGACATGCATAAGAGGAGTCAAAACCCAAAAGAGGCAAACAAAACAACATGGTTTGATGCAGACTGTAGTAAAGCTAGAAGGACCGTAATAGCACAGGGTAGGCAAATGAGGAAAACATTACATATGGAGGACAGAACAGCTTGCATAAACTTAAGGAAAGTATATAGGATTTTACTGAATACAAAAAAAAAATCATGAGACAATGTTATGGCAGTCATTACAAAAATCCATTAAAGAAAAAGATACCAAAACATTTTTGAACCTAGTCACAAATGGTACAGGGAACCTCAGATATAATCTGAGGTTATAATCACACCAACGCTTGAATAGAGCACTCAAAAGTATATACAGTACATAGTTGAAATCCAGTGTAGACATACAATGAACCAGGTCATGAATGTAAATGAATGTTACCCTTCGTGACAGAATATGAATGGCAGTAGTCCACTACAAGAAGTCATGAAAGTTATAAAGGTGCAAAAAAAAAAAGAACAAAGCCCCAGGTATGGATAGTATCACAGTAGAAATCTACAACGCAGATGCCCTATGATGGGCAGAGTTCCTTGCTCCACTATTTAATTACATGGTAAGAATAAAGAGAGTATCAGAAGCATGGGCAGCAGGGATTGTTGTTCCCATCCATAAAAAGGGTCAAAAACAGACCCTTGAAACTATCGACTGATAACACTATTATGCATCAGCCTAAAACTGTTCTCCAGACTCCTCCTCACAAGAGTACAACATTGGTGGAGGACTCTGAGATAATCTCAATATTTCAATCTGGCTTTAGGCAAGGAACATCGACATTACATCCTATTTTATCTTAAATCATTTAACCTGCAAATATGTTAAATCAAAAAAAATATATATATATATGCTACCTTTTAGACATCAAAGCAGCATTTGACAGTATAATAGAATGATCCTCTGGGAGAGGATGAAAGAAAAATATAAACCCTAAACTGTTGGTGATATTAAAACTGCTATACAGCAACACAAAGATAGTTATTAGATATGGGAACAATGGAGCTGTCACAAATCCATTAACCATTAGTCATGATGTTAGACAGGGTTGCATACTTGCTCTGTTTTTTCAACATTTATATTGACAGAATAGTGGAAGATTTACAGAGCATAGAACCCCCTCCCCGTAATAGGTGAAACACAAATTAGAATTATATGCAGATGATGCGGTGATACTATCACAAACCCCAGTGGGTTTAAGAAGAGCACTAGGTGCCATCATGGAAAGACTAACACTGGTGTGTATCTCCCATAGATGGTACCTGAAAATACCAGACTGAATTACTGTATAAAACTGGCAAGGGCACAATAATTGATTGGATCCTTACCAACTGCCCTTCTAGAATCAGACAAGTTGAGGTGCTCCCAGATTGCCTAAGTGACCATTTGCCTGTCATGTGCAAGTGGGTGAATAAAGAAAAAGTTCCCAGTTGCTATCTGTAGCCACATAATCAAGAGGGGTCTAATGCACTCCTTAGAGCTGCATTAGCAAAGGTGGATTGGTCCCTCTGTACAGACTCCAGGACACTGACCTGGCACTGAAATATTTTACTGATAAATTCAACGAGATCTGTGATTCTTTTGCACCTGTGAGGAAAAGGAAAATCAGGGATCTTCCAATGGGTGGATCACCCATGACCTCCTGGATCAGTTCAGGGAGTGGCCTAGACTATGGAGTAAGGCCAGGAACTCTGGAAACCCTACAGACTATGAGAAATACAGGGCAGCCAGTAACAAGTGTACATACCTTGCCAGGCTGGCTAAGGCAAAATATTACAAGGAACAATTAGATAGTAGCTGGGGAACAGTAAATGATTTTGGCAACACATTAAGGCTGGGCAAAGAGAATAGGAACCACCCCACATTGCTAAATGTCAATGGCACCACCACTATGGATCCTTGCACAATCACTGAAACCTTTAACACAGCATTTACTGATCTAAGTGGGGTTCTTCCACCTGATTACTTTACCCCCTGTGGCCCAGCATCGTCATCTCCTAATCAGGATACAATCACCCCACTTCTACTATAGGGGTGTCTCAATCAGGGAGGTCAGAACCTGTGTCAAGAAGGTACTTGGTAAATCCAGGCTGGGGAGTGATAACATTGACAAGAAGCTTGTGTCAGTTGCACTTGAAGAGCTGCTTGTCCCTGTCACCAAAATATTTACTAAATCTCTCACCCTGGCTAAATTCCCAACAGCCTGAAAGCTAGTACTGGTGACCGCTGTATTTAAAAGTGGGGATCACTCTAGTACGGCCAATTACCTGCCTATCTTCATTCTCTTCCCTTATCAAAAGCCCTGGAAAGTATTGTAGCTGATCAGATCACTGAATGCCTCCAGAAATATGATCTCCAGTGCCAGCAGCAGCACGGCTTTCGCAATTGTCAGAGTACAACGGTAGCAGCTACAGACACTGCCAGCTATTTCCCGAAATTTCTGTCATATTTCCAGATATATCTAATGCGTTCTCCATTTCTACAGTTGGGGCAGCAGAGAGAAACTCTAGAAATTTTGCGAAATGTCTGGAAATAGCTGACAATGTCTGTGGCTACTACTGTACCACGGCTCTTGTCGAATTCACAGACTACGTCCATAAGGCCCTGAACAGCACCAAACTAGTGGGATCCATAGTTATAGATCTCACAAAGGCCTTTGACACTGTAAATCACACTATACTCCTGCAACAATTACACCTCCTAGGATTCTCCTCTGAAGCTGCCAATGATTTCAAGATTACCTTCTAACCTCCCAGAGTGTCAGGATCGGGTCTGCAATCTCCTCTAGCTAGGCAAATCAGTCTCAGAGTCCCTCAGGGATACATCTTCGGTCCCATCTTTTCAATCTCTTCTTAAATAGACTACCTAATGCATGTAAGAGCAAGATTATTCAATATGCTGATGATGTGGTCATTCTGAGTAGCAGTACCCAGTTTGATCAGTTACAGAATGAGCTACAGTTCACCTTCCACTCCTTGGAAGATTGGTTCAGTGCAGAAACTGATCCTGAATTACAAGAAAACTAAAATGATGCTGTTCTCCAGCTCTCAGCACAAGAAATCCTACCAATACCTGACAATAGTCAATAATAAGGCCACTCCCTTGAACAGGCAGCACGTGCTTTTTAAATACCTAGGGGTTTACATTGATTACATCCTTTCCTATGATCAACATATTGCTAATGTTATCAAAGCAGTCAGTGTCAAATTGGTGTCTTACACAGGCACAAATAATACCTTTCGCCCTCTACCCTCTGTCTTTCAGTCTCCAGCTCCATCCTGTTAATAATTGACTACAGCCTTGTATTCTGTGGGGCTGCATCAGATATAACACCTAAGCATGTCACGGTAGCCCTCAATAAGGCATGCAGACTAGCCTTGGGAGCTGACAACAGATCACACACCTGTCCACTCTATGAACAAACCAACTGGCTGAACCTCAATAACAGGATAAAGTACCAGACGTGCCTTCTGGGCAAGAAAATCCTGCTAGGGAAAGCTCACCCCTTTCTCAAACCCATGTTGCAGGCTAACAACTCTTCTTACCATACCAGGGGTGTGACCAGAAAATCCCTAGCCATCCCTTTCAGGAAAATTCTCTAGGGCAAAGGTTCTTTGCCTATAGAGCACCTATGGCTGAATGAGATCCCCACCGATATCACAAGCAACACCTGCCTTTTAGCATTTAAACTATTGCTGAAGCAACACCTCTCTGATGCGCCCACCTATTCCTGTAGGTAATCCTGATAGACTGCTCTATTTTCAGGACTAAAGAGCTCGAGATGATGTGTCCCCACTTTATTCAGACCAATCTCCGCTTCTCTGTGTCTAGGACCTAGCCTGCCAGTATGGATGCCAAGTCCAATCAGGGTTATCGTCTGGCTACTCTTACCACTCCTCTAACTGGCATTCACCTCCTACCCCTCCCCTCCCTCCCCCCTCTCTCCCACTGTATTTATTGACAATGCCTGTCTCTGGTAGCCCTGCCCCTGTGGATTAATAATATCAATAAATGCCTCCTGGGCCTGGGGAATAACATGACAATCAAGTTTCTCAACTGTACCTCTCCCTACTGCCACTTCTCCTATCTCCAACTAACTTGTTCTTCCCACATTTGCACTTTATAACCACATATATAGTTTTATTATGCAATCTTATTGTATCTTCATCCCATGTTTAACCTGAATCGGTCATATTTGTTGTGTAATGTTGTATTGTGCATGTACCTTGTCCCAACGTGGAACCTTTAAAAAAGAGTATTTTGTTAAAAGGTCGTTTCTGAAGAATAAATAAACAAATAAATAAATAAATAAAACTAACAAACCTCAAACTAGAGTTAAAGCTCCAAAAAAAACCAAAATCATGGGACTGGATATTCAAACTGCGCCATTCTGTGGCGTAAGCCCTTTCGCTGCTCAAAATAGTTGTGCTGGGGTGTGGCCGGGGTGATATTCAATGGAGTTGCGCTATTGAGCAACTCCTTTGAATATCATCCCCTGGTCACAGCCACTGTGCGTGGCGCAGTGGAACTTGTGCCACCGCAAGTAGTCAGAGTGGAGTATTCAAGATGCGGTGGCGCAAGTTCCATTGCGCCATGTGCAAATTCCGATATTCAGGGGTGATACTGCAAATGGAGCCATAATTCATGCAAGGCGAGGGAGGGCCATTTGCATCTACTTATAGCCCATTTGCATGCCATTAGCATGCAGGTGCGCCGATCCCTGACGACTTGTGCCTGGCGCCCTGCCAGGCAAGCAGCCGTCGGGGACTGATGCCTCCTGCAGCCCCGATCATGGGCAAAGCCATAGTAATCCCCACCCCCCGACTGGCCTGATCGTGGGCAAAACTGTAGTAACTCCCATCCCCCACTAGCCTGATCGTGGGCAAACCAGTTGTAATGCCCACCCCTCACTAGCCCGATCGTGGGCAGAACAGAGTTCAACCCCCCAAGAACAATATCCCTGGTGGTCCAGTGGACCGTGAAGCCCAATCACGGGCAGTAGGTAAGCCCTCCCAAGTCCAAGTTCCCTGGTGATCTAGTGGCCCCACCTCACCCACCCACGGTGCCCCCCACCCCGCTCCCCGTCAGCTGGCAGGCGGCAGCACCCACCCGCCTGCCACCCGCCACCCACCGACTGACTGCTTGGTAGGGCTGCCGCCCATTGGTTCCGAGCAAGAACCAATGGGTGTGTAAGCCCATACCGTGACAAGGCAGTCCAGATATGTGAGCACCGACCATTATTCACTAGGGCAGCCATGGTGTGGAGTCATGAACCCAGCCGACTGAAACTGCTCTGAACCAATGGGTGTGCAGCCCTACCAAGCAGTCAGTCGGTGGGGTGGTGGGGCAGCAGGTGGAGTGGGATGCTGCTGCCTGCCAGCTGACGGGGGAGCGGTGTGGTGAGGCTCCGTGGGTGGGTGGGGTGGTGGGGGCCATTAGATCACCAGGGTATTTCTGAGCTGGGGCAGTTTACTCTACTGCCTGCAATTGGGCTTCGCGATCCACTGGACCACCAGGGATATTGTTCTTGGGGGGTTGAACTCTGTTCTACCCATGATCGGGCTAGTGGGGAGTGGGCATTACGACTGGTTTGCTACGATCGGACTAGTGGGGGTGGGAGTCACTACAGTTTTGCCCTTGGATCGCGGAAGGTCGAGGGATTGGGAATTACTACAGTTTTGCCTGCGGTCGGGACAGTCAGGGGTGGGAATTACTACAGTTTTGCCCGCGATCAGGCCAGTCGGGGGTGGAAATTACTACAGTTTTGTACGCAATTGGGCCAGTCGGGGATTACCACAGTTTTGCCCATGATCAGGCTGCGGGAGGCACAGGGAAGAGTGGAGGGCCACCCACAGGTGGCAGCTGCTGTGTTGTGCCCTGCAATGTGGCAGCTCACCTGTGGGTGGCCCTCGACTTACTCCTTTTTTTTGCTCAAAGTTGTGCAGGTGCAGGTTGGGGGTTGCGCCTGCACAACTCTGCACAGACCGGCTGAATATCAGGCTGTGCAGTTTATGCATCAGTTCCTCCCCTCTGGTTGAGCATGCCTTCATTAGCATTACGCTGTTACTCAGCATGTGACTTGGGGCGCCAACTGCCTCCTGCATATGGCAGAATGGCGCAATTCGGACTTGGCGGATGCAACCTTTTGAATATCCAGCCAGGTTTCAAAATGGTAATAAAAATAAACTACATGGAAAATTAACAACAAAATTATTCAAGAAGTGGATAGCTTCTGCTATTTGGGTTTCTGATTTAACAAAGACAGTCTTGGAAAGAACACATCAAACACATATAGGAAATAGCACTGAAATCCATGTTAGCAGTAAATCACTTTGTGCATACATTTGCAAAACAATCCCTACACAGCACAGAAAAAATGCTGTGAAGTAAAAATTACCACCCAAGTGCTATATGTGGCAGAGATATGGAGACTCACTGGTAATTGTAAAGAATCTGAGCTATTATAACATCAATATAATATCAATAACATAAACCCAAGAATGACAGACATATATGAAGGCACTGACACATTGAGTATAAAGCACAGAGAGAACATTTCAAGAGACAGAAATGTACAAGCAAAGACAAGGGATAGTAATGAAGCAGACGATTTATCAACGATCCTAATGAATACACCACAGATGGATAAAGAAACTATTAGTCAAACAATGACTAGCTAGACTCACAATCTAATCACTTTTGACACTGATCCATACCCAGATTCAACTAATGAGACAACTAATCTCAATGAAATGGAGATTGAGAACAATATAAATGCAAAAAGAACATTTATTATAGGGGATTCAATTACTAAGTTTACTGATAAATTCACAACCAGAGGAAACAAAGAAAACAGTAACAGTTTCCCTGGGGCAAGGATAAAGAACATAACCAATATGGTTCCAAAAATCCTTACTAATACAACCATAAAACTTTAGTGCTTGAGCACTGTGGGACAAATGATATTGGAAACAGTCAGAATATGACATTATGGAAGACAACAAATGTGTGTGTCTACTAAAAGAAAGAAATTGCGGTGTGATTATGTTCAAATTTTGCCGGTGCCAAGAGTTTATTTCAAATGGAATAAGAAAATCAAAAATATAAACAATAGCCTGCAAAATGGTGTTTACTAAATGGAGTTACTGTGTATAACATCATGGGAAAATTTTCTGACATATGTAATTTATACTGTGAGGGATGGCTTGCACCTAAACAAACAGGGTGGTCAACTGTTGAGAAATATTCAAGTCAGCAATAGACGGCTACTCTTTAAACTAATATCCAGAGTGTTAAAGGGACTCCAGAGAGAGGACAGACACATAAAAAACAGTAGAAATGAATTAACAATAACTCGTCATGTAAAGTCAGCAAAACAAATTGAGAACGATGACACTAATAATGTAATATCACTCAGTGGAAGAAGTTTAGTGGAAAAAAGCTAAACTACAAATTCTATTAAATCAAGAGAAAATCCATACTTGTGGAATAATGGAGACATGGTGGGCAACAAATGACTGGGATAAACAGATTTCAGGTTTCCAATAATTTCATAAAGATTGTGTTGGTAAATGTGGTGGAGGAGTAGCTGTTTATGTTAGTAACTACATTCAGGCAACCCAAATCGAGATTGACTGGTGAAATAGTGCTACAATAGAACAAGTATGGTTTAAAATCTGTATGCCAAAAAATAAAATAACCACAGGTGTCTGCTATAGACCACAAAACCAAAGTCCAGAGCATTTTGAAGTTTTATGAAAACAATGTAGGAGATAGGTACAGACCCACAATCTCTCATATTAGGGGATTTCAATCTCCCCCTTATAAACTGGGAGGCTATGGTAGGGAGCAACATACAAGATAACGCATTAATAAATTTTGTAACCAGATATAGCATGACACATATTGTTAAAGACTTCACCAGGAGTCCCAACCTTCTTTATTTAGTTGTTAGCAACTTGAAAGGCAAAATAAAGTCATGTAAGGTTAGGGAACCTCTGGGTTTGAGTGATCACAACATGATTCAGGTTGAATTAGATGGCAAATGCTATACAAATAAAAGCACAACAAAAATAAAATGTTACAATAAAGTGAACTACAACAAAAGAGGAAACTACTTTAGGAAGTGGAATTGGAGGGAAGACCTAGACAATGAACCCCTGGAAAAAAATCTGGGCAAAGAAAAAACCCACTTGGAATACTGTGTAGCTCATTATATTCGTGAAAAAAATAAATGTAACAAAGGCAGATGCCTACCAACCTGGTTTAATAATAATATCCAAAAGTGGATCAAAAAAGAAAAAGGCATATAAAAATACAGGAAAAATCCAACTGATGCAAATTTATTAGAGTACAGAAACAAGACAAAAACAATGAAAAATCTGATAAAAAGGCAAAAAGAGAGGAAGAATTAAAATTAGCCAAAAAGACAAAGGATAATAAAAAAAACACTTCTTCTCCTACAACAACAGTAAAAATGGAGGGCAGCCAATGGTGAGACCAGTTTGTGACAAAGGGAAACAAATAACTGGTGAGATGTCTATGACGAATTCTTCAACAAATACTTCTCAGTGTACAGAATAAAAAAACTGAGTACAAATTACTTTTAGACAGTATTAATATAGAAACAGATAGTACTTTTACATTTGAGGAACCAGAGGTTAATCGGAAATTAAAGAAACTCATGGCTGACAAAACACAGGGCACAGATGGTACCCATCATAGATTACTTAGGGAGCTGTCTGATGAATTTGCATGTCCAGTTACTTTGCTATTCAAAAGATCTCTACTGGGGGAAAAGTAATTAGTGATTGGAAACTAGCCAGCATAACACCTATACATAAAAAAGAGTCAAGACAGAATGCAAGAAATTATAGACTTATTGGCTTTACAGTGATATTGGGGAAGATAATGGAGGGACTTATAAAAGAAATGATTGAAACCCAAGTTCTGCAAAATGGGTATAATGATATTTCACAGCATGGTTTCAAGGCTAATAGGTCATTAGCCAATTAGTAAGACACTTGACCAGGGTTTACCAGTCGATGTCATCTATCTAGACTATGCCAAAGCCTCTGATATGGTACTGCACAGGGAGCTAATAGAGACCTTAATCTAGTTACAAATAAGTCCAGCCATCAATAGGTGGGCTGAGACTGGCTACAATGAGACAGCAGAGGTGGTTATTAAAGGATTTTGGTCAAGTTGAGAGTGGTGGAAAGTGGGGTACCCCTGGTTCTAGTGTGTTTAGCAGTAATAAAGAGACCACAGAAAGAACTGGAAGGGGACAGGATCAGTTGTGTTCCAGGACAGTAGCTGCTGCTGTTGTTTTCTACAGGGTTCTTGTGGATTTTACTTGGTAGGTTAGTTCTTTTTTTTACTTCTAAGGGGCTAGCAGTGTATTGTTTTGGGGGATGCTGGATGTTTGTAAACTGATTTGGTGGCTGCAAGTGGGGCTCTTTTGTGGATGTTTCACTGTGTAACAGGCTGCGCTGGTGAGAGCCTATTTCTTCTGATTTAAAACCTATTTGGTGGGATTTGCTTGTAGATAGTTATTTGAATTGGAGACCTATATCTGTTAATTTCAAGCCTATTTTGATGTGGTGTTAGTGAAGCTGATTAAATTGGAGACCTGTTTCCTTTGGCAGCAAACATATTTTGGGGGCTTTGACTTGAATTTTGATTCCTTGTACTGACTCCATTAGCTGTAAAGGTTAGTTCATAGCGGGGGAAGGGTGTTAATGGTCTGACCAGGTCTCACTCAGCCAATTGACTGGAGGCAGGGCTGAATCAGGTTGAGGTGCTAGCTGCTTTGTCTTCTCAGAAAGAACTGGAAAGGGACAGGATCAGTTGTGTTCCAGGACAGTAGCTGCTGCTGTTGTTTTCATAGGGTTCTTGTGGATTTTACTTGGTAGGTTAGTTCTTTTCTTTCTTACTTCTAAGGGGCTAGCAGAGTATTGTTTTGGGGATGCTGGATGTTTGTAAACTGATTTGGTGGCTGTAAGTGGGGCTCTTTTTGTGGATGTTTCACTGTGTAACAGGCTGCGCTGGTAGAGGCCTATTTCTTCTGATTTAAAACCTATTTGGTGGGATTTGCTTGGAGATGGTTATTTGAATTGGAGACCTATATCTGTTAATTTCAAGCCTATTTTGATGTGGTGTTAGTGAAGCTGATTAAATTGGAGACCTGTTTCCTTTGGCAGCAAACATATTTTGGGGGCTTTGACTTGAATTTTGATTCCTTGTACTGACTCCATTAGCTGTAAAGGTTAGTTCATAGCGGGGGAAGGGTGTTAATGGTCTGACCAGGTCTCACTCAGCCAATTGACTGGAGGCAGGGCTGAATCAGGTTGAGGTGCTAGCTGCTTTGTCTTCTCAGAAAGAAGAACTGGAAAGGGACAGGATCAGTTGTGTTCCAGGACAGTAGCTGCTGCTGTTGTTTTCTGGGGTTCTTGTGGATTTTACTTGGTAGGTTAGTTCTTTCTTTTCTTACTTCTAAGGCTAGCAGAGTATTGTTTTGGGGGATGCTGGATGTTTGTAAACTGATTTGTGGCTGTAAGTGGGGCTCTTTTGTGGATGTTTCACTGTGTAACAGGCTGCGCTGGTAGAGGCCTATTTCTTCTAATTCTAAAACCTATTTGGTGGGATTTGCTTGGGCCTGGTTCTTAGCTGCAGGGCTTGGAGGGAGACACAGGGCTGATACACTCTCTTGTCAGGTGTCTGCCCAAGACCCGCCTCTCCCACCCTCCTCCCCCAGAAGTCTGCAAATTTATAGGGGAACACTGCCTGCAATTGGAGGAAAAGGCTGCTGGTGCAGCCTATGTAGTCTCTGGCCACTGGGGGTTGGATTTAAAGGCTGAGAGAGGGAGCTTAGGGAGTTGTTTATTCTTATAAGTTTAATGTGTTGTTCTGCACCTAGTAACAGGGTTACTGGTGTACAGTGGGACTGTCTCAAGATTAGTGGGTGACCTGATTAGGCAGTAGGGGTATCTTGGACTAGGGGAACCTGGTGGCTCACCCAAGGAAATCATTGGAAGGGATGGAACCACACATCATTAGGGCCGGCATCTTTGGAAGGTGGTGGGTGCACAAGGTGTGGAGCAGCCATGATACTGGACTGGGCTTGGAAGTTTGGTGGTTGCCCAGTGTAAGCCTACCAGCTACAGCTTAGGAGGAGCTTGTGGGGATGAGGGAGAAAGCTGGGGAAGGGGGTGGTATGGTTGGGGAAGGGGCTGGAAATCTCCACAGGGTTGCACCAAGCACTGGGGGTGGGTGTATAGGGAAAGGAGTGCAGGAGAATACCCAGGGGTCAATAGGGACCCTGGCAGAGGGGGTCCAAAAGGACACTACCATGGAAGCAGGCAGATAACTGGGGACCCTCACAAAGGGGACAGAGGGACAACATTATTAGGAAGTAGGCAGATGGCCAGTGCTGGACAGAAGGAAGCAAGCATGGGAGGTGGATCAGACCTTACAGGCAGTAACCGCTTACCTCTTTTCTTCTGCTCAAGGATGAGGGGGTGATGTAGCCACGACAGAGGTGGTTAGAGATGGAAAGGGAGTGGGAGGCAGGAGGCAGGGGCCAGACAGCAGGAAGAACAGGGGGACCTGGAATGCAGGAGAATGGGAGCAGTGAATCAGAGCAGGATGGGCAGGGAAGAGGGAGGAAGCATGAGAAGGACCAGTTGGGAGGAAGGTAAAGGAGAAGGACCAGAAGTACAAGGAGGATTCAGTAAAGGAGCTGAGGGTTTAGGCCAGGGAGCACGCAGAGCAAGGAGGAACTAAATGGAGACAGGAAGGAAGGGAGGATGAGCCAGGCTAGTTTAGCAGATAGGGAGAAGGACCAGTTACAGCAGTGAGGGGGGGAATTAGCTGGGTACAGAAGGATAATCAGGAGGAGGAGAGGCATAGGATTGGAGGGAGGGGTGGCATGTGCCCCCAGATAGGGGAGGAACAAGAAGCCAGCTGGGTGGAGGAGCCGTAGAAAGGATGAGGGACATGGAAGGGGGGGAGGAGGAAAAGGAGTAGTCAGAGTGCTCCTGCTGGGGATCTGCATCAGGGGTAATAAATGGGATAGGGAGGGAGAAGCCTGGCCAGTTAGAACAAGATGCTTCCCTGACTAACAGTGCATGGGTCTAAGCATGAGGATATCAGCTGGCAAAGGACTGTGGGGGTTCCCAGACATACTGGTCCACCTGGGTACAAATGACATTGAGGGAAATAGCGAGCTAGAGATACAGGCAAGATTCAGGAGCTCGCCAGGGTCTGTCATGACATAGGATAGCAGGTTTCCTTCAGAAATCCTGCCAGTGCCAAGGACTAGTGGGGGAACACAAAAGGAAAATTAGGGAGATAAACCAGTGGCTCAGGGAGTGGTGTGAGGCCAGAGGGTATGGGTTGATGGGGATTGGGGGAGACCTGGGAGGATAAGGAGCTGTATGCTAGAGATAGACTACATCTCAATTTGGAGGAGGGAATCTTAAGTTGAAAATAGAGGGTTCATTGGTGAAAGTGGGTTTAAACTTGTGAAGGGGTGGGATGGGAGAAAAGGCTGTCAAGGGGTGCCGATAAAGGAGGGACTCGTCTCCACCCCTGGGACCAGGAGGATTGCAGGAAAAGGCCAACTGGCAAAGTGCAGACCAGGAGAAAACAGAATCCCCATGGGAACACGAGCAGGGAAATGGAACTATAGGAAAGGTGGAAGGTAGTCCTGCTAAATGCCAGGAGCTTGGGCAATAAAATGCCTGAGCTCCAGGCGATGTTAACTGAGGGAGCAGTGGATGTGGCAGCGGTCACTGAGACTTGGGCCACTGCAAGACATGACTGGGACCTGAACCTGGAGGTTACACATGTTCAGGAAGGACAGGGGAGGAAGGGAGGAGGGGTAGCAATGATAGTCAAAAACTGCATTGGCATAGGGGAGTAGAGGAGGCGGAGGGAACCGTGGAGGTGATTTGGGTCACCTTGATAACAAGGGGGCAAGAGAGTAAAAATAGGAGTGGTGTATAGACCCCTGTCCTGGCGGAGGAGCTGGAGGACAGTCTGGTGGCAGATGTTAGGAGACACTGCAGACTGGGCAGAGGAACGTGGTGGTGTTAGGGACTTAAACATGCCATGGAACAGACTGGGAGACTATGACATCCTCTGTGACCAGGAACAGAGGTTGTTGGATGTCTTCAAGACGCTGCCCTAACCTCAGCAGGTGAGGGAACCCACCAGGGAGGCATGAGTACTGGATGTGGTCCTGGCAGACAGTGACCAGATTGGGGCCTGGAGGTAAGGGACCCATTGGCGGGGAGTGACCATGCCACGGTCTGGTTCTGCTCGGACCTAGGAGGGGTAGAAGGCTGCACAAAGACGGAAGTAAACCGACTTCAGGGGGGAGATTTTAAGGAAATGGGAAGGATCCTTAAGAGCATTTGATGGGATTGGGCCAGACATGGACGCTGATAGTAGGTGGAAATCATCAGGAGAGGTGCAGGTTGCTCACCAGCACCTGTGCAAGAGTAAGACGAAATGCTGGTAGGGCCAAAACTCCTGTTGGTGGACCAGGAGGTCCAGAGGTGGTGCGGGAAAGAAAGCAGCCTATAAGAAATTCAAGTGCTCAAGGAGTGAAAGGGATCGGGGGAGTACGAGCTGATGGCTAGAAGGGCCACTAGAGTGGTGAGGGTGGCTAAGGCAAGGAAGGAGAAGAACCTGGCCAGGGAAATTAGGAGAGGGAAAAGGGTCTCTTTAGATACATTGAGGAAAGACGAAGGGTGAAGGGGCAGATTAAGCAGGATTAAATCAGGGAGAAGGGCACAAGACCTGGGGGAGCAGGCTGAGGTACTAAATGAGTACTTCACCCCAGTTTTCACCAGGGAAATGGGGGGTGCTGCATCATACATGGAGGAGACAGAGATAATGAGGAGGGGGACCCTTACCTATCGGCAGGTCTGGGGAGAGGGAGGCATCACTGGCAGGTGGGGAGGGCTAAGCAGGAGAAGAGGTACCAGAAGTGGAAATCACAGCAGAGAGGGTGAGGGAAGTCCCTGCTCCTTAAGACGGAGAAAGCACTGGGCCGGTTAGCACATCCTAGAGTACTGAAGGAACTTGTAGATGTCCTGGGCGAAACCCCTGGCAGAGCTTTCACCATCTCTCGAGGACAGGGTGGGTGCCCCAAGACTGGAAGGTGGTGCAGTGGTGCCCTATCCACAGGGGGATCAAAGGAAGGCTAGGGAACTACAGGCCTGTCAGCCTGACATCGGTGGTGGCAAGGTGATGGAGGGCATTGTCAAGGAGAGGCTAGGGGGGACCTGGATAAGTCAGGGTGCCTGGGCGATAGACAGCATGGATTCATCCCGGGGAAATCGTGTCAGACAAACCTGGTGGAGTTCTATGACTGGGTGACAAGTTCCTTGGACCTTGGTAGACCAGTGGATGTCCTCTTTCTAGACTTCAGCAAGGCATTTGACTCTGTTCTTCATGTGGGCCTGTTGGATAAGCTAGGAGAAATGGAGGTGGGAAACCAGATGATCAGATGGATAGGCAATTGGCTCCAGGACCAGACCCAGAGGGTCGTAGTTGGTGGATAGTCTCATCCCCAAGGAGGGTCATTAGTGGGTCCCACAGGATCAGTCCTGGGCCCCTTCTGTTCAACACCTACGATTCTGACATAAGGACAGGAATCAGGAGGAGATGAGTCTCTTGCAGATGACTCAAAACTGGGGCGGTGGTGGATGGGGAGGAGGGAGGGTGGCCCTGCAGGGGACCTGGAGGCCTGGAAAGATGGTCTAGAAAGTGTAAGCTGAGGTTCAATGCAGGGAAATGCAAGGTACTCCACCTGGGGGCCAGAAACCCAGGCCAAGTGTACACCCTGGGGAATACTACAAGTCTCAATGGCTGAGAGGGACCTGGGGGTGGTGGTGGATGTCAAGATGAACAACTCTGAGACTTGGAGGGCAGCAGCCAAGGCCAACAGGATGCTGGGATGCATCACTAGGGGATCACCTCCAGAAGGAGGGAAGTGACACCCCTCTGTATAACTGCTTGGTGAGGCGCACCTGGAGTACTGCGGCAGTTTTGGAGGCTACACTTAAAGAGGGACATTAACCCCCTGGAGAGAGTCCAGAGGAGGGCAACCAAAATGATTTGGGGCTTGGGGACAGGACCTATGAAGAGAGGCTCAAGAGCTAAATATGTACACATTGAAGAGAGAAAGGACCGGGGACATGGATAGAGGTCTTCAGGTACATGAAGAGGGTAAATAGGGGAGGAAATAGTCAGGTGCTTCAGGAAGGAGGTAGGGCCACTAGAGGGCATGGGTGGAAGCTGGAGGGGGAAGATTCAGGGGAGAAAGGAGGAGGTGCTACTTCACTGAGAGGGTGGTGGAGCCATGGAATGCACTACCTAGGGGCTGGTGGAGGCAGAGACAGTGGAGGGGGTTCAAGAGGGGGTGGGACAGGTACAGGGGAAGGGTTCTGGAAGCAAAATCCAATGCAGCAAGAATATCTGGAACTGGGAAGGGAGAAGCCAGAGAAGGCGAGGGGGACAGCAAGGTCAGCACCCAGGGTGGGGGCTGACCAAACGAGCAGACACGAAAAACCGTTAGGCCTATTCTGCTGGCATTTTAGTATGTTAGTATGTTAGTATGTTTATTTCTGTAGTTAAAAGGCCCATTATTAAATAGCTCATTAAGATTATCTTCAATCAGCAGCCGCCAATGTTTAACCCACATAAATGTGAGCTTGCTCAAAGCCCACAGTCACATGGGTGAAACATTGACTGCTGCTGCTGGTGGGGTGAGTCTTTTGTGAGCTGTTTATTGTAGTAAAGGTTTTTTAACTACAGAGACAAACTATGGTCTCTTTATTACTGCTAAACACACTAGTTGCCTGGTTAACCACCTTTTTTATGGTTTTACAGTTATTTATTTGGTGTGCTTTTGGCGTGGATTCCCTTAGTCGCTTTTTTCCTTTTCAAGTACCTCACTGCGGGGGCCTACGTTATTCAGTCTGTTTATCTCCACTATGCAAACATCACCCAGCTCCTGGTTAAGTAAATTTGCAAATGATACAAAACTAGGGGCCATTGTTGAAAAAGAGTCTGCAATTACCAGCCTGCAAAGGGATCTGAAGAGTATAGAAATATGGGCCAAAAACCATAAATTAAGTTTTAATATTGGGAAATGTAGAGTGATGCATTTTGGTTATAAAAACAAACCAGCGAAGTACCACTTAAATAGTATAGAACTCCAATTTACAACAAAGAAAAAAGATCTGGGGATCTTTATTAAAAATGATATATCATTCAGTGACCATACAGGTGAAGTAATAAGAAGGAGTAATCAAATGCTCTTGTGTTCTGTATATTAAGGCATGTTAGAAGCAGAGACAGGGAGGTCATCTTGCCCCTGTATGGTTCATTGGTGCAACTGCACTTGGAGTATTGTACCCAGGTCTGGGCACCATATACAGTCAGTGACAATGCCATGCTGGAGGGTGTGCAGAGAAGAACTACCAAAAGGATTATTGGGATGTCAATTTTTCTTACGGTGAAAGACTAAACGAACTAGGACTTTATCCTCTAGACTACAGAAGGCTCTGGGGAGATCTATGTCTTACATATAAAGCATTTAAAAATGAAGATTTATGGGAGTGTTTGGGTCTAACTGGGAAATCAACAACAAGAGAAACAAGAAATCATAGCATTCAACTAAAAGGGGAACTATATAAAACAGCAAAACAAGGGTCATGGTTTAAGCAAAGAGTGAGGACTAAATGGAACAGTCTACCAGAGGAAGTAGTTAAAGCTCCCAATATAGAGTCCTTCAAGCGATCTTTGGACAACTATGTACCGCCACAAAACGGTATGATCCATTATATAATGGTGAGTCAATAATGGCTAACACTTATGATTCAGACATATTCTTTAATTCTATGCTTCCTGTAAATATTTAAAATTGTTTTGAGATTTCTGAGACATACCTCAATGCAGTCTTGAGAATTGAATCAGGAACACTCTCTATAGAATCAAGGATAAAAGAGCAGTAAATTACTGGTTAATGATTACTTGCATACCTTCATATTCCCTATTAAATATTTGTTGGAAAGAAGCAAGGTTATATGGAAATGAACAGAACTGGCTCAGCTGCCTTAGTAAAATGTTAAACAAAATAGGTCTAGAAAAGTTTTTTATTTTTGACCCAAACGGGGACTGTCAAGCATTCAGCAACATTGCCGTACAAAGAACTACTGATAATGCAATCCAGAAGGAACTAGCAGCTATCTGAAACTCATGGGAGTTATTTATTTTAAAAAATATTAAAAAAATCTTTGGCACTGAGAAATATCTACACTTCTGTGAGAATGCATTACACAGAAAAAGCTTAAGCAGACTTAGATTTTAATGCTTGGATAACTTTTGGAGATGCCCTGGCCATACCAGACTTCTCTCCCCTTGTCTGTGTCATGGGATCACCAAACTTTCAGTCACACATATTTTATTAGAATGCATGTGGCTAGAGGATGAGAGAAAGAAATGACTACAGCCATTTAACAAAAGGTTGGGAGATGGGGATAATAATGTAAAGGCAATGAAATTGTTAGCCAGTGAAGTAGAGCCAACTCATTGTTGTAAGGAATTTCACATATAAAGCAATGAAGTTCCTATAAATAAATATTAGAAACTAGGTAAGTGGGAGGTAGGGCAAGTACGATGACACCACCAACTGCATTACCCTCTGGTCACAGTTGGGACCATTCCACACAGCAGTGGAGTGTCCTACATTCGTTGTCACTTCCCCCGACAACACCTCTCCAACTGGGTAATATCTGAATACCATACCTTACCTCTCCAGATAGTGTAACTGAGAGCTGCCAAGGGTAGTGGATGCTGCATTGGACTGACCTGGAGACCTACAGGAATGGACACTGACTCTGTAAGCATGGACACTGGCACTTGGATTGGTGAAGAAAGAAGGTGCGTTTTACTGAAAAGGTGAAAAGTATCTTGTACAGCCACAAATGACACAACACACCTTTGCATAAATTGTGAACAAATAAAGATGAATTGCAGTTTGAATAGACACTTTTTTCTTTTTTCCAGCAGAGCACACCACCCCACTACACACTCCCTGGAGACTGCAGGCACACACCACCACCAGCATTCCAGACCATAAACTTTTCTCCTGGAGACTGAAAGGCACACACCTTCCACCAGTCCTCCAGAACATAAGCTAGTCCCAGGATAAGTGCCCACTCTGGCTTTAATCCCTGAGCTTGTTTACACTGTAGCCTTAATGGTGAGCAGAGGCTACTAGGCCTTATCACACCTTAGTCAGCCTACTGACTCCTTACACCAGATACCTACCCTGGTATCTATCACACAGTTCCTGTACATATTTAACTCTACACAATTAAAATCATTTAACATTTCTACACATAGATACACTTTAAGCAATGAGGAATGAAACACATCACATACATTTACAATAAAAGCTAGGACAATTTTCCACCTCAGTCTTTGAACTGTTCAGTTCTTCAGATGACAAAAGTCTCTAAAATGCAGAAGGATCGAGGTAATGTCTCTTGCTTCAGTGTCACTTGACTTTTAAAATAGTCCTCACATTGTAGCAATAAGGTTTTTACAATACCACATTCCTTAGGATTTCCTAAAGAAATTTCTTGATGAAAACTCTGTGGAATTCTTCTGAGGACCCTCTGGAGCAAGCACCTCTGTTGATGGAAAACTAGTGAAGTAATGAAAGTTTCAGGTTGCAGCTTTTTTCTGTGAGAAAAACTTGATACAACAGGATCATCAGGCACTTGAAGCAGCAGGCTTGGCTCCTTATTCTCTCCCTGTTCTCACTACCACCCTATCTGACACTACACTGGGATACTGGTGATCCCCTAATCCTATTACACTTTAATTAAATAAGAGCTGCCCCATCAAGCTCTAGCACTGCAGTAGGCCTCTTCTGACTGAACACTCACTTGGCTTGGGTCCATCCTTCTTGGTCTCTACCAGCTTGAACTCCTGCACACTGGCTGTGCAGCTACTTTATCCCAAACTCATTTATTTTGCTAATTACTGATCACTGAGTGGACACTAACCTGTCCAGGGACTCAACACCAATCACTGTCCTTTCTGCAGCAGCATAAGCCACAATGGAATACACCATTTTGAAATCCAACTGCCCTCTCAACATTCTAAGGCTTCCTTTTTCCTCACTTGAAGTCCATTTGTGTACATTCACTTTATCACACATAAGTACTTTTCTCTATATTCAAGCATTTTTTTACTATGTTGGTGAGAAATTTAACATCTCTATCTCTTCCTGATTTTTTTCTGTACAAAATAACCGACAGGAGACCCAAGTAGTTAAATATTGACCTTATCTGTCATTAAACTTTAAAATAACACACTCCTAAACATTTTTTACTTCACTTTTCTTTGGGAGCAGCAGTTTCTCCTTTAAATACACTGATCACAACATTTTATTTTTAATCAGAAATTAATATTCAGTTTTCCCTTGCTTAACTCCACCTCCTGTGTAACTTTCTGCATGGATTATGCCTCACCAGGATCCACACTCCTTAGAAAGGTTAGTGTCTCCTCCAATTTATATATTTCACTACTGAAACTATTTCCCCCTATATAGCACTGCTTTCTTTATGTTTCTACCAAGTTTGGGATAATTTGAACAAAAGTGTCTTGGCAGTACTTTGTTAAAGTTGAACATGTCTCCCTGAATGCAATCTCTGTAAAGGCTCTCGTCATAAAGCTGTCTCTGAAAATTGCTCCATTTTAAAAACTAGGCATTTCTGAGAATCTGTACTATTTTTGTGTTATACCCAGGACTTGCCTTAGTCCCACTATAGTGTTATTTTAATGTGAAAATGTATTTTTTATGTGATTTCTTCCTTCCCAGTTGCCACAGGTACTCTGGCAAAATTAGCTAATTCCTGAACAAAATTACTCCTGCTGAACTCCTTCACACTCTCTCCATTTGCTTTTTCTCCACAGGACTCGGCAGATCCCCAACACAGACTGCCCACAGAGTTATTTATTTATTTATTTATTTGTACTTATGTGAGCCAGTCCCTCTGACCATTTCCCTCGGTGCTGGTTGCCTTTACAATAGAGGGACTTTATCTGGTTGATCCTGCCTGTGAGAGGAGAGCCTGGCACTATTGCTCCCTCATGCATCTTCCCACAGCTTACTAGGTCACAGCCCAACTCGTGACTGAGGCCGTGGTAGAAAAGTGATGGCTGGAGCAGCCTCGGGATTCCTTTTCAAGCACAAGGCTGGCTGTGGAGCCAACTCTTGGTTGCTGACACTCCCTGCTCCTCTTTCCAGCACCGTAGCACTTGCAGCTGCCACCCTGCACATTTTAAACTTCACAGAGCAGCTCTGTTTTACTTATCAACAGGAATTCTTTCTTTATATAAAAAATTATTACATTACCACAGAGCAACCCAGGCAGACCAAATAAAACCACTGACCACTTAGGGCACTGTTATGGTAGCCAGGGCAAATGGGTTACTAGCCCACTGGCCACCAATGAATCCAATCTTTATTTTTTCACCAACATTACCATTATTTTTATAAAAGGTTGCCAATTACTTAAAAAAAAGAGAACAAAACTGCATGCGGGCATGGTAGCCAGGGCCAGGTAGTCCTTTCCATGATCCCCCCCATGCTGCATCCTCCTGAAACAATTAATAATAGTATGCTCACACTGAAACTGACAGATATACTATTTTGAATGCTTATTATTTATTAAATTCTATTTTATTTACTGATACTACTTTTTATTTTACTGCAGGGGCCACCCATTACCTATCTGACAGCTCCTAGCTACACCAGTGCTAGAACCCATTTCCTCACTAATGAGTTTTTTCAGATATCCCAAAACTAACTATATTTCCATATTCTACTTGGTGGAAGAGTCACTACAAGGCTGTTACAGTACAGCAGGTGTAAAGCTAGGGTAAGCAGATTCAAAACCAGTGTACGGATGGTAAAGGGCTACCTTGGCATGGGGCAAGGATATATATATATATATATATATACACACATATACACAACTACAGGCAATAAAGATAAAGTGCACTAACAATTTTTAGCTAATTGAGGTGGGCAAGACTTTGCTTTAAGGGAATGTACTTTTAATGAATGTTTTAATGGAAATATTTATTAATTGAGAGTGGTGTATGTAATAATTGTTTTTATACATGCTTTTCTAATAAACTTGAACCTTGAATAAAATAAATATTTTTATTAAGTATGGAGCAACTGGTTTGTGTGCAACTGCATCCCAGGAAAAAAGATAGCTGGATAAGGTGCACAGGGTAAAGCGTCTCTGAGACAGCAAAGTGTCATGTACGGAGTGCAGAGATCCTCACAACGTGGCGTCTGGTGGGAAAAGGTGGCGGACAAAGGTGTTAGCGGAGCACTAGAGTCTCAGACTTTGATGATGGCAGTGCTGGTGCAGACGGTCTAAGGAATAGAGAAAGGGGCCCCATTGGGGACGGCAGGATGCCCTGGCCATAACACCTCCCCAACCAACCAACGCACACACTGTTCATAACAGTCACACAGTCTGTCTAAGGTAGCAGGCTTATGTTTTAAATGTATGCAGACATCCTCAAAAGAAAAAAGACTGTACATCATAACATTTGAAAATCAGGAATGCTACTGTATGTGACATAGCTAGGTTCAAGTTATCAACAGGCCTGAAGGAAAATATCAGAAATATCATCATTTTAGGCTTATCATTCATAGTTCTGGATACCATTTTAATCTTGTATAAGTAGGTAAACACCTATTGTATACATCTAGATATATCACAGAAAATCCCTTTGAAAAGAATGAGTATGTCTTGGAGACAGACCTAAATACAGCAGCACCAGACAGGATGCAACGCACTGCAGTAATGCTGCAGTATATCACAAAATGCTGCAGTATATAACAGAATGCTGCAGTATAATGCAGGGAACAGTGTGATGCCAGGACAAGTAAGCCATTTTGGCATGCAATATTTTGTGACATGTCATTTATTGCAAGCTACTGCACTGCATTGAGGCTGTCCATGCTACATGTCTATTTAAGTCACTACTTATCACTGACAGCCACTGAAGGATGTCTTCCAGGTGCTGAGGGGTAGAGATGAGGCTAAGTTTCAGTTTGCCAGTGAAGCTGATATAAAGGCAGGAACATCAGAATTCATTAAGCTTTGCAAAATTCCCAACCTCTGCACCAACTTTACTTAGATCTTTCTTATTTTCTTAAAGAATAGCACTTTTTTATTTAAAAAATCCTTGCATTTTCTGTGCCGTAAGTTCCCAACCCCACCCAACGCATTCTCAAATGAATCCTCCTTCCATCCCACTGCTTACAACCTCCTCTGCCCTGCTAAAGTTTAAACATTAGTTTCCCTTCCACTACTCATGCACAAAAACTCACTCCGCCACCTATCTGTATATAGTAGAATGTGATTGGCTGAGCTGCAGCCAATCAGTTTTTACTGTAAGCAAAGACGACACCATTCATTAATGCCATTAGCAATACTGACACTGAACAGAGTGGAGTCTCTTCACTGGCAGATGATTTTCTTCTGTTACAGATGAAAACAAGAATTTTTGGGGTGTTACGGGGGGGGGCAGTGCAGGGGTTGGATGAGGGCAGTTATTTTAAACATCATGGCCTAGTTGGGTGAGGGGAGTGGATTTTGATGCACTGGTGGAGGGAAAGGAAGATAATAATTAGACTTTGCCATGGGAAGAAGGGGGAGGGAGGATGGTACTATGGTACTAGTGAGGGGATGGGAGGGGGGATTCATTTGAATACCATCTGGAAAATGAGAGGGAGTGGGAATTATGGCACAGTTAGTGGTGGGTGGAATCTTAAGCTGTTGGGCTTGTCTTTGTTTGCTGGCAGCTACAACATGCTAGTTTTTTTTCAGTGTAGTGCTCACTTTGTCCAGTGAAAGCTACACACATTTTCTGCTTCAGTAGAAATTGCCAGTGAAGAGCAATTTGCATAGTTTTGCTGAGCAAAGTTAGTCAATTTGCGGGGGAGAACTATGTGAACTGTGGCCACTGACAACGCAAGGTTGGGCAAAACTCACGAAGTGCTGCACAAAGAGAATTTCTCTGACTTCACCCACCCCTGCTGAGGGGTCTTGCCCTCCAGTACTAAAGTGTTGAATGGGGTGCAGCTATTTGAAGTCAGGATAGGTGCACTAAAACTCAGTCTCTCAAGAAGCTCGGCTTATGGTCAAGAACAAACCAGACACTAAACTTGGCAGCAGGATAAAAAAATATTTAATTTGCACGCAATTTTAAAAACAACACCAGCTCCCAGACAGTGAACTTGCATAGAAACATAGTATGTGTTGGCAGATGGGGTCCATGTGGACCATCTAATCTGCCCATGTGTATTACCCCCTCCAAAACAGGCTGCTGTGTTAAATTCTCCACACTGTCTGTCTCGTGCCAGCTTGATTCTCTGACCATCTTTGACCCCACCAGCTGTGGGGGGAGGCAATTCCAAGGCGACACCACCCTTGCTGAAAAGAAGAACTTCCTTGTGTTGCTCCTGAACCTGCCCCTCCTTTAGGCGCATGTCATGGCCTCTGATCCTGGTGCAGCTGTTTACCTGAAGGAGATCCTGTGCCTGCATCTTGTTGATACCCCTCACGTATTTAAACATCTCTATAATGTCTCCCCATCCCTTCTTTGCTCTAGTGAGTACATGTTGAGCTGTTTTAGCCTTGCACCATATGGCTCATGATACAGACCTTGCACCATCTTTGTTGCACTTCATTGTATAGTCTCTAGCCTTTCTATGTCTTTCCTAAGGTGAGACCTCCAGAACCGGACTCAGTATTCCAGGTAAGGCCTTACCAGGAACCTGTACAATGGAATAATCACCTCCCTTCCTTTTTCTACTGGTTATGCCCCTCCATGGTATGGTGCACTATCAGTGACATTTCAACAACGCAGTCCCCTAAAGTGACAACAGTACCACGTCACTGTAGGGAACCCACTGGAACCCGGCACTGTCTGTCGGGGTCCTGCACCCCCCGAATCAGCTCCAACTCAGAGTTGAGAATCCTAAGGGTGTGTGGGGGGTTTGGGGAACAAAACCCCAAAGAAAACACTGTTTGTCTACTAAAATCGGCAGCCGATTGTAAAATGCGGTCAACCTGCTGGTTTCCCTGTCTGGTCATTTGACAAAAATCAACCCAAGATGCTGCTGTCCTTTTGTGCCGCCTTTTCAAATTGCTCGCCAACCTTCAGGTCATCTGCGATGATCACCCCAAGAGCACACCTGTGTTTTGTTAGTGGCAACTGTACCCCATTTAGAAAGTAATTTCTCTCTGGGTTGCATCTTCCTAGGTACATAACCTTACATTTTTTGGCATTGAACTTCAACTGCCAGTTTTACATGTATATTGTCAAGCCACTAACCTTCCAGATCCAGGCTGGAATATATTCTCTTGGTCAACTGCTTTGTTACTAATTTACCTGGTTGTCATAGATGACAGTACACTACCCGACCTTACTGGCTTAAATAAGGTTGAGGGGCCTTGGCTGAGAACTCCTGTGGAGATTTGTTAACCAGAGATGCTAAGTTGTGTGGTACATTCAGCCAGAGAAAGATTAGGTGATTTGTTAATACGGCCCACTGGGAAACAATTCTAATCCTCTGTGGTCCCCACTGTCACAGTCTTCCCAGCTCACACACAATGCAACAACAGTTTCTCAAGTTATAATGTTTAGCACTCTTCTAATAATTTGCATGCCAAACAAGGTTGCAAACAAATACTGATTTTATTGGGGTGTCAGGAATGATGTCCTGGAGGATGAAAGGTTTAGGGCAATAATATTGCTGTTGTCACCGACTTTATTGGTGTGTTTTCTCATTTCCTTCTAGGTGCAGCATAAAATAACAACAAAGCCCACCCTCAAACAATACACCCTTCCCCTGGTCAGCTATTCTGTTGAGCCTTGCCCCAGTCCACGGTGGTACTAGTGAATATTCCTAGTCCTAGGGAGCTCCTCGCTGAAGCCTGGGTACCCAAGTGTTGGATCAGTGTAGGCCCAAATGTCCTTAAAGCACAAAAGAGTGCTTTATTTAGTTTATGTACACTACAAAAAAGTCAGTCAGCAATGGAGGTGGATTAATTGTGCCCATTGCCCTTTGTTGCCTATCGTGGGATTTTTTTTCCAAATATGATTATATTTTTCTAATTAATGGTGCTGGGGAGGAGGAGGGGGGATTGGACTTCTAGCATGGATGAGGGGATGGGGCTGTATTTTACAGACTTTTTGAGCTGAGGGAGAAGGTTGGAGGCTGTTTTTATTTTGTTAAAGAATAATAATTTCCAAATAAGAATAACTCCCTATTCAAGGAGGTCTCCTAAATATTCAGGAGCCCTGCCTTTCTTGGTATTTGGGAAATACTATTCGATCCCCGCACACTTCTAATGGATGACCACTAATGACCATGGTCAACTGGAGTAATTCTTAAAAGGTTCACCCACTTTAGGGAAAATTTTCTAGGGTGTGGGAAATTAGGGTGCAAGAACAATGCTGCAAGCAATAAGAGCAACCGCAAATTGTGTCGCCCTCCAGTAACATTGCATAACCCCCCAAAGCAGGCCCCATTAATTTTCAATGGGAGTATGCTGGCACTTTTCTGAAATCATCAGTGTGAGCTGCATATTGCAGAAGTGGCCAGGAGGGTGGGAGGCTAAGTATGGGGCCCCAGCAGTAAAGCAAAGCATAACCAGGGCACAAACCTCACTACCTACCTAGCTGCCCACCAAAGCAGTCCCCGTTAATTTTCCATGGGGGGGCTCTGCTTGGGATAGTATGGAGCTGTCAACAGACATGTTATTGCTGAGTTAATAAAAAAAAGCAATTGTTTTCCCTACTATAACATATTGGGGGCAGTCAGTGGTATGATGCTTAGCAGATGAATACAGTGTGGGTTTTCAAAATATAAAATAAAAAAAAATCTGGCAGCTTGTGGTGTTGGGTGTGAGGGGTAGTGATGACATCCGATATGCTGGGAAGAAATGTTTGACTAATATGGAAGAGACTGGGTGTATAAACTAAGTGATAACAGGTTCAGTACCAGCTCCACACTATTCCATATTGAAACATATTCCATAAATTGACAGTTTTATTAGTTTGAAAGAGATTGGGTGGGTTCTAAGTGGCTAGGTATAGGATTGTTTCAAAAATGATGAAGAAAAATTCTGATGATCAGAGACACCGGGATAACTGTAGGCTCTACCATATTTAGATGCCCAAGAGTAGCTACTTTTAAATGGAACTAAATTTGAAACAGTGGCTACGTGCTCCAGAATGCTGACGCACCATCTAATTGAGATCAGAACAATGGTACAACAGCATGATGACATCAGATTGCAGGTACAACAGCTTTTCAAGGAAGATAAATTTTGGCTGGTAACAAACGTTAACTATACATAGTACCAAGGTGTAGCACAAGACACAGCTGATGCATAGTGTGAGAAGCACTTTTCTGGCTATAAGAGTGTTTCTCATGGCTGTGTTTCCTCGATTGTGATTATCTGATGCTAGTTCAGTACTGTATCATTAGCTTTTACAGTACGTTTTTCTAATCCTCAACACTTTTGTCATCTTTGTCAGGGCACCTTGCAGCTTCCAGCACTTAATATGTGATCTCATCAGTGACATCACTTGGCATTTTAGCCAATGCCTGGACACAAATCTTCTGCAGAACTAAATGTATTGTGCCTTAGACATTCAGGTGCCCTGCCATGAACCTTCAATCTGAAAAGCAGAAGATAACATGGGGGCTGTGGTTATTGCGAAAAGAATGTGGAGCAGATAAAGTGATGCTGCTACCAGTCTTATATAAGCTGTAAATGGAAGATAAAATAAGGCAGAGGATAAGTCCCAAAGTACAGTCTTGAGGACTTGAGTAATCTCAAAGTAAACCCTTCTCCTTTCATCAACTAAGTTCTCTTAAATAGACAGCTAATGAACCCAATCCTGCTTACTCCAGCCAGCATTTAAAAGCTTTTTAGTCGACAAGGAATGCTAAATAGTGTTGAGAACACTGGTGGGGTCTGGGAAATTTAAATCACAGCAAGCACTGCTTGTCTTAAGCAGAAATGATGTCATCTGTGACTTTTGATCCAGCTGTAAGACTGCTGTGATTCTGGACAGGACTTCAGGGGCCTTGTTGGATTCCAAGTAAGATTTACACCGTGAACAAAGTTCTTCCAAGACTGTTGCTAAAACTGAGAGACCAAAGATAAGTCATTCATTGCACATTTTTCTGGGCTGCCACCTTCAAGTGAAGGTGAAGTTAATTTATACATATGAATATACCTTTCAACTTGTCAGCAGTGCTAAAATATGTAGTGCTAAGGCCCTGTGGAGCAAATGACCAAAATGTGTAATGCTTCCCAATTAAAAAAAGGCAAATATTACAACAGTGGTCAGGTTTCCCTATATCTAATGCTAAAGAAGGTTTGTATTTAGTTAGTTCAATTTATAGCACATTGTTATGTGTAACTTTAGAATAGTGTGGGGGATTATTGTGTTATTGTGGATAAAGCAGATATCTAAGTGCAAAATATGTCACACTAAGCCTAATCTGTAGCAATCAAGAAGCACGCATGTGGAGTTTACCTGTCACTTAATAATCTGTTAGAAATGGAAACAGGAGGCTCATGGACATGTCCAGCTAGTACTGGCAGCAGCCGTAAGAGGAAAGGTCATTTTATTATAATGTAAAAGGTTTAGCAAGCTCAACTCTGTCTAATACACAGAGATTGTATCACATTTCTTATATATGTTTCTTACATTTTGCAAGGCAGGGGTGCTCCTGGTGTGTGGCCACAATATGAATCAGACAGTCATATAACCTGTAACCCCCCCACCACAAAAAAAGAAGCTGCTTGAAAGCCTGCAGTTCATTTAAGTTACTTCCATTTTCTTGCTTTGTCTTCCCTCTATCATGTTACAGTAGTGTTTGGGAGACTGGCATCCGTTAAAGGCGTGGAGTGCTAACATACTAACATACTAACATACTAAAACACCAGCAGAATAGGCCTAATGGTCTTTCGAGTCTGCTTGATTGGTCAGCCCCCATCCTGGGTGCTGATCTTGCTGCCCCCCTCGCCTTCTCTGGCTTCTCCTTCCCAGTTCCGGATATTCTTGCTGCATTGGATTTTGCTTCCAGAACCCTTCCCTGACCTGTCCCAGCCCTCTTGAACCCCTCCACCATCTCTGCCTCCACCAGCCCCTAGGCAGTGCATTCCATGGCTCCACCACCCTCTCAGTGAAGTAGCACCTCCTCCTTTCTCCCTTGAATCTTCCCCCTCCAGCTTCCACCCATGCCCTCTAGTGGCTGATAAGCTACTTCTTGTAATGCTCTCAATACAAAACTCTGCTTGTGGATTATCTTCCAAAACCATGCAACACTTTATTGAAAATTCAAAAACACTCACACAAGGTAAAAAAACAGGATCCTTCCAAAGTCCAGCAGAAATCCATAAGCAAACAATCTCTTGATCCCTGAAACAAGATGTAGACTTCGAGTTACTTGGTCACCTGATGTGTTTCGCATGTGATGTGCTTTTTCAAAGGATGACACAGTAGCTGTATCACCTCCCTTAAATATCTAAAACATTTAAAAGTGATAGTACCATAATATGTAACAAGTTTATCAGTTCTCAACATGATCAAATGCTTATATGGTGTATGGTCAAACATCATTGTGTATGGTAATTCATACACTGTAAAAAAGCTGTTCTTCTGCAATAGTGATGTTCGCACTAATGCAGAATGACTTTTCATTATGTACGATGTATGAACATTACAATGTAGCGACCCCATCAGATCAGTTGATTGGGCTTCTTTAGTGTTGGAGTGTTGCATGCCAGAATTTGCCAGCAAGCGGATGACCAAGACGTGAGAGTTGGAGATGGTTGAGTCTGACTTATTTATTGAGGAAATTAGCGATTGTATTTTTGGAACCTTACACTATATAGAACAGTGTATAGTAGCCCAAATACACAACAAACTCTTCTTACACCTTGTGGTTGCTATGATGTCAGCGGAACCTTGCGAGCTTTGCTCTTGAGGGTCCTTGATGTCATAGCAACCACTCGATGTAAGAACAGCAGTATTGTTGTGTATAGGCTACCATACACTACAATATATATATATATATATATATATATATATATATATACACCAACTTATGGCAGTTGTAACCTTAATGATCTAGAGACCACAATAAGAATCAGTCACACACTGTGCCCCCCCCAAAAAGCTGCTTAAAAGCCTACAGTTCCTTTAAGTTAATTCAGTTTTCTTGCTTTGTCTTCCCTCTATCATGTTAGCATTTTAAAGGGGTTCTTAGTCTTGTCATTCAGCTGAATCATGATTAGCCTGACCACCAATGACAAGGTGACCCCCCCCATTGGTCAGGCACCTATACTTTAAAATGTTAACACACCAATATGTGCTGAGGTCCCACCACTTCATCTCTTTCTTGCGTGGAAAAACCTCTCTGGCTTCATGTTTTATACAGTGTGCTGTGACCCTTAACAGGCTCACAGGTGACTATTGGGGAGCTTACTAACTAGCAGTAGGACACACCTCTCCTGTTTTTAATGCAATGTTAAATGTATACTATATGATCACTTGCCTGCACTTTGTCTGCTGCTAGGATAATCCAGTTGAAAAATTCAACTAGATAGACCTTCCCCTCATGAACTCATGCAGTCTGTAGTCCTGCAGCCCTTTCCTTTCTAGAAAGTTCACCAGGCCCTCACTCAGTAGCGAATCTATTATCTTCCTTAACATGAGCATCAAGCTGGCTGGTCTAAAGTTCATCTTTTTTCCCACTCTTATGTATTGGAACCACATCCACTGTCCTCCAGTCCCAAGAGACACCACCATAGTTAATGACCTTCTGAAAATGTCTGTTAGTGGGTCTGCGGTAAACCCTGCTACCTCATGTAGCAGCCTTGGATGTAAGCCGTCAGGTCACACAGCTTTATTTACTTTCAACCCTGATAGCTCTTCTAACACCTTTTCTCTATTATCTGCACCTTTGCCCCAGCATCATCATTTCTGTTCAGTCTTTTCTTAAAAGAATAAGGACATTAAGTTGTAAATAGCGTTGCTGCATCTCAACTTGTACCTTTAGTACTGCTCTTAGTTGCTACATGTGTTTTTCTGTTGTGTACATACTGTACAAAGCTTTGCCTCACATGACTCGTAAAGCTATTTTAATCTGTATCATGTTGTCCCATATATTTAAATCTGTAATTCCTGTACTCTCCCAGGTCATACCTGAAAATAGGCAATTGTCTAGTGTACTTACCTGGTCAACAAAAGCTAAATAAATAATAAATAATAAATAAATTTCTAAACTAAAAATAACTGCAGATAAAATCAATATATCAACTCGGATATAAAGATTTAATAACAAAACTCAAAATGCATTTTCACCAGGTCCAGATAAAATTAATGGAAACATATTAAAATTCATCAGTAATGAGATTTCCACCCACTCAAAATACTATTTATGAAGAAACAAGCAGAAGAAGGTCACTTGGTCTATCTAATCTGCTTGTATTGCAGGGTCCACAGCTTGAGCTATAGTCCCTGCCCCCCCACTCCTCCCATCCTCCCTACCCATGATCCTTACCTTTCCCTTATGCCTATCCCAGCCTCTGTTAAAGCTGCCCACTGTCTTCAACGAGACCACCTCTCCTGCCAGTACATTCCAAGTGTCCACCACCCTCTTTGTGAAGAAGTGCTTCCTGGCCTCCCTTCTAAACCTCCCCCCCTCCAGCTAAATTCAACTATTTCAACTACTGTATAAATTTCAATTGTTTAAAAGATAAATAAATACTAATGAGATTCACAGATGACTGGAAAACTGCTAAAGTCATTGCGATACACTTAAAGAAAAATAAATGCAATCCAGGCAACTACAGACCCATTAGTCTTACATCAATAATGGATAAAATGCTTGAAACCATAATTAAAAACAACCCTTCATCATCAGTCATGGAGCTATGGGCTGGCAGTATAACCCAGAGGTTAGATGAGCTTGGTACAACCAATAGACCTGGGTTTGATTCTGAATGTCCACTTGCATACAGTGCGACTCTGAGCAAGTCACTTAACCTCCCCAGTGTTCCGGTCACCACTGAAAACCGGCACTTGGGCCTAGTGGGTCTTACCCGTTACCAAGGAATAAGAAAATAAAAATAAATAGATTTGAAACAACATAGGTGCAAAGGTGGAAGAGCGTGCATAACCATGTGTGCAGGACTGTTAACCTTAAACTTGGCTTCGCCTTTAAATCAAGATATGCCCTTATACCCTCTGCCTGAAAGGCCATTGCTCAGAGTGTGTGTCTTCCTACCCTTACTTATGGTGCTACAGTTTATTCCAGTGCTACAAAAACTCATCTCCTAAGGTGGGACACTGCCTACAACAATATTTGTCACGTTGCACCAGCATCACACTGACTTACCCATCGCTGTTGGCTTTATAGTGAATTAAACTGACTGTCCCCTGATGCCTACTGATCATATGCCCTTGGTATTATCACTGATGAAATTGTACTGGAGTCTTCTCCTCCCTTATCTCTCTATGATCTCCCCCTCCCTCCCTTACCATTTCACTCTGAAGAGCTGTCCCAACCTTCAGTCCCCAGATGCCTTATGAACATGGGATCACAGTCCTTTTTCCCACTCTGCACCTAAGCTTTTAAGCTCTCTGCCACTGTCAGTCAGACTCTCCACTTCTGATGGTCACTTTAAAGGGAACTGTTCTCTCTCTCTCTCTCTCTCTCTCTCCATTCATGCACCTGCTCCCTACTATGTAATTCCTGCCATGCCAGGACACCTCTTGTCCTTCACCACTTAATCCTCTAGCTCCACTTATATTATTTCCCTGCCCCACTCACTGCTACCATTTGCCCCTCTGCACTTACCTTCTGCACTTCCCAACTCATAATTTATCCCTACACTGTTTTCTTAAATATCTTCCTCTTCTAGCCTCTATTTTACCTTGAGTCATAATGCAGTATTTTGATTACACTGGTTTCAACCTGTTGCACTAAATATGGTATGTATGAATCTATTACACCTTTCTCAGCATTTATTTATTGTTTGGTTATTCTCCCAAGTTACTATGCATTACTATAACACTTCAGCGGCTTGTACACTCCACTTTGTGATGTATATTGCAATTATGTGTTCTAGTCTGTATTATGACTATTGCTCTGCTATGTGTAGTGCTCTCCCGGGTCCTGCCTGAAAATAGGCATATCCTATGTCTAGTGTACTTACCCGGTTACCAAAAACAAACAAAATAAATAAATGTTTTGCATTTATGAAAAGAAAATGAACTGAAGAGAATAGGAGCACCAGGAATGTGTGGTGCTGTTTATTCAAAACGATAACCGCAAACAAATAAGCACCCACACAGCTTAAGCAACACAAGCAAACGCTGTTATGATATAATAGCATTTAATATATCAAACGTGCAACACGAATACAAATGGTGGCTAAAACGAATAAATTAACGTTTCACCTAGACTCTGCCAGGCTTCATCAGAATAAAACAGTGCCTTTGTTTCATACCATTTAAATACAACTTCATATATTACCATGTGACATAAATAAGCCAATCACCATAACAGATAACACTGAATTCATTCATTAACTATTTCATGATCGACTCCCTAATCCAATTATGACATAAATATATCAAACACAAGTTTTCTAAAAATAGTATAGTCCTATACAAAATATACATGCAAATTATGTTATACAACAAATTCAAACAGATTACTTGTTAGCCCTGTCTAGAATACAGCATATAATAACCATTATACACATCATATCATGGTAGGTATCTATTCTGTTGCCTCCTAGACTAACTGCCATTATGGCCATGGGCACAAGAAGTAATAATAATGAACTTCCAGGCACTTATTTCTTAATATTCATTGTATTCAATGACTGGATGGTTATTTGAATGAACAATCAATTAATGGGGACTACAATCATAAGGAACAATGGTTAATAAATTGTTATTTAATTCAGCTTTTATATTTTCATAAAAATGCTGAGAGATCTATGCTGTCTGACAATTAAACCTGCTGATAAAGGGGGGAGCAGTAGTAGTGCTCAGTACCAAAGATTATATTATGGAGGTCAATAGATTAATTAATGATGAATCATCTTATAAAATGATCTCACATGGGGCTGTTAAATTCAAGGATGAGTTAGATCGTGTACTTAATGAGGGTTTTCTGAAGGGATATATTTCAGATACTGAGTATAGAACTTTAACAGTCAATTGTCCAGTAATGCCAACAATATATGCGTTACCCAAAATTCATAAAAGTTTGGTACAACCACCAGGGAGACCTATAGTTTCAGGTAAAGGTTGGCTAACAGAATCTATCTCCTTGTTTCTAGATACTTTTTTACAGCCTATAGTAAGACAGTCAAGATAATTTCTTAGAGATTCTACACAGGTTGTTAAAACAGTTGAGAATTTGAACCTGGAGTCTGATTGGTTTTTCGCAGTCGTTGATGTTAATTCCCTTTACACTATGATTCCACATAAAGAAGGATTAGACGCTCTCTCTCTCATTTTCTAGATAGGAGAATTGAGGAAGAATGTGTAAGGGTTCCTACATATTTTCTTATCCGACTAGCAGAATGTGTCCTTAAAATGAATATTTTTTTGTTTCAGGGACAATTGTTTCCCCAAATACGAGGTACTGCAATGGGTACAGTGATGGCACCGAGTTATGCCAACTTATTCATTGGTAAATGGGAATTGGATCATCTGTACAGCACTGCCACAAATCCACACATTCATTGTCTGGATTTGTGCTGCACTTTATAGATGATATTATAGTTATATGGAAAGGATCATGTGATGAGTTTGCATCATTTGTGAATTGGATGGAAGACACCAGCCATTTGAAATACCAGTTTGAACTTAATCCAGTCAGCATCAATTTTCTTGACTTAAAATTGTACAAGGATGGTGAGGGGGAGTATGCACTACTTTGTTTCAGAAGGTCACTGATAGAAACAGTTTGTTAAGGTTTGAAAGCTGCCACCCCACCATACTGGCACAATATACCCAAGGGTCAATTGATTAGGACTTTGAGAAATTGTATGGAACATCAAGAATATAATAAAATAAAAGGAACAAATACAAAGATTTGTGGAAAGGGGTTATAGCCAACATAGTATTGCATCTGCTATTAAACAAGTGGATGCAATGGACAGAAATCAAGTGTTGCAATATAAATCTAAGGAAACAAACGAAAAGAAAGGATTTGAGTGCCCCTTTGTTACTGACTTCTCTAGACGGGCTGATCAGATTAGGAATATTGTTTTGAATAATTGGCCCATTTTGCAATTGGAACCCAGACTAAGAGAAATAGTAAATAAGGGACCAAAGGTCATTTTTCAAAAATGTAAAAGTATTAGAGATCATGTAGTATCCAATTTGATTGAGAGTAATGATGAAGAAAACAGTTTTTCTAGCACCAAGACCACAAGCACATATAGATGTGGAAATTGTATTTACTGTGGTTATATATACAACAGTAAAAGCATATTATATCCAATCTCAGGGAAAATAATAGAAACTAATGACTTTATTACTTGTAATAGTACTGGGGTAGTCTATTTGCTGTTGTGTGAATGTGGAGCATATTATGTTGGCAGAATAATACGGAAATTTAAGGTCAGAATTGGTGAACACGTCAGAGCAGTTGATAAGGGTGACATGAATTATGCTATTGCAAAACATATGTAAATGAATCATCCACACAAGCATATTTTAAGTTCTTTGGCTTGGAATTAGTTAAATGGGTCCTCGGGAAGGATATTAACAAAAAATAGGACAACGAGAAAGTTTTGGATTTTCTCATTAGGAGCATGTACTGGCAAAGGACTTAATGACAGCATATCTCTCAGCATTTTTACAAAATATAAAAGCTGAATTAAATAACAATTTATTAACCATTGTTCCTTATGATTGTAGTCCCCATTAATTGATTGTTCATTCAAATAACCATCCAGTCATTGAATACAATGAATATTAAGAAATAAGTGCCTGAAGTTCATTATTATTACTTTGTGCCCATGGCCATAATGGCAGTTAGTCTAGGGAGGCAACAGAATAGATACCTACCATGATATGATGTGTATAATGGTTATTATATACTGTATTCTAGACAGGGCTAACAAGTAATCTGTTTGAATTTGTTGTATAACATAATTTGTATGTATATTTTATATAGGACTATACTATTTTTAGAAAACTGTGTGTTTGATATTATATTTATGTCATAATTGGATTAGGGAGTCGATCATGAAATAGTTAATGAATGAATTCAGTGTTATCTGTTATGGTGATTGGCTTATTTATGTCACATGGTAATATATGAAGTTGTATTTAAATGGTATGAAACAAAGGCACTGTTTTATTCTGATGAAGCCTGGCAGAGTCTAGGTGAAACGTTAATTTATTCGTTTTAGTCATCATTTGTATTCATGTTGCACGTTTGATATATTAAATGCTATTATATCATAACAGCATTCGCTTGTGTTGCTTAAGCTGTGTGGGTGCTTATTTGTTTGCATTTATGAAAAGACCAGTGGAGCCCCATATAAAAAATCACATACGATATTGCTTTTCTGGATATCAGCAAAGCATTTGATCTAGTTCCACACTAGGGGTTACTACCAAGATGAAAAAGAATAATATTAAGAATAGACTAAAAAACTGAACAGTAAACTGGTTAAAAATCATACACAGAGAGTAGTAATTAATAGACATGAATCTAAAACTGGATCTGTTTATGTATTTTGTCCTTTTGGTTTTGTCCTTCTCTTCCTCAGGCTACACTGTGTTCCAGAAGGACATGTCACGGAAGAAAGGTGGAGGGGTTGTTTCATATGTGAAGGGGAGTGTAAGAGATACTGAGATTCAGGGGCGACATGGGGATAAAAAGGGCTGGAGGTACTATGGGTCAGCCTAGAGATGGGGTTGAGGCAGAACTGCTCATATGGGGGGTGGTAGAGGCCTCTGACACAGAGGGAGAATTTAGACAGAGCCCTGGGGTAATTTCACAAGCAAAATGGCCATCAAGGAGAAGTTTTGATAATGGGGAACTTTAATCTGCTGGATGTAGATTGGAGCATTGTCACCGCAGCTACACCAAGAGGCAGGGCCATCTTCGACTCCATACAAGGATCATTTCTCAAACAACTGGTTTTGGAACCCACTAGGGATGGGGCAGTTCTGGACCTGGTACTTACAAACAGATACAGCATTACTGATATCACAGCGGGCAGTCCCCTGGGTACAAGATATCACCGTACTGTGTGGTTTAGCATACAGATAGGACAGGAAAAAACACTAAGATGAGGGTCCTGTACTTCAGGAGGGCAGATTTTAAAGAAATGGGAAGCTGCATCAGAGAATGCCTTGAAGAGGGGGGGAGGCAGAGGAGAGACTTAGTGGAGAAAAAATAAGGAGGGTATAGCCCAGGCAATGGCATGCTGTTTGAAGGAAGTGAGCAAGGGAAAGAGGAGGAAGAGGCCACCATGGTTCTCTAAGGAGGTGGCAAAGACAGTGAAGCAGAAGAAACAGCATTTAGAAAGTACAAAGAGACCCAGAAGGATGAAGACAAGGAGATTTGTCTGGCAAAGCAAAGAGAGACAGAAACGAGGGTGAGGGCAGCAAGAGCTCTTACAGAGGATAAGATAGCTAAGGAGGTCAAAAAAGGTGACACGATCTTCTTCAGGTATGTGAAGGAAAAGAGGAAGACAAGGGGAGGGATAGTGAGAAACTGGAAGGCAGGGGGTATTGTACAGAGGAATATCAAGAGACAGCAGAAATACTCGATGATTACTTCTGCTCAGTCTTCATAGTAGAGGATGGGGTGATAGACCAGCATGCTGCAGTAAGCAACAGAGAGAATGGGAAAGTGGACGCCAGTCCATTCTCGATGGAGATGGTCCGGAAGGGATTGGAAGACTTAAAGGAGACTAATGCAATGGAGCCAGATGGGATTCATCCAAGGATCCTTAAGGAACTGAGTATTGTGCTGGCTGCCCCTCTGGCACTGCTTTTTAGTACCTCACTGGAGATGGGGAAAGTTACAAGGGACTGGAGGAGGCCAATGTGGTCTATTTGCACAAAAGTAGCAGTAGGGAGAATGCTAGCAACTACAGGCCAGTCAGTCTCACATTAGCGGTGAGAAAGTTAATGGAGACACTACTGAAAGAGAGGCTTGTGGAGCATCTGGAGGCAGAAGGGCAGCAGGATCACTGGCAGCATGGTTTCACAGGAAGGAGGGCATGTCAAACTAATCTCATAGATTTCTTTGACAGGATTACCAGGAATGAGGATCAAGGGAGAGCAGTCAACGTGGCCTATCTGGACTTCAGCAAGGCTTTCAACACTGTGCTGCACAGGAGGCTGATTAAGAACCTAAGCAGCCTGGGGATGGGGGATAAAGTGGCAAGCTGGGTATCAAACTGGTTAAGGGATAGGAGTCAAAGGGTGGTATTAAATGGTAGCCACTCAGGCGGTAGGAGTGACTAGTGGGGTGCCACAGGGTTTGGTGCTGGGACCGTTCCTCTTCAGTGTCTTCATAAGTGACATTGTGGAGGAGCTTGAGGGTAAGGCATATCTCTTTGTGAATGGTACAAAAAATCTGCAGCAGTTTTTTTTTATTTACACATTTGGTAACTGGGAAAGGCACACTGAGCCAGAGCTCGTTTCCAGTTGTGACCAGGGGGAATCCAGGTTGACGCTCAGGAAGGGGTGGAGAGAATGCAAAGGATCTGAGGAAACTAGAGGAATGATCAAGCAGGTGGCAGCTGGGTTTCAGTGCCAAAAAGTGCAAGATTGTGCACTGGGGCCTGGATATGCAGACTGTGCCAAGCTGTGGCACAAGCCTGGGTGCAGCGCAACTGGGCTGCGCAGGGGCGGCGTTGACAGGGTGATATTCAATGGAGCTGCACCATGGCACAGCAGCATTGAATATCACACCCTGGCCACCCGCAGCATGCATGGCGCAGTGGCACTGAGCCAGCGCAAGTGGCTAGAGTGGAGCAGTGGGATGTGCTTGTGCAAGTTCCATTGCACTAGTTGCAACAACCGTGATATTGAAAAGTGCACATGCAAATGGGGCCATAATGCATGCAAGGTGCAAATGGTGCCATTTACATGTCATTATGGCTCCATTTGCATGCAGGTGCACCGATCCCCAGCAACTTACACCTGGCACCCTGCCAGGCTGCAGCCGTCAGAGACCAATGCCCCCTGCACAGCGCTGCAATGTACCCCACTGCCCGATCGCAGGCATGCATTGTGAATGATATTTGTCCTCTATCCCTGGTGATCCAGTGGACCGCTTTCAGCCCAATCAGGGCTTCAGTTGCAAAATAAATTCATCCAATATCCCTGGTGGTCCAGTGGACTGCTCGCAACCTGAGCGCAGGCTTCAGTTTGTAAAAATATTTTCCTATATCCCTGGTGGTCCAGTGGACCGCTTGCAGCCTGATCACAGACTGAAGTCAAAATAAATGAAGTACAATATCCCTGGTGGTCTAGTGGACCGCTCGCAGCCTGATTGTGGGCTGAAGTATATAAGTATATCATCAATATCCCTGGTGGTCCAGCGGTATCCCACCCACCGCCCACTGAGCCCTACCACCCCACCTCCCCAGGTCAGCAGTGAGCAGCAACAACCCACCTGCCTGCCACCTCACCGCCCACCGACTGACAGGGTAGGTAGGGCTGTACGCCCGATGGTCCACAGCGTGAGCCAATGAGTATGTAGCCATACCATACTACACAGTCAGATATGTCCATTCACATATCTGGACTGTGTAGTACGGTACGCTGCACGGCCATTGGCCGCGTTGTGACCAATGGGCATACAACCCTACCTATGGCATCAGTCGGCATGCAGTGGAGCAGTAGGTGTCGGTGCTGCCGCCGACCGGGGGCGGGGTGGTGGGGCTCGGGGTGGGCAGGGTAGGGGATACCGCTGGACCACCAGGGATATTGGACAATATTTTTACATACTTCAGCCCACGATTGGGATGCGAGCAGTCCACTGGACCACCAGGGACATTGGCCTTCATTTTTTTTTAACTTCAGCCCGTGATCGGGCTGCAAGCAGTCCACTGGACTACCAGGGATATAGGATGTGTATGATTTTATACTTCAGTCTGTGATTGGGCTGCAAGCAGTCCAGTGGACCACCAGGGATACTTTCACATATGCCCACGATCAGCATGGGGGCACCACCAGGTGCAAGCGAGTTGGGTGGCCACCCACAGGTGGCAGCTGCGTGTTGTGCCCTGCAATATGGCAGCTCACCTGTGGGTGGCCAGCTGTTGTTCCTTTTTTTGGCTCACCTATGTGCAGCACAAGTAGGGGTTAGATGCACGGGCTCGGCATATCCCGGATGAATATCGGGATGCTGAGTATGCATCGGGCATGCCCCTATCTCGCGCCAAGATACATTACTGATGTGCCCGGTGCATCAGAATTTGTGCCGAGCAACAATCCACGCTTGAATATCATGCTGAAGACATCAGTAGCACATGGTGCAACACTGTTGCACCATGTGTAACCCTTCTGAATATCTGGGCCTGAGTGTATAAGATGCTGGAGTGGAGCTTATAGTCACCAAGCAGGAAGAGATACCTAGAGGTCATCATATCTGATGACCCCAGGGTAGTGGGCAGTGTGACAAAACAGTAGAAAAGGCTAGGTGGATGCCGGGGTGCATTGGGAGAGGGATTTCTAGCAGGAGGAGGGAGGTGGTGATGCCGTTTTATCTTTCACTGGTGAGGACCCACCTGGAGTATTGTGTCCAGTTCTGAAGGCCGCACCTCTGCAAGGACATTGAAAGAGTGTAGGCAGTGCAGAGGAAGACAACCAAAATGGTAATGGGGGTTACACATGAAGCCATAAGAGGAATGGCTGTAGAAACTCAACATGTACTCCCTGGATGAGAGACTAGCAAGATGGGGCATGAATGAAACCTACAAGTACCTCACAGGAGTGAACAAGATACAAACAGGGGGTCTATTATAAAGAAAGGAAGGTACTAGAACATGGAGGCATGCAATGAAGCTAGGAGGGGGAAGTTTAAGAGAGATGTTCAGAAATACTTCTTCACAGAAAGGGTGGTGGATGACTGGAACAGCCTGCAAGAGGAGGTAGTGGGGCAAAGAATGTGGGGTGCTTCAAGTATATGTAGTATAGCCACAGGGTCATATCACATAGTGGAACAGGGGAAGGAGTGACACCTATGACCAACTAGGGTCAATGGAGACAGAACAGGCTGAGACAAAGGGCAGACTGGATGGGCCTAAAGGTCCTTTTCTGCCAACAAAATCTATGTTTCTATTTTTCTCTGTTAGCAGGGGCGTCTCCCAAGGCTCTGTTTTGGGTCCAATTTTGCTTCAAATATTTATCTTCAACTTCACTAAAGATCTTAATAACTGGTCACAACAAATATGTGGATGACACAAAAATAGGCCAGTGTGCAATGTCAGAACAATGAAACTCTATTCAATCAGACCGGATAAAATATCCAACTGTACACAGTAGTGGGAAGTATACACAGTAGTGGGAAATTAAACTTTACATTGACAAGTGTAAAATAATGCACATCAGGGAAAAATAACAGTGAGTTTCAATTTACATTATGTGGGAAGCAGTTACTAAAACAACTGGAAGAGACCTGGGGGTAATAATAACAAATTATTTTGAGTACTGAGGCAGGGAAACAAATCTGTAACTAAGGCAAATAGATTCCTCTGGTCTATTAAATAGAGTATTACATCAAGGAACTAACAGGTTATCCTCCCCTTTATCGAGCCTATGTTAGGTGACACCTCAACTATGCTGTCAAGTTTGGTACCCTTATGAAAACAAAATAAGAAATAACACACCTGGAAAAGGTTCAGAGAAGGGCCACTAAGGAAATTACTGAACTTAAAAATATGGAATATGAGGAACGTTAAACAAGTCTGAAACTTATATCTCTAGAACCTCATCATAGCAGTGAAAATTTACTAAAAATTATTGATACTATGAAAGATCCACCTCTAGTAACAGAGATGAAGTCTGAATTTAAACAATCAGATATAAACACCAGTGGTCATCAGCTCCAGTTACTAGGATGGAAGTTCAGCTTTTCTAAGTGAAAATTCTTCTACAGTAATAGAATTATTAACCCATGGAATAATCTCCTTATTGATATCATAATTAGTAAAAACAAGGAAGAGGTCAAATCTAAATGAAACAAATACTTTTCCCTGGGCTGGTGTTTGAGTTACTATTAGGCAGAACGGAGCAACACTGACTGCCACCTACTGGCTCCTACCTCATAGTACTATGACCCTTAGTAGTGAGTGTGTTAAAGTCATTTCTCTTCTCTATTTCTTTCTCTACATTTCTAACAGTTATTGAGTTCTTAAAATGGTAGTGCTCTTCTGTCATATAGCTGCTGAGAGCTAAGTTGGGACATGTTGTGAGTGCCAGGTTACAAAGATGTTTATAACAATTTTATTATACTAGTTTGATAAGCTGTTTTTTATTCCTTTTGTGTCATGCAGCAGTGCTGATCCCTTAGGTGAGGTGCTGTCTGCCACTTGTGACTGCAGTCTATCTGCAATTTCTTCATCTGTTTAAATATATTTTTTCTTTAATTATGTGCACTTTTTTCCTTTTGGCACTATTTTCTGGTTATTTTGGTGTATTATTGTGGGTCAGCCACTTTCATATACCTAATTTGAGTGGCACACCCAAATGTTATGTTTTGAACCATCCACGTCTGTGGCTATGAGTTTAATTATTTGTGAGGATGTCTGCCTGATATTAAATTGAGTGGGAAGAATGGGTGCTCTGTTAAATGATGAGGTGCAGGGCAGGCAGCAAAGATAACAGGAACATTGGTGGGGCAAAAGCTGTTAGGCACTTGCTGTATGCTAAACTGAAGTCTACAGCAACATGCACAGGACTTCAGAAGGAGCAAAGCAGTAGCTGGTAGTGGCAGTGTTAGTGCTTCAAGATGTATTCTTCACAGCTGTGACATCCATGGGTGGTAGGGCAGGGGAGGTGACTGCAAAGGAGGAGTAGTACATGAGGTGGGCAACATGTCAAGGGTAGTTGAGGTGGAGAAGGAGGATGTGGGTATTACTGTGGCTGGCCCTGTTTTACAAGAGTCATGTGATGTTGATAAGTGTGTCCCACATCCTGTACAAGGTGTGGAGCATGAGTTGGAAGAGGCAGATGAGCATCTGTCAGAAATCAAAAATCTGGCCGAGAAGGGTGAGAAGAGGATGACACAGCTGAGGAAAAAGAGGAGGATATGGGTGTTGCAGGCAATGATGTTATGGATCCCCTGTAGGAACCAGAAAAATAAAAAGAGGAGGGGTGGTGGTAATGAGGATGGGGGTCCGTTCCAAGACCTGTGCTTTCTAGGACAAATCCCCAAATCAACTCATATCCTACATATATATAATATATATATATATATATATATATATATATATATATATATATATGAACCTACTTAAATCTTTACTTACACTATTGACTGGAGATATTGAACTCAATCCTGGATCACATCCTGACAATGCAAAAGTTGGATCTCCCTCTTATGCAGTTTGGCATAATACCTGCACCTTGCACTTTGATACAAAAGTATTGGAAGCACATGGTGTGTCAGCCGCGACCTTTACAGATAATGGAGCCCCACTAGCACACGTCATACTTCCAGGTAGCGGACTTTTTGCAATTAAAATAAAGTATGTTGTGGCAGGAGAAAAATGCTGCAACATACTTAAAAGTCTTAACCAGAGGGTAAGTCTTGCAGGGCGGGAGGCTGGCATGATGAGAACTTCCCTTTAAGTCCTCAGAACTCCCCAAGACTGGCAAAAGTACAGGAGTTACGTAACTCATATAAACTTGAACTAAAAAGCTAAGCAGAGCTACTTATGCAATCTGCAGAAACGTAATGTAAAAAGACCCCAAAAGTTCTTGTCCCAGATTAACGCCTACTTAAAAGGTAGGTCATCAGATAGTAACTCAATCACAGAATTTGAGGGCAAAACTTATGTAAGTCCCAGGGATGTGGCAATCACATTTACCACTTTCTTTACTAACCTCAACAGTTACAGGAATTCTTCACAGCCCTCCTCCTCAACACCCCCTGACCTCACTACCTCTAACCTCCCTTACCTGATCTTCCACTTTAGGCTTGTAACAAAGAAAGAAGTACTACTACTCCTTTCCAAGTTAAAAACAATGGGCTCTGCAGGATATGATAAGCTTGACCCCAAACTCAATTTGGGAACCCCAGTAATCACTTATTGTATTACTGCATGCAACTCTTTAACAGGTCCATTCAGGAAGGGGTAGTTCCTTCTGTGTGGAAAGCGGCACTCGTAACCCCAATACATAAGGAGGGTGTAAAAACACTAGTAGAAAATTACCACCCAGTTTTCATCCTTTGTACCTTCAGCAAAATAACTTGAGAAGTTAGTCTATAACCAAATCACAGACTATGTTGAGCAGCATAATTTGCTCACCCCATTTCAGCATGGTTTTCGTAAATACCATGGAACAGATACTGCCCTAGTCCAATTGACCACAGATAACTTGGGTGGGATAGACAATGGCTTGATGACAGGAGCTGTGTTCATCAATTTAACTGAAATATAGATTTAGTAGTTGCCGTATTGGTCCTTGCAAGAATAGATCCAGAAGCAAATGATTTGATACCTTTTAATGGACCAACATAGATGTAACAACAAGAACAAAGTGCTCTAGCTTTCAGACCAACCAGTCCTTCTTCAGAAGCTCATGGCAGTTGTTTAGAAAATACAAACTCAATTCAATTTAATTCAATTTAACTCATTCAATTTAACTGAGGCATTTGACCTTGTGGTGCACCAGATACTGCTAACCAAGCCAAACTCTCAGTGCCTAGATAATTTATCTTTACACTGGTTCTCAGACTACCTGTCAAGCAGATCTCAGTCTGTAAACTGAAAGGAGAATTTGTCCGATAGGCGCGCAGTCTTGGACGGTGTCCCTCAAAGGTCTATACTCAGTCTGCTCCTATTTTCACTTTATATTAATGATATGTTAACTAACTGTGGTGGGGCAAAACTATTACTATATGCTGATGATGCCAGTACTATACCGTAACTCTAACAAAAGCACTGACATTAAGAAACGGCGTACTTCTGATATACACTTACTAGAGAACTGAATCGTAACACATAAGTTGGTTCTTAATAGAGCAAAGACCAAGTCCATTCTCTCTGGCCTGAAAAGTTTTGGACCCCAAAGAGGGGACCTGTTTACACTTTCTTTTCAAATGGAGCAACTATCAAGATGCTTGACTCTCTCAACTATCTAGACATTTGTCTTGACCAGGATTTCACCTCTAAGGACCATATTAAATATCTTGTAAAAACTCTTCACCAAAAAGTTGGATTACTATACCGCCTGAACCCCTACTTCTCCAAAGAATCCCACCTATGTATAGTCAATTCAGCCTTATTACTCACTTTCCTCTATGGCTCTCCTGTCCTCATCTTGGTTATATGCTGTGAACTAGAAAAACTAAAATCATTATATCACACAATAGCTCACTTTGCTGCAGGTGCCTCACACAGGGAACATCATTGTCAAGTTCTTGATTCCCTCCAGTGGCCCTCACTCACCAGCAGACTAGAATATGCATCACTATGTCTTGTCTTCAAGCTAAAAGGCCCTCATGCTCACCCTCGACCTTCATGGCCTATTAATGAATAAACATGATAGACGACCCCTCAGATCCTCTAGTAGAAAGCGTCTTCTGGTCCTCAGAGTTAAAACTGCTACTAGGAGTAGGTCCTTTGCAAAATCTATCTTTAACACCTGGAATGCCCTTCCAAATGCACTGCAGGTACTCTCCTCTTTGGATGGATTGAAGAAGAGCTTAAAAGCCCATATTATTGAAAGAAACCAATGTAACTGTTATCACTGATAAACTTTATTTATTTATTATAAAAAGGGTCTGAGAAATGGAGCTTTCTGATTGGCTGCAAACATTCTAATAGCCTTATGTTAATCTTTTATTAACATAATGTACATGTAGAAGCTTAACCATATGCTGAACAAGGTTTGACACTGTTTAAAAACATGTTTTACCATAATAGCAATAAGGCACTCCCAGGGATTATGTTAATGATCAGTTAATCACCCTCTAGGGCATGTGGCACTTGGCTACACCTCGTGCCACAGTACACCCCCAGAAGGTGATTACCAGACCATTAACATAACCCTTGGTCATGCCTTATTGCTTATTTATTTATTTATTTATTGAGGTATAGGAATTACAGCCCTTTGAGTCAGGGACTCTTTTTCAAAGACTCCACATCAGTACAAAGTGTGGCAGGCAAGTGTTACAGGCATCATGAAACAGTGACAGTAAACTATACAAAAAGAGAAAAAAAATTATACAACAAGAGCTATTACAAAAGGCTTCATATCAGTGCATAGTGTGGCAGGCAAGTGTTACAGACATTGAGACATCATGAACAATGACATCAATTATACAGTAGGGAGTTATCTAATAATGATGCATTACAATAAGCATTTTCAATTGACATGGGAGTAACCAAAAATTGTACAGACAAGTATGAGGAGAAAAAAATAAGCACTGGAGACAGGAGCAATGGAGCTGTGGAGGAGAAAGTGAGAAATAGGCATGAGAAGTGGACCAAAGGAGAACTGGAAAATAGTAGAGACCAGAAAGCCACCCAATGGGCATTGTCGTGTGGCCAAGGTGCAGGAGTGGAAATAGTTGGAGGGTTACGACAGTGTTACGGCCAGTCACAGTTTGATGAAACCAGGATGTGGTCCCACAGTTCTTTTTTGAAAGGGCCCAACCTGGGTAAGGATAGGAGGGAACAGGGTTTGGAGTTCATCCATAAAGGGGCCCTATATTTGAAAGACCTTTGACCAGTGGTGGTTCTATAGAAGGGGACTTGGAAAGCAGTTTTATCAGCGTGTCTGGTTGCCTGCCTGTGCTGCCATGGAGAGGGGAGAAGGTTACAGCCAGGGAGTGAGTGGCTCATAGAGATTTTATTTGCTAGTAGGCAAGCCTGACAGTAGAGATGCCCTTGGAAATTTAGCCAGGATGAGCGTTGATAGAGATTGCAAGTATGCGACAATGTGCAGCAGCCAATGGCCAGGTGGCAGGCTTTGTTTAAGGCAAGTTTAATTTTGCTTAGGGCAGAGATTAAGGCAGAGCCGTAGATGACTATACTATAGTCCACCAAGGAAAGAACAGAGCTGGAGATAGCGAGTCTAAGAGCAACAGGGGGGAGGCAGGATCTAATTCTGTAGAGGATGCCAATTCTGGCATTAACTGTGGAGCAGATAGAGATAATGTGTTCGTGGAAGGAGGAAAGCAGGATCAAGGGTGATACCAAGGTATTTAAAATGGGGAATGGATTCCAGGGGTGTGCCATGAGAATTGAGGATGGACAGGGCAGAGGACTTGTGCTTATTTTGGTGGTGGGAAAATAGCATTACTTTTGTCTTTTTATAATTGAGAATTAGTTTATTGGTGGAAAACCAGGATTCAACCTGCTTGAAGGAGCGCTGCAGGTCCACTTGAAGCAGGGTGGGGTCAGAGTGGTGACTGAAAATCACTGCATTGTCCACACAGAGGAGGAGACATCCAGTGCAGGCCAAGGGGAGAGAGTTCAGGTACAGAGTAAATAGGAGTAAACCAAGAATGGAGCCCTGGGGTATCCCAGAGTGAACTTCTAGACTAGTGGATAGGATGCCATTTATCTTCATTTGCTGGGATCTACCTTGTAGGTAGTGGGTGAACCAGGTGGTGGCCTCCTGGGACAGGCTAGTGGAAAGGATAGAGTCTGATAATAGGGAACGATTGGCCATATCAAAGGCCTTGGTGAGGTGTATGTACACAGACCCAACCAAGGTCCCTTGGTCAGGGGAGTCGTGGATGAATGAGGTGTACTCCTGAAGGGAAGTGGTGGTGCTGTGGCCCTTTCTGAAACCATGCTGTTGCTAGCAAAGGAGGATATGTGAATCCAGGAATTCGGTGAGTTGGTTGGTGATGATTTTTTTGAGCTCTTTTGGAGGGTGGGCAGAATGGAGATAGGCCTGTAATTATTATTGAAGGTTTGGTTGCCACTTTTGTGGATGGAGATGACCACTGCCCATTTCCACTGGGAAGGAAACTGACCAAGGCATAGTGACATATTCAAGATTTTGGTCAAGGGGGTTAAGACTGCGTCTAGAGACAGGTTGAGCAGCTTAAGGTCTAGTATATTGCCACTCTGTCTGGATTTGCCAAGGAACTTAGAGATGTAGGAAAGGGCAAAACTTGGGGAAATTATCTTGAAACAGAATGGTGGGACACCAGTAGGGGGGAAAAAGCCCAGGGGAGGGGGAGAAAAAGTCAGGAGAGAGTACTGAGTAAGGTTAGTAAAAGTTGCATTAAAGGTGTTGGCAATCTGGTCAGGATCCTGGGTAGGGTTTCTGTTTATGATCAGTAGGGAGGTGGGAGGGGAGGAGGATTTACCATTGGGTTCCTTAATATTCTCCCAGAAGTTATGTACCTGCACCCAGGAGGTGGTGAGTTTAGTTTGGTAGTAAGCAGCCTTAGTTTGGTAAATGGCCCAGGTGCAGGAGTTTTGGGAAGCATGGTATAGTTGATGGTCCATGGGGTGACCAGATTCCAAGGCTTTGCACCATAGGTTATCATGAGCAGTCATTTGGTCTATTATAGACAGTTGACCCAGGGGAGGAAATGATCTTTTAATGCCCACTTAACCAAGGCGGCAAAGATATCACAGGTGGTGTTAAGGGAACTAATAAAGAAGGACAGCGCATCATCGACAGATGCAATATAGTCGAGCTGGGTCCAGTCAAAGTTGAGGAGATAACTGCGGAAATGCCCTAGGGCACCTTTCCTAAGGAATCTGTGTCTAGAGATATGGGTGGGGCAGTTTCCAGCTGTTTGACCAGTGGCAGGTGACTGGGGAATGATCGCTAAGCAAGTCAGATAAGACCTGGACATCAGAGATACGTTCAGGGTGATTGGAGAAAATGAGGTCAATGAGGGTTCTGTTGCCTGTGTTTTGGTTAAGCCTGGTTGGAGAGGGGACCAGTTGAGTTAGGTTTTGGGTGGCAGTGGCATCTCTGAAATAGGCTGACTGAGGGGCAAACCAATTTGTGTTAAAGTTGCCGAGTGCGATGATCTCAGAGTTTTTGGGGAGTTGGGCAGTGATATCTAGGATTGAAGTGAAAGCCCCTTTCTGGTTATGGGGAGGTATGTATATAGACATCAGGTAAACAGTTTTACCAGAGGTCCCAACTGCAATTTTAAGGGTAAGGGATTGAGTACTAGAGGCAGGGTAGGTACTCAGAACTACATGACCTTGAAGTGTATCGAGGAGATAGATGGCACAACCCCCCCCCCCATTCTATCTGATCTGTGTAGGGTGTAACCAGATTATCACAATAAAACTGATTGCTTGGTTATGACGGCGCTGCAATTTGTCCCTGTCTGTTTATTGACTAACTTTACTAAACTTGTATGTATGCTGATGTGAATTCACACTGTAGTCAAAATGTACACATCTTGTTAATAATTTAGTTATCTCTGTCATGTAATCAGTTTCAAATTGTACTTCCTACTGTTTGTATCTTCCTTGTACTGTATTCCTGTTTGGAAAATTCTTATAATTAATTCTGGGTTGCTCCTGAAAATGGGACTATCTGAGGCCCAGTGGGTTTATTCAGTCAACACAACTCTATCTATCTATCTATCTATCTATCTATCTATCTATCTATCTATCTATCTATCTATCTATCTATCTATCTATCTCTCATTAGGGTTGAGCAGGGGTTTCAATGTTAAACCTCAGATGTTACACTTTAATATCTTCACAGCCATTCAACAGATTTGCATAAAAGTTTTCGTGCATGGTCTTGGGATGTAGATTTCTTGACATGCCAAGTTTTGTTCTGGTCAGATGTGTGGATTCTGAGATGTGGTATCGAAAAAGGTTAAAAAATCGCATTTGTTTTTGCTATTTTTTTTGTCATCACTTAGTGCCCAGATGGTTTGAAATTTTGGTCTTAAAGTTTGAAGGTAGAAAGGGATTGCCTCACATATGTGCCTTTTTCTGGTTTGGTGAAAAAAATATGAATCTGTTTCAAAGTTTTTAAATGTTGAACATTCAGTCCTGAGCATTCTCAGTATGGTCTTTTGGATAGCTGCTTGGAATGACAAAAGAATTTGGTCCATATGATAAAGGATCCTTTGTCATATTGAGGTAATCTTTTTCTATGAGGAAAATTATTTTGCTTCTGGTTTAAAAAAAAATGTCAAAACCCACAAAAATGACATCCGGCACACACCAACACATATATCTTGCTTATATGGACCCTTTTAGATGGATTTTCTACTTAGTTTGTGGATAAATGATCTTGACATTTTTTTTTTTACATGTAAAAATCCTTTGTCATCAGCCCATTTTCTTTTTCGGTATACTTTTTTCATTCATATGGTTTACTTTTCTCATTCTTTTTTCATATGAATGAATCCTTTTCATATGTTTTTTGTTCTTATGAAAAAAGAATGCCTTCATATGAAAAAGAATTTGAACTTAAGTTTTTTCCCATTCTTTTTTCATATGAATGCATCCTTTTTCATATGGCTTTTTTCATTCATACGTAAAAAGAATGCCCTCATATGAAAAAAGATATACAGCTTATATTTTCCAACATTTGAGCTTCAAAAACCCATAACTCTCTTAAATTTTTAAACTTAAGGGCAATCTATATATCAAAACAAAGGTTAAAGAGCAGATTCACAGTTTCCTACTTGACCCTTATATATATATATATATATATATATATATATATATATATATATATATGGGTTCACCACAACATAACCCAATTAGACAATCTTAGGGTAGCTGGTTCATTTTGCTGGGGTGTCACACAGATGAGACACACTGATGAGTCCTGGTAGGATGAAACACGTGTATGTGTCTTCTGTTAGCACCCCTTTCAGACTGTGTGAGAGACCTTTTGGTACCATCATTTCTGCTTATTGTTGAACCAGCATAATATTCTGTAGTGATTTACATATAAAGCTCATGGTGCTTTGCATTATGGGGGTATGTGTAATTTTATACTGTTTTTCTTTGGAGCTTGGCTTTCTGGCCAGTGCCCTTTCAGGTAACCATTGCTTCAGTGCTTGTGTGCTGAGGTTCTTTGTATTTTAGCTTGTTTTTTTTGTTTTTATTGGGTTCACCACAACATAACCCAGATAGACCATCTTAGGGTAGCTGTTTCATTCCACTGGGGTGTCACACAGATGAAGCACACTGATGAGTCCTGGTAGGATGAAACATGTGTATGCGTCTTCTGTTACTCTCTTTGCAGACTGTGTGTGAGACCTTTTGGTACCATGCATTTCTGCTTAAAGTTGAACCAGCATAATAGTCTGTGGTGATTTGCATATGCAGCACATGGTACCTTGTATTATGGGGTATGTGTGATTTTATATTTCTTTGAAACTTGACTTCCTGGCCAGTGCCCTTTGGGGTAACCATTGCCTCAGTGCTTGTGTGCTGAGGGTTGTCATATATATATATATATATATGACACTTATAGTCCCAAGTTGTCCATGGTATACATTTCTTTTTTCTGCCAGAGTTTAGAAATCCATAAGATCATATTTGGCTTTATGGAGCTGAAAGCCAAAATGGTGCCACTTCCATACTGTGAGACATGCCCCCACGCTCCCACCTTTTGTGATGTCAGTAAATGGAGAGCACAGTGGCGAGCTCCATAAGTAACACAGGGCAGTTTTAAATGCTTTTCATTACGATTTCAAGTTCTGATTATAACAAGTCAAGGCCACAGCTTGACTAACAGGATCCTGTTTAGTCGAGCGGTGGCCTTGATTTGTTATAATCGGAACTCGAAATCGTAATGAAATGCATTTAAAAACTGCCCCATGCCACTATTTGAAGCATGCCCCTGCACTCTCCATTTACTGACATCACAAAACTGGGAGTGCAGGGGCATGTCTCACAATACAGAAGCAGCACTGTTTTAGCTCCACAGAGCCAAATACAATCTTATGGATTTTTTTAAACCTAGCAGAAACAAATAAGAAATTTATACTGTAGACAACTTGGGTTCAAGTAAGCTTTCATGTATATTCTGGGGTCCTGAAGTAGGAGCCTGCTCTTTAATGAGTACTACAAGAATAAAATATAATCCCCTAAAAAAAATTTAGGGCCCACATAAAATGGTTCCACCCATTTAGGGTGCAGGTAGCAGTGTGCCCGGTGATTAAGGTGCCCTGTTTTGAGATTGCAGGCAACTCTTTTTGCTGAGGTGATCCATCCACACCCCCCTTTCCATATATAATAACTCTGGGGGGGCAGACCACTGGGAAGGGGGCATAGAGTTCCCAAAGTTGGTGCCCTAATGATGGGCGCACAACCGCCAGTACACAGATGGCCAGAAGGGCATAACATACCATAAAAATTAAAGAAAACATGTAAACTTTCATAGGATAGTATTGTAACTTTAACAAGCCATGACTAACAGCTAATATTCTTCAGGTGAAGCTACCTCTGGCTGGAAGCTACAATACTGAACATAGAGATTTGCAAGAAAGCGAGTTGTGCTCACAACAGAAGGAGGTGAACCTTACAATTGTCTTTGGTTTGTAGCAGATATTCTGCAGGTGGAGGCTATTTCTAACTGAAAGGTGAAATAAGGAACTTAGAATTATCAGGAAAGACAGTCTTTCAAGCAACAGAGGAGGTGGATCTTGCTTTACTTTTTGTTACAATTGTTAAGATTTTCAGTGCAGGAAGAGTTTAAACCCTGGGCTAAGAATTTGTCATAAGTCCTGAAGTAAGTGCAGGTACAGGCTGTGTATTTGACCCAGACAGTGCCCAGGGGTGGAAACTGTTTTTGTGTTTATCTGTGTGTCTTAAAAGGCCAGGCCAGACTGTGTCAGGAAGTGCTTACATCATAGCTACTTATCAGCCGATAGCTTTGGAAGAGTCTTACAGACCTGATAACAACAGTATTATAAGCAAGTGTTTTATAGCAAACTCATCAGAACAGCTAATATTCTTCAGGTGAAGCTACCTCTGGCTGGAAGCTGCAATACTAAATATAGGATTTGCAAGAAAGTGAGTTGTGCTCACAACAGAGGGAGATGAACCTTACAATTGTCTTTGGTTTGTAGCAGATATTCTGCAGGTGGAGGCTACTTCTAACTGAAAGGTGAAATAAGGAACTTAGAATTATCAGGAAAGACAGTCTTTCAAGCAACAGAGGGAGGTGGATCTTGCTTTACTTTTGTTACAATTGTTAAGATTTTCAGTGAAGGAAGAGTTTAAACCCTGAGGGATGGAATACTGTTTACTGTGTCTGTCCTGGTGCACAGCTGACTTATTTTGGGGCTGACTGCTTTCAGAGCACAAATCACCAGGCTGTTTTGGGGCTGGGGAGGTTTACCTGTGTCTGACTTGGATGTCTGGATTTTTCTCTGTTTGATTAGCAGGGTATTTTCTCTGTCAAATTGTTGTGTAGGGCATCTTGCTGACAGGAAGGCACTCTTCGCAGTGGTGGGTCAGAGCTTTTAGCTGATTGTTTCGTGAGGGCACAGTTTAGACCCAACCCCTGCCCACCCCTCACCCCGCCCACCCCTGGAAATAGTTTCTTTATACCTGGGTTCTGACATCATTCTCAAGAGTGCACGGTGCATATCACTGTCATATCCTCTCTAGTACACTGCACTGAAAATATAAGCATACACATTGTATAATATATATATTTCTATATAACAAACCAATCACACTCACACACACACACATATACACAAAAAAAAGTAGATAAACATGTGGGGAGCAGTGCAATGTAATGGCTGTGGGGCAGCAGTGTTCTGGGAGTCTTTCTGGAGGCTGAGATGCTGCCCTATTTGCAGACAACTCTCTGCCCTGTGGGAGGAAGTTGCCCGTCTTCAGGCCACACTGGACAGTAGTAAGGGAACCTTCCCCAGGCCACACTGGACAATAGGAAGGGAACCTCCCCCATCCAGGGAGCACCAGAGCCACCACCACTACCTCAGAGGTTGTGAAGAAAGCACAGCAGTTGGACCACAGTGGGCTCAGCGAGGGTGAGGATGGTGGAACAGAGGCACACTCAGTCAGTCGTTCCACTCCACAATCCACACACCATTCTGGGGGAGCATAGTTCCCCTATGGATGCACCCACAGAGGAGACTAAGGAGGCTGAGGACAACTGTCACAAGGGAGGCCCACAGGAAGGAGGCAGAGGACACTACAGGGAAAGTAAGCAGCTCCTGGTGGGGGACTCAGTTATTAGGGGGATAGAACTGGGGGGAGCAGGAAAACTGAAGTAAGGTGCCTGCCTGGTGCCATGGCTTGGAGGGACAGGAAGCACATCCTCAGGATCGCGAGAACAGCTGCAAGGGAGTCTGAGCTGGACTTCATTGTCCATCTAGGAACAAATGACTTGGCTCATCATGAGATTAGAGCAGTGTAGGAGAACTTTGTAGAGTTGGGGAGGGGCCTAAGACAAGTAGCACACACAGTATCCTTCTCAGAGGTGCTGCCTGTCAATGGCATGGGTGAGGCGAGGGTAGTTTGCACTGTGCATTTTAATGAAGGTTGAAAAAATGGTGTGGAGCACAGGGGTTTGGCTTCACTGTGGACTAGGGTTCCACCTGGAGGGACACCAGCCTATACTGGCAGGATGGTCTGTATCTGTCCAGGAAGGGAACAAGTATTTTGAGCAATCAGTTTAAATGCTTCATTGGCAAGTTTTTAAACTAGTCAAGGGGGAGGCACTGATAAGCAGCAGGAAAATCCCAGTCTCTCCCTAAAACAGGGTACTAAATGAGAAAAAGACTGAGGCAGAAAGGTCAGTGGGGGATGCTGCAACAGAAGGTAAAGCCATCAAAAAATGGAGAGCAATGAGTACCAGTGCCTGTAGTCTGGGTAACAAGTTTCCTGAATTAGTGGCCTTGATGGAGGAGGAACATCTGGATATCATGGCAGTCACAGAAACATGGTACACACAAAACCATGACTGGGACGTAAACATACCAGGATACAGTATCTACAGGAGGGACGGGGGTAAAAGAGGAGGAGGAGTAGCTCTTTATATAAGGGAAGAAATCAAAGCAACAGAACCAAAGGGTAAACAGGGAGGAAAAGAAGCACTGTGGGTCAATTTTGAGACAGGCAATGGCTCCACAATCTGCACAGGGGTTGTATACAGACCCCCCTCTCAGGGAGGAAATGGACAAGGAAATGGTAGAAAGTATACTTAGAATGTCAGAAAAAGGGGATATATTGCTGATGGGTGATCTGAATATGCCAGATGTTAACTTGAATGCAGTTGCAGCAGCCACTTCGAAGAGTGGGGTTATTCTAGATGCCCTACAGGGGGCATGCCTTAGACAACTAGTATCGGAACCCACTCGAGAGGGAGCAATCTTAGACCTGGTTCTCTTAAATGGAGATGGAGAGAGGATCACAGATGTAGAAGTGGGTAGCCATCTGGGAACTAGCTGCACCATCGAACAGTATGGGTCACAACAAACACAGCAATAGAGTCAAGCCATACAAAGGCAAAAGTACTGGACTTTAGGAGGGCTGACTTTGCTAAAATGGGTGAGTGCCTAAGGAATGCACTAGCAAATGGGCAGAAAGGAGGGTGAAAGAACAATGGGAATAATAAAACTGCCATCACAGAGGTAGCAAACCTTTGTGGGTAGCAAATAAAAACAAAATGATGTAAAAACCACTATGGTTCTCAAAGGAAGTGCAGTGAAGGTTCAAGAGAAAAGAAAGCATTCAGGAAGTACAAGGAATCACAGAAGGAGCAGGACAGAGAACTGTATCAGTTAAAGCAAAGGAAGCTGGGAAGGCAGTCAGAACAGCAAAGGCCCAAACCGAGAAAAAGATAGCTAACTCAGTTAAGAAGGGGGATAAAACCTTTTATAGGTACATCAGGGAGCGTAGGAAGACCAAGGGAGGGATAGTGAGGCTTAATAAAGGTGAAGGAGGGTGGGCAGAGGGAGACTGTGAAAAGGCAGAGATACTAAACAAATATTTTTGCTCAATATTTACAAATGAAGAGGAGGAGGTACCTAAAACAAACAATAGAAACACTCTGGATACAGAAGTTGATACCAGCCCATTTACAGAAGAAAGGGTTCTGAAAGAACTCTTAAAACTGAAGGTGACAAAGCAATGGGGCCTGATGGGTTCATCCCAGAATTCTAAAAGAACTAAGGGTAGAACTAGTGACACCACTGACTACCCTCTTTAACAAATCATGGGAGGATGGGGTGGTACCCGAGGACTGGAGGAGGGCAGTTGTGATTCCCCTTCACAAAAGTGGGAGCAAGGCAGAATCAGGAAACTACAGACCTGTCAGTTTAACCTCAGTGATAGGGAAAATGATGGAATCACTTCTGAAGGAAAGAATTGTTGAGTATCTAGAGGCCAGAGGGGCACAGGACCCAAGGCAGCATGGATTCACAGTGGGAAGGTCATGCCAGATGAATCTGATAGATTTCTTTGACTGGGTGACCAAAGTAGTATATCAGGGAGGGGCTGTGGACATGGTCTACCTAGACTTTTAGCAAGGCATTTGACACAGTCCCACACAAAAATTAATATACAAGTTAGCCAGCCTGGGAGTGGGTCCCAAGATGACAGCCTGGTAAAGAATTGGCTGGAGAATAGGACACAGAGGTAATAGTAAATGGAGTCCACTTGATGAAAGGGGGTTACTAGTGGGGTACCTGAGGTTCAGTATTAGGACGGTCCTCTTCAATATCTTTATAAGCAGCATTGCAGAGGGACTGGTAGGAAAAGTATCTCTTTGCAGATGACACAAGATCTGCAACAGAGTTGATGTACAAGGTGGTGGAAAGGATGAGAAGGGACTTGGCAAGGTTTTAGGAATGGTCAAATGTAGGCAGCTTAGCTTCAATGCTAAGAAGTGCAAGGTAATGCACCTGGGAACAAAAACCCAGGGGAAGAGTACACAATGGGGGGTGAGTTACTAACAACAACAAAAATGGAAAGGGACCTGGGAGTAGTCATATCAGATGACCTAAAGGTGGGCAAGCAATGTGAGAGGGCAGCAAGAAGGGCTTGGGGGATACTGGGATGCATAGGGAGAGGCATCACCCATAGAAAACAGGAAGTTATTATCCCTCTGTACAGACAGCTGGTCAGACCCCATCTGGAGTACTGTGTGCAGTTCTGGAGACCCAATCTCTGCAAAGACATAGACAGGATGAAAGCTGTCCAGAGGAGGGCAACTAAAATGGTGCAGGGTCTGCACTGGAAGACATATGAAGAGAGACTTAAGGAGCTTAATATGTGTAGCTTCGAGGAAAGGGAGGAGAGGGGGGACATGATAGAAACTTTCAAGTACCTCAAGGGAATCAACAAAGTCCAAGAGGGTAGCATCTTTCAAAAACAGAGGTGTGTAAGAACAAGGGGGCACAAATTGAAGATAGAGGGGGCAGCTCAGAGATAATTTAAAGAAGTATTTTTCACAGAGAGGTTGTGGATGCATGGAACGTCCTTCGGAGGAGGTTGTGGAGTCAAAACAGTGATGGAATTCAAGCATGCATGGGACAGTCATAAGGCAATTCTAGGGGTGGAGTGGGAAGAAGTAGGCTGCTGGTTAACTAGGATCTGCAGCTTATCCATTAGAGTGATAGGGAAATGGGCAGACTGGGTGGGCCAAGCGGTACTTTTTTTTTTTTTTTAAGTTGTTTAACCAGGAGTAGCACACTAAGTTGAAAGCTTTTTACAGGAGCAACCTGGGAGCACAGGGAAGTTAAGTGACTTGCTCAGAGTCACACAGTATGCAAGTGGAAGCTGTGGAATTCAAACCCAGGTCTGGTCGGCTGGATGTCACCAGATTTGCAGCTCAGAGCCTTAAACCACTGCACTATACTGCCTCCCAAACTTATCTGCTGTCAAATTCTATGTTTCTATGTTTCAGTCTTTGCACTTAAGGAACAATCTGTATATCAAAACAAAAGTCTTAATGAGTACTGCAAGAATAACACATACCCCCCCCCAAACATTTACAGGCAATATAAAAAAATTAAAAATGAAAATTCCCATAGGATAACATTGTAACTTCAGAGAGTCATACTGTAACTCCCTCAATATTTTTACTATGGGACAAGCCATATATCAAAACAAAGGACAAAGGTCTTAATGATTACTACAAGAATAACACAAATTCACCCCATTACCATTTAGGGGAAATATAAATAAGCATAACAAATGCAAATTCCCATAAGATAACATTGGAACTTGAACAAGCCATACAATGAAGGAAACAAACTGCTGTTTTGGTAGAAATGGAAGCACAGGGCATATGCATCTATGGAGGGATGGATCACAGGCAAATAAGGATCTGATTATACTATCCCAAAGAGTAAAGAAATTCATTGCAAAAAAACTTCATTAATGCACTAGTTAGGGTTAAACTGACAAAAGAATGGAAATGTAGCATTAGGGTTCCCAACCCTAATGCCTCACCCCACCGTGTAGGTGGCAACAGGAAAAAACATTATTATTTCACCTCTCCTGCATCTTCGCAAATCAGGCATGGGGTGTGGCTTCGGGATGTCAACCCTAATGCTCACACCATTCCCATATATTATACACATCTCATATTATTTACAGATGGAATGGAGTGAGTGTTAGGGTTGACTTCCCCAAGGTACACCCCATGCCTAATTTGTGAAGATGCAGGAGAGGTGAAATAGTAATAGTTTTTCCTGTTGCTGCCTGCAGAGTTGGAGTGGGGCATTAGGGTTAGGACCCCTAATGCCACATTTCTGTAATTTTTTCACTTTAACCCTAACTATTACATTGCACTGAATGTGTATATATATATATATATATATATATATATATATATACACACACACATATACAGGTGTGGCCGTGCCTGTATATTAGGGTTGAGTAAGCATTTCTATGTTAAACTCACATTTTTGAACCTTAATAATGTTGACCCTGTTCAACTGATGTATATGAAATTTGGAACACAGCCTTTGTGCCAGGATTATTTTATCCTGGAAATTTCATGTAGATCAGTTAAGTGATAGCAACGTTACAGAGGTGAATAAAAACATAAAAGTCTCCATTTTTGAAAATGTTAGGACTTTTTTTGCCCTAACTAATAACTAAAAAAATATGAGGCTTTAAAACCTGAAACTTTGAGGTTTGATAGAGGCTGGTCCAAGGTGTGTACGTTTGTGGTTTTTAGGTACCACTGTTAAGTAGTTTTTAAAATATTTAAGAAAAATGCTCCATTTCTGAGCATGCACAGTTCAAGAAATCAACCTTCTATTGACAACTGAATTTTTGTGAAAACAGCTGGCTGCACTATACAACACAGCTGTCTTTAATAACTGATAACTGTGTCTTATACTTCAAACTGCAACCCCTGCTGTTTTCAAGACTCGCATGTCAAGGACTGGGCTACTGTCAATGTAGCCCTGCTATCCTGACTGTGCTTTGCCAGATCATGCATCTGCACACTGGGGGCCCCAATCCCCCGTGACAGTTTGTTTATTTATTTATCTGCACACCGGGGGCCCCAATGCCCCGTGACAGTTTGTTTATTTATTTATCTACACACTGGGGTCCCCAATCCCAGGTGGCAGTTTGTTTATTTATCTGCACACTGGGGGCCCCAAACCCCAGTGGCAGTTTATTTATTAGTTTACCTGCACACCTGGGGCACCAATCTCCAGTGGCAATTTATTTATTAGTTTATCTGCACACCAGGGGTCCCAATCCCTGGTGGCAGTCTGTCTGTCTGTCTGTCTGTCTGTCTATCTATTGTCCAACATCGGGATGCCCACCTTCAGTGTCAGATGCCCCCCCATGCAGCCCTTTGCTTTATTCATTGTTGCAGACATTGGGGGGCCCAATCCCCATGTCAACATTTGCAAGATGCACCCAGCAGTTTGGGACACTGAGGAGCCCACCCACAGTGTCCTGAAATAATGTAACATTTGTTTGTCCCTTCAAAGAGAAAACTGTTCCCCCACATCTTTTTTTTGTTAATTCTGGAAAAAAGAAAACAGTCCCTCATCATCACTGGTGTCCCCCTTCCCAAGCGTGACCCTTCCACTGAGCACCCTTTACCCCATACCCCCCTTTACCCTGTACTTACCTTTGGGGTCATATGCTGTCATCTTCTGTGGACCAAGACACATCTGCACTCTTCAAAGCTGAATTGTGAACTGAGGAATAAAGGTAAGTACCGTATAATGTAGTTCAATGGTGTTTTGAACTTATGATCATAACTTTGGAATTTTTTGGAATTTTTTCACACAATTTTCAATATGGCCTTTTTGGCGGTTCCACTATGCTGCAGTGACAGCAATGTCAGTGACCTCCCTACAGCAACATTTGGTTGCCAACATCCCTGACTCCACCATCTCAATTCCGACTGGAGATGCACCCGACACCTGATCGATTGTTCATGCAGGGGCTCTGCCCCTCACCCCCAGATTTAAGAATTCCAATTCTGGGTGGGAGGGGCAGTTGTCAGGAGAAAGTAGCCAAACTCCGAGTCAATGATTTGGTCATTGCTCCGGCAGCCCGGTCGACACTGTGGGTGCTGATGGGTTGGTGTCACTGTAACAGCATCACAGTAAGAGTGTTGCTGTTCCAATAGTATACCCTTTTTGGGAACCCACCTCTTGAACACTGCAACTGTCATTTTATTAATCAGGCATGGAAGGTGATTTTGCGGTCTCTGAACGACCTTACCTTTTGGGACGAATTAATGAAATTTCACCACAAGTGTTCATGAGGTGGCATCCCAAAAAAGCCATGTTGAAAATTAGGTGAAAAACTTCCTAAACATGGTCAAGATATGAGCATTTGTTTAAATTTTTCTACACACGTGCATAACTTTGGTAATTTTCAATATTTTGACTCCAAATTTTCAACACTGCCATTTTTTCACACCACCTCATGAACAGTACAGCTGTAATTTTTCACATCCTGTTCAGAACACATATTTGCACCTGTGGCATGGAATGGCATTTTGGCATGGATTTCAGAATTTTCACCTGTGGGCTTTATGAGGTGGAGCCATAAGAAGACTATACTGAAAGTGTGGGGTCAAAATATAAAAAACAAAAAATTTATTAAGTAACGTTGTTTACAGGGATGTCCATTGCTCTACTGGGGAACACGCTGCTGTACCACACCAGTGAGCTGAGTTCAGGTTCAGTTTCAGCCACAATGACTAAAGAGTTGTTTTTATACTGTGATGTTTAAAATCATAGGTCTAGCATGGCAATATGTGTAAAGCATTGGCAGTTTGTGCATATGTCACTGTTTTCAACACATAATCCAAAAATGTTAGTGCACATTAACGTTTGTGTCTGTCAGCTTGATAAACATAACGAGTGGGAAGAGAAGTTTTCTAGACTAAGTAAGGTAAGAACAATTTTTTTTTTAAATAAAATGACATCTAATACATTCATTAGAATTTGTAAGGGAATTGTGCTTCTCGGAGCCCATTACTTAACAGTGGCTCTAAAGCGACATTTGTTGGTTTTAATTCAGATTAGCAAATTGTGTTTCCCAGAGCCTGGGCCTAATGCAAAAGCTGAAGGGATATTTTTTTATTTGTTTGTTTTAATTTCCATAATGTGCAGCCTACCAGAAAGTATAGATTTTTTTTCCTACATGGAGAAAGAAAACATATGATACAATATTAAACATTACAAGTGGTTATTTATGTGATAGTGCTTTCCACTTACATGTACAATAAATGAGTGCAGGGAAAATAAAATGATGCAACATTTACACCCACAAAGGGAACCTTTTTAATAGAGGATAGCAGCCTCTTGAGCAGAAATCCATTCATTTGTAGGGCGGAAACTGGCTGATTTGGGGAGACTACATATTTCTTTTTACATTTTTATTTTTAATGAAATATAAAATTACACAAATTCCCATAGTGCAAAGTCTCATTAGAAGGATATGCAGATCAGCATGAAATTGTTTGTTCTGCTTTATGCATGAGTGTATGATACCAAATGGCTTCTCACACACTCTGCAAATACTGAAAATAGAAAACACAGCCATCTGTTTTGTCCTACAGAGGACTCTGTGTGCCTCATCTATAACAGCTGGGGGGGGGGATGAACCAGTCATATATTTTGGTCTTACTGGTTTGGGTCATGGTGGAGCCCAAAATTGGAATGTAATCCAAAAATCAAATAACCTTGGCACTAATGCACTAAAGCAAGTGTTACCTAAAAAGGGCTTTGCAAACCAGGTTTCGGACTAATGTAAAATCACACATATCCCCATAATACAAAGCATCATGGGAAATATATAAAAATCATCATGAAGGCATTTTGACTGGTTCTGCTTTCAGCAGATGTGTGTGGTGCCAAATGGGCTCTTACACACTCAGCAAAGGCTAAAAACAGATGACATAGACACCCAATTTGTTCTCCACAGAAGTCATCAGTGTGCCTCATCTGTAATAGCACAGGGGAAGGATGGACCAGTCATATATTTTGGTCTTAAGGTTTGGGACATGATGGAGCCCAAAACAGTAAAGTACTCTAAAAGCAAATGGTTATGATGATTTACGTATACTTCCCATGATGGGAAGCATTATGGGGATATGTATAATTTTACATCTTCTGTGAAACCTTGCTTTATTGCCATTGCCCTGTCTGGGTAGCCTTTGCCTCAGTGCTTTCATGCTGAAGTTCTTTGACTTTCAGTATACTGTCTTATTTTGGGATCTACCACGATCTAGCCAGTAAACCCAAAAGATATGACTGTTCATCCTTGCCCTGAGCTGTTACAGATGAGGCCTGCATAGGACAAAACTCATGTTTGTGTCTTGTGTTTTCAGCCCTTGCAGAGTGTGTGAGAGGCCATTTTGCACCATACACTCTTGAACCAGTGTGATTTGCTTATACATGCCATCTTGCTTTGCATTATGAGTATATACGTAATTTTACATTTTTATGAAATCTAACTTTTTTGCCAGTGCTATTTCCATGTAACCTTTGACTCTTTCCTTTTGAGCCGAGGTTCTTTGACATTTAGTTTATTTGTTTTAATGCTGTATATAGTGCAACAACTTTTTACATTTTTCTGTTTGTTGCAAAGTTAAGAGATATGGGGCCTTTACTATAATCCCTTATGGGTCTGAACTTGTTAATAGCATGTTTAGTTAGAGCAGTACTTCATACTGAGTTCAGCCAATGAATCATTGAAATATTTAAAGTGCCTATTATAGTTCTAGAAGTTTTAAAGAGTTATTTATGATTTTACAGTTTATTGGGAGCTGCCTTTGATTAACATTTTTTGGTGTCTACAGTTCATTGCTATTAGATGTGTTTAAAGCTGTTACTAGCAGTAGTATATTGAGATGAACTTTGGTGTTCCGCATGAGTTAGGTAATACTCAACTAAAAATGTTTTCACTGAAGCCGAACCAAATGTCTGTTTACAGATTTATGATTTTTAATGCAAGTGTAGATTTTTGCCAGATCTTACATCTGTTAAGCTTCCTAGTTAGAAAAACTGTTATACTTATGTTACCTTTATAGTGCTTTAAAGTTAAAGTGATCTAAAATTTTAAATGAGATGTATGATTGCTGTATAAGGATATTATATTTGTATTCAACTTTCTTTAATGTGTGATTTTGCACTATGTAATTTTTACTGTATGTAATTGTTTATAAAAACATCTTGGTTGAGCAATAAAGCTCTTTTGAACTTGAACTTATACTTACGTTAATCCTTTTTTAATGTAATTGGGGGTTCAAAATGGCAACCCAACTAGTCAACAGTGGATGTACTGTGAGGGGGTTGGTTTCTCAGGGGGGTCATTATGTTATAATAATCTATAGTGGGCCATTATTAAGCATGGATTGACATCCTTGCTTAAATGCTGTTGTACCACAGTTCAAAGGTCATGAAACATCATTGTACCCACCTGTGGTACAAAAACATATCAGTTGGTTGGAAATCCATGGGCCACCTGCACTGAAAACCACACTTGGGGCTCGAGCCTCAAAGGTGTCGGAATGCTACAAGCCCCGGGTGCACCGAACACATGGTGCATGGGACTTGTTGCATTTCCTAGCTAGCAATCAAGATTCTCGATCCTGTGCACAACTTTATATATATATATATATATATATATATATATACTTTATTTTTATTCTTTAAGATAGAATTTACACTCAAATTTAATTACATAGAGAAAAATAAACCAGTTAAGAATGTAATTTTTTTGGTATCAATATACGCAACCAAATAAAGCAAAAAAAATAGTTTGTCAATACTTAGGGGGATTTAAAGAAAATATTATAACTTGCTATATTATTTAGAGCTTTATAATTGAATAAACAATTAAAGCAGCAGTGTAACAAAAAAAGTTATTCCAAAAAGCTAATTTTATGCTATGGTTTTGAAAAATATTGGCAGAACTGTTGATTTGGGATTTCTGGATGCTTTCTATGCTGTGTACTGCACATTTGCATTTTTGCCCAGATTCTTACTCTCCGAGTGTCCTCAATACTATTTCCATGCAAAAATGAGGTGGCCATCTTTTTTTCTTGAGAAATAATTACATTAAACTTTCATAAAGTTCTTAAATGACAATGAAAACTGAAAATGTTACCACCAAAATAAACTGGAAGGCATCTAGCATCAATTAGGAAGAAAAAAGGTGGGTCAAATGTCAGTCTATTTTCATTGCAATGCTGCTTTGCTTGTTTATGCCCCAAACTTTTAACTACCCAACTTAAAGAATGTTAAACTTTATCAGTAGGCATCATTCCCATTTACCTTTATTTAATTTCCAAGAGAAAAATGGATATTTAAGAGACCAATCAAAATCAATAATAGTAAAGAAAATCTTAATGATGGTCCATTTGATTTAAGGGAAACAATTCAGGATTCTGTAAAGGGATGATAGTCAGCTCTGATCCCTCCTCATCTTCAAAGTCAGCACCTATACCTTCTGGAATTTTTACATTGCCTTCAAAAAAGGTACGAGCTGTATCTGGATCATTGAAATAATGATTTTGCCCTGGACTGTAACCTCAAATGAGCTGGGGCAAGTAGTTTCACAGGAATCCCCGCTTCTTTAAATTCAGACAATATAGGTAAAATCTCTTTCTCCTGGCTTGTGTCTGCATACAGAAGTCTGAGTATAAATGTATGCAATGTCCCTCATAAAATAATTGCTTCTTCTGTCTAGCCAGTTGCAGCAATTTGTTTCTTTCAGCTAAAGTTTGAAAAGTTAATATCACATATCTTGTTGCATTTTGTTGGGATAATCTCAAGGGATCCTTAGACTGATGCAGAGCAGGATGGAATACAGACTCCAGTGAAAAAGAAGAATCAATAGAGAAAATTACTGAAAGTACATTTTCAACAGCAGCTTTTAGTTCACTGTTGGGGACAGCCTCAGATTCTTCCTTAACATGTTTTTCTCCAGATGCTCCCATCTTAGCATTTGCACAAGTTGTTCATGTAGTGCTGCATTAGTCGCTCCCTCTAAAGTGAGGACTCTAGCGGAGATGGCTTTGATCTCCCCCTCGATATTCTCTACAACTTTTTTGATATTCTCCATCTTAGTTTCCAAAATGACACACAAAGAGGATATTTCCATTAATGAATTCTCAATTCTGGAAGTAGATTGTCTCACCTAGGTTTTGAAATTGTTCAAAAATGCTTGAATGGACACAAGAGTGGCTTTTTGCAATGCCTTCTGCTTGCCACCCACTTCCATGTGGGTCTCTGTAGCAGAGGAGACCCCGTCTCGGCTCCTCCAGGAGGCCCTTGGGCCAGAGCACCTCACCCTGATGGTTTCAGGGAAACAAATTTATCCATAACAGGTAATGTATATAACATCCACTATAATTTGAAGTTTTAAATTTAGAAGTCCAATTTTAAAGACTTTTTGTGGATGTTCCATTTTTGCTACCATGGAGCTCTAAACAAACGCATCTAGTCGGTCTGACAGCTCAACAGCACCCCCTGCTGGTCTAACTTTGAGGACCATTTCATGGTGTTTGTGTCAAATATTTAGTGCAAGCTGTCATAAAGACAGTAAAGTGCTGCAAATGCATGCAACCTTTGTAAATCGGGTGCAAGGTGTGGCAATGTGTTCTGCACAGGGTTCTACAAAGGGCTTGTGCAAGCCCTGTATCAACCTTTGTGACTTGAGCCCACAATGTTTTTTTTAAGTGAAGCTGCTGAACCACTGGTGAGGGAGAGGAAGAATGGCCAAAGCTGGCCATGGAAGAAATACAGATAAGTTATGTTTTACAATATTTATTCTTTTTTTAACTTGCTGTTTTAAAACATGACTGTGTTAAACAGTGATTTCAGTACAAGTCTCCAGATGGCTCTGCTTTCACTTTTCCTACTCAGTCAGGGTTCCCTCAATTATAAAAATAAAAAAATATAAAAAATAAGCACTATAAAAAGTATTGGTTGGGCAACCATATGCCCAACCAGCCTGGGCTGCCACCTTGAGCTACTGGTTACATTGGACCTCTCAAGCTTAGCTCACAAGGTTTGAGGTAGTCAGAAATCATCTGCCGCCACACAGGCTGTTTGTGCATGGTTTCCCAACTGGTATTTTTTAATTTCTGAATGAATCTAGATTTACTATTATTTTTTCTCTTCTATTTTATTCTTCTACTGTACCTTATATTTTTATCTTTTACTAGTAATACTAGTAATACTTTTCACAAGGACTTTAGGACCACAGAAATGTCCTTTATACCTCATAAAAGTAGGCCTGCCATTTATACAGTACAAGTCACATTAAACTGTTCCTCCAACTCACTGGTTTAGCATTTTGCAATGAGTTGCTTAATGTGTGCAATTTTCACTGAAATGAATTAATAAAAATTTCCAAATGGCTTGCTTCTAGCTGATATTCAGTTTCAGCTTACTTATTAATGCAGTAACACTCATTAGGCAACCCATAAAAAAACTGAACCACTGAGCTGGAACCCAGTTTCACTACTGCAGTGTTCAGTACAACTTGAGTGACATGTCATTCTACCCAATCCCATGAAGAAGCTCTCACCAAGTTTGCCTGCATTCAAATTGAAAACCTCACCCCTGTCACCATGTTGTTTTCCCCACTTCTAAGGACTCCATTCACTGCTGTTTTTTACATTCATTTCAGCATATTACATGTTATTTCTGCCCTTTTATTCCTTTATCCCCCAAAATGTCACTATTTCTGGCACCACTGACTGTTTGCAGTTCTTTATCTGCTCCGACATTGCACCACGCAAAAGCCACCGTTTGCACAGCACAATTGGGCAACTGCGCAGTTGCCCGATTTTGCACTATTAGCACTGTATTATAGCAGCTGAAGAAAACTGCTGCTGTTTTCTGTATTCAGGACAAAAAAGTAAAAAAAAATGAGGGGAAAAAACATACAAGGTACAAAATGGTATTGGAATTAATTAATTCCAATATAAATTGGAATTAATTAATTCCAATATAAATGACAAGCACTGTACTGTAGCCCAGCAACGTGTAGTCTATAGTACTGCTGCACTGGGGGACTGTATAAGGGAGCTGAACATGCATTGCATGTGAACTACTCCTGAGCTGATGAATGGTTGAAACAGAGTTTGTATTTTAAGCATTTAGAGTTGCCACTGCATTGTCAGCATATAAAAACAATGCCAGAGCAGTGAGTTGGAGGGACAGTTTAATGTGACTTATACTGTACTTCCTATACATGGTGGATAGCTATAAATTTGTAAACTGGAATGTGAGTGGCCTTAATGAAAATAAGATTTAAGGTTTTGAGATTACCGAAAAAGAAGATACTGGTGGTGTCTTTTTGCAGGAAACACAATAAAAAAAATATGTTTCCCTAGTGAGAGGTAAGAGTGGGTTGGGCAGCTTTTTGATGCAGGCCAAAGCTCCGGAAAGCATATGTAATTATTTTGCCTGAAAGGAAGGCACATTTTCAGGAATGACAAGCAGCTGAAGAATGCCATTGTTGCTACCTCATATTATATAGAAAGTAAAATGGTGCCCTTGTCACTTTAACAACAGTGTATGGTTCATGTAATAGGACTCATGAAATGTTTACAGCTTTCTCTAATCAGTTAAACCATTTTGTAACTCAAAATAAATTTTAATGGGTGACACAAACTGTGCTTTAGATCCTACTCAAGACAGATCTAATGATAGATATAGGCTTAGTAAATCTGATAAAGATCTGAGAGCTATGTTAGAAAGACAGTGCTTAATAGATGTCTGGAGGACAATAAATCCAGGTTGTGTTGAATAAACCTTTTGGTCATCATTTCATAGATCAGGTTCCCTTAGTGATCAGATTTATTTAAGCAGAGATAATTTCAGAGACATTGTTTCAGTTGAGATTTTACCGATTTCAGTATTGGTTCATGCAACATGTCAATCATACTAAGAACTGAACCTGTGGTTAAATCACCAAACAGATGAAGGGTTTTTAATTTCATAATTGAAAAGGAGAAGGTAGTCCTTTCATTTAGAGAAAAAAAAATAATGAAACTGTTTGACTTTAATAAGCCTAATGACACTTCATGGTCAACATCATGAGAAGCCTTAAAAGAGCCACTGATGCCACAAGTGCTACATTGCAGAATCCAAATAAGCATACTTCCAGTAAATCTCATACCAAAAACTAGATTTTTACGTTATTTCATTTTAAAGTTATTAGCCATTTTGCTTTGATTGCACTACCTGTGCAATAAAAGCAGGTGTCAGTAAAGAGCTGATGATGATGTCATATAGGGACCTCAACTTCTAGTAATCCCTGTCAGCAAGCTTATAGAACCCATTTCTACAAAGTTGTAAAGATCATGAGCAATGGTTTTCAAAAGTAAAACAAGCAGTACCCATCAGTAAACATTGCTATAAAAACAATATATGTTTCAGGTTTGTAACAAAGTTTATAAAATTGTATTATTTAATGCTGTTTTTGTGTGGTCTATTTCTTCAGGGTTGCTGGATACTAAGTCAGCATGCCTTCAGGCTGCTGAAGCCATTTGGAGTGCTACTCTAATGTGCCTGTTAGGAAATTGTATTTGCTGCTAGTATTGCAATGTTGAACAGTAATATTACTGTTGTTTTATCATTGTCTGCTTTACAATATGTTTTAATAGTGGCCTTATATACAGTGGTTGCTACAGAAAAGTTGCTCGGTGCTTTGATTCACTGTGGCAGCTGTGGTGTACTGAGAGGCAGGATGATGGCTACCGAGAAATACCTTGATACTGCTCAGCAATGCAGTAGAAAATGTCAGAGTTCTTAATTAGTTGATTGAATTGAATTCCTAACCATAGCAGCTAAAATGCACCAGGGGGCACTGTTTGTGGTTTAATTGAGCTGCATTAATTGAAGTTTTCTGGTAGGTGTCACCACAGTCCAAACTTCAATTCATGGCCTCCCCTGTTTAAGCCTTTTTGTGTAGGTTTGATTCATATTTCTGAAGACTGAGAGTAATATTTATTTAGCTATTATATTGATCACATATTCCATCAATTCAAAATTACTTCCAGTTTTGATTAGGCTGAGGCATGTGTATGGCTGCAGTTGGAGGATATCAAAACAGAAAAAAAATCATTTTGCTATTAAAGGAAAAAAGAAAAGCTGCATCTTAACTCACAGCTGGTTACCAGACCATTCCCCCATACTGTGTCAAGAGAGTGAAAGTGAAATTGAGTAGTCTCAACCCTTAACAATTACACTGTGCTCCTCAGACTGATTTTTCCAGTTAATCAACCTCAGCAGTTCAGGTTCATTTCTACACAAAATCCGCCTATCAAATGCCTACGTCTCCATCTGAGGAGGAAGTATTTGCTGATCAGGTCCACAGAGAGCAGCATTTACTGATAAAACTACCCTATAGTTCTTCTGTAATGCAAGGCTGTATGTAATGTAAGAAGACAGCCCTTAATCAACATATTATGATCTACTGCTGAAACTCTACATCTTTGTCTTCAAGGCACACTTTTAAACATACAGGACAACATGGACATGTAATCACATGAGATCACTTCTGTTGAGCATTGTGTAAATCAGAAAGAGATGTGACATCCATATGTTGCTGGGTCCTTCATTGGAAGAGGCACATCTTGTTTTTGCTCTGTTGTCTGGAGAAACAAATCTTAAAAGTTCCAATGCAGTTAATATTGCATTCAACTGTGTCTTTGCCTACACAAAGTCCCTACTACAAGCACCTATTGTATCACAAGATAACAGCTTTTGAGTCTTTGTGAGTCTGTTCAGCTACTAGAAAACAATTATTCCTCTTAGTTTATCACACAAATATACTTCAATATTTTGTTTCACTGTCACTTTTACCATGTACCTCTTTCTTTAGTACAAGTTATACATGAAAGAAACAAAACATTTTACAAGACAATTTGCAATTCTTTCAGTGTAAGCACTAAGCACCATACCCCTGCGGGTGGGACTCCAAATATCTGGATATGAATACTCATGAACACTGTAGGTTAAATTCCACTTAGATGTTAATCAGACTGACGTCTTTGCTACAGTACTTCTTCCTATCTAGCAGTGGCTCTTTCATGGAACTTTAAAAATACTGTACTCCACTCCCACCCGTTCAGCCTGATACTAATCATGGAAATCTAATTTATTCAATAGATTCAGTAGATCATGACTTGATGCAACAGGAGGAAACAAAAAACTATGCATGTTTCTCATCTCTCAGGTTTTGGATTTACTATTATTTTTTTACATAAATGCAAAGTTAAATTTTAATTTATTTACATTTTGCCTAATAACAGTGGTAACTACTTCAGTGGAGGTAGTTTCTACCTTATGTTACAGTGTAATTAAACATATCTAGACAAGCCCTGGATGAATTTTAGCCAACTTACTATTTGATACAGGTCACATTTGTAAGATACCCCATACTCTTATAATATGTGAAATGGTATCTTTAAACTCTGCATACACAGCCGCCAGAGATGGGCAGAAGGGACCTTGGTATAGTATTTCAGCCAAAGTATGGCATCTCAACAGTGTACCCCCTTCCCCCCATGCTGCACCTCAGTCGCAGTACTGGGCTTTATCCAGATTTTCCTGCCTGGTACTAGAACTCAGTTCTCATCCTACTGACCCAAACATGCAATCTAATGAACTTATTTTCTCATTTTTTTCCTCTATTTTATGATCTTTAAAAGAGCAAGTGCTCACTGTGGTTGTGTTATTTTTTCAGGTATCCAGCTGTCCTGCCTAATAAAGATCTTAGCCATACCTTGTGTGTTGTGTTTATTTCTTCGGCGTATATATGTTTTCATCTAGTAACATGTATTGTTAGTTACACACACACACACACACACACACACACAGAAATGACCTGTTTTGAAGAAAACACTGCCAGCCTGTAACACTATAATCAGCAGTAAAAGTGACATTAATTAAAGATAGAACACTGCTGATTCTGCTGTGTATCTCTATGCACATGTGTATGATTACTCTGGCACCACCTACATGCTCATCCCTGTGTGTGTGTGTGTGTGTGTGTGTGTGTGTGTGTGCAGTGCATATGTGTGTGTGTGTGTGTGCGCATGTGTGTGAATGACAGCTGAGGTGAATGTCTATTTCGGGTGGTCCACATGAACAGAGTATTTATCAGATGTGAAACAGTGTAGAATAAACTACAAGTCATTGGGGTACATTTTTAAGTATCTATTCCCATGGCACCTGCTGTTCTTAATAAACAGGTCCTCATTCACTTGATTATTTCAAAGCATCTGCAGTTGAAAAAAAGGTTAGTGGAGGTGCCGTTTTAAAATGTTAGAGTACACACTCTGTAGCGATTGCATTGTCCTGACATCTGTGGAGTTATTTAAATTCCACATAGTGTTCAAATATCTTTAAGGTACATTTCTTATTTTGTCTTGGCATTTCTGGGAGGGGTGGGGATGCAGTGAGAGAGAAGAGAGAGAGAGAGAGAGAGAGAAGAGAGAGAATCAAAATAAGTTTAATGGATTGCATTGACCAGTGAGGAGATGATGTTGTATTTAACATCTCCTATATGTGTTTATACTGTTTGCCTTATAACCCAATATTGCAATGCTTTCCTTAATAACACATTTGAGGTAATTGTTTTTATGTCTTCTGCTCCTGTTCTTTCTCACTATCTCTCACACGACATCGCAAACCTCAGTTTTAACCTGTCAGCCCCTCATTAATATGTATCAAGTCCCCACACACACGAATGGAGCAAGTGCACATGCTGCAGACAACCAGTGAAGCCTTCTGTGCATCACCCTCCTCTCAACAGTTATTCACTTGTTCAATGTCTGCCAGATATGTGTGACAAAGATCTGTTTCATAGTAGAAATCAGACAAACAGATCACAGCATTAATCTCAATGTGTAAAGTAACAAGCTCACTCCTTATAGTGAACGTCACTGTCACTTGCTTTCTGGATCTGAAGTTTGTCTGCCTGATTATCCTTGCAAGCAAAAGTCAACTTGTTTCATCCTTCAGAATATGTCAACACTAAATCATGCAGCACTGTTCTGTGGTTTATCAATGGGACTTAAGTAAATAATCCCACCTTTAAAAAAATGCTTTCCAATCAAAAAAAAAATCATCCTTCTGTAAAAATCAAACCCACAACCTTTACCATCAGTAATAAGCATCTAACCCACTGAGCCACTAACAGTATTTGAAAAAGTTGTATATATATATATATATATATATATATATATATATATATATTTTATTCCTGTGATAATAATCCATCTCTGAATCTCTGTGGTCTAGCCTGTTCCCACTATTTTATACTGTTCACTGTGTCTTATTGATGATCCCAAACTAACTGTTACATGTACGCCTGTGCGTCTTGATTTGCACTTCTACTATGTTTTATTTATATTATAAATATAGCTGTTTGTACTATAATCTGGACTTAACCATGTCCATCTTGTAAATGAGCTTAAGGGGAGGTACCTAAAACAAACGAGTAGAAACACTCTGGATACAGAAGTTGATACCAGCCCATTTACAGAAGAAAAGGGTTCTGAAAGAACTCTTAAAACTGAAGGTGGACAAAGTAATGGGCCTGATGGGACTCATCCCAGAATTCTAAAAGAACTAAGGGTAAAACTAGTGAGCACCACTGACTACCCTCTTTAACAAATCTTGGGAGGATGGGGTGGTACCCGAGGACTGGAGGAGGGCAGATGTGATTCCCCTTCACAAAAGTGGAGCAAGGCAGAAGCAGGAAACTACAGACCTGTTAGTTTAACCTCAGTGGTAGGGAAAATGATGGAATCACTTCTAAAGGAAAGAATTGTCGAGTATCTAGAGGCCAGAGGCACAGGACCCAAGGCAGCATGGATTCACAGCAGGAAGGTCATGCCAGACATATCTGATAGATTTCTTTGACTGGGTGACCAAAGTAGTAGATCAGGGAGGGACTGTGGACATGGCCTACCTAGACTTTAGCAAGGCATTTGACACAGTCCACACAGAAGATTAATATACAGGTTAGCCAGCCTGGGGTGGGTCCCAAGATGACAGCCTGGGTAAAGAATTGGCTGGAGAATAGGACAATTGAGAGTAATAGTAAATGGAGTCCACTGAAGAAAGGGGGTTACTAGTGGGGTACTGCAGGGTTGAGTATTAGACCGGTCCTCTTCAACGCCTTTATAAGTGACATTGCAGAGGGACTGGAAGGAATGTATGTCTCTTTGCAGATGACACAAAGATCTGCAACAGAGTTGATGCACAAGGTGGGGTGGAAAGGATGAGAAGGGACTTGCAAGGTTAGAGGAATGGTTAAATGTATGGCAGCTTAGATTCAGTGCTAAGAAGTGCAAGGTAATGCACCTGGAAACAAAAAGCCAGGGAGGAATACACAATGGGGGTGAGATACTACCAACAACAAAATGGAAAGGGACCTGGGGGTAGTCATATCAGATGACCTAAAGGTGGGCAAGCAATGTGAGAGGGCAGCAAGGAGGGCTGGGGATACTGGGATGTATAGGGAGAGGCATCACCCAGTAGAAAACAGGAAGTTATTATCCCTCTGTACAGACAGCTGGTGAGACCTCATCTGAGTACTGCGTGCAGTTCTGGAGACCCAATCTCCCAAAGACATAGACAGGATGGAAGCTGTCCAGAGGAGGGCAACTAAAATGGTGCAGGGTCTGCACCGAAGTCATAGAAGAGAGACTTAAGGAGCTTAATATGTATAGCCTCGAGGAAAGGAGGGAGGGGACATGATAGAAACTTTCAAGTACCTCAAGGGAATCAACAAAGTCCAAGAGGGTAGCATCTTTCAAAAAGAGGTGTGCAAGAACAGGGGGGGCACAATTTGAAGATGGGGGTGGCTCAGAGGTAATTTAAGAAATTATTTTTTCACAGAGAGGGTTGTGGATGCATGGAACGGCCTTCGGAGGAGGTTGTGGAGTCAAAACAGTGGTGGAATTCAAGCATGCATGGGACAGTCATAAGGCAATTCTAGGGGTGGGGGTAGGAAGAAGTAGGCTGCTGGTTAACTAGGATCTGCAGCTTATCCATTGGTAGGGAAATGGGCAGACTGGGTGGGCCAAGCTGTCCTTATCTGCAGTCAAATTATATGTTTCTATGTTTGAAGAAAAATTACTCACTATAGTAATGTTGTTTCTTCTAATGGAGTCTTGCTGTATTCAGACCTCCCCTCTCAGAATCTGGTATTTGGGAAGTGGGCTGGCAGGTACAGTGTTGCACCCTCAGGGTGTACCTTGTACCTTCCCTCTTGGGTGGGATAGATGTTGTTTTATTTTCTGGTATTTTATACTTAAATACTGTCACTACCTTTCCTTCTTGGGTTCTCGACTTAAGTCTTTTGGCCCAAAAGAATCTTTGCCCTTGTATATATGTTTGAACAGTTTCCATACTATAGTATATTAGTTTGCTCATAAGAATCTGATGGTTACACTGGGAAGTACCCCAGACAGAGGTTTGAAAACGAGCTCGAGCTCAACGTTCTATGCTTCTGCATAGAGTTAACTCTTTCCTCTCCGGGCAGTTCAAGTGCTGGGGCTAACTGCATTATGTCTGAATACAGCAAGACTCCATTAGAAGAAACAGCATTACTTTGGTGAGTAATTTTTTCTTCTTACCCCTGTTCAGATGCTTCAGTTTATAGGAGCAGAGCTGGATACTATTCAGGGAAGGGCTTTCCTCCCTCGAGACAGGGTGCAAAGTATTTTCGACCTGACTGCCTCTTTCAAACTAAACCAGCCATGCCCAGCAAGACACTATCTGCAGATTCTGAGCCATATAGCAGCAACAGGTACAGTTTCAGGGGCAAGATACAGAATGAGAGACTTGCAATCTCATGTCAGGTCCCATTGGTCACAGAGAAGGGACAAGATGTCAAAGTTCATCCCAGTAACAGAGGTTGTTATTCAAGCCTTACAGTGGTGGAAAAATTCAGACAACTTAAGGCAAGGTGTCACTTTCTAAAAGGAGAACCCTTCCTTTGTTCTCACAACAGATGCTTTCTATTGGGATGGGGCCCACATGGGGAACACACCATCCATGGACTTGGTCTGAGGCAGGATCCTTCTGCACATAAAGCTCTTGGAGCTCTGAGCTGTATTCCTACCTCTAAAGCTTTTGCTCATTTGGTACTAGACAGTGTGGTACAGGTCAGAACAGACAATACCACAACAATGTACTATATAAAACAACAAGGGGTCACAAGGTCCAACTCTCTATGCTCAGAGACCATGAAACTGTGGGATCTTGCATACGCTATAAAAGTAACTTTGCAAGCAGTCCATGTCTCAGGGAAGGACAACATTTTAGCAGATGCCCTCAGCAGAATCAGTCAGGGCTATCACGGTAGTCATTGGACACACAGGTGGCCAATTTGGTATTAGGAGGTGGAGTACCCTGAGATGGTCCTCTTTGCCTCTCCAGAGAACCATAAACTACCACTGTTTTGTTGCAGACCCCCACTCGGGCACAGTCCCAGTGGATGCCATGGTACTGGATTGATCAGAGAGAAGCCTATATGCTTTCCTCCTTTCCCTCTCATCCTGAGCGTCCTGATCAAGCTTCAGGTCCCAGTCGGCCTCAGGTGATCCTCATCACCCCAGACTGGCCCAGACAACATTGGCATCCTCTCCTTCTATCCATGCTGGTATCCAGACCAATACATCTTCCCCGGAGGCACAATTTGTTAACCTCCCACCAAGGGAAAACAGGATATCCCACTCTCGGCTCTCTCTGTCTCAGGGCTTGGCTCTTGAAGGCATAGAATTTGCACACCTAAACCCTCCCAACCAGTTTTACAACATACTTAAGGGATATAGAAAACCTCCACTACAAAAAAAACTATTCAGCCAAATGGAAAAGGTTTTTTCTTGGTGTACCCTGCACAGCATTGAACCTGCCTCCAGCAGGAATTCCAACCCTACTTGAGTACCTTACTTTTTATATGAGCAGGGCCTTAAGCATACTTCACTACAGGTCCACTTAGCAGCTATCTCTCCTCATATTTCAGTGGGAAGCCCACTTCCATTGCATCTGATCCTATTTTTAAAAAGTTTTCAAAGGTGTGTGTCTTACATACCCACCCATTAGAGAACCTGTCCCTAGGTGGGAATTTGAACATTTGTATTACTCAACTTATGAGGCCACCTTTTGAACCTATGTCCTCAGCCCACCTACAGTATGTCACATGGAAAATTGTATTCCTAGTGGCTATTACTTCTGCATGAAGGATAAGTAAGCTTCAGACCCTGTCTGTGGAAAAGGACTATTTGTCTTTCCATAATGACAAGGTGGTACTTAGAACCAATAGAAATTTCTCGTAAGGTGGTGTCAGATTTTCATTTGAATCAATCCATTATATTACAGTGTTTTTCACTGAACACTCTACTTCAGGTGAGCATAGACTTCACAGTCTGGAAGCGAAGAGAGCTCTTAGTTAGTACATATCTCATACTAAGATTCACAGGCAGGATAAACAGCAGTTATTCCATACCTATGAGGATGTGAAAAGGTACACCAGCTACCAAGAGATCAATCTATCGGATAGTTAGCTGTATGCAGTTCTGCTATCAAAGAGCAGGCAAACAGGCCCCATCAGGACTTAGGGCCCATTCAACCAGGGGAACAGCTGCTTCTATAGCAGCTTCAAGAGATGTCCCCCTACTGACATATGCAAAGCTGCCACATGGAGGGCAGTACATACTTTCACTAAGCATTACAGCCTGGACATACTGTCCAGAGGTGATGCCAGATTTGAACAGCAGTCCTGCAGAGCCTCTTTCCTAAGTAGGTTCTCTGCCCACCTCCAAAGGTACTGCTTTTGAAGCCTGCATAGTTATGAATATAGAAGAATACGTGGGTTAGAAAAAACATTACTCACCTTAGTAATCTTATTTCTTCCAGTGTATTCTTCTATATTCATAACTCTTCCTTCCCTGCCTCACCAGAACCAGAGCCTCAGCATGCCTACTGATGTTACCTTGGATTTTCTACTAGCAGGTATGCCCCATTGGGCTGCACTTACCTGGATAGGATTCTCCCTTTTCTTTGGTTACCTGAGTTTCCAGAATAAAACTTATGTTTCAGTTCTAGTGAAATAGTCACTAGGGTATATATTTTGTTATGGGAGTTCATCCCTTTTAGGCATCTATAGATAGTTTTAGATAGGTACATAGTATTTCTGCCTTCTAGGCTATTTACGAAAATCTGAGATATTGATGGAACGTTGCAGTAGATGAGGGCAGCAGTTTGAATATGTGTCTCGAGCTATGATAGGTTCTATCATTTGCACATAGTTCCATTTCTCCCGGCAGTTCTACTTACTATGGTAAGACTGCATACAGTTATGAATATAGAAGAATACACTGGAAGAAATAAGATTACTAAGGTGAGTAATTTTTTCTTCTAAACGCCTCAGATTTCACTGTCTGCCTGTCAAGTCTAGACTCTCGGAGTTCCTCTTTAACTTCTATTTGTACGAAAGAAACTTATAAAATAAGTATTTTTTTTCTTTCATTTGCTGCCTTTTACTTTTGTAATTTAGCTAAACCTTAGTTTTAGTGTTCATTTGGTATTTTATCGGTTCCTCCTGGTTCGGTATACCGTTGGGGAACCGAGTTATTGTAGTTCATATTGAGTTTTATGACAAAAAAACTCTATTAATTTATTTTTATTTTAAACCTTTGTTTTTGTAATCGCTTTATTGGTTACTGAACCGATAACCTCGGTTCATTTTTTTCTGTGGTTCCCTAGTTCCTGTCAGTTCTGAACTAATCACAACTGCTAAATATTATTTAAAACTTAAAACTATTTAGCGGTTTAATTTTTTTTATTGGTTCCCGATAAAATGTCTGAAAACAAAAAGAAAACCAGTGAACCTGGTTTTAAAAACTGCTCTGATTGTGGGAAGTATTTGCTAAGGCAGATAAGCACAGTTTGTGTGTTGTCTACCTTGGCTGTGATCATCTAAAAGAAGACTGTGAAATCTGTAAACTTTCCCAGAGAAAACTGTGGAAAATGCCTGGAACGGCTAAAGAAAACTTCCTCCACCTAAGGGTCCCTCAGGCTCTGACCAGCCGAAAGCTTCTTCTGTGGGTGAAACCATTTGCAGTGTTGCACTCAACCCTGGAAACAGGTGATAAAATGACTAAGAGCCTGCTGAACCGCTTGACTCCCTGGTTCCCTCAGAAAAGACTAACAAATTAAAGCACACAGAACCCCTACTGGACAAAAAAAGGGGACCTCTGTGGGTGCTCTGGTTCTCCCACCTCAGGAGATAGCACAGGCTTTCAAGGTGGTACAAGCCTTGCAGGGACTTTTTCTGTTGACCAACAGCCATCTTGGGCAGACCCCAGCTGGACAGGCTGACACTCAGTCAAATCCTCACCTTATTGAAGAGGAAAGATTAAGTGTAAGGAGGAGGACGAGGACGGGGGGGAACCCATTGAACCTGCGGTTTCTCATGAGCAGGAATTTGGTTCTCCTCCCAGAACCACTGGAAGATTATTCTCACACTTCACTTCTTTGTTAGAAGAATGGCTGATGCCTTGGATATCACCACAAGTGAGGAAACTGAGATGATGAGGAGGTGGAATACTCAGATGATGGGGTTAACCCCCACTCAAAAGCTCCTCCTACCAGTGAATACATTCTTCAAAAAGGATGCTTTGAAGATTTTACAAACCCTAACTTGCCCCTCTTGATAAGAGACTGGACAAGAAATACCGCTGGACAGGGAGGATGCAGAATTTCTGTTTTACCACCCTGACCAACTGGTGGTGCAGGCAGCAGCCTGTGACAAGGCTAAGGTGCCCCTGGCTTCTCACCCACCAGAAAGGGAGTCCAGAAACTGATAGTATGGCCAAGAAGGGATATTTGTCAGCTTCCTTGGCCATTACAGGCTAATTTTCAAGCCTATGCATACAGTATCAGAAGTCATTGGACAATCTGTCCTGGCTATGGCAGATAAGGTCACATCACACTTGTTGGTTGACCTTGCAGAAACTGTTAGGTTTGGCTTGGAGGCAGCCAAGTATCAGGTTTTCAAATGGCTGCTGATACTAATGATACAGCAGTTAGGTGGATGGCCAATACTGTTGCCAAGGAGGTCTGCCTGGCTAAGAGCCAAAATCTTACCCAGGACACACAAACAGAGGCAATGGATTTCCCTCTGGAGGATAATTCCCTTTTGGAGACAAAACAGTGGCTTATTTGAAGAAGGGTGAACGAATACAAAGCTGCCTTCAAAAGCAGTTCTGCTAAAGAGAAAACCTCTCCATCTACCAGGCCCTATGGGAGTGGAGGTAGGGGCAAGTCCTTTCACAAGGGCCATTTTTCCAGGCAATGGCTGCACCCCAATACCAACAGTATCCCCAGGAAAGATATTTCAGAGGTAGGGGCAGAAGGGGCTCCAGGCAGGGATCTCAACTTCAGTCTCAGCCCCAGAGTAAGCAAACACCCTGACATGCTTTCACAGGCCACCCCCTCTCACCAGTTGGAGGCGGCTGGCCCATACTCCAGGCTTGGAAACATATCAACACAGACAAGTGGGTCCTGGAGGAAGTGAGTCAGGGACTGTCTCTGAGTTTCAGATTCCCTTCTTTCTGAGAACCAGAGTCTTCAGACCATCCTCCCCGCAGAAAGGAAGCTGTTGGAGGAAGAGGTTCAAAACCTGCTACTGTCAAAGGCAGTGGTGCTTGTCCCAGCTCAGCAGAAAGAAAAGGTGTTTTACCCAAGGTATTTTCTTACCCAAAGAACAATGGAGAGTGGTGGCCTATCTAGACCTCAGGGTACTAAACAAGCATTTGACAAAACCAAAGTTCATAATGGTAACATTGGTATTGATTCTGCCAACACTCCAAAAAGGAGACTGGTTGGCATCACTGACCTAAAAGATGCTTATTTCCACATTTCCATGAGTCTCTCACAGAAAATACCTCAGGTTCAGACTCCTTTAGGTCACTACCAGTTTCGTCAACCCTCGCTATTCGTCTCACTTCAGCTCCAAGAGTTCACAAAGTGCTTGAGAGTGGCTTTCAGGCACACCCTGGAAGGCAAGGTGTCACAGTGTTCCCATATTTGGACGACTAGCTGGTGGTAGGAAAATGACCACAGCAAGTTAGACAGTACCTGCAGATCACCCAGAGGCTTCTGGAATCCTGGGGTTCCTGATAAACCACATAAAATCTGTCCTTCTACTTGCACAGGTGCTGCAGTTCATGGGACGGAGATCAAACGCCCTGCAAGGTAGAAGGCCTACCTGCCTTGGACAGGGTAAGAAGTATGCAGCTGATTGCAGACTCAGTCCACCTGAACAAGCCAAAAACTGCAAGGCAGTCCTACAGTTCCTGGCCCACATGGCTGTGGCCACAGGCTCAGTCCTAGATTCCAGGTTCCAAATGAAGACATCCACCCCACCTCAGGGCACACTGGTGCCAAAAGAGATCCTGTCTCAAAGCTGATCCCAGTAACAAAATCGTTATTACAGGCATTTCAGTGGTGGAAAGAGGAAACCAATATAAGGGAAGGGGTTCCTCTTTCAGCAAGAGTCCCCATCAGATGTTCTCACAACAGATGCATCTCCGCTGGGGTGGGGAGCCGATTTGGAGGACCACACAACCCAGGGCACTTGGTCAAGTGCAGAGTCACTCCAGCGTATAAACCTGCTGGAACTCAGAGCGGTGTTTCTGGCACTCAAAAGCCTCACAGCACTAGTACAGGAAAGGTGGTACAGGTCAGATTCAGAACAGACTATACCACCACCATGTACTACATAAACAAGCAGGGAGGTAGAAACCTTGAGTCCTCTCTACACAGAAGCCATGAAAATCTGGAACCTGGCATACCTCTTTGGGATTTTCCCTTTATAGGCAATCCATCTGCTAGGGAAAGACAGTACCCTCGCAGATGCTCTGAGTCGAATCAGTCAGGTCCATCATGAGTGGACCCTGAACAGGCAAGTGGTGGAAGTGATTTTCAGGAGGTGGGGCACCCAGAGGCTCGACTTGTTCACATACCACCAGAACCACCACCTGCCACAATACTGTTACAGACCACCAGATCGGAAACAGTCCCCTGGATGCTCTAGCCCTGAACTGGTCAGGGAAGCATCCTGTATGCTTTTTCTCCTTCCCTCTGATGTACAGGGTATTGATCAAGCTCAGGTCCCAGTCAACATCAATGATCCTGATAGCATCAGACTGGGCCAGGCAGCTCATGGTACTGTGTGCTGCTCTCCATGTCCGTGGTTCGAGCCAATCCACCTTTCTTGGAGGCACAATCTGTTAATCTCCAACCAGGGAGGCTCCTGTATCTGAACCTCAGGTCACTCAGGCTCAAGGCTTGGCTTTTGAGGACCTAGAATATGCAGGCTTGCATCTTTTCTGAAAGAGTTTTGGACATTTTTAAAGGGTTACAAGAAGCCTTCACGAAGAAAACCTATGCCTCAAAATGGAAAAAGGTTTTCTATTTGGTGCTCAACCAGGAACTAGTACCTACACAGGCTGGGGTCTCAGCTGTATTTGACTACCTCACTTATTTACATTCACTGGGCTTGCAGTCCAGCAGAATTCTAGATGTCCACCTGGCTGCAGCATCTGTTTATATCAGCTGGACAGAATGTGTCAATGGCTTCAGATCCTATCTTCAAAGAGGTTCTGTATGGCTTGGCCCATTTGCACACACCCCTCCTCCCTATAGGGAACCGTGCCAGCATGGGACTAGAATATGTTTAGCTAAGCTCATGGGGCCTGCTTTTGAGCCCCTGTCTTCAGCTCATTTAAAATATGTCACATGGAAAAAGCCTAGTGGCAATGACATCTGCAAGATGAGTGTGAGTCTAGGTTTCATTGAATAGACCACATCTCATTCCACAGGGATAAGGTAGTCCTGAACGAACAGGAAATTCTCCCTAAAGTGGTCTCTGATCATCTGAACCAAACCATTACCCACCTGTCTTTTCACTGAGCGCCTACTTGATGAAAGGGATTCCACAGTCTGATGTCGGGAGAGCTCTTAGCTACTATATGACAGCCACTAAGGATGATAGGTGGACAGAAACATTGTTCCTGACTGGGATGGAGAGTAACCTGTGCATGGAAAGGTCCATTTTTGAGGGATAGTGCAGTGTATCCAGATCTTCCTGGATATAAGTCGCCACCACCATTATAAATAGTTAGATTTTGCTTTTACTTTTGTTGTATAGGTAATATTTGGTAAGTGTTGCTTATGTATACTTGTTTTAGACTTTCAGCTGGTGTGGAATTTCTGTATTGTTTTTTGCTTTTTTCTAGTTAGGTTGTTGTCTTTAGGTATAGGACATTTAGTTTTCTCTATTTTATTTTTGTGTACCTTTTGGATTTGCTTTTAGTGTTTGTGTAGTGTGTAGTTACTTGACGTTTTGTTTTGCTCTCTGTGTTTCAGTTTCTCTTAGTGTAATAGAGTTCATGTGTAGGAATTGTTTTTCTTTTGGGTTTTTGACAATTTTTGGGGTTTTGTTGTGAGGGATTCTTGTATTTACTTGTTGTTCATTGGCTGTAGGTGTTTTGCTGAGAGTAGTTCTGTTTCTGCTAGAATAGTATAGAAGTTGTGAGTGGAATTTTGTTGGATGTGCTTTTCAGTTTTATTTCTACTTACTTTGGAGTTTACTTGCCCACTACTTTTGCTGGCTGGTATCTTTCTGGAGGGGAGTAGGTGTGTGGAAGTAGGTGGTTTTTGGGTGGGGTGGGAGATTTTCTTTTTGAAATTTTGTGCTAACTTCGGGGTTTCTGGAGATGAGTAATTTCAATTTAGAGGTGCTTGCAGATGGGGTAGTACTGCAGTTTCTAAATGTTTCTTGAAGATTGCCATGTTTTACAGTTGGCTATATTGTACTATTTTGGGTTATGTTTAAGTGTTCTTTATAGGTTTAGTTGTTTAACAGCATATTTTTATGTGGGTGGTTATTGTTTCTGTGTGTGTTTGGATTGTAGTAGTTCTTCTGTGTGTTTGTGTTCACCCTACTGTATACTTCTCAAGCTGGTGCTTGTTTCAGGTGTGTGACCTAGGCGTATGAGGGAAGTTAAGTGAATTGTTCGAGGGGCACACAGTGTGCAGTGGGGGTGATGAGATTCAAACTAAGTCACCAGGTTTGCAGCTCAGTGCCTTAACCACTATGCTGTACTTCCTGCAATAGGTGTAATGAGGTAATACAGAATTGTAGACAGGCCTGCCTGCATAGGGATTATCTTTCTGGGAGCATACCAGAATGAAAATACTCTATGTTCCATTTTGAAGCAGATGTTTCTTCTTTCTGGTGTTCTAGAAATCTTCCACTCTCTACTTCAGGATCTTCAATTTGGCCTGCTGGACAATCTGCCCATCAACGATGTGCGCCAATCAAGATATGCAAAATATGGTGGGGACAAAAAGAGCAAGAGAGGAACATATGATACTCACTGAACGCGTATGCGAGATTGTGAGAGACACGGAGGGAGGGAGGAGCGGATACTCACATTTAGTGACACAGACAGACAGGTAGGCAAGAAATGACAGAGCTGCAATAGGATTGTGGAACAGCAGTTTTATTTTTATTAGCAGGCTTCAGTAACTTCAGTAATAACTGTTTATGTAATTGTCTATTAAAGCTGCATCAGAGTCTGCTGTTACGATCGACATTGGCCAGACAGAGCAAGATGCAGGATTTGTGGCTGACAAGCACAATGAAACAGTAATACTGCCATTAATATTATAAATGGGACTGGTAACATTATTCAGCAATGCAACAGCAAAGGAACAAGTAAATTCCTAGCAAGAGCAACAACTTTGAATTACACTGAAAATATCACAACTGTAGTAAAATAACTTTCTGCACCATGGCAGCAATTGTACAACACAGCAAACTGTTATTCCGAGCTTGGGCAAAAAAAAACAAACAGTAAACAACAGTGACATCTTTGAAACTATCGACCCTTCTAATACTGTGCAGTGTAGCAGCATTATCAAACCACACCCAAACTGTGGCATTGGGATCAAAACAGCAGTGAAAGGCAACAGCTGCAATATAAAAGTGACAAACTTAATAATGTTCTGAGTGCCAAGTACTACAACTCTTACTGCTTAATAACGAGCATGCCCAGATAACGGTAGCAAGAAATTTAATTTAAATTGACATGGCTTTTGGCTGCAGCAGCAGTGTCACTAGTGAGCAAAAGGGCACTTCTTGCTTTGTGCCACCTTGTTGAAATCATGCTTCAATGAAGTGACAGCTATCTGAAGGCAGCTCTCCAGAGATTCATTGGTCAGCCTGTTTCGAGCATCACTCTGATGACATTCATCACTGAAAAGCTGGATTCACAGGTATAGGTCGAGCTAAACATTGAGAGGACCAGAAGGGAGAGTTTTTTCAGGCTGGGATAATTTTCTGTGTCCAGATAGCCAGTCCAGAATGTCTGGATGTCTTTTTGAATTCTCCTTTCAGAACTTCTGTTGACTGCAGGTGAACTAGCTCCAGCTGCAGTGCTCCCTCATCTATGACAGGGAGGAGGTCGTGTGCATGGGATGCGAAGCCACTCTCTGGTGATATTCCATACAGATCATGCACAAAACCAATCATGTCCCTTGGCATCCCAAAGTCAGCAAATCTTTTGCTGAAGTTCTCTCTCTTAGCTGCTGAAGGAAGTCTGTCATGAGGGGAGTGGCCACATTACCTGCCTCCTGTGCTACTTGAGGAGTTCAGTGAAATGGAGAAGTTTCCCAGAGCTCAAGTCAGAGTTAAATATGTCCAGTTTCTTGATAAAAGCTTACAGCCTCTCAACTAGGTTGGTAATTGTCTTGTCCCACCCCTGTAGCTGCAGGTTCAGCGTAGTTAGATAGCCAAAAATGTCACAAATGAAGGCAACGATGTCCATGAATTCATTATCTTGCAAAGAGGCCAGAAAGTCATCAGTCTTTCTATGTGAGCATTGCTGCATGAACCCAACAACTTGCCCCTTCAGCTCACAGAAGCGTGCTACAGCTGTACCTTTACTAAGCCAATGAACATCATTGTGCAGCAGAAGATCTTCATGGCTGGGAGAGGACTCAACAACCATCTTGTGAAATAGTCTGTGCTGCAGACTTGAGGAGGCTCGGATGAAATTGATTATTTTCATCACTGTATCCATGGCATCTTTGAATTCCCCACTCAACTTGGTACACTTTGTACCAGGCAGTGCAGGGCTTTCATCTGTGGTGATACTTCAGCCAGTTGTGCTGCCAGACCCTTCTGCCTGCCCACCATAGAAGGTGCTCCATCAGTCACAAGAAAGCTAATCTTGCTTGGGGACACACTATGTTTTTGGAAAAGTGCTGAGACTTTCTCAAACATGACATCTCCTGTGGCATTTGTCTCCAGAGGGATCAAACCCAAGAGCTCCTCTCTAAAGATCTTCCCATCAAAGTATCAACCATACAAAGCTGTGCTATGTCTGTATTGTCTGTTGATTCATCGACAGCCAGGGACAGAAACTTGGCACCTGTCATTCCCTTGAGTATTAAGTGGAGCACTTCATCATCCAGTGTCTGCACATGCCACAATGTGGTGGTGTCTGACAGGGGCACTTGTTTGACAGCATTAATGACAGCTGCTTTAGTTTTTTCGTCTGGTACCACTTCTTCCAGAGCTGCCAGCATACATTCCTTCACTGTTTCTGCATCAGTGAATGGCTCTTTTTTTTTCGTGCCAGAATCCATGCCACACATAGAGAAGCAGCCATTGCCTTCTCTTGCTGTGATGCAGTAGTGGTGAGAATTTTACTGCCATAATGATATGATGCAATGAGTGACTCTACCTTTGCTCACCTTGTCTCAGACATGAAGGGATAGCTTTCATTGAAAGACTGTTGGTTGTTTGAAAGTGGCGCCTCAGATTATATTCTTTATTAACTGAGACACACTCATTGCACAGGAGATGCACTGCCTCTGTTTTGGCCACATTTGAAGAATGAACAAGTAGTCATGTGTCCATTCCTCCTTAAAAATCTGTTCTCAGCTGCCTACTTTATGCTTTTCCTGATACAGCCATTACAACTGCTGCTACCTTTAATTTCTGTTGCTGACTCACTGTGTGGCACAGTAACTGTGAGGAGACTTACTGCAGGTCAGGAGATGGCCAGCAGACCAGCACAGAGTGAGCATCACTGTGCTGTTGCGTGACATGGATTGGCCATCTCTGCACAGGTGCACATTGGTACTCCAATCAGGGAGCACGTTTGGTATCTGCTTCTGGTGTCTACTAGTGTGCACTCACTTGGTTACCCGCTAGCTACCATGTTCATTATTTTTTTGTTTGGGACAGCAAGTCCCTTCCTACATTAGCCAGCCAACTCTGTCAGTTCACAAAGTGATCGGAAACGATCACAAAAGAAAATGGCAAAGAAAACCGATCTCCTAAAAGGACCAGCAACCTCTGCAGTGGCATGTTGAACCAGTTCTGATGCCTGTGGCCACATGTCGATGGGGTGGAGGGGTAAGTGCAGCACCTTCCTAACTACCATGCACCTCATGAAATGTGGTTGCGACATGAAACTGTGTCACTAGTGAGGTGCATCTCTGACAGTTTAACGTGGGCTTTTAAAAAAATATTAAAGTGCGGTGTCCCACTGAGGGGAAAATGCACTTTCCTATGTAGTAAATGTGGCTGCAGCATGAACTGGTCACTATTGTACTTGTTTTTGGCTGTTCTGAGCTGCTACAATGGCATGTGGGCTATTTAAAAAAAAGTTGTGGCACTGTGGCCTGCCGAGAGTGTTCGCCTGCTTTGATGTGGCCCACCACCAAATGTAATTGAAGACTCCTCCTCTGCTTCCTCTGATAAATTTCGACTGAAGAAATCTAGCTCTTCAAGAACCATGCATTCAGGCGTAGGGTTCTGAGATCCGGGAATGATATCCTGCCTGCCTGAGACAGGGCCAGTAAGTTGTGCCTCAGTGGCAGGTTGATTAGGGACTTGCTGAACAGGGCCAGAAACATGGAGTACCAGGTTTGCCTGGCCCAGTGTGGTGCTATCAGAATAATTGTTGCTGGCTCTCTCCTGAGCTCTGTGAGCGCCCCTGCAGGAATAGGAATGGAGGGAAGGCACAGAGAAAGTTACTCTCCAGTCCAGGAGCAGTATATCCTCGTGGACTGTCCCCATTGCTGGTGCTCTCCTGAGCTCTGTGAGCACTCTCTGCAGGAATAGGACTGGAGGGAAGGACAAAGAAACTTCCTCTCCAGTCCAGTACCAGTGTATCCTCTGGGACTGTCCCCATTGCTGGCTCTCTCCTGAGCCCTGTGAGTACCTTGGCAGGAATAGGAATGGAGAGAAGGCACAGAGAAAGTTACCTCTCCAGTCCAGGACCAGTGTATCCTCTGGGACTGTCCCCATTGCTGGCTCTCCTGAGCTCTGTGAGCACCCTCTGCAGGAATAGGAATGGAGGGATGGCAGAGAGAAACTTCCTCCTGAGTCCTGGACCAGTGTATCCTCTGGGACTGTCCCCATTGCTGGCTCTCTCCTGAGCTCTGTGAGCACCCTCGGCAGGAATAGGAATGGAGGGATGGCAGAGAGAAACTTCCCTCCCCAGTCCAGGACCAGTTTATCCTCTGGGATTGTCCCCATTGCTGGTGACCTGCAACAACAATGTTGGAGCTGACTGATCTCCCAAGTTGAAAACAGATATATTTCTGGAGCACCATGTTGTCTGAAAACTGATGTCGGCACCTTCTAGTTCAGAGTCCACTCATGGTCTCCCTTCCTGATTCTGCTATGAAAGTCTGCCAGGACATTGTATTTCCCTGGCAGATGTACTGTAGATAACTCTGCACCTAGGGAATATACAAACATGTGTAACCCCCTTGTTACCCGGGGTTACTAGAATCCCAGTAAGACCTAGTGGTAGGCAGGGAAGACAGCTTGTGAAATTCCAGTTAAATGGGTTTCACACTGTCTCACTCTGTTCTCAGTCACAGCTGAGACTGAGAGATGACATCACCATAGAACTGTCGCAGCTGCATAAGCCACATTGGAATCTGCAGCACAGGGAGTGAGTTAGAACTTTGGTAGTTTTCAAAGTCAGTCTTCTGTTTGTCTTAAAGCAAGAAGGAAGTCTCCTGTTTTGTTTACAAGAAGAAGGAAGTGTGTTCCTGTTTTACCTTTTGAAAGTGGTGGGGAGCGCTGTCCAAGTCTCAGTGCCCCCTCCCTCCGGGGTAGGGGAGTAAAAGTCCCTCTGTGGATTCCAGGGGCAATCCCCTAATTTTCACTACAGAAGAAAGCTGCCTTTTTATAGTTTCTGCTCTGGTTTGACAACAGTGAGAGAAGTGGTACTTCGCCTGTGGGGCACCTGCAATGAAAGGGTAAGTGTTTTGCTCTATTTGAGAGGGCAAACCATATGTTTTCTTCAGTTTGGAAAATATGAAGAAAAGCTGGGATGTGAACTACTATTTTGGGAGGCCTATTGTACTAGGAGAAACAAATGGAGTAGTTTAAAGTTTAAAGTCTGAAAGGATTTCAAGTACTGTTGTAGAGGGGGTGCTTCAGGTCATCCACCATTTAATCTACATTTCAAAGTTTAAGTTTCTGTTTGTCCAGAGAAATGGCCGGGTATGGGCTGTGGGAGCTGGAGGTGGGAACACCCCTCATCTTTAGTAACCAGGTACACCTCTACGGATTTTTTCTGTAATTTGCTACTTGCCTCATGCGCCTGGCCAGTGATGAGGTAGGTACCCAGACGTGGGTCGCAAACTGAAAATCTCTCCAGGAGTCGCAGACTCTAAGTGGTGTGGGGAGCCACAGAATGGAAAATTATTATTCTTGTTTGATGGGAGTTCATAGGAATTAAGAAAACAAATCTCTCTAGGAGTCGCAGACTCTATGTGGTGTGGGGAGCCACAGGTTGGGAAATCATTCTCCTTGTTTGATGGGAGCCTCAACAAGTAAAGTTTGGGTCCATTCTTTAAATGGACCGTTAGTCAAGTGGCCGGCAGGGGAGCCGGGCCAGTCGGGCTGTGTATCCAAAGCGCATGCAAAGTCCGGCTGAGTGCCTGGTGGGTCCAGAGCCAGACAACAGTAGAAATGGGTTAATTCTTCAAGTGGACGCCTTTATTCTCTAATCTGCATTTACAGTGAACGAGCCCTTTGGGGGCCATCTATGCTTTATGTTCGGCTAGTTTTGAATAAAGCACACTGAAAAATCCCAATCCTGGTTCTGGACATTACAGTTATTGCTTCCTGTATTTGGATTTACTTGGCTGCCACTGTGCAGAGTAGCCAAACCTAGGTCCCTTGTGCCAGGTAACCTCATCCTCCCCGAACCCAGGTCCCCACCAGGTATTGCTGCCAATGCCAACAGCATGCCACCTGTCGTTTTAGTAAAAAGACAGGGGTGAGGGGTTACACATGCCTCAGGAAAAAGCCCTCAATTCAATTGCTTTCTACCTTAATATGTGTGAAGATGACGCTACACCCCCGAATGATTTCTTAGTTATCAAATTTGTTCTGAGGTTCAATACCTGTACTCTTCTAGATTACTTTTATTTGCAAACAAAGGGAGCAGAAATGGGGGCTACATTTGCCCCCAGTGTAGCCAATCTAAATGTGGGAAAATGGGAGTTAGAAATGGTTAAAGATCCTAATAACTCTTTTTACCACTAAATGGATCTATGGCGCTGGTTTATTGATGATGTGTTTTTAATTTGGAAAGGAAGTCTGAATGAGTTTGAGGATTTTGTTAAATATTTGCACAGCTGTAATCCGCACTTAGGATTCTCTTTCCAGGATGGCAGAAGAAAGTTCACTTTTTAGATTTAAGCGTTGACAAGGATATGACAGGTAACATCATTACGAATATCTATAGAAGAGAGAATGACTGGAATACTTTGCTTCTAGCATCAAGCTGTCATCCTAAACATACTGTAAAAAAAATATTCCAAAGTAACAGTACCTTAGATTAAGGCAGAACTGCACCACCATAGATGACTGACCTGGCAGCACAAGATCTGACAGGCAGATTTGAAGAGAGAGGTTACAGTACCCATATTTTAGAACAAGCACATGATATAGCCAGAATTACAGGCAGAACTGAACTGTTAGTAATGAATGATAGAAATTCTAGTACTGTAAATAGATTCAGCTGTGTTACTATGTACTCAGCCCATTCATCATATTTGGAGAACAATACCAAGAAGGAGATCCAGGTCTTAGAGACATAAACAAAGATCTCCCATGTATGGCATATAGAAAGCATCTACACTAAGAGAGAAAATTGGTTCACAGCAGGCAGATAAAAATACAAATAGTACTTGACTTACAGATAAAATAATAGGGTGCTATAGATGTGAAAAAATGCATGTATTATGAGGTAATTTGATGGCAGATTTTCTCCAGCATCCACTGTGCAGAAGGAAAAGGGTACGAAATCAGATAGTTCATTGCTTGTGATATTTACTTAGCAACATGTAAGTGTGGTGTATTCCATTTTGAGAAGTTTAAAAGACGATTTAAGACTCGGTTAGGGAACATTGCAGAGCCATTCTAAATAAAGATGTTAAACATGCAGTGGCTCCACATGTTATGTGCAGTAAAATGAATGGGAACACAAATTATATTTTATAGCAATAGACAAATTAAGCAAGAGACCCAGAGGTGGTGATTTTGATAAATTATTACTTCAAAGAGAGGATTTTGGATCAATACCCTTGGAGCATACAAACCTCCAGGTATCAATAGAACTTTCAATGTTATCCCATATTTGAAATAAAATGTACTGCTCACCTATAGACAGAATCGGAGATAGTGCTCTGTCTATACATATAATAGGAAATAGTGATCTAACACATCAACAGAAAGTTTTAATAAAACCACTACCTTATATACAGTGTTAATATCACTAATGATGTTCTATTATCTTTTACTTTTACAGCTTGAGGTCAGCACCAGGAATTTGAACGGCTCCTGAAGTCGCAACATAAGCAAAGCTCCATTAGAAGTGCTTCTCATTAGCGTTGAGATTAGAAAAAGTTTTACCCCAATTAGTATATCCCGAACAAACGGGGTTTGTACAGGGGAGATTATCTTACCATAACATGAGGCAACTGCTCAATGTCTTGTGGTGGGGTACTCAGCATCCTGGTTGGGCCTGTGTGCTCTCCATGGATGCCTAGAAAGCCTTTGACAGAACTGAATGGGAATACCTGTTTGAAGCCATGCAGCAATTTGGGGTGGGAGATGGGTTTGTTGAACTTAAGATGCTGTATAGTGACCCCAGGGCGAGGGTGTTAGTAAATGGCATCCCCTCCGAAGAATTCAGGTTACACAGGGGCACGAGGCAAGGGTGTCCCCTCTCCCCCCTTCTGTTCGCTATGGCCATAAAACCTTTGGCGATATGAATACAGGAAAGCCAGGAAATAATGGGGATCCCTGGATTTAAGGGTGATCAACACCACCTCATGCTTTACGCAATAGAGAACCTAAGATCTCAACTCCATGCATCTTGGAATGAGATAGCTCACCTACATGAAAAGCTCCAAGAAACCGCACAACACATCTTTCCGCCACCTGCATATCATATACCCATTCCAACAGCACCCCTCCCACAGAGAGGACTAAGTTGCCAGGTGCTAGAACCACATGGAAAACTTCTAGCTAGCAGTATATCATGGGAACCCCCTCGCCCCACTGACATCAATCAGCTGATGTCAGCCTAGCGTATATAGGAGAGCGGACCCCCACACCTACCTCTGTTCTTTTCCTGCCATCCACCTGTGCTCGTTGGACCTTAGCTGATGCTGCAGCTAGTTAACCGCCATTTCCCGCACTTACCATACTTTTTTTTTCATTTTTCTCTAGTGTGAAACATCACATTTCCGGAGTTCCTGTCAACGGGTTTGTCTTCTCCACCAGCCTCGTCTTCCAAACGCTCCTCAAACTGTGCCTGTGGCAAACAGATCTCTGAAAAGGATGGCCACTCTGCTTATCTGATCTGCCTAGGCCCCAGCAATGACACCAAAGCCTGATAGTTTTGTCAGAAATTCAACCAGGCCACTCGGAGACATCATTTAAAAAAACTCTGAAGAGCCACCTTTTGAAGCAGAAGTTAAGTTGGTCACAATGGAGAAAGAGCTGTGCAGGCTAGAGCTCTGACCTCACTGGCACAGTCCTCTGGGGCCTCTTTATCTTCTCACAAGAAGTCTGGGAAGCGTAAGCACTGGGATAAACACTGGGATGGGTCAGCTTCCCATTCACAGTCATCCCACAAACCGTCAGCTGTGACGGGTCGCTCCCAGCAGGGGCTACACTCCTCCAGTGCCACCAGTCCTCTCTTCTTCTGGGCTTCCAGTGGCCCACTGCCCACCCTTATTCCTATCTTGAGTGGTGGCTCCTTGGGACAGAGGACTTCATCTCCTGCTCCCCAGCCCCTGACACTCAGGCCCATATCTTCCATGGACTTGGTCAGGTGGCTTGAGCAGTGTTGGACTCTAAGGCATCAGCTCTACTACTGTGCCCCTGTCCATGGTGCTGCCTTCGTCGGTTCCCTCAACTGGGCCATCTGCCCTGTTAGGCAGCGCCCACAGTAGGCCACTGCCATCTCTTCCTCACTGGCGTTGCCTCTGCCTTTACCTTGGGGGTCTCCTCCCCCCAGACACCAGCTTCTCCAGCTGGGCCAACACCAGCAGATCCTTCGCTTGGATGCTGCAGTCCGTCACCTGCTGAACCGCTGTCAGTGCTGCTGCAGCCCCAACCTATGGACCCAACTCTGTCATCTCCACTGCTGCAGCCTGCACCACAGCCGATGCTGGCTGGGCCATCACCAGATCATCACTCGGCACTATGTGGACCTACACCTGGGTACCCTTTGCTGGCTCCTCAGCCTTCGTACCCTTTAATGGCACTTTCCATTCCATTCCTTTCCTGCCCATCTACAATATAGCACCCCTGATGGATTACGAACATACAAAACTGCTGGAAGTAAAAGGTCCACAGGTCTATCAAGTCTGCCCGATTTTGCAGCTCTTAGTTTCACATCACTACAGCTGCCCCACCCCACCCAAACCCTCCCTTCCTCCTCTTCCCCAGTCCATCCCTCCCGTTGTGTTCTTGCCTGTACTAACCCTGCCCTCGACTCTGTCCCAACCCCATTTAAAGCTACACTCTCCTTTGAGCAATTAACTCCTCCGGCAGTACGTCCCAACCCGCCACCACTCTCTCTCTGTAAAGTAATGCCTCCTAATCTCCCTCCTAAACCTTCCCTTCCATCTTCAGACTGTGTCCCCTAGTGAACCTTCCCTCTTTAGTGGAACAGTCCTCCTCCCTGACTTTGTTTATGCCTTTCGTATCTAAGGTCTCTATCATGTCCCTCTTACCCTTCTGTTTTCCAGCGAGAACATGTTGAGCTCCTTCAGCCTTTCCTCATATAGCAACTTCCCTAGTCCCATGATCATTTTTGTAGCCCTACACTGCACCCCCTTCAGTAATCTCACATCCTTTTTGAGGTATGGGCACCAGCACTGTACACGTACTCCAAGTGTGGCCTCACCAGTGATCTACAATAGGTAATGGCCTCCCCCTTTGAGGTGATCCCTCTCAGCAATGCACCCCGGCATGCTGTTTGTCTTGCTACCTTCTTCCCTACAGCTGTACCTTCTGTCTTTCCTCCCTCTTCAGCTGTTACCTGTTCCTCCCAGCTTGTGGCTGTTCCTTGGAATTCTGGCTCAGGTGCATGACCTTGCACTTTTAGCATTATGCCCCAACTCCACCCTAGACTAGTGTTCGATTTTCGCTAGATCCTCTTTGAGTGCCTGCCTCTTTTCCTCATTGTCCACTTTTGCACAAATCTTAGTGTCATCTGCGAACAGGCTGATCTTACTCTTGACCCCCTCTGCAATATCTCTAATGAAGATTTAGAACAAAACATGGCCCAGCACTGAACCCTGCTGTACCCCACTCATTACTGGCCAAGGCTTGGATGTCTCCCTCCTTACAACTACCCGCTGTTGTCTGCCCTGCAGCCAGCTCTCAACACACCCACCAGTTTTCTCCACCCCATGTCCCTCAGCTTGCTCATTAACCTCCTGTGTGGCACAGAGTCAAAAGCCTTGCTGAAGTCCAGATACAGGACATCAACAGCGTGGCCTTTGTCAACCGCCCTAGTGACCCAGTCGAAGAAGTTGATCAGGTTAGTTTGGCAAGATCTTCCCATGACAAACCCATGCTGTCTCTCGTCCTGCAGACCATTGCTATCGAGAAAGGTTATTAACCTCTTCTTCAGAATGGTCTCCATCAATTTCTCCACTATGGAAGTCAAGCTCACTGGTTTCTAGTTACCTGGTTGGTCCTTAGGTCCACTGTTATGAAGGCGCATCATGTGAGCCATCCTCCAGTCCCTGGGTACATTCCCTATCTCCAAGGAGTGTTAAACAGGTTCGGTCAGAGGGCCTGCAAACACCTCTTCCAGTTCCTTCAGGACCCTTGGGTGTTACACCATCTGGTCCTGGTGCCTTGTCCACCTGCAAGCTTTAAGGCTCTTCAGAACTCTATCCTCTTGGATGACCCTATCTGTTGTCTCTGCCTCCCAACATAATGTCCTTTTTTTTTTGATGTGGTGGTCCTTCATGTAAAGTAGACCCCTGCCCTCAGGAGCCACCTCCAGTGTTCCCTCTCCACCCTGCCCAGGACCCCCAGCCCCAGAATCTAAACAGGACTGGTCCAAGTGAACCCTGCACACTGGGGGGTTGACTTGACATTAGTTCAGGTTCCAGATGTGATGATCCCCAGCCTCTGGTGTCAGTCCCAACACTGATACTACTGAGGATGACTCAAATTCAGTGGGGTCTTCCTCCCCTCCTGGGGAGTCTTCGGGGGGGGTGATCAGGCTAAAGAGGTGCCCAAGTCCCCTCTGACAATCTATCCTTTATGGATGTCACGCACCACATCCAGTCCATTATGGGCTGGGAGAAGGAGGAGCAGGACCCAGAGAGACGCTGTTTATCATCTACCTCCAGCAGTGGGATGCCTTCCCTATGGTGGTGCCCCTTTGATTGACTCCTATGAGGATGTCACTAAAACAGACAACAACAAAGGAATGCTGCGACTCGGCTGGATCAAATCGGAAGCCACCACAACGAGTGGGCAGCTCTAATATTAAGTAGAAAGTCCAAAATGTGGTGTCACTCTGGTCTCTCACTGCAAATAAGGTAGAAAAAATTCCAGAGACACGCCAAATACAAATGTGGATAAATTTATTGCAGAGAGTACCAGCAACACATGGAACTCCCTCACCCAGCGCTTCGACTTCTCAAAGTCTTCCTCAGGGGTGTGGTTAAGATACAGAAAACGTCACCATTTAAATACACCAATTAATTATACATGAGCTGATAAAGTTAATTCCAAAAAATAAAGAAAAATGAAAAAAATTCACAGTGTACTAATAAATTCTATTCCCCACCAGAAGCATACAAATCACTTTCTAAACATTATACAACAATATTTTTACAACACTTTATTTCATTAATTATTGGAGGATGCCACTCAGCACTCCAAATTGTAACATAGTCTCACTATGTAAGAAAGTGACAGATAGACACATTCTATATCATGTTTTCAGTTTAGAACATGTCTGTATCTCTTGTGTTTTCTGGTAGATGAAGATTCTAAAAAAGGGGAGAAAGAAAAGAGGTTATACAGATCTATAATGGTAAACATAATACCAATTCAGTCATTTATTGCTGCTGGCAGGTCATGTGTCTCATCACATGAGCTACCCATCATTTTACTAAGTGTCCACTTTCCCCGTTTGCAGCTTATACACTCCAACCACTAGGGGTTGCTGCACTTTCCACTCTGGCATCGCTAACCACTCTCCACTCCTTCCTATTAACCACTGTCCACTAAAGGTCTCTGCAGTTCCCTCCTAATCCTTTCTGCTGTCTTCACTTTGCAAGCCTCAAACCTTTGTACCCTTACTCCAAGGTCTGCAGCCCAACCACTAAGCCAATATCTACCTCTAATTTCAAGGTTTTAACCCTTCCTTCTTAGGAACAAAGATACCTATTCTCAAACCCAGTACCTTGCTATCAGAGTCGGCAGCTCTACCACTTAACCATTGTTTCTGGCTATCTTATTTACTTTCTAAGACTTTCATAGTCTCTGACCCCCCTAGTCTGCCAAAAATATTTCACCATTTCTCTCTTGGTGCCACTGCAGGCATTGAACCCTGCACCTTGCTATCTCACTCAGCAGCTCCACCACTCAGCTATCACATCAGCCTATTGTTTGTGATAGGTTTAAGACTCTAAAAGCCTCTAACCCTCATAGCCTGCTAAAATATTTTCTGAGTGCTACTGCAGGCTTTGAACCCTGCCACCCTGCTGCAGCCACTGTTCTGGGACCTTCTCTGTCACCCTAGGCAAGCCTTTTGAACCTGGTGCTCTGTGCATTTGAGGCAGGGGTCTACCACTGTACCAAGGTGGCAACTACACTTATAAGTAGACCTTTCACCCTCTTCTACCCATCTCATTACTGCTATCTGCAGACCCATCCTAAGATGACTGCACCTTCTCTTGTCATGCCTTTCCCTCCTCCTTCTTCTCACATGGCCTCCATCTAACCCAGGTGTCCCCATGGCTCCACAGGTCCCCTACTCTGGGGCCCCAGAGTTGCCTCCCTCCTTCTCTACTATCTCCTTGCTCCCCAACCTATCACACCCTCCCCCCAGTCCCCACCTACCTTCCCCTTTCGCCTCACGGGCAACTTATTGTACTAGCCTGCCCATCCTGTACCTCTTTGCCCACCCCTTGTGTCTCTAAGCTCTCCCACTCCTACTATCTCGCTCAACGCAAAAATGCCTTCCACAGCCCCCTGATCAGGGCTGTACTTCTCCTCCTACTCTTGCCAGGGAACATTCACCCCAACCCTGGCCCAACCCACACAACTCCTGACCAGATCCCCTGGGCTTCTTATTGCTTCTATGAATATCTGCCAGTCTCCTGAAGAAATTTGACTCGTTCCAATGTTGAGTCACTGTCCACAAACCTGACATCATCTACCTAGTCGAAAACCTGGCTATCTGACTCTACCCTGACTCACTCCTGGCTACTCCCTTTTCGAGAAGACCGTGTAGAGAGATGAGGTGGAGGCTGTGCTATTATATCAAAGACTCCTTCCTGGTGTAGCCCTCCCAGCCCTGTCATTAACCTTAGGGCCCCAGGCCCTTACCCTAAAGCTTACCCCGACCCTCTAAAGGCCCCTCTTTCTAACCTCCACCTATATTCCCCCAAAATCAAACTCAGGCCCTGGTCCCTCTAATACAGTCCCCGGAAACCTCCACCTTGTCGAAGGAGGTAGGTGTACTAGCCTTGTTCTTAAGGAGTCTCTGCCCTCCTCTTTTATTTTAAAGTCCTGTAGTTCCTCCCCAAAACATGCTTTCTCTTCATGGGTAAATTTTGCAATAGTGTCTTTGATTCGTTGTCGGCGTCCCACAACTTCAGCCACAACGCTCTCCTGGCACGATTGGTGATGGCTGTGGCCCTGGCGTGCAGTTGCAGGGTGTCCACTGCCATGTCTGCCAGGTATTTTGCCGCATCGAGAGTGCACTCTAAAAGTTCTGCCTCTCTGGACTTAGGGTCTGCTTGCTCTTGGAGCTCTTCGAGCCAGTGGATTTGTGCCCAAGCTGTGTAAATGGCCATCGTGGTGGCTTTGGCAGCAGTTCCCTCGACCTCAAATGCCCTCTTTAGCATGTCCTCTACCTTCTTATCCGTTGGGTCTTTTAGAGCTATTGTGCTGCATGGTAAGATTGTTTTCTTACTGAGCACCGCCACTTGGGGGTCAATAGTAGGGGCTTTGCACCAGATATCAGTCTTGTCCTCTTGAACCGGATACATCCTGTCCAGGTTTCTCCTATTTGACCTTCTGCCTGGTTCTGTGGATTGCCACTCTTTGTTGAAGACTTCCTCGATAGCTGGGCACATGGGGAAAGTCTCAGAGGTGGTCTCCTTCTGCTGGATCATGAGGTCAAGTTTGGACTCGGGTTTACTCTCCTCGACGTCGAACCCCATAGTGGCCTTGACAATTTTCATGAGGCCTGGTACCATGTCAAAGGAACACAATTTTGAAGTAAGGGATGGTACAGCTTGCGGTTCCATGTCCTCTTCATCGGTGTCCACTCCATCCTCTTCCTCTGGGATATCTTTATCTTCTCCGAGTCCAGCCGAGGATTGTCTGGTGTGTGTTTCCGTAGTCTAGATGCTCTCCGAGGGCCCCCCTGCCTTGTCTGGTTCCAAAAGGCGCTGTTGTTCTATGCTGTGTAAGGGATTCGAGTTTCTCCATTATCTTCAGCATGAAATTCTGCTGGCTCTCCATCATTGCAACTGTGGCCTGTTGGTTTTGAATCAGGAGGAACCAGGGTCCATCCAGATGGTACCGCTTGTCCCGGATTGTTGGGACCCATGACCGGAGTTTGCTCCATTGATAACTTGTCATCGTCAAGTAGACAGGCGGAGCAAAGGAGACCCGGAACTTGGGGCAAAAGGGTAGCGTTGCAAGAGGCACACTTCTTGGCCTTGACCATCTGGTGAAAGAGAAGAAGGCAAGCATAGGAGTAGGGCTAGTGCACGCGCGGGGAACTTTCTGTCCCCTAGTAATCAGCATAATTTGTGTGGTCTGGCACCTGGTGGGGTGCCTGCGCGATTCCCTTAGAGGAATGACAGCCTGTGGGGTCGCTGTGGGAGGGACCCCTCATGCATAGGAGGACTAGTCTGGTTGTCGCTATAGGGAGGGACTTCCAGTGTAGTGGTGAGCACCGGGGTCGCTGTGGGGAGAGACCTGTGCCAAGACTGAAATTGTAGGCCATATAACAAAGGTCACTAGGAGAGGGACCCGTGTGTAGAGTGTGGAGAGCTGTAACTGGTGGTCTATATATGGAGGTCACTATGTGAGGGACCCCCATACAAAAGGCTTACAAACCTTGGCTTGCACGGTATTGGTAACTCTTCCACCCCTGTTGATAATCCCCACCTTTTTTCTTGTTGTTACGAAAAGGAGGGAGTCTAAACTCCCATATCCAGATTGGAGGAGTGTTATGCCCTTCATGGGCTTCCTCCAAAGGTTGTAGATTGCCACCTTCAATCCCCATATGTGGGGATCCTCAACCACGTGGTTGTAGAGAAGGATGTCTGTCTATGCGCCTGCAGAAGCCCCGAAGCGTGGCCTCTATATAAAGAAGGCTTCCCTAGGCCACCACCTCACGGAGAGATAGGCCCGGCCGCCACCCCCCATATCCCTTGGCATAACGAGAGTGAGGTCTGGATGTAGGCCATGAGCCTGAAGGAGCACCAGAGGCTGCAGAAACCAAAAGGGAGGTCTCGATCTTGCAGATAGGTGGATAGGAGCACTTTCAGTGCAGTTGTGGATTGAGGAGTGCAGCCTTGGGAAGGGGCTGTTTGGGAGCATCCGGCACCAACCACGCAGTGGGGGATGGCGATGGCACTGCTGGGAACTGTAGGCCAGAGGCCTGTGGAGCGCGTAAGCGTGGTTGTGAGGCATGCTCAAGAAAGGAAAACCGGAATGCAGACATGGGCGCTTTCCCGCGTAAGGGAGGCGCCTCGTTGTAGCAAGCAGAGGGCCTCGGAGGAGGTGCGGGGGGGCCCCAGGTGGGCGTGCTGTGCCAAGGACTACCTCGCGAGCAGCGATGGGGCCTGGTATACCATGCGAGTAGCGTGGTGCGAATGAACAACATTTATGATTAAAAACATGGTAAGTCATACAGTAGTCTCTCTTTCTTACTTTAAACTGGCATTTGTAGCACAATATGTTGAAAATGGAAGAGCTAGCATACAGTCTAAGTCATGCGAAAAACTCATAAGGCAGTGAGCTAGACAGATTGGCAAATCATGAAAATCACAATGCAGGGGGAAAAAAAAACAGGCATAAGCCAGACTAAAATGCTGGGAACACAAGAGAATCGTTCTGGAATGCTGGCCCTGCAGAGCTAGATTCCCTGAAGTGAAACTTAATATATCTGAAATAACTGAGAACAGTTTGAGCCACATAGCTGTCTTTAACCCTAAGCTGTGGGCTGCTTTCTTTTACTCTCTTTTGGAACACCAATCTTTACAAATATCTTTATATTCTTTTATAGTTCATAGGCCTACCTTTCTGATGTGGAGCAGACAGGGATCCTGGTGTGCTAGTTGCCTGATCAGATGCACGATTTGAACTGGAGAGCAGGGGTTTCTGGGACCTGGATATACTAGAAATTTGATCCTAGAGTTATGTGCATCACTAGCCTATCAGGTGGGCTAAAACCCATGAGGTAATGTCTGGAGTACCATGGATGGTCAACCAATCACAATATCATTTATAACAACTTCTTCTTCTTGAAAATCTACTTGTCTGGATTTACTTTTACTTGCGGCGTTCCTTGAAGCAAATCTTACTTTAGGCCCTTACTGTTCTGGAGCGGTCACTCCTCGGTTTTGGCCAGCTCACTATATTCCCTTTTTCATAGTCCTTGAGATCTCAGAAAAGTTTATTGGCTTTTATGTTCTGTAATTTGTACTGTGATTTAGAGAGCTTGCTTTTTAAACGTGAATCAAATATTTGGTATTGTATTTCATGTTTTAAAGACAGGACCTTTGCTTTAGCAGTGTTAATCTCTTCTAATAGTGCCTCATATTTTAAAGTGTCCCATTTAATTAACAACTTAAGGAATGTTTTGGAGCATTCTGGAGCAGCTGCTAGCCATTCTTCTTTAAAGGGGAATTCTTTAATCCCACTCGCTGGAACAACAGTAACACGAAGACCCCGTGGTGCTTGGTCCCAACTAAGATATTCTCTAATGTAGAAATGTTATATGAGGTATCAATTTCTTTTATAAGCAGCTTCTCAAATTCAAATTCTGAACTGGTATTATGTTTACCATTATAGATCTGTATAACCTCTTTTCTCTCTCTCCTTTTTTTCAATTTTCGCTACCAGAAAAACACGAGAGATACAGACAGTGTCCTTGCAAACATGATATAATGGATGTGTGTCTATCTGTCACTTTCTTACATAGTGAGACTATGTTACAATTTGAATGTCTATTGGCAGCCTCCAATAATTAATGAAATAAAGTGTTGTAAAATATTGTTGTATAATGTTTAGAAAGTGATTTGTATACTTCTGGTGGGAATAGAATTTATTAGTACACTCTGAATTTTTTGATTTTTCTTATTTTTGCAATTAACTTTATCAGCTCATGTATAATTAATTAATTGGTGTATTTAAATGGTGACATTTTCTGTATCTTAACCACACCCCTGAGGAAGACTTTGAGAAGTTGAAGCGCTGGGTGAGGGAGTTCCATGTGTTGCTGGTACTCTCTGCAATAAATTTATCCACGTTTGTATTTGGTGTATCTCTGGAATTTTTTCTACCTTATTTGCAGTGAGAGACCCGAGTGACACCACTTTTTGGACTTGTCACTAAAACAGCCTGGAGGTGTCCTTCTACCACCTCTCCTCTGCCTAAAAAGGCAGACTGCCTTTATCATGCCTTGGCTTTCAAGCCTTTTCTGGGGAACCACCCTGAGGCAGATTCGGTGGTAATTAATGTGGTCCACAACGCTACTCAGAAACCCAAGCCCCTTAGTACCCTTTCCCCTTAGCACCCTTTCCCCAGACCAGAAGTCCCAGCAGCTGGATCATCTTGGCAAACGGGTCCTTGCCTCCACTACTCTGGCTCTCCAGGCCATAAATTATCTGGCCCACATGGTCCAATACCAGAATGTTCTTTGGGACCAAGTCAGGGACCTAGTACAGACTTTGCCAGAGGACCACACTAAGGCAGCTCACCCAACTTATGAAGTTGGGTTCAGATGTTGATAGTCATGTCCTCTGGGCAGCTTATGATGCTGTCGATGCCTCCAGGCATGGGGCAGCTGCTGGGATCTGTCTCCAGTGCCATTCTTGACTCTTGGATATTGGCTTTGCCTCAGATGTGCAGGCCAACATTTTGATGCCCCTTCCAGGAATCTATCCTTTTTGGAGGGGATGTCCAGGACATCATTTCTACCCAGCAGGAGTCAAATTGGGCCATCATGTCAGTCCATTCTCTCTATCACATCCAACTTTGAGTGGGCCAACATCAGTCCTTCTGCAGGTCCTCCTGCAAACAGTCTTGGAACCAGCCTGCCAAGGGTCAGCACAAGTGAAAAGCTGCAGCGGCCCCTGTTGCTGCCACCAGAGCCCCCAGGACCCCCACAGCCGCCCTACCTGCACCCGCCCCTACCTCTTGACTCCTTAGCCAAACCCCCCCGGCCAATGATCCAGGGGAGGCGATCAAGGGTCAGTTCTACCTCCACCTAGAGGGGTGGCAGGGAGTGACCACAGACAACTGGGTGCTCTGGATCACAACTCATGGTCACACTCTGGAGTTTCTAGAGTGGCTACCCAAAAATTCTCCTGTCCACTCCACCTACCCCCCACACACCTGTGTCTGGTTTGGGAGGAAACTCAGGTTTTTCTTCAAAAAAGAACCATAGAGCCCATCCCTCAGACTCAGTGGGGAAGGGGTTTTCACTTATACTAGGGTGAATCAAAGAGCAAGGAGGCCGGAGCCCACAACTCTCTTATTCTAAGCCAATTGGTAATAGGATAGGTCACAATCTGCATTGACTTATTTATCAAGTCTGTTTTTAAAGATACTCTTAGTCTCACTAGTAACAACATCTAGTGGTAATTTATTCCAGGGACCCACAGTTCTAAGGGTAAAAAAGTATTGACGACTGGTGTGTTTAAATGGTTTTCTTATTAATTGTAATGGGTGACCTCTGATATCATGGGTACAATTTTGAACTCTCATCCTAGTTCAGACATAGGTTTGGATCCTGAACGATGCCAAAGAAGCATTAGGTTACCTCTTAGAGGAGGCAGTGGATAAGGACATCAGATTTCCTACCCATTGTCACTTCCTAATCTTCCATTTTCAGGGGACCCATTTCCACTTCTGGGCCCTCCTTTTGGCCTCTCCTTGGCCCCGGGTTTTGCCAAATGCCTGGCAGTGGTGGCAGCAGCATTGCAGAGGTAGGACTTGTCGTGTTCCCCACCTGGATGACTGGCGTTAACAGCCCCTCCAGGGACCATCTAGTTCAGACCCTAGAATACACCATCAGCTTCTTCCAGGCCTTGGGGATCACCATAAGTCTGCAAGTCCTTCCTCTCCCTTGCCAGTGCCTTCAGTACATATGGGAGGTCCTGACACCAGCTGGCAGTTTGCCTGAGACAGAGTAGACTGATTGATGGAGCAGGCTACTCATTCTCAGCTTGGCACTTAACGAACACACCTTTCCTCAACCAGTCCATTGAACAGGGGTCAATCTTAACAATATTTTACTAGCCCAAACCCTAGTGCAAACTGACCAGGGTTAGTGCAGCTAACTCTCTACATGTCAGTCTTGACTAGTGCAGATGTTCATGGCTATTAATGAAGTTAAAAAACTCTCTACTTTAACAAGCTCTAGTCTTCATGCTAATCTCTCTCAATGTTCCAGATGGCCTGGTGTGATTAACAGCTCATTAAGAGCTGCAATTATCTGGCAGTTCAAGAGGGGGATCCCACAAAAGACTCAATACGAGTCATTATCACTCCATTGTTAGGACTTTCAGCTAGTGTCCAAGATGTGATCAAGGGTAGAGTGCTGTTAAGTCACTAGCTTCCAGTTTTCTGAATGTGTCTCTGACAATTTGTCCCAAATTAAGACCAGTGCCCCTCATTTCCCTACATTTTCAGTGTCTGTAGCCAACATTTCAGAGACAGAATGCAAGGAGGTATACAAGATTGGCCCTTCAGGTGGTGGATTTATCCCAGCCTCACCATAACTTCACTCTCCCCTCCTAATCTCTTAACTCTATTCTTTCCAGAACACCGCTACTGACCAGGCTTTGAAATGACCATCCACAGATCCATAGCTGCCATTACTGGCAAGTGTAGGGAGTCCCCAGCTCTTCTAAATAGACCATGCGAGCCATCACCATTCATACAGTCCCACCTTATCCCACCCAGCATGCCTTTATCCTAAAACAAAGCTTTGGATCATGTATGGTACAAAAATAAACCTTAATAAAATACATAATTTGAAAGCTTAAAATAGGCATTCCTGGGATACATAGATCATCCTATATAGAAATAGAGATAGTATAGCATTATGCCTGTGTACTGTTTCCCTGGGCTGATGAAAGGACATAGAAACATGGAAATTGTCGGCAGATAAGGACCATCCAGTCTGCCTGTAGGCTCTGTACATTGCATGAGGCCACTGACCCTATGTGATCATGGCTTTTCATCACCCTCCCTCTCAAGCTTCTCTTGTGCCCATCCCAGGCATGCTTAAACCCTCCACTGTGCTTGCCTCACTACAATGTTGAAGAAAAAGCTGTTATTTTTGGAGCAAAGCATATTAAACTCAATACTTTTAAAAATAAAATGTCATAGTTTTCTAATTCCAAAGCCCCTTAGGTTTGTGTAGCCCCCACCCCAAAGAAATCTTAGATGTGCTTCTGGCTCACTTGAGACTGTACAAAAACTTCCAGAAGTGCAGGTCTCCAGTTGACTATAGAGTGGGGGCTAAAATTGTCTTTCTCTGCCTGACTCAGTTCATTGCCCTGTGTGAGGTGGTGACAGTGTGGTGAGGCGCATTATGATGTCAGCTATTGTGTGTGCAGAGTTAGCACTGCTTGATTGAACATTTGCTGTTGTGATATTCTCTGGTTTGGTGAGGGGGGAAGCAGAAAGAGGAAGAGAGGAGGCCATGGTACAAAACAATGGGAGGGGGGGCTCACTGTGTGATGGCATCGCAGTCTTTTTTCCTGCTGGGGAGTTGGAAGCAATGTGGGAGCACGATATATGTGCAATAATCAGAGTATTTCTTGGCTTGCATTGTTTCCTGTATAAGGGATCAAAATGTACCGTTATAATTAAGGGCTAGTGCAACCATCTGCGGGCTAGTGCAATTCTGAACCAACCTGCCGTGCTGGCTAGTGCAAAAAAAAGATTAAGGTTGACCTCTGTCCTTGACACTTGAAATCACTTTTCCCCACCATGCAGGTGCTGATGACCAAAAAAGAGTCTCTCCTCTCCTCTGGAAGACTATTTGGTTTTACTGGCCAATCCTCTGCATGTCTGGGACACTCCCATGCCAAGTTTATGTAAACCTTTTCCATTTTCCTCAGACCAGAACCATCCATTTTCCTTTTCCTTAGACCAATGTCTGTCCCTTTTTCTGTAATGTTAAGTCCAACAGGGTACAAACAGAACCTTTTTCCTTCCTTGAACCTTTAATCCCTGCTTCTCACTGTTCAAGTGTAGAATTTCTCACTACCCTTTCAAACTCAGACAAACTTTTTCCTTTTGAATCTTTAGGCAAATCTTTTCAGTACTGTGGTGTAGCTTCCCCCCACAGCTTACTGATGCACTTTTTCTTTGAAGAGCAACCTTGTCCACACTGGCGAGCCTTCATGTGTCAGGGAGACTCCCACTGCTGAAGCTGCAAACTGGATTCCTTGACCAAAATTCCTCCTGAACATACCTTTCAACTGTCCCTGATTTTCAGGGATGTCTCTGATTTTGCAACAGAAATTTCTTCTGTCCCTCCTATATTTGGCATTTCTGTCACTGAAGAGTAGGGCTCTGAATCACAAAATATTGCCAGCCATTGTTGTTACAGTCTAGTTCTCAATCAGAAAATGTTATTCATACTAAGAAGAATATTGTACACAGCTTCTGTAAACAGTATTACTATTTGTTCAGATGTGCCTGTGATTTTGGTAATTTGTTCCTGATCATTTTAAGCCTTGTCCCTGATTTGTGATGAGGGAGGTTGAGAGGTATGCTCCTGAATGAGGAAAGGTAGCCTGCAGGCCTTGAGGCCCTGAGGAAGAAGTGTTTGGCATTCCCCAGGCAGGCTCTTCCGACAACCTTACAGTCCAAAATCCAGGACCTCCGATTGGTTACTTTGGGGTCAAAGGCTGCTGAATATGGCTGCTGGCAAAACAGTCCCACTGCAGTCCATACATAGTCCCAACTTCAAAGTCTTATTACAGCTAGTATACACACTTTATTTACTCAATGCCCTACTGATTTGTAGCCATCTTTCTCCCTACTATCCACTTGTAGAGTTTAACATTTACATGCAGTCTGCAGCCAGTCACTACTGCTGATTCTCATTGTCCCCAGGCAGCAGGCAGGCTGTCCTCATTATTATTCATACCGCCCTCATTGATATTCATGCTCTCCTCCGATTCTACAGCGCCATTGATGCTACTTAATAAAACACTCTTTCGCTCCTCTGTTGCCTCCTTTAGGTCTTCAGTCCCTAACTTAACGGGGGACTGGACCTCGAAACAGCCTCTGTTCGGCTGCAGCAATGGCCAAAAAAATGGATGTGCTCCTGAGCATGAACAAGCTGCACAGGAGTACAACCCCAAATGCAGTGGCTCTGCTGTTTGGCTCCTCTGGTCCTATTCTGGGCCAAAAACTACTGCGGGGGCCTGATGAAGTCTCCAAGGGCAAACAGGGAGTTGTGCCAGCAGCGGAGGTGAAGCGGTGGGGAATGGGAGACTGGGGCAACAAGAGGCGATCTATTAGGCCCTCAAACGGGGGAGGGTTATACTCCCCCTTCCCTTAAATCATTGGTGCCCATGCGAAGCCCATGGCATAGCCTGGCACTCCATCAAAAGACATTCCAACAAATCTCTAAACATTTATCATCCTGATCCAGACACATTATTACCAAACTAATACAGCTAACCAACATAACCTGATCTAGACAATTTCCAACTATCTACACAATAAGACACATCCTTGAACAGACTCGGAGCTTCAACAGGTTTACCACTCCCCAGGGACCATTGCCACTGAAGCTTGTAAGCTTGGCACAAATATTATTACCATTTCTCCCTTTGGCCACTAGAGGCTGTGCTCCACTAAAAATGTAATTGACCAGCAATGAAGAACAGAAAAATTGATGCCCAAGCACTTTTCCAGTACTTTCCATAGGTTTTACCATTTCCAAGGGTCACCACCATTTTACTGAGTGGGGAGGGAGCCATGCTGGACATGATGGAAGTAGGAGATTACAGCAGTGCTCCATTTATGTAGCCCTGGTGCCATGTCTAAAGAGGGCTACTGGGAGTCACATGATGCTGTGCAAGGATAGGACTTGTTCGCCAGAGCTCCGGTCTTTCACCAACCTAAATCGCTATAAACACCCACTTATCCCATTGTTTTTCTATCTTATGAAACATTAAGTAATCGGGAATCGCAGAGGTGGTGTTTTGTCGGTACTTGAAGTCAGACATTCCTTTGAACATCTCTACACAGCAACTAGCCAAGGAAGCCACACAAGAATCAGAGGCCAAGCGCCCTCATCGTAGCTCTTCTCACCAAATCCCCCCAGAGGGGCTCTCTGCTCACATATCTATTTGGAGCTAACAACTTTAAAGAGGCTTTGTTGAAGTTAATTGAAGATGTAGCGGATTTTAAGCCAGCGCTTATGCAGCTAGCCCGCAGAGTTACTGATGCAGAAGCCAGAGTAGCCTCTATAGAAAGAAAACAAGTTAAGATGGAGCCTGAGGTGGTGGAAATAAAAAGGAGTTTATCTAAACTGGAGGATCTTTTTGACGACCTGGAGGGGAGGAACAGGAGGAACAATCTAGTGCTGATAGGCCTTCCCGAAGGTGAAGAGGGCCCTAACACAATACAGTTTTTACAGCGGTTTTTGAAGAAAACTGTGGGTCCTTCTCCAAATAGCCCAGAGTTTATTATTGAAAGAGCACATAGATCTCTTAGAGCAAAACCCTCCCTGGCTGACCCGCCTAGACCAATTATCTTCAAATTATTAGATTACTTAGACTGGGAATTCCTCCACAAGGAAGCTAGAAAGCTATCGGCTATTCTTTGGGAGGGTAAAAAAATGAGGCTGGTGCCAGATTTAACGTTGAAAACTTGCCAGTTACGAGCTTCATTTCATCCCATCACTTCAAAGCTGTGGGCAGCTGGCATAAAGCATCGTCTTCTATATCCAGCCAGTTTAGAAGTTTCCTTAACAGAAGGTGCCAAGCGTTTTGAGTCGGCGGAAGATGCCATAAAGACTCTGAGAAAAAGTTACCCTGACTTGTTCCCTAAATGAGGAAGATGCAGTGTGGATGTATGTGGGACTAAAAAGTCAGTTATAAAGAACATTGAGAAGAGTCAGAGAGTACTGCATTGTTTAATCGTCTGTGCAGCTCTGGTGTATTTAATTGGTTGCTAGAGAGTTACATGAAGTTACCTACTAGAGAAGGCAAAGCACAGTTGTAGAGGCACCATTGCATAGTTATAATTTTAAGTCTAATTCTTTGCTTATATTTACACTCTAGATAATTTAAGTAGAAGCTGCTGTGAACACGTTGTTTGGTTTGTCCACTAGATGGTGCCAAATACTTTCTGATTAATAGGCAAGCGTTTATTACCAGAATCTTTAAACGAAGTTCTTTGTTTTTGTATCCTTGTCCTCTGTTTGTTTTCCTTTACCATTCCTGGTCGATGCAGCTCTAGATTTTATAACTAAGCTTCTCTATATGCATCAGTACACTACAAGCTCAGTGGGAGCTATGTATGATTATTCTTTTTGGATTTACAGGGGTACGGATAGTAATTCCTTGGGAAAGAAATGAAATTAAGCGATAGGAATCTCAGCTGAGACAGTTCAGTCTCACACAGTTTTGCCGGGGTTTTTTTGTTTCTTTTTTGGTCCTTTTTTACTAGTCTAGTTAATCATTTTGGCATATTGTACAGCATGTACAGTCTATTCAGACGTACGATTCACAGTCTATGAGGCAGCTTTAGATATGAGCTTTAACTGAGCTTGCAGTAGGTTTTAAAAAACTCTTTTGGAGCCACCTTTATATTTGGAACTACAAGGTTCTTTATGGGAACATAGTCCCTAACAGGATCCTAAGCTTTGTTCATAATAGTGTTTGTCTTTCGGGAGTTTTCTTTTTATTAGATTTTCGAGACCTAGTCAATGCCAGGATGTACAAATTCTCTGCTGGGAAGTAGGGTGCTTATTTTATTTTCCGTTTATATGCTCACAGAGGGAGTTTTGTTACCTAGCTAGTGTTGAGTTATGTATATAACATCCCATCTTTTGAACCATTTTACACCTGGTGGAGAGGAGGTCTATACTGGTGGGATAATGGAGGGTGTGACAGAAGTTATTCCTTATGTTTTTCCTTTTAGAGGTTGGGAGGTGTTAGGCAGTGCTCTCCCTTTGAGAGTATCATGAACCATGCAGTAGGGAGGGCTTAGGGCCCTGGTAAGGAGATTTGTATATAGTTCAAGGATTTTGTTAGCTAGTTTAGTTTTAGTGTGTTTGGGGATATTTTTGGGTAGACCTTTTTTTCTTGGGGTGGTAGAAGTACAGCCCTTCAAACCATTTCCACTACATGGCACAACCATGTATTAATCTATGCTCAACAGTCTGAATATTCTTTCATGAAACATTAATGGGGGGAAGACAACAGGAAAAAATATGTTATTCTAAACCATCTTGCTAAATTTGACCCTATGACAGTGTTTCTCCAAGAAATGCACATGCTTCCAGAACAGCTAAAGTTCTTTAAAAAGAGCTGGATGGGCCAAGTTTTTGGAGCGGGATTTAACTATAGTAAGAGGGATGTGGCCTTGTTGCTAGCCAAAAAACTACCCTTTACTCCGGTAGATACTGTTAGTGATCCTGAGGGGAGGTTTATCTTTGTTGTAGGTAAATTAGGAAACCTTGATATAGTATTAGGATCAGTTTATGGCCCTAATGTGGAAACCCTTCCTTCTTTACAATTTAGCACTGGTATTGGCTCCTTTTGCAATATCCGATTATAATTGGTGGGACTGGAATTTAGTTCAAGTAAATGATCTGGACCGTGCTTATCTTAGAGGGTGGGACTATCCTCAGCTCAAAAGGCTTTAGGGAATTTATTCCGCATTGGGTCTTATAGACCCTTGAGTTACTTAATCCATCAGGTAAAGAGTTTACTTTTTTCCCAGTACACAAACGCTTTCTCGTATTGATTATTTCTTAGTCAGTCATCAGCTAATTTCATGTAAGACCCAATCCAAAATACTAGCTCGGTAATTTCAGACCACTCTTAATACTAGTTCATTTAGAAATACCCAACGCTCCTATCAGGTCGCATACGTGGTCATTAAATAATAGTTTATTAAAGGACAAACAAATTACTTTAAGAGTCCAACAATTTTGCAGGACTCTATTAGGTTAATTATAAATCAATCCCTGCTGTTGATTTGGTCTGGGCAGCTTTAAAGCTACATGGAGGGAACTTATATGTATTGCTACAGTACAAAAAAGAAAAGACTAGTAAAACTAGTAACTGTTTGCAGAGATTAAGAGTTTGGAAAATAAAGGACTGGACAACCTTTCGCCTTTAGAAGACCAGGAACTCACTAGGCTAAGAGCACACTATGCAAGTATTTTACTAGAGAAAGTAGAGAGGTTGTCTTCTATTAAAAGCTTTTATATTGGCCAGGGCAGTAAAGCAACAAACTACTTGCCTGGCAATTAAAACAACAGTCAACATCAAAATGGATTGCAGTCATTAAACACCCTCAATCAGGTTCTCTGGTGGTTAGTCCACCGGAGATGTTAACTCTCTTTAGAGAGTATTATAAGGCATTGTATTCCCCGGACCCGTTATTGGGTGCTCATTATGAAAAAATGTCAGCATTTATAAAGAGAGCAGATTTGCCCACCTTATCGGGAGATAGCCAGACCCGCTTAACAGCCCCAATCACTGTGGAGGAAATCTCGGCTGTGATCGATTCTTTAAAACCAGACAAGGCACCGGGCCCAGATGGTTTTACGGGCCTGTTCTACAAAACTTTTAAAAAGTATCTTACTCCTTTGCTGCTACAGCTGTATTATCGGAGTTCCTTCCCAGTTCAGGACCAGTCATTATTTGAGCAGAATAATTCTCTTGCCTAAACCAGGGAAGGATCCCACAGTGATTAGCAATTACGCCTATTTCCTTGCTGACTACTGATGTTAAAATATATGCAAAAATTTTGGCCAACAGGTTGGAGGGAGTATGGAATGTCTGTTAAGCCCGAACAAGCAGGGTTTGTGGTGAGGTGTACTTCATCAGATCATTTTAGGAAACTATTCCACCTGATTTCTGCATCCATGGGCCCCAAGCTGGAAGCTGTCTTGGTGTCCCTGGATGCAGAAAAAGCGTTTGATAGGGTAGAGTGGGTATACTTGTTGGAGGTCCTGTCAAAATTTGGTATTCCACAGTCCTTTGTTGATCAAATCTGAGTTTTGTATCATTGTCCATCAGCAAAATTGCAGTGCAATAATCATATTTCAGATTCCTTCCCACTTTGTCGAGGCACACGGCAAGGATGCCCTCTTTCCCCCTATTTGTTCAATTTGTATATAGAACCATTAGCTAGAGTTCTCAATTTAGAAGAGGGGATAAGAGGTATACGGTTAGAACATTTGGAATTTAAGTTATCCCTGTTCGCTGATGATCTACTTTTTCATATTTCGAGCAGCAGGCAGTCCCTCCCCTGCGCCCTCCAAATTATATCTCAATTTAGTGAGTTCTCAGGTTACAAACTCAAAAAAAATAAAACTATAGTATATTCCTTATCTCCTCTTCTCACTATGGACCTAATTGAAAGTATGGGCCTCCAATGGGAGAAAGAGTACCTAACTTACCTGGGTATCAAAATTTCTAAAGATACTTCTAGACTGAAGGAACTTAATTTAGACCAATTAATAAAAACAACTAAAGAAGATCTGGCTAGATGGAATAATTTACCGTTATCCTTCTGGGGGAGGTCTAATGTCCTGAAAATGTCAATTTTGCCCAGATTTTTTTACCCCCATAATAATCTTAACATTTATCTCTCTAAATTTTTTTTTTTGTCGCTCCAGAGGATATGTTCAGATTTCCTATGGAAGGGGAAGGTCTCGCATAGGGCCTATAGGAAACTCCACCCGCCTAGGGCAATGGGGGCTACAATTACCAGATTTTATGTTTATTACCCTGGCAATTCATGCTAATAGATTTTACATTGGTTTACGTCTATGGCCAGTATTCTGGACAGCCCTTCCTGGTTGCTCTTGGATAACCAGCAGTCTTGTTCTTGTAATATGGCCCTGGTGGCTTTGTTGTTTAATCCATGGTCAAATATTCCACTAAAACTCAGAAACTCTCCTCTCTGGTGGGATGTGAGAGCTTTACAACAATTATGTTCTTTGCTTCAGATCCATACTACAAAAGACCTGAAGCAACCCTTGTTTAATAATCCAAACCTAAAAATAGATAAGAAAACAGTTAAAACCTTCCTTGGGGGATCTTATAATGAGTTATGCTTAACAGATTTTATTTCAGGGAACTCGGTGGTATCTATTTCTAACTTGCAAATTAAGTTCAAAGTGCCCTTGAAAAATCAGTTTCAGTTAATTCAAATATGTCAGTGTATTAAACATTTTCTGGGTAAACCTCCATGGTCGGATTATGCGGGGGAAGTTCTAAATAACCTTTGGACACTGTCTAGGGGTTGGAAAGCAATAGCTAAATTGTATAAGGGAATTATAAGGCACGTTGTGCTAAAGTTCTCCCCCATAGCTTATTACTGGAAAAATAATTATAACAAGGATTTTCCAGATAAAATATGGGAAACGATCTGGACTGACAATCATCTTTTAATTAAACAAGACCGACTGAGGAACATTCAGTTCAATATTCTTCACAATTTATGTTTTACGCCTAGTAAATTATACCAGATAGAGCGGCTGGCCTCTGCAGAATGTAAGGAATGTGGCACTGAATTTGCTACATTACACCACAAATTGTGGTCGTGCCCCAGAATAGCCAAACTCTGGGACATGGTCAAAAGGTGGGTGGCACCGTATCTTGGGTAAATTGCTCGTACTGATGAGGACACTTGTCTTTAGGTATGTACTCATCGATTTCACTTATTTTCAAAAGTGAGTTAGCATTGGTGGCTTTGGTCACAAAGCTGGTAATTTAGACATTGGAAGGAGGAATAGGAACCTTATTTTAGAGAATGGTGGGAGGAATTTCTTACCGCTTTAAATGTAGAAAGATGTGTAGCTTGGTTCTCCCACTCTGGTGAGAAGTTCCAGGAATGCTGGGGTGAACTTTTCTCAATCCTTAAGGATAAATTTGGATATTGAATTAGCTCCCTCCAGTCTCTTTCTCCTTTCCTCCTGTCAAGTCCTAGGACCCCTCTTATATATTTATTCTGTCAGGTGACTCTCTGTTAAGGTGATAGTTTTATCGCTGTGCTTAAATGGGGGGGCATAGTATCTTCATTCATTTTTTTCTTCGGATTATTTTATAGTTTTTTTTTCTCTCCTCCTTTTCAACATTTGATGTTGTAATGGTTAAAGGTTGTGCCATGAATCTGTACCTGAATTTTTACGTGAGTCCTTACAAGGGTCTAATTTGTTTATATAATATCTGTCATAGGTGCAATTGGGCTATGGTAGAGGGGCTGCTGCAGGGTGGGAGGGGTTTCTTATTCTTAGGTTTTTTCTTTATGTTGCTTTTGATTATTGTAATATGAACATGTCTGTGTTTGCCTAGCCATGATGGAATTTTGTTTTGTGCTTTTCTTATGTGCTTATGTTAAACCTGTTCTCTTGAAAATAAAGTTATTTGCAAAAAAAAAAAGAGGGTACTACCCTTGCCTGGGTGGCCAGTAGCCAGGCTGAGGGGCCTGATTCCCATTTAGCTATTATGGGGGGTTCTTTTCCAAGATAAAGCAAAATAGTGCAGTGTCTCCACCCAGAGTACATTTTAAGTGGGTTAGATTTTCAACAGTACAACCCTCTGGGATGCTGTACCAACCCACCTCTCACACAGTCACCCCAACACATGGACTTATCATAATCAAACCCCCCAATTTTAACACCTTGATTTAAAGACTTGCGCTAATACTATGCTCACTAAAAACATGCTCAAGAGTCAGAATGTTCCAAAATACTTATACCACATTTTATTTACATGGGGAGAGTAAGGACGGGTAGAATGGTGTAGAGGTTAAGCAAACATTTTTCATTTGGCAATTTGCATTAAGAGATTAGCATCTCAGAATAATCATTTCCCTTTCAATTCAAAACATATTTTATAGTTTGCAACCACAAGCCCTCTGGCTAGCTAACTGCTGCATATCTTTACCTTAAACAAAACCCAGCTGGTATCAGTCCCCAGTTCAGACAAAATTCTGCTATTCTGCCCCTGGGTACCCAGTACTGACTTGTTGCAGGCCTGTGGTACAGCTGGTTGGCTGGCATTTTTGCATTTGTTGGTAGTTAAATTAACTTTTAACTCTCCCTTGACTAGTCTTTCCACTACACCATTGATCATGCTTAACTTGAAAACAACTATTTACAGCCCCCAGGAGCAGGACAATCCCTGAATTTACACATGGTTCTGCAGCGAGTCACAATGGAACTGGGACTGTAGACCTGAGGTAGATGGAACAAAATCTTGGAACTGAAGAAGCTGGAGGTGAGTAGACATGCAGCAGGCACCTTGCAGCTTAGAACACTGGCACCTTTTTACTTGCTTGTAGGTTCTAGCAGCTTGTCCCCTTCAGCTCACTAAGCAGGCCAGACGCAGAGAGGATTTCCAGGCCAGAAAGGAACCCAGACCCTGGAGTGACCCCATGGTCCAGCTCCCCATTGAGTCCAGAGTTCTCTTGCACTCAGGCATGTGCCCATTACTCACTGTGGCCCAGTTGGCCCCACTCAGTAGGGTTAGCTGTCTCCCTACCTGGCTTCAGATTGCAGCTTGCAGTTGGAATTCATGGCATCTTGAGGCAGCAATGCTTTCTTTTGGACTTCACCTTGCTAGTGGCTGATGCCAGAAGCTCACAGTCCCTCACAGATTCACAGTCAAGTTGGCAAACCTTGTTTTCAGGTTTTTAGTCAGTTTTGGCTATTAAAGACACTTTCTAGCCACCCTGTTAGTATGGCAGCTGTGGTCTTTTTATACAGTACACAGTCTCTGGAACTCTCACTGAACACAGTTTCAGTGAGACTTGGGAAAATTCAAACTGTGCTCCTCCGAGGACCCAGAACTTGGCACTGACCAAACACACCTTTCCTTGACCAGTCCCTTGACACCTGAAACCACTTTTCCCCACAGTGCAGCTGCTGACAACCCAAAGAGGTTCACCCCTCTCTTGAAGAATACCTGATTTTACTGGCCAAGCCTCAGCGTGTCCAGAAGACTCCCATACCAAGTTTCCATAAACCTTTTCCATTTTCCTCAGACCAGAACCATCCATTTTCCTTTTCCTTAGACCAATGTCCTTCCCCTTTTTTGTGACGTTAAGTCCAACAGGGTACAGAAAGAACCTTTTTTGCTTTCTTGAACCTTTTATCCTTGCTTGTCAAGATTCGGGTGTAGAATTTCTCACTGCCCTTTCAAACTCAGATAAACATTTTCCTTTTGAACCTTTAGGCAAAACCTTTCACTGGGCAGCCCACAGACCCTGGGGGACAAGTGGCAGACAACCCCCAGGCAGGTCCTTCCCAATCCTTGCAGCACCATTTCTTCCGAGGGGCTGGAGCCCCCCCCCTCTGAAGTAGCTCCTGCCAAACTGAAGCCAGTACCAAAGTCCCTTGGGTTTTGGGAGTTCTCTGGCAGCTCTCCATGTGCTGAAACACTTGTCCTTTCTCAAAATTAATATGCATTAGCCTTTATTAAAAATACACTGTTTTCCTCTCCAGGACAATCCTTGCCATTAAAAGATTTTTCCAGTATAACGGTACAGGTCCTAAAAATATGGTTTAAAGTCGGGAAATTGAAAATCTTCCTCTCTACATATGAATATTGTAAAATTCTTTCTGAAGATGACTTGTTTCTTCCATCTAAATCTGATTTGACTTTTGCTAAGTGGCACCACCTTGGTCTGGAACACATATTTCAGTTTTTAGGTCACTGTGGTGTCCTGACATTTGAAGAGCTAACTCTTAAATACAACATTCCGAGCTCCGATCTATTTAGATATTTCCAAGTCAGAAATTATATTTTACGGAGTAGGGTGATCCAAGCCAGGACTGCATGCCTGACCCCTTCCCTACTCAAATTGTATATGGATCTTATCCAGGGGAACCACTGGGACCATTTAATAGGGTCCCTGTATAAAATCATGAAGAACTTAACCCCTGAGTCTATGGACTTGGTCAGATGGAGCTGGAATAAGGATCTTGGCCTGGAAGTTTCTGGGAGCAATGAAAGGAATCAGCTCTAGCAGTAGTAAAGATTGCTTCTGCAAATATATGGAGGAAATTTTCTTGAAGTGCCACTACAGATATTTCAGATCACCTGAGGCTTACCTACAAATATCTGTCAGCAAGTTATGGGAAATGCTGGAGAGGTTGTGGATGCTCTTTAGCCGACTTGGGTCACATTATGTGGGAATGTCCCATTCTCATGCCATTTTGGATGTATTTACAAAACTATATGTCAGATTGTATGGGGGAATCAGTTGCTCTTACAGTGGAAATGTTCCTATTACACATATACCCAGAACACACCCCATACTGGACTAGAACATTGCTCCCAGTCTACCTCCTAGCTGCAAAAAAAGCCATTACAGCCCCAAATGTGGCCGCTTTGCTGTTTAGCTCCTCCAGCCCTGCTCTGGACCAAAAACTACTGCAGGGCCAGATGGAGACTCCAGGGCAAACGGGACTTGGGCCAGCAGCAGGTGAAGTGTGGGAAAAGAGACTAGAGTGACAAGGAGCAATCTGGGAAGCCCCTGATGGGGTGGGGGGTATGTGTGTGTATGTGTGTGTGAAGGGATACAGATACAAATTGACTGATATTGAACATGGTTAAGCAACTGGTTGTTTTACCTTTCTCTACTTAATTTTCTCCCATCACACTAGGAGACAAGCTTTGGCTCAGTGTATCTTTCTTGGCCAAACATTTATTTTAAAATAAATAAAAAGCTGAGAGGTATGCAGAAGGGTTCAGACAGGTGACATGAGGCATTCTTCCCAATGTGAGACAGTTGAAAATTACTCAGAGGGTTTTTAGAGGTAAATGAGGAGTTTCATTCTTACTACCATATGGTGCATACTGGATTGCTATAGGTTCTGAATATTCTTGCTTTAATATCTGACTTTACCAAGAGAGTACATAGAAACATAGACTTTGATGGCAGATAAGGACCGCTTGTTCACCTAGTCTGCCCATTTCCTACCTACAGGATAAGCCACAGATCCTAGTTAACCAACAGCCAACCATCAATGGTGAGTGCTCTTCATCAAATACCCGATCTGTGGGAGGGGGTAAGGATGGTCAGAGAAGATAGCTAAGTAATGTACAAATCTAAATAATATCTAGAAGTGTTCCGTTATATTTATATTGGAACAAAATAATTTAAAGCAGCAGTGCATCGGAATTGGGCCAAAATGTGACCATATTTTTTTTCCACTATAGAAGATTTCAGGCATATTCCAGTTTTATATGGATGTAAAATATTCTAGTTACACAATAAATGTAGTATTTTATAAAGGTTTTATTTTAGCTTTTTCCTCAAGAAATAAAGTGACCACCACATTTGGCTAAGAAATATCATTGTTAGGCTGGCAAGGGTTAGGATCAAGAAAATTAAAACAAACAAACAAAAAACCTCATGGTATATAGCATAGGAGGTACATGGAAATGTAGATTTGATGGGTATCCTAATATTTTTATTAAATTGTAGCTGACAGTTTTCATTGCACTGCTGCTTTAAGGCACTAAGGGAGTTGAGAGAGACTGTTTATAAGTGTCCATATAATTAAAAAAGGAAGATAAGATAGCTGAAAATAATTAAAGCTTGTCTTCCACTATAGTAAATAATGTGACCTTTCTAGTCTGTGGCAATCAGAAATCCAATTTAGCTAATGCAAAAAAAAAAATTGGGTGGGGATACATCCTTCCAATGTATCAGTATAAGTTTTCTAGCATTAACTAGCATACTACTTACATGTATGGACATCTCCAACATAGTCTTATAACTACATCCCATTAATTGAATTCCTGGGTTGAAAGGAAAATACAAACCTAAAATGCTGGAAATAAATGTCTGTACGTCCTCCGAGTACTTCTGCAATATAGGACATTTTACAAACATATGGTATATAGAACTGAACCTTTCCCCATTTTGCATCTTGTGCAGAGAACTGAGAGAGGCACTTTGAATGTTTTTAGGTTAGAGCTTAGTAAACTCTATGGGCCAGATATTCAGAAATGCGCCAATGGCCGGCGCAAGTCTGGCACAGCACAACTTCAGTGCACCATGGTGCAATGAGTGCCATATTCAGAGGTTGCACATGCCCAAAATGTGTCAGCGCAACAGGGCTGAATATAGCAGGGATGCGCCATAGTGCAACCAGACTTGTGCCATGGTGCAACCAGATCGGTGCCATGGTGCAACCAGATCTGCACCATGGCGCAACCAGACATGCACTATGGTGCAACCAGACATGCGCCATGGCACATAAAGAGCAGCCACAGGCAATGGTGGGAGCAGAGCAACACAGGGGAGCACGGCACAGGAAGAGACCCAAGGACAGTGTCAGGGAAGCACAGTGGCACAGGCCACAGGTGGCCACTCACCAGCAGGGCACACACAGGTACCCAGACACCCCCACCACAGAACACAACAGTGGCACAGAAAGCAGGCAACAGGTGGCACCAATGGCCAATGGAGGGCCCATGGAGACTCCCGCCGCATGCTGTCCCCCACCCCCCCAGCAAGCCACACCCAGGACCAAGCTGCCAAGTACATACATGCCACACACCTGACAGCTGACCCATGGGCACCCCAAGGCACAGCCACCAACCAAAGGGCAGGACACCACCACCGTTAGACAGACCACAGCACACAGCAGTGTGTATTTAAACTAGCAATGTGGAGAGGTGCAGCACCCCATATGTCGAATGGGAAGAACACCCCTCCCCCCTCCGCTACTGGTCAAACAGGGATTCAGCATGCTTGCAGTTCATTTGCATCACAAGGTGAGAAAAAAGGTCCATCTCCCCATACAACGCACAGGAGAAATGCCAAACCTCACCCAACAATTAACACACCGAAATCTGGCCAATGGAAAATCATGTACACAAATGCTCACAGCCTGGGAAATAAGATCCCAGACCTGCAGGCAATAATGTCAGAGGCTAAACTGGACATAGTAGCAATTAGTGAGATGTGGTTTACCAGTAACCACACTTGGGAGACTTCAGTACCTGGCTATGTACTGTTCAGAAGAAACCAAGTGCAAAAACAGGGGGGTGGAGGCCTGTATGTCAATGAAAATATCAAAGCTACAGAAATTCAGAAAACACATAAGGAGCCAGAAGAACTGTGGGTCACCCTGGAAACAGGAAATGGGACAGCCATAAGAACTAGGGTTGTCTACAGGCCCTCAGGCCAGGGGGAGGACACAGACACATTACTGTTAGAAGATATACAAAACATGACAGCTAAAGGGGAGGTTCTGATAATGGGAGACTTCAACATGCCAGATACAGATTGGTCAATACCAGCAGGAACATCTGCCAGAACGCAACACATGGTGGATTCCCTGCAGGGGGAGGGCCTCAAACAACTGGTACAACAACCCACAAGAGACAGGGCTATCCTAGATCTAGTACTGACTAACAGGGAAGAGATCACAGATCTCCAGGTAGAAGGTCACCTGGGGACCAGTGACCATCACATGGAATGGTTCAATTTGGCCACTACATCTAAATCATCCCATTCCAAGGCAAAAATATGGGACTTCAGAGGAGCTGACTTGATAACATGGCCAACAGAGTTAAGCTAACCCTGGCAAAAAGAAACACAGGAGGGTACAGGCAAAGTGGGCAAGCATTAAGGATGTAATACTTGAAGCAACATCCCATTGTGTTAGACAGAAAAGGAAGTGCAAAAGAAGAAGGAAACCACTTTGGTTCTCAAATACAGCAGCAGAAAAGGTCAGAGCCAAAAGGCTGGCCTTCAGGAAATATAAGAGAACACAGCGGGATGAAGATAGGCAGGTATACCAAACTGCCCTAAGGGAAGCAGGGAAGGCAGTAAGGCAGGCATGTCCCAAACTGAGGAAACACTAGCACGAACAGTAAAAGAAGGTGACAAGACTTTCTATAGATACATTAGTGAAAGGAGAAAGTCCAGAGGGTGTATTGCTAAGCTCAAAGGAGAAAAGGGGGCATATGAGGAGGAGGACCCTGTAAAAGCATCTATCCTAAATAGATACTTTAGCTCAGTAATTACTGAAGAGAAGGTAGGGCAGGGCCCACAGCTCAGCACCATGGACTCAGGGGGGAGGGAGGTGAGCATTACTACCTTCACAAAAGAAAGGGTCCTACAAGAGCTCGCTAAGCTCAGGGTGGACAAGGCAATGGGACCTGATGGGATACATCTCAGGGTACTTAAGGAGCTAAGGGTGGAACTAGCAGAGCCATTAGCAGAACTGTTTAGTGAGTCTCTGAGCACAGGAGAGGTCCCAGAAGACTGGAGAAGGGCTCATGTGATCCCACTCCACAAGAGTGGTAGCAGGGAGGAGGCAGGGAACTACAGACCAGTCAGTCTTACCTCAGTAGTGGGCAAGATTATGGCGGCACTCCTTAAGGAAAGGATAGTGCAACACCTGGAATCCATAGGGACACAGGATCCAAGACAGCATGGGGTTACAAAAGGAAGGTCCTGTCAAACTAATCTCATAGATTTCTTTGACTGGGTAACCAGAGTGGTGGACCAAGGGGGAGCAGTTGATGTCGCCTACCTTGACTTCAGCAAAGCTTTCGACACTGTTCCACACAGAAGGTTGATAAATAAGCTGGGTAGGCTCGGGGTGAGTCAGAAGTTGGTCAACTGGGTGGCAAACTGGTTGACGGGCAGAAAACAGAGAGTAGTGGTAAATGGTATACAGTCAGAAGAGATGCAAGTCACAAGTGGGGTACCTCAGGGATCAGTCCTGGGGCCAGTCCTCTTCAATATCTTCATTAGTGACATTGCAGATGGACTAGAGGGTAAGGTTTGTCTGTTTACAGATGACACCAAGATCTGCAACATAGTAGATTATCCAGATGGGGTGGGCAGAATGAGAAGAGATCTGGATAAACTAGCAAACTGGTCAGAAGAGTGGCAACTGGAATTTAATGCAAAGAAGTGCAAGATCATGCACATAGGGAAGAGAAACCCTGAAGCCACCTGCAGGCTGGGAGGGGAGTTGCTTGAGTCACAAAGGAAGAAAAAGACTTGGGCATCATCATCACCGATGACCTGAAATCATCCAAACAGACCTCTAAAGCAGTAGGTAAGGCTAGGGGGATGTTAGGGTGTATTAGTAGGGGTATCACAAGTTGTAAGAGGGAGGTAATAATCCCTCTTTACAAGACACTGGTTAGGCCCCATCTGGAGTACTGCGTGCAGTACTGGAGGCCACACCTTCACAAGGACAGTAACCAAACTGAGGCAGCCCAGAGAAGGGCAACCAAAATGGTGCAGGGACTGCATCAGAAGACATATGAAGACAGATTAACGGAGCTCAATATGTATACCCTTGAGCAAAGGAGGGAGAGAGGTGATATGATTGAAACATTCAAACACCTTAAGGGCATTAATAAGGTGAAAGAGTCTAACATATTTCAATATAAGAAAAATAGCAGGACAAGAGAACACAGCATGAGACTAGAGGGAGGCTGATTAAGGGGGAATGTGAGGAAATTCTTTTCCACAGAAAGGGTGGTGGATGCATGGAATGGCCTACCTCAGGAAGTGGTGGCTATGAATACAGTGCAGGGCTTCAAACAGGCATGGGATAGGTATAAGGGAGCAATACAGATGAGTATGAATAGATGGGCCACTGACAGAGCAAAGGCTGATGGCACATTTATAAGGTAGAAAAAGAAATGGGCTGACTGGATGGGCCTTGAGGTCCTTATCTGCCGCCAACTTTTATGTCTCTATGTTTCACTGCAGATGCACAACCCGCACACCAACACATGCACTCCACACAGACACACACCACGCCACTGCAGCATGACTCCTCACGGCAGTTGCAAAGCAGACACCGACATAGGCAGGTAAGTCAAAATATTTGTATTGTAGACAACTATATACAAGTGCAATCAGTGGGAAATGTCAGGAAAGCGAGGGAAGGGGACAGGGAACTGGGACAGTAGAGTGGGAAGGGGGACATATGGGGGAGGGACAGCAGGGGGAGCAGGGAAAGGCTGGTGCTGGAACTAAGGGTGGCCACAGCCCACCGCCTGGCACCTCTGTCACCGCCGGTCTGCCAGGATGTGCCGGCGCACCCACCTGCTGGACTGCCTCCATGGTGATGGAAGTTATGAGTATGATCTGACGCTGCAGCCTACAGTACAGGGGCAGCCTCGACCTCCAACAGATTGCTATGACAAAGGACAGTATAGGTGATCAGTGCAAGGTCCCTAGGTACCATGGCCACCCACTGTGCGCAATGGGCAGTGGGAGCACACAGCCCTGGAGTACGGCCCCAGCCACCCACAGGGGGGTGGGCCAACGCCTGCCAGCAACCCAGCATGCCATGGCAGTGCACAGAAGTGGGCACTGCTGCCCAATGGCCACTCAACTGCACAGCGACAGTCAGAAGGCGCAGGGCACCAGCAGCACCATAGCAACACCAGTGGCAGCCAGGCACACACCCACTCCACAACAGCTGGTACACGTGTGCAATGGCCGGCCCACAGTGGCAACACACAGCTGCCACTGCACATGGCACAGGTGGCCATGGCCGCACCCACTCCCCCACCGACCACCCTGCAATGTGCATAGGACCAAAACAGTGCCTACCTGCCCTCTGCGGCCCCACTGGTGCCTGTCTCGCTGCTGCACCACCACCACTGGGTCCTGCTGCAGCCTGCTGGGCTGGCCTTGCTGCCCTTGCCCTGTGGTGATCTTCAGGTCCTGGGAATGGAACAAAGACAGTTACACATCAGAGAACACCCACAGCATGTGCCCACCACCCCCAACCCTGTGCACAGTGTGTGCCCCTGCCCGACATGTCCCACAAGGCTGTATCGCAACGCAAGCTGCGGCTGGCAATGCTGCTTGCTGCTGGGGTGCATGCACTGCAAGCGGAGGTGTGCCAGGCAGCCGAGCAGCATGAGAGAGGCACTGTGCAGCTCCTGGTGACTATTCAGCACTTGCAGGAGGACACGACTGCATCGCAAGGTCGCATAGCCAATGTGATCAGGGATGGCCTTGCATTGCTGGCTGCCACAGGGTGTGGCCAGCCACCTCGGACACCACATAGTTCACAGTCCACCCCATGATCCCTGTGGCGAGCGACACCCTCCTTGTCGATGCAGAGCTCTGCTGCTGGCATCCCAGGCATGCCTGGGGTGGGCCTCTTTGAGTGCCTACACACCCCTGTGCAGACCCGGTCACAGTCCCGCAGTACAACCCCTGGTGGGGGCTGTTGCAAAGAACCCCTTTGGCCGATGCGCAGTCTGTGGAAAACCTGATGTGCGTGCTGCCCTGGCTGCAGTCTGCTGCCACTGCCTGTGCACACATGGGCGGTGTGTGTGTGTGTGTGTGTGTGTGTGTGCATTCCACAAGTGTAGCTCCTGTGTGTCACGCCGCATGCTGCCTGTGTGCATGCCTGCCCGGCTGCTGGCCCATGTGGCATGGGCATGATGAGAGCAGATCTGCACTGGTTGTGCCGGTGCACCAGTGGATTGCATCTGATCCCCTCCACATGCCAGCAACTGGGCACATGTGTGTGTGTGTGTGTGTGTGTGTGTGTGTGTGTGTGTGTGTGTTGCTGTGCACTGCTGTGTGCAGTTGCATGTGGCTGTGTGGCACTGACACCCCTGCCTCTGCACCATGCCTCTGTGTGTATGCCCATTGTCATGCACGCTCCTGCCTGTGTGGTGTAGCTGTGTGTGTGGCCAGTGTGTGGGTGTGGCACCACCTACCTGCATGCACCATAGTGCTCCTGTGCGATGGTGTCCCTGTGCTGACATGACATCCTCCGTAGCTGGGGATCCCTCCACCGGGGGCTATGCACCACCCTCCGGCCCATTGGCCTCGTCATCTCCACTACTGTCACCCTCATCAGCCTCGACAGCTATCCCATGGTCAATGGCCATGTTGTGCAGTATGCAGCAGGCCAGGAATAGGCCACAGGCTTTCGAGGGGTTGTACTGTAGGGCACCACCAGACCAGTCTAGACAACAGAACCATGCCTTCAGCATCCCAAATACATGCTCAATGATGTTCCATGTGCTGGTGTGTGCCTCATTGTACCATTCCTCTGCTGGGGATGACGGGCACCGGTAGGGGGTGAGCAGCCAGGGCCTGACTGGGTAGCCACTGTCACCTGTGTGGATAATGGCTTGGTTAGCCCTGTGTCCTCTGTTGCTGCGCCCCTTGCCTATCCCTGGCACCCTTGCCAATGCTCCTGTCCTCCCCCATCCCATGCCCTGCTCTGCCTGAAGCCCTTTGCCCATCCCATACTCACCCACTAGGTGGTCCATGGGGATGTCCCCACACTCGAACCTGTGGCACAGCACAGAGCTGTGCCAGATACATGTATCATGTGCACTCCCAGGGTCTGTGGCAATGACATTGGTGATGCGCCCCTTGGCATCGCACACCACCTGGCAGTTCACACTGGGGAACCTCTTCCTGTTCATGTAGGCCACACCCTCAGGGCCAGGTGGCATGCGTATGCCCATGTGGGTGCAGTCAATGGCCCCAGTCATGCCAGGCATGTGTGCTACCCTGTGGAAGTCCTGCATTGTTGATGTACACTCTGCCTGTGTGCTGAGGAACTGGATGTATTCCGAAGCATGTGGCAGCAGGGCATTGAGGAACTGTGTGAGGAGGTGGGACATGGCCGACTGGGTTATGCCAGTAGTGTTCCCTGTTGATCTCTGGAAGGTGCCCGTGGCAAGCAGGCACATGACAGCTGTCACCTTTGTCTCCACAGACATTGCGTGGCTCTGTCTTGTGGATGCCTGCATCCCCTCACTGCACAGCTCACAGAGCTGCCTCAGAATGGCCATGTTCAGGTGATACTGGCCCACAATCTCTGTACTGGTGTAATTCTCAAAGGTGGTGTGGGCACGGTACCACCTGTTGCTGGCATACCATCTACGGTCCCTTCCATGGCCATGTCACTGTTCCTCCTGCCTCCTCACACCCTTCATTACGGCCTCCATTAGGAAGGGTGCACTGGCCATGACCCCCGATGTCCTGTCTCCCCCTGGGCAGTCAGCTGCTCTGGGCTGTATGCCACCCTGGTGTACTGTGTGGCACTTTGCCTGCCTCTCCCTTTCACTCTCTCTGCCCCTGGCTCACTCTCCACTGCCACCTCTGTCCCATGCCCCTGTGGCTGCCTGTGCCAGTCACTCTGTCCCTCACTGGCTCTGTCTCCCTTGCTCTGTCTCTTTTCGTGTCTCTCCTCCTTCTCTTGCCACTCTCTCTCTCTCTCTCTCTCTCTCTCTCTCTCTCTCCCTCCCCTAGTGCAAGTGCTGTCTGTGTGCTTGCGCCCTGTATTTATAGGCTCAAGTCTGCTCGGCGCATCCAGGATTTGCTCCACACTTGCGCCATGGTCCCACGGTTGAATATTGCACTGCACCGCATATTCATGGGCACGCCCCCTGCTCTTGTGCATGCATTCATTATAGTTGCACATTGGTGCAATGGGACTTGCACCATGCAATGGCTCCCGCTGAATATCGGTCTACAGTTGTGCCGGTGCAACTCAGTTGCACAATATCCCGGCCTATGGGTTACATTAAATTGGATTTGGCACAGTTTCACATTTTTTAAAACTCTGCATGGGGGCTTCCAATAATAACTTCCAAGTTTCATCACTCATAGATGTTCCTAATCCCCTAGTCTGAATTTGGGGCAAGTTGAATTTTTATGTTTCTGAATTATCTCACAGATTTTGCTGAAAAGTTTAACCAGTTGCAAATCTTCAGTATTTCATAGGATGTTTAATAGCGATATATTAAGTAATTCCCCATTAATCAACATTTTTAAATGAAATGTCTTACTTGTAAGACAACTAATGTCCATTTTGTAAGCCACAAGTTTGCCTAAAATATTTAAAGGTTAACAGTTTCTTGTTTCCAAAAATTTTCCAGTTTCCATGATTCCCATTTCTCTCCATATTTGAACAATTAGGCCATCTCTGGTGTTTGGAATTATTGGGTTATTTTGCAAAGGGAAAAAGTAAGAAAAAAATTCTGTAATAGCCTACAATTATATACAACTCCTTCCAAGTGCTTACTATAAACAAAGAAAAAGGGGAAGGATCTTTCTCAGCTTTCTTTATATATGGTTCCATATACAAGGCATTCTTAAATGGTTCCACATACAAGGCATACTTAAATGCCTGTGTTTCTAGCCTATCTTGTTCAAGTTGTACTCTGGCAGGGATGTTGTCATTTCTGTGGGAAATCGAATAAAAAACTGGTTAATGGATAGGCAGCAGAGAGTGGTGCTAAACAGCACACACTCTAATGAGCAGTGAGTGACCAGTGGGGTGCCGCTGGGCTCAGTACTAGGACTGGTCCTTTTCAGTGCCTTCATAAGTGATGTTGCAGAAGAGCTGGAAGGGAAGGAGTGCCTTTCTGAAGACGACACCAAAATCTGTAATAGGGTGAATACTTAGGAGGGGTAAAGAGAATGAGTAGGTACCATAGAACATTTAAAAAAGTGGTCAAGGGTTTGGCAACTGGGATGCAATGCTAAAAAGTGCAAAATCATGCACCTATGGCATAGAAACCCTGGAGCTGTGTACAAAATGGGGGAGTTACTGATGGTCACTAAGCAGGAAAGATACCTCGGGGTTATAATACCTGATGGCCTCAAAGTGGCAGGGCAGCGTGGCAAGGCAGTAGGCAGGGCCAATGGGATGCTGGGGTACATAGGGAGAAGTATCACCAGCAGGAGGAAGGAGGTGGTGTTACCACTGTATAGGTCATTGGTGAGACCCCACCTGGAGTATTGTGTCCAGTTCTGGAGGCTGGACCTCAGAAAGAATATAGATAGGGTGGAGATAGTCCAGAAGATGGCAACTAAAATGATGCATGCTGGGGTTGCATGAGAAGCCCTACAAGAAGAGACTGAGGGAGTTCAACATGTACACCCTAGTGGAGAAGAGCGGAGCCATGATAGATACTTACAGGTACCTCACAGGGGTGAATGGGGTACAGGAAGGAAGTCTGCTTCAAGTGACAAAGTGCAACATGACAAAAAGGCATGCAATGAAGCTGGAAGGAGGAAAGTTTAGGAAATATGTGAGGAAGTACTACTTCATTGAAAGAGTGGTGGAGATCTGGAACAGTATGCTAGATGAAGTAGTAGGGGTGAAAACAGTGGGTGGCTTCAAGCATATCTGGGATAAACATAGGGCAATACTGGGAAATAGGCAGGGGGTGGGTCGCCGGAGACTAGGTAGGGTCTGCGGTGACAGAATAGGCAGGGAACATCTGTGCAGACTAGGTGGGCCAAGCAGTCCTTTTCTGCCAACGACATGTATGTTTCTATTTTTCTACTACCTGAATTAAATCAGAGGGGAGTTGGTTCTACTTGGCAAGCAAAGTTGCCATATAAGTTAAGCACAATACCTTTGTTTTAAGAGCTCAAATAAGGTTGAGGTGCCTGGATCAATATCTTCTGTTGGGATTCATTACCAGTTGTTATGATGAAATAAATTAGGTAGTCCTCTACCTGTGGAAGGATTAAGTGGGCTAAATTGCAACCTAGTACTTCCTGAGAATCCTTACCAACCCATTGAGGTCCCCACTGGAACAGCCCTCCAAACTCCCATGCAAAGCAATAACAGTTTTGCCCAATGGTAACTTAAAGCTCTACACATAACAAGATAGTGAGGAAGTAATTCAATCAAATATGAAGGGATTTATTGAGGGTCAGGAACAGGGTCCTAGTGGAAAGAACAGCAAGTATTAAGGCAGACTATCTATCAGGGCCGGATGAAGGCATAGGCACCATAGGCCCGAGCCTAGGGCCTCTGCATGCTAGGAAGCCCCCAGCAATACCCAAAATATATTTATTATATACCCTTTTCTTTCTGCCTGTGCTGCATTTCTTTTTGTAAAGGACTCATCTGCTGAAGAATCTGAGCAAGGTAGGAGGTGAACTGTGATATGACTCACCTCCCTGATTAGGTGTTAAATGCAGCTGATAGCTTCAGGTGGCCCCTGCCAGGCTGACATTAAGGTGTAAACAGGCTAATTATCTTTGCTTTGTCTCCCACCCCCTGTTGTTCTACATGGTAAGAAATGGCTAGAAAGATCCCTGTCTGGGACTGGTGTTCCTGATAGGGAGTGTGACTGACATGAATCTTAAATGGGGGGCCCCCTGCAGTAACCTGTTGACTACTTACCTCATCTTGTGTATTTATTGGGACCACTATTATTCATATTGGAAGGATCAGAGAGTCAGCAGATCCTGCCTATTGAAGATCCTGTTCCAGCATTGGAGAGGAGTTGAGAGCTGTGCCGCTGCTGATACTTACAGTGTCAGATCCATGTCTGCCAGAGCCAGAAACCATAACTGACCACAACAAGTAACCAGTGAGAGAAAACTGTCAGCCAGGACCAGGATGAACCAGAAAAGTCATCAGGACTCAAAGAAACCAGCATGCTGCTACAGTAGAGAGTCAGGGGCAGCTCCAGGCACTGATTTGCTTCATGTGTAGAAAGCTTTACAGACTAGTATATAAGCAGAAGAGGAAGGAGATGAAAAGATTAAGTGCTATCTAGCTCTACTAAAAGGGATACAGTCTTTTAATTCAGCCCCTATTTTGATTAAAAAAATACTAACTCCTCTTTCTTTTTGTTTTTGGGGTGAGCAGGCAGGGGGGTTCTAGAAAGCGAGGGACAGAGGGAAGAGGTAAAGCCAAGTGGTTTCCATTCATTAAAGAGAGAGAGAGAGAGAGTGTTAGAGCTGATCTGCTGGAGGATTTGAGAAGGTTCAAGGTATTTTTTTGTAAGTACTTGACCCCTCTCTTCTTGTCTCTCTCTTTCACCATTGGCACAACTTCAGCTCCCAGTCCTGACCCCTCTGTGGTTGCTGGTCCAAGATGGTGAGGTCTATGCCTGATTGGTTGCTGTTGGCCATGGTCATTGATATTCTAGGCCACATAACTGGGGAGACAAAGCAAGTAGTGTGCAGAATACTGCAGGGGCCCCCATTTAAGAGGCAATGGGCGTAGGACTGAAAGTAGGACTGCAAGGACTGCTGATTTGAATATCATTTTTTATAACTTAAACTATATGATTACATACAACCAAAACATTTGATAAAATGATATGCAGTTGTGTGTACCCTTAATTCTATCTCAATGTCAAGATTATTAAATTTTTAATTATGTGTGGTTCATAGCTCAGTGCTTGTGCTACGTACTGTAATTGGATAATGAAGGTTTGTGCTCGGATACAGAGGCCAGATAGGTAAATAGGACATTCCTCGTCAGATATGTAGCAGTTTGAATTGATCAGTGCTTAGGTACTTTGAACATTGTTATATAGTCAGCAATTATAGTACAAATGAGCTGGATAGTCTCATGCAAGGTGCTTAGATGCTTGAGCTGATGAGTAACGTGTTATGATTTGGTATTGGTTTGGTCTTACTCTGTATCCCACCATAAAGAATGCTTAGTCCAGTATTATGAGACCCCTTCCCAGTGGGATAAGAGCACCAGAGAAACAGGAGGTGTCAGGGGAGGATGGAGGGTGAGTGTGACTCGCTCTAAGCAGAGCGGATGTAGCCTGCTAGTTAAATAGGATGTGGGAGGGAGCTCTTCCCCCACATAACTACAGGCAATAGCCTTTCATTTATGTGTGGTTCATAGCTCAGTGCTTGTGCTATGTACTGTAATTGGATAATGAAGGTTTATGCTTGGATACAGAGGCCAGATAGGTAAGTAGGACATTGCTCGTCAGATATGTAGCAGTTTGACTTGATCAGTGCTTAGGTACTTTGAACATTGTTATACAGTCAGCAATTATAGTACAAATGAGCTGGATAGTCTTATGCAAGGTGCTTAGATGCTTGAGTTGATGAGTAACGTGCTATGATTTGGTATTGGTTTGGCCTTACTCTGTATCCCACCATAAAGAATGCTTAGTCCAGTAGTATGAGACCCCCAAAAAGAATAATAATGTTAATTGATTATCTCCTCCAACTCCAGAGAGTATGACTAGTAGCACGCAGGAGAGGAAAAACACTCTTTGAGGGAAACCTCTGAGGACCCTCGACTACTGACCCGTCCATCCTTCTGGGCATACTAAGGGAGAATAATCCTAATTAACAATATTAAGCTAATTCGAGTTCCAAAGTTCAAGATTCTGATCCATGAAGCGAAGCTGAATAAGTACAGAATATTCCAGCTGGTGAATGTAGCAGCATCCTATTAGCAAATCCAAGTCCGAGAATCCATGTCCGGAGCAGAATGGTGGTAGAGTGGAATCCATGGTCGATAATGATGGTTTGAAGTGTCGAAGTTACATTGGTGAATGTTCTGGCAGTTGAGGGTGGCTTCTATAAGGAGAACCAGTTAATCAAAAGGCTAGGTGTCCATGTCCAGTGTAGGAGGAAGGTAGTTCATATTCTTCTTTGCAAGCTTTGGGACTGAAGGCTTTGGTGATGAAACATAAGAAAGGGCGCATGCTGGGTGATCTGGAGAGTGCGGAGCAGCAGGAATCTCTGATGGAGTGGAAGCAGATAAGTGAATAGGTACATATCTTTGTGAGAATATGGAGACATAAGTGAAATGTCACCTCCAGATCTGATGGGAAGTAGGTTGTGTAATAGGGAATCGATCTTGATGAACCTCTAGGCCCTGTAAGGGCAAAGCAGGTAATAAGAGCAAGTAGTGTAAATAAGTGGACCTATACATAGGTCAGTAGTAGTAGTAAGTAAAGCTGCATGATGCAGATATAGTAATGGAGGAGTAGTACTGCATAGGTTATGTTAGGTATACAGCGAAAGGCAGGAAGAAATGGTAAAGCTCAGGAATCAAAGAGCTTCATCTGGTGATCCAAATAGTTGTGTAATAATGGAGATAACTACAGTCCAAGCTAGAATGGTACAATATTAGAACTGACTTGGCAAGGATAGTCTCAAGGCACAAATAGTCGAACTTCTGCGTCATAAATGGTGATGATTGAAGAGGCTGAAGTTGAATAAAGTAGCGTTGTCCCAAGGTCCAAGTAGCCGTTGGGCACAATCTTGAGAATTTAGGTCTTTTGGATAATTTCAAAGAAGTCTTGGTAGGAGTAAAAGTAGTAGTAATTCATATGACTGAAGTGGCAAGGCAGAAGCATTCAAGAAACAGATGATGTATGGCTAGACAATCCTGGACATGAGTCCATAGTAGAATGGAGCTCCTAAGGCTGACAGACATGGTGGCAGGCAGGCATATAGTAGAATGTGTGAACCTCTGGGTCCCGAAGCTGGGCGAGGCAGGTGTAGAGTAGAAGTAGTTAACCCCCAGGCCCGATGGTGAAGCAGGTCATGGAGCAAATGATTAAGGTGTAATATATAAGATCAAGAGATCTCTGGGCTCGTAGAGCGCAGGTCTTGGAAGTACGGTATGGTGAACCTCCGGCCTGAAGAGGCGAGGCAGGTTTTAGAGCATTGGTAGATGAAGTAACAGTAATGTTGAGCTGCATGAAAGCAGAAATAGCAGTTAAGTAGTAAGGAATAGATTATAAATGGTATTACAAATGGTAGCATATCCTGAGTCAGTTTGGTGTTGAATAGTAACATGGATTGAGGTGGAATTTTGAAAGCTGTGAAAGGCGTTGTAGACTTTTGTATGCTGAAGATTGAGGTTGGATAGGATTGCAGTGAAGATGCTTGGGTGGATGAAATGACAATTCGACCAGAAGTAAGGATTCTGAGACTGCAGATCAATGTTTTAGGGATCGGTTAAACTGAGGAAGGCAATTGGTATAGAGTTCAGCAGAGTGTTCTGGCAGAGATGGTAATAGTAACTCCGAAGGAGGTGTAATAGCTTGGCAAGAAGCATCCAAGGGATTGAGGTGAATGTCTTAGTGTACTCCAGAAATAGTGCATCAGAAGCAAAGGTGTAGGAAGCATGATTTGGAGGTAAGTCCAAATAAATGAAGGAGCTCCATCAGAAGCATCATGGATTGAAAGGAAGCTAAGCCCAACGAGATAGGAAGTGCTGCTAGACCACGTGTATGTCAGCCAATGGACTGTAGGAGGTACGTTAACTGCTTATGTCAGCCTGAGGAATAGAATAGTAGTTGAACCCAAGAAGGCTAGCCTATATCTGGACCAGGCAATCTGCTAGTAAGGTAAGGTAAGTGCAGGATGTCAGCTAGCCCCACGTAAGCTAGCATGCACAGCTGGACCACACATAGGTCAGCTGGTGAGGTAAGTAAAGAGGCAATGAAGCCCCATAAAAGTAAGCCAGTATGGCCGGACCACACGTAGGTCAGCTGGAAGGGAGGTAGTAGTAAAACTCCAAACAAAGTGAAGCAATGGAAAGCATCCAGGGACAGCAATGTAAAAGTCTACAGTGATATCCTAGAGAGTGCCCAAACCCGATGGCAGGCTCGGACAGTGATCCGGAGAAAGGATCTGGAACAGAGCGCTGAAAGCGATGCAGGGCGGATGGCTAAAATGCATGGTAGAAATCCAGAGGTCAAGGCAATGAAGCAACTAGGCCAGTACAGGTAGCAATGTCACAGGAATCAAGTTGTAATGGCAGAGACGGGATGCTACAGCATCAGCAGCTGCACAGCTCACCAGGCGAAGCCCTGAGGCCTGTGGGATAACCAGACCCTGCATAGGCCAGACAGAGGAAATATGAATAAGGTAGAAATGGAGTAGGTTGCCGTGGGCATGATATGAAGTATAAAAGAGGAGGAAGGCCTTGACAGTGTGCTTCCAGTGGGCTCTAAAAAGGGGTAATGTAATTCAATTACGTCAGTGTGCTGTTACAAGGAATTCCTAGTAGCCAGCCATATAGTATCAGAATGGTAAATGACATGCAGCTGATCACAAAGTAGAAGACTTGTTGTAGTTCGTGCGTGAGGGACAGAAATACAGATAAGCATAGGTGAAATGGCTCCAACATGCCCCCATCCATTGTCCAGTAAACCAAATAGTGAGTGAGCTTCACTAATAACTGCTTTGTGGTTAGGGTATGCAAATAAGTTCATAGAAACCCATAATGCACTATAGAAGTGTACCCAAAGGAAACAGTAACTGCTAAGTATGAATGGAGCTGCATTCAAAACACACCATGAAGCTCAGTAAGGCCAGTCTCTCCTTGACTTATGGGAGTAACACAGTCGCAGTGCATGTAACTGGCGTCTGCTTCATGATTGCCTTAGGGTTGGAACCCAAACGTAGACCAGCCAGGGACATTGAAAATGAGGAGACATGAAAAGGAAAGAGTGCTAAAGTATAGTGCTGAACTGCACTAGGTAGAAGGAGTTCCAGATGCTAACAGGGCCGTGGACGGTAGCAGGGGAAGCCCCGAGGCAAGTGGGTAAAGACGTGTGGCATACCGAGCAGGAGGAATCCATCTGGGAGCCAGGGAAGCGGTATGCAGAAAGCGTAAGGGGAAAGCAATGTCGTGGTGAACAGCAGGTGCATGAGTCCAATGGGAAGGCAAACCAGTAGAACAGGAGCATAATGTGGGCAGGATGCGAGGGTCCAAAGGAGCAGGATGGGGAGGCAGAGAAAATCCAATGGAGGCACGAAAGCAGCAATGGAAACGAACTATGGTGCTACAGCTGGAGGTTAGGCAGAACCCCGCCCAAAGAAAAAGGAGAGAAGCAAACGGGAGGGAGGGTAGGAAGAAAAACAAGACGGAAGGCAGGAGAGGCATGGGGAGGGATGAAGGAGGCAGAAGCCAGCCCCAGCACACAGCACTGAGCGAGCGCAGTGAGTGCGACTCGCTCTAAGCAGAGCGGATGTAGCCTGCTAGTTTAAATAGGATGTGGGGGAGGAACTCTTCCGCTACATAACTTCAGGTGATAGCCTTTCATTTATCATAGTCCTGTGAAACTGGCTCACTGAGAATCAAGTCTTACTCTTAACATAAAAGATTAACATTGCAATTCAGTATGCATGTTTTATATTTAATTTCACTCCTAAAATCAAGAGATCTACAATGTGTTTCAATGGTACAGTTAAAAATCTTATTCTTGCCTGGCCCATCAGCACAATGGAAGCGCTTCCATCAGTGGTGCCAATGACTAGGGTTTAGGAGCGGACCTCGGATGTTGAAGGGTTGGCTGTGGGGGGAAGAGGCTGTGTGTCCTAAGGACTGCTCACCTTCTCCAGGGAGGGAAGGACCTCGGTTTCCCGGTCCCTACCAACCCCTAGCATTGGCAGGGGGATGTGGCAGTCCGGGACACACTGGGGTCCTGTCAGGATGGGGATCAGTGAACCTCTGCACATCAGGTACAAGAGCATGCCTGTTCATGTGCCAAGGTCATTGCAAGCTTGGCCCTGCTTCAGTCAGGTGGGGAAAAACTCCTCAATGTAAGTCCCTTGATGCTGGATTCTGGTATGCTGGAACCTTAGCAGATGAGGGAGAGGGGGTGATCCATGATTCAGGTGAACGCATAATAATGAGCCCAATCCACAGTGAAGACATATCAGCGAGTACCGCAATGGCAAAACCAGCATTCCATTTCCCTGAGGTGCTACAACCTCGGAGTTAGATATAAAATAAAGGGGGAGGGTGCAGGGGGGCAAAGTCCCCCACAGAAAAACATGGTCACCATTCCAGTCCTCACTGTTGTGCCTTTACTGATATGGGCTCTCTCATTTGCGTTCACCCATATCACATGCCACCCTCCCCCAGTAGTCCGAGAGTGAAAATGAAATGCATTAACAAAAAAATAAAAATCTTACTCTTTCTTTTTCCCTCATCTCACTCATTATAAAGTTCTGACCTTGATATACCTCTATTTTCTGGGTGAACAAATGAACATATTTCCAGGATCCCATCAGTAAATCTAACAATTTATTGACCCTGGCTTACTTATCAATAACAGAAGTGATTGAGCCTAGGAATGATTTCTTCCAACAGTCACTTGCTTTGCAATATTATCTCTACAGTTCATGACTCCTCTAGTAAACCACCACACCACCCATGACCTAGCTCCTTTCAGAGACTGGTCCCTACACTACCCAACAAAGCTCCCACATCTTGGGTCAGGACAGCATGAAAAGCCAGCAAAGTACAGCAAAGAAAAGGGCTAGTCAATCATTTTTACACATGTATTAGGGTTATTAGGGTTCTGTTGGATGCAAGGTTTTATTAAAAAAAAAAGGTACTGACCAGAGTTGTTTTGGGCTATAGTGTGAAATTTGTGACCCCTCAGGATGAACTACTGCCTTCCAATAGTCATGTTGCCCTCAGCCTTCAGCTGTGGGCAATCTAATAATTATCAGGCAACAGTCCATCCCTCGGGATCAAAATGTCCCCACTATAGCCCTTGACTATAGTTATTATTTGTATAATGTATTCATTGTAAGAAAAATATGTAAATGTATACAGTAGAGTTGAAGAACACACAGCACACAAAGTAAGAAAATGAAAAATATTAAGGTTTAGAGTCTCTGAAGTCTTGCAGAATTGGTGGTGTGATGTTCCTTGGGGTTGTCAACCCTAATGCCCATCTGCTCCCCCAGACTCCTGTCTAAAGCACATGGTACAGGTCCAAGCTCATGTCTCATAGGCATATTCTCATTGAGGTACAGAAGCCTTGTCACAAATGGCCAACAGAATTAGTCATAGTTTTCTTCACGCAGGACTTGCAGTGGTACACCACACCACTGATTCTCCAAGACTCCAGAGACTCCAAACCATAATGTGTTTTATTTCCCTACTTTATCCCTCACAGGTAAGTGGCCTGACCGATCCTCAAGCTGCCATGGGATCGCAAGCCCTGATTGAGCTATCAATCTCCCTCATAGGCAAGCCGCCCGAATGATCTTCAATTCACCAGAGGATCGCAAGCCCTGACTGGGCTACCAACCTCCCTCACAGGCAAGCCACCCACCTGATCCCCAAGCTGCCAGGGGATTGCAAGCTCTGAGTGGGCTTCCAACCTCCCTCACAGGCAAGCCGCCAGACCGATCCCCAAGCTGCCAGGGGATTATAAGCCATGACTGAGCTACCAACCTCCCTGACAGGCAAGCTGCCCGACTGATCCCCAAGCCACCAGGGGATTGCCGGCCCTGACTGGGCTACCAAGCTCCCTCACAGGCAAGCCGTCCGACCAATCCCCAAGCCACCAAGGGATCACAAGCCCTGACAGGGCTACCAACCTCCCTCACAGTCAAGCTGCCTGACCAATCCCCAAGCCGCCAGGTACGGGAAAGACCTTAACCATTTTAAATTAAATTATGGTGCCAGACTTGCTCAGCATGGAGCAGAAGATGCTGTCTTGCTTGCCTCTCGGCTAGCAGTAGCTAAGAACTTAACTGGAGCTTAGCTCCTGCAGAGTTATCTTAAACTGAGCTTAGCTCCTGTAGTGCACAGCTTCCTTTTAATTTTAAATGGAGCTCAGCTCCTGTAGTGCACTCCTTTTAATTTTAAATGCAGCTTAGCTCCTGAAGTGCACAGCTTCCTCTTACTTTTAAATGGAATACCCAGCCCCTTATCTACCCTCCTCCTGTGAGATTCAATCCCTCCCCTGTTCTTTGTCCCTCTTCTGTTTGCTGTTCACTATTCCTTTCTCCTACTAAAATAAATAATTTTTTTCTCCCCTTCTCCTTAGGGTATTGCAAACCCTGACTGGGCTACCAGCCTCCCTCACAGGCAAGCCGCCTGACCGATCGCCAAGTCGCCAAGTATGGGAAAGACCGTAGCCATTTTAAATTAGACTTTGGTGCCAGACTCGCTCAGCATGAAGCAAAAGATGTTGTCTTGCTTGCCTCTCAGCCAGCAGTAGCTAAGGACTTAATTGGAGCTTAGCTTCTGCGGTGTTATCTAAAATTGAACTTAGCTCCTGTAGTGCACAGCTTCCTTTTAATTTTAAATGGACTCAGCTCCTGTAGTGCACTCCTTTTAATTTTAAACACAGCTTAGCTCCTGTAGTGTACAGTTTCCTCTAAATTTTAAATGGGACTCAGCTCCTGATGTACTCTCCTTTTAGTTTTAAATGCAGCTCAGCTCCTGTAGCGCTCAGCTTCCTTGTAAGTATTTTGTCCTGCCCACCACCCTGGATCAGCCACTTTTTCTTCTAACTCACACTCTATTTTTTCTTAAAGGGCAAGTGCCCCGCATCTAGTGCCATTTTCATACATTTCCTAATCTTTTAAAGGGGCAAGTGCCCTGATTCCAGTGCCTCCTTTATACATTTCCTAATCTCTTAAAGGGGCAAGTGCTCTGATTCCAATGCCTCTTTATCTATTTCCGAATTTCTTAAAATGGCAAGGGCCCTGAATCCAATGCCTCTTTTTCATATTACCAATATGGGATGCCACACCTTAAAACATTTCACCTTAACCTGCAACTCAGTTTATTCTGTTTCCTGGCACTACTTAGTGCCCACTACTCCCCAAACAACCCCGTACCTAAAACTAGTGCCTTCAACAATAACTATCACAATGCACCTTACTCACAGGTCCTTGTGTCTAACAATACCCTAATCCGTCAACACCTCTGTGCTGGAACTAACTACGCAGTTGATGTGGACCTTGCTAGGAATCTGAGACCACAACTCCATAGCTCCACTTATCTAATTATACTGGTGCGTGTTGCAGTCTACGCTATATCCCTGTATTGCTTCCATTCTGCCATCAGCACAAGGATGCCAATCCTACCCCCCCCCCAATACCTGGACTTATAAAGCTGCTCCTCTTGCTGCTACTCTGCTCTGGTAATGTGGAGTTAAATCCAGGGCCATTTGCTTCCGTCTCTGCCCCTGCTGACCTAACCCAGTTAAAAGGATTCCGCTTCCTACACATCAATGCATGCAGTCTATTGAAAAAAACTAGACCTTGTAGAGGCCTGGGTGTTGCATGCATGGCCAGATGAACTGGTGATTTCAGAATCGTGGCTAAGATGCTCCACCTCAAATCAAAGCATCAGCATCCCCTCATATATCATTTTCAGAGCTGAGAGACATAACAGGGGTGGTGGGATTGCAATATATGTTTCAGACAAGTTCTCAACCTCAACCATCGACTCCTCCTCCAAAAATAAGGAATACAAATGCCTAGTCTTAAAAGTCTCTTTATCTTCAAGTGAATCCATCTGTGTTATAGGCTGCTACAGGCCCTCATCAGCAGGCCTCGAATTGCTACACCACCTGCATCATCTGTTAAACTCCACGGACTCTGAAATAATAATTATGGGTGACCTCAATTTGGACTGGAACTCCTCTTGTTCCTAACCCCTCAAGGACTTCTGTGATGCTTATGGCCTACAACAGCTAATCTCTGATGCAACCCATCCCAGTACTAAAAACAATGCATGCAGTACACTCCTGGACATAATCCTTACTAACAAACCTCATAGAATCTCACATGTAGGAGTATTTCATAATGACATCAGTGATTACAGGGCAATAGCCTGTGTGAGGTACATGCCTGAAACTGCCTCAGTGTCAGGGTACACCTATAAGAGGAGTTATTGTAAATTTAACTCCTCTGCCTTCCTGTCTGACCTTAGCAGGATTAATTGGCAGGACTTCTATCTTGCCCCTAGAGTCTCTGAAGCCTATGTAATTTTCCAGGCCCTAGTTCCGAAATTGATCAACACTCATGTTCCTTTTGTTAATGCCAGAGTTAGGAAAAAATCCTGTCCATGGTTCAACAGCACTGTAAAAAATGCCCTATGCTATGGGGATGCCCTTTGGAAAAAGGCTAGGAAAACCAAGCTACATTCTGAACGGGCTGCATTCAGAATGACTAGGAATCAGTGCACTAAGCTAATCAGATCTGAAAAGGCTAATTTCTTTCAAAGTGCCCTCAAGACATCCAAGAACAACAGTGCCAAATTCTGGCAGATTCTAAAAGAAGTATAAGGACATAAATCCTTTTCTTCCTTACCATCCCAAATCCCCTTTGGTGACAATTAGAGATGTTGTGAAATAAAATTTAGAGGGTGAAATTGCTGCAAAATCAGCAATTTTGCCATGTGAAACATTTTGCGAAATTACACCATTCTACAAAATGTTTCACTGGGTGAGAAATTTCACCCACAAAATGTGAAATTGTGCCATGAAACATGCAATTTTGCCAAATTTCACTCAAATGTTATCAAATTTCATCTGAATTTTGCTGTTTCATGGGAAAAATTTCACATTTTGCAGGTGACATTTTGCACCTGCATAATATTTTGCGAAATGATCGAATTTCATGAAATATTTTGCAGAATGAAATTTTCTAATTGTGCATATCTCTAGTGACAGTACCTACACAAGTAAACATGATATCTTAGAAGCCTTCAATAACCACTTGGCCACAGCAGGCCTAGCTTTTGATACCTCTCCCTTAAGCAAATTACTAAATCAGCATATTACCAATAGTGCCCCTTGGCCCACACCACTACTCCCATCAACTCAGCTAAATTAGCAGTGTCAGTGGCTCAGTAGGTAGCACACTCACCTCTGAGGCCGGGAGATCAGAGGGCTGTGGGTTCAGTTCCCACATCTGGCACTTGGGTTAATATCCCAGTACTGACACTGTAGTGCAGCATGAGAGGGGTACTGCACTTCTGAGGTGCCGTCCTTTGGATGAGACGTTAAACCGAGGTCCCATCTGCCTGGATTGGTGGTAGTTCAGATGGATGTTAAAGATCCCATGGCACTTATCGAAAAGAGTAGGGGAATTTCCCTGGTGTCCTGGCCAAATTTCACTCATTCACTAAAAATACCACCAACAGCTTAATCTGGTTCAAGGTCAGTCGGCATTCATCTGTATGCCCCTCCCCCCGGGTCGTGCCTGAAAATAGGCAGGATTTGTCTAGTGCACTTACCCGGTCAACAAAAGCTAAATAAATAAATAAATAAATAAATTTAGCTTCACTCCCATCACACTTAAGCAGGCACCTGCTATTCTCCTTAGACGTTAAAAAAAGGTGCAGGGCTGATCAAATAGATCCCGCACTATTGAAACGTGGCTACTACCATCTAGCCCCACCAATCACCCACTTTTTCAACATGTCATTTAGTGAAGGAACACTCCCTCCAGTGTGGAAAACAGATCATGTTATCCCTCTGTTTAAATCAGGTGACACAAGTGACTTACACAACTACAGACCCATCTCCCTACTACCCATTCTGTCGAAGATACTGGAAAAACTAGTAAATTTGCAATTAAGAGAATTCCTAGAAAACCGTAACCTTTTAAACCCTCTTCAGGCTGATTTTAGGCCAAACCACAGTAATCAGCCAAACCACAGTACTGTCATTGCATTAACCAAGGTCACCAGTAATTGGCAAACTTCTCTCGATGCCAAAAATCACATAGATGCGCTATTTCTTGATTTAAGTAAAGTGTTTGATGTGGTGGACCACACTATATTACTGTCCCTACTGAAGTTCATTGGCCTAGACAAGACTGCCCTAAAGAGGTTTTCCTGCTACCTTGTCAGCAAGCACCAGCTAGTGAAATCGCATGGTGATTTCTCTCCGAGTAAATTCTGCTCAGAGGAGTCCCGCAAGGTTCAATCCTGGGCCCCTTACTATTCACATTATATATCAACAGTGTTGATCATAACATTAGTACAGTCAGTACACATCTGTCTGCAGATGATACTGTTCTTTATGTTGCTCGGCCTCCAACTGAGTCCACATGTACGGTTCTCCAACAAAAATTCAATACATTACAGAAAAACCTGCTCAAGTTAAACTGCTTCTCAATGCTAAAAAAAACAAGTTAATGCTTATCTCTTCTCCATCTAAACCTACATCCATAGGAGACCATGCAGCCCATGTAGGAATTACTACCATGATGGGTGAATCCCTGGAAATAGTGGACAAATTTAAATACTTAGGCTTTTGGTTGGACTGCAAACTCTCTTTTAACCCCATATTGATGAGCTTTCCAAAAAACTAAAATAAATGCTGGGATTATTTTTTCACATTAAAAGGTTGCTCACCACTGACGCAAAATTGAAGATGGTTCAAACGATGTTCTTCCCTCTTTTAGACTATGCAGACTTCCTTTATAGCAATTGCCCCAACACTATGCTCGTTAAACTGGATGTACTGTACCACAGGGCCTTAAAATTCATGACTGATTCACCGTACAAAACTCATCATTGCAATCTCTACGTCCAGCTAGGATGGACCTATGTCAATAGGGAGAAGTGCAGGGGTAAATGGAGAAAGTGACAAATGCAATAAGGACAGGGATGGGGCAAAAAGAGGTAAGGCCATCAAGAAATGCAGGGTAATGAGTACCAATGCCCATAGTCTGGGCAACAAGCTCCCTGAACTGGTGGCCTTGATGGAAGAGGGATGCCTGGATATCGTAACAGTCACAGAAACATGGTACACAGAGAACCATGACTGGGATGTTAACATACCTGGGTACACAACCTACAGGAGAGACAGAGAGAGGGCAGAAGGGGTAGCTCTCTATGTAAGGGAAGGGATAAAAGCAACTGAACAAAAGAGTAAACAGGGAGGAGAGGAGGCACTGTGGGTCACCTTAGAGACTGGAAATGGCACCACAGTCCACACAGGGGTTGTATACAGACCCCCATGTCAGGGGGAAGGAATGGACAAGGATATGACAGAAGGCATACTTAGGATGGCAGAGAAAGGGGAGATACTGTTGATGGGGGACCTTAATATGCCAGATGTTAACTGGAGCACCTTTGCTGCAACCACATCCAAAAGCAGGGCCATTCTTGATGCCCTTCAGGTGGCATGCCTCAGACAGCTAGTTTTGGAACTTACTTGTGAGGGAGCAATCTTAGACCTCATACTCTCAAATGGGGACAGTGAGAGGATCTCAGATCTAGAAGTGGGTAGCCATTTGGGAACAAGTGACCACCAAACAGTGTGGTTCATGATAAACTCAGCTACAGAGTCAAGCCATACAAAAGTGAGAGTTCTGGACTTCAGGAGGGCTGATTTTGGCAAGATGGGAGAGTGTCTTAGAAAAGCACTAGCAAACCGGCTAGAAGGAGGGGTGAAGCAACAATGGGGAAATATTAAAACTGCCATCACAGAGGCAACAAGCCTTTGTGTGAAGCAAATAAACAAATCAAAACAAAAGAAAAAGCCACTATGGTTCTCAAAAGAAGTGGCAGTGAAGGTTAGGGAGAAAAAGATAGCATTTAGGAAGTGTAAGGAAACACAGAAGGAGCAGGATAGAGAACTGTACCAGTTAAGGCAGAAGGAAGCAGGGAGGGTAGTCAAAATAGCAAAGGCACAAACTGAGGAAAAGATAGCCAACTCAGTTAAGAAGGGGGATAAAACCTTTTATAGGTATATCAGGGAGCATAGAAAGACAAAGGGAGGGATAGTGAGGCTGAATAGAATGTATGGTGGGTGGGCAGAGAGTGACAGTGAAAAGGCAGGGATACTGAATGAATACTTCTGTTCATTATTCACAAAAGAGGAAGTGGGGGAGGTGCCTAATCCAATTAACAGCAGCACTCTGTAGAGGGGGGTCAATCCCAGTCCTTTGACAGAAGAAAGGGTTCTGAAAGAACTCCTAAAACTGAAGGTGGACAAAGCAGTGGGGCCAGATGGAATTCACCACAGAATTCTAAAAGAATTAAGCAGAGAACTAATGACACCACTGACTACCCTTTATAACAAATCATGGGAGGATGGTGTGGAACCTGAGGGCTGGAAGAAGGCTGATGTGATTTCCCTTCACAAAAGTGGGAGCAAGACAGAGGCAGGAAACTACAGACCCGTCAGTTTGACCTCTGTGGTAGGGAAAGTGATGGAATCACTTCTGAAGGAAAGAATTGTTGAGTGCCTAGAGGCCAGTGGGGCACAGGACCCAAGGCAGCATGGGTTCACAGCGGGAAGGTCATGTCAGATGAATCTAATTGATTTCTTTGACTGGGTGACCAAAGTAGTAGACCAGGGAGGGGCTGTGGACATGGCCCACCTAGACTTAAGCACGGCAATTGACATAGTCCCACACAAAAGATTAGTAGTCAATTTAACCAGCCTTGGAGTGGGTCTCAGGGCGGTAGCCTCGGTAAAACATTGGCTGAACAACAGGACACAGAAGGTAATTGTAAATGGAGTCCACTCTGAAGAAAGAGGGGTTACTACTGGGGTACCGCAGGGTTCAGGACTGGGTCCAGTCCTTATTAATGTCTTTATAAGTGACATTGCAGAGGGACTGGAAGGAAAAGTATGCCTCTTTGCAGATGACACAAAAATCTGCAACAGGGTTGATACACAAGGAGGTGTGGAAAGGATGAGAAGGGACTTGGCAAGGTTGGAAGAATGGTCAGAAGTATGGCAGCTTGGATTCAATTCAAAGAAGTGTAAAGTAATGCACCTGGGAAACAAAAACCAAGGGGAAGAGTACACAATGGGGAGGTAGTAACAACAACAAAAATGGAAAGGGACCTGAGGGTAATCATATCAGATGACCTTAAGATTGGCAAGCAATGTGAGAAGGCAGTAGAGAGGCTGGGGGATACTGGGATGTATAGGAGAGGCATCACCAGCAGAAAACAGGAAGTTGTTATCCCCTGTACAGACAGTTGGTAAGACCCCATCTGAGTACTGTCCAGTTCTGGAGACCCCATCTCCACAAGAACATAGACAGGATGGAGGCAGTTCAGAGGAGGGCAACTAAAATGGTGCAGGGTCTGCAAGAGAAGCCATACGAGGAGAGGCTAAAGGAGCTTAATATGTTTACCCTTGAGGAAAGGAGGAGGGGGGACATGATAGAAACATTTAAGTACCTCAATGGAATCAACAAAGTCCAAGAGGGTAGCATCTTTCAGAAAAAGAGATGTGCAAGAACAAGGGGACACAATTTGAAGATAGAGGGGACGGCTCAGGGGCAATGTGAGGAAGTATTTTTTCACAGAGAGGGTGGTGGATGCATGGAACAGCATTCCTGAGGAGGTTGTGGGGTCTAAAACTGTGGGAGAATTCAAGAATGCATGGGACAGACATTAGATAATTGTTGTGGGGGGTAGGAAGAAATAGGCTGTTGGTTAAATAGGATCTGCAGTTTATTCCCTAGGTAGGGAAATGGGCAGACTAGGTGGGCCAAGTGGTCCTTATCTGCCATCAAAGTCTATGTTTCTATGTTTCTACTGACCTATTTAGCTACCAGAAGGTGATACAATGCCTCTGTATGGACCTTTAAAGCTCACACTAAAAAACTCCCCCAGTACATATCTGATATCTTTAAGTTTATGCCCTGTGTGCACTCTCTCAGGAAATATGTTTACATTCTGCTCAATATCCCCAGGATTAGATCACGTTTTGGCACCTCTTCTAGCAGTCACTCTCTACTTACTTTATGGAATTCCCTCCAAAGGACCTTAAAGTTGACCCCCTTTGTTAATCTAGCCTCCTTCAAATCTCTTTTAAAACCCCCGTTGAAGGAGAACTGCCAGTGTTACTCTTAACCCCATTCTTTGAGATCCTCTGGGAGATCCTGCATGGCACTTATACCTCCTTATCTTGCCCTCTGGCATTCACTGCCACCTAACTCTTAATTTGTCCACCCATTTCTGCTCCTCCTATCTCTCCCATCTTTACCTTAGCCCATGTACCCCAACCTCGCTCTCCCTCTTCATAGTACCCATGCCCTTCCCTCTTCTGTAACCCTTCCCCTATACTTAATCCTTCACTTCCTCCTTTACCTTTCTCCTGCATACTAATTGATTACTCAGTTATGTTGCACTTAATTTGTGATCATGTGTTCTGTGTTTCTGTTATGTCTGCACCCTCCAGTTATACCCATTGTGTACCGCACTAATTGTAGTTATGTTCATTATTATGCTTTGTACTGTCCCTCCAGGACCACCTTGCAAATGAGTATCTCAATTGTGTATTTCCTGGTAAAAAATAAAATTGAATTGAACTGAATTATCCGATTTGTGCTCTTCAACCCTAATGTCTGCAATGACATAATGTTTTGAATGAATTTCTCTTCTTTTTGTGGTAGTGGAATTGTATTCTTATTTTGCAAAATTTAATAAACAATAGTGGGGATATTTCAACCCTGCATTACCAACCACCTAACAAGTCAAACTCAGTAGTGTCATGATACTTGGAGTTGCACCATTACATCTTACCATCCTAGCATACATGATAAGTAGGAGATCCTTACCTGGGCCTTGGAGATCCTGGGATGGGGAGTTTCTAGGGAACATCTAGTCACACCTATAAAATGAGACTAGCAATTGGGTCACAATGGATCTGTAGCTCTTTAGCAACTAACTAGGACAACCAAGATAGGGTAAACATAAGACAATACATACACACGTAGTAAGTGTAGCACCACATTGGGGTTGGTGTCCTGTCACAGTATGGTCAGTGTCCTGTCAGACCTGCAGACAAAAAGGGGAACATGTTTTAGTATGAGTAATAAAGATACTGATGATCAGCTGTGTTTGATGTGAAGGGATTGATGAGGTTTTACCTGTTTTTTTTTAAAAGTGGGTTAGGCCAAAGGGGGGATATCAGTTTCACAGTGACCCGGGTTTGGGAACAGACTCAGATTGCTCAGAGGACCAGTGTGGGGAGAGTGGTAGGATAGGATTCAACATTTCTGGAACCACTTTACACTCCAGAATGCATGTTGCTCACTCATTGACCACCACTACGGCAGGATGAGGCTGCCACCTGTCACACACACCACGCCACTGAGAGGGCACCATACTACCAACTTGACTGACAGTCTCCAAGGGGTAGTCAGATGGGCTTCCCCCTCCTGGCCCTGCCATGGAGGGAATCTGTAGGGGTATCAAAGGTCTGTGGTAAGTCCATGCGAAGATGGGTGAGGGTGTGAAAGGGTGGTGACAGTGGCAGAAGGGGCCTGCTGGTGGTGTGAAGCCTGCAGCAACCTGAGCTTTATCCTGACAGCTGCTATTTTCCTCATTTTTTCATGCCCACTCACCTCTCCTGATGCAGTGCATAGCCCCATCAGGTCTCAGCACATATGTCAACCCTTGTGAGGAAAGGGCCCCCAGAGGTGCTGCCTGTCAAAGGCATGGGTGAGGCGAGGATAATTGGCACCATGCAGTTTAATGAATGGTTGAAAAAATGATGCGGAGCACAGGGGTTTGGCTTCACTGGGGACTGGGGTTCCACCTGGAGGGACAATAGCCTATACTGGCAGGATGGTCTGCATCTGTCCAGGAAGGGAACAAGTCTTTTGAGCAATCGGTTTAAATGCTTCATTGGCAAGCTTTTAAACTAGTCAAAGGGGGAGGCACTGACAAGCAGCAGAAAAATCCCAGCCTCTCCCTACAAAACAGGGTACTAAATGAGAAAAAGACCAAGGTAGAACGGTCAGTGGGGGATGCTGCAACAGAAGGTAAAGCCATCAAAAAATGGAGAGCAATGAGTACCAATGCCCGTAGTCTAGGTAACAAGCTTCCTGAATTAGTGGCCTTGATGGAGGAGGAACATCTGGATATCAAGGCAGTCACAGAAACATGGTACACACAAAACCATGACTGGGACGTAAACATACCAGGATACACTATTTACAGGAGGGACAGGGAGGGTAAAAGAGGAGGAGGAGTAGTTCTTTACATAAAGGAAGGAATAAAAGCAACAGAACAAAAGGGTAAACAGGGAGGAGGAGAAGAAGCACTGTGGGTAAATTTGGAGACAGGCAATGGCACCACAATCCCCAGACAGGGTTAGAGCATAAGACCTCTCAGGGGAGGAAATGGACAAGGAAATGATAGAAAGTATACTTAGAATGGCAGAAAAAGGGAGATACTGCTGATGGGTGATCTGAATATGCCAGATGTTAACTGGAGTGCAGTTGCAGCTGCCACTTGAAGAGTGCAGTTATTCTAGATGCCCTACAGGGGCATGCCTTAGACAACTAGTACTGGAGCCCACTCGAGAGGGAGCAATATTAGACTTGGTACTCTCAAATGGAGATGGAGAGAGATCACAGATGTAGAAGTGGGTAGCCATCTGGGAACTAGCGACCATCGAACAGTATGGTTCACAATAAACACAGTAATAGAGTCAAGCCATACAAAGACAAAAGTACTGGACTTTAGGAGGGCTGACTTTGCCATAATGGGTTAGTGCCTAAGGAATGCACTAGCAAATGGGCAGGAAGGAGGGGTGGAAGAACAATGGGGAATAATAAAAACTGCCATCACAGAGGTAACAAGCCTTTTTGTGAAGCAAATAAACAAAACAAGACGATGTAAGAAACCACTTTGGTTCTCAAAGGAAGTGGCAGTGAAGGTTCAAGAGAAAAAGAAAGCATTCAGGAAGTACAAGGAATCGCAGAAGGAGCAGGACAGAGAACTGTATCAGTTAAAGCAAAAGGAGGCTGGGAAGGCAGTCAGAACAGCAAAGGCCCAAACCGAGGAAAAGATAGCCAACTCAGTTAAGAAGGGGATAAAACCTTTTATAGGTACATCAGGGAGCGAAGGAAGACCAAGGGAGAGATAGTGAGGCTTAATAAAGGGAGGGAGGGTGGGCAGAGGAGACTGTGAAAGGCAGAGATACTAAACAAATATTTTTGCTCAGTATTCTACGAAGGAAGAGGGAGATACATAAAACAAACAGTAGTAACACTCTGGATACAGAAGTTGATACTGCCCATTTACAGAAGAAAGGGTTCTGAAAGAACTCTTAAAACTGAAGGTGGACAAAGCAAGGGTGCCTGATGGATCCATCCCAGAATTCTAAAAGAACTAAGGGTAGAACTAGTGACACCACTGACTACCCTTTTAACAAGTCATGGGAGGATGGGGTGGTACCCGAGGACTGGAGGAGGGCAGATGTGATTCGCCTTCACAAAAGTGGGAGCAAGGCAGAAGCAGGAAACTATAGAACTGTTAGTTTAACCTCAGTGATAGGGAAAATGATGGAATCACTTCTAAAGGAAAGAATTGTCAAGTATCTAGAGGCCAGTGGGACACAGGACCTAGGCAGCATGGATTCACAGCGGGAAGGTCATGCCAGACGAATCTGATAGATTTCTTTGACTGGGTGACCAAAGTAGTAGATCAGGGAGGGCTGTGGACATGGCCTACCTAGACTTTAGCAAGGCATTTGACACAGTCCCACACAAAGATTAATATACAAGTAAGCCAGCCTGGGTGGGTCCCAAGATGACAGCCTGGGTAAAAATTGGCTGGAGAATAGGACACAGAGAGTTATAGTAAATGGAGTCCACTCAGAAGAAAGGAGGGTTACTAGTAAGGATCGTGAGGGTTCAGTATTAGGACCGGTCCTCTTCAATGTCTTTATAAGCGACATTGCAGAAGGACTAGAAGGAAAAGTATGTCTCTTTGCAGATGACACTAAGATCTGCAACAGAGTTGATGCACAGGGTGGGGTGGAAAGGATGAGAAGGGACTTGGCAAGGTTAGAGGAATGGTCAAATGTATGGCAGCTTAGATTCAATGCTAAGAAGTGCAAGGTAATGCACCTGGGAAACAAAAACCCAGGGGAAGAGTACACAATGGGGGGTGAGATACTAACAACAACAAGAATAGAAAGGGACCTGGGGGTAGTCATATCAGATGACCTAAAGATGGGCAAGCAATGTGAGAGGGCAGCAAGGAGGGCTGGGGGGATACTGGGATGCATAGGAGAGGAATCACCAGTAGAAAACAGGAGTTATTATCCCTCTGTACAGACAGCTGGTGAGACCCCATCTGAGTACATGTGCAGTTCTGGAGACCCAATCTCCTGAAAGACATAGACAGAATGGAAGCTGTCCAGAGGGCAACTAAAATGGTGCAGGGTCTGCACGGAGAGTCGTATGAGAGAGACTTAAGGAGCTTAATATGTATAGCCTCGAGGAAAGGAGGAGGGGGACATGATAGAAACTTTCAAGTACCTCAAGGAATCAACAAAGTCCAAAGGGTAACATCTTTCAAAAAGAAGGCGTGCAAGAACAAGAGAGCACAATTTGAAGATAGAGGCGGCTCAGAGGTAATTTAGGAAGTATTTTTTCAGAGAGAGGTTGTGGATGCATGGAGCGGCCTTTCGGAGGAGGTTGTGAGTCAAAATCAGTGGGGGAATTCAAGCATGCATGGGATAGTCATAAGGCAATTCTGGGGGGTTGGGGGTAGGAAGAAGTAGGCTGCTGGTTAACTAGGATCTGCAGCTTATCCAGTAGGTAGGGAAATGGGCAGACTGGGTGGGCCAAGCGGTCCTTATCTGCCGTCAAATTCTATGTTTCTATGTTATCCAGTCACAAGGTGTCGCCCATGTGCCAGTACACTGAGCCATCCCTACCTAGACTGAGTGCGGTGCCATGAGACAGTGCTGGTACCCAGCCTTGGGTTGCCCAGCTGGTTCCCTGAGCTCATTCTTGAACGCAAGTCTTTGCTGAGATAGGAGCTTAACTCCCATTGGGCAAATGGCTGACCCTGAACACAACGTTTCTTCATAACTTTTTTTGTGACATCTTGACCCGAAATTTTCAACATAGTTTTTTATGACCCCCTCTTCTAAACATGACAGGTGTCCTTTATAAAATGCTGTCCAACAAGTCATTTTGCAGCACAAGCAAGAAAAAACAGTTTGGTCAGGATCTGAAAAATGACACCTGTCGTATTTATGAGGTGGGTTAGAAAAGAACTGTGCTTCAAAATTTGAAGTGAAAATATTAAAAATTACCAAACTTTCCACCTCAATTTTATAAAGTATTTAAGGACCTGCTTTCACCCCTGCTATTACAAACATTCAACTACCTATGTGAATTTGGATTTTCTCACTCGTCTCTTTTGGAAGCCCTAATTATAATACTCCCTAGACCGAATAAATCCCCACAACTTGTTACCAACTACCGTCCAATTTCCCTCATGAATTATGATATCAAACTTTTTGCCAAAATACTGGCTACTCAGGTAATGAAAGTTTGGACACCAGTACTTAGCCCAGAACAAGTGGGATTTGTTGCAGGAAGATCCTCCGCTGACCACCTTAGAAAATTGTTCCATATCTTCTCTGTGTCCCATTTGGCACCCTATCCTATGGCTATGGTGTCCCTAGATACAGAAAAAGCATTCGATAGAGTTAATTGGACATTTTTATTTGAAGTTTTAAAGAAATTTGGATTTCCCCCAAAGTTCATAAGATGGATACAAACACTTTATACTTCCCCTACAGCTAAGGTTTATTGCAATGGAGTTTTCTCAGACCTATTTCCTTTGCATTCTGGAACACACCAGGGATGTCCTCTTTCACCACTGCTTTGTAATTTATACCTTGAACCACTTTTATGCCACCTAAACTTTTCCTCTTCTATTAAAGGAATCCAGATAGGTGAATGGGACCTACACCTATCGGCGTATGCTGATGACATCATGTTACATGTTACTGATCGCTTGACTTCCCTCCATGCAGCAATTTCAATAATAGAATCATATGGAACTTTATCTAACTACAAACTGAATATAGAAAAGTCTACAATAATGCCATTAAACTCCCATACCCATAAGTCGCAGATGGTCGGCCTGAAATTAAACTGAGCTACTACCCTTAAATATTTTGGCTTAACTATTACACCAAATTTATTACAAATTAAAAAACTGAACCTGGATGCTTTATTAGGAATTATACAACAAGATTTAGACAAATGGACTCCTATACATTTCTCTCTACAAAGACGAATTAACATAATCAAAATGAATGTGCTTCCCAGAATATTCTATCCCATGAACATGCTTAACTTCTATCTTCCACAATCATGGTTCCAAAAAATACAACAAATTATTTCCAAATTCTTATGGAAGTCTAAACCACCAAGAAGATCATTCACCAAACTAGGTGCAACCAAACAGACAGGAGGACTTAAAATTCAAGTTTTTTCCATTACTATTTAGCCAGTCATATGGCAAAATACCTCTGATGGTTTCCCCAGAACCATAATATGGCAGATCAGCACTATATACCATTATGGTTACAATTTGCAAGATATCAAGCAAACTAGTATTTCCCCAACTAGTCTACTATATATTACCCCTTAAAAGGGCCAGACCATCCTGAAAAATTATCTAATTCACATGTCACTGAAAGTACATGCCCAACTGTGTAAAGCCCTTAAATATAATAATGTAAAAGATGTATCCCAACCTTTATACTTAAATCCAAATTTTATGCTAGATGGCAAATATTTAGAACCTAAGAAAGACTCCCCTGACAAGGAAATTAAGGTAATGGACCTATTAGATTCTGGTAAAATTAAATCCACCTCTGCATTATTGTTTTCCTTACACCTCCCCTCTAACCAGGTATTTAAAGGCTATCAAAGCTGGCACTTGTTGATTAGTAAGTTCGGAACAGGAATTTGGACTATAGAGAGCTACTAAACATATTCAATACCTTGGCCTGGAGCCCTCATGCTGTCTCAAAAATAACGGCAATGATATATCCAGCAATTTATCAGGATATCTTGGGCGCATCAGCATACTTGGAGGCTCAGTTTCCAAACTTAGAGCTAAACTGGAACAGAATATGGCAAGCAGTCTATTCCTATACTTCTAATGATAAACTTTGTCTCATGCAATTTTATATATTGCACAACATTTATTATACCCCAACAAAGTTGGCAGTCATGGGTAAATTGATAGACTCAAATTGTACTAGGTGTGGTACAAACAAGGGTACTGTCTTTCATGTTCTATGGGACTGCCCTTCAATAACACCTCTATGGCAAACAGTCAGGAACAAAACTGACCCTTTACTTGGTTTGGAAAACCACTTTACCCCAGAAATATGTATACTGGGAGATTACTCCTCAATTCTGATCCAAGAAAGAAGATATGTTATGTCACTAATCTCTCTTTCAGTAAAAAGTCTTGTATTAAAGCACTGGAAAGATTCTCATCTTATTTCTTATTCTGAATGGTTAAATGAGCTCCTGTTTAACTTAAGAATAGAAAGAATGATTGCAAGCCTTAGACACTACTATTTGATAAAAAATTGGGAAAATTATACACTTTGACATCAATAACCCAACATTAAGGTCTGAAACAAGCATGGCTAAATAATAAGAAATCCATTCCCCTTAATATGGAAGAATTAATCTAAATGTTTTTTTTTTCAATTGTTTAACCACGTGAGACACACTAAGCTGAAAGCTTTTTTACAGGTGCAACCTGGGAGCACAGGGAAGTTAAGTGACTTGCTTAGGGTCACACAGTATATGCTAGTGGGGGCTGTGGGATTCAACCCCAAGTCTCCAGATTTGCAGCTCAGAGCCTTAACCACTGTGCTATACTGCCTCTCTTTCTATTCTAATCACTGATCAGCATGCTATTTTCTCTGGAACACAACAAGCTCCTTACTCTAACAATCTATATTGATCCTGTATATAGACAAAAACAATTGATATATTTGATCATAACCTGACTAATGAGGTACAAGGGGGAGGGTGGGAGACAGTAGTATAAAAATAGTTGTGGGTGTTGTAGTAATAATTATTATATTTGAACCGTTGTAACCAAAAGGCTCATAGACCATGATATGTTCATTGTAATATATATTACATGCCTGTTACCAAATATGTACAACTGAAAAAGGAATAAAGTATATTAAATTTCAAAAAAAAAATGACCAAACCTATGAGTAAATGTTAAATTATAACTTTTTAGGGTATTTTTGGGGGGCCTTTTTGTTACAATATTTGGGCATAAAAGACACAATAAGCTGAGACTTGTTTTCTGGTGCATCCTAGGAGCACAGGGAAGTTAAGTGTGTACTGGGAGCATGAGGAAGCCACACAGCTGCAAGTAGTGACTGTGGGATTCAAACCCAGGTCTCCAGCTTTGCAGCTCAGTGCTCTTAACCATTACAGCTGCAGCACTTCCATGGCACTCTAGCATTTGAGAAGGGCAGGTATTGTCCTGCAGCCAGTGGATCAGTCCTGTCTCCCTCACAGCAGCAGAGAGCCGGGACACACGAACCACAGGTAGGGGTTTTTACTATAAGCAGTGTGGACTACATGGAGCTGTTCTAAGCCAAAGGGCAGAACAACTGAGCTAGTAACCAGATTCCTTCTTACCTTGCAGGAATACAAGCTAGACCTCATCTGTTCAACAGCTATCTGATTGTTTTCTACAGCATACAGGAAACAGTCAGATATGCCCACACACCCTCCCCCTAATCCCACCCTCCCCGAGTGCTCTTGTTTTATAGGCATGTAGCACCATCCACAACACCTGACAGGAGGTAGTAAGGTACAAAAAACAAAACAAAAAAAATCACTGTTCTATTTATTTTTTGTCCACACTTCCTGCCATGAAACAAGAATCAGCACTATCTCTCAACTAAAAAAAAAAAAAAGACCTTGTTAGTTGTGAAAACTGTGGTGCAGTGTAGAATAGGATTTAAAAATGGCAACCAGGACTCTGCTGTACATGTTGCACTATAGCAGATCTTGCAGCCCAACTACAGGATACTTGGACTATAATATATGACCTCCAATACAGGGAACTCTATAGCACACCTCCTCAACTCCCCCACCACCAGTACCAACATGTCAGCCAGGGGCCAGGACTCAAGGCAGGGCCCAGAGACTGGCAGGTAGTAAGGAAAAAGAGGCATCATAGGAGACCCAGGAAGGAAGCCAAAAACTAGAAGCATTTCCCAACCATCCAAACAAAAAACAGATTTGCTCCACTGCTACCAACCACAGACAAAGTAATACAAGGTAGAGAAATCAAACCACCAAGAAAGGCTAACACACCAATTAAAACCAATACAAAGTACAATAAAAACAAAAATGTATTTATTTATTTATTTAGTTTTTGTTGATCGGGTAGGTACACTAGCCATAATATGACTATATTCTGGCACGACCCGGGAGAACACAACAATCAGACAGGAATAAAACAAGTAAAAACAGTACATAGCAGGCAGCTCATGAATAAAAAACAGAGTGAACACATTACAAATTTAACAACAGGTTCAGTAAGGCCACTAAGTACGAGGCCAGGACAGTAATATGCAATAATTAACAGGAAGAAAAGTACAGGGTTATGCTAAGTTGAAATATACAGTGCATAATACTAATACAGTACTCAAAATATAACCAACAACAATATCAAAACCAAATTCAATAACAGCAAAAATGCTAAAACTCAAAATAAAAATGACACAAATATAAACAAAAGCAAAATTCTCATAATTGGGGATTCCATTATCCGAGGAGTGGAACACCACCTAACACAAAATGTTAAAAGTGACATCATGGTAAAGTGTCTACCAGGAGCCTCTGCAAGTAGTCCACTAACCGCATAAAGACAACTGTGCAGGAATCAGGGGATGTTACACATATAACAATACACCTTGGGTACCAATGACTTGGCAAATCACACAGTTAAGGAGGCCAAGAAACAGTTTGAGGACCTGGCCAACAAACTTTCTTTCCTTTCATCCAAATTAGCCTTCTCAGAAATGCTGCCAGTGTGGAAAAAAGGAAAAAGCACAAAGCAAGTCAGAGAGACTGAAGAAGGCGAATTAAACTAATGGCTGCATGATTGGTGCCACAACAAGGGTTACCACTACATAGGGAACTGGCACAACTTTTGGGAAAGCACTTTTTTAAATACTATGGATTGCACCTAAACAGAGAAGGTGTGTGAGCACTCAGACAAAAATTAGATGCCTATACAGGTAGTTTAAACTAAATAAAGGGGAGTATGACACAGCTCACACCCCTGCCATCGGTGGGTTGGTCATCACTCCCCAAAATGTATGCATACATCCTCAGAAAACAAATCAGAGCCAACATCCATCCGAACCAACAACCTCCATAATCACTTGGCCGGAAAGAGCAAACTGGTGCAATCCAGGAAGAGGGTACAACCACACGCTAAAGAGGATGTACATTCCTGGAAGGCAATGGTTGCAAATACTAGGAGCCTAACCAACAAACTTCCCAAACTCACAGCCATCTTGGAAACAGAAAGGTTGCACTGGATGGCTGTAACAGAAACATGGTTCATGAAAAACCACAGATGGGATACGCCATTCCTGGTTACAATCTGTTCAGGAAAGATAGGCAGGCAAAAAAGAGGGGGTAATGTCATTACATTTGGGAAGAAATAAAAGCCACAGAAGTAAAAGGGTAACTTGGGACTTCAAGTCACTGTGGCTAACAGTAGACATGGGCAAGGGAAAATCATTCAGAATTGGCATCATATCTAGGCTCCCAAATCAAGGAGATAAAGGAGACAAAGGCCTAATAGAGAAAATCCCAAAAATGTCTGATAAAGGCAAAGTAATACTGGTGGGGGACTTCAACCTACCAGATATTAACTGGAGCACACTAACGGCAGCAACAACAAGAAGTAGGGACCTCTTATTGTCACTACAATGTGCGGGACTGTGCCAACATGTTAAAACCCCAACAAGGGGAGATGCCATTCTTGATCCTGTCCTCACAAACTCAGAAAGGATCAAGGACATTGAAGTGGAATGTCATATGGGCAACAGCGACCATCACATGGTAAGCTTTAAGGTAAACATAACACAGGACACCAGTCACTCAAAGATAAAGGTACTAGATTTCAGAAAGGCTGACTTCCAAAAAATGAGGAACAACGTAAGTAGCCAGTTAATGGAAATAGAGGTTGAGGAGGTGGTGGTCATGTGGGGGAGACTCAAGAGAGCAATAAAGACTGCTACAGATCAATGTGCCACATGGGTCAGCAAAGCAAAAAGAAACATTATTTCTCTTTGGTTTTCTAAGGAAGTGGCTACCACAGTCAAAGAAAAAAAGAAGGCATACAGCATACACCAGGAAACCAAAACTGAGAAAGACTGGGATTCATACAAGGAAGAAATGAGAGAATCTAACAAACAAATTAGAAAGGCAAAAGCCCAGACAGAGGAAAAGATAGCAGAAGGGGCAAAGAGAAGAGACAAATCATTTTTTAGATACATTAGGGAATGTATGAAGGCAAAAGGGGGATAGTAAAGATTGCTAATAAAGAAGGGAAACGCACCAAACATGACCCAGAGAAAAGCCAAAATCCTCAACAAATACTTCTGCTCAGTGTTTACCAAAAAGGACCCAGGTGATGGCCCAGCCCTGAAAAAACACAATGCCCCAGGACCAGGGGTAGGCACAAGTCCCTTTACAGAAGCTGAAGTAAGGGAGGCACTAAATAAACTAAAAACAGACAAAGCCATGGGACCAGATAAGATGCACCCCAGAATCCTTAAGGAACTGGGGGCAGAATTAGCAGCCCCTCAATCACTTCTATTTATGAAATCCTTGAAGAGCGGTGTGGTACCCAAAGACTGGAAAAAGGCAATAGTGGTCCCACTTCACAAATCAGGCATCTGCGAAGAGGCTAGTAATTATAGACTGGTGAACCTCACATCTATAGTAGGGAAACTAATGGAGACACTACTCAAACAGAGGATCATAGCATTCCTCAAAGCTAGTGCCCAACAAGACCCTAAACAGCATGGTTTCACAGCAGGTAGATCATGCCAGACTAATCTGCTTGAGTTTTTTTGACTACATTACAAAAATAGTGGACCACGGTGGGGCAGTAGATGTGGTCTACCTAGACTTTAGTAAGGGCTTCGACTTGGTTTCACACAGAAGGCTGGTAAAAAAGCTTGACCACACAGGGGTTGGTCCAGAAGTAGTCAGATGGATACAAAACTGGTTACAAAGCAGAACCCAGAGGGTACAGGTTAATGGAACACAATCGACGGAAGGCAGGGTGATCAGCAGGGTGTCCCAGGGCTCAGTGCTGGGGCCTCTGCTCTTCAATGTTCTTATAGCAGACATCGCTGATGGACTGGAAGGGAAGGTGTGTCTGTTCACAGATGACACCAAGATATGTAACAGGATGGACACCTCAGAAGGAATGAACAAGGTGGAAGCTGAACTCAAGAAACTAGAAGAATGGTCTGGAGTGTGGCAGCTGAGTTTTAATGCCAAAAAGTGCAAGGTCATGCACATAGGAAAGAAAAATCCAAGGAAGGAGTATTACCTAGAAGATGAAAGACTGTCGACTTCAAACCAGGAACGAGATCTGGGAATCATAATCTCAGACAACTTAAAGGTTAGTAAGCAGTATGAGAAAGCAACACTGAAGGCCAACAGAATACTGGGCTGCATTGGGAGGGGAATCATGAGCAGGAGGAGAGAGAGGTGGAACTACCACTGTATAACTCAGTGGTCAGGCCTCACCTGGAATATGGAGTCCAATTCTGGAGGCCTCACCTCAGGAAGGACATTGACCAGGTGGAAACAGTACAGAAAAAGTCAACAAAAATGATGCAGGGTCTGCAGTACATGTCCTATGAGGAAAGACTTAGGGAACTGATTATGTGCTCCCTGGAGCAGAGTAAGAGAGGGAACATGATTGAAACATTCAAGTACATAAAAGGCATTAACAAGGTACAGGCACAGTAACTTTTTCACTTCAAGAAGGGCTCCAGAACCAGGGGACATGACCTCAGAATGCAAGGAGAGAGGTTCTCTACCAACACCAGGAAGTTTTTCTTCACAGAAAGAGTAGTGGACACCTGGAACAGCCTGCCCCAAGAGGTTGTTGGGGTCAACACTGGGGGGATTCAAGAATGCATGGGATAGACACAAGGGAGCCCTGACTACAAAGAGCAACTAGAGTGTCAAAATAAGTCTAAAACAAATGAGCAGACTAGATGGACCTAGCGGTCTCCTTCTGCCGTCAATTTTTATGTTTCTGTGTTTATCCCATACTGCCTCCAAGTTTGGCCCCAAGTTTTCAACATTGTCTTTTCATGACCCCACCTCATGAACAAGTTAGGTGAAATTATTCAAATTCCACCCAAATTCTGATTTCATGGAGTGATTTCAAAAACATGTTTCAGGCGGATTTAAAAAATGGCACCTCCCTTGTTCATGAGCTGGGGCCAACAAAAGGTCATGTTGAAAATTTGGTGAAAAAATATTTAAAAATGATCATGTTATGAGTTTAAGTTCAAAATGCATTAGCCAGCCCAGTGGTGTGGAGGGCTGAGGTGCTGCTATGCATCTTACCTCCTGCCATGCCAGCAACAGGGGTTTGGGAAGGATTTGAGTCATTGGCGGTTGGCTGGAAAGGGAGAGGATTGAGCATCTGAGGGACTGCTCTCTTGTCCTGAGACAGGGGTGGCTTGTCATCCCCACCTTGGCTGCCCCCAGGTGGAGGTCTGGAGGTAGTGCGGGTCAGGAGGCAAAGCATGGGAGGGACCTGCGGGGACATGTAGGATGGGCATGCTTCCACATGTGAGTCCTACACTCCATAGGAGGGCTAGGACAGAAGGAAAAACTAGGAGGGAGATGGATGTCAGGGGCTTCATGAAGCCTGGCCCAGTCTTCTTCGTGCACGTGCCACCACCCAGTGAGTGGCTTGGCCTGCCTCTGATTTGATGTACGAGGTAGGGATAGCTCTCCCCCTCATCCCTGCCATGAGAAGGGAACCTGTGGGGAGAAATCATGACTGAGTGCAGACTTGGGGAGGCAGAGAGTTGGCCTGGAAGGGCTGGGGATCAGGCTGAGCAGCCGGCCCCTGGACGGAGGAGGATAAACACTGGTATTAAAAAAAAAAGTTCAAAATGTATTAAAAAGCCATTGACCACACTTCCCTTGTTTCAGCCAGTTCCTGGTCACATCAGTAGGAGAAGGATGTGTGGCAGTCAAGAGAGGAATTATGACAGTGAACCTAGATAGCTAAGTAATGGGTATAGGTGTGTGTGGGGGCTGGTGGATAGAGAGTGGGATGGTGGGGTACAGGATGGGGAGAGGCTGACAAAGACGATGATGGATGGTTTTCTTCTTTGTAGGTACACTTAACAAAAAAAAAGAGATTATGAGGGACCAGTTTAATACTGGTGATTGGATACTCCAGTGTCACTTATGTTTGGTGGCACCAGGGATGGGCAACCTGGTGTCTGCATTAAATGAGGTGGGGTGCATATGTCATGCCACTGGGGGGGTTGGCACCTCAGTGGTGAAACAAAAGGGAATACTGGCATGAGTGGTGAATATATTTTTTCAGTATTAGTTGTGGATTAGGCAATGGGCACCCATCCCTGGTTCTGTATATTAAATCATTTTTGGGCAGGAGGGGGGATACTGGCTGCAGAATTGAGCACAGCTGTTGTCGGTTTTAAAAATAAAAAGCATAGATTTGTGTGGGTGGGGGGGGTTCTGATGGTGGAACTGAGCACCCACCACTGTTTGTTGTTCTAAGGATGGCTACATTTTGCTAGCGAGATGTGTTAGGGATTTGCAGTACACTGCTTTTGTTTTCTGTGAATCACATAAACACACTGCTATCATCAAAATACAACTATTCTTAGAACGCTAATTTCAGGTACTGAGCATGTTCAAGAAAATGCAAAGCTTTTAACATATTTCAAAAGGAATATAAGTTAACTTATATTTCAAAGGGAATATAAGTTAAAAACATAAAATTTGAAAAAGCATGTACCTTGGGCTAAACTCTATGAAACCTTAAGTTTCAGGTTTCAGATAGAAAATTTTTTTGCTTTTAGTTTAGGTGAGCAAATAAAACTTCTTAATTTTGGTGAATGTTAATGTTTTGTACTTCTGTAACTGTCTTCCCCAGTTAAACTGATCACTATGAAATTTACAGAGTCCAGTGATCCTGGCACTGACTCCACACCTACCATATTTCAGGCAAATTGGTTGAACAGGGACAGAGTTAGTAAGGTGCAGTTTTCAGTGTTTAATATTAAAGTGCTTATTGAACCCTAATATACAGGCTCTACTGTGCCCATATAATATATATGGAATGCAGAGGCATAGTAATTATAGGGCCAGCCCGTAATTCAAGGGGTTGGGATTCCTATAAAATACCGACACGCCCAGCTGTCTCTGCTTAGCGTTCTCAGTTTGAATGCCTGGCCGGGAGTGTGGTACTGTCCTCGCTGGACTTACCTGTTGCCTTGCTTCCCAGCTTTTCGTAGCTTGCAGCATTCTTTTGGCACCTTCTACTGCTCTCTCCTCCTTGCTTCCCCCCCTCTTTTCTTCTTTACATCCGCAATTTCGGGTGCTGGATAGCCCGATTCTCTCTCTCCTTCTCCTGCTACACGCTCAGCCCTTCCTAGGTTCCTCCTGAGTGCTTCCTACTGCAGGTTCGGCCGTTTTTCGGTCCTGCCTGCCCCCAGCTTTTTCCTTTTTCATTCCACTTTCCTGGCAGTTCATTTACCTTTCATTTGGAATTTTGTGGCCTCCTACTTATCCTGGATTTCTTGGTCACTACCTCCTGGACTACTACATTGGACATATTTGCTGTTTTTTGTTTCTACTATTCATTCCTAGTGTTCAACTTATCATTGCATTCATGGATCCTCCTGCTCCACCTGAAGGACCCCCTCCTCAGAAAAAATCTTCGAAGTCTCACCATTCCTTAAAGAACTGGACTGTTCCTCGTCTCCTCGCTGAACTAAAGGTTCTTGGAGACCCTGTTTCTGCTGGTGCTAAAAAGCAGGAGCTTTATGATTTATGGCTTGAAACTTGAGACAGCAATCCTTGCCCAGGGCCAGCCTGCCCTGTTGTCCCTGCTCCTGATGCCATGCCTTTGCTGAACTAAAAGATTTGATTTCTCATCTGGCTTCCTCTGTGACTGATATTTCCAATCACCTGGATGTTTTAGAACGTCATCAGTCCTCCTCTCCAGTTCTGCAGACTCTGTCTGCCCTCTGCCTGCTCCAGCCCCGATGCCACAGCCCTCCCCTTCAATGCCTACCATTGTTTCCAACTCAGGTAATTTGGCTTCCAACTCCTCTATGCCTGCCATCTCCCCTGTTCATTTGGTTCCCGCTCATCTCCGCAAGGATATCATCGAAGGGAAGGATGTCAACCTTATCTCCTTGCTTATTTCTTCTCATGATATTATTGAGGACAGAGTCGTCTCTTGAGGTGACTTCTCCGTTGTTCTGCATTCTAAGGTCCCTAGGCTTTCCAAGAAATTGACTATTCCTGAATTCATCCTGGCATTTAGTCTTTTCAGAGACATTCTGTGTTCTGCCTTTCCGTCTCGAAGGGAGGAGCTGGATACCTATTTATATCTCATAGTCGACCTCGGCGTCCGCTATGGTGGTACTCACCTTTACGACTACCATAAATCTTTTTCAGCTAAGCTGCTTTATCTCACCTGAATATCCACCTTCACTGGGGTTCTCTCGACATTGAATTGTTTTACCGCCATTTCGCTGGCCAGCAGGCACTCACGTGCCAGATTTGCAGCTCCTTTTCCCATGCCACTTCTTTCTGCCCTTTATCCATTCGTGATTCGGCTTCCCGTACTTCCTCTTCAGGCTCCACTATTACCAGGACTATACGTAATCATATTGCTATGCTCCGCTTGTCCTATGACAAACATGGTTGTCCAGTTCCTTTCATGGCTGGTAGATCTGTCTGTAATAATTTCAACGATATGTGTTGTTCCCTTCATCCCTGCTGTATGCTGCATGTTTGCAGTCATTGTGGTGAAGCTCATGCGAAATCAATCTGCCCTAGCCTCAGAAGCAGGACCTGACTATTCAGTCATCCCTCTACTTCTATTAATGTCACCATACTGGCTCATTTCCTCGCCGATCATCCATCTCGCTCCTTGGTGCAATTTCTCATCTCCGGATTTACCTTTGGATTCCATACTGGAATATGTTCTCTTCCTCAGGACTCCTACGAATCTCCTAATTTGCAAACAGCTCTCTCTCAACCTGACTTGGTCTCTTCCCTCTTACAGAAAGAACTGGATAAAGGCTATATCTTCGGACCATTCCTCCATCCTCTGTTTCCTCTCATTCGTGTCAGCCCTATTGGCATTGCTACTAGCAAATTCTCATGAAAGCAACACCTTATATTTGATTTATCCGCTCCATGTGCCACTTGCATTCCTAGTATCAACTCTCTTATCCCTTCTCAGGATTTTTCTCTGGCATATGCCAAGATTGATGACGCCATATTGACTATCAATCAGATGGACAGAGGCGCATGGCTTTCCAAAGCTGACATTGCCGATGTGTTTAAACTCCTTACTATTCATCCAACCCTTTGGCATCTGTATGGCATCAAATGGGATGATTCGTACTACTTTGCTGTGCGAGTAGTCTTCGATTGCAAAAGCAGTCCGAAACTGTTTGATATATTTTCTTCGACACTTTGTTGGTTGTTGTTGAATCATTGTTGGGTGACCTCAGTGATTCATTTGCTTGATGATTTTCTTCTTATCGAGCCTCCTTATGCGCCTCCGGTGGCAGCCCGTTCTGCCTTACGTCATTTATTTCATCAATTGGCTGTGTCTGTTTCGGAGGAAAAGACTTCTGGTCCTGCTACTTCCCTTGAATTTTTGGGCATCATTCTCTACTCCGTTCGCATGGAAGCCAGACTCCCTATGAACAAGTTATGCAGAATCAAGACTCTGGTCCTATCATTTTCCAATCGCTCATCTTGTACAAAACACAAACTCCTGTCTTTGCTAGGTTATCTCTCCTTCGTTACACGTATAATCCCTCAAGGATGTACATTCATAGCATATTTGCCCGAATTGCTCCCTTCAGCTTCAGCCCTCCACCATCATATTTCTATTGCAGCCACTGCAAAATCCCACCTTGCCATGTGGTTCCTCTTCCTAAACCAATGGAATGGTCACTGTATGTTCTACAAAGACATTTCTCAAGAGCTTTCTCCTAAAGTCTTCATGGATGCTTTGCCTACTCACGGATTTGCTGCTATTTTCCATCATTCCTGGATCTCTTCAACATGGCCTCACGAATTTCTACACTTACCCACAGCAACGACTTCTTCTCCATTATTTGAGATATATCCGGTAGTTGCAGCAGCTGCCACTTGGGGTCATTGCTGGTCTTTGTCTACAGTATTAATTTATACAGACAATCAAATAACAGTTGATATTATTAACAAAGGCAGATCATCTTCTCCTATAATCATGCTATTCTTGCGGAGATTAACATGGCTTTCTCTGATTCATAATTTTTGTATTCAGTGTCTTCATATTCCTGGTCATCTCAACATAGCAGCTGACTAGCTTTCCCGTTTTCAATTTCAGAAATTCCATATTCTCCTTCCTATGGCAGATCCTCTACCAACTCCAGCTCCTCGTTTCAAGGATCTAGTCATGCCATGAGCAGTTACCGGACTACAGCGCAAAACCTCATGTGGTCAGCATTATCTGTCAGCACACAATCAGCTTACCGCACAGCCTGGAGAAAATTCAATTCATTCTGCGCCATGACAGCCTCCTCCGCATTCCAGATTTCCTTACCTACCATATTAGCTTTCACGAGCTATTGCCATTCAACCAATAAATTATCCTATTCTACTATTCGTCAATACTTAGCTGGCATTCAATTTCATTTCTGCTTACAAGATCCATCGTCTGGCTCCTTGACATCTTATCCTGTAGTTAAGCTGCTCCTTTAAGCAATCCAAAAACTTTCATTCAAAAAGTTGCCTACTTGCTTGCCCATCGATGATATCATATTCAGACAGCTAATTACTTTGCTGAAGTCCGAACCTCCTACTTCACACTCCACCATTCTACTTACAGCTATATCTTTGGCATTTTACGGATTTCTACGCCCCAGAGAATTCACAGTCTCACCAAATTCTGCAACATCCTTTCTCAAAGTTAAACATCTTAGCAAGCAAGCTGACTACTATGTTCTTCATCTACCCACATAAAAGACAGACAGACTTCGAGTAGGCGTAGACATTCGATATTTTCCTACTAATACGGCTTGGTGCCCCATCTACTTCCTGAACCAGCTATGCAACCTTCATAGTCAATCCAGTCCTGATTCTCCCCTACTTACTTCTCATAATAATGCTCCCCTAACTACCAAAGAATTTGTGGATTCCATTCGATCACTATTGCAACGCCTAGGACTTGATCCTTTCGCTTACTCTGGATATTCATTTAGAATCGGTTCTGCTACCTCCGCATCTTGAAAGAAAGTTCCAGCCTACATCATTAAACATCTAGGAAGATGGACATCATCTTGCTTTGAGACTTACATTCCTAATCCCGAAGCAGAAATACGTTCAGCCTTCATTTCCATCTCCTCATAGTATGCCTAGAAGGAAGGCAACTTGGTAGCCATGGTTCCTCAGAGGTTTGCTCCGTTAAAGGGGTTTCTCCTCTCCTGAGTGCTGCCAGGTATACTCTCTGTGAGTTGGAGGAGGTGGATTCTATTCTATTCTTTGGGCCTTCAACTATCGGCTCATACTCAAGATGGGAAAGAGTAAGGCCAAAACAAATATATGTACAAACAAGTTGCACCAAGCACAATTCATAAACATTATTCCCGCACAGTGTATTATAGGGCCAGCCCATAATTCAAGGGGCAGGGATTCCTATAAAATACTGACACACCCAGACCTCTCTGCTTAGCGTTCTCAGTTTCCTCCACCCTCCCCTCCTCCTCCTCCTCTGGTGCTCTTCCCATCTATAGGGCCGTCAACTATCAACTCATACTCAAGATGGGAATGAGTAAGGCCAAAACAAATATATGTACAAACAAGTGGCACCAAGCACAGTTCATAAACATTATTCCTGCACAGTGAATTGCTATATGACCATTTAGTGTAACCCACCCAACCAGCACAATGCTCTTGCCTGATAGTAGACCTGACACAGTTGCACGTAGATGGCCGGTATTAGTGCACTTGAATCAAACTCAAATTATAGGCAGAAAACTCCAGAACTGTAATCCTGTTAAGATGGCCTGATCCAACAAACTTAAATTCTTGCCTGGTTTAATTTTATACAGATGCGTGTCACAGGACCCATGGGCCACATTCAGTTGCTCATGTTTACCCTCAGCATCACAGTAGCAGCCAACACTTTCCCCTCTCTGGATTCCTGGATGCCTGGATGAGCTGTACTGGATCCTCTCCTCTGTGGAGTGGGTCATACCATTGATTTCTCAGCACTCCTTGACCATCAGCTCTGGCCCCTCCACTGATCAGCTGGGTTCTCCCACTGTGGTCTGTTTTCTCTCTCTCTCTAGGGTTGGTCAGGTGGATGGAAGGCTGATGAGCCTACCTTCTGCAGTCAACGTCCTGGCAACATCCGCTGCATGCCGTCACCAGGCTGAGATTATTGGCACAGTGATTCTTGGGCCTCATAGGCACAGTTGCTGTGCAGGCTACTAAGGCCTGAATAAAATAAAGTATTTTCTCTTCTGTCCTCTCTCCTGGCCACAACTGTGAGCTGACTGCTTTGCAGCCAAGTGACTGGTAACTGACAGCTCAGGCCTGGTCAAATGGATCGCTGCTGTTCTGTGTGAAGTAGCTCCTCCTTAGTGGCTGAATAAGGCTGTTTCTTCTTTAATGCCTGCACAGTGCAGGCTTACACTCAAGATGGCAAGTCTTTCTCCTATAACAGACAGGAATGCACTCACAAGGTTGGGCAAAAGATCAAATGGGACCACCTGTGGCACACAGTGAGACACATGGCATCTGGACCAAAATTCCTGAATTGGATTCCAGCCCTCCCTCCGCCCTTGGTCCCCTAGGTTTGATGGGGTATTGAGGGAGTTGAGGAGAGCAGGGCAAAGATTGGAATGCTGCTGGTGGAAATCCAGCCTGGAAGGGGACAGGCTTAGATTGATTGCCCATTATACAGACTATCAATCAGAATCTCCCGTAAGAAGGCAGAGTTCCTGTCCAGGGAGATAGCTGCATCAAGGAATTGACCAGCCCAGCTCTTCCGAACCCTGGACAATATCAGCCTGCCTGCAGGGTCGCAGAGCTTTTTCACAAACAAAGTGTGATGAGTTTGCTTGGTTCTTTGATGATAAAGTGTCATCGATCAGGTCGGAGATCCGCAAAACGCATTCAAATGAGCATGGCGGTGATCGATGCAAGGCTACAGGCCCTCGGTCTGCTTGGACAGATTTTGACCAGCCAGCGATCATGGATATCATGAAGATTGTCCATGGCTTGCGATCAACTTGCTGTAGTTTGGATCCTGGTCCTACGCGCCTCCTTGTGGGGTGCGTGGATGCAATCGGACCAGTCCTTGCTGAGATAGTCTGATGCTCATTGGACCAAGGGGTGTTTCCAGAGTCTTTGAAAGAGGCTATCTTGACACCCCTTTTAAAGAAATCTTCCCTTGACCCTGACTGTCTTGCTAACTACAGATCGATCTCTAACCTGCCCTTTTTGGGCAAGGTTATTGAGAAAGTAGTCGCGTTGCAACTCGATGACTTTCTTACCACCCTTGAAGTCTATGATCCTCTCCAGTCCAGTTTCAGGAAGAGGCACAGTACTGAGACGGCGTTGGTTCAAGTACTGAATGATCTGCTAATAGCGAGAGATCAGAGGAACTGCTTGATCTTGGTACTCCTTGATCTCTCTGCAGAATTTGACACCGTGGACCATGGGATGTTGCTAGAATGACTGCGGCTATTCTGTGGACTGTCTGGGACAGTCCTCAGATGGTTCCATTCTTTCCTCATGGGCAGAACTCAGAGAGTAGTATCAGGAGTTTTTTCCTCTGCTCCCTTTGCTCTGCCTTGTGGGGTGCCGCAGGGTTTTGTGCTTTCCCCCATGTTGTTCATGGTGTATATGCTGCTGTTGGGAGACATTATAAGGCATTATGGGCTGAGTTTTCATGGCTATGCAGATGACACTCAGCTCTATATGTCCTTTGTACCCAAACAAAATGATGCAATATCGGTCTTTAACAACTGCCTCGCTGAGATTCAGGACTGGATGAGTGTTAACTGGTTGAGACTGAATCCGGACAAGACTGAGGTGCTGGTGGTGGACCCTGGTCACCATGTAGAGAAGCTGACTCCTGGGTCCCCTTCTGGCTTTGTGTTAGGGGGTAACCAGTAGAGACCTTCTGAACAGGTGCAGAATCTAGGTGTAGTACTTGGCAGCGAGCTGACACTTAAGACACAGGTGTCAGCCATTGTCAAGTCCTCTTTTTACCATCTGAGGAATATAGCCTGGATAAAACACTTTGTTCTGCATGATGGCCTCTGTGTGTTGGTTCATGCCTTTGTATTTTTGCATCTTGACTACTGTAATGCTCTATACCTAGGGTTGCTGGGGGTGGATCTTCGTCACATGCAACTGGTGCAGAACGCTGCAGCCAGGTTGTTGACTGGGTTACCAAGAACTTGTCATATCACACCTGTGTTGTGTGAACTGCACTGGCTGCCGGTGTAATGGAGGATCACCTTCAAGGTCGCGTTGCTGACCTATAAGACCCTACATGGACAGGGACCGGGCTACTTGCAAGATCTCCTTCGGCCCTACTGCCCTCTCCGCCCACTCCATTCCAGCGATGAGGGATTGCTAGAGATTCCCAGGGTTTATCTTCAGTCATCTGGGGCCAGAGCTTTTTCTTTTGTGGCCCAACCCTGCAGAATTCTCTACCTCATCGGATTAGAGAGTGCCTGTCCACTGAGTCTTTTAAAGCCTCATTGAAGAGTTATTTATTTGAATTAGCTTTTAGAATATAACATCGTCTATTCTGCTGCCTTTTAAACATTTTATATTTGTATTTATTATTGATGTGTGTTATATTTGTTATGTACTTGCGCTTTGGTACTCTGAAAAGCGCATTATAATAAATACTGATTTGATATTGATTTGATTTACAGCAAGCCCTCAGCAGCAGTGCAGACAAATGCCTTTGTCTTGAACCAATTTGACTAGGACAGGGGGACATGTCAGGAGTGCCCATCACATTTATTGTTCAATTTGGTGCTGGAACCATTGGAACAAGTTACTAGTGAACATGAGGGTATTGCAGGGGACACCTTGGAAGGTGTCACAGCAAAGTTATCAGTGTACACTGATGACCTCCTGATGTGTTTTGAACCCTAATGCCTCTCTGTCAAATCTGGTGGAGTTACAGACTTCCTCTGGTGCACAATTTGGATATAAGGTGAATCTCTCAAAAGCAATCATCATGCTATTTTGCAAGTGTAGTCACCAAGAGCTGACACAAAAGCTACTATTTCAGTGGATGGGGGAAGCCTTCAAGTATTTAGTAGTCAATGACAGGCTGGAAACACAGGTGATACATGAGGCCAACTACCTTCCAATATTGGATACAGTTAGGCAGCTGTGTATCCACTAAGGTCTAATGTCCCTGGTGAAATTTCCTTTTCCTACTGTGCTCCCACACCTAGGAACTCCATCCCTATCAAGGTCCATCAGTGTCCCTCCAGTCAAGCCTTCAAAAAAGTACCACACTCTTCTCCACCAGGCTTCTGTATGTACCTGTCCTTAGACTGTTAGGAACTGTATCACCTTGCCTATTTTGGTTGAACACCATACCAATGAATGGTACTTATCCCTATATCCTGATTGTACAGTGTGTATGCTGTTGTACATAGTACTGTATCTTGCACAATGCCTTTCATGTATTGGATCTTGTGTATTATTTCCCTTGCCCTATTCCTACTTTACTGAAAGGGTGGTGGAGAGATGGAACAGTCTCCCCAGGAAGTGGTGTGGTGGCCATGGTTCAGGGATTCAAGAATGCATGGGATAGGCACATGGGAATTATCACGCTAGGGCAAAGGGGGGGGGACTTGTAGCATCTAGGGTACCTTAAGCATTAGAAAGAGGGATAGTGCAGACTGGATGGGCCACAAGGCCCTCATCTGCTGACAACATTGGGAGAGCTTTAAGCCTGAGGTTCAATGGGTGGAGCAACAACGTCACTCCCCCATTGAGCTTAAAAGGTCCCAGCATCCTGGGCCTCCTCATGATTCTTTTTCGTTGCAGGCGGAGGTGCTGCTCTTATTCATCCTGCTGGATTTCTGCTGATTTTCTTTGTCTCTGCAGCTGTCTCTGGCTGCCCATTTGTTCCTCTGTGCTTGTTTTGGCTTGTTTTGCCTCCACTCTCCTGCAGCTGCTGCTGCTTCCTCACTATTGGCTTTGTCCTTCATCCTGCTTACTCACTGCCATTCATCTGCCCCTGCCCCTCACACTCCTGACTTGTGCTCCCCTTGTTCCTCCTTTACTCCTTAATTTTGTCTCACAGCTCCTTGCCTTCATTCCCCCCCCCTTTTCCCTGTACATCCGTTTGTCATCCCACAGCTCTGTTCTTCATTGCTCCTGGCTGCTCGTTCTCCTAGTTGCCTCCACGCCATGATATGGCATGCTTCTCATTTCTTTTCTGCTTCCCTGTGTCCATTCCTTCCTTGTCAGCGCCACCGGTGTGTACCATCCCCTCAGTGCCAGCTTTCCGCAGTGTCTCCTCCTTGCCCTTCTACTGTCTTCTGGCCGGCCGCCATTCGGCATCATGATGAGCCGAGATACCTGAGGGAGCCTACTCTGCTCCTCTGTGCTCCTTGCCTGGGGCTTCTCGTTGGGCCGCCTTTGGCTCTCAGCCTACCGGATTCCCTCTACTCCTAGCTGCACTCACGCACTCCACAATTGATTTTATTTGTATTCCAGAGGCAGGCAAGTGCTCTGCTGTTCGAGTCCCTCCACACTGATGCATGTAGGAGGTTTTCCGTCAGCATTTTGTCACTGCAGCCAGCTACCTCTTGGGGTGCCCTTTGAGTGTTTCTGCTGCCTCCTCCAGTCTCTCTGGTTATTGTACCTCACCGTGCTCTATGTCTTTGTTGAGAGCACATTGTGTTTCTTGCTTGTCTGGTTCTTTCCTAGTGAACGCCCCTCACCTATGGATGCTCGTGGGTAATCCATGCATGTCATTAGCTTTCTATCTTTCCTTGTGAGGTATTCCTGACCATGGGGCCACTACAAAAAAAAAAAAATGACTCAATATGCAAGAAGCACTTAATATCTATATAATAAACAGATTTTCCTCAGCTTGGCTGCCTCTTTTGGGGTTCTACTGCCGTACTGCCTCATTTCCTATTTTGCTTCCTATTGTCTCATAGTCATACATTCGGGTTTGCCCCTCTCTGGTATACAATACCTCATCTCGAACTGCTTATTTATTCCTATTGCTCTGTCAGTGTACTTCTCATCCCTTTCCACCTTGCTCATCTCAACCATCAAGGATTCACTCCAGTCAAGCCTGCAATTATCCCGACTTTGCCTGACCTCCCTACCGCCCTTTGTCCTTTCATCAGCACCTATTCCCTTTTCTTCCTCCTTTCCTCATCCTCAGCACCATGCTGACCTCATTGTTCTCCATTTCCTTAACTTGCTCAGTGTCCTTCTCCTCATCTCCTCTGCTCCAACCCATGCATTCCTTTTGGGCATACCTATCCTCGACTCCTCTGCATTTTACTCCACTATCATATATCATTCCAATCCATACCTCAGCTCTACATGTATCAGCCTTCTTGGCTTTCTTTCCTTTATTGTACCTCATCCATTTCGTATAATCATCCATTTTGTACCTCACATTCACTGTTCCAGCCTTCTCGGCTTTCTCTCTGTTCTCCTATATCTCCAGGCTCATGACTCTGGTCTTCAGTCAATCATTCCTACCCTATGGTTCATCTATTTACATCGCTTCCTCAAGCTTTCCTATCATTGACTCCTATGCCATCTCATCGAACCTGCTACACTCCCGCAGCGATCTTCATTACCACCCTGCTGCACGCCCGCAGCAATCATCATCGTCAGTCTTCATCATTCTCAAACTGTATCTGGATACATACCTCTCCCTGGAGCTGCCCTCCTGTGGCGATCATCGTCTTCAGTCTTCATTGCTGCCTCATGTTCCTGCTTCAATCTGTGCCTTCTTTTGGGGGTTTTCCCCTAGCCCATCATCATCTTCCCTACTCATATCCTTCTTTTTAACCTACTTATATACCTCACCTATGAACCATTCTCTTTACTAACATATGTCCTCAAATCAAACATCATCTGCCTGGTGGGAAGGCAATCTAGGCCTTGGCTCCCCAGAGGTTTCCTCCTCAAAGGGGGTTTTCCTCTCCTCCATGCAAATGGTCATAATATTAGTTAGAGTTAGTGCTTTTTTCTCATTAGTTAGTTAGGTTCCACTGTTGGATGGAGGCGGATGGTGGCCCGGCTTTCCCCTCTCTCCTTTGGAAGTTAGCCCTTCTTCACAGAATTCATTCATCATCCTTACCTCTTTGAAGCTTGACATCTTTGAGTATTCTTTTTGGGCTTCTTCCTAACCTACCTTTAGCCAACTCATTCATTGCACCTGTGGGGGAAGGGACCCTCCTCTAGGGTTCCTTGCATCGTACACCTACAGGGTGGTAGATCCCATGGATAGAGAGGCAGAAAGCCACAAAGCAATCAAGTTATACAAGCATCATCACATATCTTATCCAGTTGCATAAGCACATTGAATGGGAGGGCTTTAAGCCCGAGGTTCAATGGGCAGAGCAACAATGTCACTCCCCCGTTGAGCTGAAAAGGTCCCAACATCCTGGGCCTCCTCAGGATTCTTTTCCGTTGCCCACCATCCATCCATCCTCTTCCAGCAGCTTGTCTCTCTTACACGTGGGCTTCTTCCTAACCTACCATTATCTGACTCATTCATTCCTGGCATCTGTAGGGGGGGAACCCTCCTCTAAGGTTCCTTGCATCGTACCCCTACAGGATGGTATATCCCAGTGACAGAGAGGCAGAAAGCCACTAAGCAAATCAAGTTACGCAAGCATCATCCCATATCTTATCCAGTTGTGTAAGCATATTGAACTATGTATATATGTATTTATTTCCCTATACTACTGCTTGGTTATATGTATGCCACCTTATTTTCTTGTTATTTGTATACAGCTGTAATGACCTCCTATGCTGTAATCTCCCAGGTCCTGCCTGAAAATAGTCAAATGTTTTGTCTAGTGAGCCTACCTGGTAAATAAAAACTAACTAATTAAATAAGTGAAGCACCCTACCTTTGTCAATGCTGGGGTGATTAAGTGTTCTTAAAATTGCAATCTTACCAAAAATTACTGTACTTATTTCAGGTATTGCCCATATATATTTGATTTTTATAACAGTTGCATACTTATGCAGTCTCATGGGTCTGGAATAAAGAACCCCATAGAATAAAATGTGATCAGATATCTCAACCACCAAACGGGGAGAAACTAGGGCTGCATATTTCCTACATTACTACAGGGTAGCCCAAATAACAGGCCTGAAAGACTGGCATAAACCTGATTGCTCCCGTATGGGGGTTCGGACAGAGCAAGCCGGAACAGCTGAAACAAGACTGATAGCTTTATTATAGGGCTCCACCTTAAATGATGGGAAAATGTAGGGAGCTGACTGGCTGATGAGGACCTTGGAACCCCCTCCTGTTATCCCAGAACAACAACACAGGAAGAAGACCGGCGTTCTCTTTTACCCCTTCCAACCTCTGGGACATCAATTCCCGCCACAACCAACCAACCACTGACTCCCTCTCTGACTTAAATATCTTAAGGAAAAAAATAAAATGAAACAAAGAGAAAAACAAAAACAAAAAAAGCTTTCCCTATGCAGCCAGCTGCAGCCCCGCACTAACCTGGTCATGGATCGTAAGAATGGTCCTTTCTCCAGATGCTACGGGGTTCTCAGATCTACTGGGATTCCTGTATGTTACAGGGAAATGAAGCCATTTACAACTAAATTGCTCTGATCAACTTGCATTGGTGATATGGGAAAACAGAGCAGTTTAGGCAGGGTAATTTGGCTTCCGTATAGGACATAATATAATCTATAGAAAAACACGAGAAAAATCGTTGTGGATCTACAGGGACAATACCAAATCAATCTGGGAGGGAACACTGCCAATTGTGGTTTGAGTCCTTACAATGCGGCTGACGGCACCTCCTTAGTAACCGTCTCACGAAAGACTTCTCTGGTAGTGGAAGCACTGGGCCATCCAAGGCCTGCCATTATCCCAGCGCAAGCATACCCATGAGGAGTGCCTTATTGCTTAACCATAGTGCTTGTATAGTTTTCATTAATTACAGCTACTAAGTAATTGTGTCACCTGTAGGATTTTTGAATTGTGCGTTTGTATCCAATTTTGTACCATGCTCTTGCTTGTTCTCTGGAATCTTTTGCGACTTTTTTAACAGTTTATTTGCCCAGGATAGTACAGGTGAGATCCAGTATCTCGTTTTCAGCCGAGTCCTGCCTTTTACCCAATTTTACAACCTAGTGATTGAAGCAGGTGGAGGTCAAGAGCTTTGCTGAGGGCCACATAGAGAGTATTGGTAAATGCTGGCAGCAGGATTCGATCGTGAGCCTCCTGGTTCTCCAGCTTGTGTTTCAAACAAATACATATGCCACAGCATATCTACAAAGACCCTGCCTTCTGCGTTCTTATTAAGCATTCATTCCTGACAACAGAAAGAAAAGAAGATGCATAAACCGTTGTTGGCCTTCTCATAAATGCCCAAATGTCCTTGTACTATGATGAATTTAAAAATGTGTATTGGTAAAACATTGTAGGCACTTCTGGTCAAGAACATATCGTTTCGGGGGAAGGGATCGCTCGGCGTTGTTTAGAAATACGTGGAGAAGCAGTAAATGCTTAACTTCCCTTTCCCGAGATCATCTCTGCTGCTAGGTGTTATAGTTCTCTTTCGCCACATAAGGTGGCGCATAGGTACAAGCTTTAGTCTTACATCGCCAGTATGTAACTGTCAGCAATGTTTCTGGAAAAGGTAGTTGTTAAAGCATGGGTATTAATATCCCCAGCCAGGGTTCGGGTTATACACATGAGATATTCTTCTAGCAAAGGCGAGATTCGTTTGATACGACCCTTGTTTTTAATTAATTACTTGTTAAATGCACACAACCGAATTATGTTACATTCGATATAATAACCTACACACTGAATAGGGTACTTGGAAAGATGGTGTACATATAATTTCAATAGGTTACCAAATACTATGACCACTTATTGTTGTGACAGTTATTGCATTCTTTATTTGGTTTAGGTTCTGAAATTGACGTCTTTAAGCTTATGTGCATATGTAAAAGATTAGACCACAAACTACGCTTACCCTCCTCCCCACCACCCGCCGCCCAACTCACACACACGCACACTGCCGAGCTAAATAGATTAGTGGGCTCAGTTTTATAGCAGACATTATAAAAGCGGGATGATGCCTTTTGTAGGAACTGAATTATTGTGTTTAGCATGAAAGTACACAGGCGGATTAAATAGTGAATAGGCTAGCCTATTTTCCATATAAAAACAGCGCTCAATCGATTATTCAGTGTGATATGATCCTGTTAGTAGCTTATGCCACCTATCTTTCTCCACAGCGGGACGGGTTTCTTCTGCATCAGGTGTGTGTGTGTGTGTGTGTGTGTGTGTGTGTGTGTGTGGCGCGTGTGTGTGTTTTGCATGCGCGTGTCCCCGCAGCATCTCTCTCTCTCTCTGCTCAAGGTTCAGGCTGACAGCCAGCAATTAGCAGCACTTTTCTCCTCTCTCTTTCCAGCAAGACACGCCTAGCAAGAGGGGAACAGTGCACATTGTCTGACTGATGTTGCCTAAGGAAACCTTTTGACTTGGCTAGCATAGAAAATTAAAGCAGAAGAACCGACGGTCACCCACAGACTCCCCATCAAGTTTGGGGGGTTCGGAAGTACTTCATAAGGAAAACCAATTTTCCAACATCACACACCTCCTGCTAGCAGGGAGATGGACCATTAAAGAATATGCATATTTTGAAAAGGACACTGATTCTGCACAGATGTCTGGCTGTGTGCAGCCTCTTTAATCCCAAGGTGTATTGGACTTTCGCAAGCAAGCCCAGCATTTTGAAACAGGGCCGGTTAGCAGTTTTATCTTGAAATGCCATTTGTATAGTCACTGTAGCCTTTCTGATCAGCTGTTGTGTTTGCTGTTCTCCCTTGGCTGGAGTTCCATACTCAAACTTTCCTTTCCCTTGTGCTAAGTAACTGAATAGCAGCATCCTATGCAGAAAGCAAACAAAAAACAAACAAAAACAATGTTGATCTATCCAAGCATAATTTGGTGACATTTCTTCGCTCTGCCATCTCTTTACTCTTTGTATAGACTAATACCGTTTGAACTGCAAAGTGGAACACCTGGAATGCACAGATAAAAAACGGAGCCTTAAAGAACTCTCCTTTGACATTGCTGTGTAGTAGGAAACGCAGACCAACGAAAAAAAGTCATAAATGAAACTGCAGTTAATAGGGTTGATCTTTGCATAAAGTTATCTTAGAGCTTTACTGATGGATAGTGGTGGTTTATTGCTGTACATCTGGACCACTGGGCGCACAGAATACCGTTGCTGGAATAGGCTGCCTTGTTGGGACGTTGAGGGGAGTGGTATTGAAAGACTATGAGCTCATTGGAAAGGTGCAGTTGAGAAAAGAGATATTGCAGGGATTAGTGTATCACTTATGGATGAAGAAGCTATAACATTTCTCGGCAGAATGAATGAATAAACGTTTCCCCATCGCTGGCTCAGGGAGCTGGATATTAAATAGCACATAGACTATGGCTTTGGAAAAAACGCCGGATCCTTCTGGTGCTACCAGAAAAAATGCTGCGAGCCTCCTGGAACTAGGGGCACTCTGCCTGGACTCGGATATTATATTTGGATTTACTAGTCATCTGTTGAGAAGGAAGGCTAAGGTAAGTGCAAAATTAAGGGGGGGGGGGGTTGACCCCATCCCATTTCGTAATCACAAGAGGTAAAAACAAATACATAAAGGTATCCGTGAGGCTGAATTTTAATGCTGCAAATTTTAGAAATGTGTCACCACAAAGATAAACAAAGTTGTTCACGTATTTCTTGCAAATTGCATTATTTCTTTATCAAGCAAATTCTGGCGTCCCTGTTAAAAATGTTCTTGCAAAATATAGAAACCCGTATTGACTTGGAAGCTCTGTACAACTACTACGAGAAATACGCGGTTTCCTATCCCCCAACAAGAATGGGTCAGTTATGACATAGGTGCAGAACGACCATTGCTTACCAATATGGTTTATTTTATGCCCTGCATTTTGAAATACTGTATGAGCATTCAATCCATGTACTGTTTTGTAACAGTATGTGGCCCATTAGTCCAAGATGTATTCATCACTGACAGTGGGCTAAGAGGACATGCTTGCTTTCTACTGATTCCTAGCAGCTCTCCCTATATCAGACCTAGGCATCTGTGAAGTGAGCAGCGCTTACAGCGTCCATCGTATCACTCAAGTAACTAATCACTGGTCTGGGGCTCGGGAGGACAGACAACACCCTCGCGCAAGAGTATGGGTAACCACTGGTCAGGTACAGTACTGCTGACTTTTCTCTGAAGCAGGGTTAGATGTGGTAACAGTTAAGGGCAACTGAGGTTTGAAGGAAATGAGCGAGGAAACCAGGACTTTGCAAACCAGTGAACCTTCCTTTGAAAGAAAGATGACGGAACTCGGTGTTGCTTGCTGCAACTTTGACACACAGACAGGCGAAACCTGTATATTAGCTGGGACAAAGTGCATTTCTGGAGTTCATTGTGGTATTCTGGTTGAACGGGTAACACATCACATTGTGTGTAGCAGTTGTAACTGCTACACAGTCCTCTAAAGCTAAGTGAAGGGGAACTAAGATATATCAGTATACTTACTGTTGGTGCGATATCCTATATTGCGTCACCGAAGTAAGAACATGTCCCCTTCCCACTTGTGTTCACCACTCCGATGTTTCTAAGTGCCTCTCTCAGCAGTTTGTCACTGAACTGTGGAACATATCTCCCAACTGCTATGCATTTTGCATAGCGCTATGTAGTGTACTTTACACTTAAACCTTTCTCTGCAGACATTTGCTGATATTCCTCAGGGTGTAGTAGAGATGTTTCTAGATACACAAACTATCAAAAGATTGAACTAACTTGATAAAACATGTTACTACCCCTAAACTGGTCGTTCTCTGAAATAAGAATGTGCTACACATTCTGCCCATTTGCTCTTCACTTTGAAGCGCAGTATGAGGCTCAGAAGCGTGCTGCGGGACTGTAACGCAAATGACAGGCAAATCTGGGTAAGGGAAGGACACCTACATCCAGTACGTGCTAACACGCATGACACTTGCCCTCTGTGTGGGACACATCGTCAAACACGGAGATGCAAACTCAAACAATGAAGAATCTTGCCTTGATGTGTGCCCATTTTATTAACTGAGCATCCAAGCATTGTGAAGTTGCGTTTTAAAGCCGAGCTGCGAAGCGCTGCATCACCTTCTCTGTGTAGACAGCGCCGTTTCTCTGTAGAGTTGGGGGCTTAATTCTGAGGGTAAAGTGAGAGACACGGCAGTTGTAATGGGAGACAGTCAATCCGGTGAGGTATAGCCCTACGCCGCGGCCGCGTTCATCAGGAAGAGTTGAGCGTTCGCTAGTTTCAAAGACAGGGCGAATGCAACCCCTGCTGACCCTCCTGCATATTGACCTTCTTAGAAAACAGGATACTGAAGAACAGCTGAATGGGAAAACCTTGAGGGGATAGGTCTGTGTTCACAGGGGCAGCTGACTGGACAAGTGGGTCAGTAGAGGGCCGGACTCCACTCGCACTGTGCAACTGCCCGTGGTGACTGACGCCCCGACACAGTTAGTACATTGAGGCAGCAGCAACGTTGCGCCGAGGTACTGTAGGCGCATACATTGGTGTGGGCAGGCTCGTGTCTCAGTCGTTTCCGACTGCTGCAGTTTATGTGAGCGTGGGACTACATTTGTCTGCAGGACGGCCGAGCCGAAGCACGACAAGTGCTTCAGGTACACTGGCATGAAAAAGCGCCAATCAGCGGCTGCTCGCGCCACCAGGTGCTGGGCGAGCGCACGCGCGGGAGGGAAGCGTGGCGCCGCCCTACTCAGGTTATGCTTGAGGCAGAGGGGGATGGAACTGCCGCCTTAAAAAGTGGCTGTAGTTCTGGGTATATCCAGTGCAGGAAACGAGAAGCATTCACTGGGGAAACTTATCACCTTTTATGTAAGATCGACAAGGAGATGATGTGAGGACGTTTCCTTATTATCAAGAGTTAAAATGGGCAGGAGACAACAAGAACTCAAGTTCCACCCCACCACCTCTGCCATGTTTACTGACTACTATGTGAGAGTTTCGTCGCATAGAAGTGACAGTAACACCAACTAGAAATCTAGATACGAGTTCCCCTATCTAAACATTTCCAACTTAGACACTGCTTACTGTATGTTGGTATTCCAACACATTATGCAATTTTATGTCTTTTGGTGGGTAAAAGTTATACAGGAGCAGTCATTCTCCATTTTACTCTTGGAACTGGGTTTCTCCAATCGCCCCAACCACCACCATTTCCACCAACGAGCATGTCCTGAATTTTTTCTCAGACGCCTTCAAGTTCTCTGGAAAAGAAACAAGAACCCAACCCTATAGTTGTATGGCCCAATAATTAAATAACTGTAAGCCAGTGCAAGTATTCAGGAGTGGACAAAAGAGAACATCCGTGGGATGTAACCAGTAAATTACTTAGCATGCGGGCCATACCTCGCCACATACCTCTCAGAAATTCCTCTGTCCCATATCCGTCCAGGTGGAAAGGGGACTGGACATACAGAGATAATGCTGTAAATTCAGTAGCTGAAAAACATTTTTTTAAAGATGCCAATTCAAAATTAATTTTTACACAAATAAATGCAGTAGTTGCTAGTGATTTTGAGCGTGTAGTATCTCCATGTTTGACGTTTAAGTGCCTGGCATTACGAGGGCAGTTGTCCCACATTTTCCCACGCTTGCTTCCCTGTCCCACATTTCAGTGACAAAAGATTGAGAGGTATGTATTTCAACTGTCTCGCATTATGAGGGATATCCTCCATTTTACCATTCAGACTTGCTCCATCCAACAAAAGGCGCTGCCTACTCAGAAAGTGCTGCAAAGTCAAAGCAGAAATTCACAATACTGTATGATGCGGAAGAAAAAATAAGCATTGCACAAGTTAAAAACACAGCTTTCACAGTGTTCTGAGCCGAGGAGGCAGTATAGTGCTGTGGTTTAGAGCTCTGAGCTGCAAACCTGGAGATCTGAGTTTGAAACCTACTGTGTGGCCCTGAACAAGTCACTTAACTTCTTTGTGCTCCCAGGACGCACCTGGAAACAAGCTTCGGCGTAGTGTGCCTTTCCTGGTTAAGCAATGTCCCCTTTCCCTTCTGGTATCTCTCTGATGAAATGCTCGACATTCTGTGGTCCAGTGTCTTACACATTCACACATTCAAGGGGCATTGTCCCACATTTCAGCGGCAGATGATTGAGAGCTTATCCAGGTGGCCAATAAAAAGTAAAAACAGTTTAGCTGTCGCTAAAGCACATTTTGCAAACCTCTGTTCTCAAACATTATCTATTATTAATTTGTTTTGCATAACCTCTTTGTCTGCCACTAAGGTATTCTTAGCAGAGCAGCGATGACTTAATGTGATCGCGTTACCCCACATTATGAAAGAAAGATTGCCTGAGCGCATATCCCCAAAAGGGTGGGCCGGGAGGAAGCATACCTCTCAACTGTCCCTGATTTTCAGGGATGTCTCTGATTTTGTCTCAAAATTTTCCTCTGTTGCACCTAAAATTTCTGTTTTTGTGATAGAGTGGGATTAAAAAGCATATAATAATATCAAACATTAAAATTACATACTTGTTCTTCAGAAAATGCATCTTACACAAATCCTCTTATTCTGTCAGCTTTCTGAGTGAATAGTACCAATTTTTTAAGATGTGTCATTAATTTTGGATCTTTGTTCCCGATTTTTTTAAGCATTGTCTGTGATTCCTGAGGCAAGAGGTTGAAATGTTTGGAGGAAGCTATCGTATTTGAGTGGCGATTGTGACTCACAACTTCATCTTTATTTTACGCCGAAGTGCGTGAAACGCGATTTACTGTAGTTTTTTATAATAATATTGGGTCAGAAATAAATGTATAATAAGAAACGTGTGACTTGGCTGTGTGACTCCCTTCACTGAGAATGTAATCCCAAATGACATGTTTTTTCCTGGAGACGTTCGTGGTGTTGAAAGGCAGTTTGCAGCAGTACCAGAAGGTGGCGCTGCAGTAACAGCAACAGAAGATCCCTCTTCTTACAACTATAGGACTGCCCTTGTTAAGCTGAGATCCATTGCTGAGCCTACAAGTGAGCTTTTGTAAGGGTGCATTCTAAATGTATGTACGTATGTATTTATAGTGTATAGACAGCATTGTTCTGTACAGAATTCCATCCCTTTCAAAATGCTGTTGTACCACAGTTCAAAGGTCATGGAATGTGAGTGTATCCTTCTGTGGCACAACAGCATTCTGAAACCTCTAGAGACTTTTGTTCTGAAAGCAAAGGAACTGCAGGCATGCGCATTTCACATAATATACCCTATACAAATACAGGATGAGCAATTGTATGCACCACAAGGGTGTTCTGTCACCTCAGGGTTCTGATTCCAGAAGCCCTCTCAAGTTTCGTTTTGGAGGTCAGAGGGAATCAATACCCCTCTGTGGCAGAATACACTGATTGTGCATAGTTGCCCATCCAGTATTCTCTATATAGACATTAGGGATAGTGAAAGAAAGCCAAGCCAAAACTCCCTTCCAGGGGCAACCTGGGAATAAGGGAGCTGGGACTATAAATACCACAATTCCAACTGACCATTTGAAGTGACATTACAGAGGTTCAGAACAGAAATATAGGTAACAACCCGGGCAGTGGGTAATATTTTATTTATTTATTTTGTTTAATAACTGGGCAATTACTGGCTCAGAGGCTTGTTTGAGGTAGGACCCAAGACAAAAATCTACAGGAGCATGTTACAATACCTCAAAGAGAAGGCACATGCATGTAGTAAAATATAGGCTTAAGTGACAGTACAAAGTGAAAACAATAGCGCAACAAGTATGATGATCGTGAAATAACCAGTATAAGGCTATACCAGACATGCTTACACAAAAACCTGATTGATAGGGGCTGAATTGGAGGGCATGGAGGCTGGGTATCAGGAGATGAATAAATAAAGATGGAGCACAGGCTGTGGCCGGGGTCCCCTTCCTCCTGTCCATACTTCTCAACCTCTCAGCATTAAATCAGCAGTATTTGTTAGTCCCCCTGTAATTGTTTTTAGAAATAATGATTTTCTGGCAAAAACATCAATATACACATTTTTTCCTTTTGCTCTCTTTCATTCATTCTTTCTTTAATTTTTTCATTCAGGATGATCAGTGAAAACAGACATGCTGAACAAATACTTCTGTTCGGTCTTCATAGTGGAAGTGGAAGGGGATAGGCCACATATAGGGTACAGAATCATGGGTGGGATGGAAGTAGACTCTAGTCCATTCATGGGAGGAAAGAGTCCTGGAAGGACTTGCAAAGCTAAGAGTGGACAAGGCAATGGGGCTGGATGGGGTACACCCAAGGGTTTTGAAGGAACTCTGGGAGATACTGGCTGCACCACTAGCAGCCCTATTCAATATCTCACTAGATAGAGGGGTGGTCTCACAGAACTGGACAAGGGTGGACATAGTCCTGCTCCATAAGAGCAGCAGCAGAGAAGAAGCTGGCAACTAGAGGCTGGTTAGTCTGACATCAGTAGTGAAGAAGTTAGTGGAGTCACTTCTAAAGGAAAGACTCGAAGAATACCTTGCTTCCAGCAGGTTACAGGACCTGAGACAGCACAAGTTTATGGGAGAGAGATCATATCAGACAAACCTGATTCCTTTGACTGGGTGTCCAGAGAAATAGATCAGGGGTAGCAGTGGACATGGCTTAGTTGCACTTCAGCAAGGCCTTTGATACCACCTCACATAGGAAGCTCATAAAGAAGCTGGGCAGCATGGGGTTGATACCAAGGTGGTGCACTGGGTACATAATTGGCTGATGGATAGGTAGCAGAGGGTGGTGGTAAATGGCACTCACTTGGGGGAAGGGAGAGTGATCAGCAGGGTTCTTCAGGGCTCAGTGTTGGGTCCAGTCTTCTTTAATGTCTTTATAAGTGACATTGAATTGGAACTGGACACTAAGATCCTATGCCTCTTTGCAGATGATATCAACATTTTCAATAAGATAGATACTCCAGAGGGAGTGGAGAGAATGAAAAAGAGACCTGAAAAAGTTGGAGGAATGGTCAGAGGTATGGTAGCTGGGTTTCAATGCAAAAAAGTGCAAAATCATGTACCTTAGGTGCAGGAACCCTGAGGCAGGGTATAGAATGGAGAACTGGTACTGGCAGTTACCAAACAGGTAAGGGATCTTGGTGTGATCATAATGGATGACCTCAAGGTGGCAAGGCAGTGTGACAAAGCAGTATACTGGAAAACTGGTATCAAAGCAAGAAGGGGAGGTGACTGGAGACCAGGTAGGTTCTGCAGTGGCAGAATAGGCAGAGAAAGGAGGGGCAGACTAGGTGGGCCAAGCAATCCTTTCTGCCGACAAATTCTGTGTTTATATGTTTGTTTTTCTGAGCTAAGATATGGAATTTTTGAGGTTTAAAAATTCCCACACCTACATACTCACCATGAAAACATTAAGTATCTTGGTGTGGTGTTGTGCTTCCACCAGAAACATATGGTAACACCATCCTAATACAGTACATCCATGGTAAGAACCTAGTATGTACATTCAACAGATAACCTCAGTGGAAGAGGCTTTTTAGTGACAGCTATCTTTAATGATGTGAGTCATCAAATACAAAATTAACTATAAGAGGGTTTTTAACAATATCTGAGAATACACTGATGATGAATCTAAGGATGTCAGAAATACATTTTTACTAGAAAAACTATATGATGAACATTTTTGCTGACTAACAAATACCGCTGCTTTAAAATGCATAGCACTGGCTTCAAAATACAGAGCAGATGACCAGAATGTGTTGCACTACCTTATTTTGAAGAATAATGTGTCTAAGAATAGTGGTTCCCATAGCTATTAGTGTTAAGGAATGTTTATATCAAGTAAGTTCAATGTTTGAATTGTTTGTCCAGGAATAGCTTCAACATTATGAGTGAGGAACATCAGTAAACCTGCAAGAGTCAGTCATGGGGTTCTCCTGAAAAGGAGGCCATGAGCTAACATAGATGGAACTTTACTCGTTGTATCTGTATGTCTCTGTCCTGGAGAAGAAGTGACCAGTGTGTTATCCTGGTGTTAGATACTGACCCATCCTTCACTCTATCTGAGAGCAGAAGGTGGTTGGGGTGTGGTTGGTGTTAATGATCAGTGGTGAGTACCCAGTGATATACAGGAAGTGCTTGACAGCCCAGTAGGTAGCCAGAAGGTTCCTTTCATAATGCCATACTTCAGTTCCACTGGGGTCAAGAGCTGTGAGGCATATGCAGTGGGTCTCAGGTGCGTGCACCTTCTGAGCCAACACTGCTGACATAGCAATGTCAGAGGTGGCACATTCCAGATGAAATGGTAGTGTTGGATTGGGGTTAACCAGAGCTTGGGTGAGACCAAGGCCTGTTTGTGACGCCACAGCCTGGTGTGTATGGGGCCCCAAGTCCATGGTATGTCCTTTTGAGTAATTCATACAGAAGAGCAGCTTTCTGAGCAAAATCACAGATAAAGTCTCTTGAATAGTTCACCATACCTAGAAACCTTTGAAGAGTTGCCACACTGGTAGGTAATGGCAAGTCTTGCAATCCCTGTACCTTCTTCCAGGTAGGGCTTCGACCTTGGTCAATTATTTTTAGACCCAGAAAGAGTACTTCTTTCTGACACAACTGTGCTTTTGCTGGATTACATTTTAGGCCTGCTCTCTGAATGAGAGTCAGTAGTTCGTCCAAGAGATCCAAATGTTGTTCCTGTGTGGCTGTTTCCAGCAACAGGTCATCCACATATTGTAAGAGACATTGGGGAGTAGAGAAACTCTCAAGGGCATCCATCATGTGGAGATGGAACAGGGATGGACTGTTATGGAATCCTTGTGGCAAGCAGGTCCACGTGTACCGTCTTCCTTCAAAGGTGAAGGCAAACTTATATCGACTCTTAAGGGCCAATGGCAGTGACCAAAAACCATTGGAGATGTCCAGGGCACTGAACCACTTCAAATCAGGGGTCAGAAGTTGTAGCACATCTGGTGCTGATGCTACAGTTGGAGAACAACTGGGGGTGACCTGATTTAGTTTCCTGTAGTCAATAGTAAGTCTCCAGGCACCTGTGGGTTTCTTCACAGGCCATACTGGGGAGTTGGCATGGAAACACAGTTCTGATTACCCTTGCTTGAGGAGTGACTTGATCGCTTTCTCTGAGGGAAGGCAAGGCCTCAGTTGGGAAAGGATATTGCCTTTGCCTCTCATGTGCTGGGCCTGGCACTTCAATGACGGTGTGCATTCTACCACAGTCATGCTTGTTAACTGCAAACGCTTCCAAATGTCATCGCAAAATAGGTAGGAGCTTCAGGAAAAGTTCATGATTCTTGAACAAATCTATGATATCATACTGTTTGTCACTGGCAGATATCGTTGCCACAACGTGCAAATCAGGAATCAAAATGGTATGATATTGACCCTGAATCTGTATCAGTAGCATGTTGGCTGGAGTCCACCACACAGCTTTGCAGTGCAAGGAAATCGATCCCTATAATACTAGGATGATCATGCAATACCATTAGTTGGAAAGTGTGTGAGGCCTTTAGATGGCCTAGCTCTACCGGTAGGGGTAGAGAACGGTATGCAGGTAGCCTAGTACCGTCAACTCCTGACATGTTGGTCCTCCGTCCGGTGGACCAAGGGGATGTGTCTGGGTGTTCATCATGTAGCACAGATACAGCTGCACCTGTATCTAACAAAACTACTAGTAGGCGGCCCCTGACCTCGGCCTCGGTGCAGGGCCTTCCGTTTGTATCCAAGACTAGCTTGTTTACAATCCCGACTGGGGCCTGTAATTGTCAATCCATACTGCCAGAAGCATGCAGAGTTGGGCCTGGCTCACGTGAATCACTTCACCATGTTGCACTGATGCTATATAGGGAGGAGCTTCTGGGTTCAGACCTAAATGGATCTGAGGGCCTGTACGCCAGTGTCCCCATGGCCTGGTTGGGGCCTGGGTCACCGTTGTACTGCCGCAGGGTCCATCGAGAACAGCATCCGCCACAGAGCGTACTTTGTCCCAGGAGCTCTCAAAACTTCCAATTTCTTCAGCTATCTCCTATATGAAGGACCCATTCTCTGTTGTTGTGGTTTACCTCTACCCTTGTGCTTCCTGTTCTTGTGCCAATTCTGGTTCCAACCCCACTGTTGTTGTTGTGGTTGTTGTTGATGGGCCTGTTGGGGATGTTGATTATCAGCTGGAGGGGCTTGCTGATGTTGAGCCTGTTGGCGTTGGGCCTGCCCTTCCACTGTGTAGTGCATCGTGGCCTCCGGAGTGGACTCCATGACAGCTACCTTTTTGGAACTGGAGCCCAGATCATGGATATAGAGTTGATACGCGTTTTTTTTCGGTTTTCCAAGAATGTCGGCAAACCTATCTATATTGGGTAGGTGGTTGGTTCTACCTTTTCTCTCACTGTTGGAATCATGTTCCTAAGGAACAGGGTCTTATATTCATTAAGGTCTACATCCGCAGCTTCTTGTGCCAGGTGCTTTCCTGATCGGTAGGCCATCCAGAGTCTCTGGTGATAAGTGGCTCGACTTTCTTTTGCATTCTGCTTCACAGGATATGCAAGCATCACTCCTACTACACCTGGGCTGTGAGCAGAAATGAGCTCAGCTGCAACCTCGTCAAAGGTAGCATTCCCACCTTGGCGAACAGCATCGGGAGTTTGGGCCACAAGCCTGTGATCGATGGTCTGGCGTAGTATTTGGACCTGATATTCTGCAGCGAGGCTAAGCATCTCACATTTAGAACGCAGCTTCTCCAAGTGACAGCTGAGGTTGTCAGATGGATTCATCCGACTGATGCTGTCAGCAATTTGCTGAACAGAGTAGGCCATTTGTAGGGGATTAGTGGGTCGATCAGGCAAAGGTAGATTGTCTCGAGCACCGTCCAGGGCAGCCCGAGCTGCAGCTTCAGCTGCAGTATGGACAATCCTTCTGAGTGCCAGCCTCTTGCAGAAACTGCCTAATCTGGGTTTTAATGGCCCGTTCGCCTCTCAGGAAGAGGTACATTGCCTATTGCAGTTTCAATCATGGTTTCTATCTCCTGCCTGTCTTCCACATTAATAGCGCTGCGGAGGTACCGTCGGACCAGGCTTGGCCTGCTCTCCCATCATAGGGGCCGCCGATGTTGGCATCTCCATGATGAGCGCCATGACGTCGCCGACGTGGGACATGGGGAGTTGTGGGCGGGACCGCCATGCCGTGGATAGCTGTGTGGTCTCTGGGCCATAATAGGGGCGTGACTGGGCACTGAATTGTGAAATGTCATCATCAGATAGCTCCCCTTCTGATGACGAATGAAAGGCAGGGCCGCCTCCATTGCCTTAACATGTCCAGCCAGAACCTCTCGCTGATGGCGAGTGTTGCCATCTTAGTTCTACATTCATCGTGACTCACACTTGCAACATCCATATCAACCTCATCTTGCTTTGCAACACTCTGTACGCGGGCGTCAATTCGCGATTGTCCCTGTAAGCCACTTCTAAATCATTACGTACCTGGTTTATCTCATCCCAGCTCACCCATTTCGTCACTCAACTGAGCATTGAGGCACTCAGCAAACATTCATTTACAGTGCCTGACTCTTATCCTGTCTCAAACTTTCACACTCCTGCTTCAACATACATATTTCTTGTTCTCTAGCTTGAGCTGAATGATGCAATAGTGAATCCTTTTCATTTCACAGAGTTTGGAGTTCAGACTCCAAATTCTGCTGCAGTCTAATACTTTCTGTTTCCTGCAAACCCATCTGTTGCTTAAGAGATGAAATCTGCAGATCAAGGGTTCAAACCTCGCTCGAGGCTTCCAAGCAGCGAGAGAGCCGCGACCATCAACCCTTTAGCTTGACACTTATTGGTTGATTGTCTTGTCTCTGCATACTGGGTTGAAATCCCCAGTATCGGGTTTCAGATTGACTTGCGCCCCGCAGAAGTCAGCCCATCCTCCATGGGAGGCAAGGAAGTTCGAGACATCGAGTCTCAGTTCTGGCGCAGATATCTGATACTGTGGCCATTGTGTGGGAGGGAACAAAAATTCAAACTGTGAAAAAGACAGCATGCTGCGTATCGATCCACAGCACAAGTACTTTATACACAGCTGGGCTACTGTATTAGTTGTAGACTTGCAATTCAAAACTGCTATGGAGTGGGTCAAGATGGCATCGACCACACCCGAAAAGTCAGCCAGACTTTGCAAGTTACTACAAACTGGTTTGAAAACGGGAGAGGTGATACGGGAATGTACACCTACTGTCCCCGTGGGAAAGGGAAAAGTTTCAGCAACAAGTGAAAACTTACAAACACCAAATATCGCCTGCACACGGTCACCAATTTGTTGGGAGGTCTAAACCTCACTTTCAGATTCTTGACGATATTGGGAATGCAAGTAATCACAGACACATTGCATTAGAGTAATAAACAAGTTTATTACTACAAACGGATAAAATCACAGTTGCCCTAAGCAGTTCTTACCAATACGAACCGGGAGCCAGTGCTAAGCGTTCCCTACTCCTCGAGGTTTCTCTGTGTCTCTTGGGGTCTCTCAGGTCTCCGAGGTATAAAACTTGTGCATTACATTATACCTATAATTACTATGATTACCAAAAGATAGAAACATTTCTAGTTACAGAGATGAGCCCTATTGGCTAAATCAGAGGTGGCTCCACGGTCCAAGATAACATCATACAATTCTGTAATGTCATCAGTTTGAGAACAAAAGAGTTCTTATACAGAGTCTTACATAACTCAGTGTAGTGGTACAAATCACCAAAAGGTGGCAATGCCGCTCTTACATATCATAATTACTCCAAGGACACAGGTGTCCTGGCATCTTCAAGTAAGAAATACACAGAAAATACATGGCAGAATATATGTATTAGCAAGCAAAGTGTATCACAACATTATGCATTCATATCCTGACATCTACTCTTGTATGGCAGATGCCCTTAGCCCTAAATGTTAGTATACCTTATACTTAAATGCTAGCTGTCTGATGTACCTCTGAGGGTACCAATTACTGTGCAGGGACCTCATGTAACAGTGTTAGTATAGCATGCACAGCCACTGTGTATAGCATGCATGGGTGGAATGTACAGCATGCATAGCCTCTGTGTAGCATACATGGGTGGAGTGTATAGCATGTGAGCCACTGTGTATAGCATGCATGGGTTGAATGTATAGCATGCATAGCCACTGTGTATAGCATGCATGGGTGGAGTGTATAGCATGCATAGCCACTGTGTATAGCATGACATAGCAATGTGTATAGCATGCATAGCACTGTGTATAGCATGCATAGCCACTGTGTATAGCATGCATGGGTGGAATGTATAGCATGCATAGCCACTGTGTATAGCATGCATGGGTGGAATGTATAGCATGCATAGCCACTGTGTATAGCATACATGGGTGGAGTGTATAGCATGCATTGCCACTGTGTATAGCATGCATGGGTGGAATGTATAGCATGCATAGCCACTGTATAGCATGCATGGGGACTGTGTATAGCATGCATAGCCACTGTGTATAGCATGCATGGGTGGAATGTATAGCATGCATAGCCACTGTGTATAGCATGCATGGGTGGAATGTATAGCATGCATAGCCACTGTGTATAGCATACATGGGTGGAATGTATAGCATGCATTGCCACTGTGTATAGCATGCATGGGTGGAATGTATAGCATGCATAGCCACTGTGTATAGCATACATGGGTGGATGTATAGCATGCATAGCCACTGTATAGCATGCATGGGTGGAGTGTATAGCATGCATAGCCACTGTGTATAGCATGCATGGGTGGAATGTATAGCATGCATAGCCACTGTGTATAGCATGCATGGGTGGAATGTATAGCATGCATAGCCACTGTGTATAGCATACATGGGTGGAGTGTATAGCATGCATAGCCACTGTGTATAGCATGCATAGCAATGTGTACAGCATGCATAGCCAGTGTATAGCATGCATAGCCACTGTGTATAGCATGCATGGGTGGAATGTATAGCATGCATAGCCACTGTGTATAGCATGCATGGGTGGAATGTATAGCATGCATAGCCACTGTGTATAGCATGCATGGGTGGAATGTATAGCATGCATAGCCACTGTGTATAGCATGCATGGGTGGAGTGTATAGCATGCATAGCCACTGTGTATAGCATGCATAGCCACTGTGTATAGCATGCATGGGTGGAATGTATAGCATGCATAGCCACTGTGTATAGCATACATGGGTGGAGTGTATAGCATGCATTGCCACTGTGTATAGCATGCATGGGTGGAATGTACAGCATGCATAGCCACTGTGTATAGCATGCATAGCCACTGTGTACAGCATGCATAGCCACTGTGTATAGCATGCATGGGTGGAATGTATAGCATGCATAGCCACTGTGTATAGCATGCATGGGTGGAATGTATAGCATGCATAGCCACTGTGTATAGCATGCATGGGTGGAATGTATAGCATGCATAGCCACTGTGTATAGCATACATGGGTGGAATGTATAGCATGCATAGCCACTGTGTATAGCATGCATGGGTGGAATGTATAGCATGCATAGCCACTGTGTATAGCATACATGGGTGGAGTGTATAGCATGCATTGCCACTGTGTATAGCATGCATGGGTGAATGTATAGCATGCATAGCCACTGTGTATAGCATGCATGGGTGGAGTGTATAGCATGCATGCCACTGTGTATAGCATGCATGGGTGGAATGTATAGCATGCATAGCCACTGTGTATAGCATACATGGGTGGAATGTATAGCATGCATTGCCACTGTGTATAGCATGCATGGGTGGAATGTACAGCATGCATAGCCACTGGAATGTATAGCATGCATAGCCACTGTGTATAGCATACATGGGTGGTGTGTATAGGCATGCATAGCATACATGGGTGGAGTGTATAGCATGCATAGCCACTGTGTATAGCATGCATGGGTGGAGTGTATAGCATGCATATGCCACTGTGTATAGCATGCATGGGTGGAATGTATAGCATGCATAGCCACTGTGTATAGCATGCATGGGTGGTATGTATAGCATGCATGCATAGTATATCATGGTGGATGTATAGCATGCATAGCCACTGTGTATAGCATGCATGGGTGGAATGTATAGCATGCATAGCCACTGTGTATAGCATGCATGGGTGGATGTATAGCATGCATTGCCACTGTGTATAGCATGCATGGGTGGAATGTATAGCATGCATAGCCACTGTGTATAGCATGCATGGGTGGAATGTATAGCATGCATAGCCACTGTATAGCATGCATGAGCGACTGTGTATAGCATGCATAGCCACTGTGTATAGCATGCATGGGTGGAATGTATAGCATGCATGCCACTGTGTATAGCATGCATGGGTGGAATGTATAGCATGCATAGCCACTGTGTATAGCATGCATGGGTGGAATGTATAGCATGCATAGCCACTGTGTATAGCATACATGGGTGGAGTGTATAGCATGCATTGCCACTGTGTATAGCATGCATGGGTGGAAGATCATGGGTGGAATGTATAGCATGCATAGCCACTGTGTATAGCATGCATGGGTGGAATGTATAGCATGCATAGCCACTGTGTATAGCATACATGGGTGGAGTGTATAGCATGCATTGCCACTGTGTATAGCATGCATGGGTGGAATGTATAGCATGCATAGCCACTGTGTATAGCATGCATAGCATGTAAGTGTATAGCATGCATAGCCACTGTGTATAGCATACATGGGTGGAGTGTATAGCATGCATTGCCACTGTGTATAGCATGCATGGGTGGAGTGTATAGCATGTATTGCCACTGTGTATAGCATGCATGGGTGGAATGTATAGCATGCATAGCCACTGTGTATAGCATGCATAGCAACTGTGTACAGCATGCATAGCCACTGTGTATAGCATGCATAGCCACTGTGTATAGCATGCATGGGTGGAATGTATAGCATGCATAGCCACTGTATATAGCATGCATGGGTGGAATGCATAGCATGCATAGCCACTGTGTATAGCACACATGGGTGGAGTGTATAGCATGCTTTGCCACTGTGTATAGTATGCATGGGTGGAATTTATAGCATGCATAGCCACTGTGTATAGCATACATGGGTGGAGTGTATAGCATGCATAGCCACTGTGTATAGCATACATGGGTGGAGTGTATAGCATGTATTGCCACTGTGTATAGCATGCATGGGTGGAATGTATAGCATGCATAGCCACTGTGTATAGCATACATGGGTGGAGTGTATAGCATGCATTGCCACTGTGTATAGCATGCATGGGTGGAATGTATAGCATGTATATCCACTGTGTATAGCATGCATGGGTGGAATGTATAGCATGCATAGCCACTGTGTATAGCATACATGGGTGGAGTGTATAGCATGCATAGCCACTGTGTATAGCATGCATGGGTGGAATGTATAGCATGTATAGCCACTGTGTATAGCATGCATGGGTGGAATGTATAGCATGCATAGCCACTGTATAGCATGACATGGGTGGAGTGTATAGCATGCATAGCCACTGTGTATAGCATGCATGGGTGGAATGTATAGCATGCATAGCCACTGTGTATAGCATACATGGGTGGAGTGTATAGCATGCATTGCCACTGTGTATAGCATGCATGGGTGGAATGTACAGCATGCATAGCCACTGTGTATAGCATGCATAGCCACTGTGTACAGCATGCATAGCCACTGTGTATAGCATGCATAGCCACTGTGTATAGCATGCATGGGTGGAATGTATAGCATGCATAGCCACTGTATATAGCATGCATGGGTGGAATGTATAGCATGCATAGCCACTGTGTATAGCATGCATGGGTGGAATGTATAGCATGCATAGCCACTGTGTATAGCATGCATGGGTGGAATGTACAGCATGCATAGCCACTGTGTATAGCATGCATAGCCACTGTGTATAGCATGCATGGGTGGAATGTATAGCATGCATAGCCACTGTGTATAGCATGCATGGGTGGAATGTATAGGATGCATAGCCACTGTGTATAGCATGCATGGGTGGAATGTATAGCATGCATAGCCACTGTGTATAGCATACATGGGTGGAGTGTATAGCATGCATTGCCACTGTGTATAGCATGCATGGGTGGAATGTATAGCATGCATAGCCACTGTGTATTGCATGCATAGCCACTGTGTACAGCATGCATAGCCACTGTGTATAGCATGCATAGCCACTGTGTATTGCATGCATAGCCACTGTGTATAGCATGCTAGCCACTGTGTATAGCATGCATGGGTGGAATGTATAGCATGCATGCCACTGTGTATAGCATGCATGGGTGAGAGCTCCCTTTATTATGGAGCCTGGACCTCAGTGTATCCAGAAATGGAATGGTACTAGCATACTACCGAATGGCATCTGTAACGTCATGCTGACTGTCTGTACACCCTTAACAGACACACAGAATCTTGAAATGTCAGCCATCACCCACCAGTCCCAAGCAGCATGTCAGTGTGGCTGTAATGGGGTTCGGTCAGTAGCAGATCTGGGCAGCAATGGGTGCACCTGCACCCACCACTGTAACTTACTTACTGCTGCTGCTGCATTTCACTTTGTTGAAGAAGTCTGATTTATTGATTGCATAAAAGTTTATATCCAAAACTAGGTGATAGGGTAGAATATCGGGTACATATAAGACCTATGCTATTAAGCGTGGAGCTCAAGTTACACTATGTGGTACAGTCGCCCGTTCCTTTTCTTTTAGTTAATTTGGGTTTGGGGTTCACCCCGCACCACCCTGTAAAACAAATAAACAAAGGGGCTGTAGGGGTAAAGCCCCACAACTAAATAAACTGACAACCAAGTAAGCGCGTATTCAGGAAGCTTTATGGCGAGCTTCTTAGGTGTACCCAATATTCTACACTATCACCATAAACTGTAAATTACATTTGTATTTTTCTGTCAAAAGTGTAATGAAAAAGACAATTTCAGACAATATAAAGGATAAAAAATGTACAAAAATTGCACGTCACATATGCATGCCACTTCAGCACTCCCATTATAAAATCTTGGATCCGCCACTAGGTTCGGTAACTCCAGAACTCAGGCTGCTTGGTTTCCACATGCTGAGATGAATTATACTTTTTGTGGTACACTGGAAAAGTGATGTCACTGGCAGCAGTCTGGTGTCCACACCTTAATGCATGTTACCCAGGCATGCTGGGCTGGAGTTAATGTCCCGGCAGCAGTCTAGTGTCCCACACCTTAATGCATGTTACCCAGGCATGCTGGGCTGGAGTTAAGTCCCCAGCAGCAGTCTGGTCCACCTGGATGTTACCACATGCGCTGGATTAATGGATGTTACCAGGCATGCTGGGCTGGAGTTAATGTCTCTAGCAGCAGTCTGGTGTCCACACCTTAATGGATGTTTACCCAGGCATGCTGGGCTGGAGTATGTCCCTGGCAGCAGTCTAGTGTCCACACCTTAATGCATGTTACCTAGGCATGCTGGGATGGAGTTAATGTCCCTGGCAGCAGTCTGGTGTCCACACCTTAATGGATGTTACCCAGGCATGCTGGGCTGGAGTTAATGTCTCCAGCAGCAGTCTAAGTGTCCACATGCACATGTTACCCAGGCATGCTGGGATGGAGTTAATGTCCCTGGCAGCAGTCTAGTGTCCACACCTTAATGCATGTTACCCAGGCATGCTGGGATGGAGTTAATGTCCCCAGCAGCAGTCTGGTGTCCACACCTTAATGCATGTTACCCAGGCATGCTGGGCTGGAGTTAAGGTCCCCAGCAGCAGTCTGGTGTCAACACCTTAATGCACGTTACCCAGGCATGCTGGGATGAAGTGCAGCCAGTGCCACATAAACATCTGGGCATGCAGCTATACTGTACATCAGAATGGCATACCAATGGCTCCTGCACTGCTGTGAATGGTATGCTGTGACTGCCTTGACACATGGGCACTGTTGACTTCCCTGACCTTCTATATACATGTCACACATACACACACACACACACATGCACATACGCACTCACACGTGCCTACACACACACATGCACACGTACACACAACACACACACACACACACACACGTGTGTGCACTCCTTACATCACTACCCTAGCACTATGTACAGGTATCCTAACACCAGCATTACTGGCACACGTACTGATCGGGTGCTGACACACACGCAGTGTTCCACACAACCACAGAAGTAGGCCCCCTGTTGGGATGAGAGCACACATGAAGAGATGGCAACATGGCACAGAACCCAGAACAATACAGGGACAAGGGAAGCAGCAGGATACAGTACAGGTTGGTAAATGAAACCTGTTAATAGTCATGACCTGGAAGGGAGTGAGCATGTCACAGGGCATGTGGAAAGGCACTAGGGATTCAGTGGGAGAACACAAGGAGGTGACAGAGAATGCAGGCCATGAGTCACATGAGTAGTTGGTTAGTTTCACTCTGTAAGGCATAAATGCATAGGGCATTAGTAATGGCTGGGCATGAATGTGTGTATATAGTGTTCTGTTAGACACACACAGTGGATCACTGCAGTGGTCCAGCAATGCCACTGTAGTTCGTACCCCTGCAGCTGTCATTCCACCCTCACAGATCCCTGTATAGCAGAGGAGGCCATGAAGGGCAATCAGGGCTGGAGTTAGTGGTGTCCCATTAGGAAACATTAGGGCATGGTGCAAAGGCACCTGGTGCACATACCTTAACACCGCCGTCATTCACACCATAATGTATTCAGTAACAAATAAAAAGGAACATGGACAGCACAAGCAACTAGTTACTCCCACCACTCATCTCCAGCCTCGGAACACATTTTCAGCCACAAATCTGTACAGAGAAGGAGACATTGGGAAGTTTAAAGCGAACAAAAACTAGCCGGTCTGGTGGTGCTGAGGGCCGGGGCACTGGACACCTTACCTCATGCTACACCGGTGATCTAGGTTCGGGAACAACCTCGGGTCATTGGGATGCCAACACAGGGGGGAGCAGGATCGAGCATTGGCTCTCCTCTCCCGGTGGGTGGATCGCCCACCTGTAGTCCCACCGTCACTGGATGGAGCAACAAGTAGGGTGTATACCCATCACATCGGGAATGCGAGAGCTCGGGGACTGGGGAGAAAAACAAAAAAACTATCCAAAAAATTACCTATGGAAAAAAAAATAAAGTGAACAAAAAATGGAGCAAAACCCAGACGCCATCCTCTTGGTGCCACAGTCTTGCTGCCCCACCCCCCGGGGAAAGAACCTTTTTTTAAAAAAAAGAAGAGTTGTCATGAGACAGTGAAACTTTAAATGAAAAAATACAAACTCTGAACGGGGGGGCACTGGGTGATCATTCTGAACTGGCGCCACTGAACATTTTAACAGTCTTTTCTTTCTCTTGCTCTTTCTTGGGGCTTCCAAATGTCCTTTACAGGCCTCAGTCTAATTCCTGAAGGTGAGCTCCTGTCGCAGTGCACTCAGACGTGACCACACAAGCAGATGTGCTACTGGCACAGTGCATACTGATTCCCTCAGGGAGGGGCAGTGTGGCAGGGCAGCAATGAATCATGCAGAACTTGATCTGGTGAGGATTGAGTTCCTTGTATTTATTAACAGAATGCCTCACTTCAGACAAACTCAGGGTCTGGGTGAAAACATGGGCTACTGACTGATCCTCAAATGCTGCTGCCTGTGGCACGTTGTGGATGAATTCCAGACTATAAGAAACATGCTACCACTTAATCCCTTTTCCTCTGCTCAGTGCTTGCTTTTTATGTGATACATTCTAGACACCACATAGATACACAGAAATAGAGAATGACAGAAAATGATCTGAACAGTTAGTCCATTCATGTGTTGCAAGATTCCTAGGCTATTCCGAATCTTTCTAACATTAATTACTTCCTCGCATCTCCACTCCTTTCCACGCTATCCCATCTGTTAACGCCTTAAAGCAGCACTATTCATTATCAAAAAGAGTTTATCATACATTTGTTCACTATAATGTATTTCTGGCAAAAATATCAATCCATTTTTCTTTTTATTGTATTTTATAGCTGATCTGAAATATGAGGTTTTAAACTTTTTAAAGGGAACTGCCGTGCCCATTATGAATGAAATGAAACATTTTGCTGTGCTGTTTGCCCACAGAAATGCAAGCAAACCCACTCCTAGTACATCCACAGTATGAATCCAGTAGGTAAAGTCGACAAGTCACCTGAAGGGAAGGACGTTTTTAACAGCTGGTAGTGGTGGCCATCTTTAGTGACTTGAGTCATTAATTGTTTTTGTCTCTGCTTTCATAACCCAGTCTGGAAGTTTCTTCCATCTGTCCATCACCCTTTCTGTGGAACAGTACATTCTGTTGCTTTTTGCATATCCACTTCCAGCTTAAGCACATGACCCCTAGTGGTGGTGCTGTTCCTCAGATTAAAAAATTTGCAAGGGCCCAGATTTTCTAAAGTAAAACATTGCTGCAAGCCACGTGTGCACCAAAGATATGTTGTGGTTCGTGATGACAATCGAAAGGTTTACTATCCCTTGTGGCAAATGATATTTGCTAGACCATTTTTGTGGTCTAGCTTGCATCCATACCTCCAGGACAATTTAAACAGAGCTCGCACCGGATTTGGTGCAGGCTGTCAGAATTAGGTTGATTGTCACAACTGCACCTGAGATTATAAAATCGGGTGCAGATGCAACAATCGGCAAAGCCACAGCTGCGTGGACAGGGTTTGATGCAGGGCTGGACAAAGCCTTGCCATCAACCTTCTAAAACCTGGCCAAGTTTTAAGGAGCTTGACAATCTCTATCATGTCCCACCCTTCCTCCAGTGAACACATATTAAGGGCTTTTCAGTTTTCCCTTGTACATCTTGCCTTGTTGTCAGTAAATCATCTGTACTGCCCTTCTCTGCCCTGTCTCTAATCTCTCCTTATCCTTCCTTAGATATGGACTGGACCCTAGAACTGCACACTGAACTCTAAACGCAACCTGACCAGTGACAACACTGTGAGGTGTTTAGTGTTGCTGAAAGGTCAGGGACTGAAATAACTGTAGACTGAAGTGCTCTGTTTATCTGTAGGAAAAGGTACATTTTGGGGCTGGTGCAGTGCAGGCTTCCCCACACTATAATGACATTTAGTGCTGGTGACAGGCAAGGCACTGACAGCACTGGAGACTGAAGCCCCTGTTTACTCATAGGAACAGGTACAATGTGGGCAGGTACATTACATCCTCCAAGCACAGTGTGCTGTGAAAGCCTGCACTTTGCCTGTCCCAGCTGATGAACGGAGAGATTCAGTCACCAGTGCTGTCAGTCCTTCACTTTCCCCCAGCACTGGCGACTGAATCTCTCCATTCATCAGCTGGGACAGGCAATGTGCAGGCTTCCACAGCACATTGTGATGGATTTAGTGCTGGTAAATGTAAGGGACTGACATCACTGGAGATTGAACGCCTTTGTTTAACCACTGTGACAGGTACAGTGTAGGCAGGTACAGTGCAGACTTTCTAACATTAATGCATTTAGTATTGGTGAAAGGTGAGGGGCTGACAGCACTGGAGACTGAAGCCCTCTACTTATCCATAGGGTGGGACAGGTACAGTGCAGGCTCCATACACTGTGATGTAGTTACTGCTGGTGAAAGGTGAGGGACTGACAGCACTGGAGACTGAAGCCCTCAGGGAGGAGAGGTACATTATGCTGCAGGTGCAGTACAGGGTTTCATACATGTAACCCCTAGGTGGCGCTATCCCAAGTGCTACTACCACTGCCTGCTTGGCTAGTAGCAGGTTAAGGGGCCTGAGTTCTGAAATGGGCGCCTCCACCCAGGGTCAGTGTTGGTAGTGGTCAAGCTGACCTGTGCACAGCCCTCCAGGACACCGTAACCCCCCTCTTTCCTTACTAGTGGCTGGAACAATACACAATAATCACATTCACAATACCCCTGATACACCACACAAGTACCCACACTGTTTGCACTTACCACCAGGGTTTTCCTCTGGCCCAGCCCTAGGGACCCCCTGTAAAACAAGGTTATACACAGCAAATAACAGCAGTACAGTACTCTTACACAAACTGGAACCACAGTCAGGGTAAATGCAAAAAAAAGAGTTAGATCTGATTTATTTAAGGGGCTTAAACAAGGGAGGGGCGTAATTAGGTTAATTTGCTTAAAGGCTCTATCAATCAAACAGTTATGCATGCACTTCAGGGTCCATAAACAGTCACACACTCTGGGTACCCAGATGGAGAATGGTGGGCTAGCCAGGATCGCTGCAGCTGGTTGGAGCCCTGTGACGGAAGAAAACAACACACACTATTTGTAATCCTGAGCCAGAGGGCTCAGTTCATGAAAAGAAAACAAGACAATCAGATGACACACTTTTAGATTAGGCTGTTGTTGCACGGAGCTACCCTGATGATTACTCACGATACCAAAGACTGGATACAGGCTGGATGAAAATCGAGACAACAGGTGGTTAATCTGGAGTGCCAGGAGAAGCAGGGCCCACACAATTTGCCGAGGTGTCATTCCTGTTCAAGCGTGGAGCAGGGGTCTGAACCCTAGGCAGGTCTCTTGTCAGTGGCTTTCTCTGTGCAGAGGGGTAGTCTAGCAGGGCCAGCGTGGCATGGCCCAGGCCGAATGGAGATGACTACAGATTCAGAACACAGTTCACACAGTGGGGAACCAAATCACGACCCACTTTCAATACACAGCACATTTACATGAGGAAATTCTACTGTACCAGGCAAACCGCTCTCCGTCACGATCGCAAAGTCTTTGCACAAACTGAGATTCAAAAGCACCTAGAAATCTTGACAGGCCGATCATATTCAGCAAATTTTGGTCTTCTTCAGGTTAAAGCCTGGTCACAGTTCAGTGGCTTAAATAGTCTTCACAACTCTGATTCAGTCCGAATAAACTCTTTTCCCTCTCGGGACAGCAGGCAGACAGGCAGGCCAAAACTCAGCCCTTTCACAGTTCTCCCATGCAAAACTATACAGAACTGCTCCCCAAAATCACTTATGCTGTTACTTCTTCACTTCTCAGCTCAAAACTGAAACTAGCTGCAGCAGCCTGGGAAATTCCCCAAGATCAAAAAGGTCCGGTTGGCTGATCCTCCTGTCAGTCACAACAAAGGCTCCCCCTTCAGGTGCAAAAAGGTGCAAAAAGCCCAAAACTACAATTCCTACAGATTTTGACTCCAGACAGCTCCTGTAGTCTGGCTCCATTTTAGGTCCCACCAGTACCAATTGGTCCAATTCACAGTCCAGGACCAAGATAGTGGAGATAAACAAAACAGTCCTTGCTGCAAAGAAGGCAGGTTAGACAAACTTCATTATCATTATCACTCTAAATGATTTTCAGCAAATAGTTACATCTTTCAACAGAGCTCCCTCTCAGATTACTTATGACTGCAATCCAGGCAGCTCTTAAAGAGACAGTACACAGAGGCTATACAGACACTCTCTGGCAATCACATTTAAACTGCTAAAATGCAGGACACCAGCCTGGCAGTGAGCATTTAGGCAAGCTCAAGGAAGACTTTTCAGGAACCCCCATTTGTAGGGGGTTACACCCTTCCCTGCCTAGAGAAAACTTGGCATCTGCGTCAAGTCTGTACCATCATGCATCAATCAACATAAACTTATTACTTTACTACACATATTCACTACATTTCATGATACTATATCCATTCTGACAACACATTGGGCCCGATTCTAGTACACTTACACCTGGCGTAACAGCAGTTGCACAAAGTAGAATGGCACATGTAGCAACTTATGCCAGCAGTTGCGACATGCACGATTCTACAATGTGGCCTGCAACATGGCATACTGAAAAGACGCACTCAGAAATTAATTTCTGAGCGTGTCTGTTCTGTACGCAGTCCAACTGAACTCAGTCAGCAGCTGGCCGTAGAAGTGAGAGGTGGGCTGTGCCAATCGCCAGCTGGGGATGGGTGCGGGGGTGCTGGGTGGGCTGGCATGGCTGGGTGGGGTGCCACAAGGCTACCAGGGCAGGTTAACTGCCACATTTGCGGCCGGCGACTCAGGGGTCAGTGCACGGGTGGGGGGGTTGATGTGCCACCCTGTGGGGCTTCTTGGAACGATGGAGTCAGGGGACAGTGGGTGTGGGCAGCCCTGCAGGGCACTATTTGGACACTTTGGGGGCTGGAGGTGTGGGCAGTCCTGCAGGGGCTCTGTTTGGACACTTGAGGGGACAGGGGGTATGGAGCAGCCCTGCAGTACTATTTGGACACTTCAGGGGGCTGGGGATGTGGGCAGCCCTGCAGGGCTCTATTTGGACACCTTGGGGGCTGGGAGTGTGGGCAGCCCTGCGGGACTCTATTTGAACATTTTGGGGAGCTGGGGGTGTGGGCAGCTCTGCAGGGCTCTATTTGGACACTTCAGGGTACAGGGGGTGTGGGCAGCCCTGTGGGGTGGCGATTGTGACTTGCTGGGCAGGGGGTTGCACATGTACCCTGCATTTTGCGGCTTGCAACATGCTCGCCAGGTGCACCCGCAGTTCAGGAGTACTAGTCGCATGTCGCAAGTCACAGGACTTAGCTGTGGAGACCCTGCCCCTTCTAAAATAGGACGCAGGGTCAATGTCGCAGTCGTGGGTGGCCCAAGTTGTGTTTGTCGGCAACTTGTGCCACCCTTCTAGAATCGGGCACAATGTGCATATTTCACACATGTAAATTGAACATTACTATACTGAATCAGGTAATAACTTCTTGTACCTGAAACAATGCAAGAGGGGGCCCTTCCCTATCAGCTAACTTGGGGCTAGAGGGGGGGAAAGGGGCACCATGGTGAGTGGGAAAGACAAGTAACCTGGAATTGGCTGTCAAGATCAATTTGGGCAGTGAGCTAGGTGAGACATAAACACCATTGTGCACCACATTGAGAGGCAAATCCACTGGCCTCCCAGGAGAATCATAACTGAGGCATACTACTGGCTTGACAGCTTGGCCAGTCTTTCTGAGGGAACAACTGTAGTCTCTCTCAGCACTGGTCTGGGGACTCTGTCACTTGTGAGGGGTGCCTCTGCCTGGGTGGGAACGTCCAAACTTAGGGCACTGTTGGCTCCTTGCTCTACAGGCTCTGTTTCTACAACACTTGACTCATTTTGCAAAGGCTCAGGCACAATCAAGCTTTGAGGCATGGAAGGGGGGGTGGTCAGCACTCTCATAGTGTTCTTCAAGTTCTGGTATGTCACCAGAAAGACTCAAATCTTCAGCCCCTTCTTCAGGCAAATCATACAGTTCCACAATACACAGAGACTCAACATCTTCAGACGTGATACTTTGCAATTCACTTTCTGGGAGCACTGACTTCAAGGATGAAGCTGGGGAGTAAGGCAGTCCAAGAAGGCCCAGATTCATCACACAATTTATCAGAGGTTATTCTCTTTCGTCAGAAGTGGACCGACAGTCACTATCATTCTGGGCCTGCTGCGTTATCTGTGACCACTGAGGTAGGTTGACTCTGTCTCTTTCTTGCAGCAGCATGAGTCACCGACCCAGGGGGCTCAATTTCTGGGGGTTCGGTCTCAATCATGATTTGGCCGATAGGTAGCAAGTGGTTACGATACATGGTCTTGACAGCTTTGGAGTTGTTCTCTGGGCGCACCTTGTACACAAGTAAATCATCCAACTTTCTAACTACTACATGGGGAAGACGGTGCCAACAATCAGCAATTTTGTGTTTACCATGCAGTCCCAAATTGCGTAACAACACATGGTCTCCAGGTCAAAGCTCTTGAGCCTTTACTTTTTATCATGCCTCTCTTTGTTGGCTAGATTTCTTGATGGCCATTGTCTGGGCCAGTTGATAGGCATGGTTCAATTGAACTTTCAGTTTTTGTACATATTGCAAGTAGTTTTGCTCGGATCATATCTGAAGAGACCCCAAAACAGACATCAGCTGGCAGCCGGGCATCTCTCCCGAACATGAGGCAGTAGGAGGAGAACCAAGAATACTGGACTTTAGAAGGACCGACTTTGGAAAAATGGGTGAATACCTGAGGAATGCACTAGCAAATGGCCAGAAAGGAGGGGTGGAAGAACAATGGAGAAAAATCAAAACTGCTATCATAGAGGCAACAAGCCTTTGTGTGAAACAAATAAAGAAAACAAAGCAGAGTAAAAACACTATGGTTCTCAAAAGAGGTGGCAGGAAGGTTAAGGAGAAAAAAGGCTGCATTCAAAAGTATAAGGAATCACAGAAGGAGCACGACAGGGAACTGTATCAATTAAAGCAGAAAGAAGGGAAGGCAGTCAGAATAGCAAAGGCCCAAACCGAGGAAAAATAGCCAACTCAGTTAAGAATGGGGATAAAACCTTCTATAGGTACATTAGGGAGCATAGAAAGGTTAAGGGAGGAATAGTGAAGATTAATAAAGGAGAGGCGAGGTGGGCAGAGGGAGACAGTGAAAAGGTAGAGATACTGAATGAATACTTTTGCTCAATATTCACAAAAGAAGATGAGGAGGAGTTACCTAAACCAGACAATAGAAGCACTCTGGGTAGGGGGGTTGACACCAGTCCATTTACAGAAGAAAGAGTCCTGAAAGAACTCCTAAAACTCAAGGTGGACAAAGCAATGGGGCCTGATGGGATTCACCCCAGAATCCGAAAAGAACTAAGGGAGGACCTAGTGGCACCACTGACCACACTTTTAACGAATCATGGGAGGATGGGGTGGTACCTGAGGACTATAAGAGAGCAGATGTGATCCCCCTTCACAAAAGTGGGAGCAAGGCAGAAGCAGGAAACTACACACCTGTAAGTTTGACCTCAGTGGTAGGGAAAATGATGGAATCACTTCTGAGAGAAAGAATTGTTGAGTACCTAGAGGCAGCGGGGCACAGGACCCAAAGCAACATGGATTTACAGCAGGAAGGTCATGTCAGATGAATCTAATTGATTTCTTTGACTGGGTGACGAAAGTAATAGACCAGGGAGGGGCTGTGGATATGGCCTACCTAGACTTTAACAAGGCATTTGACACAGACCCACACAAAAGATTAATAATCAAGTTAGCCAGCCTGGGAGTGGGTCCCAGGGTGGTAGCCTGGGTAGCAAACTGGCTGCACAACAGGACACAGAAGGTAATAGTGAATGGAACACATTCCGAAGAAAGGGGGGTTACTAGTGGAGTACCTCAGGGCTCAGTACTGGGTCCAGTCCTCTGACATCTTTATAGGTGACATTGCAGAGGGTCTGAGGAAAGGTATGCCTCTTTGCAGATGACACAAAGATCTGTAACAAAGCTGATACACAAGGGGTGGGGTAGAAAGGATGAGAAGGGACTTGGCAAGGTTAGAGGAATGGTCAGACATATGGCAACTTAGATTCAATGCAAAGAAGTGCAAAGTAATGCACCTGGGAAACAAAAACCAAGGGGAAGAGTACACAATAGCAGGGGAGGTACTAACAACAACAAAAATGGAATGGGACTTGGGGGTAGTCATATCAGATGACCTAAAGGTGGGTAAGCAACGTGAGAAGTCAGTAAGGAGAGCCAGGGGGATACTGGGATGCATAGGAAGGGGCATCACAAGTAGAAAAAGGGAAGTGGTTATCCCTCTGTACAGACAGTTGGTGAGACCCCATCTGAGTACTGCATGCAGTTTTGGAGACCCCATCTACGCAAGGACATAGACAGGATGGAAGCAGTCCAGAGGAGGCAACTAAAATGGTGCAGGGTCTGCATCAGAAACCATATGAAGAGAGACTGAGACAGCTTAATATGTATACCCTTGATGAAAGGAGGGATGGGGACATGATAGAAACTTTTAAGTACCTCAAGGGAATCAACAAAGTCAGGAGGTAGCATCTTTCAGAAAAGAGATGTAAGAACAAGGGATAGCAATTTAAAAATAGAGGGGGATTTTTTTCACAGAGAAAGTGGTGGATGGCTGGAACTGCCTTCCTGGGGAGGTTGTTGGGTCTAAAACAGTAGGGGAATTCAAACATGCATGGGACAGACATAAGGCAACTGTCGTGGGGGGTTGCAGGAAGTAGGCTGTTGGTTAACTAGAATCTGCAGCTTATCCAATAGGAAGGGAAATGGGCAGACTGGGTGGGCCAAGTGTTCCCTATCTGCTGTCAAAGTCTATGTTTCAATGTTTCTATGTAACCCAGTAGCATAATTTTTCATGCAATTGTATGCATGTACCAAGGTGCTAATCTGCTGGCTCCATTTATGCTTGTCTTTTGGGTGGAGGGTGCCCAGCATGTCCAGAAGGGTGCGGTTAAAACGTTCTGGTTGAGGGTTTCCCTGTGGGTGATAGGGGGTGGTTCTTGACTTTCGCCTTCCCCATAGAGAGAGAGCATTTCTTTGATTAGTCGACTCTCAAAGTCTCTGCCTTGATCAGAATGAATCCGTGGGGGCACCATGATGGGCGAAGAAATTTTCACTAGCACCGCCAGCAGCGGTAGATGCCTTTTTTTAACCTTATCTTTATTCCTCCTTACTGCCCCATCCCTCCACTCTTCAGACCCCTCAATTGCCTTCCTCACGCCGCCATGGTATCCCAGGAGTCTGCTCCAGAGTGATCGCCATCTCAATGATTCCTTAGGTATCCCGGTCACACCCTCGGGCAGGGCGGGAAGGAACTGCCCAATCCTCCCTAATAATGGCTGAGATGGCGATTCACATTGAGTCTGCCCTGGTGAGTGCTGGCAACGTGACAGGCGTCACAGGAGTCGCACCTAGAGTGATGGACTCCATTTTCTCCTGTTCTGCCCTATCCCCTGCAGTTGCCGGCACACTGGGAGAGCCAATGAGGAGGCACGCATGTACACTGCTCCTCCCCGGGCTCTCGGCTAGCACTGCCCCTTCCCTCTGTGTGTCCCAACCCGCATCGCCATTCCTGGGTTCATCCAGGAGGTGGCGATACAGCAGCGGGACAGACTGGTACCCCTCCCCAGAGAGGGACAGCCACCACTGGGCGCAATTCCTCTTCCCTGCCGACCTCAGATGGCCCGGGCTCGTTCCTCGAACCCGGTCGCCGTGTGGAGCGAGGTGGCATCCAGCGCCTCAACCTCAGCGCCACCGGCCGCGGTAGATGCTTTTGATCTTTGGTGGAAAAGCTTGTGCATACCTGTAGAAATTATCCCCAACCACTAACACATTGCCAATGTTCCCTTGATCAGGTTCTAAACACAAGAGGTCTATGCAGACTAGTTCACGGGGCGCTGGTAGTAATATTAACAAGGGGCATCCTCTGAGGCAGGGCTTTTTCTTTACAGGCAGCAACTACAAGCTTTACATGGTGCTCAACATCGGCCCCATGTTGGGGCCAGTAGAAGCAAGATTGTACCAGGCCAAGGGTTCTGTCAATACCGAGGTGCCCCATGTGATTGTGGAGGGACCGCAGTACCAAATCTTTAAAGGCCGTGGGCAGGACCAATTGTTGCTTGTCTACTTTGCCACTATGATCTACTGTCTCTCTATACAACAACTGATTGAGCAACTTCAATCTGGGGCCTTCTTTAAACAATAAAGCAGTTCGCAAGTCAGGGGAATGTAACTTAGACACATCTTTCCCCGCACGCAGGGTGTCAAGTGCTGGCTGAATCATAGGATCTTGGGATTGAGCCCACTGAATGCTGTCATTGTCAGATTGAGGTAGTGCACTAATATCTAGAGCAGAAAAGTGGCACAAGCAGCTGGTGTGCAGGTGTCAGAAGGGCCAAGCAATCTACTAAACAGTCCTCGTGTCCGCAGACATCTGTTCATCTCTATAAAACTTTTGGCACAATGCTCGAATGTCAGGTTCAGACAGCCTGACCCAATCACTCTTGAAAGTGGGCCTTCGTGATAGGGCGTCAGCATCAATATGGTTCAGGCCCGGTCTGTATTTGACAGCATAATCATAGGTTGATAATGCAGAAAGCCACCGTGCCCAGTGGCATCTAACTTAGCTGAAGTCTGTACATAGGTCAACGGGTTATTGTCAGTCTTCACCAATATCTTTGCCCCATAGAGGTATTCATGAAACTGGTCAACGATGGCCCATTTTAGCGCAAGGAACTCCAACTTATGCACAGGGTAGTTTTGTTCGGACAGAGTCAAGCTCCTACTGGTGAAAGCTACTGGTCTCAGGCCATCCTCATGGTCTTGACACAGCACTGTTCCTAGGCTCTGCAGACTAGCGTCAGTATGCAGCACATAGGGTTTGGTAGGGTCAGCATAGGCGAGGATGGGGGCATGGGTGAGCTGGTATATGATCTCATGGAAGGCTGCTTCACATTCGGGCATCCAGCAGGGTCCGAAGAGTTCACCTGGGCAGAAGTATACTTTGTCTGGTTTTTTAATGGCCTATTTTTTGTATTTACAATTAGAAGGAGGGTAACCCTGGGTAAGGTTCAATAGTGGGCGAATCACCTTGGAGTAGTCTTTTATGAACCTGCAGTAGTAGCCACAGAACCCCAGGAAATGTTGTAGTTCTTTCAGATTATGGGGCTGGGGCCAACTAGTCAGTGCTTCAACCTTACTGGATCAGTCTCATCCCTTTGTAGATACTATGTGCCCCACATACTTCACAGAGGTTTGGAAAAACTGGCACTTGTCAACGGACAGCATGAGGCCAAAGTCTTCCAGTCTGTCTAGGACTTTAAATAGTCAGTTCTCATGCTCCTCTAAGGTGCTCCCAAAACACAATGACATCGTCCAAGTACACCAGGCATTCCAGCAAATTCGTATCTCCCACGTACATTCCATCAGTCACTGAAAGGTGGCAAGTGCCCGATATCCCCTGTGGCATCCTCAGAAACTTGTAGAACCCCAATGTACAGATGAAGGCTGTTTTCTCACGGTCTTCCAGGGCCATCAGGATCTCGTAGGATCCACTGGGCAGATCCAACACCGAGAACCATTTGCTCCCATTCAAGCAGTCTAGGGTATCTTGTATACGAGGCATAGTGTATTGGTCTGGGATGGTCTGCCGGTTCAGGGTTCGATAATCAACACGCATCCTCACAGACCCATTCTTCTTATGCACAACCACAATGGGAGAGGCGTATGGGCTCCTGGATTCTTGTATCACGCCAGCAGCAAGCATTTCCTGCAGGTGTCTTCTCATATCATCTATGTCTGCTGGGGCTAGGCATCGGGACCTCTGTCAAAATGGCCGTTCATCGTGCAGGCATATGTGATGCTCCGCACCCTGGACACATCCCACATACCATTCCTTCAATGAAAACACTTGGTCTCTCTGGGCAAGTCTCTTTCTAATTCTAGCCTTCCATTCAGCTGGCAATGGGGAGTCACCAAAGTCAAACAAGTCTGGGGTCACTCTCTCTTCTCACCAGGGTGCTTGTTGCTGGGCAATACTGCAGTGTTCGCGCGTGTACCACAGCTAGGGTGCACCCTCTGTTCACCCGGATCTCCCAATCTGACACACTGTGAATCTGGACTATCACCGTCAGGTATAAGCAGGCAAGATGCTGGGCTTGACCAACAATCTTTCTGGCAATTTTCCATCGCCTGGCACATCCAACATCAGTATTTTGTTCTTGACATCTTTCTGGAGGCAGACCTCCCCTTGAATGGTACATTGGGCGTTAGGGGCCAGTACCATTGAATCTGGATCCTTCTTCCACATGATCCCCACCGGTTCATCCTGGTCTACTTCCTCGGGTTTCTGTTGCAAATCATAGGCCCTCTTGATCAGAGCCGGAATTCTCATGGCCCTCCCAGTCCATCGTCCTTGTTGCTCATGACAGAGTTGCGCCAGTCTCCCAAACATATCAGCGTTTGTCCCAATTAACAGGGGGACCTCATCATACAGTCCGGTGGGGTGACACACTAGGGCCAATGTCTCTACTCGCTCCTCTACACCAATTACAGTTGCAGGAAAAGACAACCAGAGGTGGACATGCCCCAGGTAGGAATAATACTTCGTCACCAGGCCCCACACATGTAGGCCTTCCAGTGATTGCAAAGGCACATCAGATAAGTGTTTGTCATACCAGTCCTGGAATACAATGGTCACTTGCGACCGCTGTCAAGCACAGCCAGTATGAATACCATTCACAGTCACCGTAGTCTCCATTGAAGGGCCACTATCTTGGACCAGCCTGGAGGGACAACAGCAGGAGTCTGGACAGACGATTTAGCCACAAAGAAATTTGAGTTAGGTTTCGAACCCTCACTGCGGTCATTCGTGGCATCCCTTGGCCATTGATTTGCTTTCAGAGCTCCCCTGGAGTCTGTTTAATACTCTTTCTAAGTCCTTCTGAGACCGGCATTCTCTTTTTATATGGCCATCCTTTCCACAGTTGTGACAAATGATAGCCTCCTGGGTCATTCTGGGAGAGAACATCATATGAGGAACTGAAGCAGTAGTAAGAGATTGGGGTCTAGTATCTGCTTGCAGCGGTGAGAGTGGTGCAACGTGTCTTAACAGTTCCTTTAGAGTGGCAGTCAATCCGGTGATCTCAGCCTTGGAGCCATCCTTGGTAGCGGATGCCTGTGGGTGCACCCCCACCTCCATGGCAGTCACATCCTGAAAGGGACCAGAATCTTGTTCCATGGGGGAAACCCTCGCAGAGACAACCATCTTCAACTCTCGGACTTCCTTTAGTAGCTCATCTTTCCAATGCTGGGCCCAGGGAAGTCCTTTGCATTCTCAGAGTGCTCGTTAAGTGCCGATTTTGCCCTGAACCTCACTTGGCTGATCACTGTCAGGTCACTTGCGCAGCAGCAGCAGATATGGTGCAATTCCCATGGGGTCACTCTTGCTCAACCCCCAATTTCATTCATTAGCTCGTCATAGGAGGGGGGCGATTCCAGTCAGGTGGCAAGGCGCACCTGAAGCAGTAACAATTTTGAAAATGGAGCAGACTTAAGGATCCGGTCCAACCTAGTTCAATCAAATTCATTTGATGGCAAACTACCCTTTCTGAGGCACTCTTGTAGCAGCTTTTCAAGTTGAGGTACATACACAGACAATGGCTCCCCTGGGTACTGTTGAGCGTTTCTTACTCTCCACCACAGATCCTCATCTGAATCCGGGCGCCCATACACATTTTCCAATGCATCAAGATAGTCCTGTGCAGTTGTTTGGGGTTATTGGCCCGCTTGGCACAGATGGTAGCCAGGGCAGGACCTCGGAGGCTCTCACTCAACCTCTTTCATTTCTCTGCTTCTCGGCATTACCATTCAAGTACTAGAGGGGCAACATAGTCTATCCAGGTCTCCCAGTCATCCTCCCCTTGGGGGGGGGTGGGAAGGGTGCCCAAGAAGATTCTCAGCCTTCGGTAGGAGTCGTGACTAATGGCAGGTACAGATATAGGGGCCAGCAGTGGCATGGGCACAGAAGGCGAGGCAGTAACAGGTGCTGGAGTGGGAGGGGGCATTGGGGAAGGAACACCCCCAGGTGGCAGGAATAGTTTCTTAAAGTCCTCTACGGTTTTCCCTTCCTCCAGCAACAACTTAGCAAATTTCTCCTCCAAAGTCTCAGATAATGGTGGGAGCTCATCCTCCCCGGGGTCTTTACTGTCTTTTGTTATCACTCTCCAGGCAGCTGGAACCCCTTCTGGGGCAATAGTCTGTGGCACTTTAGAGCTGTCCACGAGGTCACTACACTCTACCAAGGCTATGAAAGTTTGACGATCAAATCAGCCTGTCGACCCACCACCACAGGGTTTTTTAAACATTCAACTTTGGAGAGTGCTCCCTCTACAGTGTCTTTACTGGTACCCAGGAGGATATCCAGTATAAGTAGAGCATTTTGGGGTCGATCTCCTGCCCAGTACACCACCCCATCAACCTGTGTACAGCCATTTCTACTGGGAAGCCATTACTCTAACAATAATTGTAATTTTTGGCCACTAGAAGGCACAAAATCCCAGCGGTGAGCCTCCAAAATGTAACCCCTAGGTAGTGCTTATCCCAGGGCTACTACCCTGCCTGCTTGGCTAGTAGCAGGTTAAGGGGCCTGAGTTCTGAAACGGGTGCCTTCACCCGGAGGTCTGGGTTGGTAGTGGTCAAGCTAACCTGGGCCCAGCCTCCGAGACACTATAACCCTCTTTTCTTACTAGTGGCCTGAACAATACACAATAATCACTTTCACAATACCTCTGATACACCACACAAGTACCCATGCTGTTTGCACTTACCACCAGGGCATTCCTCTAGCTCGGCCCTGGGAACCCCTGTAAAACAAGGTTATACACAGCAAATAACAGCAGTACAGTGCTCTTGCACAAACTGGAACCACAATCAGGGTAAGTGCAAAAAAGTTAGATCTGATTTATTTAAGGGCTTGAACAAGGGAGGGGTGTAATTAGGTTAATTTGCAAAAGACTCAATCAGTCAAACAGTTATGCATGCACTTCAGGGTTCATAAACAGTCACACACTCTGGGTACCCAGAAGGAGAATGGTGGACTAGCCAGGAATGTTGCAGCTGGTTGGGGCCCTGTGATGGAAGAAAACAACATGCACAACACACACTATTTGTAATCCGGAGCTGGGTGGCTCAGTTTGTGAAAAGAAAACAAGACAATCAGATGACACTTTTAGATTAGGCTGTTGTTGCAGAGAGCTACCCTGATATTTACTCACAATACCCAATACTGGACACAGGCTGAAATCGAGACAGCAGGTGGTTAATCTGAATGCCAGGAGAAGCAGGGCCCACACGATTCGCTGAGGCATCATTCTTGTTCAAGTGTGGAGCAGGGGGCTAATCCCCAAGCAGGTCTCTCGTTGGTAGCTTTCTCTGTGCAGTGGGGTAGTCTGGCAGGGCCAGTGTGGCATGGCCCAGGCCGAATGGAGATGAATGTGGCTTCAGTCTGATTAGGCTGGATAAAGCTTCCAGCAAGCAGAACACAGTTCACACAGTGGAACCAAATCACGACCCACTTTCAATACAGCACATTTACATGTAAGGAAATTCTACTATACCAGGCAAACCGCCTCAGGTCATGATCGCAAAGCTCTGCACAAACCGGGATTCGAAGCAGATGGAAATCCTGACAGGTCGATCAGATTCAGCAAATCTTCGGTTCTTCAGGTTAAAGCCTGGTCACAGTTCAGTGGCTTAAATAGTCCTCACAACTCTGATTCAGTCCGAATAAACTCTGTTTTCCCTCTCAGAGACAGCATGGGCAGACAGGCAGACCAAAACTCAGCCCTTTCACAGTTCTCCATGCAAACCTACACAGAACTGTTGCTCAAAATCACTTGAGCTGTTACTTCTTCACTTCTCAGCTCAAAACTGAAACTAGCTGCAGCAGCCTGGGAAATTCCCAAGATCCAAAAGTTCGGTTGGTTGATCCTCGTAGTACAAAAGGCTCCCCTTCAGGTCAAAAAAGGCGCCAAAAGCCCAAAACTACAATTCCTACAGATTTTAACTCCAGGTAGCTCCTGTAATCCGCTCCATTTTAGGTCCCACCAGTACTGATTGGTCCAATTCACAGTCCAAGACCAAGATAGTGGAGATAAACAAAACAGTCCTTGCTGCAAAGAAGTAGGTTAGACAAACTACATTATCATTATCACTTCTTAATGATTTTCAGCAAATAGTTGCATCTTTCAACAGAGCTCCTCTCAGATTACTTATGACTGCTATCCAGGCAGCTCTTAAAGACAGTACACAGAGGCTATACAGGCACTCTCTGGCAATCACATTTAAACTGCTAATTAACGCAGGACACCAGCCTGGCAGTGAGCATTCAGGCAAGCTCAAGTAAGACTTTTCAGGAACCCCCCATTTGTAGGTGGGTTACATATTATATATTTAGTGCTGGTGACAAGTAAGGGATTGACGGCACTGGAGACAGAGGCCCTCTGTGTACCCACAGGTACAGGTACAATGTGGAACAGGTACAGTGCAGTCTTTCCCACATTGTGATGGATTTACTGCTGGAGAAAGATGAGCGACTGACAGCACTGGAGACTGAGGCTCTCTGTTTATCCACAAGGCCAGGTACAGTGCAGGACATGTACAGTGCAGGCCTCCCCACTGTGATGCAGTTACTGCTGGTGAAAGGTGAGGACTGACAGCACTGGAGACTGAAGCCTCTGTTTATCCACAGGGACAGGTATAGTGAGAATACGTACAGTGCAAGCTTCACACACTGTGATGTAGTTTCTGCTAGTAAAAGGTGAGGGACTGACAGCACTGGAGACTGAACCTTCTGTTTATCCACAGGGACAGATACAGAGCAGGCATCCCCACACTGTGATGTAGTTACTGTTGGTGAAAGATGAAGGACTGAGAGCACTAGAGACTGAAGCCCTCTGTTTATCCACAGGGATAGATACAGTGCAGGATATGTACAGTGCAGGCTTCCCCACACTGTGATGTAGTTACTGCTGGTGAAAGATGAGGGACTGACAGCACTGGAGACTGAAACCCTCTGTTTATCCACAGGGGACAGGGACAGTGCAGGCATGCCCACACTGTGATGTAGTTACTGCTGGTGAAAGGTGAGGGACTGACAGCACTGGAGACTGAAGCCCTCTGTTTATCCACAGGGACAGGTACAGTGCAGGATATGTACAGTGCAGGCTTCCCCACACTGATGTAGCTACTGCTGGTGAAATGTGAGGAACTGACAGCACTGGAGACTGACGCCCTCTATTTATCTACAGGGAGAGGTACATTATGCTGCGGGTGCAGTACAGGGTTTCATACACTATATACTTAGTGCTGGTGACAAGTAAGGGATTGACAGCACTGGAGACAGAGGCCCTCTGTGTATCCACAGGTACAGGTACAATGTGGGACAGGTACAGTGCAGTCTTTCCCACTCTGTGATGGATTTACTGCTGGAGAAAGGTGAGGGACTGACAGCACTGGAGTCTGAAGCCCTCTGTTTATCCACAGGGCCTGGTACAGTGAGGGACATGTACAGTGCAGGCTTCCCCCACTGTAATGCAGTTACTGCTGGTGAAAGTGAGGGACTGACAGCACTGGAGTCTGAAGCCCCTGTTTATCCACAGGGCCTTGGTACAGTTCAGGGCATGTTCTGTGCAGGCTTCCCCACACTGTAATGCAGTTACTGCTGGCGAAAGGTGAGGACTGACAGCACTGGAGTCTGAAGCCCTCTGTTTATCCACAGGGCCAGGTACAGTTCAGGGCATGTTCTGTGCAGGCTTCCCCACACTGTGATGTAGTTTCTGCTAGTGAAAGGTAAGGAACTGGCAGCACTGGAGACAGAGATCTTCTGTTTATCCACAGGACAGGTACAGTGGACATGTACAGTGCAGGCTTTCCACACTGTGATGTAGTTACTGCTGGGAAAGATGAAGGACTGAGAGCACTAAAGACTGAAGCCCTCTTGTTTATCTACAAGGACAGGTACAGTGCAGGCTTCCCACACTGTGATGTAATTAGTGCTGGCCGAAAGGTGCGGGACTGCAGCACTGGAGCCTGAAGCCCTCTGTTTATCCACAGGGACAGGTACAGTGTAGGACATGTACAGTGCAGGCTTCCCACACTGTGATGTAGTTACTGCTGGTGAAAGGTGAGGAACTGACAGCACTGGAGACTGAATCCCTCTGTTTATTTACAGGGACTGATACAGCGTAAGGGAAGTACAGTGCAGACTTCCAGGCACTGTGATGTAATTACTGCTGGTGAAAGATGAAGGACTGAGAGCACTAGAGACTGAAGCCCCCTGTTTATCCACAGGGACAGGTACAGTGCAGGATATGTACAGTGCAAGCTTCCACACACTGTGATGTAGTTTCTGCTAGTAAAAGGTGAGGGACTGACAGCACTGGAGACTGAACCTTCTGTTTATCCACAGGGACAGATACAGAGCAGGCATCCCCACACTGTGATGTAGTTACTGTTGGTGAAAGATGAAGGACTGAGAGCACTAGAGACTGAAGCCCTCTGTTTATCCACAGGGATAGATACAGTGCAGGATATGTACAGTGCAGGCTTCCCACACTGTGATGTAGTTACTGTGTGAAAGATGAGGGACTGACAGCACTGGAGACTGAAACCTCTGTTTATCCACAGTAGGACAGGGACAGTGCAGGCATGCCCACACTGTGATGTAGTTACTGCTGGTGAAAGGTGAGGGACTGACAGCACTGGAGACTGAAGCCCTCTGTTTATCCACAGGGACAGGTACAGTGCAGGATATGTACAGTGCAGGCTTCCCACACTGATGTAGCTACTGCTGGTGAAATGTGAGGAACTGACAGCACTGGAGACTGACGCCTCTATTTATCTACAGGAGAGGTACATTATGCGACGGGTGCAGTACAGGGTTCCTACACTATATATTTAGTGCTGGTGACAAGTAAGGATTGACAGCACTGGAGACAGAGGCCTCTGTGTATCCACAGGTACAGGTACAATGTGGGACAGGTACAGTGCAGTCTTTCCCACTCTGTGATGGATTTACTGCTGGAGAAAGGTGAGGGACTGACAGCACTGGAGTCTGAAGCCCTCTGTTTATCCACAGGGCCTGGTACAGTGAGGGACATGTACAGTGCAGGCTTCCCCCACTGTAATGCAGTTACTGCTGGCGAAAGGTGAGGGACTGACAGCACTGGAGTCTGAAGCCCTCTGTTTATCCACAGGGCCAGGTACAGTTCAGGGCATGTTCTGTGCAGGCTTCCCCACACTGTGATGTAGTTTCTTAGTGAAAGGTAAGGAACTGACAGCACTGGAGACAGAGATCTTCTGTTTATCCACAGGGACAGGTACAGTGCAGGACATGTACAGTGCAGGCTTTCCACACTGTGATGTAGTTACTGCTGGTGAAGATGAAGGACTGAGAGCACTAAAGACTGAAGCCCTCTGTTTATCTACAAGGACAGGTACAGTGCAGGCTTCCCCACACTGTGATGTAATTAGTGCTGGTGAAAGGTGCGGGACTGACAGCACTGGAGCCTGAAGCCCTCTGTTTATCCACAGGGACAGGTACAGTGTAGGACATGTACAGTGCAGGCTTCCCCACACTGTGATGTAGTTACTGCTGGTGAAAGGTGAGGAACTGACAGCACTGGAGACTGAATCCTCTGTTTATTTACAGGGACTGATACAGCGTAGGGAAGTACAGTGCAGACTTCAGGCACTGTGATGTAATTACTGCTGGTGAAAGATGAAGGACTGAGAGCACTAGAGACTGAAGCCCCCTGTTTATCCACAGGGACAGGTACAGTGCAGGATATGTACAGTGCAGACTTCCCCACACTGTGATGTAGTTACTGCTGGTGAAAGGTGAGGGACTGACAGCACTGGAGACTGAAGCCCTCTGTTTATCTACAGGGACAGGTACGGTATGTGACAGGTGCAGTACAGGGTTTCATACACTGTATAGTTAGTGCTGGTGACAAGTAAGTGACTGACAGCACTGGAGACTGAAACCCTCTATTTATCCACAGGGACAGGGACAGTATGGGACAGGTACAGTGCAGGCTTCCCTACACTGTGATGTAGTTACTACTGGTGTAAGTGAGGGACTGACAGCACTGGAGACTGAAGCTCTCTGTTTATCTACAGAGACAGGTACAGTATGCGGCAGGTGCAGTAGAGGGTTTCATACACTTTATATTTAGTGTTGGTGACATGTAAGGGATTTACAGCACTGGAGAGAGAGGCCCTCTGTTTATCCACAGAGACAGGTACAGTGTGCGGCAGGTACAGTGCAGTCTTTCCCAGACTCTGATGTATTTAATGCTTCTGACAGTTTGTGGACTGACAGCACTGGAGACTGAAGCTCCTGTTTATTCACAGGGCAGGTACAGTTTGCAGCAGGTGCAGTGCAGGCTTCTCCACACTGATGTAGTTAGTGCTGGTGACAGTTGAGAGACTAACAGTACTAAGAAGGAAGCCCACTGCATATCTATGTTATTACTCCCATCCATGAGGTTCATGATTAGCTTGGGTGTTGGTATCATAAGGCTGCATCTATAAAGCTTCAGGTGACTGGCACCTGAGTTGGGTTGGTATTGGGGGCTAGTTAGTAGTGTGGTGTCTCCACTTATGGGGATCCTTTTAATAAGGGCTGCCACAGAACTTCCCCACTGAAAATAATGCAGTCCACCCACAGTGACAGGGAACCCACATTATATCCTCCCCCCCACTTATCACTCTCAGTATACCCAGTATGATAGGCTGTAGTACTCAGCACAAGGATATCCAATGAGGCACACAGAAAATAAGGGACTTTATTTAGGGGACAGGATCAAGGTTTGAGGAGGACAAAGGCAAAGGTCGAGGCCATGTCACTTTTTTACCTGCAGTGGTAGCCAGTCTCCAGTGACAGGCAGGACCTCTCAACTCTCTCACAGGTGCACCAGTAGCCCCAAAGTCCCCCCCTGGGTGTACCCACACTTTATGCTGCACCTGTAAATGGAATTGTATTACAGTGTGCCTATCAGTTTATGAATACATTCAAATACTGTGGTGTGCACACAGGTGGCTGAAGTTGCAGTGCTGTTGGTGGTAAAGCAGTGCTGTATTGGTAGACGGATGTTGGGGTGAAGCAGTGCCATATCAATAGCAAACAGATGTTAGGGTAAACCAGTGCTGTACTGGTAAAAGAGAGATGCTGGGGTAAAGCAGTGCTGTATCGGTAGAGACAGATGTTAGGGTAAAGCAGTGGTGTATCAGTAACAGACAGATGTTGAGGTAAAGCAGTGCTGTATCAGTAGCAGACAGATGGGGTAAAGCAGTGGTGTATCAGTAACAGACAGATGTTGAGGTAAAGCAGTGCTGTACTGGTAAAAGAGATGATGGTTAAAAGCAGTGCTGTATCGGTAGCAGACAGATGTTAGGGTAAAGCAGTGGTGTATCAGTAACAGACAGATGTTGAGGTAAAGCAGTGCTGTATCAGTAGCAGACAGATGGAGGTAAAGCAGTGTTGTATCAGTAACAGACAGATGTTGGGTAAAGCAGTGCTGTATCGGTAGAGACAGATGTTAGGGTAAAGCAGTGTGTATCAGTAACAGACAGATGTTAGGGTAAAGCAGTGGTGTATCAGTAGCAGACAGATGTTGAGGTAAAGCAGTGCTGTATCAGTAACAGACAGATGTTGAGGTAAAGCAGTGGTGTATCAGTAGACAGACAGATGTTGAGGTAAAGCAGTGCTGTACTGGTAAAAGAGAGATGCTGGGGTAAAGCAGTGCTGTATCGGTAGCAGACAGATGTTGGGATAAAGCAGTGGTGTATTGGTAGCAGACCAATGTTTGCGTAAAGCAGTGCTGTATCGGTAGCCTCAGCACTCCCAGTGGAGTGACATCATACAGAGCAGCTTCCAGTGCGCAGAAATCGGGTATTGGAATACAGAGCCTCTCAGCACTGTTGAAGCTGGGGGCAGTCGCTGCAACACCCACCCTTGGTTGTCATTTTATGTGCTCTTCCTGTCACGTGACAGATCATGTGACGCCATGTTTTTTCTAACAACCCATTTTCCCACCTGCTCCTATACTGTCTGACCACTAGGAGTCACTGTCTGCACTTGCATTTACTGTTCTCCCCATCGTTTCTCTCTCCCACCTTGAACCATCTGACCTAAAACTCACCTCTGCCTCCCAGTAATCCACTCATCCTAGAGTCTACTCTCTGGCACCAACCAGGTTTTGAACACTGCATCTTCTGCACCAAAGGTTGTGACACCAACTACTACTCCATTTGGCAGCCTTAATTACTTAACACTTTAAGCAGACCTTTAACCTTCCTACTCAACACCCCTATGTTCTGTCCACTCTCACTCAGGAGTTCTTAACTTCACTCTCATATTCTTCCATCCATCTGTTTCACAGCACCTACTATGTTACTCCTTCTCCTTCTCCTCTTGCATCTTGACCCCCCCTGCATGTGTCTCCCACCACCCCTCCCTTCAATTGTCCCTCCCAATCACTGTACAGTCTCTCTCCACACTAAACCTTTTAACCTCCCACAGCCTTTGTCCAGCTCTATCCTAATGACCTCTATCCTTCCGCTTGTCCCCTGTCCCTCCACTGCCCCTGGTGTCTTCCATCCGCATCCACCATTACAACTAAATGTTGCAGATCTAAAAGACACAAGTCGCAAACCTTGTCTCTATTTTTACCAGAACCCTCATTCTCCTCCTACTCCTCTCAGGTACCATCCGTCCTAACCACAGCCCAGGAAATCCCATCACCCTGCCCCTCAGCCCCTCCTTAATAAAGAAGGAAAGATCAGCATAGTCCACCTAAACATTCAGAGTCTCCCAGCCAAACTCGACGCCTTCCAAGCCTGAGCTGCCCTCTATGATGTTGATGTCATCATCCTCTCTGAAACCTGGCTCTCCCACAAAATCTCCAATGGGGAGAGCGAGCTCAGCAGCTACACCGCTGTCAGAAAAGAGAGACAGAGAAAAGGGGCGGCCGTATGTTCTTTATAGCTAACAAATTCTTCTGTCACCCAACATGACCCCAGCTCTGAGTTTTCCTACTTGAAACCCTCTCAATCCACCTCTTCCTCGGTCCCAATAAAACCATCACCCTCACCACCACCTATCTCCCCCAAGGAACCCTGCACTCTGGTCTTGAGTCTTTACTAGCCCTTAAACACTCCCTCCCACTGAATAGAGAGTGGATCCTCCTCTGTGATTTTAACATAAATTGGGACTCTGGCCATGCCGACACTATCAAATCCTGTATCGCGAATCTAGGTCTCCACCAGCTCATCTCCTCACCTACTAGATCCAACTATAAAACTAAGACTCACACACTTATAGACTGGATCGTCTCCTCGCACCCCTCCCACATCACTCACTCCGGTGTTTTGCCTGACTGTATCAGCAATCACTGTGCCATTTTCTGCCTATGGTCAGCCCGTCTACCCAAAACCCCACCTAAATTCATTTTCTCCACAAGACTAACCAATCATAAAATCAAGCGGATAACTCACAATCTCAGTTTAGTGGACTGGTCCTTCCCAGAGGGCCAGCGGCTGCTACCCTATCCTAGATGAATTCTCAGGATCCTTGGCAGCATCTGCAACAGGCATGCTTTCTTAAAAAAAATCAGGACCAGGGGTCAAATTAATGAATGGCTTTCACGTAATATCATCAAACTTATTAGATCCAGGGACAAAGCCTGGGCCCGCTACCAAAAGCACGGGGACCCAGCCCAGCTCTCCCTCTATAGGTTGCCATGAAACAAATGCAAATCGGCAATAAGAAAAGCAAAAATCAACTTCCTGCATGACAAAGAACTCAATGAATCCTCTAACCCCATCAGCTTTAGGGGACCCTTAACTTGCTACTAGGCAAGACCAAAATTCAGATCCCATCACATTGCACCATGGCCCAACCAAACTAATGACCCAACCAAGTGGCTAACATTTTCAACAACTTTTTGGCGACCTTGATAATGCAAACTTACCCTCCTCTTATGCCCACCTCCCCTCATCACCCCCACCCCAGGACTTTACCTGAATTCTACTTCAAAGCCCTAAAACCTGATGACACCAAAAAGCTCATCCATGGGAATAACCCCAAACCCAGTAAAGGTGGTGACAGTATTGATTATAAAATTCTTGAACTCTCCATCAATGCCTTGGCAGTCCACATCACCAACCTACTGAACAGCTCCCTCTGTTCTGGCTTCTTCCCCACCATCTGGAAAACTGCCACCATCAGACCCGTATTCAAGTCTGAGGCTAGAAATGAGGTGGGCAAGTATTGTCCTAGCGGAGTAGTTTTGGATCCTTGTTTAACTTACTCCCCTCAGGTTCAGTTAACTGTTAATAAGATAAACCAAAGATTGGGTTTACTTTATAGATTTAAATCTTATTTTTCTCCTGAGACCAGGTCTGCAATTGCTGTTGGATCATTACTTCCACATTTTTTGATTATGTTTCTTGTATTTATTATAATATTGGGGTAAAGCAATTGAAAGCTTTAACTGTTGCATACAACAATATTTATTGATTTGCCCTTGGAGTTCCTTGTCGAACGCATTACTGTGATCTCTGTTCTCAGCTGGGGTGGTTGTCCCCCAGCTGTAGGATAGAGCTCTCAGTGGGATGTCTTATATTTAAATGTTTACTCTATACCTCAGTTTTTCCTTTTAGCAACTTAGTTGTGAGAAGAGAACTTTTACCTGGTTTGCGATCAGCATTTGGGCCACAATATGTAGTTCCACAGTATAGATTAAAGGCTAGTTCCAGAGCACTCTCAATTGCCGCCCCTATATATTGGAATGCTCTTCCAATCAATGTTAGACAAGCCACGTCAGTCTCTCAATTTAAATTAAGGTTAAAGAATTACTTATTGCAAAAATCTATTTGTAATTGTTGTTCTTAAATGTCTTTGTACTAATTTGCTTATGGTATGTTGTGATGTTGTTGTTTTTTTTTTTTTTGTTACTTGTCCGGGTCAGACTTGAAAAGGGGCCTTTGGTCCAGTGTCCTTACCCAGTTAACAAAGAATAAATAGATAAATAAATTTCCCTCCTTCCCCTCTCTCAAAAATTATAGACAAGGTCGTGCACACTCAACTCGCTGACTACCTGGAATCCAACAACCTACTATCTAGTGACTAGCATGGGTTCAGATCTGGGCACAGCACTGAAACTGTCCTGGTCTGGTTCACTAGCAAAATCATTAAAGTTAATGACAAAGGCCAGTACACTGGCTCCGTTTTTGTCGACCTTACCAAGGCCTTCAACCTTGTGGATCATGCCCTCTTCCTTAACAACCTAAAAGGCCTACATCTTTTTGATGATGCCATACAATGGTTCAGTAGCTACCTCTCCAGGAGATCCCACAAGACCGCAATCAAAGGCCACTTCTCCTTGGAATGTCCATTTAAATATGGTGTCCCCCAGGGATCGATCCTGGGCCCCCTTCTTGTCTCACTCTTCATAAATAACCTTCCCTCGATATGCCATTCCGCTCAAATTGTCCTTTATGCCGATGACACAGCACTTTTCTGCAGCGACGAAGACCCCACCACGATGTTCCACAATCTGCAGTCCGACTTCATGAAGCTTCACTCCTGGTTCTCCGGTAATGGCCTTGTCCTCAACTCCAAAAAGACCAAACTCATTATCTTCTTGGGACCCAGGAAAGCCCTAGATCCTAGTTTTAAACTCCTCAACAATTCCAGCAACCTCATGGAACAGATGTCAGAATTCAAATACCTAGGTCTTCACCTTGACCCCATCTCTCATACAATCTCCACATTGGTAACCTCATACAGAAGGTACATGTCAGACTTGGTCTGCTGTACAGGATTAGAAAATTCCTCATCTCTGCATCTAGACTTTGCCTCGCTACAGTAGCTCTCTACTCCTGCCCCTTATCAACTATGAATCTATTGTCTTCTCTCTCCCTACCTCATCCCTAATTTTCTCCAAACTTAGAGTCACATACAACAGCATAGCACGTTTCGTCACTGGTCTCCACTGGAAAACACACCACTGTTCACTTTATTCCTCCCTCGAGTGGCCCACTGTAGAAGGGGGGTTCCAGCTTAAGATGCTCTCCTTCCTACATAAGATATACCTCAATATTCTCTCCCCCCCCCCCAGCATCATCTCCCTATTCTCACTCGCAGCGCCTGGGCGTTTGACTACAGGTGCCTCAAGTCTGGTTTTTGACACCCCTTTCTACAGGAATAAGCATGCCCAGTACTCCATTACCTTCAAGAGAACAAAGCTTTACAACAATCTATCCCCTGAAATCCAAGCTTGCAGGTCCATATACTTTCAACTCCTCCTAAAAGAGCACATCCTCCCATCATCCACCTGCAGCTGCCCTGATAGACCTCCTCCATGGCCCTCACGATCAATCCAGCGTCTCTTTCTCTCTCTCTCCACATCACCCTTTTCTTCTCTCCCACCGACTGCACTCAAAACTTCCTGCCCTATACATTACCTGAAAACATTTCTGTTTATTAGTTTGCCTTCTGATCGACTCTTGTACAGTTTTACCCATGTAATATGCTAGTTTTATTTTGCACTTGTTAGTCCCTTGTACTTCTATATATATATATATATATATATATATATATATATATATATATATATAATGTACTTCTGTACATGTGTATATGTAATGTATTTACTTTGTTGTATGTCGTAGGTAATTCATTGTATGTCCTGTGTATTCCATTGGCCTATGTATTTGTTCATCTGTTGTATTTCCTACACCAGACATTTGTGAAAATGGGCATTTTTGCTCACATACCTTCCAGTATACAAATAAAATTGATTGATTGACCGATTTAGGGTAAAGTAGTGTTGTATTGGTAGCAGACAGAAGTTGGGATAAAGCAGTGGTGTATTGGTAGCAAATAGATTTAGGGTAAAGCAGTGGTGTATTGGTAGCAGACAGATGTTAGGGTAAAGCAGTGTTGTTTTGGTAGCAGACAGATGTAGGGTAAAGCAGTGGTATACTGGTAGCAGACAGATGTTAGGATAAAGCAGTGGTATACTGGTAGCAGACAGATTTAGGGTAAAGCAGTGGTGTACTGGTAGCAGACAGATGTTAGGGTAAAGCAGTGTTGTATTGGTAGCAGACAGATGTTGGGATAAAGCAGTGGTGTATTGGTAGCAGACAGATGTAGGGTAAAGCAGTGGTGCACTGGTAGCAAACAGATGTTGAGATAAAGCAGTGGTGTTTTGGTAGCAGACAGATATTGAGATAAAGCAGTGGTGTATTGATAGCAGACAGATGTTGGGATAAAGCAGTGGTGTATTGATAGCAGACAGATGTTGGGATAAAGCAGTGGTGTATTGGTAGCAGACAGATGTTGAGATAAAGCAGTGGTGTATTGGAAGCAGACAGATTTAGGGTAACCCACAGTCTCCACACCAAACCACTGAGCTACCAAAGTGAAGCCAGTATACAGGTGCGGGTAGCCAGACCAAATGAAGTAATCAGCATCCAAGGTCCAGTGCACTCAGGTAGAGAAGACAGAAATCACAGCAGAGATTTTTTGCTAATGCAGAGGACTGCGTGAGTCTTCAAAGGGGGTCACTGAAGACTCATGAGATTCGAGGCATAGGGGTCAGAGCTGTGCTGCCAGAACCTGCAGACATCATCTAAAGGACTTCAATAAACATTAGTATATTTCATTTGCTACCTTTCAATGTATTTCCTCAGAGTGCTACCACAGCCATGCTGTGTCAGCAGCAGTCAGATGTTGGGGTATTGCAGTACCATATTGGTAGCAGACAGATGTAGAGGTCAAGCAGTGCTGTATCAGTAGCACACAGATGTTGGGATAAAGCAGTGCCATATCGGTAGCAGACAGATGTTGGGGTAAAGCAGTGGTGTATCAATAGCAGACAGATGTTGGGGTAAAGCAATGCTGCACTGGTAGCAAAAAGATGGGGTAAAGCAGTGCCATATTGGTGGCAGACAGATGTTGTGGTAAAGCAATAGCATATTGGTAGCAGACCAATGTTGGGGTAAAGTAGTGGTGTATCAGTAGCACACAGATGGGGTAAAGCAGTGGTGTATCAGTAACATGTAGATGCTGGGATAAAGCACTGCCATATCAGTAGGACACAGATATTGGGGTAAAGCAGTGCCTTATCAGTAGGACACAGATGCTGGGGTAAAGCAGTGCCATATCAGTAGCACATAGATGTTGGGGGTAAAGCTGTGCTTTATCAGTAGCACACAAATGTTGGGGTAAAGCAGTGGCATAACAGTAGTACACAGATGTTGGGGTAAAGCAGTGCTGTATCAGTAGCACACAGATTTTGGAGGTAAAGCAGTGCCATATCAGTAGCACACAGATGTTAAGGTAAAGCAGTGCCATCTCAGTAGCACACAGATGTTGAGGTAAAGCAGTGGTGTATCAGTAGCACACAGATGTTGGGGTAAAGCAGTGGCATAACAGTAGTGCACAGATGTTGGAGTAAGGAAGCACCGTAACAGTAGCACACAGATGTTGGGGTAAAGCAGTGCTGTATTAATAGCACACCGATGTTGGCGTAAAGCAGTGTCATATCAGTAGCACACAGACGGTGTAAAGCAGTGTCATATTAGTAGCACACAGATGTTGAAAGCAGTGTCATATCAGTAGCACACAGATGGTGAAAGCAGTGTCATATTAGTAGCACACAGATGTTTGGGTAAAGCAGTGGTGTATCAGTAGCACATAAATGTTGGGGATAAAGCAGTGCCATATAAGTAGTATACAGATGTTGGGGTAAAGCAGTGGTGTATCAGTGGCATGCAGATCTGGGGGTAAAGCAGTGTCATATCAGTAGCAGTCAGGTGTTGGGGTAGAGCAGTGTCATTTTAGTAGCACACAGATGGGGTAAAGCAGCATCATATCAGTAGCACACAGAAATTGGGGTAAAGCAGTGCCATATTAGTAGCACACAGAAGTTGGGCTAAAGCAGTGGTGTATCAGTAGCACCCAGATGTTGGGGTAATGCAGTGTCATATCAGTAGCACACAGATGGTATAAAGCAGTGGTGTATCAGTAGCACACAGATGTTTGTTTAAAGCAGTGGTATATCAGTAGCACATGGATGGGGTAAAGCAGTGGTGTATCAGTAGCATGCAGATGTTGAGGTAAAGCAGTGTCATATCAGTAGCAGTCAGGTGTTGGGGTAAAGCAGTGTCATATTAGTAGCAGTCAGGTGTTGGGGTAAAGCAGTGTCATATTAGTAGCACACAGATGGGGTAAAGTAGCATCATATCAGTAGCACACAGACATTGGGGTAAAGCAGTGTCATATTAGTAGCACATAGATGGGGTAAAGCAGTGGTGTATCAGTAGCACACAGATGTTGGGATAAAGCAGTGTCGTATCAGTAGACACAGATGGGGGTAAAGCAGTGGTATCAGTGTCATGCAGATCTGGGGGTAAAGCAGTGTCATATACAGCAGTCAGGTGTTGGAGTAGAGCAGTGTCATTTTAGTAGCACACAGATGGGGTAAAACAGTGTCATATCAGTAGCACACAGAAATTGGGGTAAAGCAGTGTCATATTAGTAGCACACAGAAGTTGGGCTAAAGCAGTGATGTATCAGTAGCACCCAGATGTTGGGGTAATGCAGTGTCATATCAGTAGCACACAGACGGTGTAAAGCAGTGTCATATTAGTAGCACACATATGTTTGTTTAAAGCAGTGGTATATTAGTAGCACACAGATGGGGTAAAGCAGTGGTGTATCAGTAGCATGCAGATGTTGAGGTAAAGCAGTGTCATATCAGTAGCAGTCAGGTGTTGGGGTAAAGCAGTGTCATATTAGTAGCACACAGATGGGGTAAAGTAGCATCATATCAGTAGCACACAGACATTGGGGTAAAGCAGTGGTGTATCAGTAGCACACAGACATTGGGGTAAAGCAGTGTCATATTAGTAGCACATAGATGGGGTAAAGCAGTGTCATATTAGTAGCACACAGATGTTGGGGTAAAGCAGTGTCATATCAGTAGCACACAGATGTTGGGGTAAAGCAGTGTCATATCAGTAGCACACAGACGGTGTAAAGCAGTGTCATATTAGTAGCACACAGATGTTTGGGTAAAGCAGTGGTGTATCAGTAGCACATAAATGTTGGGGGTAAAGCAGTGCCATATCAGTAGCACATACATGTTGAGGATAAAGCAGTGCCATATCAGTAGCATACAGATGTTGGGGTAAAGCAGTGGTGTATCAGTGGCATGCAGATCTGGGGGTAAAGCAGTGTCATATCAGTAGCAGTCAGGTGTTGGGGTAGAGCAGTGTCATTTTAGTAGCACACAGATGTTGGGCTAAAGCAGTGGTGTATCAGTAGCACACAGATGTTTGTTTAAAGCAGTGGTGTATTAGTAGCACACAGATGGGGTAAAGCAGTGGTGTATCAGTAGCAGTCAGGTGTTGGGGTAAAGCAGTATCATATTAGTAGCACACAGATGGGGTAAAGTAGCATCATATCAGTAGCACACAGACATTGGGGTAAAGCAGTGTCATATTAGTAGCACATAGATGGGGTAAAGCAGTGGTGTATCAGTAGCACACAGATGTTGGGATAAAGCAGTGTCGTATCAGTAGCACACAGATGTTGGGATAAAGCAGTGTCGTATCAGTAGCACACAGATGTTGGGGTAAAGCAGTGGCATATCAGTAGCACATAGATGTTTGTAAGCACCAGGTAAAGCACTGCCCTGCCCTTAGTGGGTTCTCTGGCTAGTTGCTTGAGCAAAGACCCCTGTAGGGGGTCAGGGATGGCCCTGCTCCTTGCTGAAGCTGCAGTTGGGAGGCTGCACTCCCCATCTGGCAGACTGAAGTCACCAACTAGCAGCACCTCCCCCTTATCACCATTCTTTTTTTTTTTTTTATACTTACTATTTACGCCCCCTTCTCACTGCTTCAGGAACCTCTCTTCAGGGATCCCAAGGTTGTGCGTGCTCCCGTAGTCCCGCCCCGGGTACCTCCATTCAGGGAACCAGCTGCCTGCCCCATCCTGCCACGGTTTACCCCTCCGGGCAGGGAGGAGAGGGTGTCCCCTTACCCTGTCTCATACACCTCAAGTATGCTTCGGGAGGTCAGCTGGCCCCATCTCAAGAGCCCGGTTATGGGTTTTCTCGGGACAACCGGGTCTCATCTACCGGAACCTGGGGCAGGGTATTTCTGTTTTTTTTTCTGGTGACCCCAGCCCCACAGGACTTCTGCACGCAAGGGGAGCCAAGGAGTGATGCACGTCAGAACACGCTAAAGCTCCAGCTCCCAGCAGACGTCCTCCCTCCCTTATATGCTGTCTCGTTACGCCTCCACCCCTGGTCACCCAGGTGGCGGTATCGCAGTGGGACGCATCCCACCGGAGGAGGAGAGAGCAGCCCATGGGCGCTCAATCCTCCTCCCAGCCGGCCCTCCAGCCCGAGTCCTTCGAACTGGGTCGCTGGCATCGCGGAGCAGTAGCCTCATCACGCGCCGGGCGGGCCAGCCCTTATCACCATTCTGATGACAGCTTCCCCATGTAAACAACCAACTCCTCTCCCTGTGCTGGAGATCTGTGCATTACTCCAGTACAGACAGTGGCCCCAGATCCTGACCCATGGCACCTCCAGCACTTCTTTTCCTCTACTTGCCCCTGTACCTCTGTGGCTGTGATTCCCTCCCTCACATATACTACAACCTCATATCCCCACCTCCCCGCCCTGTCTCTCCTGAACAGAGAGTACACTGGTATGGCCATGTCCTGGTCATGGTGCTCAGTGCACCGTGCCTCCATTATGGCTACTAAATCCAGGTTATCCTCTGTCATGTTGGCTTTGAGGCCTGGAATTTTGTTTCCAAGACTCCTTCCATTGGTGCACAGAGCTCTCCACACCTTCCTTCCCCCCTGCCCTGCTCCCCCCATTCTTGATTGTGCTGTTTCCTGAAGCTCCTCGCGACTCACATCTTCCTTTTACCGTCACCATTACTTGACTCCTTTAATTCTCCACCCCTCACTTACCTGAGTTACACCATCTTTTCTTCTGTCTTGTCCCTGGGGTGCAGTTGTTGCCTCCTTTGGTTTTACATCTAACTTGTGTGCTAAATGCTCCTTACATCTCCGTCTGCTCTGCACAACTAATAAAGATCTACGGAGCACAAGTTATTCCCGCAGCCTACCTGCAACAAGAAAGAAGGAACAAGCTAAGCAGGCTGCACGTAAGCACTAAAACTGCTGCTGCTTTAATTAACTGAAACTGCTGCTGTTGTTCCTGCTTAAACAGTGACTGTGTGGCTTATTGTGGGTGTTTACCTGGTCACAGGTGTAGGGGGCTCAGTGGCAAGCCAGCAGCGAGTCAGAAACCGGGGCGGGGTTTTTGTTCCTTTAAAACCCGCGCTGCTCCATATCGCGAGCGTGAGTGACTCCCTACAAAATTTAGGTAATAAATGATTGCCTAGCTTAGTTCCTATTTATAGTTTGTTTATTTGAGTAGTACATCTGCTTTAATAATGGATATCTGTAAAATAGTTTGAGTACTGATTTGCTGCAGCACTTTTAACTTATATCTGACAGCTCATGTCTACGCAGGTTTTTCTTTAGATAGGGTTCCAGGTCTTTCGGGTGATTCGTGGCCTGAGGAAGAAATTAAAGAATTTATATTGATTAATTCGGAATTTATGTAGGAAAGTGGTTTTAATAATCTGCTTAAGGCCTTTTCAATTAAATGTGTACCTCAGACTGCTTTGTCACTGAAGACTGACCTGATAAAAACACAGCTAATGATAAAAAAAATTAGTCGGAGGCAGAATCTATTGGGGATGTTAACAATCTTTCTTCATATTGTTTGCTAGTCTGTAGTGATGGACACCCTAATCCTGATCCTTCTTTAGTGACAATGCCAGATGATGGTATATTTAATCAGGGTTGTTTGCATATAGTGCACTTTAATGTGAGAAGTCTGTGGGAAAAGTTTATGAAATGAAGGACTGGGTTGAGGAACACAAACCGGGGATAATTGTAATAACAGAAACTTGGCATAATGATAGAGTCCCTGATGCCTGTATTGATTTGGATAATTATCAAATACTGTATTTAGGAGGGATAGAAATAAAAAGAGGGCAGAATTGTAATTTATGCTGATCTACTTTAATTACAGGAAAGTTTGTGTCCATTTTTGGGATGTGGTTTGAAGGCCTAGGAATTGAGATCAGATCACCACATAGAAAACCGATCTTGTTAATGGGAATTTATAAACCTTAAAATTGACATAAGTTTGTAATGTGTTACAGGACTTTATTAGAATACAGGCATTTCTGCTGAATTGATCATAACGGTGATTTTAATGTAAACGGGGCTATAATTGACCCAAATCATGACATGATAGATTTTCAAACTGACTTGGCACTGACCCAATTAATACAGAGCCGACCAGAAATGATCACCGGGATTCTAGGAAATCAACTTTGTTGGACCCTATGTTCGCAAATTACTCTCAACATTTCATCAGATCCGAGTTCTTCCAGACTCTTTTTCGGATCGTCAACTAATTTTCACGTTGAGAAATAATATTATTAGGACTAATCTCAGAATAGGTGTGTCATGGAGAAGTTTTAAACGATTTGACTATCTTCTATTTATGATGGACATAGAAAACATTAATTGTCCAGACTGCAATTAATACCTACTGCATCAGAGGCTTGGGAGTATTTCTCCAACAAATTATTGAAAATCTGTGATAAGCATGTTCCAATAAAACATTGAAATCCAAACATGAGGGCAATACCTGGTTCAGCACCCAGTTACATGAAGTTAGGAGAGACAGAAATAAAAAATGGATGAAACCAAAGAAAACAATACTGGATCAGGACTGGGTTATGTATAGACAAGCACGTAATAGAGTATGGTAGAACACTGTTCCGCATGGAAAACCATGTCTGGAAGTGTTGTTGTGCTGCACTTCATGCGTCACAATGTTCTTGTGCTGCACTGAGTACGTCACTAGTGCAACACAACAACATTGAACATGGTCCTGCATGCGCAATTATGCGACCACAGCAGTGAGGCAGTAAGCGGCGCTGGAACCAACTGATACAGCTGCCGAAGTAAGCCTTATTTTCTGGGAGACCTGTTTGGGGAATCAAGGAGTGCCGCTTATGGTTGCCCATACACTATAACAGATTGTGTATGAGCAACCATACACAAACAAGACAGAGTTGTACATCTCAAGGTTTCTATGGTAACGGACCTCTGGTTACCACAGAAACCTCTTGATCATGCAACTGCCTTGTTGTGTATGATTGCTCATACACAGTCCTCTATATGCTTATACTAGAGCAGTTAGATCAGCAAAACAGACTTTTGTTAAAGCAAAACTTGATAGTAATCACAAACAGAACCCCAAAATGTTCTGGAGACAATATCTGACTTAATGGGGAAAGTAAAGAATCTTTAGTAAATAAAATATCAGCTAATGGTATAGAATTAACCCTGGGTGATGAGCTTGTGAATACCTTTAATGAATATTTCAGTAAGGAGGGATCTCCTGTATCTGATAATAATGGCTCTCTGGATCATCCAATATATGAAGAAGCCAGCAGAAGAAGGCCATTTGGTCTATCAAGTCTGCTCATATTGCAGGGTCCACCTGCCCTCCCTCCATACTCCTCCCATCCTCCCTCTCCATGATCCTTACCTTCCCCCTATATTTATCCCAGCCTCTCTTAAAGCTGCCCGCCTATCTTCAATGAGATTATCTTTTCCAGCAATGCATTCCAAGTGTCCACCACCCTCTCTGTGAAAAAGTGGTTCCTCACCTCCCTCCTAAATCTCCAACTCTACAGCTTAAGACTGTACCCCCTCATGTTATGGTTGCCACTCAGCTTAGACTCTTCTTATCAACCTTATTTAGCCCTTCAGTACTTGAACATAGAAACATAGAAACATAGACTTTGATGGCAGATAAGGACCGCTAGGCCCATCTAGTCTGCCCATTTCCTACCTACAGGATAGGCCACAGATCCTATTTAACCAACAGCCTATATCTTCCTGCCCCACAAGAATTGCCTTATGTCTGTCCCATGCATTCTTGAATTCTTCCACAGTTTTAGACTCCACAACTTCCTCAGGAAGGCTGTTCCATGCATCCACTACCCTCTCTGTGAAATAATACTCCTCACATTGCCCCTGAACCGCCTCCTTCTATCTTTAAATTGTGTCCCTTGTTCTTGCAAGTCTCTTTTCTGAAAGATGCTACCCTCTTGGACTTTGATTCCTTGAGGTACTTGAAAGTTTCTATCATGTTCCCCTCTCCTTCTTTCCTCAAGGGTATACATATTAAGCTCCTTTAGTCTCTCCTCATACGGCTTCTCTTGCAGACCCTGCACCATGTTAGTTGCCCTCCTCTGGACTGCCTCTGTCCTGTCTATGTCCTTCGGAGATGGGGTCTCCAGAACTGGACACAGTATTCCAGATGGGGTCTCACCAACTGTCTGTACAGAGGGATAACAACTTCCTGTTTTCTGCTGCTGATGCCTCTCCTATACATCCCAGTATACCCCTGTCCCCTACTGCCTTCTCACATTGTTTGCTAACCTTAAGGTCATCTGATATGATTACCCCAGGTCCCTTTCCTGTTTTGTTGTTGTTACTACCTCCCACCCATGTATATTCTTCCCTGGGTTCTTGTTTCCAGGTGCATTATTTGCACTTCTTTGGATTGAATCCTAGCTGCCATATGTCAGACCATTCCTCCAACCTGCCAAGTCCCTTTTCATCCTTTCCACGCCTCCTGTGTATCAACCCTGTTGCAGATCTTTGTGTCATCTGCAAAAGGCATACTTTTCCTTCCAGTCCCTCTGCAATGCCACTGATGAAGACATTAAAAGGACTGGACCCAATACTGAACCCCTGGTACCCCACTAGTAACCGCCTTTCTTCAGAGTGGACTCCATTTACAATTACCTTCTGTGTCCTGTTGTCCAGCCAATGTTTTACTCAGGCTACCACCCTGGGACCCACTCCCAGGCTGGTTAATTTGACTAATAATCTTTTGTGTGGGACTGTGCCAAATGCCTTGCTAAAGTCTAGGTAGGCCATGTCCACAGCCCCACTAGTTTGGTCACCCAGTCAAAGAAATCTATTAGATTCGTCTGACATGACCTTCCCGCTGTGAACCCATGCTGCCTTGGATCCTGTGCTCCACTGATCTCTAGGTACTCAACTATTCTTTCCTTCAGAAGTGACTCCATCACTTTCCCTACCACAGAGGTCAGACTGACAGGTCTGTAGTTTCCTGCCTCTGTCTTGGTCCTACTTTTGTGAAGGGGAATCACATCCGCTTCCTCCAGTCCTCGGCACCACACCATCCTCCCATGATTTATTAAAAAGAGTAGCCAGTGGTTTCACTAGTTCCTTCCTTAATTCTTTTAGAATTCTGGGGTGAATTCCATCAGGACCCATTGCTTTGTCCACCTTCAGTTTTAGGAGTTCTTGCAGAACCCTTTCTTCTGTGAAAGGACTGGGATCGACCCCCCTATCAAGAGTGCTTCTGTTAATTGGATTAGGCACTTCCCCCTCCTCTTTTGTGAATACTGAGCAGAAATATTCATTCAGTATTCCTGCTTTTTCACTGTCCCCCTCTGCCCACCCACCGTTTATTCTATTCAGCCTCACTATCCCTCCCTTTGTCTTTCTACGCGCTGATGTACCTATAAAAGGTTTTATCCCCCTTCTTAACTGAGTTGGCTATCTTTTCCTCAGTTTGGGCCTTTGCTATTCTGACTTCCCTCCCTGCTTCTTTCTGCCTTAACTGGTACAGCTCTCTGTCCTGCTCCTTCTGTGTTTCCTTATACTTCTGGAATGCTATCTTTTCTTCCTGACTTTCACAGCCACCTCTCTTGAGAACCATAGTGGCTTTTTCTTTCTTTTGATTTGTTTATTTGCTTCACACAAAGGCTTGTTGCCTCTGTGATGGCAGTTTGATAATTCCCCATTGTTGCTCACACCTCCTTCTAGCCTGTTTGCTAGTGCTTTTCTGAGGCACTCTCCATCTTACAAAGTCAGCCTCCTAAAGTCCAGTACCCTCACTTTTGTATGGCTTGACTCTGTAGCTGAGTTTAACGTGAACCACACTGTTTGATGGTCACTTGTCCCCAGATGGCAACCCACTTCTAGATCTGAGATCCTCTCACTGCCCCCGCTTGAGAGTACGAGGTCTAAGATTGCTCCCTCACGAGTGGGTTCCAAACTAGCTGTCTAATGCCTGCCACCTGTAGGTGTCAAGAATGGCCCTGCTCTTGGATGTCGCTGCAGCAAATGTGCTCCAGTTAACATCTGGCATATTCAGGTCTCCCATCAACAGTATCTCCCCTTTCTCTGCCATTCTAAGAATGCATTCCATCATATCCTTGTCCATTCCTTCCCCCTGACATGGGGGTCTGTACACAACCCCTGCGCGGATTGTGGTGCCCTTTCCAGTCTCCAAGGTGACCCACAGTGCCTCCTCTCCTCCCTGTTTACTCTTTTGTTCAGTTGCTTTTATACCTTCCTTTACATAGAGAGCTACTCCTCCCCCTCTTCTCCCCTGCCTGTCTCTCCTGTAGGTTATGTACCCTGGTATGTTAACATCCCAGTCATGGTTCTCTGTGTACCATGTTTCTGTGACTGCTACGATATCCAGGCATCCCTCTTCCATCAAGGCCACCAGCTCAGGAGCTTGTTGCCCAGACTACGAGCATTGGTACTCATTACCCTCCATTTCCTGATGGCCTTACCCTTTGCCCCATCCCTGTCCTTCTTGCCTTTGTCACTTTCTCCATTTACCCCTGCCCTTCTCCCATCGACACCTCCATGTTGGTGTTTGCCACACTTACTACGTGATTGTTTGGGGGCTAGGATTTTCCTGCTCCTTTCCAGTGCCTCCCCCTTGGCTGGTTTAAAGCTTGCCAATGAAGCATTTAAACCCATCACCTAGGATCCTGGTTCCCCTCCCGGACAGATGCAGCCCATCATGCCAGTATAGGCTTGCATCACTCCAGGTGGACCCCAGTCCCCAGTGAAGCCAAACCCTGAGCTCCACACCAGTTTTTCAACCACTGATTGAACTCATGGTACGGAACACCCTAGCCCTCCTATGCCATAGATGGGTAGCACCTCCGAGAAGGTTACCGTAGCGGCTACTTGACTAAGGCCCCTCCCCAATTCCACAAACTCTTTCCTGCACTTCTCTAATCCCTTTCTTAGCCAGGTCATTTGTCCATAAGTGGACAATGACATCCAGCTCCTCCCTGTGCAGCTGCTCTGGCAATCCTGAGGATTCACTCCTGTCCCTCCAAGCCATGGCGCCAGGCAGGCACCCACCTCCTCTCCCTTCCTTGCCCAGTTCTACCTTCCCAACAATGGAGTCCCCCACCAGGAGTTGTTTCCCTCTGCGGGGTCCCCTGCCACCTCCTGTGGGTCTCCTTTGTGGAGGTTCCCAAGCATCCCTCCTTGGTCTCCACTGTAGGTGCCTCCATAGAGGAACCACCTTTCAGAATGGCATAGGGGTGTGGAGAGGTACAACGTGGAGGGATGTGCCTCTGTTCCACCACCCTCACCCTCCCTGAGCCCACTGTGGTCCAACCGCCCTCTTTCTTGGCAACCTCTGAGGCAACGGCAGTGGCACTGGTGGTCCCTGGATGGAAGAGGAGGTCCCACAAATCCTGGCCAACTCAGCCTGGAGATGAGCAACCTCCTCCTCAGCCCAGAGAGGTGCCTGCAGATGGGACAACACCGCATCCTCCAGAACATCTCCCGAAGACTGCTGCTCCACAGCCACTGCACTGCACCACTCCAATCATGTCTTATTTCTGGCCCTTAACTGTTTTGCAATCCTTACTCTTTCCTCTGTTTTTTCTCTCTCCTTACTTTCTGCCTGTGTGCCCTTTAAGCTCCTGATTGTCCTGTTCTGAGACAAGAATATCCTATATTTCTCAGTAGACCGCTACTTGTTCAGAGGCAGACCTCCAGCAGCTAGAGGGGCCAGAGAGCTGCTCTGCCATTCTAGGATGGTGGGTCCTTGGTGGTTCTGTGATCACTCACTCCTGCCCCTAAACGGAAGTTCCTGTTGTCAGTCAAATCTCAGCCTATAAAAATAGAACTAGGTCCCAATCATTTCCCTCTCTCTCTCTGTCTTCCAGGGAGTACATGCTCAGTGCCCTCACCCTCTCCTCATATGCCTTACCCTGCTGACCCGCTATCATCTTTGTAGCCCTTCTTGACCTTCTCCAGCAGGTTAATGTCCTTTCAAGGTTTGGGCACCAGTACTAAACTCCATACTCTAGATGCAGCCTTACCAGTGACCTGTACAAGGCAGTATAACCTCCTCTCCTACTACTGATCCCCTAGATATGCATCCAGCATCTGTGTTTGCCTTTGCTGCTGCTTTCTTGCACCGCGGGAGTGCTTCAGGTCACTAGTAATCATCACTCCCAGGTCCTTCTCCTCCTCTGATGCAGATACTCAGACTCCACCCAGGTAGTACTTTGTCCTAGGATTCTTGGCTCCAATATGCATAACTTTGCATTTCTTGTCATTGAAGTCAAGCTGCCAGATTCTGGACCACCTCCCAGCTTTTCCAGATCTTCCTGTAAGTCCTGTATCTCTTCAGCTGTGTCCACTCTCCTGCAGAGCTTGGTGTCATCCATGAATAGGCACATTTTGTCCTTAATGCCATCCCCAATGTCATTGATGAAGACACTGAACAGCATTGGCGCCAGCACCGAGCCCTGCAGGACCCCACTGGTTACCTCTGGTGCTAGATAACTCTCCCCCCAACAACCACCCTCTGGGTTCTGTCCCTTAGCCAGTGTTCTACCCATTGGGCCATCTTTTCCCCAACCCCAAGATCCACCAACTTTCTGATCAACCTTTTGTGGGGCACAGAGTCAAAGGCCTTGCTGAAATCAAGATAGAGGATGTCTACCACTTGGCCTCCATCTACTGCCTTAGTGACACAGTCAAAGAAATCAATCAGATTCACTTGACACGATCTCCCCCCATGAACCCATGCTGCCTCTCATCCTGGAGACCATGCTCCTTTAGATATTTCACCAACCTTTACTTTAGTATGGTCTCCATGAGCTTGCCCACAATGGAGGTCAGATTAACTGATCTAATTCCCCGAGTCATCCTTGGGACCACTTTTGTGGAGGGGCACTACATGTGCTGTTCTCCAGTCCTGCGGCACCATGCCTGACTCTAGTGAACTATTAAATAGGTCTGCCAGCAGCCCTGCCAGCTCCTTAGCCAGTTCCTTTAGTACCCTTGGATATACTCTGTCCGGGCCTGGTGACTCGTCTACTTTCAGTGACAGCAGACCCTCCCTCACTCTATACTCCTTTATCACTACATCTGTGTTCAATCCCCCTGCTCCTCTTTTCCCTCCTGAAGACACTGGTCCATCCTTCTCCCTGGTGAAGGCGGAATAGAAGTATTCATTTAGTATTTCTGCTTTCCCCCCATTATTATCCTCCACCCACTTCACCCCTTTCCTAAGCTCAACAATCCCTTCCTTCTTGTCCCTTTTCTCACTTATACAGTGAAAGAAAGCCTTCTCCCTCTTCTTAATCCCTTCAGCTATCTGCAGCTCCTTCTGTGTCTTTGCTCACCAGCCTTCCTTACTTGCCTCACTAGCCAACCTTAGGTAATTTTCCCTATCCACCTCTCTCTTGGTCTTCCTGAATTTTCTATAGGCCAGCATCTTTTCCCTTACTGCCTGGGCAACCTCAGAACTGAACCAGCTGAGCCCTTTGGCTCTTGTGTTCTTCCCCCTGAGCCTAACGCACTCATCTGTGACAACCAGTATCCCTTTCTTAATGGTGGACCACCTTTGGTCCACCCCCATATCTGCTCTAATGCCCACCAGATGGCTCCTTAGTACTTCACCCATTTTCCTGAAGTCCACCCTCCTGAAATCCAAGATTTTGGTCTTAGTCGGGATGCTTTCCCTGCCCATATCCAACTGGAACCACACTGTGCAATGGACACTTCCACCCAGTGGCTCCCTGACCATTATTTCCTGTACATGCTCCCCATTTGTGAGCACCAGATCAAGAATTGCCTCAGATCTTGTTGGTTCAGTGACACCCCAAGTCAGGAACCCACTCTGCAGTCCTTCCAGGATCACCCGACTCCTTGCACGTCAGAATGTAGATCAGAATGTAGTCTCAGATTATAGGCTTGAGGAACAAACTGGAGCATCATGTTTTGATGAATTTAGCTTTGAGTTTGTTTCACCCACAGAGGTCCGTGTTGAACTTTTGAAAATGAATATCTGTGAGGCTGCAGGTCATGATGGGATTCCAGCTAGACTCCTAAACTATGCGTCCCCTTGTATAGCTATATCCTCTAGCCTATATTTATCTTTCCTGTAAGAGCAGTGAATTTCCAGGGCTGGAAAATTGGCAAAGTTAAACCAATATTTAAGTCTGGCAACAAGGGTGAATTGAGTAATTATCAACCCATTTCACTGTTGCTGCAGATCTCTAAGATATTTGAGAAAATAATTTCCAGACAATTGAAGAGATTTTGGAGTGAAATAACAAACTGTGTCTTTTCCAGTCAGGTTTAGATCCTCCATAGTACTCAACTGCACTGGCCAAAGTGGCAGTGATCTGCAACTGAGCTTGGACAGGAGATCAACGGGTTGGAGCCTTATTTGGTTGATCTTTCTAATCTAAGGCATTTGATACCCTAACTCATTGGGTTCTCCTGTCCAGCCTCAGTGAGATTGGTTAGTCTGCTCAGATAGCTAACTGGTTTTCCTCATATTTTAGTGGTTGAAAGCAGTTTGTTGAAATAGGCCCTTTAAGTCTGGAATTTTGGTCATGAACACTGGAGTCCCCTAGGATCAATTATGGGGCCTTTGCTTTTAACATTTACATAAATGAGCTTAGATTTGACTTCAGATGTTAGTTGTCATCTTCATGCAGACGACACCATAATTTATGTGGAGGGTAAACTCTTGACTTGATAACTTCTAAGCTACAAATTGCCTTTGACCAGGTTCAGTATTTCTTTAATAAGCATTGTTTGGTTCTAAACTCAAAGAACACCCAAGCTTTTTATTCCAGAAAACAGCAACCAAAGGAACGTGACACACATTTGACCATTACTCCTGGCCCCACTCTCCCATAGGAGAACCATCCATAGCGCCTCCTCATAGCTAAATACTGTTGGCTCCTGCCCCCTACCTCACCTCCACCTTGCACCAGCCAACTCCCTAGGCTACTCCCTATGCCACAGGGACACCTAAACTTTCAACCTCCCCTCTCACACTGCCTCCAATCAAGCCGCCTGTTCATACCTCTTCCTTCCTTCCTATGGAACAACCTCCCACCCATCTTTCGCCAGGCCCTCCTCCCAGCAGTTAGGGCAACCTCAGGTGCCTCCCATCCTCCTTGCCAAAGATGCGCCTTGGGACCCACCCCTACATGGGACTAAATCCCTCAGTAGGAGGCCTCAGTTGGTCTAATATTTGCCTACGCTTATCTCAAGTTATTACTAGTTCCTGCATCTCTACTGTACAACTCCCGCACCTGCTTATACCATACTGCAAGACAAATGTTTTTATTGTAAGCTCTAGATGTCGTACCAACTGTCTGCAACCAAGAGCTGTTGTGCAATCTGTCTGTAAATATGAAATTGTTGTACTCGTTTTTTTTTTCTGGATAACTTCTATGTACTCTCTGTACCAGGATTGCACCTAGAAATGAGCCTCGGCTCAGTGTGCCTTTCCCGGTCACCAAATTTTAAATAAAAATAAATAAATTAGATGGAACTACTATTAAATAAGTGGATCAGTATAAGTATTTGGGTCTTTGGTTAGATTGTAATTTAGGCTGGAATTTTCATATAAATTCTACTTAGCATCATGAATAAAAGTTAGAGCTCTTTATAGACTCAGAAAGTTTATGACCAAGGATGTTAGTTTGAATGTTGTTAACTCCATTATTACCTATTCTGGACTATGGGGATCTTCTATAGTAGGGCAATAAGTTCCTTGACAAACAAGGTGGACCTTATGTTTCACAGAATTTTATTTATTTATTTATTGACTGAAATGTTTCACCAGGAAGGCACACTGAGCAACAAGTCACTGTCTCCGGTGCGACTTGGGTGGGGGTACAACAGGAATGAGATATTAAACATTCAATTTACAAGATCAACAATACAGTTGTAAGGCAGGTGTCACAAAAGGTATTTTTCGGGATATTGGGTTTCGGATTTAAATCTTTCGGGATTTAATTATTCGCATTTCGATCTCGGGATTGTGGTCGTCGGGAAATTAGTCTGCGGGAATAAGTACTGATACCATTACAACAGTGTTGAGCATAACATGTAGAAAGAGTGGATAAAAATAAGTGCCAGATTAATAAGTAAACAAGTGCTTCTGGGAAAGAAAAGGGGGAAAGGGGAGGTAGCGGTGAGGTGGGGAGAGGGGGGAAAGAGCCATATTCCTGGATCCCCCCCCCCCGGGTGCTAGGAACCCTGCAATGGTCCTGGTGGGACCAGAGAGAAGGGGATAATGCAATGTACCAGAGAGACTCCTTTAGGATGGTTGGGGAAGGTAGTAGATCAGAGATACAAGCCCCTTGGGGTGGTAAGTGATGGTGAGGGTAGAGAGGTAGGGTTTGTCCAGGGCTTAGAGGAGGAAATTAGGGCAAGACATGGCAGGAACAGCTAGGTGCAAGGTAATTATTGAGGGCAGAGCTGATGGAGTAGGTGGAGGATGGGTGCCGGATTTGAGGTGGGAGGGAATTCCATATTTTTGGGAGGCAGTGAGAGAAATTGGATTGGCCGATTTGGGTGGATCTGCAGCGGACAACCAGGGTACAGGAATCATTTGATCTAAGGCAGTGGTTCTCATATGATGAGGCCAGCCTCCCAAGGGAGGCCCCAAATTGCTCCGGGAAGGCCTGGTCAAGTCTGAGAATGTACAGTATTAACATTTTAAGTTTGGGATGTTTTTGTGATGGGATGAAGCAAATTAAATATGAATAATGGCAGCTGAATTTCTTTACTTATGCACAAACTTGTGACCAGCAAAGATCAAATGAGTCAAAGCTTGTGTCTAGGTGTGTATTTATATGTCAATGATAACTGGAAAAGGCACACTAACCCAAGGCTTGTTTCTGCAGTAGGTGTGTTTATACTTTATGTAAATTGAAGACTGGGAAAGGCACACATACCCTTATGCTTGTTTCTGCAGTAGGTGATTATAAGCAGGTGAGTGAGTGACTGGGAACGGCACACAGAGCCATTGCTTGTTTCAAGTGTCACCTGAGGGAAAATATGTGAAATTGCTTAACAACATGGTAAGGGGATGAGATGAAGGTGGCTAGGTAAGTTGTTCCAGATAGATAGAAAACAGAGTAACAAGGCCCAAGAGTCAGAAAAGTAGAGTGACAAGGATAACCTGGGGTGTGGTTATGGGTGGAGAACAAATGTTGAATAAAAAGAGAATATACTCAATAAGCTTTATTAGTCTCACTTTATTCCTGGTGTACTGTGCAAAATATTATCTTTTTTTTCTATGGGGAGGCCCAAGTTTTGTTTTCCAAATTTGAGGGAGGCTCGAAATATTTTCCATTGCTTAGGGGAGGCTCGCTGTCATAAAGTGTGAGAACTAATGATCTAAATCGAATGGGAGGGTGGAGGAGGTGTTATAAAGGAGGTGGTGAGGTAGGACGGGAACTCACCCAACCAGTGAATTTAGCACAGAGGGAGAATTGCCTATTTGTAAGAGACGGAAGGATAAGGCACAGAATGGCTCGTTTATTTTAGAAGTGCCTCATAGAACCCATAGATGCTTGCTGTATAATAACTTCAACTGACCTAAACCTTATGTTCATGAAACTTATATGTTCTTCAATTTATGTTTAAAGTTTGGAAGAATGAGACCCCTAGTTATATTTCTGATCTATTTAAACTCAGATGTGTTAAGGATAGTTTGGGACATGCTCAGGAATACGTTTTCTTTAATCAGATGTAGCTTAGCAGTGGGTAGGTCATCTGCCCTTGTAGAGGAGTTGCTTTGTGAATCAGATTCCACTAAACTTGCTACAATGTGGCTCCCCTGTCAAACTGTATGACCTAAAGATGTGGTGTATGAACCTGGTAACTGATTCATCTAGCTGCTGCCATTGTGATGTTACTTGACTGTACTATGCTTGCAATTTTATTTCAATACAATGTCTGTATGCTGTATGTCTGATCACTGTAGTTTTATTGTGTACATTGTTTAAATTGTAATGTTAACTAGGACTTCACTGAAAATGAGCTCAGGCTCAATTGAATGTTCCTTTTTATTCTTATGAATAAAAAATTTACTACTACTGCCTCATCCCTAGGTTTGTTTAAATGCTCATCCAAGTAGCATTGAAACCTCTCAACAAGGACTGCAGTCCCCTCTCCTAGAAGGATGCAGGCCATCTACCTCATAGAGCCCATATCCTCCCAGGCTGATCCCCAGCCTCCGATGTAGCCAAAGCCCTCCTTCATGCACTATGCCATGCGTTGCTGTTGAGTACCCTTGCCTCTCCCCAGCTGTATGTAGGTAACACCTCACAGAAAGACACCATGCATGCCACCTGCTTGAGAACCCTCCACAGCTCCCTGAAATGTCCTTGCAGTACCCTTACTGTATCCCTTGCCAGGGCATTTGTCCCCACCTGAACAATGACAACTAGCTCCCTCCCAGCTCCTGCTGCCCTAGCAATCTTCTGGATAAGCGCTCCATCTCTCCAAACCGAAGCAAAAGGGAGGCATGCCACCTGCCTATCCTTCCCCCTTCCAGTTCCCAAGTCTAGCCCCCTCCCAGTAAAGTCCTCCACCAGCAGCTGCTTCATGTTGGGTGGGGGATCCCCTCCCTCCCTCCTTGTGGCCCCCCACTTCTGAGGACCCTCTCCTCTTCCCTTTCCACTGCGATGGGTGCTTCCTCTCGGCTACCCTGTTCTCGACCACTAGGGTGAAGGAGTTCTGCAGTGGTATATTTCTAGGCTGCACACACCCTTCTGGAGCCCACTAAGGTCCATCCACTCTGCCTCTGCCTCGGCATCCACTGATGGAGCAGACAGATTTGGAGGCCTCTGGTTGGGCAGAAGGTCTGTGCCTCTTGCCAGTTTGGCCTGCAGTCCAGCAACCTATGCTTACAACCCAGAAAGGTAAGTACATGGGGTTGCTCCTTCGCTTTCCAGAAGGTGTCCCTAAAAACTGCAGCTCCACACCAGTTGCACTGCACCACTCCCATGATCCTTACTGTCCTTTGCCTAGTGTCTGTTCAAGCCCACCATACCCTTCTACCTCCTTCCTACCCCTTTGTACCCTACTGCTCCCTTTTGATTACCAGCAACTGGTTCATACTTCCCCAAAACTGGTTTGTTACCCTACCCTAGATAGACTGTCTCTGCTTTCTCTTTTTAACCCTCTTACATTTCTCTGTCTTTTTCCCCTGGGTGTCTACTACACATTATAGATTCATAGTATGTCTACAAGCTGTAGCTATCTGCCCCCTAGCTGGTTTTTCCAGCATATTATTTCAGTTATGTGGTCCCTCCTACCTTATTCCAGTGTCCCACCTGCGGTGTCTCCTGCAGCCTATGGTCACCCTATGGATGCTCCACTCCTGCTCCGTGCTGTTTGTCTCTGCCCTACCTCCCCCAGGGTGTATAATGACAGCACCCGTCACAAAGCCCCCTGCCCCAGATGCCTTTAAAGGAGAACAGTACTTAAGTAAAGCTCCCCACCCCCCAAAACCTGGCTGCCCGATTTAGCTTTTGGCAATAAAATTAAAAAATTAAGTATTTGCACTTGCTTGCCCCAACACTGCTAGTTCTGCCAGCAGGCAACAGCAGGGCTGCACGGTGCCATCTGTGCTAGTGCGCCTGCGCTGCTCATTCAGCATATGAGTGAGCAGCAGCGCCGCACACTAATACGAGATAGCACCGCAGCGCCCACTCATGCTGCCTGGCAGTTTACGAGTGTTGGAGCAAGTAAGTGCAAATACTTAATTTTTATTTTTATTGCCAAAGCTAAATCGAGTAGTCAGGTTTGGGGGATGGGGATCTTTACTCAAGTACTGTTCTCTTAAGGACAGGCGGTGTATAATGACCCAGAAACATAGAAACATTGAATGTGTCGGCAGAAAAGGACCAGTAGACCTATCTTCCCTGCCCATTATTACACCCTGACCCTATTTGGTCACAGGTGTCCTCCTCCTCCTTCCCTCTAATTATTATACCCAAGTGCCTATCCAACACATATTTGAAGCTCCCTCCTGTTTTCTCACCTACCACATCTTCTGAAGGCTGTTTCAGGTTGAAACCACCCTTCCTGTGAAGAAGTATTTCCTCATGTCCCTCTTAAACTTTACCCCAAGCTTCATAGCATGTCCCCTATTCTGGTGCTCCTCCTCCTATGAAACAGATTCCTCCTGCACCTTGTTTACCCACATGAGGTACTTACAGTTCAAACCCTGGAAATCGTTGTATTCTGACTTATGTAGCATAGCCTCACCATAGGACTGCCCTGGAGCTGAAATGGTTAATAGAACTCTGTGCAAATGATGGAATGCTATGCTCGAGCTCGGTTTTCAAATCACTGTCCCTGGTAAGCAGTTCTAAACTGTCAGATTCTTTTACTCCGCTTGTCTCAATAAGACTTCTCCAGAGAGCTCTCCTTCATTGCTTGAAACATTTTTTGGTTTTTCGCTTACCTAGTGCTGTTTTAGTTTATCTGGTATTTAAAGCACTGTCCTTGGTTTTCAGGTAACATAGAAACATAGAATTTGAACGCAGATAAGGACTGCTTGGCCCATCTAGTCTGCCCATTTCCCTACCTAACGGTTAAGCTGCAGATCCTAGTTAACCAACAGCCTACTTCCTCCTACCCCCCACTAGAATTGTCTTGTGTATCCCATACATTCTTGAATTCTCCCACTGTTTTGACTCTATGATCTCCTCAGGAAGGCAGGTAGAATTTGTTTAGATTTTAGTGTTCATGGTAAGTAGCCTGTTCCCTTTTCAGTTCTCTCTAACTGAGAGGAAACCAGCATCTCCTTATTTTCACTATAAAAATAACATTTTAGTAGCCTGATTTAATTTAAATTGTACCGATTCGGTGTAGTTGGTTTGGCTAAATTTTCACTGGGGTAACTCCTGGTTCTTTATCGTTAGCATAACTGAAAAAAATACAGTATATAGAATATACTTGTTTTTATAGTGAAGCTTATATAGTTATTTTCTTCAGTGTATGTCACAGAAAACCAAGAAGAGAATGGGACCTACAGGTTTCCAGCACCATACTGTGTGCGGGGAACCTTTGCTAAGGCTGATCCATATTTAATTTGTGTTTTCTGTCTGGGGTTTGAACACCACCTCAAGACAGAATGTGAGATCTGCAGAAACTTTCCACAGTCTACATTCGAGAGATGGTTAAAGAGACTGCAGGAAAGGATGGCTGACAAGGTTGCTGACCCAGCCATTGAAAAATTGGTTCCTCATCAAAAGAACTGGAGGAGCTGCCCTCTGAAAGGGACGATAGCTCTTCCAGCAAAAGACGAACCACAGACATTGCTGCTGAACCGATCATTGTGGTAAAAAGAAGAGAAAGAAAACATCAGGAACCACAACCGAGAAAAGCTGTGGCTCCTTCTGCAGAAGAGATCGCTAATGTGATCAGAATTTTTCAGTCTCTTTAGACCCCGGTTATGGTTGGAAAGCAACCGCTACCTATAACGGTCCAGACTCCCGAGTCAACCCAGGTCTCTGGTTTATCAGACCTCGGTGGAGACCGATTTGGAGACGAGTAAGATGAGGGGGATGAGAAAGAGGAGGAAGAGGATTTTGGAGAACCCATAGATCCGGATATTTCTCCTGAAACTCATAGGCCAGATTCCCCTGACAAGGGAACCAAAGATTTTACCTCCCATTAGTCATTCATGAAACAAATAGCTCAGACCTTCGATCTCCCCACTCAGGAATCCACAGAAGATGAGGAGGAAGAGGGTTATAGGGAAATGATGGATGTGCCAGCATCAAAGAAGTTACTGCTGCCCATCTACAAGTCCTTTAAAAAGCAGACTTTTAAGCTTTTACAGACATCCTCTTCAGTACCCCCTACAGAAAAGAAGGTGGACAAGAAGTACTGGGTAGCCAAAACTGGCGCTGAATCTGTTTTGGGCACCCTAGTCATGAGGGGTTGGGCAGACTGCAGCTTGTGACAAAGCTGGCATCCCCTGACCTCTCACCATCTGGACAAAGACTCTAGGAGAGTGGATTCCATAGCAAAAAGTTTACCTGGGGTCATCCCTGATTATTAGACAGGCCACATACATGTCACATGTGGCCAGGTATTAAAAGAATCTTTGGTCTACTGTTCTGGAGATTTCAAAAGCAGTTCCATCTCCCATGGCAGCTGACCTGGAAGGAGCTGCAAAAAGAGGAACTTGGGCTGCTAAAACGCAGTTTAGAATGGCAGTGGACTCCAATGATACTGCATCCAGGCAAATGGCAGCATCAGTGTCTCTTAGGAGGTTTGCCTGGCTCAGAACTACTAATCTGGCCTGGTGGCACTAAGGGTTGAGGCACTGGATGCCATACCTCGTGCCACGCCAGTGACCGGTCACAGACTCGAGCCATCGGGGGTCAGCCCGGGGGGGGGTGTGGACTTGGATTGAGCTCCCAGCAGGGAGCTCTCCTTTCCTGGGAGGGAGAAATTAACTGCTCAGCTTTGGTGGTCCCAGGTATGGGACTCAGCTGACACAGTGCACGATCCAGAGGGGAGGGTGGCAAGGCAGACTTCCTGCAGAAGGGTGCAGGAGCACGCCCGTGCTGTGCTGGAAGTCCATGCCCATCCACGTTGCCGGGAAAAGGAAAAAAAAAACTCCCATTGGTAGGTGAAAGCAGGTCCAGTGGATGCGGCCGCATGTTCAACAGTGGGCACCAGGACGCTTGCTCTGGTCCCTCCTCGAGCAGCAGCAGCCCTATCAGTACTATAGATAGAGCACCAGTGAGGAGTATGGTGGTCCTTCCTCAGGGGACTCAGATCCGAGGGATTCGGGCAAGGTTACACATGGAGGGGTATCCCCAACTGGAGTCGGGGTCTGGGCTTCAGGTTGGATGGGCAGAGCCAGTATTCCGAGAGACCATGCTGGAGAGAGGCTAATGGGTAGGGGAGAATTAAAAAAATTACTAATCTGACACAGGACACACAAATCAAAGCCATGGACTATCCTTGTGACCCTGTGTCTCTGTTTGGAGAACAAAGAAAAGCATACATGAAAAGATGGATGAATATAAGGCTGCCTGTAAGAGTGCAGCAGCAAAAGACAGAGAGGTTCTACACCCCAGAAACACCAGGCCAGAGGTGGCAGGGGCAGAGCTCACTACAGGCCTTTTTTCTAGCCTCAAGCTTTCCCCCAGTATCAGCAGCAAAGCGGGTACTTTAGAGGCAGAGGCAGAAGGTGCAGTGATCGTACTAGCCCCAGTGTTCAGCCAGCAGCCCAGACAAAGCAGACACCCTGAAGTACCTGCTTGGTTCGCCTCCCCAGTCCCAGTAGGGGGCAGGCTGGCTCACTACCTCCAGGAGTAGAAAACATCACCACAGACAAGTGGGTCCTGGAGGTAATGGCCACGGTCTTGTCCTCAGCTTCAAGCTCATGTAAAAGCTGAAGTCAAGGGTCTTCAAACCCTCTTCCCCATCAGAACAACCTTGCTAGAAGAGGAAGTTTCAAGCCTTCTATTACAAAAAGCAATAGAGCCAGTTCCCTCAGACCAGAAGCGAAAGGGCTTGTACTCAAGCTACTTCCTCACAAAATTAAAAACAGGGGAGTGATGACCCATTCTGGATCTCAGACACCTAAACAAACAAACATTTGCCAAAGCCAAAATTCAAGATAGTGACTCTGACTATTATTCTACCATTCCTAAGGCAGGGAGACTGGCTAGCATCCCTAGGCCTAAAGGATGCTTACTTTTACATCCCTGTAAGGCAGTCACACAGAAAGTACCTCAGGTTCAGACTGCCATCAGGTCATTACCATTCAGGGCAATGCCCTTCAGACTAACCTCTGCTCCCAGGGTGTTCACAAATGCCTAGCTGTGGTTGTGGCACACCTAAGGAAACAAGGGACGTTGTTCCTCTACCTGGATGACTGGCTGATAGTAGGTCAGTTATATCAGTAAGGAAAGTCTTCACCGCCACCGCTCTTCGGATGAGACGTTAAACCGAGGTCCCATCTGCCTGGACTGGTGGTAGTTCAGGTGGATGTTAAAGATCCCATGGCACTTATCGAAAGAGCAGGAATTTCCCGGTGTCCTGGCCAATTTCCTCCTTCACTAAAAAATACCACCAACAGTTTAACCTGGTTCAAGTTCAGTTGGCATTCATCTGTATCCCCCCCGGTCGTGCCTGAAAATAGGCAGGATTTGTCTAGTGCACTTACCTGGTCAACAAAACCTAATATATAAAGAGGCATTGGCACTCACACAGGATACCTTGCATTCACTGGGGTTTCTGATGAACCTAAAAAGTCTGTGCTGGAACCAGTTCAGTTACTCAAATTCATAGGAGCAGAGCTGGACACACAAAAGGAAGGGCCTTCCTCCTCAAGACAGAGTGGACAACCTTATACAGATAGCCAACTCCTTCAAGTTCACATCCCAAGGCCAGCAAGGCATTTCCTGCAACTGCTAGGCCACATGGCAGCATCCACAGCAACTGTGTCAGGAGCCAGGTTCTAAATGAGGGACATACAGTTCCACCTGAGAGTTCACTGGCTTCAAAAAGGGATTCACTGTAAGCTAGTACCTGTCACAGTAACATTTCTCCAAGCTCTACAGTGGTGGCAATACAAGGTCAACCTCAGGCAAGGGTGCCATTCTTGCAGCAAGCCCCTCACTGGTACTGATGACAGATGCATCCCTCCTGGGGTGGGGCACATGGAGGATCACGCAGCACATGGCACATGGACACAGCAGGAATCACTCCTGCACATCAACTTGTTGGAGCTCAGGGCAGTTCTCCTGGGTATCCAATCATTTGCCAGTCAAGTAATGGACAAGGTGGTTCAGGTCAGAGCAAACAATACATCCACCATGCACTACTACTCAAAGAAGTTGAAGACTCGCTTGTTAACTTAGGTACTAAAAAAAGCACCGGTGAACATGGACATGAACCACTTTCCTAAAACTTGGTTACTCTTACCTTACTGCCCCATCCTCCATATTCTTAACCTCTCTATTTCCTCCACCACAGTTCCTTCTTGCTGAAATCTGCTCATGTCCTCCCTATTTAAATCAGGTGACCCATGTGACCTAAACAATTACAGGCTCATTTCAATTCTGCCCATCCTCTCAAAAGTTCTCGAAAAATTGATGTATACATAACTAAAAAAACATATTGAAACCTATTCTCTTCTCAACCCTGCACAATCTGGTTTTCACCATAATCACAGCACCATCACAGCCTTGTCCAAAGTTACTAATGATTGGTTTGCTGCAATGGACTCGAAGAAAATAACGGGATCAGTATTCTTAGATCTCGGTAAAGCTTTTGACATCATGGATCACAAATTATTAGTGAATAGCCTTATTAAAATAGGCTCCATTCCTTCCACTGCCCAGTGGTTCAATAGTTACTTATCCGGAAGGACCCAGAAAGTCAAAGCAGGAGGCTTGTTCTCATCCTCTCTGCCTGTCATCAGGGGAGTTCTGCAAGGCTCCATCCTAGGTCCCATTCTGTTCTCCATATATATCAATGATCTAGACCACAAAATATCCAAATCAAATCTGCATTTCTTTGCAGATGATACAATTCTATATACCTCTGGGCCACATTATCTGGAGTCAGAGACTCCTTCAAGCTGACTTTGTGCAGTTAGAAACTAACTTAATTAATGCTAAGTTGCTACTAAATGCCAAGAAAACCAAAGCCATGATTTTCCCCACACCTCCTCACTACTTCTTCTCGATATATCTAAAGACCTTATCGTCACCTCTCTAGGAGAACCATTGGAAATTATTTCTAAATTCAAATATCTTGGCATCTGGCTCGATAACAAGCTCTCCTTTAATGACCACATTGATTACCTGTCCAGGAGATTAAAAGTCAGGCTAGGTTTCTTCTTCCTAATAGGTCTTTCTTTCCTTTGGAGACCAGACTCAAGCTTGTCCAGGCCACATTCCTCCCCCTTCTTGATTACGCCGACATAATTTACAACTCTTCAGCAATTACCAGCCTCCATAAATTAGACAACCTCTACCACCGTGCCCTGCGTTTTATCTCCAACTCCCTGTACCGAACTCACCACTGTGATTTGTACGCAACAGTTGGGTGGGCCTCGCTAACCTTAAGGCGTGCACTCCATGCTGGTACCTGGACCCTAAACCTTCTTCTGAATAAACTCCCGAGCTACCTAACTTCCCTTGTCCATATCTCCTGCAGTGTTTACTCACTCAGGAAGTCGGACTTCATCCTCCTAGATGTATCTAGGACTTGTACCTCCTTTGGAAAACGCGTATTTCATGATCCCTTCCAACCGTTTGGAATTGGTTACAATCCTCACTGAAATTGTCCAGTATTGTTCTCTGATTAACTTTTCAAAGGTTAGCATTTGACAAATTAAAAGATACATGTAACTGCCTTTAAACTCCCTCTCCATCTCCTTTGCACCACATTGCCACGTCACTTGACAGCCTTGTTTGTGCTGTGATGGACATGGGCAGTGTGTGTGCAGTGATCTTGATAGCTGGTGCCGCTTGTTTGTGATGGCCATGTGCATGTTCACTGTGGGTGGGTGCATGCCATCACAGGTGCGGACATTGGGCTATATGGCTTGCAGGTTGGGTGGATGTTCAGGGTTGTGGTCAGTCAGAACCATTGACTGTGTTCCCATTTTCCTAGGCCTCGAGGTTCTCCAGCGGATTGGTTGGGATGTTCGGAGCCTCAGACAACTGTTGGTGGACAACCAGGCCATCCTGCAGTCAATCCAGTGCCATGGCCTTCCAGGAGGCCAGGACAGAGAGCACCACCAGGCAGAGGACGAGCAGCCAGCTGGCCCATAGCTTTTATTACCCTTCCCACTTCTCCCATCCCTACCACCCTGCCTTCCCTCTCCAAGTTTTTTCATCCCTACCCCTTGAACACCCCTACCTTGTACCCCCCTCTGTAAATAGTTTTTATTGTTATGGTTCTGTAGTATATCTAAATATACATTTCTATTTTGATATGAATAATGTGTTTAGTCTCTGATTTGCAGCTGGCTATGGGTGCTCAGTTGCGAGGTGTACATGCCATCTGGGGTGAGTATGGTCCGTGTGTGTGTGTGTGTGTGTGTGCATGGGAGGTATCTCAGCATGGCAGTGACTTTCTGTTGGTCTTGCGCCTGCTGCCACCCACTGCTGGGTGCACAGGGTGTGTCTGGCTTGTAGGCTTCTGTGCTGCACGGTGTTGACGTGTGCTGGGGGGGATGCATGGTTTCCTGCAGTGCCAGTCACTGCACATAGGTGGTGTCTTGGGGTCACAGTGCAGGGTGTGCTGTGCGTATGGGGGGCTGATGTGCACTGTGGTTGTCAACCCCCTGTGTGTGGCACTCTCAGCCTGCCAGTGGTTGTGCTGGAGTGTCATGGCTCTGCTATGCTTTGTTGGCTTGTCCCCATGGGCCAGTAGATCATCTGTCACACCCCAGTGATGCTGTGCTTGGGGTGTGCAGGTGTGGTGTTGGTTCTGCAGTGTGTTCCTGTGCCCATGTGGCATGGCTGGCGGTGGGCCCCAGCCTGCCTCCCTGGATGTGCAGTTCCATTGCTTTGGGGGGCTCTGCTTCGCTATGGCACCTCTGGACTGCTCAGCTGGGCTGCCCTGGTTGCGCCATAGCACAACATTTCGGCTCAGCTTCTCCTTCCTGGTTGCACTATGGCACAGTATGTGCGATATTCAGACGTTGGTTGCTTGCGCAATTTGTTCTGCTCCATGATTGAATATCGCACCTGTTGCGCATATGCTCAATTGGTTTGTGCTTGCTCCTGCTGTTGTGCTCATTTTGGGCGCAGTTTGAATATCTGGGCCTATGTGTATAGTATCCTTATGATATTTAGCACAGAGATCATCATCTGGTGCAAACATAAACCAGGATAAGACGATCTTAAGAATGATGGCTCTTCCCAAATTTGAGATGGAAAACACCAAAAGTCCTGGGTATATGGACATTCCAGAAATAAATGTTGCTGAGTTTCAAGATATCATGACATCCTCCCTGGGACAGTATCATTCTGAGATTTGCTTTTGTTTGCTATTCACTTTACCCAAGCCGGTCATAGTTACTCACATGTACAATCCCAAGCATACAGTATGCTGGGATTCTAATGTTGTTAACTGTTTAAGCACATATGTGGTGTCAGTACTTATACAAGAGGAAATATAACTTTGGCAGTATGTCAGCCTATAAAATCTCTGCCAAAATTGTTTTCCTATTTATTGTCAAAATTGCTCAGGGAGAGCCCCATTTAATTACATTCCTTATACTTTCCTTTCCATATTTCGGCATACATTTTACCTAAGCCAAAGCCCTAGATTTTTTTCCCTCCCAGGAAGGTGAGGCCATATGAATCCAGTTTCTTTCCAAACCACAAAGCCAGGCCATAAAGCACAACCTATATTATAGTCCTAAAAAATACTAAAAAAGAAGGCTACTGGGTTAACCATTCCCACTCCACCTTTCCAAATGGGGAGATATGTCAGTTCTCTCTTCACAGGGTTAAGCTGGGAGCCCCAAAATGCCTGAAAGAAAATGCTAAGTAGATCTGTTACTATTTCTGAGGGGGGGAATATAGCCGCGATATAAAAAACATGGGAGAAGCAAAGATTTCATTAACACCACTCTTTTTTTTTGAAAGCAAGCACCCCATCCAGCTCTTAACTAAGTTACTAGCTTTATGTAACTTGCTATCCAGTTTCTTCTAGCCAATCTCCTGGCCCAAATTCCAGGCCTAAAATGTAAATAGGGGAGTCAGAAATTGTCACTTCCGCAAATTGGCCAGCAGAAGGAAGAGCTGTGTCACACACCATGACCCCTTCACATTTATTAATGTTAATCTGTGACCCAGACATAGTCAAGAATTGAGGCAGGACTGAAGATAAAGCTTCTTCCTTGCAACAGGGAGCGACGAGTACAAGCACAAGGTCGTCAGCATAAGCCAAGATTTTAACAGGGGAGGAATGTGGAAAAATAACAATTCCTCCTAGCTCATTTTGCTCTAGAATCATGCGAATCAAAATATCAGTGTCAAAGCTATATAAAATAGGGCTAAGTGGAAAGCCTTGCTTGACCCCTCTACGAATTTTAACCTTTCTCCCAAACCACCCATTGACATTAGGCAGTAAAAAGGAGTTCTGATATAACCCTCTTAACCAATTAACAAATTGTTATGGGATGCCAAAGGCCTGTAGCGCTGAGAATAAGAAATGATTCGCTATCTTGTCAAAAGCCTTTTCCTGATCTAGCCCTAATACATAACCTTGCACTTCTCTAATATCTCCTCTGTAAAAAAAGTTTCTGCAGAATTACTAAATGATCTTGCTGTTTCCTCCTTTTGATTGCACAGGTTTGGTAAGGACTCACCAGGTACTGAGCCACTTTATCAACCCTGACAATAAAATCTTGCTTAGAATCTTCAAATCTGTATTTTGTAAACTAAGGGGTGCCAGCTGTTAATATCTTCCTTCTCCCTTTTTATCAATAAGAACTAGAACAGCTTCTAACATAGATGCAGTGTACTTAGAATTTTGCAGGCAATTATTATACAATAAAGCTAATGCTGGTGAAAGCTCAGTTTTAAAGTTTTATAAAAGCCAGAATTAATGCCATCTGAGCCTGGTGCTGTATTAGCAGGAAGTGAAGAAATAGCTTCTTCCGCCTCCTCAGTAGTACTATCGTTAACCATTTCAAACCTGTCGGACTCAGCAACCTGAGGTAGGCCAAGAGTACTAATTATGCCATGTATATTTACTTCCTGAGGAGATTTCCCAAACAGATTAGCTACGAGTTTCTACGATATCTAATAATTCATTAGGAGAACTGACCTTGTCTCCGTTGGCATTGACAAGGCCAGTTATTATCCTGCTTTCAGTTTTTTTCTACATTCTTTGCAGGGATCTAAGGAATTTTTCTGAACTTGTGTCCCAAACTTGCTTTCTTGTTGGAGGGATTTTGCTCTGTTATGTTGTAACATCTTCATTTGTTGTTTAATAATCCTATTCTGCTCACTATAATCATATCTTGTGGTTTCTGAAAATGAAATGAGTTTTTGCAGTTGATGGTGTAATTTTAAGTATCGTACATACCCATTTTGTGATTTAACTTGTCCTTTTTCCTGAAAAAAAAGGTGTCATATTCTTTTTTGTCCTCCCACCATTCCTGAATGTCATTATACAATACTGCCACAGAAAGCCTTGCTCCTCTTGTTTCCATATTTTTCAATTTCTCATCTTCAAGGACTGATTCATTTAACCTCCAGATATTTTCTTGCATCGGGAAACTCCCCAAGAAATTATTGCTTTCATGGCTAAATGTTCAGAGAAGACACTCGAATGGTATAGATCTGGTCTATCTGTAAAACTTCAGAGAGAAATATAAAATCAATCCGAGTTTTAAGGGTACCTTTATGAAAAGTGTAACCCCCAGATGGATGTAATTTGCTATATGCATCCACAAGTCCTGCTGTTCTAATTATCTGTGCCAAGGCTAAGGAGTCACTGAACACCTCTCCGTTTGTAGACCCCTATCAGATTTAGAGAGCCCACAGTTAAAATCTCCTACCCACAGAACTAGATGAGAAGAATGTAGAAAGGGCTGAATTTCTCTAAACAAAGCCGCATGCAGAGCTTTTGTTTGGAAGGCATAGGTAGTAATTAATCTAAATCTCTCTGAGTTATAGGAGAAATCTAGAAGGAGGGCCCTACCTGGGTGAATATCCACCAATCTAGAAACACTAAGGAGGGGGTTAGTAAAAAAAATACTCACCCCGTCACAGGTATCCACACCTGTAGACCAAAAGGTAGGCCTCAGATTCCAATCCCTGGAGGACAACTGCATTTTAAGCATGGATTTAATACAAGTGTCCTGGAGACAAATAATGTTACTTTTTAGTTCTTTGAGAGAAAGTAAGGCTCCAATTTGTTTTTTCTCACTCTTTATGCTATTAAGAGTCCTGACTGCTCCGGAGAAGCACTGAGTGGTTCTGATAAGCCGCTGCCTGCTGCCACCCTCTTCTAATTGGACCACTGTGCTCCACATGGCCACTGATTGGCCCTGTCTTTTTCCTATTGGATTTTCAGTCTCTGGGTTTCAGTGCCACTGCTTTGCATTGACTTTTTTTGCTGAAAATTTGTGCCCACCTCCCCACCTCCTTCCTTTATTAAATAGGCTTTGGCTCCACCTACTCAACCTTGGTATCCACCCTGCTTTAACCTTGTTGGGCTCCTTACTTGAGACCCCCCACCCTCCTCTCCCTCCTCCTTGCCTCACTTCCATGGGTGGCTCTTGCCCTGACAGACCCTCTCAGTTATCTCTCACATCCTCTAAGCACTGTGGCTCTGCCTTCTGCCTCTTCATCTCATTCTCTTTTGCTCCCTGCTACCACTGTTTTCCTGCCTGGACTTGATACCCCTCTCTTCCTCGCTACAGGATTGAACTTATCTACACCCACTCTGGTACCCTTCCAACTGAGCTTGTCTATACTCCCTCATTCTCCTCTGGGGATGGCTGGCAACTCCTGAAGAATCAGGATAGGGTGGTGTATGTTCGCCTGTTGCCGTTCTCAACACTGGCTCATATTACTTCACTTTGGGACCTAAGACAGAATCACTGCAATAGACTGTGCATGAAATGGGTAAACACATCTGCCTTAAAGCAATTAAGATGGTGCATTCTGAAGCTTCTGCTACTCCTGCTGCTGCTATCTGGGAATGTTCACCCAAATCCTGGGCCTAAAATTCCTTGCTCCGGCCATCAATTGAGGCACCCTAGGACTCTCACCCTTGCATCTCTCAACATCTGCAGCCTCCTGCCTAAACTTGATGCCCTGCAAATATTCACTAATCAACACAACCCTGATATCCTTGCAATCGTTGAAATCTGGCTATCACCCAAAATTCCAGACACTACTATGCCTTGCCAGGGTACAGTGTTTTCAGACTTGACAGGAGTACAGAAAGAGGGGGAGGCTATGATATATATCTCAAAGACACCCTCCTGGGTCACTGCTTACCTTCCCCCTCTTGGTTTCTTCTATGCAGATCCTACCTATTAAAATTTGGTTGGGGGCTCACAGCAAAGCACTGACTGTTGCTACTGTTTACATTCCTCCAAAAGAACAAGGTAAAGGCCTCAACTCAGTCTTGGACCTCATCCGTGCCCAACCCCCTGACTCAGAGTCGATCCTAATGGGTGATTTTAACATCAATTGGCTAGCTGCTGACACAGGGGGCCTCAAGGATGCCATCTCAGCAGCCAACCTGGCACAGCTGGTAGTCTCCACCACCAGACATAATTATAAAACTGGTGCATGCACTATCCTGGACTGGATACTGATGACCCACCCCTCTCATCTCAGATGTTTTACGTCCTTCCAGATACACTAAGTGACCATTCCTCAGTTGTCTCGAATGGTCAAATAAATTCTGCAAGCCCCCAAATTAATCAATAGTAGAGTCCTCCCGTGGTCAGTTGAAACACCTCAAATCCACACCTCCAACAGCTTAACTGGTCTCCTATATTCAATGCTTCTGATGTCAACTCAGCCTTGGATTTCTTCATCAACTCCTCCAGTGCTGCCTGTGACACCTATGCCCTTTCAAAATGTATAAAATCAGCAGTCTTTGCAATCCTTGGCTGTCTGCTGAACTACTTATGGATCTGAAAGCAAGGGACCTCCTCTGGCTTTGGGCATGGGCCACTGGCTATCAAGACGATATTCAGAACTACAAACAGGCACAAAACAACTGCACTAAATCAATCTACCAGAAGAAAAATGCATACTACATAGATACCCTCATGAACACCTGGGGAAAAGGGAAATCCTTCTGGGACAATCTTAAAGAAGTAACTGGGAAGCAATCAAAAACCTCACCTACTATGTTGACCATTGATGGTGGCATACCTCTACCCTACCACAGTTGCAAATACTTTCAATACTGCATTCTCTGACCTCAGTAGTGTTCTCCTTTGACTTCTTCAATGATGACCACCCTCCTTCTCCTACCCCCAGCCCACAACCCCTCCCTCAACCACCCACTGTTCTACTTTAGAAGTCAGGGCACACATGAGGTCCGTAAATATGTCTCTAATGCAATCGCCAAATCCAGAAGTAGTGGGGGCTCACTCTACCTCCAACTGGTGTCCCTCACCCTTGATGAAGTGCTACTTCCACTAACAAACATTTTCAACCTCTCCCTCACCCTCAGCCAATTCCCTGACAGATGGAAATCAGCCACAGTAACCCCGGTCCACAAAAGTGGGAACAAGGACCTGCATGTGAACTACTGGCTTATCTCCATTCTTCCCCACTCTCTAAGGCCATTGAATGTATAGTATCTGACCAGCTAACAGAATACCTGGATAAACACAACATCCTCTGCCCCCAACAACATGGTTTCCGTACAGGTCACTGTACTACAGCGGCCCTCCTTGAATTCACTGGTGCTATCCACAGCAACAGCCTCCTAACCAGGTCGGTCTTCATAGACCTGACCAAGGCTTTTGACACTGTACATCATAAAATAATAGTCACACAGCTACATTCTGCTGGGCTCTCACCTGAATCCACTACCTGGTTCAAGAGCTACTTGGAGAACTGCTCCCAAAGAGTGAAAATATCTGATGTTCTCTCAAATGCACGTCCTGTTCACTCAGGAGTTGCTCAAGGCTCCATTCTTGGGCCACTTCTTTTTAGCCTCTTTCTGAATGATTTTCCACAATTGTGTCCAGCACAGATCCTCCTTTATGCTGACAATGACGTCATCCTCTCCACTCACAAGGATCTGGACCACTTTCAAAAGAAGCTACAGCTTGCCTTCACCTCAATTGAAACTTGTTTTAGTACACATAAATTGGCTCTCAACTATAAAAAAAAACAAGTCCATGGTCTTCTGTAGCCTGCACAACAAACACAGACTCAATCCCATCACAATCAAAAACTGGCTTGGTGCAACCCTCGAACAGGTTCAATCCTTTAAATATCTAGGAGTTACCATTGATTGTAACCTATCATATGCTACGCACATTGACAACATTGCCAAGACTGCCAACATTCACAATGGCCTACTCTTCAGGCATAGGCAATGCCTTACCTCAGATGCCTTAAAGGAGTAGTATACTCAGAAAGTGCAAAAAACATATGTAGTTTGTTTTGATATGTATGTTAAATCCTAGTGTGTTCTTCCCTCTGTCTGCTATTTGGAGCTTTTCCTAAATTGCCTGCTAGCTGTATGGTAGTTTTATGACCCCTGGGGATCTCCATAACAAATAGTTTTATTGGCTTTCTTTCTCCCAGGATGCCCCCATCTCATGTAACAGTGATGTAGCCATGCCCTTAGATTTAGCATGTGTATTGCTTTAAAATTAGTTTAGCAACAGCAGAGCCTTGTAACTTCTTATCCAGGGAGCACAAACAGCAACAGTTAGTTTAGCTGATAAATGAGAGCAAGCTAACTGGGGTTTCTGTAAGACAACAGCTACTAAATAGCTTTAATTCATTATTTGTGTTTTTGATTTTACAACACTCCTGCTAGCTAGACCTGATAAACAGAGGAAAAAATAGTGAATTAGAGCTATTTAGTAGATGTTCTCTTACAGAAACTCCAGTTAGCTGGCTCTCTAAATCTCATAAACTAACTATTTGTCATTTGTGCTCCCTGGATAAGAAGTTACAAGGCTCTGCTGTTGCTAAACTAATTTTAAAAGCAATACACATGCTAAATGTAAGGGGTATGGCTACATCACTGTCATGAGACAGGAAACTCTGGAAAAGAAAGCAATAAACCTATTTGTTATGGAGATCCCCAGGGGTCGTAAAACTACCATACAGCTAGCAGGCAATTTAGGAAAAACTCCAAATAGCAGACAGAGGGAAGGACACACTAGGATTTAACATACATATCAAAACACTCTACATAACATATGTTTTTTTAAATTCTGGGTGGACTACTCCTTTAAGGATTGCAGTACAGAGCTTGGTAATCTCAGTAATCGACTATGGCCTGATCATCTACGGCTCTGCCTCTGCCACCGCCCTGAGGTGCATATCAATTGCACTAAACACAGCTTGCCGGCTCATAACCGGTGCCCATTGCCTCACCCACACATGTGATCTCTATGCACAGACTGGGTGGCTTCAACTTTCAAACTGGATTAAGTACTAAACCTGCCTTATGGCAAAGAAAACAACACTAGGCCTTGCTCCCCCAGGTGTCCAAGCTTTCCCTTGCCCAGCATGTACTACTTGCATCACTAGGGGCTCTGAAACCCAGCTACTGCATATCCCACATTTCCGCACCACACAAGGGCCAAGATCCTTTGCGCACAGAGCTCCCAGCTGGTTCAATGGTCTCAACATTGACATTGCCTCAATGCAAAAGCTTGGTCCATTCAAATCCAGTCTCCATCACATCCTGTCTGCATCTAGCTCCTGTGACTGTCCTTCCTAATTGTTCTCCCCTCTCCTCTTTGCTCTTTCCACCTAGCACTTAACCCTCTCCCCTCAACTCCCTCTCCCATACACACACTCATCCTCCCCTTCTCCCACCCACCTTCCCTACTCCGTTGTAGCACTTTAATTGATATTTGACATGGGCCTATGGCCACACACCCCTAGAGTGTGTCTCTTCCATACCGTGTTTACCCTGTTACCAGACCTCCTTCTGGCATTTTTGCCACTGTATTGAATGTATACAACTGTATGTAACTGCCTGTAACCCACTGTTATTCAATGTCTGGTTTGAATTGTACCTCATCAGATGAGAAACCTTTGTAAAAGAGCCTTGGCTCAAGGGTACTTGTAATCCTAGATTCAAATAAAAATAAAAAATAAATTAATATTTATGGTACTAATGGATAGGCTCCCAATAAGTAAGATCCATTATGTGAGAAAAAACTAAAACATGTGGCTATGGGAAAAAAGACAAAGACTCCTATCAAGGTGTTTTAGAGGCACGCCTTTTTCTGGTTCTTTAGCTACAGACCCCTCATCCCTTCCCCTCTGTATCAGTTGCAGATGTAACTGAAGAAGAATCTGCACTATGTTCATCTGAATCCCTATCCGTGGATTCAGAGTGGAGAACTGAAACTTTATTCCCTTTATTCCATTCCTGTGTCTGGGCCTCTGGCTGCATCTCAGCCTCTTTAGTTTTAGCTAGGACAGTTTTCCCATGCCTGGACCTTTTCTTTGCTACCACAGGAATGAAAGGGGGAGCTATATCTCTGGGAGGGGGGAGGCATGTCAGTTTGCATAACCTTAGCCTTTTCTGGCTGCCTTATGTTGTTGGAGGAAGCAAGATTGTTTGTAGAGCATTGCTGGATTTCCAAAGGTATAGGATCTGGGATGACCTGGGCAGGGGGGCTTTCTATAGCCACCACAGAGTCCTGCCTCTTAGTGTTTTGTTCTGCAATCTGCTTGGCCTCTAAATGCTGTGCTTGGTTGATAAGGCCTTCCTGGGGGGACAATCATCTCTACTGTGGGAGGCCCATGGGCATCTACCATAAGCATGTCCTGTTTGTTCACACAGGTTGCATCTAAATAGGTTCAGACACGCAGAGGCTAAGTGTCCAAATTCCAAGCAGTGATTACACAGAATGGTGTCACAGGCATCACTCGAATGCACTCTGGATCCACATTTAAAACAAGACCTAGGTTGGCCATTATAAAAAACAGTCCCCTGATCCTTACCTAGAAAAAAGGAACTAGGTAAATGTGCAGGACCTGCATCAGTGGAAAACAGTTTTACCTTAATCCTCCACCCCCATCCCATATTTGCTCAGAATCTAATGTGGGGGTAGGCCTACCCAAAATCTCACATCATTGTTTCGGCTGAAATATAATATCTTCTATGTGAACCCCCACACTCTTAAACATTATTGTGATGGTCTTACTTAATGGCTTTGTGAGAGGGATAGCGTGAAAAGGGATCCAAATAGAGGAATTCTTTAGACTCTAGTACTGGGTCCAGAAACGGTCCAGGTTAGACACACTTTTAAAATTAATGTCAAAGTTTCCATTTCTTAGGCTAGTCAAGGCAAAAATCTCAGAGTAAAAGAAGTGCATCAACTGTTTCAACAGGATTTTTGCAATACATACACGGTCAGGCAGGGATTCTAACCCCCCTATGAAAAGGAGTCTCACGACATTGCATCTGGAAGCAGGTTCTCTTTAGTAGAAAACAAGTCCAAAAGTTTAAAAAGGGGGTCCAGATTTGGGTTGATAGGGAACCTGATTCTGTCCGGGGGGGGGTTCACTACTGACCCCTATCTGCACATTATTACTCTACTGACTCAGTACAGTACCATAGGTTGCACAATATTATGCACAGTATTACATTTCTTAGTAACCTTATTTATATCATTAATAGACACATTTTCTACAACAGTAATGCCAGTAGTAGTATCCCCGGGGTTCAGTGGAACTCTTGTCAGAATCAACACTGGTGGCCACTGTAAAAGGTGCCTTCTATAGCATTTGTTGGAAAGAAGGATCTTGAGTATCCAGAACCCACTGTCCAGGAGGCCTAACAGCCCAGCCTGCATTTTCTAGGGCTGTTTGAGGGGACCACTCATCAAAGTCTATACTCCAGTCCGGTTGCATTTTGTTCCTTGATTTTGTTTTAGCCCTTTCAGCAAAGGAAAAAGTAGGGCCATCCTGAGCATTTTGTTCTGCACCAGAAATGTGTTTGCTGCCAACTGAACTCCCGGCTTATTTTCCCATTCCCAGATGCTTTTTAGATTGTCCTTTAAAGTTTCAGGCTTCTCCGTGATGTCAGGCTTTGGGCACAAAGACTCAGTGTCTTTTTTACTGCCAGCCTGATTTCCCACATTTTTCAAGAGACCATTCAGTACAGCAGCTGATTTCTCCTGCATTTCCAAGCTGTTACTCACCACACTTCTGTCAGGAGACTCAGCTGACTTGTCAATAGCGTTAGTCAGCGCTGCAAGTGCTGCGTCCAGTTCACAAAGTTTAAGCAGCTGTTTCTCTTTCTCAGCTTCCAATTCAGATTTGGAGATGCCGTATTGCACGGGGTTTTTTGTTTGCAGAGTGGTTTCATTTATTTTTTTATTTCATAAGAATCAGAAATACCTTTGAGTCATAGACTCCTTTACAAAGGTTCCACGTCACATATAGTAAATCAGATTACACAACAACAGTTTGTACAGACAGAGGTACAGAAACAAATAAAGTGATTGTTACAAAGTAAAGATATATACAACAGGAATGCAAGGTTAAGCAATCAGGATCTAATTCAGTTTGAGACAGATAAAAAAAAATAGACTGGGAGAGTAACATCCCTAAGTTAACATCCCTAAGGTTTGACCAGCTATGGCTCCAATCTGGCTCTTTGATTCTCCACAATCTCCTCCGTCTTCCAGGTCAGAAGTCGTTTCTATTTCTGTAAACTCAGCCACAACCAGCAGCCTCTTGAGACAAAACAACAGGGGAGGAGGTTGTCTCCTCTGCTCCTGAGACTGCTCTCTCTGGTGTCTGCTGAGGAGTGGCCATCCTGAAGAAAACACCCATGGGTTCCCCCACTGCAGAGTAGGACACTTTCCCCGGTGTCCTGGCCAAGTTTCCCCTATTCACTAAAAATACCACCAACAGCTTAATCTGGTCCAATTCCAGTTGGTTACTGTTATATGTAGTGCAGCTTTAAGAAATGTTAGACAGTACAGCTTTAAGAAATCTACTTCCTGTGAGTCTTCCTGTGTCTGTTTGAGTTCAGTTTTCCCCTTGTGTCTGTGCTGAATAGAAGTAAATAGAGAAGGCATAGATTTCTGTGGTGCTCTTTCTACCAAGACCCTGATGTGTTTAATGTACTTATTTCCGGCCACCAAATACAACAAACTGTCGATAAGGATGGTGGAAATTTCCATAGCTCCTGCTTACTGAATGACACCATTTTGTGACTTTCTGCATTGAAGGCAAGTAAGCAGTTTGGAACTGTGCAGTTTCATGGTAACTTCAGCCAGCTTTGAAATTTTTACAGGAACAGCCTGGGATACATGGTCCAGATGGTTTGATAAGTGGTTATTACTTAATCTAGCCACACAATCAGCAAATGTTGAGCTACAGGGTGAGCTTATTTGAGCTGCTTTTTGTACTTTCTTGGGAAGTGAAACCTTTAAACTTTTATGCAGACCGGCCAGAGGATTTGTCATATCAAGAGCTAAAGGCTAAAATGAATGCACACTACAGTTTAACAACTTTCCCAAGAGCCGAATGTAATAAATTCTACAGATACCAGCAGAAACCAGGTCAGTCATTGCAATCTTATTTGGCAGAGATCAAGCACTTAGCTCTCATGTGAAAGTGGAGCAGGGAGCATCTTGAATCTAATTTAGCTAATAAGTTTGTTATGGGGTTGAATAATGAACATCGTATTCAGCAATTACTTTCTGTAAGTGTCAAGAGGTCTGCTGATGAAGTTTCACAGTTGGCACAAATGTTTGAGGCTACAGAAAATGAAGCACATGCTAAGATGAACACTAAAAATGAGGTACAAGTAGCTGCAGTAAACCCCAAATTGAAACAGCTCAAACCTAAGTCTAAACCACTGTTCACAAAAAAAATTCAACCACTCCACCCAAACTGCATGGCCAGTAAAAATGTGCCTCATGTGGGTCTTCTCAGCACAGCAGGGACCAGTGCAAAATTCAGAGAAGTTCACTGTCATGCATGTAAATGTCAGGGGCATATTGCTAAGGCTTGCAGAAGCAGGAGAACTGCAGTGATCAGTTCAGAGAGCACAGACAGTGCAGTGCTTCCCATTGCACCACAAATGCAGACTAAAGATGTTCCTCCTTTCTAACTGTTACTTCAGTTGCCACAACTGAGGCATCAGTTGCGTTTAATGGTAGATTCTGCTTCCCCAGTTACTTTTATTAAACATCAGATATGGTCTGATCTGGATAAGCCACCACTGTCTCATTGTAATAAGTTGCTGCGTGCATTTGAAGGGCAACCAATTGAACCACTGGGCTTGTTTACAATTTAGTACGCAGAATGGATTCTCCTGGTTCACCTTTAACTTTTCTGGTTTCAAAAAAGGGTGTCAACATTGTGGGCAGAGATGCTCAGGTTCTTCTAAACAGTCATATTGATCCCGCAGATTTTGACCTACTTGCTGTTGTCCAGGTACTACAAAGCAGTAACCCACCCAAGCTTGGGGAGATTTTAGACACGTATCCAGACCTGTGGAAAGGCCTGGGATGTTGCACAACAGCTAAAGCCTAGCTAGTTACAAAGCCTAATGCAATCCCTAAGCTTTGTAAACCATGAGAACTCCCTTTTGCCTTTAAACCGGTGTTTGGGGCAGAATCGGACAGACTGGAAAAAGTGGGTGTGCTGGAAAAGGTTTCAAGTTCAGACTGGGCTACTCCAATTGTTGTGGTATCTAAACTAGGTGGTAAGGTTCAAATATGTGAAGATTTTAAGCTGACACTTAATCCAGTACTTAGCACAGATGTATTTCCTTTACCCTTACCTGAGGAACTTTTTCACAGACTGAATGGTGGTGTGGGGTTCCCTAAACTGGACCTCGCTGATGCATACCTTCAAGTGGAGTTGGATATAGACTCTCAGAAATTGGTAGTGATTAATACACACCGAGGACTGTACAAGTACAAACGGTTATGTTTTGGCCTTAGTTCTGCACCTGTTTTTCAAAAAGTATTTGAGCAAACAGTGGATGATATACCAGGTGTTACTTGTTATTTGGATGACATCATTGTCACGAGCAAGACAGAAGCAGAACATTTACTTAACCTACAAAAGACTTTAGAGAGATTGCAACAGAGTGGATTCAGACTCAGGAGAGAGAAATGCCAATTTTGTCAACCAAGTGTCATGTACTTGGGTCACACTATTGACAAAGATGGAATTTGTCTAAATGATGAAAAGGTGGAAGCCATTGTGCGCATGCCTGAACCACAGAAGGTTTCAGAGTTGCACTCATTCTTGAGTATGGTGCATTACTATGACCGTTTCATACCTGGATTAGCCACTAAATGTACTATGCTGAATGAACTGTTACATAAAGTTACGCCAAGGAAGTGGACCAAGGGCCACAGTACTGCAGTTCAAGCCATCAAGCTCTCTCTAACCGATGTGAATAATTTAACTCATTATGATCCTAACTTACCTATCACATTGGCCTGTGATGCTAGTCCTGTGGGTATAAGAGCTGTTGTTTTCCATATAGATTCAGAAGGAGTGGAGAAGCCGATAGCCCATGCTTCATGCAAACTCACTGCAGCTGAAATGAATTATGCCCAGATTCAAAGAGAGGCATTAGCAATTGTGTTTGAAGTCCAGAAAGTTTGCCAATACTTGCTAGGTCACAAATTTCACCTGAAGATAACAAGCCACTAGTGACAATTTTCAGTCCAGAAAAAGGAATTCCAGAAACAGCCGCCAATTGACTTCAATGATGGGCATTCATTTTGTCTGCCTATAATTTCGAGGTTACATACCAACCAACAGACCAGCATGGAAATCGGATGCCTTGTCAAGGTTACCAATATCTAGAGAAATGGAGTTTGCTGTGGGACTTAAAGAGAAGCCATTATTATGCCATGTGGGGCCAGATAGTTTTCCAGTGCAATTCAAAGATATGGAGGACTCTACTGTTGTGTGTGCAATGGAGTTACAACAGTTAGACCAGCTTCCAGTACTAGCCAAGGACATTGCAAAAGGGACTAGTCAAGATGTAATTTTGAAACAAGTGTATCAGTATAAGCTTAAGGGTTGGCCGCAAGGCACTACTTGTTCGACTGCACTACAACCCTACTATACAAAGAGACAGCAGTTGTCCATTGCTGAAGGGTGTCTTCTATGGGGATTGCGTGTCATAGTACCCCAATGTTATCACTCAAATGTGTTGACTCTTTTGCATGCGGGCCATCCAGGCACTGCTAAAATGAAATCCCTAGCCAAACTTGACGTATGGTGGCCTTCCATTGACAGAGACGTATACCAGCTTGTGCAAAGATGTGATGGTTGTGCTGTATCGATGAGAAATCTGGCAAGAGCTCCAGTTCACCATTGGGAATGACCTGAAAAACCCTGCAAAGGTTGCATATTGATTTTACAGGACCCTATTACAATTCCATGTGGTTACTCTTAACTGATGCTTATAGTAAATGGCCAGAAAATCATCAAATGTCTTCGACAACTACTGAGAGTACCATCAAAGTGTTGAAATCTCTTTGCTACTCATGGTTTTCCGCAAGTGATTGTCTCGAATAACAGACCATAGTTCACGTCTGTTGAATTACAAGCATTTTGCCAGCAATGTGGTATCCACCATATTTTCTCACTTTCCTACCATCCAAGATCAAATGGTGAAGCAGAATGCCTGATTCAGACTTTTAAAAAAAGTATGGACAAAGCTAATCCTACTACACCGACAGCAATACAAATAGACCTTTTGGACTTTCTTGCGATGTATCGAACAACACCACATTGTGTAATGGGAATATCCCCTGCAGAACTGTTGTTTGGACATCAGATTCAAACTCAGTTGGACCTCCTTCACCCTCTAGGCTATATGTCAGTAACTGAAATGCTTCCTAAGACCAGATCTTTCAAACCCAATGATCTAGTGTGGATCAGGATGTATGTAGGCCCTAAGAGATGGCTAGAAGGTGAGGTGGAAAAAAGTTCAGAAATGTCGTCTATACTGTTCGACTAACTAGAGGAGAGTGAAAAAACATGTGGACCAATTACGTACTACAACTGAAACAGAACAAAAAAGGGATACCCAAAGTCGGGGTAGTTATCCAGTATTATTTGTTCCAGAACAAGAACAGATAGTGGAACCACAGCAATTGAGACAAAATGTGGCTGATGCTAATCAGATTTCAGGGCAACAGCCTCCAGTCATACTACATCAGTCAGGACGTATAAGACGTCCACCAAAGAGAATGGATTGTAGAGATATAGTCTAATGACATAGACTAACTAAAAGGGACACTGCAGTAATAACTTTAATAGTTTCATACTACTTCTGAATTATTGACTTATGTACTTTCTAGCTAAGTCAAGAGGGATTGTTATGTGTAGTGCAGCTTTAAGAAATGTTAGACAGTACAGCTTTAAGAAATCTACTTCCTGTGAGTCTTCCTGTGTCTGTGTTTGAGTTCAGTTTTCCCCTAATGTCTGTGCTGAATATAAGTAAACAGAGAAGGCCTAGACTTCTGTGGTGCATGTTTTTCTTTCTACCAAGACCCTGATGTGTTTAAGGAACTCATTTTCAGCCACCAAATACAACAGTTACCATCTGTATCCCTCCTTCTGGGTCGCCCCGAAAGAGAGACTTCTAGTCTCAGTGGGCCTACCCAGTCAGCAAAATTCAATCAATAAATAAATAATGAATTAATATAATAGAATGCACACATTAGATCCTAAAGAAAGAAAATATACCTAATCACTGATAGAAAAAAATGGTCATATCCATTGAACCTATGTAACAGTCTAACATACTAACATACTAAATGCCAGCAGAATAGGCCAACAGTCTTTCATAAATTGCTCGCTTGGTCAGCCCCCACCCTGGTTGCTGACCTTGCTGCCCCTCGCTTCTCTGGCTTCCCTTCCCAGTTCCGGATATTCTTGCTGCATTGGATTTGCTTCCAGAACCCTTCCCTGTACCTGTCCCACCCCTCTTGAACCCTCCACTGTCTCTGCCTCCACCAGCCCCCTAGGCAGCGCATTCCATGGCTCCACCACCCTCTCAGTGAAGTAGCACCTCCTCCTTTCTCCCCTGAATCTTCCCCCCTCCAGCTTCCACCCATGCCCTCTAGTGGCCCCTCCTCCTTCCTTCGAAGCACCCTGACTGTTCCTCCCCTATTTACCTCTTCATGTACCTGAAGACCTCTATCATGTCCCCCTAGTCCCTTCTCTCTTCCAATGTGTACATATTTAGCTCTTCAAGCCTCTCCTCCTAGGTCCTATCCCCCAAGCCCCAAATCATTTGGTTGCCTCTCTGGACCCTCTCCAGGAGGTTAATGTCCTCTTAATGTGGCCTCCAAAACTGCCCATGAGTACTCAAGGTGCGGCCTCACCAAGCAGTTATACAGAGGAGTATCACTTCCTCTTTCTGGAGGTGATCCCCAGCGATGCATCCCAGCATCCTGTTGGCCTTGGCTGCTGCCTCCTACAAGTCTCAGAGTTATTCATCTTGACATCCACCACCACCCCAGGTCCCTCTCAGCCATCGAGACTTATAGCATCCCCCAGGGTGTACACTTGTCCTGGGTTTCTGGCCCGGTGGAGTACCTTGCATTGAACCTCAGCTTCCACTTTCTAGACCATCTTCCAGAGCCTCCAGGTCCCCTGTAGGCCACCCTCCTCCTCCCATCCACCACCACCCCAGTTTCAAGTCATCCAAAAGACTCATCTCACTCCTGATTCCTGTCCTTATGTCAGAGACGAGGCGCTGAACAGAAGTAGGCTCAAGACTGATCCCTGTGGGACCCCACTAATGACCATCCTGGGGATGAGACTATCCCACCAACTACGACTCTCTGGGTCCCGTCCTGAGCCACTGCCTATCCATCTGATCATCTGGTTCCCACCCCCATTTCTCCCAGCTTATTCAACAGGCCCAGTGAGGAACAGAGTCAAATGCCTTGCTGAAGTCTAGAAAGAGGACGCCCACTGGTCTACCCAGGTCCAAGGCACTCGCCACCCAGTCATAGAACTCCACCAGGTTTGTCTGACACAATTTCCCGGATGAATCCATGCTGTCTATCGTCCAGGCACCCTGACTTATCCAGGTCCCCCAGCCTCCTCCAGCAATGCCTCCATCACCTTGCCCACCACCAATGTCAGGCTGACAGGCCTGTAGTTTTCTGCCACCTCCCTTGATCCCCCTTGTGGATTGGCACTATATGTGCCACCTTCCAGTCCTGGGGCACCCACCCTGTCCTCAGAGAGATGGTGAAAAGCTCCGCCAGGGGTTTCGCCAGGACATCCGCAAGTTCCTTCAGCACTCTGGGATTTAATTTATCTGGCCCCAGTACATTCTCCATCTTAAGGGAGCTGAGGGCTTCCCTCACTCGCTCTGCTGTGATTTCCACTTCCGGTACCTCTTCTCCCTGCTTAGCCCTCCCCTCCTGCCAGTGATGCCTCCCTCTCCCCAGACCCGCCGATCGTAAGGGTCCCCCTCCTCAGTATCTCTGTCTCCTCCCATGTATGATGCAGCACTCCCATTTTCCTTGGTGAAATCGAGGTGAAGTACTCATTTAGTACCTCAGCCTGCTCCCCGGGTCTTGTGCCCATCTCTCCCTGATTTAATCCTGCTAATCTGCCCTTCACCCTTTGTTTTCCCCAATGTATCTAAAGAACCCTTGTTCCTCTCCTAATTTCCCTGACCAGGTTCTGCTCCTTCCTTGCCTTAGCTGCCTCACCACCCTAGTGGCCCTTCTAGCCATCAGCCTGTACTCCCTCAATCTCTTTCACTCCTTGAGCACTTGAATTGCTTATAGGCTGCCTTCTTTCCCGCACCACCTCCTGGACCTCCCTGGTCCACCAGCAGGTTTTGGGCCTACCGCATTTTCGTCTTATCTTGCACAGGTGCTGGTAGCATCCTGCACCCCTCTCCTGATGATTTCCCACCTACTATCAGTGTCCATGTCTCAGACCCAGTCCCATCCAAATGCTCCTTAAGATCCTTCCCATTTCTTAAAATCCGCCCCTTCTGAAGTTGGTTACTCCGCCTTTGTGCAGCCTTCTACCCCTCCTAGGTCCAGGCGGAACCAGACCATGGCATGGTCACTCCCCAATGGGTCCCTTACCTCCAGGCCCCAATCTGGTCACTGTCTGCCAGGACCACATCCAGTACCCGTGCTCTCTGGTCGGTTCCTCACCTGCTGAGTTAGGAATGCATCTTGAAAGACATCCAACAACCTCTGTTCCTGGTCACAGAGGATGTCATAGTCTCCCAGTCTGTTCCTGGCATGTTGAAGTCCCCAACACCACCACTGTCCTCTGCCCAGTCTGCAGTGTCTCCCAACATCTGCCACCAGACTGTCCTCCAGCTCCTCCGCCAGGGCAGGGGTCTATACACCACTCTATTTTTACTCTCTTGCCCCCCTTGTTATCAAGGTGACCCAAATCGCCTCCACGGTTCCCTCCACCTCCTCTACTCCCCCATGCCAATGTAGTTTTTGACTATCATTGCTACCCCTCCTCCCCTTCCCCCCCCCATCCTTCCTGAACATAGTGTAACCCTCCAGGTTCAGGTCCCAGTCATGTCCTGCAGTGGCCCAAGTCTCAGTGACTGCCACCACATCCACTGCTCCCTCAGTTAGCATCACCTGGAGCTCAGGCATTTTATTGCCCAAGCTCCTGGCATTTAGCAGGACTACCTTCCACCCTTTCCCTATAGTTCAATTTCCCCTGCTCGTGATCCCATGGGGATTCTGTTTTCCCCTGGTCTGCACTTTTCCTGCAATCCTCCAGCTCCCCAGGGGGGTGGAGACAGAGTCCCTCCTTTATCGGCACCCCCTTGACAGCCTTTTCTCCCATCCTCCCCTTCACAAGTTTAAACCCCACTTTTCACCAATGAACCCTCTATTTTCAACTTAAGGATTCCTCCTCCAAATTGAGATGGAGTCTATCTCTAGCATACAGTTCCTTATCCTCCCAGGTCTCCCCAATCCCCCATCAACTCATACCCTCTGGCCTCACACCACTCCCTGAGCCACTGGTTTATCTCCTAATCTTCCTTTTTGTTTCCCCACCAGCCCCTTGGCACCGGCAGGATTTCTGAGAAGGAAACAGTGCATCCTATGTCATGACAGACCCTGGCAAACTCCCTGAATCTTGCCTGTATCTCAAGCTCGCTTATTCCCTCAATGTCATTTGTACCCAGGTGGACCAGTATGTCCGGGAACCCCCACAACTTTGCCAGCTGATATACCTTGTGCTTAGCCCTGTGCAACCGCTAGTCCAGGGAACATCTGTTCTAACTGGCCAGGCTTCTCCCTCCCTATCCCATTTGATACCCCTGATCATAGAATCCTCAACAGGAGCACTCTGACTGCCCTTTTCCTCCATTCCCCTTCCATGTCCCTCATCCTTTCTGCCGGCCCCCTCCACAGCCGGCTGTATTCCTCCCCCTATCTGGGTGCCACATGCTGCCCCTCATTTACCCTGGCTACCCCTCCTCCCATCCTATGTCTCTCCTCCCAAATATCCTTCGTGCCTCACTAACTCCCCCTCACTGCTCATGACCAGTCCTTTTCCCCCATCCAATAAACTAGCCTGGCTTGTCCTCCCTTCCTTCCTGTCTCCGTTCAGTCCCTCCTTGCTTCTGTCGTGCTTCCCTGGCCTAAACCCTCAGCCCCTTACTGTATCCTCCTGTACTCTGGTCCTTCTCCTTACCTTTCCTCCCAACTGGTCTTTTCTCCTGCGCTTTCCTCCTCTTCCCCTGCCCCTCCTGCTCTGATTCACTGCTCCCCATTTTCCTGCATTCCAGGTCCCCCCTGTTCTTCCTGCTATCTGGCCCTGCCTCCTGCCACCCCTTTCCATCTCTAACCACCCCTGTCATGGCTACATCACCCCCTCATCCTCGAGCAGAAGAAGAGTTTGAAGCAGTTACTGAGTGTAAGGTCTGATCCACCTCCCCGCCTTGCTTCCTTCTGTCCAGCCCTGGCCATCTGCCTACTTCCCTGAGAATGTTGTCCCTCCATCCCTCCTTTGTGAGGGTCCCCAGTTACCTGCCTGCTTCCTTGGTAGTGTCCTTTTGGACCCCCTCTGCCAGGGTCCCTATGTGACCCCTGAGTATTCTCCTGCACTCCTTTCCCTACGCCCCCACCCCCAGTGCTTGGTGCAACTGCGGAGATCCCCAGCCCCTTCCCCAACCATACCACCCTCCCCCAGCTGTCTCCTAATCCCTGCAACCTCCTCCTCAAGCTGTGCCAGCTGGCAGCACACTGGGCAACCACCAAACTTCCAAGCCCAGTCCAGTATCATGGCTGCTCCACACCCTGTGCACCCCACCACCCTCCCAAAGATGCCGCCCCAATGACGGTGGTTCCATCCCTTCCAAATAGGTTTCCTTGGGTGAGCCACCAGGTTCCCCTGCAGTCCAAGATGCACCCTACTGCCTAATCAGGTCACCCACTAATCTTGAGACAGTCCACTGTACACCAGTAACCCTGTTACTAGGTGCAGTACAACACATTAAACTTATAAGGAAATGAACAACTCCTAAGCTCCTCTGTCCCAGCCTTTAAATCCAACCCCAGTGGCTAGAACTACATGAGCTGCACCTGCAGCCTTTCCTCAAATTGCAGGGCAGGTGTTCCCTATAAATTAGCAGAATTCTGGGAGGGAGGGGTGGGGAGGCAGGTCTTAGGCAGACACCTGACTCGAGAGAGAGAGTGTATCAGCCCTGTGTCTCCCTCCAAGCCCACAGCCAAAGAACCAGCCCCAAGCAAATCCCACCAAATAGGTTTTAAATCAGAAGAAATAGGCCTCCACCAGCGCAGCCTGTTACACAGTGAAACAGATTCACATTTTTGCAGTTCTCTTTAGAAATACATGTAGTTATACAAAGAGATATGTATTTTCCCATCTTTTTAGGAATACATGTAAATACAGAGATCAGAAGAACAGAAAAGAAGAAGAATAATAAGAAGAATCAGCATTTATATAGCTCTTTTCATACATCCAAAGCGCTTTACAAGCAATGCTAGACTGGTAGTGAAGTGACTGAATGTGTGGTGCCGGCCATATCGCACATCATCACCCACACACAGCCTGGATAATTGCATGAACTGGTTTATGGGAAGGAATGTTGGGCAGGACACGGGAATGTTCCCTACTCTTTCGCGAAGAGTGCCTGGATTCTTTTGCTTCCCACCTGGACACCCACCAGGACAACACCAGGATGGGCAGAAGGGACCTCGGTTTAACGTCTCATCTGAAGGACAGCACACCCCAGCAGTACAGCACCCCCCAATACTGCACTCAGATGCCAGCGATTTTTAGGTGCAAGTCCAATCCCGATGTGAGACGAGAACCCACGACCTTCTGGTCCAGAGGCGGATGTGCTACCAACTGAGCCACGCTGACACAAGAAGAAAGGAGAAGTGCGATTAGCTGTAAGGAATCAAAACTGAGTATGTTTTGTCCTTTATCCTAGAGATTTTCATACATGTAGTGTTGGTTTATACCTTATTTTAACCTGATGAGCCAATGATAATGAACAAATTACAGAAACTTTACCTGCTGCTTACATATATCTGCACTCCACTTGGAAATAAGGTTATAAATAGTTCTCCACTGGGACTGAAATGCCTTGTCTTGCCCAGTTGCAAAGCGTGGCAAGCACTATATTCTTAGAATTTCCACTAAACTGTGTCTCTAGTCTGTTACCATTGGGGCCCTGTTCTCTACTCATAATTTTACAATGAAATTTTTAACTAAAGCCCCTATCATGGCTATGTTGTATTTCTCTTCTTTACTTCACTGCTATGCAGATGATATTCAGCCCTACCTGTCCTTTGTGCAGGGCTGGTGTTAGACATTATGGCTCCCCAAGCAAGCCAGCATTTGGTGCCCTCACCAAATTATAGGCTGGGGTTGGGGTCACGCCCTCAGAAATTTTTTTGTTAATTTTGGTGCATTCTGATGTATTTCTGTGAATTTTGGGGGTAACCGAACTAAGAGATTTCAACCTTGTTGCCCTATCCCCATTCTCAGTAAGTTGCACCCTAGCCCCTTCCTAACATTGCTCACTGACCAGTATGGTGCCTGAGCCACCCTCTCCATAGCCGGACCACCTTGCCTTGAAGCTGTTCCAAGGGGATTTTTTTCCCCCTCAAGTTCTCCTTCCCTTTGCTTCATTTTGTTGGGGTGGGAGTATACACCTCCCTCTGTCCTTTCGCCACCCTCTCAGCTAGTTTAAATGTTCATCAAAGTAACATTTAAACCATCCATTAAGGACTGCAGTTCATATCCTAGATAGATGCACACTATCAGCTTTGTACAGGCCCATATCCTCCCAGATTGGTCCCCGATGTAGTCTACCCCTACTCTTTGTACCATTCCATTGGACAGGAGTTGAAGCTCCTGATATAAAGGTTTCATTGATCTTTTCCTTGGGCGTAGCACCTCAGTAAACGCCACCATGCATGCTACCTGTTTTCGGCTTCCCTCTGAATAATTCCAACTGCCTCCCTAGCTAGAACATTGGTCCCCAAGAGGACAGTGACATCCATCTCCCCCCTGCTCTGCCACCATTGTTATCCTTATGATCCAGTGTCCATCCCTTCAGACCACGATGCCAGATAGGCAACTTACCTCCTTGTCCTCCCTGCTCCCTGTTCCCAGATCTATCCCCCTAATAATCTAGTCCCCCACCTAAAGCTGCTTTTTCTTTTGCTGGGGTCCTCTGCCACCCATCTTGGGTTCTTCCCTTTGGGGGACCCTACATCCTTCCCTACCACTAGTATGAGTGCTACCTCTCAGCGGTCATATCCTGCAAGAACTGGCAAAAGAACATGCTCCTGTCTTGCCACCCCATCCTCCCAGAGCCCAACATTCTCCAGAAAGCCCTCCTTCCTTTCTGCTTCCTCTGGGGCAGAGGCAGTGGACTTGGTGGTCCCTGGGAGAGGGACAAGGCCACCTGGATCATGGTCAGCTCAGTCCAGAGTCTAGTGACTTCGTCCCTCAACCCAGACAGGTACATAAATATGGAACAGCACCTCAGTCTCCATAAAGTCTCCCTGAAGACTGCTGTTCTGCACCCACTGCACTGTACTACTCCTATTTCTGACTATATGTTCTTTCTCCTGCTCCTTACTGCATCTTGTCCCTATGTTTCGTTCTACCCCATGAACCTCCTAGCAGTTTTTCCTGTGTCACCCTTCCCCAGATAGGGTATCTCCTGACTTTCCATTTTACCCTAGCTCTCCTGTTTACTGCCTTCTTTAACTTTCTCCCTGCTCCCCTCTGCCTCTTTATCATTTTGAGATCTTTCCTTTTAGTGCCCTCCTGGAAATCATATTTCACCTTCCTCTAGATAGGGCGTGCCTCCTTTTCCCACTAGTGACCTGTCTTCTGCCTTTCCCTGTTTCTCTACAGTGTGTATAACAACAGAAGTGACCAGGAACGGTACCTTACCTTTGTCAGCTGACAGAGTCCCCTGCTTCCCTGCTTCTTCCTGTGGGCACCTGCTGATGCCTAAGATGCCAGTACCTGTTCCACTCATTCACAGTTCTACTCATTTACAGGGCCATGAGAGTGCTGAGACACACTGAACAAGGGAGTCTTTTATAGTACTTATTAGAAGAAGGCACTAAGCCTCTGTCAGCTCCACAGAAGGAGGATGTGGGAAGCTAACCCAGGTCTGCTGGGTGTACCAAGCTCAGTCACAGCTAATTGCTTTAACTTCTAGTCTATACTGCCAGGCAGTTTATGACAGACTGCAGAAGATTATATACCTTTATTGTACTAAAAGATCTAAAGTCTTAACTGAAAATTAAGGGACTGTTAACAAAGCTTAGTTTGGCCTGTATACAAATATTGGTGAATTTTGTGGCACTTATCATCAAAAGAGTTTTCAGTCCTCTGGTACTCTGGGGAAAATAGTTAATATGAAATCCTTACAATTTGATATGTGCCTCTGTATAGTTTTGGAGACCATACCTTAAGAAGGATAGGGACAGGATAGAGACCATTCAGATAAGAACAACCAAAATGATACACCCCCACCTTGTAGAAGGCGCAGCCCTCGAGGTCCAGGGGCGGGAGGGCTCCGAGCCACTGAGCGGTGGCGCCTGTCAGCTGACCAAGGGTTCCAGGAGGCCGGAGAAGCAGGCAGAAAAGAAGGCGAGCCCTCGAGGTCCAGGGAGCGAGGCTCCAGCCGCCAGCGAGTCAGCGGTGCCTGTGCAGCTGACCAAGGGTTCCAGGAGGCTGGGAGAAGCAGGCAGAAAGAAGGCGCAGCCTCGAGGTCCAGGGAGCGGAGGGGCTCCAGCTCAGCAGCAGGGTTGTGCGCCTGTGCAGCCACCAAGGGTTCCAGGAGGCCGGAGAAGCAGGCAGAAAAGAGATGCAGCCTCGAGGTCCAGGGAGCGGAGGGGCTCCAAGCCGCCAGCGGGTCGGCGGCGCCTGTGCAGCCGACCAAGGGTTCCAGGAGGCCGGGAGAAGCAGGCAGAAAGAAGGCGCAGCCCTCGAGGTCCAGGGAGCGGAGGGGCTCCGAGCCGCCAGCGGGTCAGCGGCGCCTGAGCAGCTGACCAAGGGGTTCCAGGAGGCCAGGCTAGGCAGAAAGAAGGCGAGCCTCGAGGTCCAGGGAGCGGAGGGGCTCGAGTCACCAGCAGGTCGGGCGGGCGCCCAGCCGACTCAAGGGTTCCAGGAGGCCAGGAGAAGCAGGCAGAAAGGTACGGTAAGCCACAAACCAATCGGAAAGCGACTGCAGTCTGTGCCTTGCTTCCGATTGCGCGCTTCCCAAGACTTAAACTGGGGTTTGCTGCACTATTCTGGCCGGATTTCTGCTTTTCTTAAATTATTTTGAATTCCTCATAAAAGTGCTGTTTTCTTACTTTGTGCCTGATTTATGGGCTGTTTTCTGTATTTTAAAATAAGTGTTACAGTCTTTTGAATGCTGTGTGGGCTAGACGCTTAGGCGCAACCCCCCATACCCTCCCAGTCTATTGTTGTGCAAATCTTAAGTTTTAGCACCTTATTGCAGATTACTGCAATAAAGGTTCTGCTGACTGCCTCCTCTGTCCCCACCTTGTAGAAGGCGCAGCCCTTGAGGTCCAGGGAGCGGAGGCCTCGAGCCAGCCGGTCGGGCGGCACCCCTGCAGCCGACCAAGGGTTCCAGGAGGCCGGAGAAGCAGACAGAAAGGTATAGGCAAAGCCGCAAACCAATCGGAAAGTGACCGCAGTCTGTGCCTTGCTTCCGATTGGTGCGCCTTCCCATAGACTTAAACTGGGGTTTGCTGCACTATTCTGGCCGGGATTTCTGCTTTTCTTTAAATTATTTTGAATTCCTCATAAAAAGTGCTGTTTTCTCTTACTTTGTGCCTGATTTATGGGCTGTTTTTCTGTATTTTAAAATAAGTGTTACAGTCTTTTGAAATGCTGTGTGGGCTAGACGCTTAGGCGCCTAACCCCCCCATACCCTCCCAGTCTATTGTTGTGCAAATCTTAAGTTTTAGCACCTTATTGCAGATTACTGCAATAAAGGTACCTTGCTGACTGCCTTCTCCTCTGTCCCCCACCTTGTAGAAGGTGCAGCCGAGGTCCAGGGAGCGGAGAGGGCTCCGAGTCACCAGCGGGTTGGCGGCGCCCAGCAGCCCACCAAGGGTTCCAGGAGGCCGGGAGAAGCAGGCAGAAAGGTACGGGCAAAGCCGCAAACTTTTGCTCCGCCCCTCCTCCTCCTGGTTGATTCTTTATACACTTTCTCCCGCCATTTCTTAATCCACGCCACATCCCTTTCCCTTCCTCCCTTAACCCATACCTAACCTCCATAATGCTACTTTGCTTCCTTTTGCTCCTGAGCTCGCGATCTCACCCAATCCCTTATAATATTAATGTTATGCCCAGTGTCAAGATAAATAACTCAGTTATACGACCTGCCCACTCCTGCCATCCACAATGGCCAACCACGGATTCCTTATTACCCCGAACCACGCTATAATGCAACCTCTGGGATATCCCACATAAGGCCACCCTAACAATTCAGCACAGCCCTGGCACCTTACTTGTATCATGGCTTTTTATTAACCCACTATGCCTGTCCATTAAATTATTATGCTATGATAAAATTCGCACCTATATACCAGGACCATCACTCATCTCACAGCAGGCACCCAGGATTAGGAGGAAACGCTCTGACCACTCACTATCCCTGTCCCTTGGTGCCTCCTCAAATTAATCTTCTACCTTCTGATCTGTTTTGGTACCATTGAAATAAATCCTGGCCCCATTGAAAGTTTATTTTCCCTGCTGATCTATCCTCTATAAATGGCCTAAGCTTCCTACACTTCAATGCCTGCAGCCTCTTAAAAATTCTCCGTAATACAGACCTGGGTGGCACATACCCTGCCTGACTTTCTGGTCATCTCTGAATCTTGGCTCAGACCTTCGACCAAAGACAGTGTTGTAAACCTTACTAACTATCAGCTCTTCAGAGCAGATCGCCCTTCCAGGGGTGGTGGGTGGCTACATACATTAAGGACACCATCTCTGCTACCTGCCTCATCAACACATCCGAACCAAAGGAATTTGAATGTTTGTCAATCAAAATATCCCTTCCTAACTTGTCTTCATTTAAATTGATTGGCTGCTATAGGCCCCTCAGCAGGCCTCAAATTACTATCTCACCTGGGTCAATAACCAATCTAGGCCCTGAAGATACCATCATCCTTGGTGATTTGAATTTAAACTGGCTATCTAATGCATCTGCACCATTGGTAACCTTTGTGACACCTGTGGCTTTACACAGCTAATTAAAGACCAACCAGGGTTAACCTAAAATTCTAGCAACAGCTCACTCCTGGATATTATGTTGGTAAACAAGCCTCACTTATATACGCATGCAGGAGTACTACCGAATGATGTAAGTGACCATTGTCCCATAGCTGGCATAAAATCTTCACTCAAACCACCCAATCCTGCTGAATTTGTCCTCAAAAGGTCAAAAGAAGTTCAACATACCAGGATACCTCCATGACCTGAGTAACACAATATATTGGCAAGATTTCTACCACAACCTCAGTGGAAACAGCTCTCCAGATCTTAAGGACATTATCACTAATGCTCTCAATATTCATGCACCATTCACCAACATCAGAACTACAGCAAGGTCCTGCCCTGGTTCACCACTGATCTTAAAACAGCCTTGTTAGCCAGAGACAAACTGTGGAAAAAGGCAAGAAAAACTAAGGATTCCAGAGACTGGCTAAATTTCAGAAAAGCAAGAAATTCATGTACAACACAAATAAGATCTGCCAAAGCTGCCTATTATAGAGCTGAATTGGATGCCTCCTATAATAACCCAACCAGGCTCTGGGGAACTATAAGGGTATCTTGGGCCAAACTCTACTCCTGCCTTATGCAAACTGCTACTAAATAACACAGAAATTACGGACAAACAAGAAATCCTAAATACCTTCAATGACCACTTCACCACAGCTGGACTAGCATTTGACTCTTCACCTGCAAATCTCCTGAGATCTTCCTTGAACCTTCAATCCACCGTGGGTCAAAAGGCTACATCAACCTTCTCCTTCAACCCAATATCCTTGAAAGAAGTGGAAGATCTCCTCTCCAATTTAGATACTTCAAAAAGTGCAGGTACAGACTCCTGGACCCCTACTTCCTCAAGATTGCATCTCAAGTCTTATCTGCCCCCTCACTCATCTCTTCAGCTTTCCTCACCACTGGATCCATTCCTCCACTTGGAAAACAGCTCAAGTAGTTCCTTTACTCAAATCAGTGATCCCATGGCCTCACTAATTACAGGCCCATTTCCATCCTATCAGTTCTATCCAAGATGCTCGAAAGATTAGTAAACTCACAATTAAGGGACTACCTGGATAACAATAACCTCCTAAATACAGCACAATCAGGATTTAGATCAAGGCATAGCACCATTTGGCCCTAGCCAAAGTAACCAACGACTGGCAGATTGCTATGGATAAGAAGAACAGTACCTGTGCTGTGTTCCTGGATTTGAGCAAAGCATTTGACACAGTGGATCATGAATCATTAATCACCTCCCTTGGCTCACTAGGTTGGATTCCCTTCACTCAATTGGTTCAAGTGCTATCTATCAGATAGGTCACAACTGGTAAAAAATGGAAACTACCTATCCACCTTAAAACCACTGTTAAGAGGTGTACGCAAGGCTCTATTCTGGCCCCATCTCTCTTGCCATCTATATTAATAATATTGATGCTAACCTCACTCAATCCAACATCCATCTGTTTGCTGATGATACTGTATTATATGTTAGCAATCCTTCATTATCTAAAGCCTGTGAACTGCTCAATCTGAATTTTCCATCCTACAACACAACCTACTGGATAAAAACTACTTCTAAATGCCAAAAACAAAAGCTATGTTCTTTACCTCAAAGAGTTGCTCTGCCACTACCCACCATCCACCACCCTACAACTAACCACCTTACTTGGAGAGAAGCTGGAATTCGTTGATAACTTCAAATACCTTGGAGTCTGGATTGATAACAAGCTTGACTATTCTGTCCATATTGAGGAGCTACTAAAGAAACTGAGACAAAGGCTTGGTTTATTTTTTAGAATAAAGCACTACCTCAACAGAGACTCCAAAAAAAGATTAATCCAGGCTTCATTCCTATCCCTCATTGACTATGCTGACTTTCTGTACGGACATTGTTCACTCCCCCTCTTAAATAAACTGGACACCCTATACCACAGGTCCATCAGATTCATTACTGACCTTCCCTTCAGCACCCATCATTGCTCCCTTTATAAGGCAGTTAATTGGACATCATTACAACACAGAAGAAATAGGAATGCTGCAATTTGGATATTCAAAGCCTTATCAGGCAAGCTACCTACCTATATCTCAGACTGTTTTACTCAAATTACTTCTAGGCCATACAACCTAAGGATCAGCAAAATTATCATTCTTAAGGTCCCCAATGTCTGCACCCAGTTTGGGAGGGCTGCTATCAGCTACTCACTAGCAATTGTTTGGAATTTACTCCAAAAACCATGAAGCTAAATAACCTCCCTAATATCCTTCAAGATTATTCACCACCCTATTCCCAGAACTCTGCAACTGCTTCCACAAGGCCTAAACCCCCGCCCTACCTACCCCTCTTTTTTTTTTAATTCTATATGCTGATAAAACCCCATTTCCAGTCCCAAGATTCACCCTCAAAATGCCTGCTAGGTCCTATAATCTACATATTACTCCTGATGTGCCCATTGCCTTCTGTCTCACAGATTAAAAGTTTTAATGTGCCTTTGTACATATGTATATTGTTATATATTAGCACTTATGTCATTGTATTACTGTTTATGTTACCCTGTCATTGTATTACTGTTTATGCTACCCTTGTCAATGTAATAACCTTGCACTTCTTGACCACTCAGGTCCATCTTGTAAATGAGCTATGCTCAATGATGTTCGCCTGATTAAATAAAGATTTTGATTGATTGATTGATTGATTGATACAGGGGCTTCAAAGGCTGTTGTAAAAGGAGCGACTGGAGACATCAAATGTACTAACTTGAATCTAGTAGAGAAAGGGAGATATGATAGACACCTTTAAGTACATGGGGGGTTTAAATTCAGTACCCTACGCTGAACTATTCACCAATGCTCACAACTCAAACACAAGGGGGCACGGATGGAAACTGAAGTGTGGGAGTTTCAGGAGGGATCTTAGGAAACCCTATTTCTTGGAAAGAATTGTGGAGACATGGAACAAACTACCTGTGGAGGTAGCAGGGGCTAGGACCATATCAGCATTCAAAAGAGGTTGGGATAAGGAATATGCTAGAATCATGTCAGCAAGGGAATCTACCAGCTAGGACCCAGGATCACCTAGGATCTTGGGATCTCATGGCCAGACTTGACGGACCTTTAGTCTCCTTCTGCCATCACCTTTCGATGTTTCTGTGTGCCTGCACAGCGTGCATATTTAATCTCTGCTTGTGAAGCAGGATGTGGACATGATGGGCCTAGACTTCTCTCCAACTTAAATTACTATGTTCCTGTTTCAAAAAGGGAACAGAGAAATTGGAAAACAATATTGAAATGGGCATCAAAAATAATTGGTGCATGAAATGCTTGGGATAGAGTGCTTTGCAAACACTCAAAACAAAGAGATTCTAAATGTGTAAACATTGAAACTGAAAAGGAAAAGCATAAATGACATAGGATTTTGATACCAATTGCCCTCTGCGAATATTCACTTCAAAACAAGTGATGGTAGAAGACAGTACTAGGAAAAACTGAGAAATTTAGGAAAAGTCTGATACCATGGGCTATAAAGACCTTTTGCTTGCTGGTGTAACTATGATGCACATTAGAGAGGCAAAGATGTGGTGAAGTCACAGACTCCTCCGTTTACAAAGGTTGAGCAACATTCCGAGAAATTTGCACTTTACCCAAAACACTCATGAAGCATGGTAAAGTTCCTTCACTGGTAAGTTTCATCTTAATTTCCCACCAGGATTTCTACCAAATACAGAGGACCGTAAGCAAGCTACTGAAATAAATGAATAATGTTGAAATCCTCCCCCCACCCTCATAGCAACCTGTCTTCCATCTTTTCCCAATATCAGTAAAAACAAAATAACACTCCTCCCCCCAACTCACTTACTATCGAAATGATACCTTCCCGACTCATCCCACAGTCCCAGAAACATATTTTTTATTAGCTGCCCTTCAGCTAACCAAATGTAGGACCCCAACTCTCACCTCTTTTCCCCATGGTCCTGATAATAATTAAGTACCCCCTGCCACTGACACACTTAGTACCCCACTTCCCCCTCCCTCCTTGGGTGCACTGACATGAAAAAAGAGACCTTCTCATCCAAGGCGGCAACTGGCCAAGCCCTCCACATAGCGCCTCAGCCAGCTGCTCTGATCGGATTCATTTTGCACAAGTATTATACAAAAGTCTGGCTGACAAATCTCTGAATGGGGCAATAGGGCACACTGTGTGATCGAAAGAGCTCATACAGCCCTTAGACCAGCACTCACTAAATGCAATCCCCCATGTCCGTACATCATTCGCTTCTTAAATTACCTGCATAGACTTCATGTAGTACACAAAGCTAAGGAAACAAAAGATCTAAGTTGGGACGGGAAAAGAATCTGCTTGGCTCAAGATTTACCACAAGAAGTTAGGCAGAGATGAAGAAGTCCCCCACTTTCTCGTAAATTAATCGCTACTGGGATTAAATTCCAAATGATGTACCCTGAAGCTGAGCATTTCTAAGGATGGTAACTCTTATGCTTTTGAAACTCTGGAACACGCTATCACACACCTATCAAAACTGTTCCTTGATCTTTTTAAGTCAGGATGATCGTACTGAAATACTTCAAAGATTTTGTGTTGAAGTGCATTTTGCTAAACAGTCACTGACATGCTGCTTAAAAACTTATCTAAGTCTTAAGAAAAATTAGGTTTGTTTTTCAAACTATTCTAAGGATTTTGAACATTTTCATTAGATGGTACTGAGCTCCTAAGGCTGTGAGAAAAGCGTTGCTTGTTTTCTTCAATTGCGTCATTATAAGCGAGTGAATTACGGTTTCATGTTCCTATTAAGGTTTAAGAGTGGACAAAATAAGATGCGATCCAGGGACTAGCAGTCTTGATAACCTTTTTTTAATTCTCTCCTCAATGATTTTTCCATGCGGGTTGATTTTTCCAGGGTGCACTCATTCTTGAATGCGTATGTGTTTTTATAAATCCCATGTTTGAAAATTATTTAGATTTATTAAATTCTGAGGGCTGATACATATTTGAACAATCCCAACACTACACCTGTGAAATCATCAAGCTCAAGAATTGGTTATAATTGCCAGATTTTCGAGGGTGGAGCCTCTATCGAAAAATACAACTCCTGATTAGTAAACTGCTTTAGGTTGGGAAATTCATAGCCTTAATTGATTACTTTTAAAATGTATCTGGTTTACTAGCCCATATCTAAACAGATTATATTACTATTTCCTGGTGGGTGTCTAGATCGACCGTGGAAACTCTGTGACAGTTTTGTTCGATCCAGGTAATAGATGTGACATGAGCTTTCTTATATTTTAATGTATAAAAGATGGTCATGTTGCCTTTTATAAAGAGTTATAAGTTATTGCTTAGAGAGTAGGCGAACAAGTTGAGTAAGCATTGGTAGAAGTTTTAAGTACACTACAAAATGGAACGGGAGGGACAGAGTTAATGTGGACTCCTTCATAAACAAAGGATCTTAGAATGCCTCTCGATAGGGACAATTATGGATTCGTTAACATGTGTTCTTGGTCTGACTTTGTTAACTTATTTGAGTTGGATTCTCTGTTAAATAAGGGCGATTTCCAATATTACATTGCAATGATGGGAGGTGCGCTCTCCTAACTGTTATGCTTTTTTTAGATTAATATTCCTCCTCCTCTAATTATAGATCATGTAGTCCCCCTCATTATTGCAACTCCACTTTATCTAATGGAGCAGAGGCAGTTTTTGAGCTTGGATTAGGAGTTTGACACTGTGAGACTCCAACTTAAACAAACTCCGTTAAATAGGAGATATTTAAAACATTCTTCTCCTTTCAAATCTTTCTTCCACTCTGTTATCAACCTCAGAGACTGGGACAGGAGATCACAGTTTATGTATCTAGCTGTAGCCCTGTTACTCAAAGAAATGACAGTTCAATTTTTGTGTGGCTTGACAGTAACCTTCACTCAGCATTATAAAGCTGTCTCTCCAACCTATCCAGTCTTGTTCCTATCACTCTGATTCTTTCTGTCCCAAGTAGGGACAGAGAGAAAAAGAATGATAGGAACAAGACAGGATAGGACGGAGAGACAGCTTCATGATGCGAGTGAAGGTGCTGGTGGCCCAGTGCTATAGCCGCTAACATACAAAACCTAAAGCATACTTTTTTTTTTCCAACAGACCACATGACATCTAACTGATGGGCTGGTATATCAGCAATTTTCAACTTTTCAATAAAAAAAAGTATGCCAGTGTCACTGTCAATATCTCGATGACTGTAAACACTGGAAAAAGCCCCCTCTCCCTCTCAAATATTCCCACCGTGAGCTCGCGCTACCCCCTTGCATAGCTGACTGGAAAAGGACCACAGAGGAGCGGCGCAGCACTTTTCATTATTTCTATTGGCTAACCGACCTTACACAACAGCCAATAGTGTGTAAAGCTGGCATTTAGCCTCCCGCAAGCCATTAACTGTTACTGTGCACTGTGGTGGGACTCACAAGGTCTCCAGATGACAGGATCTGAATACTAAATTAAAATATCTTCATCGGTATTCAGATCCTGCTATGCACCCACCAGTCATTGAACTTTGCTGGCGCCTATGGCCGCTATTTCAGGTAAGTAAACGCTGCACTGCCTTTGTGCCCACCAGGATAGTGCACGTCAGGTTTTTAACAACTGTCTCAATGGAAATCCAAGCCTGGATGAATACCAGCTGGTTGAAGCTCAATTCGACAAGACTGAGGTGTTGGTGTTGGAACTGAGTCACCGGATAGAGGGCGGTGGTGGGATGTTCCTCTGGGCTTTGGCATGGGGGTTCCCAGTTGCTGATCTCTGAATGGATGTGGAATCTGGGGGTGATACTTCACGGGCTGATGCTTTGTTCTCAAGTGTCAGTGGTGGTCAAGCCCTCTTTTTGCTATCTGAGGAACATCGCCGGATTAAGCATCTCGTTCCATCCAGTGATCTTCCAACCCTGGTCTACGCCTTTGTGATCTCGTGCCTAGCCTATGTAACTCACTGTACCTAGGACTTCTGGGGGTTGACATCTGCCACTTGCAGCTGGAGCAGAGCACTGCAGTCAGGTTGTTGTCTGGATCTACTCGATCCAGTCATATTACACCTGTGCTGCATGAACTGCATTGATTGCCAGTGCAGTACTGGATCACCTTCAAGGTCAGCATGCTGACCTATAATGCCCTACATGGACAGGGTCTGAGTTATCTCTTCTGAACTCCTGTTGTCCACTCCAACCACTCTACTCAGCCGACGATGGATTGCTGGAGATTCCCAGGGTACAGTTGAAAACTTCTGGAGCTCAGGCGTGTTCATTCATTGCCCCCACCCTGTGGAATTCTCTACCTCGTCGTATACGAGAGTGCCTGACAGTGGAGAGTTTTAAAGTGGCTTTAAAAACACATGTTTATGGGCTTGCATTTTCTGAATGTATTCAGACTTGTAGTGTAATATGCTATGATTTTAATTAGATTAGAGTGTCTCTATATTTCGGAGTTCTTATTGATTTTAAATGGTTTATTTCATTTTTCTACAGTGCTTTGATACACTGTGAATTGTGCTTAACAAATAAAGATTTATTATTATTATTACTCCAGTTCACATTCTCATCAAAATACCCTATGGCATTTGCTTCTAGGCTTTACATTTTAGTTAGTATGGAATGACCTTTTAAAAAATCTTTGACCATTTCTTGTGGAATATCTTGAATCCATTGGCTTACAGGATCCAAGGCAGCATGGACTCACAGCAGGGAGTTCATTTCAAACAAATCTGATAGATTTCTTTGACTGAGTGACCAGGAATTAGATCAGGTGGAGCGGTGCACACGTGGCCTATCTAGATTTTAGTAAGGCCTTTGACTCAGTTCCACATAAGAGACTCATAAACAAGCTGGGCAGCCTGGGAATGGGTCCAAAGGTGGTAAACCAGGTAACAAATTAGTTGGGGATAGGTGACCGAGGGCAGTGGTAAATGAAGTTCAATCCAAGAAAGGGACGGTGACCAGTGGTTGCCACATGGATTAGTACTGGGACCAGTCTTCTTTAATGTCTTCATTAACGATATTGCAGAGGAGCTAGAAGGGAAGGTATGCCTTTTTGCAGATGATGCAAAGATCAGCAATAGGGTAGATGCTCCAGGGTATGTGGGAAAATGAACAGGGTCTAAGAAATCTTGAGGAGTGGTCAAGAGGTGGCAATTAAGTTTCAATGTGAAGAAGTGCAAAATCATGCACTTGGGGCACAGAAACCTGGGGTAATCATATCTGATGACCTAAAGGTGGCCAAACAGTGTGAAAAGGCTGTGGAGAGCCAGTGGAATGCTAAAGTGCATAGGGAGGATATCACCATCAGAAAGAGGAAGGTGGTGATACCACTGTATAAATCATTGATGAGACCTCATCCAGAGTACTGTGTGCAGTTCTGAGACCACATCTCTGGAAGGACATAGGCAGAGTAGAGGCAGTCCAAAGGAGGGCAACTAAACTGGTGCAGGGCCAGTGTCAAAGCACCTCAATATTGTATGTACACCCTGGAGGAAAGAAGATTGAGGAGGATATGATAAAGACTTTCAAATACTTCAGGGTATAAACAAGGTTCAAGAAGGGAGCATTTAACAACAACAAATAAAAGATGCTCAGGAACAAGGGATCATGCTATGAAGCTGGGGGGAGAGATTCAGCGAAAGGTGAGGAAGTACTTCTTCACAGAAAGTGGTGGATGCCTGGAACAGCCTCTCAGTGGAGATGATCAGGGCAAAAAAAGGTAAGGGGATTCCAGAATGCATGGGACCAGCATGAGGGAACCTTAGTGGTTATGAAAGGGAGCGGGTAAAGCCAGAGACCAACTAGGGTCTGCGGTATTACAGTAGCTAGGGGAAATAGGTAGACTGGGTGGGCCAAGTGATCATAATCTGCTGTCAAATTCAGTGTTTCCATGTTTGACCGTTGCCCATAGGTTTTGAATCGCCTGACAGTCCCAGAGCATTTGAGTGGTATTCTTGAGAAGTAACACCAAATTTGTACAGTTGGAAGCTCCTAAGACCCATTTTAAGTAAGTGCTGAGGAGTGTAGTGCAGTGCAGACTGCAGAGCATTTTATACTGCACTACATACCTCTCAAGTGTCCCTGATTTTCAGGATGTCCCTGATTTTGTCCCAAAATTTTACTCTGTCCCTCCTAAAATTTGTGTTTTTGTATAAACAATGGGACTGTAAGCACAAAACAATGTCAAGCATTAAAGTTATAGACTTGCTCTTCTTTAGAAAATGCATTTTGCACTAAGCCCCATATTCTACCAGCTTTCTGGGTGGATATCTTTAATTTTGAAGATGTGTTCCTGATTTGGGTCCTTTGTCCCGATTTATGAAGCAGGAGGTTGAGATGTATGCTGCACTAGTTTCATATCGCGTAAGGCCGTTATGCCCCCAGACAAGTCATTGCGGTCTCAATGCGGCAGACAGCTAGTCACAAGGTCATAAAGAAGCTGGTCAATTGATCCTGTGGTTGAGAGGTAGACAACGTCACCTGCGGCTTGCCATAAATATCGTCGGACAAAACGTCCCTGTCGAATGATTTTTATGACCAATATTGGCCACTAATGCCAAAACAAGTAAGATATTTCAAAAGCTTTATTATTTGGAAAATGTGCAAAAGGAAGAATAGGTTGCTCAGTCGTCATTAGGTGCAAAGGTCTAAAGGTGCTTAATGTACAAAATTAACAAAATGAGCAAACTGTGCAGTTACAAATATTATAAATATTAGCTCAACATTTAAAAACAGATTAACTTTATTTAACTTTTATTTCACATTGGTTCACGGTTGGCGATATCTCCACATATTGATTTAAAAACGTTGTTAATGTTTAAGTATTTTGCATTTTGCCTTGCAGGTTGCTGTCCAAGATCCATTTACCTCCTCTGTAAAGCCACTGCCTGCTGCTCCTGCCCTACTTTTCGTGCAAGTCTTGCAGAAATTTGGTGGCTGATTGATACTGTTCTTGAAAATGCCCTATGCCACGCTTACGCGTTGTCGCTTCTGGTAAACCAGCAATCACTCTCTCATACTGATTCCAGAAAGACAGGGGAACCGTGATTGACGTCGTTTTGTCCTATTCCTTGTCAACCTCCAATGTAAGTGTCTTCAAAGTAATTAAACAGACATTCAATTTCTTGAAACCTGAGGTCATCTTGCAGCATTTCAAAATACTGTTCAACACTCTCTGATGGTACAAATGCTAATCCCCAAATACATCGAACCTTGTGCGCAAAGTCTTCCTCATGGATGTACCACTGTTGTAAACCCTCCTGCTGTACTCTGCGCCATAAAGCTTGTCCCAGATGAAAATTACACCCTGACAGCTCAGCGTGTGGTATAAACTCATGTAGAACATTGATTGCCGCTATCTCAAAATCCGATCAAGCTTTCCTCCAAGCAATATCTGCAGATGCGCCAAAAACTTGCGGTATATGGCCTCCCTTCGGCCTGGCAGAAGCGCACAGGACACAGGGACGATTCACCCTGTGTACTAGTGCATGCACTGTATACATCTGGTCATCTTCTTTAGGGTGCGACGGAAAATCACAAAACCAGTGCTCGCTGTCAACACTTTTAAATCGGAATCACTTGCGAAAATTAGCATGTCGTTCTTATTCACCCTTAAAAATGTCTCACCACCGCCAATGGTAGTTGAATACTGTAGTACATCACTGTCGCTTGGTACACCTTGCTGCTTATGGCGATGGACATCTCGCCTCAGTGTCTTCTGAGACGGCAGCAGGTGTGCGTCCTTTACACTCACATCTTGTAACCCAAGATGGACCACATTTCTGGTGGCCTCCTCGGTGTCGCATGCTCATTTTTTTCATGACAGCCTCTTACAGAGAGCACTTCCACCCTACCATGCACAGGGGCATGATTATGCTCAGTCAGAGGCAGGACAGTAGAGTCACCCTTCAGGTGTAGGCGTGCTCTTTATTTATTTATTTATTTATTTATCTTTTGTTGACCGGGTAAGTGCACTAGACAAATCCTGCCTATTTTCAGGCATGACCCGGGGAAGGGGATACAGATGAATGCCAACTGACCTTGAATCAGATTAAGCTGTTGGTGGTATTTTTAGTGAATGAGGGAAATTTGGCCAGGACACTGGGGAAATTCCCTTACTCTTTTCGATAAGTGCCATGGGATCTTTAACATCCACCTGAACTACCACCAATCCAGGCAGATGGGACCTCGGTTTAATGTCTACAGGTGCGATTTTCACAACGCCAGATAACCTTGTCCTCGGCGCTATCTTTCTCTTTAGTGTACAAATAATTATCGAGTGCTAGCTTCTTCTTTCCCTTTTGTGTCGGTACAAACTCCATGGCTCAATCGCTGAAAAACACTGAATTGTAAATGCAAACACAGGGTTTACTTAAGTACCCCCTGTCAGAACAGCATTATACCTGTCATATTTAAATTATATGACATTGCACATTCATGCCACTAGAGCACAGGTGAGAGCAGGTATGGGCTGAGTAAACCTTGCACTAAGGAGGTGGACAATTGGTTGCGGGAATATGGTGACAGTGGCTGCATTATGTCCACTACCAATTATACTTGCCACCGACTGAAATAACGACATAAGGGCACAACCTTTTTACCCTGGCGAGGAAAGGACCGTATGCCGTTTCATATTAACTGTTCTAAATGTCTGAATAGAAAACAACCGTATTTTATTCCAGTCCTAACTGTCCTTCCTTCCTAATGCTTGTGACCACCATCTGCTGTTCTCTCTGCTAGCCCTCTTGTGTTATCTTTACGTATGACAGAGAAAAGCGTTTGGATTCAATTGTACAAAAGTGAGGACACTATTACTGCTGTCCTTTGGGACCACAAGAAATCTGAATTGTTACAATGTTTAATATACTGGTTTTGAGACAGGAACAGAAAGCAAAGGTATTATCTTCTGTAATCTGATGAGTAGTGCTCACACCCAGTCCGAGCCATTACACATGGACAAGGGCCATTGGCTCAGGTGCTTACCCGTGAATAAAAGTTTAAATAAATGAAAATAAATGACCCCACTGCTGTCTATTGGCCTATATCAAACTTAGAGGCCCTCGTTGAATATGACTGCATCCTCTCTGGGTGACTGTATTTAATTCCTACTAAGGATTGTCCCAGGTACAGTGCTCCCTCGCTATAACAAACAAAATGGGAGACATAACGCGTCATGTACAGTTGCTTGTTCACTACATCAGGAGCCTACTTTCCGTCAGTCTCATCAATCTCAAACCACACCACAATTATCAATGTAGTCAAGTAACATTTATTGTGTTTTAAATAATCAAAACAATTGAAAAAGTAAGTAAGCATATCAAGTTAAAAAGTTAAAAACAGCCCGAAAGATGAAACTTGTTAAAAAATGTAAGGTTTTAAATACTGTACAGCAGTACACATAGGGTTTTAGTTAGCAGCAGAAGCACGGTACTGCACAGGGGGCATTTAAGTTAAAGTAAGGGTCATCACACAGCAACAGCATCATCATCACTAGAAATCACTCATTCAACTTCATTAAAAAAAGTCAGTTATACTTTCCTGAATTGTCTTCTTTTGTCTTGCCAAGTCCCGTGAACAGGAAAAAAGCTGTCTGAGCTAGATTACTTTTATGGGGTTTGCGTCTTGCGCCTGCAGCCACTCGAGTGCGGCTGCCAGACCCGCAACTGCTGTTTTACTGGGTGGCACCTGGACATCCACTGCACCCTCCTCACTCTCCACCTGCACCTGCTCCATTACCGCTGTCACTATCTCCGATTCTGTCAGCTGCTCATGCGTCTAGCTTGCCATCCCCAGACAGCCAGTCATCGATGACATCCCTGGCTGGCTGTCCCGGATCAATCAGATGGAGCTGTTCATGATGTAAGTGATATCATTAGTGTCATCTGGCTCTAAACTGTAATTTTGCTGCAGCTCCTCAAAAGTAGGTCCTAAAGTTGACATCTAGCAGTTTGTTATGGCGAACTTGGTTACATTGCCCATGCTTCACCTGCAAGAGTCAGAACTTTGAGTAAATTCAGTTTTTTGGAAAGGCAGTTAGGGAGGTTTGTTCAGAGCAAGAGACCAGGTCACTCAGGAGTCTCTTGCGGATAGTGTTTTTTAAATCTGGCAAATACTTATTTATTTATTTAAAGATTTTACCAGGAAGGCATACTGAGCAGACTACTGCTTGATTCCAGATGTGCTCTGGGGGAAGGGAGAGTGGGAGTACAGACATGTAGTACATGAACAATTCATTTTTCAGATAGAACATACAGTATAGACATACAAGGTAGCATAATATTATAGAACACAAGATACAAGAGCACTCCAACAGGCAGTGTACAAGACAAATGACAGAAGAATGCCTGCAGATTAAATTTGAGTGACAAGTGGCACGTGATAGGAACAGTACAATAGTAAGGATTCCTCTCTAATACAGATGGCTCTGATTCCTGTTCATGAACTCACAGGGTACAGGTACAGATGGGGTAGAGGTGTTTTTTTGAGAAGAGGGCTAAGGTGCTGACTGGGGGCATGTCAGATATCTGGGGGAGTGAGTTCCAGAGTTTCGGCATGCGATAAGTGAAGGCTGCGTGGCCTGTCATGGCTGACATGAGTGTGTTGGACAGAAGACGCACTGCTATTCCTCAGTGCGTAGTCCTGGGTGGTATGGGCCGAGAGGACAGAGGTGAGATATGGAGGAGTGATTGCATCCAGTATTTGGCTGTGAGGCTGGCACTGTGGGAGTAGCACTGCCATCCATCAGTGTTGGCTCCACACCAGGGCACACCAGTGCACATGCCCTGGTAGACAAATGCTGTGCCCTGGTTGGTGCCCCATGTGGTGCAGAGCCACCCAATAGTTCCAATGTATCAGTGCCCTGGCTAACATCTATTGTGCCCCAGTAACCAATAGTGGCTAAAGCCGCTACTGCCATTCATGGGTTGACTCCATGAGGTAGTGTTTTTCGGGAGAAAAAGAGCTTTTATTTTCCCATCTCTGGTTTCAATTCGAACTCTGAAGGGTGGGCAGGACAGTGATCTAATAGCAGAATCGCTTTGGGTGGCAGATGTTCATTCCTCAAGTGATTACGAACTGAGGGCACAAAAGGGTTCTGAAAATAGCATCCAGGCATTTCTACTGGCAGAATACTGTACAGGTAGAGAGGAAAATGTTTATATGATGGAAACATTTGGGCTTTTGAAACTTGCTAACACAAAGGGGCATAAGCATGTGTGAGCCTGAAGCATTGCTGCAGAACAGGAAAGTTAGCCTGTCCTTTGAAACTTTAAAACCCTAGCTGGCATTCTATTCAGTCTTGTTTACCAATGTCACATGTGGGAGGCACCTCCAGAACAAGCCCATTTTGTCAGCATTGTAGACTTGTTTTGGTAGGTATCCCCCCCATGAGCTCTCTTAGCTTGGGTTGGAATTCAGTAGCTGCCTGGTAATCACAGGACCATTGCTCGCCTGTGATGGCTACTCTGTGAAAGCCATACCTTCTTTGAAAATGCCATAGCCACCCAGAGGATGATTTAAAGGAGCTGTCCTCTCGATAGATTTGTTTGGAAAAATTATCTGCTTTCTCCAGAACGATGGATCCTGAAACTGGCACACTGTTGAGAGAAGCAGAGCTGTGTTGCTTTGTCAGTCTGTCTCTCATCTACATGCCACAGTTTCTTTCTGGACAACTCTTCCAGCTCGCCACACTCCTGCAGTGATGCCTCCTGCTTATACCATGCACATATGGTCGGTTTGGAGAACCCAGTCTCTGCAGACAGTCTTTTTAAGGCTCTCAACAGCCTTTAGCTGATCAAGAATGGCCAACTTTGTTTCTACCAAGTAAGAAGACCACTTCACGTTTCACTTGGAGTTCTGTAGACAACTGTGCTATACTACACTACTAATGCCTGTGTGGTTTAAAAAACACCAAATAACACTGGCCTGGTGGTGCTGAGAGCTAAGGAGCTGGATGCCTTACCTCACCCTATGCTGGTAACCCAGGTCTGGGAACAACCTTGGGCTGCCATGTGCCGGCATGGGGGTGGGGAGTGGGAGCAGGATTGAGTAACAGTTCTCCTCTCCCAGGAAGGGGGGGGAGGTTCCCACTATAGGGCACTTAATTGAATGAAAAGGTACAGTAATTAGATAATGACATTTAATCATTGTTAATCGTGTGTATGTGTGTGTGTGGGGGGAATAGAGACAGCTACTGTTGTGAACAGCTGCTGAATGCAGGTAAATAATGTATTTCCAGTCTGTATTTTTCAGGAGCTAAAAAGTGCAATCGCTATAGCTGAAATTCACTCTAGCGAGGGAGAACTGTACTTGGTGACATCAAAATATATAGCTATTCTCATTATAGCATCCCCTTACAGTTAAGAGTGGGATGTCCTCCCATCCTTATTTTATGGGGGTATCCGGTCAATGAAGTGCAAGCAAAAAGGCGCCCCAAAAACTATGCGGTGAAGGGAACTTCCACTGACAGCATGAGCGAGTAAGCAGCAGGTGCAGTGAGCTTCTCCGGCCCCTACAGTTTTACACCTCAAAATCAATTAATCCACCACAACTAACTAGCAATCTCAAATTCACATTTGCACTACAGGGAAAGAGAGAAGAGAAAAATTAAAATCTTATGGTCGGATGGCCTGTATATCTCAAAACCGTTTAGCCGGCTTGGAAGACCATAAGGAGAGTGGTGCTTCAGGCACAGAGTAGGTGCGACTGGATTTCCGAAACATTACGTCTACCGGAGGAAAGAAAAACAAAAGCAAAAAGACCCAAGGCGATAAATCAGTACCCGAATGGAACCAGTTCTAGATGCTATAACAGACTTTCGCATTGAGATGAGTGACACATTAAAAGACATTCGATCTGAATTGGGCACCCTACAAGGCCGACAAGATGAAGCAGACTGGCAAATATTGAATAACTCAGAAAAGCTGGAGGCGCTTGGAGACGTCATGTCTGCCCTGGCCTACGAAAAATTACAAATAGCTATACGCCAGGAGGACACAGGAAATAGAGGGAGGAGGGAGAATATCAGAATGTAAGGCACACCAGAATGGGAGGAAGGCAGCAACACGACTGCCCTTATAGACAATCTCCTCCTATGGAAACTGGACTTGGGCCCTGACTCTCCCCTGGATATGGAGAGGGTACACAGAGCCTGATGCTCACCCACGTTCCATGGTAATTTGTTTCATGAGTTATGCCATGAAAGACCAGCTCCTCATGAAAGCATGGCAGCATGGCATGGAAGAGGGATGCCTGGATATCGTAGCAGTCACAGAAACATGGTACACAGAGAACCATGACTGGGATGTTAACATACCAGGGTACATAACCTACAGGAGAGACAGGCAGGGGAGAAGAGGGGAGGAGTAGCTCTCATGTAAAGGAAGGGATAAAAGCAACTGAACAAGAGAGTAAACAGGGAGGAGAGGAGGCACTGTGGGTCACCTTGGAGACTGGAAAGGGCACCACAATCCACACAGGGGTTGTGTACAGACCCCCATGTCAAGGGAAAGGAATGGACAAGGATATGATAGAAGGCATTCTTAGAATGGCAGAGAAAGGGGAGATACTGTTGATGGGAGACCTGAATATGCCAGATGTTAACTGGAGCACATTTGCTGCAGCCACATCTAAGAGCAGGGCCATTCTTGATGCCCTACAGGTGGCAAGCATTAGACAGCTAGTTTTGGAACCCACTCATGAGTGAGCAATCTTAGACCTCGTACCTCAAACGGGGCAGTGAGAGGATCTCAGATCTAGAAGTGGGTTGCCATCTGGGAACAAGTGACCATCAAACAGTGTGGTTCACGTTAAACTCAGCTACAGAGCCAGCTTCATACAAAAGTGAGGGTACTGGACTTAGGAGGGCTGACTTTGGCAAGGTGGAGAGTGCCTCAGAAAAGCACTAGCAAACAGGCTAGAAGGAGTGTGGAGCAACAATGGGGAATCATCAAACTGCCATCACAGAGGCAACAAGCCTTTGTGTGAAGCAAATAAACAAATCAAACGAAAGAAAAAGCCACTATGGTTCTCAAAAGAGGTGGCTGTGAAAGTCAGGAAGAAAAGATAGCATTCTGGAAGTATAAGGAAACACAGAAGAAGCAGGGACAGAGAGCTGTACCAGTTAAGGCAGAAGGAAGCAGGGAGGGAAGTCAGAATAGCAAAGGCCCAAACTGAGGAAAAGATAGCCAACTCAGTTAAGAAGGGGGATAAAACCTTTTATAGGTACATCAGCGAGCGTAGAAAGACAAAGGGAGGGATAGTGAGGCTGAATAGAATGAACGGTGGGTGGGCAGAGGGGACAGTGAAAAAGCAGGGATACTGAACGAATATTTCTGCTTAGTATTCACAAAAGAGGAGGGGGAAGTGCCTAATCCAATTAACAGAAGCACTTTTGATGGGGGTGGTCGATCCCAGTCCTTTCACAGAAGAAAGGGTTCTACAAGAACTCCTAAAACTGAAGGTGGACAAAGCAATGGGTCCTGATGGAATTCACCCCAGAATTCTAAAAGAATTAAGGGAGGAACTAGTGAAACCACTGGCTACTCTTTTTAATAAATCATGGGAGGATGGTGCGGTACCTGAGGACTGGAGGAAGGCGGATGTGATTCCCCTTCACAAAAGTGGGACCAAGACAGAGGCAGGAAACTACAGACCTGTCAGTCTGACCTCTGTGGTGGGGAAAGTGATGGAGTCACTTCTGAAGGAAAGAATAGTTGAGTACCTAGAGGCCAGTGAGCACAGGACCCAAGGCAGCATGGGTTCACAGCAGAAAGGTCATGTCAGATGAATCTAATAGATTTCTTTGACTGGGTGACCAAGTAGTAGACCAGGAGGGGCTGTGGACATGGCCTACCTAGACTTTAGCAAGGCATTTGACACAGTCCCACACAAAAGATTAATAGTCAAATTAACCAGCCTGGGAGTGGGTCCCAGGGTAGTAGCCTGGTAAAACATTGGCTGCACAACAGGACACAGAAGGTAATTGTAAATGGAGTCCACTCTGAAGAAAGAGGGGTTACTAGTGGGTACCGAGGGTTCAGTATTGGGTCCAGTCCTTTTAATGTCTTCATGAGTGACATTGCAGAGGGACTGAAGGAAAAGTATGCCCTTTGCAGATGACACAAAGATCTGCAACAGGGTTGATACATAAGGTGTGGAAAGGATGAGAAGGGACTTGGCAAGGTTGGAGGAATGGCCAGAAGTATGGCAGCTAGGATTCAATGCAAAGAAGTGCAAAATAATGCACCTGGGAAACAAGAACCCAGGGGAAGAATACACAATGGGTGGGGAGGTAGTAACAACAACAAAAAAGGAAAGGGACCTGGGGTAATCATATCAGATGACCTTAAGGTTAGCAAGCAATGTGAGAAGGCAGTAGGGAGGGCTGGGGGTATACTGGGATGTATAGGGAGAGGCATCAGCAGCAGATAACAGGAAGTTGTTATCCATCTGTACAGACAGTTGGTGAGACCCCATCTGGAGTACTGTGTCCAGTTCTGGAGACCCCATCTCCGCAAGGACATAGACAGGATAGAGGTAGTCCAGAGGAGGGCAACTAAAATGGTGCAGGGTCTGCAAGAGAAGCCATATGAGGAGAGACTAAAGGAGCTTAATATGTATACCCTTGAGGAAAGAAGGGAGAGGGGGACATGATAGAAACTTTTAAGTACCTCAGTGGAATCAACAAAGTCCAAGAGGGTAGCATCTTTCAGAAAAAGAGACTTGCAAGAACAAGGGACACAATTTAAAGATAGAAGGAGGGCGGTTCAGGGCAATGTGAGGAAGTATTATTTCACAGAGAGGGTAGTGGATGCATGGAACAGCCTTCCTGAAGAGGTTGTGGGGTCTAAAACTGTGGGAGAATTCAAGAATGCATGGGACAGGCATAAGACAATTCTTGTGGGGGGTAGGAAGAAATAGGCTGTTGGTTAACTAGGATCTGCGGCCTATCCTGTAGGTAGGGAAATGGGCAGACTAGATGGGCCAAGCGATCCTTATCTGCCGTCAAAGTCTATGTTTCTAGCAACAAAAAACAATGTATTCCTCCCAACGTCTGATTTTAGACAATGACTATGCCCTAGCTACACAGTGCCTTAGAAGAGAGTATGCCCCTATATTTCCACAGCTCCGAACACAGGTGATTCGGTTCCGCACACCCTACCTTGCAAGAATGGTGGTCCAGCTGCAGAATGGCCCAGTCACTTATTATTCTTCTATGGAGGTAAAAATGAACTTAAAAGCCCAAGGCGAAAGTTTGCCTAGAAGTGCATTCTGATGCAGGATACAGACGGAAATTGGAGAATGCCTGGGGAATACTATTGAAGTAACTGAGGAGATGGTTTTATTAACAATTTTACCCCAACACTCCCTCCTTGGCATAAGACATTGCTGCCAACATTGCTACTAGTGGCCAAAAAGCAATAAAGCAAAAGATGGATGAACCTCGCTATCCCCACAGTACCCGAAAGTGGCGCTAGATTGTGCTCTATATATCACCTTGAGAGGCAGTCTGCAGTTCCAACCTTTACCACTCAATGGCAGCAGTGAGTCTGGTACATGCTCAATGTAGACAATTCATTTGTGCCATGAAGAGAAGGAAGGTAGCAAGGATGAAGAGGACAGCTACTGATGTATCAGAGGAGCCAAGGAGGGATAAAGAACACCAAAATCTAAAATGACTGACTCACATACCTCCAAAATAATTATTCTGCGAGAGTATCAACCCAGAGAGGTGTACTACAGAAAAGTATGTGAACTTAATGCATTTATTAACAATGTATAAGCTCTGAAAGAAAAAACACTTGTAATTATGTATGCCATAAATGACCTTCCTAACAGTTTCTAAATGTACTGGTAAAGTCTCGAAATAAAAATATATAAAAAGAAAAATTAAAATAAAAACTGTGCGGTGAAACAGTATCTGGAAAACTAGTTAACAGGATAAAACAGCATCAGGTGTCATCAAACCCACCCAAATCACCTCCCCAACGACCCCCCTGAGTTCCTCCCCTTTGTAATAGTAAATCCCCCACCCACCAACTTTCTCCCCTCAAATTCCCTCCCCACAGAGTTTGTAATAGTAAATCCCGAAGTTCCACCCACCCCTGGGAGTTTGTAATAAGTAAATACCCCAGCCACCAATTCCCCCGATGTGCTGTCATCGCTAGGCACTGTCTTGCCAACGTGCAGTTTTATCTCTTGCAGTTTTTTCCATGCAATTATTAACCGCACCATTATGTTCCCATTATATTGACCTGGACCCTTCTGTGGGCTGCTGTCTCCATTCCTTACAATCAAACATCCAGCCACATCTGGTCTACAGCATTTAGTTCAGTATATATTTTTTTGTTTGTTATTGTTGTTAAATGAAGGCTAGAAAATTCTGCCTATTCTCAGCTGGGGGGAGTGGAAACAGAGAGATACAGATGGAAACAAACTGAAATTGAACCAGATTAAGCTGTTGGTGGTATTTTTAATGGATGGGGTAAATTTAGCCAGGGCACTGGGGAAATTCCCATACATGACCAGGCCTAGTCAAACATATCCTACCAGTTGTGTCTTACCCCTGGTTAATGCCTCTGGAATATCACATCCGCTGCCTGTAGGTTTATCAGTGTGCACCCTACCTCCTCCTTGGTACAGTGGCCAGGTTGTTGACACCCTACTGCAGTTTGTAAGGCAGACTTATACTGTGATGAAAAAATCAAGACACATGCAAAGTCCCTTCCAGCTCCTGTAAACTGTGCCAAGCCCTTAGACAACTGATTTACTGCTACTCATCCTCGGGGGGAGTGTGCATCCTAAGCCAAGCCCAGTACCTCCTGTGTCGTCTCTCAGGGGTTATCTAGAAGGGGCCCACATCAACCTAGGGGGTCTTATACCCAGGTATGACAAATTTAACCTCTGGGTCACAGGCAACAGTTTGATGTTGTTGCTGTTATGAAGATATAGTTCAGTAGCAGAATTCTGGACAGAGAAATTGAAATTGAAACCTACAGCTTATTTAGAGTAGACAGGACCACTCAAAAGGAGGAAGCCTGGTGTATCTTGAATCCTACAGACTCCCTCTTAGCTTTGAACCTTCTCGCTGTGAGCTACTTTGTATTAACCTAAAGCTTGGGCTCAAGGGGGGAAAAACCATCAACCTCCTCACTTATCAAGGCTGTCTCTAGCCTAAACCCACAGCATTAAAGACTTGTGGTTGGGGACTGCAACTGTAACTGACTTGCCAGTAACAGTGAAGATCAGAGGGACAAAAATGGCAAATATCTACCGTGCCCAGGTAATTAACAGACCAACCAGAGTAAATCATAAAAGTGGTACCGCAACTCTATTTGACTGGATACTGGTCAACTACATGGATAAAATAATTTCTAGCGATTTCTTGCCAGACTTTCTTAGCAACACTCCCGTCACCTGCTGATGGCCTTCTAAGGTCTGCAAAAGTGAGCCCACCACCTCAACTGCTCGGGTTTTCCGCATACAGAAGTTCCTTTATTTTCAAGCTCTACTGCAACAAATTGACAAACTTTCCTAATACATATGACTGATGTCAATTCAGCCCTTGAATAATTTATTCAATGGTTTAACAGGGTCTGCCATATCGTTGTACTGGACCAACACATTGTTAGGGAAAGGGCCCTCTCAAGCCTGGTATACGCTGGCCATTAAGTCCCTATCCTGGGAGTATGACAGATCATGGACTCTGTAGAAGGAAAATGGTCAGCGTGCATTTCTCCAAAAATACAAGGAGTTACATAACCTGATAGAAATTCAAATCAGGGTACACAAGGCAAATTATTATAAATCCAAGCAGTTAAATTTGCTTAAAGGAGATAGAAAATGATTTCTCCGATATATTTACTGGGTAAATTAGTCATAAACATCAAAGGATGGCCACTGTGTATGTATTTTTATGGAGTAATTCGTTAAAGTGCTAATTTTTGTGTTACTTTTAATTTTTCAAAGAAGAATCATCTTGACTGTCTTTGTTTTTTTAATTGGCACTCAGCGCATGTCAGGCTTTGAACTGCCCACGTCACAGACTCCCGATTCGTATGAAGCACGTGGCTGCAGGACACACTTCACTTCTGATGCCACCCTTGCATCTCAGACACTGGATGCCACTTCTATCTGTAACAATCACCCATCTCTTGTATACCCGCTCCAGTGCACCTCCTCATTCCCCTGCCAGTTACCTTACAGCTCAAATACAGTCCACTGTGTGTCATTAGTTTTATTTACTTTATTCCTTGTGTTAAATGGGTCCCGACTCCCTGCTGTAGGTACTCGCTCACTCTCCGCATTATAAAACTTCCCGGGAAGATAAACTTACCATCAGCATCAGCCCCCACCCGTGTTCTTCTTTTGTTGCTAATATTTTCAGTTTCCCAGACCCTTTCCTGCACTGAGACCGAGCCAATAAGTAGTAACATTATGTGGTGTCTTAGATCAGTCAGCAAGCTTATGTGTCAGTCAATTGCCAACTGAACAGGCAAGGATGGCTAGGTTTGTCAGCCATTAGAACATTTTGGGGAGACAGCAAGTGCCACCCATTTTTGTTGCTAAGGCGCATTACTGCTTGTGTGACCCCCCCCCCCACACACACACACACACACACTTTGCTGGTTGACTGCTGTGGGGTGGTGAGAATGGGACCAACTCCCCAGCTGCATAGCGCCAAGAAATAGCCCCACCGGCCTCTCACCGGGGGGGGCAGATTGCAGACGGCCCCAAGAGGGTGGAGCAGGCCGCCCACCAACAAGGAGGAGGCGGCCCCCCCGAGCAAAGAGCCCAATCCGAGGATATCCTCGGAGAGGGCTGGACCAGACCCTCCCTACAGGGAGGGGCACAGCAGGTACTCTTAAGGAGCTGTCCCAGGGGATCTCGCCCTCCTGGAACAGCTCCTCGGCAAGAAATTTTTCTTTTGTCTCCGTGTCGGCTTTTTGGCATTTCGTTTGCTTGCTTTGTTGCCGCCGGCCCCTTTTTTCGTTTTTTTTTTCTCGTTTTCAAGTCGCACCTTCTCGGATCCGGAGGTAAGTGTTTTAGATATGGGGTTTTTTTCGTTGACAGCTTGTTCAGGTTTCTCCAGGGTACCGCCGGGGGGTTTTGGTTAATTTTATTACTGTGCAGCTAGTGTTCCTTTGCTTTGCATCCAGGACTGATCTTTGTTCGCTTTTCTTGTGGCGCCCCACCAAATCCTCTGTTATCTTTGGGCACAAGTGTCTATTTTCTGGGATGCTGGTCCCTTTAAGTTTCCCCCTGGAGTTTTTCTCAGGTCTTGGTTCCTGGTTTTCAGGCTGGCGACTTGCTGTGCGCTCGTGGCCTCTGTTTCCTCTCCCGTGGCATCTGCTCTCCTCTTGGCCCCCTCCCTTGTCCTAGGCATTTAAAAAAAAAAGTAAACCTTCTTGGGGCGCTCACCCTGCAGCCTGCCCTTGTTTCGAGAGTTTTTGGGTTATATTTAAAAAAAAAAAAAAAGAAAAGCTAATTCCTTCCTTTCCTCGGGCTGCTCTCATGTTGGTTCTTCCTACAGTGGCAAGCTGGAATTTTAGACCAGGTTTCTTCCCCCCCCCGCTCCAATTTTTATTTTTTTTTTCAGCAGAATCCGGTTTTCTGCCTTTCTTCCTGTTCGTTTTGCTAGTGCAAGCCAGGTGTATTACCCCAGCCAGTAATTTCAAAACTAGCAACTAAGCCCCTTTTTGAAACTCCAAAAAAAAAGAAAGTTGAACCTATTGAGACCAGAACTGCCTTGTTGCTTAAATCCCTTAGGAATTTTAATTTCCATCATATACTGACTCTTAAAAGGGTGCCTTATTGAGCCTTTTACAGTGTTTTTCTCCCACCCCTTTGCCCTAAGTTAGCTCTCCTCCCCTGCCAGACTCATTTAATTTCAACGCATCTGTGCTAGTTTAAGGGAAAGCCCCCTCCCTTACTGCCGGTGGAGTCTGGCCCACTTCCCCAATCCCCGTGGGGGAGGGCCAGCCCTTTGCTTTAGCTAGCTCACCTCATCTGCCAGTCTTTATTTTCAAGGCAATTTTGCGAGTTCCACCCAGTGGAGTCTGGCCCACTTACGATTCCCCAATATCCGAGGGGGTGAGTAAACAATGAATTGTGTGTTTTTTTTTTTTTTTTATAGCAGGCTGGTTTGTCTCCCATCTGTCTCTCCTCAGAAAGGGATCCATGTTTCTATACCAGTCCAGTTTTTGTGCTCTTCAGGATTATAAGGCAGTTGTGTTTTGTGTGTGTATATATTTAGATATAGATATATGTAAAAAAAAAAAAAGTGTTTGTTTATGGATCTTTTCCTAATTCCATTGGCAGCATACAAGATAACAATTTTATTCTGTTTTCCACAAAGTAGTTTGTTTCATATTGCATTACTGTACTCGAAGTGTGTTTTTTTTTTCTCTCTCTCTTTCTCCTCCCCTCCGGTAAAACTAAAATACCATCTTGTAATGTTAGAAATGACACACTAGAACACCAAAAACATCTCATGGTCGGAGTAAATTATGTTCAGAAAAGGTTACTGTTTTTAAAACTTAATAAGAATTCTTGGTCGTTTAGACTGTTTTTCTACACAATTGTGGAATTTATCCCCAGTCCCTTTTAACATGGTGGGGTCAAAAGGGGAGAGGTTGATTGTTTACTACTAATAGGCTGGGATATAGCAAAAAGACAGGTCTAGTGGAAACACAGACTGGCTATGATAGGGCACTCAGTAAGAGGATATAGGGTTAGACTGTTAATGTATAAAGGGCAAGATAAAGGTGATTAATAAATAATGTTTTGTCTCATAGGTATCGCATTGCTGAACACTGCTTTGCCCCTTAATATCAATAGCTAAAATGTCCAAAACATGAATAACCAGTTTCTGGACCAGGCCCCCAAATCTCCACGCAGGCGCAGGGCACCGTCAAGACCTTATGGTACCGGAAGCCAGACACAAATTGTAGTACAGGCTATCCCAGTGCAAGGCAAGACCAAGCTTTGCTGAGGCCCTGCAATGCCTTAAGGACATTGGGGATCTGATTGGCTGTCAACCATGTCCAGGTTGGAACCAGAAATACTAGTTGCCCGTCAAGGCGGGCAACAGAAATCGGTGGCAGACCCTCCCACCATGCCAGAACACAGGCCACAAGAACCAGCCGAAGAAGAGGGTCGGCAGCCTAGGCATAGCCAGCCATCAGCTCGATGGTTGGAATCCATGGCTCAAGAAAAATCTGTTGCTAAAAAGGGTCAGGGCAGGCAAAGTAAGTGTAAGTTTTCACCAGTGGCAGAGGCCGGAAAAAAGCGGACAGAGAAAAAGACGGAACAGAGCGGAGGGGAATGCATCTGGGGCCCAACCAAGAGAGAACGAAGAGGTGGAAACAGTATCGGTGGCCCAGCCACAGAGGGGTGAGTATGAGGGAGATCAGCCCAGCGATGTATCAATAGATTTAGTGTGGTCTGAATCTGATAGTGAGGAAGAGCAATACAGTGATAGCATAAAAAGGCTGCCATTGGAATCGGCAACAGAGGAAGCAAGACATAAAAAAGGGATAAAGAACCTTGAAGACATGGTCAAGGCCAAAAGGATAAGAGAATGTAAACGGAAGAGGGCAGGGTGCAGGGGGGACAGGATTGGAGGATGTGGCCAAAAAACAGTCGGCAAGGAATTGCAAGGAAGCCAAAGGGGTCAAAAGGTAAGCAACCAGTCAGGACACCAAGGGGCTCCAGGGTTCAATCCTGGACCGGTGATACCAAGGCATCAAACATGGCAACATAACCCCTTCATGTGGCCATTTATGTATGGGGCATCAGGCAACATGCCCATCACTTGGCCAGCAGTGACTCCTTGGGACCCCTTACCTCCTGGTTTTCCAACAGCCCTGCAAGGTGGAATGCCCTCCACCATTGTGAGGCCTCAGGCATTCCAGCTAGTGAACCTGGTGAGGTACCTCATGGGCACAGCCAGGTCTGCTGGGTCAATAGAGGATTATGGCTTAGGGGCACACCACTGGACCGAATCTGCAATGACAGGAACTGATGCAGCTCAGGTAAGTCACATGGGAAGCGTACGGCAGAACACCATGGTGTTTGAGCCTCATTTGAGCCAGCCTCACTCCAATTTACCCCAAGGGGATAAGGGGGAAGGGGGCAATGCAAAAAGGGCGGCGGTTCAGGTATGGACAGGGGCAGGGCCCCCACATTACAACCCCTCACAACTAACAATGAAAACAGGACACCAAGCTCACAAGAGCAAGATACTGTAGTCTCTAGAATGGATAACACTCCAAATACTGCACTGGGGACAAGTCAACCAGCGCAGTATTGGGATCCCCAGAGCGTTGGGCATATGCTGGGGTGGAAGACCTATTGGGGGATCACTTATCCGACACTGTCTGAGAGAAAATCTGGAAAGGGAATTCATAGACATGTTCTCATTATTGCATAGGAGATCCGGAGGTGAGCGGACGAAAAGGTATAAACAAGAGGAGCCCGGCGACCAAAGGTACCTTTCACATTTGAGAATTGGGCAGCCTGCTTGACATATTTATGTCAGTTTATGGGATGAAGCACCCTGATAAACTAATTGCTCTGCTAAAATACAGGGATACCATAAAATTTGCACATCTCTCATTTGATGGTTATGCACGGTTAAAATACGACGAGCAGTTTCATCTAAAACTATCTAGGCAACCTAATCTCAAATGGGAAAACACGCACATAGACCTGTGGGTTCGCTATATGACGCGTGGCCAGCCTAATGTTGTGACATATACGGATAGTGGTCATGTTATTGCAAGGCAAATGGGTGGAGAACACAGGAAAGAGCAGAGGAAAGGGGCAGGGAGGAAGGCCTGTCACGACTACAATAAAGGAAAATGTTTTCATTCCTTTTGTAAGTACGGGCATATCTGCAAGTCATGCGGAGGAGAGCACAGGTTCTCTGAATGTACACAACAACCCTCCAAGACATCAAACATCGAGGGAGCAAGCAGTGAAAAAGGAAAGGGGTCTGAGAAATTTGGCTAACTCACCGGTATGTTTAGACCGGATGGCCCCCTGGCTTGACTGCTACCCACATAAATCAGCAGCAAAATATATACATGACGGTTTCAAGTATGGTTTTAGGATACGTCACGCAGTCCCTGGAATCCAATGATACACTTACACCATCCCTGCCCCCAAGCTCATCTTCACAGGTGTTCAGTGGTACCACCTTACTTGTCCTCAATCCACACAGTCTCTGGCATCCAGTGGCACCCTCACTCCAAACTTGGTATGCTTTATAGAAATAAGAGGCACACCCTGCTTTTAGCCCATAGTGAATCCTCTTGAAGATGATAGTCTCCATTTTTGACTATGGTGACATTGTTTACAGTGCTGCTCTGTAATCCAGCTCAGCGGACTAGACCCCTCTTTCACTCCTTCTGTCGATATGCCCTCAACAAACATCTATATTCTTACCACTGTTTTGTACATCTCCTCTCTCTCCCTCCTTTAATGCCCACTGTCAGTACTGTGCCTCCTTTATCTCAAGTTTTGGTTTGGTTCCTTCCCATCTTATCTTGCTTCTTTCCTGTCCTGCCCCCCAATCCATTACCTCTTACTCTCTTTGTAACTCTGGCTCTCAATCTTGTGCTCTCCCCCCAATGAAATCCTGTGCTGATCAAGCTGCCATCTCTTTTTGCTTCCCTAAACTCCTGGGCTCTCTAATCCATTCTAGAATAGGACACAGAGAGTAATAGTAAATGGAGTCCACTCAGAAGAAAGGAGGGTTACTAGTGGGGTACCGCAGGGTTCAGCATTAGGACCAGTCCTCTTCAATGTCTTTATAAGCGACATTGCGGAAGGACTGGAAGGAAAAGTATGTCTCTTTGCAGATGACACTAAGATCTGCAACAGAGTTGATGCACAGGGTGGGGTGTAAAGGATGAGAAGGGACTTGGCAAGGTTAGAGGAATGGTCAAATGTATGGCAGCTTAGATTCAGTGCAGTGTAAGGTAATGCACCTGGGAAACAAAACCCAGGGAAGAGTACACAATGGGGGTGAGATACTAACAACAACAAAAATGGAAAGGGACCTGGGGGTAGTCATATCAGATGACCTAAAGGTGGGCAAGCAATGTGAGAGGGCAGCAAGGAGGGCTGGGGGGTACTGGGATGCATAGGGAGAGGCATCACCAGTAGAAAACAGGAAGTTATTATCCCTCTGTACAGACAGCTGGTCAGACCCCATCTGGAGTACTGTGTGCAGTTCTGGAGACCCAATCTCCATAAAAACATAGACAGGATGGAAGCTGTCCAGAGGAGGAGCAACTAAAATGGTGCAGGGTCTGCACCGAAAGACATATGAGAGAGACTTAAGGAGCTTAATATGTATAGCCTCGAGGAAAGGAGGAGAGGGGGACATGATAGAAACTTTCAAGTACCTCAAGGGATCAACAAAGTTCAAGAGGGTAGCATCTTTCAAAAAAGAGGTGTGCAAGAACAAGAGGACACAATTTGAAGATGGGGGCGGCTCAGAGGTAATTTAAGGAGTATTTTTTCATAGAGAGGGTTGTGGATGCATGGAACGGCCTTCGGAGGGTTGTGGAGTCAAAATCAGTGGTGGAATTCAAGCATGCATGGGACAGTCATAAAGGCAATTCTGGGGGGTAAGAAGAAGTAGGCTGCTGGTTAACTAGGATCTGCAGCTTATCCAGTAGGTAGGGAAATGGGCAGACTGGGTGGGCCAAGCGGTCCTTATCTGCCGTCAAATTCTATGTTTCTATGTTTCTATACCATACAAGGGGCCAAGGGTAGAAACCACAGCACGCAATCTCAAGTCTGCAATTTTGCTTCCCAACATCCTGGAGAGGAAAATTGCCAAGGAATTGGAGGCAGGCAGGGTGACGGGACCATTTGATTACCCCCCAGTGCACAACCTCAGAGTATCCCCATTGGGGCTGGTTCCCAAGAAAGAAGCAGGGGAATACAGGCTTATTCATCACCTGTCCTACCCGAAAGGCAATTCAGTAAATGACTTCATCAACCCGGAGGATTGCACAGTGCAGTATATAACGTTTGATGTGGCTCTGCGCCACATACAACAGCTAGGCCGAGGGGCAATGATGGCAAAGAGCGACATCAAATCCGCTTTCTGTCTGCTTCCAGTACAGCCAAGTGACCATGATTTACTGGGTTTCAAAGTGGGAGGTCGATGGTGTATGGACAAAGCTATGCCTATGGGATGCTCCATCAGCTGCTCAGCCTTCGAAGCATTCTCAACCTTTTTGGAGTGGGCCACCAGAGAACACACAAAAAACATACATGTAGTCCATTATCTCGATGATTTCCTATTTATGGGTCCCAAGGGGAGACCACATGTGGGGAGACGCTGCAAGGCTTCACCTCACTGATGGGGTATTATGGTGTCCCGCTCGCCGGGGAAAAAACTGAGGGCCCGGCTACCTGTCTCTCATACCTGGGCATAGAAATAGACTCCGAGGCTATGGTTTCCCGGCTACTGCAAGACAAGGTGGCACTTTTGAGCAAAATGTTGGGTGAGATGGGAAAAGCAAAGAAGGTAACCCTACAACAGCTACAGTCTGTTATAGGCCACTTGAATTTTGCATGCCATGCAATTCGCCCAGGCAGGCCATTCCTTAGGCGGATGGCGTCAGCCACAGGGGGGGTTCTAAAACCATATCACATCATACTGACGCAGGGTATAAAAGCAGATCTACAGGTTTGGGAACTCTTCTTAAAAGATTTCAATGGTATCACCATCTGGCAGACACCAGCAGACCAATTTGTGGACCTGCACATGGTGACCGATGCTTCAGGGGGCATTGGTTTTGGGGCATTCTGGCAGGGGGCATGGTTTGCGGGACACTGGCCACAGGAGTGGGTGTTGAAGGGACTCACAAAGAATATCACCCTTTTGGAACTGTTCCCTATCATGGTAGCCATAAGGGTGTGGGGACACAAACTTCAGAATAAGAAAGTGCTGTTTCACACAGACAACAGGGCAGTAGTGGACATATTGAACTCGCAGACATCTCGTTCGGAAGAGGTGATGAAGGTCTTGCGGGTCTTTGTGTTATGCTATACACGGTACAACATCTCTTTAGGCACGTCATTTGCCAGGAAAAGAAAATGTTATAGCTGATGCCCTGTCTCGATTTCAGCTCGAGCACTTCAGGCAGTTAGCCCCGTGGGCGGACCAGTTCTCCACAAAAATACCGGAAGCAGTCTGGAGACTTGGGAACCAAGATTGCAGCAACTGGTACAACTTGCTGTGGCCCCCCCGACATGGAGGAAGTATGTAGGTAGCTATGAATCTTTCCAGCAATTTTGTGGTCACGAGGTAAGCGTGGAACTACACAATACCCAGAGATAAGTTCAAAGCTACATCCTACACTTAGAAAGCCGGGGAAAATCCCCAGCAGCTATACGCCTCCAACTAGCAGGCATTGCCTTTCTTCGGAAATACGAAGGTTTCCCCGACCCAACCAACAATTTCATTACAAAGAAAATGGTGCAGGGCATGTCTAGACTCGCAGGGAAAAAGGTGGACACAAGGAAGCCCATAGGATTACCTGAATTGTCCAACCTCCTGAAAGCACTGGCGGTCACTTGCAGCTCTGGCTATGAAACCAAGCTTTTCAGGGCCCTATACACATGTGCATTTTTTGGGGCCTTCCGGGTGTCTGAGTTGGTACCACAGTCCAACTCACCGAGTCAGAACACCAATCTCCAGTTGAGTGATTTCGTCATCTGGCAAGATAGACTGTGTCTTCAGCTGCAAAATCAAAAACAAACCAGTGTGGCCCCCCTGCTATGATTACGCTGTTTAAGACCCCACCAGGGAATATTTGCCCATGGCTGGCAATGAAGGAGTATGTGGCAGGTTGTCCAACAGGAACAGGGCATTTGTTTGTGCATGGGGACGGAAAAGCTGTTACAAGGCAACAGTTCACGGCTGTCCTAAGAAAAGGTTTATGGATGGCGGGAAAAAACCCAACCTCATACAACACCCATTCGTTCAGAATTGGAGCAGCCACCAAGGCAGCCAGGTGTGGGTTAAAAGAGGAGCAGATAAAAGGGGTCGGCAGGTGGGCTTCAAAAGCATACATGGGGTACATTAGGCCTCAGCAGAACCCAACAGGAAGTGATGTTGCAGAACCCAGCACAAGTGGCAATTGAAGTACAGATTGGGAGATTACTCACATGCTTCTATCTTTGTATTGCAGGCACGTCTACAGCAACCCCTCAGATATGGATTGTGGGTCATTCGCACGTAAGGGAGGCATACACGAGGGCGAAAAAACAGCCTTACACCAGACAGCTGGGCATCCCAAGGAGTCAAGCTGCAATAAAATGGGCAGGAAAAGGTGGGATGAAGTGGGGGCATTATGCAGGACTATTGTTACATTGGGTCTACATAGGCAACCACCGGTAGCGCTGGTTATCCACCTGGAGGAGAACTTGGTCACCCTAGGGGCACCGAGATTGAGTGGAGATATTAAGGGTTTGTCCCACTTAAGCAGATGTTGCCTCACACCATTCTAGCATGGACTAGAATGATACCATCCAGCAGTGGCGTGGGAGGCCCGAAGGCAGGGCCATGGACAAGGCGCGGAGGTCTGTGAATAGGAGGTGTCCCATTTCGCGGCTTCAATGGGAGTGGAGGTAATCAGGCATTTCCTGATCATGAAATCTGCTAAGGGCCTATATAGCCGGGATGGGGTTCATTTATCTGATATTGGGAATGACATTTTCAACAATACGCTCAACGATTTCTGTGAAACAGTACTGTTTGGAAAGAGTAATATCCTTGGGCATTAGTGGGAGATCGTGATTGGCACTGTATGTAGTATGCGGTAATTCATGGCTGACCCTGGGTAAGATGGACATAAGAGCTGCGATTGGGTGTCAGGGGACAGGCACGACCCTAGGACGGGTATGCCCTGGAAGATTGGGAGATGAAGGCATCCAGGCTGGGGCATGCAAAAATGCTGGGATCCAAGACTCAGAGATGGGGGTGCGGCCCTGACGGGCATGCTCCTTGTCAAGGGTCTAGGAACCCCTAAATTCGGGTAAGGGGGGAACTGTCTTGTGGAAAGGCACGGCCATCAACGGGTCTGTTGGACTAAAGGGCCAGAGTTCCCCTCAAACAAGCAGATGAAGGAGCCGGGGTTTCAGCAATACATGAATTAGGGCTGCCCAAGGGGTCTTGCGGGATGGGATATGTAATGTACATATGTTAAAATGTATATATATGATATTTTGTAAAGTGCATACATTGTAAATTTGTAATGTACAGAGTAGGTTTATAAATGTATGTCCCGTGTAATGTACATAGTAGGTTTATAAATGTATGTCCCGTGTAATGTACATAGTAGGTTTATAAATGTATGTCCCGTGTAATGTGTACATAGTAGGTTTATAAATGTATGTCCCATGTAATGTACATAGTAGGTTTATAAATGTATGTCCCATGTAATGTACATAGTAGGTTTATAAATGTATGTCCCGTGTAATGTACATAGTAGGTTTATAAATGTATGTCCCGTGTAATGTGTACATAGTAGGTTTATAAATGTATGTCCCGTGTAATGTACATAGTAGGCGTATAAATGTATGTCCCGTGTAATGTACATAGTAGGCGTATAAATGTATGTCCCGTGTAATGTATACAACTTTTGATCAAGTAAGAAGAGCTGCGGCCTTTTCTATACCAAAACAGTGTGGTGTGTTTTTGGGTTGAATTGGGGGTCCGCTTTGGACAATAATGTGTGCTCTCCACACTGCTGCTGTCTCATTGGAGTGTGCAGGGTAAATAAGTTTGCAGCTTTGAAACTTCAGATGCCATGATTCCAGGTGCGCCCTTGTGTTTCCAGCCCTGCTGCCCTAGAGGGTCGGGTGGAGCAAGAAGCACATGAGCTTGCGACTGATCAGAGGCACCATGTAATGTTGCTGCTTGACTTGGTCTCAGTGCAGGAAAGGGTCCTGGAAACTGACACTATTAGCCGCAAAAGAAGAACGTGGGTGGGGCTGATGCTGATGGTAAGTTTCTCTTCCCGGGAAGTTTTATAACGTGGGGAGTGAGTGAGTACCTAGAGTAGGGAGTCTGAACCCATTTATCCTAAGGGAATAAAGTACATAAAACTCTAATGACATACAGTGGACTGCATTTGGGTTGCAAGTGTAACACCCCTCTGGGGACTTACCTGTATTTGCCCCGTTAGCCCTCAGTTTGCTGGCACTCCTGGTTTTCCCCCACACTTTTTCCATGCCAGTATGTGGTTTCTGCTCCTTTGGGGCATAATTCCTAGGTCACAAGCTGCCGGCAGGATCAATTCTCCAGGACTTGTGTATGCGCCTCTAGCGCTTTCTTGTTGCTGACTGCCAATGTGGTCCACCAATTGGGAGATTATCTGTGGTCCTGGTGCCCTTTCTAGTGGTCTTGGGGACCAGAGACCAAAAAAAGAGTAGGGCAGAAGCCCGTGCCTGCACCACAACGGGAGTGCCAACAATGGGGTGGCTGGGGAGAGGGATTATGAATATTAATGAGTTGCCCCATGAATATTGATGAGTGCTGCCTACTGCCTGGGAGGACAGAGTTGCAGCGGCAGTGACCGTTAAACTGCAGGGGTCCCTGGCATGAGAGTGGGCTTACTTGAAAGGGGACACTTGGGGCTATAACCTGGTGGGTGTTGGTGACAAAAGGTATCATGTTGAGCTACACCAGAACTGGAAAGGGAGAGACTGCATGAAGCTGAATGGGTTCCATGTAAACAAATGTGAGCTGACATGTTTGTGACTTTTAACCAATCAGTGATTTAGGTTCCCAAACTGGACACAAAGGGACTCCTGGGAAAGGAGGGACTCATTCTGGCACCTAGATAAGCCCCAATAAATGAGCAGGGATATTGATCACTGTGAATATTGATTGACAGAAGGATGGGAGAATCCTTGTGACTGGGGTGGTATACAGACCACCTACGCAAGGGGAGGAGGGTGATCAACATTTAATTCAGGCAGTCACAAGGCTGTTCCTAAAAGGAGAACTACTGCTGGTAGGGGACCTAAGCCTCACGGATGTCGACTGGGAAATCCCAGATGCAGCATCATCATGGAGCAGGGCGATACTAGCTGCACTTCAGGGGATATTCCTTCAACAGCTAGTCAGGGAGCCAACAAGGGGCAACAACCTGCGGGATGTGGTCCTGACAAACGGGGAGATTGTGGAGGGGGTGCAGGCGGGAGAAGCTTTGGGCAGCAGCGACCACAGCACGGTAATGTTCAGGGGCAGGGAGGGAGACGAGTAAAACCAGTACTACAGTCATGGGCTTCAGACACACAGACTTTGAGAAGATGAGAAGGATAGTAAGGGAAACAATTGAGGGTACGAAAATATAGGAGCAGTGGAGGAGTACTAGCAAGCTGTCAAGGGAGGGGTACTGAAAGCTGCGGAAATGTGCATAAAAAAGGCTAGGAAGAGTAAAAGGAGGAGGAGACCACTTTGGTTTACAAAGGAGGTTGCTGGGGCAGTCAGGGAAAGGAGGAGGGCTTTCAGAAAATTTAAGTGGACACTCAGCAAGGAAGATAAGGAAGAGTATAGGGAAAAGAGGATCAGAAGGGCAAAAGCAGATACTGAGGAGAAAATAGCAAAAATGAATAAAAGGGGATAAAACCTTTTCAGATATGTGAGGAGAGGAGAAAGGTAAGGCAGGGGATTACTAGGCTGAGGGGGGAGGGAGAAATAAAACTGGAAATGGACTGTGAAAAAGCAGAGTTGTTAAATAAGTAATTTAGCTTGGTATTCACAGAGGAGGAGGACAGCAGGGGACCTGAGCCTAAGTCGAAAGGGAAGGAGGGGCAAATGGGTGGATCTGAGCCCATTCACTATGTGTAGGGTTAAGGCAGAGCTAGATAGATTGAGGGTGGACAAGGCAATGGGGCCTGATGGGTTTCACCTCAGGGTGATCAGGGAATTGAAGGAGGGTTGGTCGCACCCTTGGCAAGGCTCTTCAACTTGTCCCTGGATGAGGAGAGTGCTGGGGACTGGAAGAGTGCAGACATGGTGCCCTTTACCACAAGGGCGGTAGTAAAGAGGTGAAGGAACTACCACCCGTCAGCCTCACGCCAGTGGTGGGGAAACGAATGGAGGCATTAATCAAGGAGAGGGTGGTGGATTACCTGGAGGAGAGTGGCTTGCAGGACAGCACTAGCATGGCTTCATGGAGGGAAGTCTTGCCAGACAAACCTAATTCAGTTCTTTGATTGGGTGACTCAGGTGATTGAGCGGGGTGGTGGCGTGCTTCTGGACTTCAGTAAGGCCTTTGACACTGTCCCCATAGGAGGCTGGTGAGCAAGATGGAAAGTCTGGGGTTGGGTGGGAAAATAACAAGCTGGGTGGAGGCCTGGCTGTCAGGAGAACTCAGAGGGTGGTGCTCAACAGGGTGCACTCTGGGACAGCGAGGGTGAAGAGTGGAGTGCCACAGGGGTCAGTTTTGGGTCCACTTCTCTTCAACATCTACATCAGTGATATTGCAGAGGGTTTGAGGGGAGAGGGTGTGACTATTTGCTGATGATATGAAAATATGCAATAGGGTGGACACCCCAGGGGGAGTGGAGGACATGAGGGAGGACTTAAAGACGCTTGAAAAATGGTCTGGGACGTGGCAGCTGAAATTTAATGCCAAGAACTGCGCATTGATGCACTTGGGGAGTAGGAACAGAAGAGCAGGGTACACCCTAGGTGGGGAGGGAATTAAAGTAACAGAACAGGAGAGGGATCTGGGGATCATAGTCAATCAATCAATCAAAATCTTTATTTATCCAGGTGGGCACCATTGAGCAAGGCTCATTTGCAAGGTGGACCTGGTCATGAATACGTCAAAGTACAGTACAGAAGCAGGTATACAAAAAGCAATAATATACAAGGAAGAAAAAATATATACAGTACAGGACAAGGTTAAAATAAATAAATAAATAAAAAACAGCATTATTTTACAGTTGAAGAAGTCAGCAGATGTACAATCCACCATAGGCGTACAGGGGTTATAAGCAGAGATCTTTTGGAGTGAGGCAGCCGGCAACTACACATAGGGAAAGAGGCCAGTGGTGGGGTGGCAGGTTAGAGAAGTAAAGAAGAGGAGGGATATATTACCAACAACTGGGGGAAAATTGGGCTAAAAACCAGAAAGTGATGATGGCTGTTGTGTACTTGTTTATTATGATAATGACGGAGAAGGGGTAAATAATTGGGACACTACTATGGATGGGGTGGGACTTTAGCCAGGCTGGAACGGACAGGGAAGGGTGGGTGCAGCAGGAAGAGTTAATAGGGAAAGAGTGAGAGCCAGGGGTAGAAACTTAAGGGTAGGAATCCATTGCAGCCAGGTGGAGGGAAAGGCCAATGGAATGTTGGCATGCATGGGCAGGGGCATTACTAGCAGAAAGAGGGAGGTAGTAATGCCCCTTTAAAAAGCCATGGTGAGGCCACACCTGCAGTATGGAGTTCAGTTCTGGAGGCCTCATCTCCGCAAGGATACAGATGTGTTGGAGAGGTTCAGAGAAGGGCAGCCAAGATGGTGCAGGGTATGCAGGGAAAGACATACGAGCGAAGGTGTAAGGAGCTGGATCTGTACACGTTGGAGACAAGGAGGGAAAGGGGAGACATGACTGAAACTTTTAAATATGTAAAGGGGCGCAATAAAGTGGGAGAAGAGGGTTTACTTAAGAGGAAGGAGGGGGTCAAAACTAGAGGGCACAGCCTCAGACTGCAAGGAAAAAGATACAGGGGCAATGTGAGAGTGCATTTCTTCACAGAGAGGGTGGTGGAGCCCTGGAACAGACTACCAGATGGAGTGGTGGGGGCTAATCGGTGGAAGAATTCAAGAGGGTATGGGACAAGTATATGGGGCTAAGTATTGGGGAGGGGCTGGCAGGAAGGGGGCGGTGTAGGGTTAAAAAAAGGGGCAGACTTGATGGGTCGGTATGGTCCTTTTCTGCCATCAAGCTTCTATGATTCTATGTTTATTGAAAGGCTTCAACAGTCAATCAGAGCGCTGGGACTTTGACTGATACAGTGAGGGCTTACTGGGATTTCTTCAGTCTATAGTTGGGCTCTGTACAAGTCAGTACTGTGCTGAAAGAGTGGACATTGCACTTCACGGGCTTCCCTAGGCCCCCATTTGGAGAGTGGTTGTCAGCAGAAGTGGATTGGAAAGGGACAGCAGGAAGAATGTTTGTGGTGAGGTTCTGGTTCCCAGGTACTTGCTGCTGGACTGATAGAGAAGGAAAAGACCAAAAGAGACTGGATTGTGATTCCCCAGGTACAGAGAAGTTGCTTGTGGTTAAATAGAAAGACTGAATGCTGCAGAAACCCTGCACTGAAAGGTTGGATTTGCTGAAAGGGCTGTGTGGCTGGGCAGAGTGTTACAGCCAGGACTGATAAGCCAATTTCGCCTGTGTTTGGAACTGCAATTTGAAATCTGAAGAGGCAGAGCATCTCTGGTCGTTGGGGTGCTAGCAGAAGCTGAGTGTGTGTCCTGGGTGAACTGGTTCAAGTGGCTGAGAGCCGAGTCCCAGGTGTAGCTGAAGAAAAGGTGGTCTCTGTCAAGTTGGAAAGCATGGACTGGTGTGCAGGGGGTTGTTATTCCTGAGCCCCCCTGCTGAATTGCACTTGCGCTATTTGAATCTGAGGCTAGCATCCCTGCTAATTGGCATGGGACTTTAGTGGAGAAACTGCCTAAGAACTTTTATTTGCTGATAGCTCAGTGCAGGGACTTCAGGAGGACCCCCACCATTAGGGGGTCCTCACCCAGAGCCAGGGAGGGAACTTTCTAACCCCTTCCAAGTGAGACTCACTGTCTCAGAGGGGCACCAGCGCTTGCTGGGGTGCTAGGGCATCTGCAGTCCATGGTTGGGAGCCAGGCTGTATAGCCACTCCTGGGTCTGGGCCTTCTAGGGATGGTGTTGTCCTGCCACAGTGCTCTGCAATGAGCCAGAAGCAGCTGAAGGTGACAAGCTGCAGGATCCTCGAGCAAGGTCCATCCAGACAGAGAGATCCTGGCCAGCCTGTGCTTATCTTTTCCTACCTATCTAGGATGAAAGTTAAGACCAGACTGAGCCCTGACAATAAAGACATGAAGCTTCTCAAATGTGGTCCTAGGGACATCACCTACACCCTTCAGCAAATCTTCAACCTGTCTCTTGCCACTGGCAAAGTTCCTGATATCTCAAAAAGGCATTTGTGGGCCCTGTTTTAAGGGTGGTGATACCAACTACATGCCAACTACGCTCCATCTCCATCCTTCCTCCTTTATCCAAAACACCAGGAGAGGACTGTGAATGACCAGCTAGTGGAGTTCCTTAGATGGCACGAACTCCAGGCCAAAGAGCAGCATGGGTTCAGGAAGAATTTCAGCACTATGGCTGTCGTATTTGAGTTCACTGAGTGTGTACATAGTGCTCTGCATCAAGGAGAACTGGTTGGATCTGTAGATCTAACAGCCATTTGATCTTGTAAACCATACTCTCCTCTGCCATAAGCAGCCATATCTGGGCCTCTCAGTGGAGGCAGTCAGCTGGTTTAAGGACTACTTATCTGGTAGATCCCAAGACAGTCAAATGCAGGGAGGCCTTATTAGATAACAGGTCAGTCAATATTGGGGTCCCTCAGGATCCATACTAGGGCCCTGCTATTTAGCTTGTTCATAAATAATCTACCTGCTGTCTGCAAATCCTCCCACATAATTCTGTATGCTGATGATGCTGTCATCTTCTAATGACAGGAACCTGGACCTCTTGAGACTGAGGCTCTAGGATGACTTTAACTCAGTCCAGGCCTGGTCCGCCAACAAACTTCTAGTCATGAACGTGAAGAATACAAAATGTATGCTGTTTGGCAATCCTAATAAGGTAGACCTCTCCTCTGGCATTACAATATATACCTCAACTGGAGCCTATTAGAGCAGGTAAAATCTTCAAAACCTTAGCCTGCCCTGGACAGTGCCATATCATTCTCTAAACATGTGGACCGCTAGTAAAGGCAGTGAACATAAGAACTGGCTCCTTATATAGATACAAGAATAACCTCTTATCAAAGGTAAAAAAAAATCTTGTCCAAAGGTTCTTCATAAGCATCACTGACTAATGTGGTCTGTGGGTCCACTAATGACAAGGTGCTGGCCTGGACAAGGGGGCTGCTTAACAAGGCCTACTGGTTTACGCCTGACCTTTGAGTTGATACCCATACATGGGATCTGTATACCAAGTTGAACTTGTTAAACTTCAACTCAAGGGCTCTGTACCACACCCAGGTCATGGGCAACAAAGCCTTGCTAGGGCTTGTTCTCTCCAGGCCTGCAGACTAGGTTCACCTACATTGATAATAGTTATGCTACTAGAGGCACGGAATGCTGCTCGTTGCTACTACCCAGGAGCAGAACCATGGGACAAAACTCCTTCTTGTACTGTTTTACCAAGCACTAGAATGACTTTTCGGATGCTTTAAAGAGGGTGAGTCTATTTAGTTTTTTTAATCTTCTTTTTTCCTCTGGTCACTGCACCGCCGAGACTCCCTCAGACATCTTGGCTTGTTTCTGCCCACCTGAGATCCCCCATCCCGAGTCTCCCCCATGGTACTTCGACCCCTCGCTCCTACCTTGCAGTGAGAACTCCTTGGCTTCTACCCCCCAAAGTGGGGCCACCACGCCTTCTTTGCTGCTCCTCTGAAGACAAGTTGGCTGCAGGAAAGGCAAGGGGTGGAGAGAGAGAGAGTCAGGAGACCAGGTGGGCGGGATCCTGCAGTGGGCATGGAGACCAGGCATTGTCGTTTACTTGGTGGTGCAGGGTGTTTCTTGTTCATGCTTGTAACCCCCCTTCCAGAGGCGAGGACGTGCAGTGACGCCCAGCGCGAGATGGACACGCTCCCGTACCCGCCTGCAGGACATCTGCCGACACCTCACCCGCAACCTGATGTGGTCCCAGGCTGTAGTAAACCCAGCCTCCACTGGGTGTCGCTAGCACCAGGGAATCACAACCCACCCTACCCCCAGGAGAGGAGAGCTGTCATCGCATGATTGCACTGTGGAACAATGCTTCCTGTTATAAATATACTGGTGTAATACATGTACTGTATTCTTCCTGGATTCTCAGCGTCGGTATTTATGACTGCACTGTGGAACAATGCTTCCTGTTATAAATATACTGATGTAATACATGTACTGTATTCTTCCTGGATTCTCAGTGTTGGTATTTATGACTGCACTGTGGAACGCCGCTTCCTGTTATAAATATACTGGTGTAATACATGTACTGTATTGTTCCTGGATATCTCAGCGTTGGATATTATGACTGCACTGTGGAACAACACGTCCTGTTATAAATACACTGGTGTAATACATGTACTGTATTCTTCCTGGATTCTCAGCATCGGTAGTTATGACTGCACTGTGGAACGCCGCTTCCTGTTATAAATATACTGGTGTAATACATGTACTGTATTCTTCCTGGATTCTCAGCATCGGTAGGTATGACTGCACTGTGGAACAATGCTGCCTGTTATAAATATACTGGTGTAATACATGTACTGTATTCTTCCTGGATTCTCAGCGTTGGTATTTGAGACTGCACTGTGGAACTAACGTCCTGTTATAAATACACTGGTGTAATACATGTACTGTATTCTTCTTGGAATCTCAAGCGTTGGTAGGTATGACTGCACTGTGGAACGCTGCCTGTCATAAATATACTGGTGTAATACATGTACTGTATTATTCTGGAATCTCAGCATCGGTAGGTATGACTGCACTGTGGAACGCTGGCTTCCTGTTATAAATATACTGGTGTAATACATGTACTGTATTCTTCCTGGAATCTCAGTGTCGTATTTATGAGTGCACTGTGGAATCCACGTCCTGGTTATAAATACACTGGTGTAATACATGTACTGTATTATTTCCGGAATCTCAGCGTCAGTATTTAGGTCTGCACTGTGGAACAACATTTCCTGTTATAAATACACTGGTGTAATACATGTACTGTATTGTTCCTGGAATTCAGCATCGGTATTTATGACTGCACTGTGGAACAGCGCTCCCCAGGAAGAGTTTGTGGAATTGGGGAGGGGCCTTAGTCAAGTAGCATGCACGGTAACCTTTTCGGAGGTGCCACCCATCTATGGCATAGAGAGGCTAGTGTTCCGTACTGGGATTCAATCAGTGGTTGAAAAACTGCGTGGAGCTCAGGATCGGCTTCATTGGGGACTGGGGTCCACCTGGAGTGATGCAAGCCTATACTGGCATGATGGGCTGCATCTGTCCGGGAGGAACCAGGATCCTAGTGATAGGTTTAATGCTTCATTGGCAAGCTTTAAACTAGCCAAGGGGGAGGACTGAAAGGAGCAGGAAATCCTAGCCCCCTCCAAACAATCACAGTAGTAAGTGTGTGGCAAACACCAACATGGAGGTGTCGAGTAGGGAGAAGGGCAGGGTAAATGGAGAAAGTGACAAAGGCAAGAAGGACAGGGATGGGGCAAGGGGTAAGCCATCAGAAATGGAGGTAATGAGTACCAATGCCTGTGAGTCTGGGCAACAAGCTCCCTGAGCTGGTGGCCTTAATGGAAGAGGGATGCCTGGATATTGTAGCAGCTGTAGAAACATGGTACAGAGAACTGACTGGGATGTTAACATACCAGGGTACATAACTTACAGGAGAGACAGGCAGGGAGAAGAGGGGAGGAGTAGCTCTCATGTAAAGGAAGGATAAAAGCAACTGAACAAAAGAGTAAACAGGGAGGAGAGGACACTGTGGGTCATCTTGAAGACTGGAAAAGCACCACAATCCGCATGTGGTTGTGTACAGACCCCATGTCAGGAGGAAGAAATGGACAAGGATATGATGGAAGGCATTCTTAGGAATGGCAGAGAAAGGGATATACTGCTGATGAGAGACCTGAATATGCCAGATGTTAACTGAGCACATTTGCTGCAGCCACATCTAAGAGCAGGCCATTCTGACGCCCCTACAGGTGGCAGGCATTAGACAGCTAGTTTCGAACCCACTCGTGAGGGAGCCATCTTAGACCTCGCATTTCAAACGGGGCAGGAGAGGATCTCAGATCTAGAAGTGGGTTGCTATCTGGGGACAAGTGACCATCAAACAATGTGGTTCACGTTAAACCAGCTATACAGAGTCAGCACACAAAAGTGAGGGTACTGACTTCTAGGAGGGCTGACTTGGCAAGATGGGAGAGTGCCTCAGAAAGCACTAGCAAACAGGCTAGAAGGAGGTGTGGAGCAACAATGGGGAATTATCAAAACTGCCATCACAGAGGCAACAAGCCTTTGTGTGAAGCAACAAACAAATCAAAACGAAAGAAAAGCCACTATGGTTCTCAAGAGAGGTGGCTGTGAAAGTCAGGAAGAAAAAGATAGCATTCCGAAGTATAGGAAACACAGAAGGAGCAGGACAGAGAGCTGTACCAGTAAGGCAGAAAGAAGCAGGAGGGAAGTCAGAATAGCAAAGGCCCAAACTGAGGAAAAGATAGCCAACTCAGTTAAGAAGGGGGATAAACCTTTATAGGTACATCAGCCGAGAAAGACAAAGGAGAGGATAGTGAGGCTGAATAGATTGAACGTGGTGGGCAGAGGGGACAGTGAAAAGCAGGAATACTGGAACGAATATTTCTGCTCAGTATTCACAAAAGAGGAGGGGAAGTGCCTATCCAATTAACAGAAGATTCTTGATAGGGGGTCAATCCCAGTCCTTTCACAGAAGAAAAGGTCTCTGCAAGAACCCTAAACTCAAGGTGGACAAAGCAATGGGTCCTGATGGAATTCACCCCAGAATTCTCTAAAAGAATTAAGGAAGGAACTAGTGAAACCACTGCATTACTCTTTTAATAAATCATGGAGGATGGTATGGTACCCGAGACTGGAGGAAGGCGGATGTGATTCCCCTTCACAAAAGTGGGACCAAGACAGAGGCAGGAAACTACAGACCTGTCAGTCTGACCTCTGTGGTAGGGAAAGCGATGGAGTCACTTGAAGGAAAGAATAATTGAGTACCTAGAGGTCAGTGGAGCACAGGATCCAAGGCAGCATGGGTTCACAGCGGAAGGTCGTGTCAGACTAATCTAATAGATTTTGACTGGGTGACCAAAGTAGTAGACCAGGGAGGGCTGTGACATGGCCTACCTAGACTTTAGCAAGGCATTTACACAGTCCCCACAAAAGATTATTAGTCAAATTAACCAGCCTGGGAGTGGTCCCAGGGTGGTAGCCTGGGAAAACATTGGCTGGACAACAGGACACAGAAGGTAATTGTAAATGGAGTCCACTCTGAAGAAAGGGTGGTTACCAGTGGGACCGTGAGGTTCAGTATTGGGTCCAGTCCTTTTAATGTCTTCATCAGTGACATTGCAGAGGGACTGGAAGGAAAAGGCTTTTTGCAGATGACACAAAAGATCTGCAACAGGGTTGATAACAAGGAGGCGGAAAGGATGAAAAGGACTTGGCAAGGTTGGAGGAATGGTCAGACGTATGGCAGCTAGGATCCACTGCAAAAGTGCAAAATAATGCACCTGGGAAACAAGAACCCAGGGAAGAATACTACAATGGGTGGGGAGGTAGTAACAACAACAAAACAGGAAAGGACCTGGGGGTAATCATATCAGATGACCTTAAGGTTAGCAAGCAATGGAGAAGGCAGTAGGGAGGGCAGGGTATACTGGGATGTATAGGAGAGGCATCAGCAGCAGAAAACAGGAAGTTGTTATCCTCTGTACAGACAGTTGGTGAGACCCCATCTGAATACTGTGTCAGTTCTGGAGACCCCATCTCCCAAGAGATACAGACAGGATAGAGGCAGTCAGAGGAGGGCAACTAAAATGGTGCAGGGTCTGCAAGAGAAGCCGTATGAGGAGAGACTAAAGGAGCTTATATGTATACCCTTGAGGAAAGAAGGAGAGGGGACATGATAGAAACTTTCAAGTACCTCAAGGAATCAACAAAGTCCAAGAGGGTAGCATCTTTCAGAAAAGAGACTTGCAAGAACAAGGGGACACAATTTAAAGATAGAAGGAGGGCGGTTCAGGGCAATGTGAGGAAGTATTATTTCACAGAGAGGTAGTGGATGCATGGAACAGCCTTCCTGAGAAGTTGTGGGGTCTAAAACTGTGGGAGAATTCAAGAATGCTCGGACAGACATAAGGCAATTCTTGTGAGGGCAGGAAGATATAGGCTGTTGGTTAACTAGGATCTGCGGCCTATCCTGTAGGTAGGGAAATGGGCAGACTAGATGGGCCTAGCGGTCCTTATCTGCCGTCAAAGTCTATGTTTCTATGTTTCTATGTTTCTCTTATAAATACACTGGTGTAATACATGTACTGTATTATTTCCGGAATCTCAGCGTCGGTATTTAGGTCTGCACTGTGGAACAACGCTTCCTGTTATAAATACACTGGTGTAATACATGTACTGTATTGTTCCTGGACTCTCAACATCAGTATGTATGACTGCACTGTGGAACAACGCTTCCTGTTATAAATACACTGGTGTAATACATGTACTGTATTGTTCCTGGAATCTCAGTGTCGGTATGTATGACTGCACAGTGGAACAACGCTTCCTGTTATAAATACACTGGTGTAATACATGTACTGTATTCTTCCTGGATTCTCAGCATCAGTATTTATGACTGCACTGTGGAACAATGCTTCCTGTTATAAATATACTGGTGTAATACATGTACTGTATTCTTCCTGGAATCTCAGCGTTGGTATTTATGACTGCACTGTGTAAAAATGCTTTCTGTTATAAATACACTGGTGTAATACACGTACTGTATTGTTCCTGGAATCTCAGTGTCGGTATGTATGACTGCACCGTGGAACAACGCTTCCTGTTATAAATACACTGGTGTAATACATGTACTGTATTGTTCCTGGAATCCTCAGCTCGGTATTTATGACTGCACTGTGGAACAACGCCTGTTATAAATACACTGGTGTAATACATGTACTGTATTGTTCCTGGAATCTCAGCGCCGGTATTTATGACTGCAGTGTGGAACAACGCTTCCTGTTATAAATACACTGGTGTAATACATGTACTGTATTGTTCCTGGAATCTCAGCGTCGGTATTTATGACTGCACTGTAGAACAACGCTTACTGTTATAAATACACTGGTGTAATACATGTACTGTATTGTTCTGGAATCTCGGCATCGGTAGGTATGACTGCACTGTGGAACAATGCTTCCTGTTGTAAATACACTGGTGTAATACATGTACTGTATTGTTCTGGAATCTCAGTGTCGGTAGGTATGACTGCACTGTGGAACGCCACTTCCTGTTATAAATACACTGGTGTAATACATGTACTGTATTGTTCCTGGAATCTCAGTGTCGGTATGTATGACTGCACAGTGGAACAACGCTTCCTGTTATAAATACACTGGTGTAATACATGTACTGTATTCTTTCCGGAATCTCAGCGTCGGTATTTATGACTGCACTGTGGAACAACGCTTCCTGTTATAAATATACTGGTGTAATACATGCACTGTATTCTTCCCGGAATCTCAGCGTTGGTATTTATGACTGCACTGTGGAACAACGCTTCCTGTTATAAATATACTGGTGTAATACATGTACTGTATTCTTCCTGGAATCTCAGCGTCGGTATTTATGACTGCACTGTGTAAAAATGCTTCCTGTTATAAATACACTGGTGTAATACATGTACTGTATTGTTCCTGGAATCTCAGTGTCGGTATGTATGACCGCACTGTGGAATAACGCTTCCTGTTATAAATACACTGGTGTAATACATGTACTGTATTGTTCCTGGAATCTCAGCGTCGGTATTTATGACTGCACTGTAGAACAACGCTTACTGTTATAAATACACTGGTGTAATACATGTACTGTATTGTTCTAGAATCTCGGCATCGGTATGTATGACTGCACTGTGGAACAATGCTTCCTGTTGTAAATACACTGGTGTAATACATGTACTGTATTGTTCTGGAATCTCAGTGTCGGTAAGTATGACTGCACTGTGGAACGCCGCTTCCTGTTATAAATATACTGGTGTAATATATGTACTGTATTGTTCCTAGAATCTCAGCGTCGGTATTTATGACTGCACTGTGAACAATGCTTCCTGTTATAAATACACTGGTGTAATACATGTACTGTATTGTTCCTGGAATCTCAGCGTCTGGTATTTATGACTGCACCTTTGAACAATGCTTCCTGTTATAAATACACTGGTGTAATACGTGTACTGTATTCTTCCTATAATCTCAGTGTCGGTATTTATGACTGCACTGTGGAACGCCGCTGCTGGTTATAAATACACTGGTGTAATACATGTACTGTATTGTTCCTGGAATCTCAGTGTTGGTATTCATGACTGCACTGTGGAACAATGCTTCCTGTTATAAATACACTGATGTAATACATGTACTGCATTATTTCCGGAATTCCAACGTCGGTATTTAGGTCTGCACTGTGAAACAACGCTTCCTGTTATAAATACACTGGTGTAATACATGTACTGTATTGTTCCTGGAATCTCAGCGTCGGTATTTATGACTGCACTGTGGAACAACGCTTCCTGTTATAAATACACTGGTGTAATACATGTACTGTATTGTTCCTGGAATCTCAGTGTCGGTATGTATGACCACACTGTGGAACAACATCTCTATGCATTAATGTGTACTTGTCTCTGAACCCTTTGACAATAGCACACACCAAAAGGATTCTTTGTGAAATAAAAAGTAAACTAAAGTCTTCTTCAGGGATGCTAAAAGTTTGCTCTGACTGTAAATTGAGGTTATGTTTCTGTACAATGCCTTTGAGTCTTATGATTCCCCTATGTTCCCATTTGTTTTTGATGTACATTTCTTTGTCTTGACAAAAAGTGGGTTTCCACCATAATAGCTGCATCCTGGAAGTTCATTCCAGGTAAGTTGAACCATTTCGTTATGTGCTTTTGAGTGTAAGATGCCATTTTTTTTTTTTGTTACTGGGGTCTACAGGGTACCTAACAGCGAGCCTTGACCAGCCAGGCATTCAGATTCTATCTTTATCCTTTTAGGCTATTAATATGATTGAAGCTGGCATACATCCATTTTAAAAACTGCATGGCTCTGCATCCAAGGAGTAACGTACAAGTCAGCGACTTTCAATCCTCTGTTCTCTTTAGACCTCACCATTTTATTACATGCTATTCTACATCTTTTGTTAGCACTGATAAAATGAAAAATAAAACTCTGAATGCTTACAAACCATTTGAGAATAAATATGTGATTCTTAGTAGTGAGTTCATTTATAGTTTCTTTGCAGCCCACAGACACAGAGGTAGTTTGTTCCACCTTACTAAGTCTCCTTGAATGCTATTTTTGAGTATACTTAGATTCTTTGAGGTACTTCTAGTAACTGTTTTAAATATTTTAACTCCCAAATAGCCCATATTTTCTTTGCCCCAAGCCATATGTAGTTTTGTGATATCATCTTTATTACATTTATTGGGTGGAAGGGAGGGTTTTGGCTTCATAGGGGACTGGGGCCTGACCTGGACAGATGCGAGCTTATATAAGGAGGATGGCCTGCATCTGTCCGAGAAGGGGACCTTGGCCCTAGGTGAGAAGTTGAAATGCTTCAGCTGCAAGCATTTAAACTGGCCTTGGGGGAGAGCCAGAAGGGCAGGAAGCTTAGGAATACCCCTCTCATGAGAACATGCAGGAACATAAGTTGCCAGCAGATACAGCTGGAAGCAGGTGGGGGGGCAGGTAGGCAAGAGTGTATAACAAGTGATACATGGGGGGGCACATAGGAAAGGAAACGGGGGTGGGGGAAGATTCTAGAGAGGGAGGACAGGAGCAGGGGAGGGAACACTGTAAAACATGGAAGGCCATGTTAACAAATAAGGAAATAAGGTTCCAGACCTGGAAGCCTAGTTGTCAGATGCAGACCTTGACATAGTAGCAATAACAGAGACGTGGTACTCTGCTAATCATGGCTGGGAAGTCAATGTACCAGGCTATACGTTGTTCAGGAGGGACAGGGAGGGTAAAAAGGATGGGGATAGGGTGGCCCTGTACATCAGAAATGGTTTAAAAGCTACAGAAGTTCAGGGAAGACAGGGGAGGCTGAGGCAATGTGGGTCACCATGGAGTCAAGGAATGGAACAGCAAAGCACACTGGGGTGATCTACAGACCATCAACACAGAGGGAGGAAGTAGATAGGGAACTAGTGGAGGACATACACAACATGGGAGGTAGAGGTGGAAGCCAGCTACTGGGGGATTTCAATGTGCCAGATGTGGATTGGACCACCCAGGTGGCTGCTTCAGCCATAAGCACAGCCATCCTGGAATCCCTGCAGGGGGTCGGACTCAGGCAGCTGGTGCATGAACCAACCAGGGACAAGTTGATTCTGGACCTGGTATGGACCAATGGGAACAGTGTCAAAGAAATACAGGTTGAAGGGCATCTGGAGACAAGTGACCACTGCATGGTGTGGTTCAGCATGGCAACATGGACTCAAGTATGCCACACAAGGGCAAAATAATTAGATTTTAGGAGTGCAGATTTCACTGAAATGGGTAGGTGTATACAAGCAGTCCTGGGGAAGGTAGAGGTAACAGAGGGGGTGGAGAAACAATGGGAGAAACTGAAAGGAGCCATAGTAGGGATAACAAACCAATGCATTAGGATAGTGGCCAAAGGGAAAAGAAGAAGAAAACCACTATGGTTCTTCAAAGAGGCAGTGGACAAAGTCAGGGCTAAAAGGCTGAGTTTCAGGAAATAAAAGGGGAGCCAAAGGGAGGAGGACAGGGAGGTGTACCTTGAATGTCTAAGGGAAACAGAGAAGGTTGTTAGGAGAGCTAAAGCACAGACAGGGGAGGGTTTAGTATGGTCTGTGGAAAAAGGAGACATGGCATTTTGTAGGTACATCAGCGAAAGAGGAAAAAACAGGGAAGGGGGGTTGTGAGGCTCAAAGGGGAGGAGGGAGAGTGTAAGGAGGGGGATCTGGACAAGGCAGAAATACTGAACAAATACTTCTACTCAGTATTCACTAGGGAGGGAGGAGGTCAAGGACCATAGATGGTTAGCAGAGGAAATAAGGGTGGAGAAGTGGACACCAGTCCATTCACAGTGGAGACAGTTCTGGAAGAACTTACAAAGCTGAAGGCAGATAAGGCCATGGGGCAGACGGCATCCACATGAGGATATTAAGGGAGCTGCAAAGAGAACAGTAGTGCCTCTGGCAGCCTTGTTCATGGAGTCACTCAACACGGGTGTGGTTCCAGAGGACTGAAGGAGGGCACATGTGGTCCCACTGCAAAAAGCGGCAGTAGGGAGGAGGCAAGGAACTACAGGCCAGTCAGCCTCATCTTAGTGGTGGGAAAGATCATTGAGACACTGCTGAAAGAAAGGATAGTGACACACCTGGAATCCAGGGTGCTCAGAATCTGAGACAACACTGATTCAGAGCAGGAAGGTAATGTCAAACAAATCTGATAGATTTTTGATTGGGTGACTAGGAAGTATATCAGGGAAGGGGCAGTAGATGTTGCTTACCTACATTTCAGCAAAGCCTTGGACACCATCCCACATAGAAGTCTGGTTAACAAGACGGGTAGTCTGGGCATGGGAGACAAGGTGGTGAACTGAGTTAGGAACTGGTTAACAGACAGGAGACAGAGGGTGGTGGTAAATGGGGTACAATCTGGGGAGGGGGGGTGACCAGTGGGGTATCGCAGAGATTAGTACTGTGATCAGTCCTGTTCAATGTCTTCATTTGTGGCATTGCAGAGGGGCTGAAAGGAAAGGAAAGGTCTGCTTGTTTACAGATGACACCAAGATCTGCAACAGGGTGGATACCCCAGAAGGGGTGCAGAAAATGAGGAGGCACCTGGGGAGGCTTGAAAGATGGTCGGAGATGTGGCAACTGAGGTTCAGTGCAAAAAGTGCAAAATAATGCACCTGGGTAGAGGGAACCCTGGGGAGAGCTACCGGTTTGGGGGGGGGGAGGAGCTGTCACCACGGAGGAAAGGGACCTAGGCGTTATCATCTCTGATGACCTTAAGGTATTGAAGCAGTGCCCAAAGGTGGCAGGGAGGGCCAGTGGAATGCTGGGGTGCATATGCAGGGGTATCACTAGCAGGAGGTGGGAGGTGGTGATGCCATTGTACAAAACATTGGTAAGGCCTCACCTGGAGTACTGCATGCAGTTCTGGAGACCACATCTGAGCAAAGACATCGATAAGGTGGAGACTATCCAGAGAAGGGCAACAAAGATAGTGCAGGGCTTGCACCACAAAACATATGAGGAGAGACTAAGGGACCTCAATATGTACTCACTGTAGGAGAGGAGAGAGAAGGGGGACATGACTGAAACATTCAAGTACCTTAAGGGCATAAACAAGGTGCAGGCAGGGGACCTTTTCCAGAGTGGATAAAGTACTAGAGCAAGGAGGCACAATATGAAATTGGAGGGGGGTAGATTAAGAGGTAATGTGAGGATGTTTTTCTACACAGAAAGGGTAGTTGATGCTTGGAATAGTCTGCCACAGGAGGCAGTGGGACAAGCACAGTGGAGGGGTTTAAGCATGCCTGGGATATGCACAAGGGAACCTTGAGCGGGAAGGGAGTGATGAAAAGCCATTGATCACATAGGGTCATAGAAACATAACCTAGAAACATTGAATTTGATGGATAAGCTGCAGATCCTAGTTAACCAACAGACTAGTTCTTCCTACCCCCCCCACTAGAATTGCCTTATGTCTGTCCTATGCATTCCTGAATTTCCCCACTGTTTCTGACTCCACTACCTCCTCAGGAAGGTTGTTCCATGTATCCACAACCCTCTGCATGAAAAAAATACTTCCTCACATTACCTCTGAGCCATCCCTCCTCGATCTTCAAATTATGCCCACTTGTTCTTGCACATCTCTTTTTCTGAAAGATGCTATAGTGTGTTCCAAATATACTGACCACGGTTAAATCAGGCAATCGGATAATGTGGGCAAATAGTCAAATCCATTTGCCATTCCTAATTAACCCTAATTATAACACCATTGTTTACATCGCATTATGTCTGCCTGCTATATCGGGCAGATGTAGTGCATTTTTCAGTCTGTACTGACAGTTTGTCACACCCAATTAGCTCATTAGCTCGATTTGTAATTGCTGATTTCCTGTAAACCGGTTTGATGGCTCAATAAAAGAGGTGCTAGCTGATTGCAGTGCTCTGTTTGTTCCTGCATCTCCTGTAACAATGGCCAGCAAACAGAAAGCGATGTCCCTCTGCCAAAAAATCGATGTCCTCAAGCTGATCGATGAAATGCCTACGATGAGCCAGAGGGATCTGGCTCAGCACTTCAAACTTTCATGTACGCTGTGGCAAACGATAACAGTTTGAAGTAAAATTATTAAAATTAAGTAAAATTAGTCACTGAAATAAAGCTATGGCACAGTTACTTTACGTCAGTGTTATAATTAAAATTTGCATCCATTTTTATCTAATTGAAGTGTGGCTACAGGAACTTAAACCATGATTGAAAATAGCTTTTGATTACATCCGACCATCTCTCTATACTGGCATAATTACAAAGCACACATGTGCCTGGTATAGGCAGGCCATTGTACCCTCTTGGACTTTGTTGATTCCTTTGAGGTACTTGAAAGATTCTATCATGCTCCTCCCCCTCTCCTTGAGGGTATACATACAGTATTAAGGTCCTTTAATCTCTCTTCATATGTCTTCTGGTGCAGACCCTGCACCATTTTAGTTGCCCTCCTCTGGACAGCTGCCATCCTGCCTATGTCCTTGTGGAGATGGGGTCTACAGAACTGCACAGTACTCCAGTTGGGGTCTCACCAACTGTCTGTACAGAGGGATAACAACTTCCTGTTTTCTACTGGTGATGCCTCTCCCTATGCATCCCAGTATCCCGCCAGCCCTCCTTACTGCCTCCTCACATTGCTTGCCCACCTTAAGGCCATCTGATATGACTCCCCCAAGTCCCTTTCCATTTTTGTTGTTGTTAGTATCTCACCCACCCCATTGTGTACTCTTCCCCTGGGTTTTTGTTTCCCAGGTGCATTACTTTGCACTTCTTTGCATTGAATCTAAGCTGCCATATATTTGACCATTCCTCCAACGTTGCCAGTCCATTTGCATCCTTTCCACCCACCTTCTGCATCGACCTTGTTGCAGATCTTTGTGTCATCTGCAAGAGACATACTTTTCCTTCCAGTTCATCTGCAGTGCCACTTATAAAGACATTAAAGAGGTAAAGAGGACTGGACCCAATACTGAACCCTGCAGTACCCTACTAGTAACCCCTCTTTCTTCTGAGTGGACTCCGTTTGCTATTACTCTCTGTGTCCTGTTCTCCAGCCAATTTTTTACCCAGGCTACCACCTTGGGGCCCACTCCAAGTCTGGGTAACTTGTATGGTCAGTGGCCACATACAATGTATAGGGCCTACGGGCAGACTGGATGGGCCTGGTGGTTCTTATCTGCTGACAATTTCTGTGTTTCTAGTGGTAAGAAAAAGGATTTTTTTTATTGTTTACATTGTAGCCTGAAATCTTACCAAATTCCCTTAAAGAGCTGGTGACACGTTTTGGAGAACTTTACCAAAACATAATAATTAGGCACTGTCCAGCTTGTATTTCCCATTAGTTCTGTATTCCTTCTCTCCATTATTTAGTAGTGAGGTCATGTGCATGAAAACAGGATCTTTGCTCCTGAGGAGTTCATTTATCCCTGCTGTTTCTCCTACCTGAAGTCATAGAGCACTGCTGTGACCTCACAGTTTCTAACGGCAACAGATTGTGATGTCACAACAGAGGACTATGACTTTTAAAGTATTTTATTTATTTATTTGCTTTTGGTAACGGGTAAGTGCACTAGACAAGATTGCCTATTTTCAGGCATGAAACGGAGATTACAGTTCAGACAAGTTACAAACAACAGTACAGGAGGAGCTAATACAATGCAATACATAAAGAGATCAACACCTTTACATGACAGTGGAATTACTTAGCTCCTAAGTGATGGCACACATAGCATGAGCATTACGGTACAAAAGAGATAAAACAGTTTGCAGAGGTCAGTAACGTAAGTGCATAACAGCAGTGCTGGTGGCATGTGAGGAGAGTATGGAGGGAAGGGGACAGTAGTGCAACGACAAGTAAAGAGGTATGTCTGTGAGCTAGAGCAAGTAAAGAGGTGTAATACATGAACTAAAGACATTTACATGGTCTAGGAGGTGAGGTAATTAAAGAGTGCATGCTTGAAGGCAGGGTAAGAACTGAGCTTCAAGGAAAATGGAATGGAGTTCAGAATTTGGGAGCAAGTAAGCTATAGAGGCAGATAAACTCAAAATAAACTCTAGGGCACAATGCTCATATTTTGTTATACACATTTCTTTAGTAATAAATTATGGGAGAGAAATATATAAATATAAATGAATGCAAGCAGAATTGTACAATTCTACCTAATTATGTTTTTTAAAGGTTTTTTTTGAGGTGTCAGTAGCTCTTTAGGATAGACAATATTTTTGGCACTGAGTATTGGTGTCAGACACAGAAATCAAGATATCATCTGTGTACAACAAATTCAGATACTCTGTTCCATGCAAAGTAATCTCTTTCATTTCTTGATGCCGAAAACCTTCTAACAAGAGGATCTATTGTTAAGTTAAACCATTGAGGGGAAAGCTGGCAGCCACATCTGTTTCCCCTTTTTAGCATAAAAAATTGAGAAATTATGCCATTCGTGATACTTCAGATGATGGATTGTTATATAAAACTTTAACCCAGTTTATAAATCCAACTGGGAATCCATTGGTCTTCAATTCATCAAATATATGTGGCCACAGTATATGATGATCAAGGCCCTTTCAGCATCAAGAGAGAACAGACCCATGTCACGTCCGCTACCCATCCAGGCTGGGGTGTCACAGTACTCCATCCTGCATCCCATCCTCTTCTCCATTTTCCTGAACAACCTCCCCTCTGCTTGTGCCAACCTGCATATCCACATGTAAGCACTATGTAGATAACACAGTTATTTATATCTCTGGTCCTTCAACTGCAGCAGTGGAAGGCTTGCTTCAGCAAGACTTCCACAACATCCTGCATTGGTTCCACTTCAACCAAATATGGGCCAACACTAAGAAAACAGTGTCATTGATCTTTGGTACCAGCCAGAAATTGACCAGGCTCTCCCCCTCCTTGTCTTATCCACTCCTCTTGAAGTGGTTTCTTCCTTCAAGTATCTCAATGTTTGGCTAGATACTAAACTTGACTTCTGTGTCCACATTGATGCCACCCACTCCAAGCTCCACCCCAAACTCAGTGCCTTATACTTCAATAAAGACTATTTGTCTCCTAAAGTCTGCCAGGAGCTTGTTACTAAACCGGTGCTTCTGGTTTTTGATTTTGTGGATGCAGTCTATGGGACCATCCTCTCCTCTTCCGTTGCCTGACTGGACCCCCGCTAATGCCCTTTGTCGCTTATCTACCCACTTCTTTCGCACTTACCACAGTTCCCTGTACTCCTCTCTATTCCATAGTTCCCCTGCCCTACTGTGCTTTTTTCATCTCTAAATTCTGGTTTGGTCCCTGCGCTCTTACCTGTCCTCACTCCTTTTCCCATTCTGTCTGTCTCATATTCCCTCCACTCTAGGGATCCTCACACTTTTGCCATTCCCCACCCTCATTCCTCTGCTGGGCAGTCACCCTACTCCTATCGCCTTCCCTCCCTCTGGAACCTGTACCATGCTTCTCTTAATCTTTCTCTCCTGTCTCCCTTGGCTCCATTTAAAACTCCTTCCTACTCCCATCTGCTCTAGTCATTCCTCTCTGATTCCTCCCATTGGAGACCCTACCATCCCCTGTTGTTGGGTCTTTTCCTAGGTTCTAACTCAGCCTGTTTCAGGCTCCTTCCTTTCTGCATACATACATATACAAATGAACATCGAAGAAGCCAGCGGAAGAAGGCCAGTTGGTCAATTTAGTCTGCTCATATTGCAGGGTCCACAGCTTGAACTACTATCCCTGCCCCTCCTCACTTCTCCCATCCTTCCTACCATGATCCTTACCTTCCCAATGCCTATCCCAGCCCCTCTTGAAGCTGCCTACTGTCTTCAACAAGATCACTGCATCTGGCAGTACATTCCAAGTGTCTACCACTCTCTGTGAAGTGCTTCCTGACCTCCCTCCTAAACCTCCCACTCCAGCTTAAGACTGTGCTCCCTCATGTTATGGTTGCCACTCAGCTTAAAGAGACCCTCCTTATCCACCTTATTTATCCCTTTCAAGTACTTAAAGGTTCCAATCATGTCCTCTCTCTCTCTCCTTTCCTCCAGGGAGTACATGTTCAGTGCCCTCAACCTCTCCTCATGTGTCTTACCATGTAGACCCACTATCATCTTCTTGTATGCCTTGTCATCTTTGTAGCCCTCCTCTGGACCTTCTCTAGCAGGTCAATGTCCTTTTTGAGGTGTGGGCATCAGTACTGAACTCCAGTACTCTAGGTGTGGCCTCACCAGTGACCTGTACAAGGTAGTATAACCTCCTCTCCTACTACTGATCCCCTAGCTATGCATTCCAGCATCTTGTTTGCCCTTGCTACTGCTTTCTTGCACTGCATGCAGTGCATCAGGTCACTAGTGAGCATCACTCCTGGCCCTTCTCCTCCTCTTCCTCTGATGCAGATACCTAGACTCCACCCAGGTAGTACTCCATCCAGGGATTCTTGGCTCCAGTGTGCATAACTTTGCATTTTGGCATTGAGGCCAAGTTGCCAGATTCAGACCACCTCCCAGCTTTTGCAGATCACCCTGTAGGTCCTGTATCTCTTCAGCTGTGTCTACACTCCCATGAGCTTGGTATCATCTGTGAATAGGCACATTTGCCCTTCATGCCATCCCCAATGTCATTGTTGAAGACATTGAACAACACCGACCCTGGCACTAAGCCCGTGGGACCTCACCGATGACCTCTCTGGTGCCAGATAACTCTCCCCCCTCCACAACCACCCTCTGGATTCTGTCCCTCAGTCAGTTTTCCACTCATCTGGATATCTTATCCCCAACCCCAAGATCCACCAACTTCCTGATCAATCTTTTGTGGGGCACAGAGTCAAATGCCTTGCAGAAATCCAGATAGAGGATGTCTACCACTTGTCCCCTGTCTACTGTCTTAGTGACCTAGTCAAAGAAGTCAATCAGATTCGTTTGACACAATCTCACCCCCCATGAATCCATGCTACCTCGCATCCTGGAGACCATGCTACTCTAGATATTCTACCAACCTTCCTTAAGTATGGTCTCCATGAGTTTGCACACAATTAAGGTCAGACCGACTGGTCTGTAATTCCCTGGGTCATCCTTGGGACCGCTTTTGTGGAGGGGCACTACATGTGCTGTTCTCCAGTCCTACAGTACCACGCTCAACTCCAGTGAACTATTAAATAAGCCTGCCAGTGGCTCTGCCAGCTCCTAAGCCAGTTCCCTTAGTACCCTTGGATGTTCTCTGTCGGGTCTGGTGATCTGTCCACCTTCAATGCTAGCAGCCCTCCTTCCTCTATCCTCCTTTATCGCTACATCTGTTTTCTCCCCCCCCCACTCCTCTTCTCCCTCATGAAGGCACTGCTCTGTCCTTCTCCCTTGTGAAGACAGAACAGAAATATTCATTTAGTATTTCTGCTTTCCCCCATTATCTTCCACCCACTCCTCCCCTTTCTTAAGCCTAACAATCCTGTCCTTCTTGTCCCTTTTCTCACTTATAAAGTGAAAGAAGGTCTTCTCCCCCTTCTCAGTTCCTTCAGTTATCTGCAGCTCCTTTTGTGCCTTAGCTTGCCGGACTTCCTTGCCTCACTAGCCAACCTTAGGTACTTTTCCCTATTCACCTCTCTCTCTCGGTCTTCCTGAATTTTCTATAAACTAACCTGTTTTTCCTTACTGCCTGGGCAACCCCAGAACTGAACCAGCTGGGCACTTTGGCCCTTGTGTTCTTCCCCCTGAGCCTAACACACTCCTCTGTGGCAACCAGTATTCCTTCCTTAATGATGAACCACATTTGATCCACCCCATATCTGCTCTGATGCCTCCTTAGCACTTCACCCATCTTTCGAAATCTGCCCTTTCAAAATCCAAGATTTTGGTCTGTTTTTCCTGCCCATACCTAACTGGAACCACACTGTGCAATGGTCACTGCCACCCAAGGACTTTCTGACTGTTATTTCCTGTACATGCTCCCCATTTGTGAGCACCATATCAAGAATTGCCTCTGCTCTTGTTGGTTCTGTGATGCTCTGAGTCAGGAACCCATTTTGCAGTCCTCCCAGGATCACCTGACTCCTAGCATCTTTTTTGTTTTGTTTGTTTCAGTTGTTTAAGCAGGAGTGACACACTAAGCTGAAAGCTTGTTTACAGGTGCGACCTGGGAGCACAGGGAAGTTAAGTGACTTGCTCAGGGTCACATAGTATGCAAGTGGGGGCTGTGGGATTCAAACCCAGGTCTCCATATTTGCAGCTCAGAGCCTTAAGCCACTTCGCTATACTGCCTCCCTCATGTTGTGGATGGTACACTCCAGTCCACCATGGGCAGATTGAAGTCCCTCACAATTACCACCTCTCCTTTCCCTGCAGCTTCCAATATTTATATATGAATGTACGAAATTGCCAGCAGATAAAGGCCTTATGGTCTATCATCTCATCGATTGTGCAGCTAGCAGCCCTTAAACTGCAGCTGCCCCTCCCTCCCCTCCCCGTCCAGTGACCTTCCCCCTTACCCTGTCCAATCCTCTTTTGAAGTAGCCCACTGTTCTACAGGATACCACTTCCTCTGGCAATGCGTTCTACCCAGACATCACCCTCTCTGTAAAAAAGTGCCTCCTCATTTCCCTCCTGAACCTTCCCCCTTCCAATCTCAGATCGTGCCCTTGAGTGTCCCTCCCCTTTCTTAATTTGAAAAGCCCCTCCATGCCTGTCTTGTTTATTCCCTTCATGTACTTGAAGTTTTTAATCATGTTCCCCATCCCTCTTCTACTCTTCCAGGGAGTACATGTTCAACTTCGTCAGCCTACTCTCATTTAAGTCTCCTAGCCCCTGGATCATTTTTGTTGCCCTGCACTGTGCCCTCTCCAGTAACCTTCTTCAGGTACGGTCACCAGAACTGCACGCAGTACTCCAGGTGTGGTCTAACCAGTGACCTGTATAGTGGCAGGATCACCTCCCCCCCCCCAGAAGATATGCCTCTGGCAGCAACCCAGCATCCTGTTGGCCTTTGCAGCTGCCTTTCTACACTGTGCTGAGTTGTTCATTGCTCCCGTTATGATCACCCCAGATCCTTCTCCTCTTCTGTCTTGGCTAGTTGAATCCCTCCTAGCTGGTAGCTCCTCCTTGGGTTTTGCACCAAAATGTAGCACCTGCATTTCCTGGCATTGAACCCAGCTGCCAAGTGTCTGACCAGTCCTCCAATTTTGCCAGATACTCTTGCAACCCTGCCACCCTTCTAAGTCATCCACTGTCTACTGCTCACATCTTGGTATGTCGTTTGCAAACAGACTGATCTTGCTGTTGATGCCTATTGAGATGTCTGCTATGAAGATTCTAAACAACACCAGCCCCAGTACAGAGCCCCATGACACCCTGCTTGTCACTGCCTTGGGAGATGACAGCTACCTTCCCACCACCACCCTCTGCTGTCTCCCTTGCAGCCAGTTCACTAATCATCCCACCATCTTTTTCCCCCACCACTGTGCCTTTCAGCTTACTTATTTGCAAGCCCAGTCCTCTGCTTCTTTCCATGTCCTGTTCGGGTGGTCTGTAAACCATCCCCAACCTCACCTACCAGCACCTACATGTAACCCCCCTGCCAAAATGGGGGCTTACCTGCCACCTTACAGCTCTTGTTCCTGCTCTCCTTAGCACCCCTGGTCCTGTTTCTGCCCTCTGGTGCCCCAGTAACCAGCCCTGTGTAAAACCAGCCCTGCGGGGCTCCAAAAGTTAAAACCACAATCACCCACTCAGCCATGCACTTCGGTGCAGCGGGGATCACGCAGGCATCATCGGCACCTTTGATCTTTTGGCCGCTCACATTATGGTCAATACGGAGAGAATTCTGTTGGTCCCGGGATCCCCATGTGGTAAATGGCACCTGGTGACCACGGACAGGGCCATGAGCACCACTTTCTTTAAAATTGAAAGAGATTGCCAGCCCAGTGGTGTTGAGGCACTGGATACCACACCTCGCGCTATGCCGGTGACCCGGGTTCCGGAACAGCCTTGAGCCACCGGGGGTCGGATGGGGGGAGGAGGATTGAGCATCCCAATGGATGCTCTCCTCCTGCTGGGGTGGGTTACTGGGTAGCATAAGCACCTGCCAGCTCCTCTGCCTGTGGAAGCACAGGCAGTAGGGACAGACGACTCTCCGGAGTCGGAGGAGTGCTGTCGGGTGCTTGACAATGGCATGCGTCAAGCCGTCATTCATCTGGATGAACATCCTCTGCACCGGTGTCCTCAGGAGATAGGGAGAAAATTGGGAAAAAATGTATACACCCCGGCCGTAATGAGCAATATGAAACCAGGGGGATCCCGGTGGCAGGATCTGGCGGATGGAGTAGGAGGGGGTACGAGGCACCCCTGAAGCCAAGGAGCTGGGCAAGTAAAAAAATAAAAATTAAAAGAGATCCAGAAGCTTTTTCAATCTGGGCTCATGAATTTTAATGAGCCATAGCCCCGATCGCTTTGAATATTCATGAGGGTCATGTTCTGCCCTCGGGGCAGCTTGTTCTCAGCTCCAGCGGAAAAAGAAAAAGAAAATGTTTAAAAATAATGTAACTGCATTGTGTGTTTGGGGAGATTGTTCTAAAAGGGGGGAAAGTAATAAAAAGTAAATAGATACTTTATTCTGGTTGCACCAGCAACTATGAGACTCAGAAAAACAGCCTGTCTGCTGCTGCATGCCAAGGAGCAAAAATATCGGCAGCAGCGACAGGAAAATGGACTGAGCAATCTGTTCACTCTGTGCAGTGATAGCAAGTACACAGCCAGGGCTAATGGACTGTGGGGCATTGGGGCAAATATTTTCCTCATTCTGGCTGCACCAGGACTTTGATTCGGGACTGTACCTATTCTGCTTAGGGACTATGTGTTAAGCAGCCATTGCAAGCAGTCAACTGTCAATTGGAAAGCCAGGATAACAAAACCAGGACTTGTGGGACATTAGCCAAAGCTCATGGGAAAATACCAAGTACTCATGGGGACTTGCAGGGACCTAATTTCAGGCGTCAAAACAGCAAACCAACAGTACAATGAGTGAGGTTCATGCATAATTCATTTTCTTGATTGACAGGTCCTCCAGCCAATCGTAGGCCGTTCACCCAAAAGCTTCAGCCAATCAGGAGTCAGAGACTGTGTTTTTCAGCCTTTTGCCAGATTCAAGCAGGAACCCCCATGGGGTGGGATCTCTGGCCCCCAGCCATGCAGCCAAGCCTGGAGAACCAGCTAATCCTCTCCATCCAGGAGGGGGTATTTGCCTTCTTAGCAGCAAAGTTAAGGTCATTTAGGTTCATACAGGTCCTGCTAGCCTGAGGGTTGCCAGAATGTCTCCCAGGTGCTAGCCCTCCCTTCCATGTTGGAGAAGACGTGGACCTGCAACCAGATGACATCAAGCCAGCTGTGAAAGATGAAATTTCACCCAGTTCTGAGAGAATGGAGGACATCAGGAATCTCGATTGCAGAAATTCTACCGTGAGGAGCCTGAGTGAGTGCTCTTGTACCCCCCCCCCGGTGCAAGAAAAAAGAAAAATCTTGCTAATTTAGGGCAGCCTTGCTCAAATAACTGTTCAACTGAAGATCATTCTTTGATGTGTAGCCAGCTCAGCTGCAAATAACCTTAGCCCAGTGTGGGTGGACCTCTATTAAATTGTTTCTGATGATTTGTGACTGTCCATTGGGTCTGCACCCTACTGCTGCATATAACCTTAGCCCAGTGGGGGTGGATCCCTATAGTAAAACTGCCTGCTGGCTGAGACTGTTCTGGGGGTACCCATAGTGAGCCCAGGACAGACTAGTAATGTGCTGATATGTATTTGTGCTAATTATCTGGTCAAGATGTCCCGTGGAGCCACCAGCCATAGCCACAATGCTACATTAATGGACTGAGACCCCGAAGTTAATTCAGACTGCCCTATATAACCTGGAAATGACAGTTTTTCACCTTGTCTAATGTAACCAGGGTGTCCCTCCTGGCTTCTGGTGGAAGGCGTTCCCCTTCTGCGACTGTGCCTGATTATGTCATGAAATATAAATGTGCTGGATGTGACAAATGTATAAATGTGCTGAATATTCAGGATTGCCAATCCAAGTTCCAACCAGCGTAACGGCTGGTTACCTCAACCTGAATTGCTCAGTCTGCTACCGCAGGCAACCCCTGCTCTACTGCTAACACCAGCAATCCCTGCACTTCTGCTAAGAGTTTGAATTTGTTGGTGTTAAACTGCTAAAGTTAATTCTTTCCGCTTCCATATCAAAGCCAGCCAACGCCACAGCTGCAAAGTCCACCAGGCCTGCAAACTATCCAGGACTTTGGTAACTGGGTACCCAGGGTAAAGTGTGAGATTGTGGGGTTTCATGCAAGTCTGGGAACTGGTACCAGTGGTGGGGGTTAATGCAATGTGTAACATATGATTATCAGTATGCAGCTAGATAGCCAGGGCTCTGGGTGTCATTTCCGTTAGGCTAATATGATTGTGATTTCTGCTTCACCAGTATCTACCCAGCTGGAGGGTTTTCACCAGCACAAACCAAATTCGAACCAATCTAACCAACCAATCAAATGTACATTTTGTAAATAATAATCATTGCATAACCTCTGCTCCTCCTGTTTCCCATTCCTAACTCCTATTTATTTATTTATTTAAATTTTGGTGACTGGTAGGCTCACTGAGTCGAATACAGGTCCTTTTTCTGGGGCGACCAAGGATTAGTTACAGATAAATAGAATTTACAGAGTACATTGTATTGTGGAGACACATAGAGTGGGATTTGTAGAGTGCAACAGACATTATTTGCAATCAAATGTTAGATACAAGATTTACAAGCAGACAAATACCGTTTTCCTTACATGTCATTATATACATCATTAGAGCACCTTCAAGTGTTGAGACCACGACTGACAATAAGACAATATAGGCATTGTTCCTTATACTACAATACATATAGCTTTATACATGGCAGTGGAGTATATCTTTGCAGCACATTCACAGCTGGCGAGGCTGAGTGGGCACACAAATTGCCATACTGGGATGTCATCGGAAGCAGTTACACTGCTTAAGTCCTAGTAGGTAGGTTTTTAGGCCTTTTTTGAAGCCTCCTAGAGAAGTACTTTCTGGTAGGGTGATTGGGAGAGCGTTCTTGTGGGGGGGGGGATGAGATTGGGAACGCCCTGGCCCCTTGGGCTGTTAGAGTCCTAGATTTTGTTAGGAGCTGTCTACTCGAGGACCTTAGATTTTGGCCATTTAGTTTGGGCATCAAGAGGTTTGCTAGACTCGGAGGGGCGTTAGGCTGCCTGAGCTTAAAAGCTAGGCAGAGAGATGAGTATTTTAGCCTGTCATCAAGGGTGGGCCAGGCTATGCTCCCAAATAAATATTGTTGTTACTGTTTTGCAAATATGTTGTCATGTGTATATTATTAGAGAGAGTCTTTAATTACAAAAATGTCTGAGATGTTGGGAAATGGTTATTGGGTCATGTGTTAGGGTGTCAAATGGTAATAGTGAGTGGTATGACATCCCAGGGGTTTGTACCAGGTAAAAGCTTGCTCACTCAAAAGTGAAACTCTGGGTGGAGGCAATGCACATTATGAAACCTTATGGAAAAGAACCAGTTTAAAGCAAGTTTGGGAACCCAGGCCCCTCAACCTTGTTTAAGCCAGGAAAGGTAGAAGTAGTAGCCCTTGGAGTAGCGCCGGCTAGGGGTTACATACATCTGCACTGCCATTCATTCTGCCTGCTTTTGTCTCTTTATTTGCACAACTAAGCCATGCATTGTACCTTTCTTTAGCCTTGTTTACTTCTGCCTCCTATCTTTCAACCACTTAGATACCCAGCTCACCAACTTTCCCCACTCCCCAGGCTGCTAAGTTTCTGTATCAACCTTCTGTGTGGTACAGTGTGGTACAGTGTTAAAGGCCTTATTGAAGTCCAGATAGGCCACATCCACTGCCCTCCTCCGATACACCTCCCTAGTTACCCAGTTAAAGAAATCTGTAAGATTTGTTTGACATGACTTCCCCCCCCCCCCCCGGTGAAGCCTTGCTTCCGTTGGTCCTGCAGCAATATGCCTCCAGGTACTCCATCAGTCTCTCCCTCAGCAGGGACTCCTTTAACTTCCCCACCACTGATGGGAGACTGACTGGACTGTAATTACTGGCCTCCTCCCTGCTGCTGCTCTTGTGCAGAGGGACCACATCAGCTCACCTCCATTTTTCGGGAACCTCCCTTGTCTCCAATGAGGTGCTAAATAGCATTGCCAGAGGAACATCCAGCACCATACTCCGTTCCTTAGGTACGCTTGGAAGGAGTCCCTCTGGACCCATTGTTGTGTTTTCCTTTAGGGCTTCTTACCCCTGTTGACTCTGTCTTCTGTAAATGGACTTGTGTCCACTCCCCTCTCTCCCTGGTGCTGTTAACGCATGTTGGCCCATCCCCCCACATTATTGATACATAGATGTTGTCGGCAGATAAGGGCCTTGTGGCCCATCCAGTCTGCCCTATCCGTCTTTCTAATGCTTAAGGTACCCTAGATGCTACAAGGCCCCCTTCGTCCTAGCTTGATAATTCCCATGTGCTTATCCCATGCATTCTTGAATCCCTGCACTGTGACCACCCCCACCACTTCCTGGGGGAGACTGTTCCATCTCTCCATCACCTTTTCAGTGAAGTAGAATTTCCTCAAGTTCCTTCTAGGTTTTCCACCTTTTAGTCTCCTGCAGTGCCCCCTTGTTCTGCTGTTTCCCTTCATGTGAAAGATGCTCCCCTCTGGTATCCTGTTGATCCTTAATATGGACATATGAAATGCCAGCAGAAACAGGCCTCACAGTCTATCGAGTCTGCCCATCGGTGCAGTGGTTGGCTTTCTGCTCGCGGCGCTGATGACCCGGGTTCAGGAACGGACTCGGTCGTCTAGGGCTGGCTGGGGAGAAGGATGGAGCATCCCGAGGACTGCTCTCCTTCTCTGGGGGACGGCTGGGGTAACGTCTGATTCTTGATGGACCCCTGGCTGAGGCTGGGGTACCACAGCAACCGGTGTTTGAGTGTTCTGGGGGGGTGGGGTGGATGCTGGACATCATTGCATGTTCCCACCCCCAGAAACCCCCCCCAAAAAAAATCCATGCCAGCTGCTAAAGGATGACGCTGCCCGGCACCTGGCCTGCATAGCTCTCTGCCCTCCACTCCACTCCACTCCACTCCACCGACTCATCCTGTCTCCACAAGGCACCACGGCAGGCTCTGAGCTCCATCCTGGGAAGCCAGGAGGCAATGTTGGCTCCACTGGCACCTTTCCCATTGTAGACGGGCAAGCCATGGTACTGTGGCCCGCTCTGAGGGCAAGCCAGGAAATACTGGTGGTAAATGAAGGCAGTCATTGAGAGCAAGGCAGACGACTGAGGGGCTGATAGGCAGAGCACCGGAATGGGAAAAAAGTACACTAAATAAAAAGATCTTAAAATTGGCATTGATAATGCTAATCAAGTCAAAAGGGATTTAAAAGCAGAAATGGAGGCAGTAAGACTCGATCTAAATAAACCTGAGCAACATCTGAGTGAACAGAATGAAACGATTTCTCAACTAAGCTCCATCACTTTGAAACAGAGCAAGCAGATTGAATATTTGCTGGGAAAAGTAGATGACCTGGAAAACAAGGGACGAAGGAATAATGTAAGAATAATTGGGGTGCCAGAGGGATGGGAAGGTAATAACATGATCAGTTCTCTGCAAACCTTCATCCCCGATCTCCTGAAATTTCAGTGGGCCTGGCCGCTGGAGATTGAGAGAGCCCACAGGGCTCTGGATCCCAAAGTCTCACAAAACAAACGTCCCCATCCTATTGTGGCCTGTTTTCTTAGGTTCTCTATAAAAGAAAACATTTTGAGAATTGCTAGAGAGAGGAAATCTTTACAATGTCAAGGATGCAAAATTTTACTGTTTCAGGATTTCTCCTCAGAGCTGGTGAATAGTAACTGGCGGGTTACAGTTGATGTAACATCGCTGTACACATGTATAGAACATCATTTGGGTTTGAGGGCTATTAAAGAAATGTTGGAAAACTCCAGTTTACAGTATCCAATAGAATTTATCTTATTATCTTTGGAATTTATCTTAAATTCAAATTGTTTTCTGTTTAAAGGATTTTTTCAGCAAATTAGGGTACAGTGATGGGTCCCGATTGCCCCCTCATACACCAGTCTTTTTATGGGTTGGTGGGAGGGAGAGGTTACATAATCCCAATGAGGAACCCTTACTATTCAAATGTGGTGTTTTAGGAGGTATATATATATATATATATATATATATATATATATATATATATTGTGTATTTTTTATGTTTTTTTATTTTATTGAAGTTTCGAATTACAATCCTTTGAGTCGAAGACTCTTTTGCAAAGGCTCCACGTCAATACAAAATGGACACAACACTTAAGACAATTTTGTACATAGCTCACTAAGCAGAACATCACATTAAGACAAATTATACATGGTTACATCGTACAGGATAATTTACAATGTTAGATTAGTATCACTGGGGTTGTTAAGGATCCTAAGTCGTCGAGGTGAAGTGAGACTGGTTACTGTTTCGGTAGGCCCACCCAGGCGTTGAGTCAGTGGTTTAAATCCCATCGGGTTAGTAGGCCTAGATTTGGGTCAAGAGAGACTCTTGTTTTCTATCGCATTCTGAAATTAGGGAGGGCTGCTCGTAACAGCCACATGACTCCGAGTCAAGGAGCAGTCTCTTAATGCCATTTTTAAATAGGCCAAGGCTAGGGGCCAGGGTGATGGAGGAGGGAAGGTCATTAAGCCAGCGGGGAGCACGGTAACAGAAGGACCTTTGTCCTAGTGAAGTCCTACAGTGGGGGACTAAGGGGGGTGCTATCCCGGTGTCTGGGGGTGCTCCTGTGGGGAAGGTTGGATGAGGAGGTGAAGGCCTGTGGGTGCAAGATCCAGATGGATCTTTTTGGCTTGGAGGCAGGTGTGGTACCTTAGTCTCCCTTCAAAGGTCAAAGCCAGTTTGCTCAGCTTATAGAGTTCGGTGACTTATGGGTTAATCTTACCACCGCTTGTGACTAGTCAGCAGGCTTTGTTGAGGGCTAGATAGATGCTGTTAAGGGCTGTGTGATCAGCCGTGCCGTATATTATTCTCCCATAATCGACCAGTGATAGGACTGAGCTGGTTTGCTGGCCGTGGGGCCTGGGGGAGGCAGTGTTGTGTCTGTAGAGAATCCCAAGCCGGGTGTTTACTGAGGAGGAGAGGTGGTTAATGTGTAAGTGGTAGGTGAGGGATGTGTCCAGTGTGATGCCTAGAGATTTCAAGTTAGGGACCTGTTCAATATGGATGCCCTGGGAATTTGAGATGGACATTACTGTTGGGGTTTTGGTGATGAGCAAAGATCATAGATTTAGTTTTGTTGTAGTTTAGTATTAATCGAAGATCGGTGAACCATAACTCAAGTTCTCTAAAGCAACTTTGCAGGGTATTTTGAAGAGAGTTTGGATTGGTATTTTTCCAGTACACTACAGCATCGTCTGCATAGAGCAACAGTTTACCACTGCAGGCCTTTGGGAAGGAGTTCAGAAAGAGGGTGAAAAGTGGGGGCCTAAAATAGACCCTTGAGGGACACCCAAGAACTGGTTGCTTGGCTGATAGGGTCTTGTTGATTTTGACTTGTGTTCTGCAGTGAGATAGTTTTTAAACCATGCGATTGCTTCAGGGGTGAGATAGAGGGAGGGGAGAGAGTGGATAAGTAGTGCGTGACTGACGGTGTCAAATGCTTTGGTCAGATCAACAAAGATTGCTCCTGCTATTGACCCCTGTTCCAGCGCCTCGTGTATGTAAGGGGTAAATTCGAGAAGGGCAGTGGTGGTGCTATGCCCTACTCTGAACCCGTGTTGTTCGGGGCAAAGCAGATTGTGTTTGGCCAGGTATTCGGTGAGCTGGTCTGACACGATTCTTTCAAGGACTTTTGGGGGGGTAGTGATGGGCCTATAATTATCAGGGTCGGTTGGATCACCCTTTTTTAGGATTGGCGTGATTATTCCTCTTTTCTAAAGCATAGGGAATTGACCTAGTTGTAGTGAGCAGTTTAATATTTTGGTGAGGTGAGGAAGGGTCTCGTCAAGAGTTAGACAGAGAATTTTAAGGTCAATGGTGGCTACTGTACCTCAAGTTGTGCAAGGCTTTGGATAGGTAATGTTTAGCTTTGTTACAGGAGATGATTCTCAGTCGGAAGGGCGGGAGAGTAGTAGTGGGGGAGATGTTGGAGGGGCCATTGGGGATAGGGTCAAAGAACTTTAGGGGTAGGATGTGGCTGAGATTGGAGAAGGAGTTGTTCAGGACATTGGATATAGTGGTAGGGTCATGGGAGAGGGCTCCATGGTCAAGTATTTGCGTTGGGTTTGGGGAGACAGTTTTCCCACAAAGCTCCTTGGCATTGCTCCAGAAGTTGTTCCCAGAGCCCCATGTGGCGGTGAGTGTTTGCTTATAGTAGTTTGACTTGGCTAGCCGAATAGCCCAGGTGCACTTGTTTCTTGCCTCTATAGAGCTGCTTGTCATGAGGAAGTTGAGAATGCAGCACCTTGTGCCAGAGGTTGTCTCTGTGGCGCATCTGTTCAAGTAGGGTCTGCAAGATCCACGTAGTGTCCCTGTTTTTTATAACCTGTTTTGAGAAAGGAGCAAATATGTCACAGGCAGTATTGAAAATTTTAATGAAGGAGGTTAGGGCAGCGTCAACTGACTGGGCAGAGTGAACAGGTGCCCAGTCGCAGGAGGAGAGATAGAGTTTAAGGCAAGAGAGGCTACCTTTTTTGAGGTGCCTTTGGATGGAGATTTTGGGATGGCTGGGAGTGATTTTATTCGACCAAAAGCATGAGACTGGAGAGTGGTCACTTAGCACGTCAGGGAGCACTTTAATATTGGAGAGGTGATTGGGACGGTTAGTAAAGATGAGGTCAATAAGGGTGGATGTCCCTGACCTGGGATCTTGCCTGGTGGGAGACTGGACAGCCTGGGTCAGGTCATAGGCACGTACTGCATCTTTAAATGGGGCAGATGCATGGTATAACCAGTTCACATTAAAGTCACCCATAATAGTCAGTTCGCTCCTGGGGGGGAGCTGGGTGATGCTGTCTAGGATAGAGTCAAAGTGCTTGCTTCTGGTTGGAGGGAGAGATGTAGACAGCCATACTGTATAGTGGTTTACCAGGGTGCCTAGGGTGGCTTGATCGTTATGGCTTGGGCCCCGTGTGCCGGCGAGGGCAGTGGGGCCAATAGGGGCTGCAAAAAAGTTCTGGCGTATATGGCACATCCACCACCCCTCTTGCCTGATCTATTCAGCTCTGAAGATGGCATAGTCATTTAGGGAGACAGATGCATCCAGGGTATTCTTGGAGAGCCAGGTTTCAGATAAGGCCAAGATGTCAGGGGAGTGTTGGGTGATCCAGCCTTGAAGCTGCGTGAGCTTCCTAGGTAGGCTGCAAATGTTAAGGGAGGCCAGTAGAAGTCCACGTTGCCCGCACCCCATGGGGACACTAGTCGATGCAGGTCCAGGATTGGGATGTATGTCACCTGAGATAAGAAGGAGGAGGAGGAGAGCATGGCAGAGAGCAACTTTCCGGAACAATTTGGAAAGAGTTATATGGAGGCGTGGATTAGTGGTAAATTTGTGGGGCTTGACTGGTATGGGGATGGTAAGGACTAGTTGGGCTAAAAGTGCTTGGGATAGGAGAGGATTGGGGCTATTTAGCATGTGATTTTTAGTGGGGGGTATAGCTTACGCCAGTAAGGACCCGCTTTTAGTTCTGCTTAGGCTAGAGGTATAATTGGTGCTGAGCTGAACTGGGGAGAGGAGGTCCAGTGATGTGACGGGTTGTATTTCTGGGGTACTGAGTGGTGAGGCAGATGTAAGGGGACCTGGATAGGATTTTGTCACAGGAGAGGAGGGTGGGAATGAGAAAAGGTTGTTATTAATAAGGTGGATTGGATTAGGGTCCAAAGGATGCATGCCATGCTGTCAGCTAGGAGCTTAAAAGTGAAAGAAGTGAGAGGAGCCCTCTAGTGTTTAGCTAATATAGGCTGCAGATGGGAAAGTGGCTGATTGGTTTTAGACAATCATGTGGTCAACAATATGTATAAAGCTAGGCGTCGACCAAGAGGGTGGTGGTGAGGCGGTTGGGAGCCAGTCTGCAGGCGCGGTGGGGATCAACTTCAGCTGCTACACAGTGAGAGCAGCAGAGGATCTTGCAGGCTCCAGGCATACCTATTCATGGCTACTGGAGAGGGAGAGCTGCTAAACAGACCCTCGCGACCTTCTTTCTGTGTCTTGGGCTGGCTGTGGGGGAGGGCTGAGAAAACAGACCCTCACGACCTCCGGCTCAGTCCCCAGCTGTGGACAAGGAACAGGGAGAGGAGAAATTATTTATACTAGCAGGCTCTAAGGACGTCACAATGCTGCATTGAATACGGAGCAGGCACTGCAATTCAGTTTACACTCCGGTTCCAGATATGCACACCGACCAGTATTCCAACAGTATTCCAATGCTAGCAGCAGGTAGCTTTACTTTAAAGTGTAGCAAGAGCTAAATTAATTAATTTAAACAGCAGCTGCAATCCAGCGCATTTAAAGACTTCTGATTCATGCAGATACAGCGACAGTCCCTCCTACGTAGTTTGGTAGGCTAATTTATTTAATTCTTTTTTTTGTAGTTTTTCAAATTCAGATTTGGCACCAAAAGCGAACAAAAGGACCGGGCAGAAGCTGAAGCTGTGTGCCCTGCTATTAATCAGCTCTGGTCAATAAACTATTTCCACTGGTGTGGGGACATGAATTAGATTTAGCCACTACCACAGAGACAGAGTTTTGAGCAGTTTCAGTTGTTTTCAGCAAATTCAGTCAATTTCAGCAACTTCAGCTGCTACACAGTGAGAGCAGCAGAGGATCTTACAGGCTCCGGGCATACCTATTCACGGCTACTGGAGAGGTAGGGCTGCTAAACAGACCCTCGTGACCTTCTTTCTGTGTCTTGGACTGGCTGTGGTGGAGGGCTGAGAAAACAGACCCTCACGACCTCTGGCTCGGTCCCCAGCTGTTCATGGCTACTGGAGACAGAGGGCTGCTAAACAGACCCTCGTGACCTTCTTTCTGTGTCTTGGCCTAGCTGTGGGGAGGTTGAAAAGCAGACCCTCCACGACCTCCGGCTCGGTCCCCAGCTGTTCACGATTACTGGAAAGGGAGGGCTGCTAAACAGACCCTCGTGACCTTCTTTCTGTGTCTTGGCCTAGCTGTGGGGGAGGGTTGAGAAAACAGACCCTCACGACCTCCGGCTCGGTCCCCAGCTGTTCACAGCTACTGGAGAGGGAGGGCTGCTAAACAGACCCTTGTGACCTTCTTTCTGCATCTTGGGCTGGCTTTGGGGGAGAGCTGAGAAAACAAACCCTCACGACCTCCGGCTCGGTCCCCAGCTGTGGACCATGATGATCTGCTGTTCATATGAGAAGGTTCCAAAGTGGACTTAGAATCCTTTGTAGTTTATTTGAATTCAAATGATCTAGGGTTGAAGTTTAGTGCCCAATATCATCAGAAACAAATAAATTATTTGGATCTTACTTTAATGAGTCAAGTTGGAAGCAGGATAAAAATGAGAGTGTTTAGAAAAGAAACAGCTGGGAATAGTGTCCTACACAGACACAGCTCGCATCCAAAACACACGATAGAAGCATTACCATATGGGCAGTTAATTGGCTTAAAATAAATTGTACAGAGTCTCAAGATTTTGAGGAATCAAAGGATGACTTATTTGACAGGTTGAGATCTAGAGATTATTCTGAAAATGTTTTAAATAAGGCATTGGACAAGGTCAAAATTAAATTAAGAAAGGAATTGCTACAATATAAAAGGAAAAGTCATAACCAGGAGAAAGTGTTTTTCAACTTTATATGGACCAGGCTGGAGTGGATATCGTGCCATAATTAAAAAACATTGGCATATTTTTTCTTTTTTGAAGTTCAGTTTTAACAAATATAAAGGGATGGGAAATATAATTTCTCTGGTACTCATACTGCACCAGACTATTACCCATTAAATTTGTTGACATCATAACCTCCTACTCTACACTATTCTAAGGGACATGATCCAGGCTTTTTAATCTACAACTTGCCTTACTAATATTTATTCTTTTATTCTATATGTTTTTGATCTTTATTTATGATCCTTCTAATATGTTTGCTAGGAAGGGCTGCCATATTCCCTCAAATTCCTCCTCTCGACCTTCCTTAATGAATTGTATTCTTTCCATATTAATTGCTCCCACCATATAATTTAACCAACTTTTAAAAGTTGGGGGTTAGAATCTTTCCATTTGTTGATATACATTTTTGCAGTCGTCATAGCTATTGATACGAACACTTGTTGTGGCTGTTCAATCTTATTATTATGTTCCATTATTCCAAACATAGTAAACAAGATTTTGAATGAACTTTGTTTATTTATCACTTTCTTTATTAATTCATAAATTTTAGTCCAAAAAGTTGTTAGATAGGGGCAACTGTGAATTAAGTGTATCAATGTGCCCGATGTGGTGCTACATCTTGGGCATTTTTCATTTATTTCTTTATTCATTTTATGCAGTTTATACGGTGTAAGGTACATTCTTTGTATAATATTATATAGAATTTGTCTTAAGTTAGTTGCTTTTATGTTTACGAATGTTGATGCCAAGATCTCTTGCCAAATATACTAACATACTAACATACTATTTGCCAGCAGATTAGGCCTTATGGTCTATCGAGTCTGCTCGAACCTTAGATCCTTAGTTGGGTGCCAAGACCCTTCCATCCCTTGTGCTCCAGAAACCCCTATCATCCATCCCCACCTCCCCTGGGACAGGCCATCATCTGATACATCCACTTTCTGTGTCTGTCCCACCCTCTCTTGAAGCCCTCCACTGTGGATCTCTGAACCAGCTCACCAGGCAGTGCATTCCAAGGGTCCACCACCCTCTCAGTGAAAAACCTCCTCCTCTTTCCCCTCACCCTTCCACCTTCCAACTTCAAACCATGCCCTCTGGTGATACCTCCCTGCTTTAGTCTAAAGATCCCCTCCATGTTTACCATATTTATTCCCTTGAGGTACTTGAAGACCTCAATCATGTCCCCTCTCTCCTCTCCTCCAATGAAAACAGGCAGAGCTCCTCAAGTCTGTCCTCATCGTCAAATCCCTAGCCCTCGTATCATCTTTGTTGCCCTCCTCTGTACCCTCCAGGAGCTGTATGTCCCTCTTCAAGTGTGGTCTCCAGTACTGTACACAGTACTCAAGGGTGTGGTCTAACCAGTCCATTGTACAGTGGCAGGAATCCCATCCTTGCCCCTAGAAGTGATCCCCGTCGATGCATCCCAACATCCTGTTTGCCTTGCTAGCTCTCCTGCACTGCTCAGAGTTATTCATACATGCATCCACCATGACCCCTAGGTCTTTTTCCCTATTGAGGCCTCCAGCGCCTCCTCTCCCAGGGTGTACCTGTGTTTAGGGTTTCCCCGACCAAGATGCAACACCTTGCACTTGGTGATATTGAAATTTAGTTTCCAAGTGTGAGCCCAGCTTTCCAGGGTGTCCAGGTCCCCTTGCAGGGCCAACCTTCCCTCTTCTCCCTCAACTACTGCTCCCATCTTGGAGTCATCCGTGAAGAGACTCATTTCACACCCTATACCCTCCCTGATGTCCGATATGTATGCATCAAACAGGATGGACCCAGGACCAAGCCTCTGGCACTCCCACTACCAACCTCTCTAGGGTTCGAGAGCTCCCCACAGACCACTACTCTCTGGGTGCATCCAGCTAGCCAGTTTTCAATCCATCTGACCATCAAAGGGCCTACTCCTAACCCCACCAGTTTCTCCACCAGACCATTGTGGGGACAGAGTCAAAGCCTTGCTGAAGTCCAAGAATAATAAATCCACAGGCTTTCCCTGTCCAGTTCTGATGTTACCCATTCGTAGAACTCCACAAGGTTGGTTTGACATGATCTATCTGGCACAAACCCATGTTGCTGACTATCCAGACCCCCACCTCCTCCAAGTACACCCCAATCGTTCCTTTAGTATACTCTCCATTAATTTTCCCACCGAGGTCAAACTGATGGGTCTATAGTTACCGGTACTTCCCTCGACCCCCTTTATGGATAGGAACCATGTGCCTCTGGCAATCCTAGGTACCCTCCCTGTCTCAAGTGACCTGTTGAAGAGTTCCACCAGGGGTGCAGCCAGTATGTCCGCCAATTCCCATAGTACTCTCAGATGAATGCCATCCGGCCCAGGAGATTTGTCTTTCTTTAGGACCTTGAGGGCTAACCACACCCTTTTGGCGGAGATAGCATCATCCGTCCCCTCCACCTTACTGGCCTTTTTATCCTTACCCAGATGTGACACCCCTGGGGTACCTCTCCCTCCCTCTTGCTCCATTTCTGTTGCTCCCTGATCCCACTTACTGCCGCTTCTATCCCTTCATGCCTTGCTTTATAGATATCCCATTCCCTCCCTAGTGAACACAGAGGCAAAGTACTCGTTAAATACCTCTGCCTGGTCCCTCACCTCTTCCACCCACCCTCCTTCTGATCTCAATCTGCTGAGATGGCCCTTAGTTTTCTCCGCTCCCCAATGTACGGAAGAACCCTTTTCCCCTCCATGTATCCTCTGTGCCAGCCGCTGCTCTTTATTGGACTTTACTCCCCTCACCATACGGGTGACTTTTCTAGATGCAAGCTGGTACATTTCCTTATCCTTATCCCCTCTTGTCGTTTTACATTTTTTGTAGGCCGCCTTCTTTTCTCTGACTGCTACCTGTACCTCACTGGACCACCAGCATGGTTTATGTGACCTTGCTCCCTTACATTTCAACTTAGCGCAGATCCTGACTGCCTCATGAAGTCCCCGTTTTATGACCTCCCATCTCCTCTCCACACTTGTCATTGATGTAATCCCCTTCAAGTGATCCTTGGGAATATTTCCATGCCCATAAAGTCTGCCCCCCTGAAGTCACTGCCAGTGTTCTGGATCTCCCCATGTTCATTTGAAACCAGACAGTATTGTGGTCGCTCCCAGTCAGGGGGTCCTGTACAACCATGTCCCTTACCAGATCCCCATCTGCCAGAACCACATCCAGGACATGCCCCTCCCTTGTGGGCTCCATCACATGCTGTGTTAAGAACACATCCTGGAAGCCATCCAGCAGCCTCTGCTCCTTGGCCACCTTAGAGGACATGGTTCCCAAGTTTGTACCTGGCATATTAAGGTCCCCCATCAACACCACTCCTTCCCCTTTTGGTCCACACTGGGCAATGATGTTGTCCAGCAAACCATCCTCTAGAACATCACTCATCCTGGGGGGCCTATGTACCACTCCGACATTGACCTTATCTCCTGCTGGGGATCATAAAGTGACCCATAAGGCCTCCACGTTTCCTCTGCCTCTTTCTACCCTAGCAATTTCAATGTCATCTCTGTGTTGCCACTCACCTCTGCCCTCCTTTCTGTCCTTCCCTAAGCAAGTGTGCCTGTCGTTTAGGTCCCAGCCATGGTTTTTGTTGGCCGTCTCCGTGACCGCCGCCACATCCACCCCCCTCGAACAGCATGGTCTGGAACTCTGGCAACTTGTTTCCCAAGTACCTGGCATTTAGTAACACCAACCCCACCCCTTATCCTCATCCTCTTTGTTGAAACCCCACAGATTCCTTATACTTCATCCTCCTCTGCTCCTCCTGAAACCTCCACCCCAGTCTGTTCCCCCTCCCCTTGGGCTAGAGGCTACTCCCTCATCTGGAGGAGAGGCTTCTGGTCAGCACCTCACTTATCCCTTCCCCTCACAGTTTAAACCCCACCTTTCTTGAATGTAGTCAGCCATCCCTGTTTAGGACTTCCTCCCTAATGGGGCAAGATGAAGCCTGTCCTTGGCATATAGTCCCTTACCCTCCCAAACTCCATTCAGTTCCCTAACACCCCAACCCTCTCTTCACCCCACTTCCTGAGCCAGTCATTAACCTCTGTGAAGCTTCATTTTTTCTCCACTGAGGCCTTTGGTACTGGCAATATCTCCGAAATCTTGCATCCATTATCGACAGACTCTGGCAAGTTCTTGGAACCTTGCTTGGATTTCCAAAACGCTATTTCCCTCTAGATCATTAGTTCCCAAATGCACCAGGAAATCCTGTTTCCCTCCACAATCCTAACCATTTCATACCCATGAACTTTGCTCTGTGCACTGTCAGCCCAGAGATACTCACTACTTTCACCTGGCTATGGCATCCACCCCCTGTCCTCCACTGGATACCCTAATCATCGAGTCTCCAATAACAGAACCTTAACACCACCATCATCCTTATGGTTACCTCCACTATGCCCTCTCAGCCCCCTTCCCCCTTTATTCCATAATCTCAATTCCATGGGAGTATTCCTGCCTTATTAGAGACCCCTTGTCACCCTCCCTTTCTGCCTCCCTTGCTTTTTGCCCACTTAACTCAAACCTCCTCTGAATAGGTGTCCTTTAACCCTCTCTTATCCGAACCATTTATCCTGGCCTGATGGTTTCCTTCCCCACACAGCCATCCTCCCCTTGTGTAGTACCCCTGCCTCCAGAGGCTCTCTGTGGGTTCCCTTTAGCTAGGGCCCCATCCTTGGTACTGCCCCCTGCCCAGAGGCTCCTCTCCCTCCTTGTCTCCCAGTTTCTCTCCAATCATGCTCTCCTCCCTCATGTCTGGAATATGTTGCATCTCCCCATTTGCTTAACATATAAGTTTCCTTCCTCCTCTGGGACTATTACTATCCTTTCCATAGCAGTCTGTGATGCCCTATGGGTATCCGACTCCTGCCCGCCCCTCTGTACAAGTTCCTCATTTCACCAACCCCTTCCTCCCCTCTGAGGTTGTAGTAGCTCAAATTTATCTATGTCAGCCTCCATCAAGTAACCTGAGTTCCCCCTGACTGCACCTCTAAACTGCCCCTCTTCTTCCCCTCTTGCTCTGTTCATCTTAGGAGCTCCCTTCCCTGATCTGCTGTTTTAGGCTTCCACACAACAGCCCCTTCTGACTCTTCCCCTCCACTATCTTTGTATTCAGAATGTTCACCCACGTCGCTTTCCTTAGCATCAACTTCCCTGTCTAGGGTCCTCTGTCCCAATATCCCCCTCCTGCTTGCTGTAACATAACGTCCTGTAATTTCAGAGTGTTGCCCCAGCCTCCCTCAGCCCCACCCTTCTGCTGCCCATATCCACACCCCTTATCCTTGGACACCCCCAGCTCCCTAGCTTCTCCTTAACCAATACCTCACTCCTGAATACAGATAGCTGTCTACAGGTGGTAGCCTCCTCCCTCCCTCCTCTCTCCAGGCCCAATTTAGGATTATTGCCATCCCACAGCCTGTGCAGCCTACAACCCTTCCGAAGATACCTGCCATGGTGGAATGCCCACCCTGTTTATCCCCTCTGTTTATAATGGCACCCCTTTTCTCAGTCCCTTTCCCTGGAATACAGTTTCTCTATACTGACTGTATTTATTCACAAACCCAATTTCAACCCCACCAATAAAGTTCCCAAGTCTCACAAACACATACAGTCCAGTGTGTGTTGGTCCCACTAACAGTGTGTGTATGCAGACATCAGGTACCATATGATGTCACAGGCCACCAGTTCCTGTTGCTTCAATTTCAGTCCCAAACAGAAATACTCAGCCCTTCAATCCCAACCCCAGTGGCTTTTCAGTATTTAAGAAAGCCTACAAAACAGGGTGGGTGGGAGGCTCTTACACCAAACAGGCAAACAACACATTTAAATTTCCTCAATTAACCCCTACCAAACAACTGCTCCAAGCATCCAAAGTTACAATATCACAGCCCAAGTAACAGTTTCTAGTTCAAGGTAATAATTTTTAACACATAGAACTAATTTCACTTACAAAACTATTTAAATATTTCAGTTAAAACAGAATATAACCCCAGACCTCTGTCCCCAGACCTGCTGCTTGGTTCCCAAGTGAACAATGAAGCAAAGGTAATTCCTGTTAAAGACAAGGTAATTGCAGCTAATGTCCCTCCACCTAACACCAGGCAAACAACACATTTAAATTTCCTCTAATTAACCCTGTAAACAACTGCTCCCAAGCCTCCAAAGTTACAATATCACAGCTAAGTATGAGTTCTAATTCAAGGTAATAATTTTAACACATAGAACTAATTTCACTTACAAAACTATTCAAATATTTCAGTTAAAACAGAATATAACCCCAGACCTCTGTCCTTACCAGCCTGCTGCTAAGGTTCCCAAGTGAACAATGAAGGCCAAGGTAATTCCTGTTAAGAACAAAGATTTAGTAGTTGCCGTATTGGTCCTTGCAAGAATAGATCCAGAAGCAAATGATTTGATACCTTTTAATGGACCAACACAAATGTAACAAGAACAAAGTGCTCTAGCTTTCGGACCAACCAGTCCTTCTTCAGAAGCTCATGGCAGTTGTTTAGAAAATACAATACTTATAACAGCTAGATAATGCAGAAAAACAGAAAAAATCCCCATTGGTTTAAAAATACTCATTTAAAAAAAACAGAAGATGATGTCAGAAGTTTAACAGTACAATACTGCCCTCAGTCCAGATGAACCTTGGGTTCAGATGTGTAGTGCAACACACATGCAAAGAATCCTACTGCACATAAATTTAATTGACATAAGATAACACTGCTGAAGCAGATAACTCCCAACAGTATTGTACTGTTAAACTTCTCTGACATCATCTTTTGGTTTTTTTTAAATGAGTATTTTTTAAACCAATGAGGGATTTTTCTATTTTTCTCACAAGATGCTGTTATAAGTATTGTATTTTCTAAACAGCACATGGCTTCTGAAGAAGGACGATTAATCAGCAAACACTATTATCTATATTAGTCCATTAAAAATATCATCATTACTTCGATCTATTAAAAAACAAAATGATGCAGCTAATGTCCCCTCCCTAACACCAGGCAAACAACACATTTAAATTTCCTCTAATTAACCCTGCCAAACAACTGCTCCAAGCCTCCAAAGTTACAATATCTCACAAGTAACAGTTCTAATTCAAGGTAATAATTTTTAACACATAGAACTAATTTCACTTACAAAACTATTCAAATATTTCAGTTAAAACAGAATATAACCCCAGACCTCTGTCCTTACCAGCCTCCTGCTTATGTTCCCAAGTGAACAATGAAAGACAAGGTATACAGTGGCGTGAAAAAGTATTTGCCCCCTTCCTGATTTTCTCTATTATTGCATATTTGTCACACTGGATGTTTTCAGGTCTTTAGACAAAATATAATATTAGATAAAGGGAACCTGAGTGGACAAATAACACTTTTTTTTTTACTTATTTCATTTATTTAATGAAAAAGTTAACCAACACCAACTGGCACTGTGTGAAAAAGTAATTGCCCCTAGTTAAATCAGCCCAATTAAAGGGATAATTAGAGTCAGCTGATTGAACACAGCCAGGCTTGATTACAGCTAGCCCTGCTCAATATAAACCTCACTTATTTTGGCCCTTACCATCAGAGTCACATTGCCAGCACAAAAGATTCAACAAGCACATTATGCCATGATCAAAGGAAGTTCCTGAAAGATCAGAAAAACATTTTGTTGCCCTCTATCAGTCTGAAGGGTTACAAAACTATTTCTAAGGCTCTGGGACTCCATCGAACCACAGTGAGAGCCATAATCTCCAAATGGAGAACACTTGGAACAGTAGTGACCCTTCCCAGGAGTGGGCGGCCTGCCAAAATTACTCCAAGGGGCGCAGTGTAAAATCATCCAAGAAGTCTCAAGGATCCTAAAACAACATCCAAAGAACTGCAGGCTTCTCTTGCCTCAGCTAAGGTCAGTGTTCATGACTCCACAATCAGAAGAGAGACTGAGGCAAAAATGGGCTTCATGTGAGAGTAGCAAGGCGGAAACCACTGCTAACCAAGAAGAACATAAATGCTCGTCTCTCATTTGCCAAGAAGCACCCTGGATGATCCACAAGCCTTTTGGGAAAATGTTCTATGGACAGATGAGTCAAAGTGGAACTTTTGGACAACATGGATCCCATAATGTCTCGCGTAAAAGCAAACACAGCATTCCACAGTAAGAACACCATACCAACAGTCAAACATGGTGGTGGTAGTGTGATGATGTGGGGACGCTTTGCTGCTAAGGACCTGGATGACTTGCCATAATTAAAGGAACCATAAGATTCTGCTCTGTACCAGAAAATTCTTAAGGAGAATGTCCAGTCATCCTTCCATCAGCTGAAGCTGAAGCGTAGTTGGGTCATGCAGCAAGACAATGATCCAAAACACAAAAGCAAGTCCACATCAGAATGGCTAAAAAGTAAAATTAAAGTTTTATAGTGGCCTAGTCAAAGTCCAGACTTAAACCCAATAGAGATGCTGTGGCAGGACCTAAAGCGAGCAGTTCATGCTAGAAAACCTACCAAATATTACTGAATTAAAGCAGTTCTACGAGGAAGAGTGGGTTAAAATTCCTCCACAGTGATGTGAAAAGACTGATATTGAATTATAGGAAGTGTTTGGTTGCAGTCATTGCAGCTAAATGTGGCGTAACCAGTTATTAAGTGTAAGGGGGCAATTACTTTTTCACACAGTGCCAATTGGTGTTGGTTAACTTTTTTTCATTAAATAAGTGAAATAAAAAAAAAAAACAAGTGTTATTTGTTCACTCAGGTTCCCTTTATCTAATATTACATACTGTCTAAAGACCTGAAAACATCCAGTGTGACAAATATGCAATAATAGAGAAAATCATGAAGGGGGCAAATACTTTTTCACGCCACTGTATCTTCCATCTTTTCTTCCTCCATTTCAGCACTTCATTCCATTTGCCATTTTTGTTTTAATTTTATCATCTCTTTACTAGACAATCCAGATAAAGAACCATATAATGCAGATATTAAGTTTTTATTTTCTTTTTGTTCCAGTAATTTTTCTAGTATTGGTGTCACTCTTAATTTTAGGTCACCATTAGTTGTTTTTATGTATTGTTTAATTTGTATATATTTGAAATAGTGTGTGTATGGGAGGAGATATTTTTCTCTGAATTGTTCAAATGAAAAAAATTCTTCTTTATCAAATAGTTGACCCATTTCTGTCAAACCATATGAGGACCAGAGTTTAGTTATCTGATCCCCAATAGATGGAGGATGATTCCAATTATTATGTAAAGGTGTGAATTTTGAGATTCCTAGATCAAATTTCATAATCTTATGAATTTGAATCCAGCTTTTAACTGTTGTTCTCACAGAAATTGGAAGTATCCTTAACCTATCTGCATGGTTTTCCTGTCCTGAATATAAAAGATTCATTAAAGTGGGGTAATTCCCTTCAGAATGTTCCATTCTAACTGAATTTCTTATTTCCGTCTGGTGGTTTATCCAATTCCATATTATAACCACCTGTGAAACTAAGTAATATTTATAAAAATCTGGAAGAGTCAAACCTCCCTTTACTACCGGGAGCACCAATTTATTGTGTGCTATCCTTGCCTTTTTATTTAACCAAATAAAATTAGTAATTATTTTTTTTAGGGAGTTGAAAAATAACATGGGGACTTCTATTGGTAGTGCCTGAAATAGATAGAGGATCTTAGGTAGCACCTGCATCTTTACCAGATTAATCCTCCCTATTAAAGTATATGGAAGGCTCCTCCATCTTTCTAAATAATTTTTGTTATTTGTAATATTTTATCATAATTCTGTATATATAGATCATTGGTATTTTTGTAATTATGATCCTAAATATTTGAATGAGGTCTGATTCAATACCATAATTAATATTCTTATCTATTGCTTTACCATTATCTAAAGTTTCAATATCACTGTTTTCTCATAGTTAATTTTAAATCCTGATTCTTTCCGAATTGTTCTGTTATTTGTATGAATTCATTTACAGAGTTTTATCATTGTCCAAGTACAATAAGGCATAATCTGCATATAAGCTTATTTTATGATATGTATTGCTATACATTATTCCTTTTATCTTATCATTTGCCTTTTATATTCTGCCCAAGGTTCTATTACCATTCTGCGAAGATTAGTGGAGAAATAGGGTATCCCTGTCTTGTACCCTTGATATTTTAAATACAGTAGACAAATCATTATTCAATTTTAATCGTGCAGTTGGAAGATAATAAATCAGTTTAATCAATCCAAAGTTCCACAAAGTTCATTTCTGCATCACATGTATAATGAATTTCCATTCAACGATCAGATGCTTTTCTAATGGAGATTGTTATCATTAAAGTCCTTTTTATCCTTATTTTTCAATAAGTTCACAGTTCTAATATTTTCCATAATTTTTCTTCCTCTAATGAATCCATTTTGATCTATATTTATTAAATATGGTAAGAATTTATCTAACCTTAAAGCGAGAACTTTATAATTGGAATTTAATAATGATATTGGTCTATGTGATTTACATAGGTCTGGGTCTTTATCTTCTTTTAGAAATAGAAGAATAATTGCTTCATAAAACGTCTTTGGAACTTTTTTTAATTCTATTTTATTGAATAATTCCACAAGAATAGGGATTAATATTGTCTTGAATCTTTTATAAAATTCAATCTGTATACCGTCCAAACTGGGAGCCTTCCCTGTCTTAATCTGTGTGCGACGTCAGTTCCAGAGCAGAGGAGCTGAAGCAAGATGATGAAGAGGATGCGGTCACACAAGTTTGCTATACTACGGTTACCCTTTGATTTCTCTGTAGTCTTTATGGGCTTTTTTTCTCTCTTTGTTCCCAAAAGCTGTGTAATACTACTCCTCCTGATATGCATAGCCTGGACCAGAAAGGTTTATAGTGAGCCTGTTGGGGATAAAAGCTATACAGTTTAGAAACGTCTTTAAAAAGAGCCCGATAGCCCCGATAGCCCTTCATTAGAAACTGGATAACTAAGCTTTTATGTCAGCTTAAACACTTGTGAATTTACTTTTGAATTAAAGCTGAGAAGGAAATGGAGATGAAGGAGTGGCGCAGTGAAAAGATGGCAAACGAGAGCCACTGAGTAAGGAAGAGGTGAAAAAGAAAAGTGGAGAGAAAGGGGAATGTCAAAATCACTAAGAAGCATAAAAGATATAACAAGGAACCACAGAGATAATAACTTTCCAAAAGGTAAGAGAAACTTTGAGGAAACAGCATGACTCGAGAGTCATATGGAGAGTCATACAAATATCACCATTGAGAAAAATAACAGAGTGGGGGTAAGTGAACCCTTATTATCACCACTTCCCGATACTCCAATTAAACAAAAAACAGAAGTAAGCTACAAAGGGTTTGGTAAAATAACTCAGTTTTGTAGTTTAAAATAATTTACTGATACTGGAATTAAAGGAAATCTTGGTACTTTACAAAAAGAAATGGAAAATGCAACACTGAATGAGCAGCAAGGGACATCAGAGGGAACTAATTTCAGCAGGGTGGAAGTGAGGGAATGAGAGCTGCAAGGCATGCAAAGTAAAAGAGGTGCTAAATCAACCCCAAAATATGAGTATACATCAAGAGGTGATACAGGAGGAGCAAGTTCAAATGAAGAACTCACAACAGCAGGCCCTTAATGTTAAGCAGGAAGTACTCAGTATGAGGGGAAACATTGCTGGAAATGCAGGCTCTGCAGATGTAATGCAGGCTGTGGCAGATTTAAGGCAAGATATGCTTAAAGCTATGGGGGAATTGGGTCAACCTATAAAGGGAATCTCATACATGATGAGTGCAATAACAGAAAAAATATCAACGCTATCAATAAGAACACAAGAGTTAGAGCAACAGGTTTCTCAGGTAGAAGACATTAAGGGACCTCTACTGAAGATACAAACTCAGCAGGACATTCAGATTAATTTGTTGACCACCAAAATAGCAGATCTAGAGGACAGATCTAGAAGAGGAAATATAAGATTAAAAAAGTCCCAGAAGGTGTAGAAGCAGGTGGAGACCCTATAACAAATTTTGAGAAGTTGATTACAGAAACAGTAGGGAGAAGCTTTCCTGAACAAAAGATCACACTGGATAGAGCTCATCGAGTTGGAGCAAGATTTAATAATGGTTCTAGCAACTTCCCATGTTCAGTTTTGATAAAGCCACATAAATTTCAGGACAGAGAAATTATATTACAGAAGGCAAGAATCGAAAAAGGGATAAAACATGCTGATTTTAAGTTTAATGCTTTTCCAGATCTTTCAGCTGACACAATGAATAGACGGAAATTATTTAATCCATTAAAGAAAAAGCTATATGAAAAAGGAATCCATTTTACTATGCAATATCCTGCCAAATTAGCTTTCAGTAAATGGCAAAATTATGACTTATGATGACTATGAAGCAGAGGAAGCCTATGAGAAAAGTTATGGCACTCCAGCAGAACCATCACCTCATACAGGCAGACCACATCCATATGAATAATATTCATAAGGAAGGGAGAAGAGGAGGAAAAAAGGGCGATAAAAAATGAAGGGAAGGGAAAAGAATGGGATACATATATAAGATACAGAAGAAAGCCTAACATAAGTAAAGGAGGGAGAATAGAGTTAATACAAGAGACACTACAAGAATTTAGGGAACCTGAGCTATAGTTTAACTTACCATAATTACCCTTCACCCAGATACTTTCCCCGTCAAAAGCTAAACATAAATCTAGAGATTTTTTTTCTCTTCTCTTCACTATGTTGAATGATAAAAAGAGAGGAATTAGAGCAGAAAGGTAAAAAAAAAGGGGGGAAGACAGTGACCACGTCAACAAAGCGCAAGAGATGTCAATTAGTGCGTCTCTGCAAGAGAGGGGGGAGGGGTAATGGAATCCTTAATCAATATTAAAAAGGAAAATATGTATTTAAAAAATGGGAAAATAAAAAAAGAGAGATGAAGAAGACAATCTTGGATATTAAAAGGAAAAAAACATTTAAGTAAAATTGGTTGGGAATGATCCAGGCTAAACTCGAAGAAAATAAAAAAAAGATAAAATGGCCACGTTAAAATTGTTATCATGGAATGTAAAAGGGTTAAGAAATAGAACGAAAATGGTAAAGATAATAAAATATATTAACAATAAAGGAATTAACTGTTTATTAATACAAAACATTTTTTGGAACCTGATTTCAAATGGTTGCAGAAAAAATGGGGAAAATTATACATTCACCCTTTACTTCACAAGCAAGGGGGGCTGCTATGTTCTTTCATAGAAGAAGTCTTCAACCTTCTATATTGAAAGAATTGAGAGATCAAACTGGGAGATATGTAATTACTGAAATAAAAATAAATAATCAAGTATTGACAGTTGCGACAATTTATGGTCCTAATTATAATAACCCAACATTTTTTTCAGATTTTTTTTTTGCAGCTGTCATGCTTCAGTTCACCTTTTATTATAGGAAGGGATTTTAATTTAGTACTGAATAAATCAGATAGAACAACTGGTTTAGTAAATAACTTTAAATCAGCTGCTAAGGTTATAAAACATTTTATGGAAGATTTGAAATTAGTAGACCCATGGATACAAATGGAAGAAGAAATAAATCAGTACTCTTATTATTCTAATACGCATCATTCCTATTCTAGAATCGATTATTTTTTAATTCAGAATCTTTATTATATTTGGTTAAAAAGACATCTTATCTGGGAATAATGATATCTGACTACTCTCCCTGTATTTTGGAAATACAACTGAATAATCAAAATATAAAATCTCCAATATGGAAAATGGATCCACAAGTTTTTAAGGATGCCCCTACTTATGAAGCATTGGAAAAAAAATTAGGGCGTTCTTTGAAAGAAATTTAAATCAAAATGTGGATATTATGGGGGTCTGGGATTCATTTAAACCCTGGATAAGGGGTCATCTACAGGAAATGGGGGGAAGGGAAAAAAAGGTTTCATCAACTTAAGGTGCTAGAAGAAAAGATAAAGATACTGGAACAAACTCATTCTTTAATGGAAGATAAGCAAATCTTAAATCAATTAATAATTAAGAGAGACTTATATAATAAATTGATTACAAAAAAAGCGGAACACCAAATTCTAAAAACAAGAGCTAATTACTATATGAACTCAGGGAAACCTTTAAAATTAATGGCATGGCAAACAAAAAAAGATCAAGAAAGAAATAATATAATACAAATAAAAGATAAGAATGGAATATTGAAAAAACACCCAACAGAAATTATGGATACATTTGTAGAATATTATAAAGAATTACTGTATATACAGCTCAGGAAAAAACGTTAGATCAAATTAGTATAATGGAAGGAATAAACTTAAAACAACTTACAAAAGAAATGGAAACAAAATTAGAAATACAATTTACATACATAGAAATAGAAACAACATTGGCATATTTTAAGTGTGGATCCAGAGTTGAAAGAAAGTAGCTGATGAGGGACCTTTGATGGCATTTAAAAAGGGAAAAAGCTTGAAAAACATTATAATTCAAAGTGAGTATAAGAAACCTTTGCCCCCTCATGCATGGTTAGACACCAAACCTATAGGCTTTTTCCCATGTAAGAGGTGCAAAATCTGTCAATCAGCTGTACAAGGAAGATCTTTTTTTAACCCTGGTCCCGATGGTGTAAGGGAAGTCAAAATAGATCATTTTTGACATGTTCATCAAAATTTGTTGTTTACGCTCTGTGGTAAAGTTTATATTGGGCAAACTACGCGGAGCCTGAAGGAACGTATACAGGAGCACTACAGAGCTATTCAGAAAAATTATTTGGAGCACCCTATAGAAAGGCATCTATAAGCTCTGCCTGTTACAGCTGGCCACCAAATATTATATATGGTGATAGATCATGCACCACATAGAATAAGGGGGTGACAGACAGACTGAATCGGATAGAAAAGAATCAAAATGGATTTTTATTTTAAGACCTTGGCCCAGATATTCAAAGAGTTGAGCCATGCATAAAGGGTTGCACCTCATAAGTCTGAAATTGTGCCATTCTGCGATATTCAGCAGGAGGAAGTTCTGCCCAATCATGCTGAGCAACAGCGCAATGATAATGAGAGCATGCGCAACCGAAGGGGGAGGAACCATGCATAAATGGCGCAGTGCGATATTCAACAACTTGCGCCATGTGCAATAGGGGAGCAAGCGGAAGTTGCGCCATAGCGGAAATGAGCCAAAATAAAAAGGAGCAAGGGAGAGGCACAAGAACGCTACAGGAAGCCACATGGGGCAGAACTCTAGCCAGACAGACAGGGCAGGAGGCACAAACAGGGCAGGCCAGGGAAAGGGCAGTCTGAACAGCCAGGCACAGGGAAGGTGTGGGAGCCACACAGCACAGAGGCCAGCACAGGCAGGTGTGTACCGGTGCAGGGAAGCAGCAGCCAGGACAGTGGGGAATACAGCAACAGCTGCCGGGGGTGAACACAAGCCAGGGACATGACCAGTGCCACCTTCAAATGGAGACCATTATGAGGGGATGAGAAGGCAGGAGGCAGGGGCGTGGCCATGGAAGAGACCCGTCGGTGGTATGCCCCCAACAGGCAGTACCGACCCGCACCAGCTTTGAGCTGTACACTGATACTGAGATTGTGTTCAGTACCACCTGAATAGGGCAATTCTGGGGTCACTCTGTGAGCTGTGCAGTGATATGATGCAGGCACCCTGCAGCGAAGCCATGCCCTGTCAGTGGAGACTAAGGTAACAGCCTGCATGTTCTTGCTCGCCACGGGTACCTTCCAGAGACCAACTGGGGACACCACAGGCACAACCCAGTTGGCCCGTCATGCCACCTCACCCAATTCCTCAGCGCACTGCTGCACATGCTGTGGAGTACATCCATTTTCCCCAGCACAGTGTTGGGAGGCGCACAGCAGGCCTCTGGGGTTCACAGGGTAGCATGTATGCCTGGCATGCTAGGGGTAATAGACTGCACCCATGTGGCCATACGCACACCACCTGACCGAGGGGCCACATACATAACCGTAAGTGCCGCGCCAGCATCAACTGCCAGGTGGTGTGCGATGTCAGGGCGCATAATCAATGTCTGTGCCATGCACCCTGGGGGAGCACATGATTCGTTCATCTGGCACCAGTCAGCACTGTGCCACAGATTCGAGAGTGGGGACATCCCCACTGGACACCTACTGGGTGAGTATGCAAACCACATGGACAATCATAGGGCCTGGGGGGGCATGGCCAGAGGTGGCATGGGTAGTGGCCTACATGGCCTGGGGCAGGGCGATGTTGATCACAAAACTAACCTCTGCCCTCTACACACAGGTGACAGTGGATACCCACTCCGTCCCTGGCTGCTCACACCATACTGGCGGCCCGTGACCCCATCGCAGCAATGCTATAATGAGGCACACGCCACCACACGTAATGTCATCGAGTGGGTGTTCGGGATGCTGAAGGCACTTTTCCATTGCCTGGACACCTCTGGCGGTGCCCTACAGTACAGCCCCTCAAAGGCCTGTGGGCTATTCCTGGCCTGTTGCATCCTGCACAACATGGCCAATGAATGTGGGATAGCTGTACAGGTCGAAGAGGGGGACAGCGATGGGGACGATGGGGCGCGGTGATGGGCAACCCTCCCTTAGCTGACGGGACCCCGACTGCTCTGGCTGGCACAGCTGCACCGGGACACCATCATGGAGGAGCACTTCAGCCAACCCAGGTAAGTCATGGGGCCATGCGAACCACCACTGGCTAGGCACAACCCACAAACACACATGGACACACACCGGGGTGCATGCCATCAAGGAAGTGGCAGGGCACAGAAGCACACACACAACCAGGGATGGGTGAGGATTAACATGGTACGCGGATGGACACACACACACACACATGCTCACACTCAACGCAACAAACGTGCACAGAGGGCAGGAGGCACACTGACCCAGAACACACACCCCCTAGCCACACACATGTCCACAGGCCACCACGCCCACTGCCTGTCCATGTGCGTGTGTCAGATGCTGAGCACCATTGCACATTTTTGTACAGCACAATGCAGGCATCATCATGCATGTGCAACTGCGGACAGCAGCCGGGAGGGTATGGAGGTGGACTGTGTCCACGTGCAGGGCTGAGTACCCACTGAAACACACAATGCACACAGGGCAGCACCAGACAGTAGCTGCACTGGGAGACAGGTCAGTCACGCGACACAGTGCCATGGCCACCACGGATGCGTGGGTGGCCTCGCTGAGACCTGCCAGCACTGACAGGCTGACCACTGGCCTCATGGGGTGGCACCGATGGTCCCCAAGGGGGTTCCACTGCGTGAACATGACCGTGCTTGCGCAGGGGTCTGCAGCACACTGAACATGCCTGTGCCAGGAGTGCTCAGGATGTTCACAGCTGAACCCGGCGTCGACAGGGTGGGAGTCACATGACGCCGGGAACGGGGGGTGGATTGTGCACTGCGTGGTGTCTGCAATGCATGGGCACCTGACTGTGTGCCCATTGTGGCCATGACAGCAATGAATGCCTGTGCATGCCTGTCAATGGCAGCGGTCACATCCTCCCGCAAACGGTCCATCCCTGCCAGGATCAGTGCGGTGTCCCTGCTGTGATTCTCCTCTGCCCACTCCAGAGCCACACAGTGCATCCATGGATGCCAGCAGCGCATCTGCTGCTGGACCGATGCTTGCAGTAGGTGGGTGTGCTCGTCAAGAGGTCATCAACCTCCTCGGCATCCTGTCCCTCAGGGTGCGCACGGCCCCGATGATCAGCACCCCTTGAGGGTGGGTGCTGCGCACCAGAACCAGGTCTGGGCATGTCCACAGGTGGGGCACAGATGCCGCCGCTGAACTCTGTACCCCCAAGCCCATTGGGCGACTGCTGATGCTGCCCCTCTGGCTGCTGCTCCCCAGGGCTCAGTGGTGCTTCCACAGTGGCCACAACAGTCCCACTGTCCTGAACAGACACCAGTGCTGCCCCACTGGTGCTGACAGGCACAGCCTGGGACTGTGCTGACACAAAGGCCTCTGCGGCGGCACCACCCACAGCCATGGGTGTGAATACCCTGCTGTGTGGCCATCCCATGGCACACACGTGTCACTGCTCATGATGGTCGTGATCATCATCACTGGTGACGGACTCTGCACCAGCCACAGCCACAGCATGCTGGCATCCATGGATACCAGCACGCTGGTACACAGGCAGGGCTTCCTCCACACCAGTTACAATGACATCAGTGTGGACAGCCAGGCGGCCCCACTGTCGCAATGCTCACGTATACCTGTGGAGGTGGATGGTCCCTCCTCCAACTCCAGCTGACTGTCTGCAGTGGACAGGCCCACCACCGCTGACCCATGCAGACGCTCAGGATCTGTAAGGGAAAGCAAAGTCGTGTTAGTGCGTGTGACCTACCCTGCCCCCCCCATAGACAGACCATGACTTACTATGCAGTGATGGGCCACCACCCGTCTGGAAGCCACCACCCGGAACACCCTCAATGGCACTGCGCTGCATGCTTCCAGCAAGCCTCTCCTCCTGTGGGGTCAGCTGTACCACCTCTGGCTGTCCCCCACCTGTTGCAGCACATGCTGCCCTGATGGCAGCCACCTTCTCCTTTATCCTCCTCCTGTCCATGCCCATCTTTTTCTTACACTCCTGCACGGAGCACTGGTGGCTGCCATGCAGGCTCACAGCATGTGCCACCTCCTCCCATGCAGCAGCACGGGCTTGAGGTGTTCCCCGGCGTCCACTGAGAAGTGGCTTCTGATCCAGGTAGGCCTCGAAAGGGCCTCGGTTTCAGCCTTTGTAAAGTTAGTCCTCCTTCTCCTCCTCCCACCACTGTGTTCCTCCTCTCCAACAACCTGCTCTGTCATTATGTAGCCTGTAAGAATGGCAGTTGTTACCTGTGACTGTGCAGTCCCATGCATGTCCCTGAATCCACAGTCCACACTCCCAAACAGCATGCAACTCACCAATAAACTGCAGTAACTGACTATGGCCACTGCAGCACATTGTCGCACTTTTATAGCGCAATCCATGCAAATGAGATGAGGAGCAACTTTAAGTAGATGCAAATTGCAGTGCTGCGCCATTGAATGGCTGATTAGATGATTTGCATATGACGGCTGAATATTGCGCTGTTGCACTTTGCGCAATTGTGTTGAACGTGCTGAGCCAATGGCACAGTTCTGTGACATCGGTAGTACACCTCACTGCGCATGCCCAGGTTGCTGACGCAGGCGTCTGCCATGCTGATGACGTGCTGTGCACGGTAGGCAATGCAGGGCATGGCCACTATTGTGCCAGTGGCGCTATAGCGATGGTCACTACATGGTGCTGTGGTACTGGGCCATCATAGGCGCAATGGCCCAACTTCTCGGTAGTCCACTATGGCGCTGGCACACAGGCAGCCAATCGCGCTACACAGATTGTCTTCCAATGGCGCTGTGCATGGCCATATGCCAGAGACCCTTGACCCTGTGCCTGACCTTTTCCCCCTAGGTGCCATCGTCAGGCATGGGTGCACTATCTATCGGCGCTGTTGATAACAGCGCGATAGGGAATGGCAATGCTATACCGCGTAGCATCTGCACATGGGGCGCCACGCTGCAGAGCGCCATACTGCCTACTATAACTGGAAGGATGGCACGCAGATGGGCAGCGCAGTGGTCTGCGATTGAGTTGGCAAATCTGGTGGTAATTGTGGAGCCACACCGTGGGTCTCTCTTCGGGGAGGTGCCCCTGGACAGGGCCAGGACCCAGGTGTGGCAGGAGGTGGCCACTGCCCTGGAGGAGGCCACCGGATGGGGAGGAGCGTGGAGCAGTGCAGGCACCACTATGGGGACCTGCAGAGGAGGGAGCAGGCTACTGGCACAACTGCAGGCGCGTGCCAGGAGGGGCAGAGTGCCACATCCAGATAGGGGTTCCATCAACACAGTTTTATCTCCTATATGGGTAACAGTGTTGTTGTGTCCAGCACATAGGGAGGGACCATCTGGGGTTGGCTGTGGCAGTGTTCACAGGGTGTGGGGTGGGTGGGTCTGGCTGGGTGGGAGGGCACACACCTTGGGGCAGGGGGACTTTGCTTCGGGATTGTACTGATGTTTTTCTCTCCTTGTTTTCCCCACAGGCCCGGACGAACACCGCCGGTTGAGAGAGGAGTGGCGGAGGGAGGAGGACGGTGCAGCCAGGCGGGGCGAGGGCCATCACTGCCCACCTGACCGGCCCGATGAGGGTGAGTGCCATACATCCATCCATGGTTACTATTGCATGCTGTGTGACAGGGTGGGCAATGGGGCATGGCCACCATTCATCGACACCACTGCCATGCACGCAACTTGTTACAGTCAACACTGTCCAGTGGCAATGCATGTCTGGGTGTGCATCACTGGTGGTCCATGCGTGCACCAGGTGCATGGCTGTGCCACTGCCTTTGCACCACATAGCCATGTCACTAAATGGCCATGGTTGTGCTGTGTGTGACTTGGCCGGTGGGTGTGTGCAGCGTTCCGCATGGCTGTATGCACCTGGGTGGGCAGGTCCTGTGGATGTGACCACAGTGGGTGGTCACACACCATCACAGTGGTATGTCCCATGGCCGTATGCCATGCACAGTGGGCGGGCTGTATGGGGTTGTGCATTCACACCTATTGACTGTGCTCCCTTGTCCTAGGTACCCGCCATCTACGGGACATCAGGGAGGCTGTGAGGGAACTGCTACTGCTGGCCCAGGAATCACTGGACATCCTCAGGTGGTTGGATAGCACCGGCATACTGAGAAGGCACAGAGGCCGGAGGAGTCACAGCATGGAATGGTGCTCCCGCTAGGGATCTCTCAGTCCCTGTATTCCCCTACCCCCTGAACCCACCCTCACACCCCTCCTTTCCCATCCCATTTGTCCACCCCTGCCCCCTACCCACCCCACCTTGTTTGTGGCCCCCAACCTTGTATATAGTTTTTGTATTATTGTAAATAGTTGAATTTTATATTTGTGCAATACATTTGATTTTGATATGCATACTGTGGTGGTCTCTGAGTTGCAGCGGGCTATAGGTGCTCAGCTGCAGTGGTGTGCATGGCGTCAGGGGTGGTACAGTCATGGGTATGTGTGTGTGTGTCCGTGTGGAGGTAACTATGGTGTGGGGATAGCTATCAGTCAGTGTCTGTGGTGTGTGTGTTGTGCCCTGTGCACTGGATGACTGCGTGCAGTGGTCCATGGCGCATGCTCTGTGCCCATGGCACACCCATCGGCCCATCCATGGCCTGTGCAGCTGACACACATGCATGTCTGTGACCTGCACGGTCCGCTGGCATGTCAGTGGTAGCAGTCCCTGCAGGGCGGCCACTGTACCCGTCACTTTGCTGGGTTGCCCCGTCACTGGTGTGGTGCATGTCTGCCTCGGGTGGCACTGTGGGCACCACAGTTGTTGTCCCACCTCCATGCTGTGCCTTGTATGTGTTGCAGGGGATGTGCCCCATTGTCTGTGACTTGTGCTCCGGGCAACTGCTGGTGGTGTATGGGTCCACAGTGCCTGCGCAGGGTGGCTGGCACTCCAGTGCCATGGAGGACTGCGGGTTGTGTGTACACAGTTTACATGGGCCCACAATGGGGGCTTGGTTGCCCCACCACTGCGTCCCTGTGTTGTTGTGCCCTTGGGTATGGGTGGGTGTCTGTCCATACACTGTGTGGCATCCAGTGTGGTGCATGCTTCCACGCACCACTGTGGGTGGCTGTGCTGGCTGTTGTGGCCAGTGGTGGGTGGGTGTGTCACTGGACTACTGTGCAGGGTGCTGTACCACTGGTGGTGGTGTCAGGGCATGCCCTATCCCGTGTGGGGTACCTCTTGTGCCGGCCATGGTTGGTCTCTCAGCAGTACCTCAGGGGGACTGTGCATGGTGGCACTGTGTCTGCCGTTGTTGCATTGCCGTGTGCTGCAACCCATTGATGGGTGCTCGTGGTGGGGCTGGCTTGCATGGTTCTGTGGTGCACAGGGTTGCATTGACACTGTGGGGGGGTGGTGGCATGCATGGGGTTTCCTGCATTGGTGGTCACTGCTCATGGGGGGTGTCTGGGGGTCACGGTGCAGGGTGTGCTCTGCACTGGGGGGATGGTGTGGCACGGGGTGGTCTGCCCTCCTTGTGTGCCAGTCACAGCTTGCCTGGTAGGTGTGATGGGGCACCATGGCTCAGCTGTGGGTTGTTTGCTTGTCTCCATGGGCCAGTGGTTATTCCAGCCCTCCCCCAGTTGTGCAGTGCTTGGGGTGTGGGGGGACGCTGTCTGTTCTGCTGTGTGTTCCTGTGCCCATCTCTGGCATGGGTGGTGGGCCCCTACCTCCCTGGTTGTGCAGTTACATTGCTCTGCTGCTGGGGGCATCCCTGGTTGTGCTATGGCACCTCTGGACTGCTCAGCTGAACATCCCTTGTTGCGCTATGGTGCATCAGATCTGCTCAGCTTCCCCTCCCTAGTTGCGCTATGGCACAGGTGGTGTGATATTCAGTCATCGGCTGTAGACGCAATTTGGCCTGCTCTATTTTTGAATATCGCGCCTCTTGCGCATGGGCGCAATGGACTTGTGCTTGCTCCTGCTATTGCGCACTTTTTGGGCACAGTTTGAATATCTGGGCCCTTGAAGCCTAAAGGCTTTAATGACATTATGGATTGGAAATCATTCATTTAAAATTAAAATGAAGGCATGGATTTGTTACACAATAATTTAATATAGGAACATGCCCAAGGTTATGCTTAAAAATATTATTAAATGTTCAAAAATAACTGGTTTTGTTATTATTTGTGCTTAGTAGCCATCCTGTATAAAGCTATTATCGAGTCTGGACAAATTGAATGTTAAAGATGTTTAATTGTGACAAAATAATGACTGTGCCATAAAAGACGTGTTTGTTTATTATTGAGAAATTAGAGAAATATTGTGGTGCAAATGATATTATCAGTGCCAAGTTCAGAAGTAGATATATCTACAGTGCCATAGTTATTAGAATATTAGAATTAAAGTTAAATGTTGTTTTTTGCATAATAATGTATCACTTTTTGCACGTTACCCTTGGTTTAATTCTGCTTTTTACATGTCATTTCAGCAGTGTCACATGTCTCGAAACTAGAATCCCAATGAAATTAAAGAGACATGAACACTAATGAGAGCTGCTCTGATATGACTGAATGCCTTGGGGAGACACTACAGCACTTTAATAAGAAATTCTTCTTTTTCTTAATGATTTAACTGTTGGCACCTGGTAATTTACTATTTAAATACCAGTTTATTCACGTTTGGTCATGCCTCATGATGAAGAGGTAGCATTGCCGCGAAGCGCCGAGGCTGGAGAGGGAATGAAGCCTTGAAGTTTGTTTTGCATTTATCATTGTGAATTTCTTTACTTACAGTAGTAAGTTTTTTCACCATTTTTGTAATCAATATAAAGTCTATAATATTCTCCATTGTAGTATATGGTAACTTACCCTAGTAACATTGTAGAATGGTTTAGTCCACATCCCCCTGCAGTTTTGGGCTAATGGTATGTCTGGGGGTGGAAACTGGGTTTTAGAAACTGCACGAGCAGATTGTAGTAGTAGTTCTGCTGAGGCCTGCTGATCTATCTAATGTATGTTTGTTGAATAAACCTCAGAGCTGTTAGAAGTTACTTATGGTGTCCAGTCATTCCTGAAACCAGCAATCTGGCAAGAAGCAACTAAAGTGAAATATTATATGGTGTCAGAAGTGAACTTGCAGTGCTGCAGTTGCAAGAAAGAAAGAAAAGTTTGTGCTGCAAGAAAGAAACAAAAGACAGTATTTGTGAGTACCTAAAGCTTACTAAAAGACTGTATAACAAAGTATTTTTGGCAGTATGGAGCAATTTAAGCCGCCTCCACCACTATTGCTGACTGGAAACCTTGCAGAAAACTGGAGAAGGTGGGCACAGAGATTAAGTCTGTACTTCACAGCCATGGGATTAGATGATAAATCAGAGGAAATGAAAATTGCAGTCCTGCTATACATGATTGGCGATGAGGCCCTCGAGGTGTACAATACCCTCAATATAACATATGCTAACCCACAAGCTAAAAAAGAAGCTGAGGTTATGGAAGCATTTAAGAATTATTGTTCAAGGCAGGATGGTAATACAGGCCAAAAAACAGACCGCCAGCTACCAACACGTGAGACGCGTGTACAAAAATCAAATACGTGTGGGAGGTGTGGCAAGGGACATGCGCCAAAGGCTTGTCCAGCATATGGACAAGAATGTCATAAATGTGGTGGCCTCAACCATTTTGCAAAAATGTGCAGGTCCAAAAAGTCCAACAAACCTCATGAGAAAATGACCAAAGGGATAAAAGCACTAGTTGTGGGTGCTGTAAAAAGAAAACAAAAAACGGTGAGGACGCAAGTACCAGATGAAGGGTGGTACACTACCTTGAAGATAATGGGACAGCCAGTTAAGTTCAAGTTGGACACTGGGGCTGAAGCCAATATACTTACTAAAGAAGTGATTGCACAGTTTCCATGCAAGGTACAAATCAAGCCGACCAGTACTATCCTAATGGCATATGGAGGAGCACAAATTAATCCAGAAGGGAAGTGGCTAAAGTGTAAGACACAAGACAGAGAGGCCAATCTGCAGTTTTATGTCACTAATACATCGGAACTTCCTACTGGGTAAACAGGCATGTGTCATCCTGGATCTGATTAAGTAAAGTAAAGGTGCTTAAAACCAAGCCACCAAGCACAAAAGAGGAACTTCTTGCACAATATAAAACAGTGTTTGAAGGCCTAGGAGAACTCCCAGGAGTTTACTACATATATACCGACCCAAATGTTACTCCTGTGATATATGCGTGTAGGAAAGTCCCATATGCAATTACGGACAGACTAAAACAGACACTGGAACAGCTGGAGCAAATTGGGGTGATTAGCAAGGTAAGAAAACCTACAACATGGGTAAATAGCCTTGTAATTACTGAAAAGAAAAATGGTGAGATCAGGGTGTGTTTGGACCCTAGAGACTTAAATAAAGCTATTAGAAGACATAATTTCTCCATTCCCACATTGGAGGATATTCAGAGTAAGCTTGCAGGTAAAAGGTTTTTTACAATTCTAGATGAAAAAGATGGGTACTGGCAGATCAAATTAGATGACAAATCTGCAGACCTATGTACATTCAACAGTCCATGGGGATGGTACAGATTTCACAGACTTCCTTTTGGTATACGGTCTGCGAGTGAAGTATTCCAGCAGAGAAATGCTGAACACTTCGGGGACATACCAGGTGTTTTGTGATAGCTGATGACATGCTTATAGCCACAGTACCAAGGAAGAGCATGACAATACTTTGAGAAAAGTAATGGACAGAGCAGTGGAACTCAATGTAAAGTTCAATAGTGACAAAATACAGTATTTGGTGAGTGAGGTGAAATACATGGGGCACATCATAACCGAAAATGGGCTACGGCCTGATGAAGCCAAAGTAGAAGCAATAGCCGAGATCCCCTCCCGAGGATAAAAAAGCACTACAGAGGCTGTTAAGAATGACTCGATACTTGGCGCAGTACGTTCTGAATGAAGCAACCCTCACTGCACCACTAAGGTAGCTACTCAAAAAAGATGTCATGTGGCAGTGGCAGCCAGCACAGGAAGAAGCCTTACAAAGTCTGAAAGAGACTATTTCTTGTGCACCAGTATTAAAATTCTTTGATCCAAAAGAGGACATTGAAATCCAAGCAGATGCATCTAAGGACAGACTAGGTGCTTGTCTACTACAAAGAAACAGACCAATAGCTTATGCATCTAGGTCCCACCTTGACGTTTGGTGATTTAGCTTACTCAAATTGGAATTCCAATCTGAAACTAAGAGGACCCTCTCCTCACATGGAGCTTGAAAGTAAATATAGCCAATTTTGGCATTTGAAAGTTTAAATGTTATGCTATGTGGGGGGGGGGGTGTGCGCAAGTCCTTTTGCTTTGTTTGTCATTGTCCAGTGCTGAAAGAAACTCTGCACAAATAGAAAAAAGAGTTGCTAGCAATTGTGTTCTCTCTACAGAAATTTCATCAGTATGTTTATGGAAGGTCAGTGAAAGTACAATCAGATCACAAGCCACTACAGTCCATACTGAACAAACCAATTGGAAAGGCTCCAGCAAGATTGCAGCGGATGCTGTTGCAGATACAGAAATATGACATAGAGGTAATATATACTCCAGGCAAAGATATTCTGATTGCAGATGCTCTCTCCAGTGCAGTACCAAGAAAACCAGCAGAGGGAGACATTGATCTAAGTAGTGAAAAGGTCATATACTCAATCCAAGCAACAGAAACACTGCCTGACAGCATGTTAGAAGGGCTAAAACAGGTCACACAGAGGGACAGTGATTTACAGTTGCTTAAAGAAATGCACCTCAAAGGATGGCCTAACAGGAAAAAACAAGTCAGCATCAAACTTCAGCACTATTGGCCCATGAGACACAATATATACATAGAAAATGAACTCATAATGGTGGGTAAAAGAATCATCATACCCAAAGAGCTGAGAACAGATATGCTACATAGACTTCACACAGCACATCAAGGAATACAAAGGTCAAAGGCACAAGCCAGAGCTGTGATGTATTGGCCAGGCATGAATCAAGAAGTAGAAATGATGGTTGAAGCATGTGGACCTTGCCAGTAACTCTTACCCAGCAACCATAAAGAGCCGATGTGTCCACATGAAATACCTGACATGCCATGGTTAAAGCTTGGAGCAGACATTTTTGACTTTAGGGGACACTCCTACTTAATAGTAGTGGACTATTTTTCAAAATACCTGAGGTTCTCAGAATGCCTGACAAGACAGCACCTACAGTTATTGCAAAATTGAAAGCTGTATTTGCAAGACATGGAATTCCAAAAGAACTGGTAGCGGATCATGTACCATTTGCAAGTCATGAAATGAAGCAATTTGCAAAGTTGTGGGAGTTCAAAATAACTCATTCCAGCCCAGCATACCCACAATCTAATGGTTTAGCTGAAAGAATGATCCAGACAGTAAATAGAATCTTTCTGAAGTCTATGCAAGGTCAGACCGATCCACATCTCGCATTGCTCAGTCTTAGAAATACACCAGTCACAGGACTGAACTTACACCTTCTCAATTGTTAATGGGCAGAATGTTGAGGACAACATTACCAGCAAGAGCAAAGGGCACTCAAGTGAAATACCAAAGGATGCACATAAATGTCTGAAAAGACTACAGAAAAGACAGAAACAGTATTATGACAGGAATGCAGCTCCACTTATTCCATTCAGAGAAGGGGAAAGGGTATGCATAGAGACTTCTAGTGGGTGGCAACCTGCTACAGTGGAAAGAATCCGTGATGAGCCAAGATCCTATAGTGTGATTACACCTGCAGGACAGCGATACCGCAGGAACAGGAGACACCTGAGGAGAGACCGAACAGTTGCTTTGGAGGCTGAAGAGCAACAGGCAGATGAGTCAACTGAATCCGTATTGTCACAAACAGTGCAATCCAGGGACAACAGCCAGGAACAGGACACTTGTCAAGAGTATGAGCAACCTGAGATGGAACCTGTTGTTTTCAATGACACTTTGCAAGAAAGTCCTGAGGCTGTACCCAGTGTGCAGTCTACTCGAATGACCAGAAGAAGTCTGCTTAAAGTTCCTGAGAGGTTCAGAGATTTTGTTATGACTTAAGTCAGTGGTAAAGACTTATTTCAACAAAGCTGAGTACCAATGACTTTAGACCTAACTCATCACAAAGTAAGACTCAACCATTATGTTAATATTGCTTGGTAATTATTTGTCATTGATATGCAAACGAAATCAGGTAATTGCTTTCTTTTACTAGAAGGGGAGATGTAGTATATGGTAACTTACCCTAGTAACATTGTAGAATGGTTTAGTCCACATCCCCCTGCAGTTTTGGGCTAATGGTATGTCTGGGGGTGGAAACTGGGTTTTAGAAACTGCACGAGCAGATTGTAGTAGTAGTTCTACTGAGGCCTGCTGATCTATCTAATGTATGTTTGTTGAATAAACCTAAGAGCTGTTAGAAGTTACTTATGGTGTCCAGTCATTCCTGAAACCAGCAATCCGCAAGAAGCAACTAAAGTGAAATATTATATCCATGAATGGACCTGGAGTGCTGGATTTATTTCTATTGTTTGCATTATATATTTTTCCAGCACCCACTATGTTCTGGAGCACAGCCTGAGAAATTTTGTCCTGAAAACTGGTGAACAAAGGAGGTTTCTATGAGGTGAAGCAGGAGCATCAGAAATTGGGACTCCTATATAACTTTAAATATCCTGCAGTTTTTCAGATCAGAGAGCAAGGAGGAGGAGTGGTGTCTTGTTCTACTGTTGAGGATGCTTGGAGTTACATTAATATGGCCTCCGAGAGAGATTATTCAAACAACATGAAGTCTTGCTGTATTCTGACTATTGCAGTTAGCCCCAGCACTCAAACTGCCCCGGAGAGTAGGAGAGTCGAGGGTTAATGTCTATGCAGAGCATAGAATGTTGAGCTCGAGCTCAGTTCAAACCTCTGTTTGCTGCACTTTGAAGCGCAACTGTCAGATTCTTTACTCTGCCTAACTGAACAGTCGCTCCAGAGATTTCTCCTTTGCTCGTGGTTCGAAAGTCGGTTAAAGTCCTCGGTTTTACCGATTATTTTTATGCAAGTTTCGGTTCAGATCTCTGTCTGTGGTACAGTTAGTAAGTACTAGGTAGTGAACTAGACATTGTAAACTTGTGGAAATTGTAAAAACTGATTTTTTGGCCAGTTCGGCTGAACCGGCCATTTAGTGAATTATATATTCTGTTTTTGTTTCTAAACTTAGAGTGTGTTTACCGGTTCTTATCGGTTTTAAAAAAAAACACATTTTCTTGTGGTTTTTTCCAATATCCATGACACAATTAGAAACCGATAAGGGTGTCTTGGCTGGTTGTTTGCCATAAAAAGAGTAAGTTTGTGGTTAGGATGGTTACGTCTGAGAAACCCAAAAGAAAAAAATGGGCCCACTGGGTTTCAACACTGCAGTGTGTGTGGGGAGGTCTTTGCTAAGGCTGATCCCACACCACCTGTGTTGTGTCTGGGTTTGACCACCTCGATTCAGACTGCCAAATCTGTAAAATTTCCTAAGTCTACCATGGAAAAAGATTAGGTAGGCTTAGGGATAGGAGGCGAGAAGTCAGCTGACCCAGATGGCCAGCCGGTTTGGTTCGACGAACCTCAGGAGTGCCCTCTGACCAGGCGATACTTCTTGAGAGCAGAGGAGACCGATCCTGGGGATCGGTTCCTACAAAGAAAAAGAAAGAATATCAGCGGTTCAGATCCAGAGACCTATTTTCTGACCGTCGAAGAGATTGCCACAGTGATAAGGATTGTAGAATTGCTTTGCCCGGTTCTGTCTGATCCGGCGCCTTCAGGCAGGTGCTTCGGTTCAGTCGGCTTCTCCGGTTCAAGATTATGCCCTGAAGATTTCTATGAACCGGATTTGGAGGGGATGAAGATTATGATGATGATGATGATCGATGATGGTGTGGAAGGTCAGGTTGAGCCCATTGAACCGGACATCTCCCCAGACAGGCCTTCTGGTGTTTCCCCTCCTAGGCTTTCTGAGTCCCCTTCCCACTACATGTTTTACAGGAAAGTGGCAGAAACCCTCCAGCTCCCTGTGGAAGAAGCTGTAGAGGAACAAGAGGAACCTGATTATGTGGAGATGATGGACATCCCATATTCCAAGAGACAGTCTATTCCCCTTCATAAGTCTTTTGGGAAACAGACAAAGATTTTAAAAACTCCAAATTCTGTTCCTCCTGTCGACAGAAGGATGGACAAAAGGTACACTTTATCAGGTTCAGGTACAGAGTACTTGTATCAACAATGCAGCCATGTTGGGGTTGTGCAGGCTGCAGCCTGTGATAAGGCTAATATATCCTTGGCTTCACACCCCCCAGATAAAGACTCTAGGAAGCTGGATGCCGTGGCAAAGAAACAGCACATGGCATCCGCCTTGGGACTCAGGCAGGCTAATTATATGGCCTGTGCAGCCAGGTACCAGAAGTCCAGGTGGGACACTGTACTGGCACTGGCTAAGCGGGCCTTCCCCCAGCTAGCCTCAGAGCTGGAGGGGGTGGCTGCTGATGGGATTGAGGCATCTAAGGTACAGTTCCATGCTGCTGTGGACTTCAATGATGTGTCATCTAGAGTCATGGCTACATCTGTGGCTCTTCGGAGAATGGCTTGGCTCAGATGTACTAGCCTCTCACAGGACACCCAGGCTAAGGCCATGGATTTCCCTGTGGTGGTAATTCTCTGTTTGGGGAGCAGACAGAGGATTACATGAAAAAGATGGATGAGTATAGGACCACCTATAGGAATGCACAGGCCAAGGAAAGGCAGGCAACTCCTCAGAGGCGGCAGTCTAGGGGCAGGGGCAGGCCTTTTCAGAGGCCTTTGTACCAGGCACAGGGCTTCTCTCCTTTTTCCCAGAGGGGGTTCTTCAGAGGTAGAGGCAGAAGGGGATGAGCAGGGCTGCATTCACCCCTCAACCTATGGCTATTGCCAAGCAGACACCCTGATGTGTCAGCCCGGGTCGACTCCCCCATTCCTGTAGGAGGCAGGCTGGCTTACTTCATCCAGGACTGGATGTCTGTTACCTCAGACAAGTGGGTCCTGGAGGTGGTAAGCCAGAGGCTGGTTCTCAACTTCAAGAAATTTCCAAAGCTGAGGGCCAGATCTTTTCCACCTGCAAACATCTTCGATACCATTGCCCTAGAGGCAGAGGTTTCATCTCTACTGGCTCTAAAGGCTGTAGAGAGTTCCTACATTGCACAGGGGCAAAGGTCTGTACTCCAGGTACTTTCTTACCCTAAAAAAGACAGGGGAGTGGCGACCCATCCTAGACTTAAGATACCTGAACAAACATCTTTTAAAACCAAAATTCAAAATGGTGACTCTGGGAATAATCCTTCCCTCTCTAAGGCCAGGGGACTGGCTAGCCTCCCTGGACTTAAAAGATGCCTACTTTCACATTCCCATCAGGTGCTCCCACAGAAAGTACCTCAGGATCAAATTGTCTTCAGGCCATTATCAGTTCAAAGCTATGCCCTTCGGCCTGACATCAGCTCCAAGGGTATTCACAAAATGCCTAGCAGTAGTAGTGGCCTTTTTAAGAAGGAAAAATATTTCCATATTTCCATACCTGGATGACTGGCTCATTGTGGTTCAGTCCCCAGACCAAGTCAAGTCAGACCTGCAAGTGACTCAGCAAGTGCTCACTTCCCTAGGATTCCTTCTCAATCTTCCCAAGTCAGTTCTCGAGCCTGTACAGCTCCTCATCTTCATAGGGGCAGAGTTGGATACAGTCAAAGCAAAGCTTTTCTTCCCCTGGAGCAGGCAGGGCTATTGTAGAGCTGGCTTCTTCATTCCACCTTCTGGTCTCTCAGCCAGCAAGGCACTTCCTTCAGCTTCTGGACCACATGGCAGCTTCTACAGCAGTGGTCCAAGGGCCGAATTTCAGATGAGGACATTCAGTTTCACCTGAGGGCCTTTTCATCTCAGAAGAAAGATTCTCTAACCAAACTAGTTCCAGTGACTCAGACTCTGATCCAGGCTCTCCAATGGTGGCAGGATCAGGACAACCTCAGGCAAGAGTCCCATTCGTCACTCAGTCTCACTCTGTGGTCCTAACCACGGATGCTTCTCTTGGGGGAGCCCATCTGAGGGCTCTCACAGCCCAGGGACTGTGTTCCCCCCAGGAATCCCTTCTTCATATCAATCTCTTGGAACTCAGGGCGGTCTTTCTGGCCCTGCAAGCTTCCTCTCAGACAATGCAGAACAAGGTGGTTCAGGTCAGGACAGACAACACCACCACCATGTGGTACAGCAACAAGCAGGGAGGCACTCAGTCCACGGCCTTGTGCACAGAAGCCATGAGATTGTGGTCCCTAGCTTATTCTCTGCAGACCTCTCTGATAGCAGTCCACCTTCCAGGGAAGGACAATGTGCTAGCAGATGCATTGAGCAGGATCTCCCAGGGCCATCACGAATGGTCCCTGGACCCTCTGGTGTTGAAAGTAATTTTTTCAAGGTGGGTCACTCCAGAGATAGATTTCTTTGCAGCCCCAGACAATCACCAACTTCCTCTGTTTTGTTGCAGACCCCCAGTCTTGGGCTCAGTCCCTCTGGATGCTCTGATTTTGAACTGGGAAGGGAAATTTCTATATGCCTTCCCTCCCTTCCCTCTACTGTTCAAGGTTCTGGTCAAGATAAGGTCACAACCCTGCAAAGTGATTCTGATTGCTCCAGACTGGGCCAGGGAGTCCATCTTCACCTGTCTCTTCCCAGGAATTACAACCTGTTAACCTCCTCTCAGGGGAGGATTTGGTACCCCAATCTTCGGTATCTCAATCTCAAGGCATGGCTCTTGAAGAGTTAGAGTATGCTGATTTGCATATCTCCCAAGGGATTATGGATATTCTCAAAACCTCTCAAAAGCCTGCCACCAGAAAAACTTATAACTCCAAATGCAAAAGATTCAGCATTTGGTGTTCCAAAAAGCATATATCCCCAGACACTGCTAAATTGTCTACAGTTCTGGGTTATATGGTTCATCTTAATGGCCTAGGCCTCAGACCAACTACTCTCAAAGTACATTTGTCAGCTGTTTCTGCTTTTCTGTTAGTGGGAAAGCCTTCCTCACTGTCATCTCACCCTGTATTCTGTAAATTTTTCAAGGGATTGCTTCATACCAATCCCCCTTTAGGGATCCTACCCCTGCTTGGGATCTTAATGTTTGCATTGCTCAGTTTATGCAACCCCCTTTTGAGCCTTTGTCTTCAGCAGAGCTTAAAGGGGCACTGTCAGCTTAACCCCTCCATTTTTATTAATCTCCACGCAGTGTGCCTTTTGGCACACACCTATATAATTAGCACTGCAGAATAACTCTGTGGACATATGAACTCAGTACAGATACCTGATTTATAAATAGTTAGTGAAGTTTGTCTTTCCCTCTGGCTGTCCATAATGACATTGTCACTGGAAGCATAACACCATTGAGGATCGCCAGGACCGGCGCATGATCACAAAGTAGCATTTTATGCCAAGCCTGCTTTAAGAACACACTGCCCGTATAAACTTCTACCTCGCGAACTGCTTCTAGTAATTTAAAATCAAAACCGAGCCCCATGTGGCTTGCAATTTACTTTTTAAAACTGATGCCGAAATCCCGCGCATGCTTGCAATAAAGATGTGTGGAGATCCCGTGCATGCACAAGATCGTGCCGCCCTTGCGCATGCGCGGGATTTCGGCATCAGTTTTAAAAAGTAAATTGCGAGCCACACAAGGCTTGGTTTTAATTTTAAATTACTAGGAGCAGTTCGCAACGTAGAAGCTTATATAGGCAGCATGTTCTTAAAGCCGGCTTGGCATAAAATGCCACTTTGTGACTGAGCTCAGTCCTGGCGTGCATTCTCAATGGGGTTATGCTTCTGGTGTCAGTGGAGTTTTGGAGGACCTGAGGGAAAGACGAACTTCACTAAATACTTATATATCATGTATTTGTGCTGAATTTCTAAGTCCATGGGGTTATTCTGCAGTGCTAATTGCTTAGGTGTGTGCCAAAAGGCACACTGCACAGAGATTAACGAAAACGGAGGGGTAAAGCTGACAGTGCCCCTTTAAGTACTTGACTTGGAAAACTGTGTTCCTGGTAGCTATTACCTCTACCAGGCATATCAGTGAATTGCAAGCTTTGTCAGTGGAGCCTGATTTTATCTCATTCCACAGAGATAAGGTGGTCCTTAGAACTAATAGGAGATTTTTACCTAAAATGGTTTCAGATTTTCATCTGAACCAATCTATGTCTCTCCCTGTGTTCTTCACTGATCATTCTTCTTCAGGGGAAAGAAGTTTACACAGTTTGGATGTTAAAAGAGCCCTTAGTTACTACATTGAGCAGACTAAGGTTCACAGGTTTGACTCCCTCCAGTTGTTTCTCACTTATGGGGAAGTGGGGAAGCACAAACCAGCCACTAAGAGAACTATTGCCAGGTGGATTATCTCTTGTATTCTATTCTGCTATGAGAAGCTAGGCAAACTACCACCCTCAGGCCTGAGGCTCATTCGACTAGAGGTACAGCTGTTTCCCTGGCTGCGGCCAGGATATTCCTTGCTAGAGATATATAAAGCAGCCACCTGGAAAACAGTCCATACATTTACCAAGCATTACTCCTGGACATCCAGGCTAGGAGTGATGCTGGGTTCTAATACAACAGTGCTTTAGAGCCTATTCCCAAGGTGAGTTCGATTCCCTCCTCCATGGAGTACTGCTAGTAGTCTGCAATAGTCAGAATACAGCAAGACTTCATGTTGTTTGAAGAAAAATTACTCACCTTAGTAATTATGTCTCTTCTAATGGAGTCTTGCTGTATTCTGATTCTCCTGCCCCTCTCAGAACCTGTTTTGGGAAATGGTCTGGCAGGTGCAGTGTTGCACCCCAGGGTGCATTTGAGCACTCCCTCCTTTTAGAGAGGGAGTGGGTTATATTAATTTAACAGTCTTAAGTTGTTCACTACCTGGTTTTTGATTTTGGATTTCTTGACTTGAGTCTTTTGGGGATCCAAAATATTTGGTTGCCATTTGGCTAGTAAAAATTTTACAATTTCCACATAGTAGTATTAGCTCATAAGAATCTGACAGTTGCGCTTCAAAGTGCAGCAGACAGAGATTTGAACTGAGCCCGAGCTCAACGTTCTATGCTTTGCATAGAAATTAACCCTCTGCTATTCGGGGCAGTTTGAGTACTGGGGCTAACTGCAATATGTCAGAATACAGCAAGACTCCATTAGAAGAAACATAATTACTAAGGTGGGTAATTTTTCTTCTTCCCTCCCCTCTCCTGAGTCACTAGGCAACCACCTTTTTAATTTCAAATAAATCTAATGCAGCGCGTGCCCCCTCTGCTTGCCTGTCCACCCACGCTGATGCTGAGCGTGTGCATCCAGTGGAGTCAATGGAGACTTACCCTTCTCCGACAGTTTCCTCCCAAGCACTTTCAAATTCTATATCTACTCCATCCACTCCTCATTTGTACTCAACTGCTGCAAAATCTAAGACTAATAGTGTCTATTCGGAGCACTTAGAGAATTATTGGAAAGTCAAAGCTACCTCTAAGCCAGCAGTTTCAGCTTCAAGGCAAGGAAGGCAGTTTTCCAAATCCTCTCTTAGCCAAAGAAGTTGGAGCAGGCGCAGATGCCATGTCAATATGGCCCTCAGGAATGCTTCCTCTAACAACTCCTTTGAAGCAGAAGAGGAAGAGGTCCTGCACAGATCTCATGCTGCAACAAGCTCCAGAGTTCAGTCTCTGGAAGATTTTAGAGGCCTAATGTTCAGAGCGGGGTCTGTCTCTGCAGGGAACTTATACCTGTGACTCCGGCTACAAATACCCCATGACTGCCGTTTTGTTTCATCCCAGTATCGCATGGAACCGAATGATCCAGAGAGGTTTTCATGCTGCAGGGATGCGGCCTGAAATTTTCTCTTTATCCAGACATGGGGTGAGGATCTATTTCATGCGCTACCCTTTTTGACTTGTTTCTTGACTAGATCTGCAACGTAAACATCTTGCTATTTACTTAATTCTATGTCTGGCTATCTGTTGCTGCTCTGAGTATGCCTCAAATGTGTGTGTACTATGTAGCGATGTATTTGTTCATCATAGGAAAAGATGGATTTATGCCAATGTCTGTATTTATGGAATTTTTACATTATTTCTTATTATAGCTCACTGTTTTAGCTATACAAACTTGCATTTTTATGCTTTGTGGTTTATCAGGGATGAGACGAGGTGGCTTGCCTGTGCTATCAGTGGGCAGAAATCACTTTGGCTCCTCATCTGGATTGATTGAGTGTACCCCAAATCCTTTTGTTTTTCCAATATGCTCCACTTACTGTAACCCCCATTGCAAACTTTGCTCTGTTTTATGGGGTTCTTCAGTCACTCTGCAGGTAAATTTCTTGTGGTGGTGCTGGCATGGGTTTTGGTGAGAGAGAGAGATGGCCCACTTTCTCAACTGTGGCATTTGTCTGCTCTGCTGGTAGTCTACAATGTATTGGGGGGCATGAACCTGCTGGCTAGCCTTACCCCAGTGTTTCTATAAGTCCCAACATCACTTTAGCACCATGGGGATTGGTCCTTCAAGTGTGGCGCACTGCAATTTAAGAGTGCCATTGTATCTCTACCGAGATATTACAGTGGCCTCTCTTTCTCTCTCATCTCCTGCCTATAATTTTTTAGCAAGGATAATATAGCAGTGGCCATTATGGATCGCCTTGCGGAAAGGGAGGAGGTTCCTAGTTTTAGCGATGCCTGTTTTTTTGCTAGCTCTGGAGAAACAGAGTTGAAATGGCAGAAGTTTGTGGGTATTCCTTGGCAGGCCCAGGCTTGAGTGGCGTAAAAGTGATCCCTGCTGCATGACTCATAATAGTTACTCTACCCCCTTGGTTTATCAAAAAAAGTTATAGAGGGGTTTATCTTGCTGGGCTGTACCACCTCACCAGTACTACTTGAGCATATTGACTATTATCCTACTTTTTACAGGTAAAGAGAGGGGTGAGACACGTTTATTTGTTAGTGTCTCTCTAAATACCGGAGGTGGAACTTTTTTTTTTTCAATTGTTTAACCAGGTGAGACACACTAAGCTGAAAGCTTTTTTACAGGTGCAACCTGGGAGCACAGGAAAGTTAAGTGACTTGCTCAGGGTCACACAGTATATGCAAGTGGGGGCTGTGGGATTCAAACCGAGTCTCCAGATTTGCAGCTCAGAGGCCTTAAACCACTGTGCTATACTGCCTCCCGTAATTGCATAATTTCTGTCATTAGATATTGAATCCTTACGGTTAAACTCACTTCTGAGCAGATTTAAAGTTGTTTTACTTTGGTTCATAACTGTTATGTTTATATTATTTAACCACTTTTAGCTAACTAGGTAATGCACAGGCAGACAAAGTGCGAAGAAGGACAGCTAACTGTTTTCCACCTTGGACTGTGGTTCAGTGGTCAGAGGTCCTCAGTAGTTTCCATCCTACTGTTCTTAGAAATTTTGTTTTCTTTCATTTTCTTATAATCTGTTTATTGTAATTTATATAGCTGTTGAAGGATCTACTTCCTATTTCATTTTGAAAACTGAAATTCATACCATTTTTAGATAAGTTCATATAAAAGATATTTTTATTCTGTTAATCTATTTAAAAATCTTTATATAAGACTGTGATTTAGGTAGTTGTTATAACATAACAAGCAGCTAACTTGATTTTTCGGTCTTCATTTCTTGCTAATTGCTGTTGCTATTTTGATTTTAATACTTAATTTGTTGCAAGCCTTTAGAAATGTCAAACCTATCAATAGGCTCATGGAATGTTAAAGGATTAGGATCCCCAATCAAGAGAAAAAAATCTGATGTACTTAAACAGGCATAAACTTGATACTGTTTTGCTCCAAAAACACACCTGGAAGAGGATGAAGCTCAAAAACTAGCTAGATCATGGGTGTCCCAGGTAGAGTTTAGTTTTGAACTCAAAAAAGAGTACAGCTATTCTCTTCAGAAAGGGGTCAACTTTATGAAGAGTTCTCATTATGCTGACCCTGAGGGCAGATTTCAAATTCTGGTTGGTGCTATTGATGGAAGAGAAATTACCATCTATAACATATATGCCCCAAATCTAGGACGATCTGTCTTTTTCAGGGACCTTAATGTATGGTTAAGCACGTGCAGCCATCAACATTTAATTTTGGGTGGGGATTTTAATGAGATTTCTGATAATCTGACCAACAGAAGTTTTTCCTTCTCCCCCTTTAAGGTTTTCTCGAGTCGGTTCACTATTCATAAACTGGTGTAGACTCTAGATTTGGTCCTACAAGTTGTCCTACAGGTATAGATCACTCAACACAAACCCAAGATTCTCTCAGTTATGGAAACCTGGCTCAGTCCACGCATCCCAGATTCAGCCATTCAGATGCCAGGATACATAACTTACAGGCTCGACAGAACTGGCAAGCGTGGAGGTGGCTGTATAATATACATAAAGGAGCACCTCCGGATGCAAACACTACCTCATATTACCTCCTCTAGATACACCCAGTTGCTCCCTATAAAGATCTTAGTCCTCAAAGGAAATCTTTCACTGTGGTATCTGTATATATTCCCCCCCCCCAAGGAGCATGACCCCAGTTTCAAGGCAGTGTCAGACTTCCTAGCCACCCATTCCAATAGCTCTGAAATCTTACTGCTAGGAATTTCAATATAAACTGCATCTCCCTGAACAGGTCCATACAAAGATGCACTAGCACCATTAAACGTCTCACAGCTCGTGGGTACCCCACACAGGTAAATTACCATGCTACTGGCACAAGCACCCTTCTTGACTGGTTGGTCACTAACCATCCTGAAAGGATCAGCAATGTTGCAGTACTACCCGACTCCCTCAGCGACCACTCCCTATCCTCTTCACTTGGCTAAACAAATCACCCAAAATCCATTCCAAAATAATCACATCAAGACTACTAAAACAAGCATTTGTCAATGCCGAATGTTTGCTTGCTGGCATTGGCAGTAGTAGTGTAGAAGTTACAGAGCTGCTGCGTAATAGGAATGGCAGTGAAGTACTGAACTGAAGCCAACCCACCACCACCCTGCAGAGGTGACAGTCATTGGGGTGTGCCTTTGGGTAAATCAGGCATACTGACCCGCGCCATTTCAGTACACCCACCCTGCAGACACTGGCAGAGTATCACGGTGTTCCTTAGGGTCTTTGGCCCTTATGCGCACCCCATTCCATTAGGAAATACAGTGAGATGGGTGCGATATAGGAGAATGGGGTGAACTTTGGGGCCGAAGAGTCCAAGGCATACCTCGATGCCTCTCACTGCTGCAGGGTGTGGAATGTATGAGCATTACAGGCAAGAATCCCAAGTCACACCCCTGATGCCTGTCATTCTCTACAGGGTTGGGTGTTATGGTTGGAAACCCTAATACCTCAGGCATTCGTTGGTATTTTTCCTCCAAATGTTCAACATGGTTTTTGTGACCCCACCTCATGAACAGGAGAGATATCAGTTTCTTGCGAAAGCTGCTTATGCACAGCGACTACGGCATTTAGCACACAGGTGCAAAACATTCTGAACAGGATGTAAAATGACAGCTGTACTGTTCATGGGAGGTGTAAAAAATGGCAATGTTGCAAATCTGCAGTAAAATATTTAAAAAAATGGTGCAGTCACGGCGTACATAGAAACTGTGCAACACCGTATATAATTAGGTTGGGATTATTTTACAGCAGTTTGTCAACTCAGGCATTTTGGTGCCTCCGATCATGAACAGTGTCACTGTGATTTTCTTTATCTGTCCGAACAATGATTTCCCACAGCGACCACGCATCTCTGCGCTGAAAGTGTGAAAACACACTTCGACCATGTTGTGAAAAATGACAGCTGTACTGTAAATAAGGCAGTGTGGAAAAATGCCACTGGTGAAAATCTGGACTTAAAATATTACAAAGTCATGAACTTACAAGGGTGCGTGGAAACTGCGCAATGCTCACTCATAACACAGTCATTTTATGGACTTTTGTCACGAAATTTTCAACATAGCCATTTTAAGACTTCTGCTCATGAACAGTGTAACTGTGATTTTCTTAATCTGTCCCAAACATTGCTTTTGCACACCAACAGCACCATTGTGCGCTACATGTGCGAAAACACATTTTGGGTGGCATATGAAAAATTGCAGCTGTACTGTTCATAAGGAAGTGTAATAAAATGGCAATGTTGAAAATCTGGAGTGAAAATATTAAATTCGCAAACTTATGAGCATGCATAGGAACTGCACAACACACGCTCGTAAAACAGTCATTTTGGAATTTTTTCACAATTTTTCAACATAGCCATTTTAAGACCTCTGCTCATGAACAGTGTCACTGTGATTTTCTTAATTTTGTCTCGTGCATTGATTTACGCTTTTACCGACTCGCCATTCTGCGGCGCTACATAGGTGCAAACATGTTTTGGGTGAGATGTGAAAAATGACAGCTGTACTACTCATAAGAAGGTGTGGTAAAATGGTAATGTTGAAAATCTGGAGTGAAAATATTGAAAATTCGCGAACTTACGAGCATGCGTAGGAACTGTACAACGCACGCTCATAAAACAGTCATTTTTTGGAATTTTTTCACCAAATTTTCAACATAGCCATTTTAAGACCTCTACTTGTGAACAGTATCACTGTGATTTTCTTAATTTGTCCTGTACATTGATTTACACACCGACTTCGCCATTGTGTGCTACATGGGCGGAAACACGTTTTGGGTGAGATGTGAAAAATGACAGCTATACTGCTCATAAGAAGGTGTGGTAAAATGGCAATGTTGAAAATCTGGAGTGAAAATATTAAAATTCGCGAACTTACGGCGTCGCGTGGGAACTACTGCATGCGCTTATGCAAAACCAATCGTTAGGAATTTTTCACCAAATTTTCAACATAGCCATTTAAAGACCTCTGCTCATGAACAGTGTCACTGTGGTTTTCTTAATTTGTCCCGTACATTGGTTTCGCACACCGACTGCGCCATTATGCGATACATGGGAACTGACGTTTTGGGTGAGATGTGAAAAATGACAGCTGTACTACTCATAAGAAGGTGTGGTAAATGGCAATGTTGAAAATCTGGAGTGAAAATATTGAAAATTGCGAACTTATGAGCGCGTAGGAACTGTGCAAGCTGCCTTTCAGTAAAACAATCGTTTTGGAATTTTCCTCGCAAATTTTCAAAATAGGCTTCTTGAGAACCCTGCTTATGAACACTGGCAGTGTCGTTTCATTAATCGGTCCCGAAACATGATTTCACGCAGTGACTTCAAAATCACACTTCGGGCCCAAATAACGCCATGACAGTAACATCATTCCTGAGAAGGGGTCCCAAAAACCCCATGTTGAAAATTTGATGCAAAAATTCCAAAAAATGCCTGAGATATGCAACAAAGTTGAAAAAACCCTATCTAGCCCATTATACAGCTTACCGGCATTTCCTCAGTTCGCAGTTGGCTTTGAAGAGTGCAGACGTGTTCCTGGTCCACGGATTGTCGCGCCGAGGTCCGGAGGTAAGTATGGGTTGAGGGGGTGTGTGGGAGGTAGGGTGCACAGTGGGTGGGTGCGGGTTGTGGAAGGGGGGCCAGGGAGACTACGTGGGACCATTTTTTCTTTATAGTTTTTTTTTTTTCAATGACGATGCGGGATGTTTGCCATGCTGGGTGGGCTCCCAGCGTGGCGCTGGGAACGGTTGAGGCGTTCGGCGATGGGGGATTAGGCACTTACCGACCAACATCTATTGCCACGCTGGGGTGACAGCGTCGGCACCAGTACCGGGGTGAGGATAGTGAGCCGACGGGGATTGGGCACCCCGTCGGCTATATCATGAGTTGCCACGCTGGGGTGGGCACCCAGCGTGGCATTTGGAAAAACTTTGTGAGGCGGGGGCGCAGCACGCCGGCGGGGGATTGGGCACCCCGTGGCTATACGTCAATGTGCGTGCGGGCGCACGCCTGCATGTCGCGTGTAGGGGAGCTGCGCACGAGCAGGCAATATCTTATCGCTGCTCAATCAGTGTAGCTCCCCTTTCAACTGTATGCCACTGCATTTTGGAGCTTGTCATGAACAGCTCCAGCATGCGTAACACGAGAGCACGCTTGCCAACACACACTGAATTGGAAGACGGGGTGACACACCTCCGAAATCTCGGATGATGGCACTATGTTTCTTGCACATGCGTGCAAGCAAACATAAAAAAGGGATGCTTCATGTGCTAAAAGCTCATCTTAGTAACCAAGATTGGAGCTTCCTAAACACCATGACAGACGTTGATGCTGCCCTTGAATATTTTATCGATAAATTCAACCAGTCCTACGATATATATGTGCCCCCTACACAAAACGCAAGGTCAAGGGCTCCCAAAACCAGTGGGCCACCCCCCAGTTTTTAGATCTGATGAAACACTGTGACTGGCTTTGGTACAAAGCTCGAAGTACTGGCTCCATCTCAGACACCCAGGAGTATAAGGCTATCTGGAATAGATGCACAGCTGCAATTAAGAAAGCCCAACATCAGCATTTTAAAAGAGAATTAGAAAACTCTTGAGGGGACAGCAGATGGGTCTGCGAGAATATCAAGGCTCTTACAGGCAAACCTGACAAAACACCCCCATCCATAATAAATGTAAATGGAACTCCTATCCAGGACCCTTTCACCATTGCTGACATTTTTAATAAGGCCTTCACCGACCTCAGTGGCATCCTCCCCTCAGATTTCCTTCTCCCTCAGAGGGAATGTAAGATCCAAAGCAGCACAAACACCCATTAAGGCTCCTATCCTCCTTTCTGCCTCAACAGTCACCCCATCAGTAGCCAAAAAATATATCTTGAATGTCCTTGGGAAATCAAGAAACAGCAGTGATGCACTCGATCTCAAGCTCCTTGAACTCACTCTGAGCGTTATTCTAGTTCCCTCACTAAAAGTTTAAATCTATCTCATCACGGGCAAGTTCCCTCGAATTTAGAAAGTGGCTGTTGTTACATCTGTGTTTAAAGCGATGATAGAACAAACCGCTCAAACTATTGACCAATCTGTATACTTCCCTCTCTCAAAAGCGTTGAAATGTATAGTCGCAGACCAGCTCTCTGAGTACCTTGGCAAACATCAACTACAATGCAGACAACAGCATGGATTCCAGAAACAGCATATCACCACAACTGCACTCATAGAATTTACAGGGTACATACATAGCGCTCTTGACCGTGGGCTCTTGGTGGGGGCAACCTATGTGGACCTCACCAAGGCCTTTGATACAGTTAATCATAAGCTGCTAATAAACCAACTATCCAACATCAGTCTCTCCCTGGAGCCAGTGGCTAGGTTCCAGAGTCATCTCCAAGGAGAGTATAGAAGGTGAAGATAAATGGCATCTGCTTGGATAATCTCTGTGTTAACACAGGAGTTCCACAAGGATCAATACTAGGGCCCCTGCCATTCAGTCTTTATCTAAACAAACTCCCCCAAGCAGTAGATGATCAGGTTTTGCTTTACACTGATGATGCTGTGCTGTACTCAGCCCGCTCGGACCCTGCGGTCCTCGAAAGCTGTATGCAGTCCAACTTCACATCCATAGCAAACTGGTTCTTGGACTCAAAGTTACTTTTGAATTATAAAAAAACTAAAACAATGATATTCACCTCATCCCACAACAAACTCAGAAACCACCCTATCCAAATAGTTAACAACCAAAACTCCCCACTTGAGATGGTAAACCTCTTTAAATACCTGGGGGTAACATTAGACTCTACGTTGTCCTACTCCTGACACATTGATCTAGTTGCAAAATAAGCAAGCATAAAACTGGGGCTGCTATTTCGTAACAAACACTGCTTTACTAATGAGGCCCTAAGCGTTGCTGTAACTAGCTTGGTGCTGTCTGTCATAGACCACGGTGTGCTGGTATATGGCGCCGCTACCCCCACGGCTCTTAAAAGGATCAAGACCACCCTAAATAAAGCTTGTATGCTAGTTCTGGGAGTGCCCCGACTAACATACACGTGTGAATTATACTCCCAAATTGGATGGCTCAATTTGGATTGTCGCATCCAGTACCAAATGTGCCTGCTCACCAAAAAAGTTACTCTTGGCCTAACTCCTCCTGGAGTACAGGATTTCTTCAATCAGCTTTCCTCATCCAGATGTACCAGGGAGCGGAAAGAACAAACCATAGATGTCCTTTTCCGTAGAACCTCACAAGGCCAGAGATTCTTCCAATACTGGGCCCCTAGACTACTATACTCCATCAATGAAGACCTTCTGAAGGAAACTAAGCTACATCCTTTTAAAACTATGTTTCGTTCCACCATTGCCCAGGCCAATGTTTGCGACTGCTACTCCTAACCCCCTGTAATCCTCCTCCCAACTAGTCCAACCTTCTCTCCCTACTACACCACCCACATAATCTCCTCCCTTGCTTTTCGAAGCACTGTCCTTTCCGCCTTACACCCTCCTTTCCATCAACACCCCGTATACTCTCGATCCCACATCCCTCGCATTTGTTCTTAATTTCTCCCCCCTTTTTTCCTGCCACCCTCCTCCCACTGCATCCCTCCCTGCCCTCCCTACAGTTCTTGTCCCTTGTTCACCACTTACCTGTACTCCCCATGTTTGCCTCACACCTGCACTTTCCTCCCTTCCCCCACCCACCCATTTCCCCTACTCCACACATTACCAAACCTCCACTAGAACTGTCTTGCCCCGCCTTTTGCCCACCCCATTTCCCCCACACACACCACCCTCCTTGCTTCTCTCACCCTTGTTCCCTCCTTGCTGACAACTAGCACTCTCAAAACCTAGCGCTCATCACTAGGGACTAGCACCTCAAACTGCACTATGACAATAGTACTGTTCCTTTGGATTACAGTCTAGCTACTAATTGTTTCTTCTTTTTATCTCCTAAACGGTAGTACTCCAATATTGTCAACCATCACTGTTGTATTGTAACTATTGTTTAGCTGAAATGTATTTTGTATTCCAACTCTAAGTAATCTCTTGTTGACCTCCACTTTGCATGGAACCACTGTGTAATCTGTGTAATCTCATTTGACGTGGAACCTCTGTAAATGAGCCACTGGCTCAAAGGTATTTCCTAGACTGTAATAAATAAAATAAAATAAATAAAAAAGATGCCTGGCACCTCTTAAATCCCTCTGTAAGAGGTTATTCATTTTACTCTGCAAGGCATGTCCTTCAGCAGAATTGACATGGTTTTATTTCAAGGCATCTGGCTTCAAGCCTTGTCTCAGCAGGTATCAAGGAGATTTCACTTTCTGATCATGCTTTAGTGCAGATCTCTATCCATTTTGAAGGCTCCAAAAGTAATTGTATAAACTGGAGACTTAATGTCTCTCTCCTCCAGGATCCTGACTTTGTCTCTTGGCTAGGCCATGAGGTGGAGGACTTCTTTAACATAAATGATAATAGGTAGGTGTCCCCAAATTGCTTATGGGACATCTTTAAAGCATTTATTAGGGGAAGGATTATTAGCTTCTCAGCTAAAGGATAAGGAACTGGCACAAAAAGAGTTAAAACTTCTAGAATTGCAGAGTGACTATAAACGAAACTGCAAAAAGAACAACAGCCTTCTTAAAGAGGACCTTCCCCAGTCCTTTTGACTTTCATGCATAAATTACCCCTTCTTTTTCTGGAATTGTATTTCATTACTGTCCACTGCAGTTATTTTGCATTCTGAGCTGCTGCAAACTGCAGGTGTGTACCAGAGCTTCTATAGCAAGCCTGGTGTTGCTGCAGAGCCCTGGGTTGTACTGCTGACATCACTATAGGGCAGAGTCAATTTCACAAAAAAAAACATACTGACAAGGCATTTGGATTTTGGCATAATGCATTGCTAACAGGGTGTCTTGAGGAAGAGGAAACACAGTGGCCCAGATATTCAGACTGCACCAGGCTGTGGTGCAAGCCTGGGCGCAGCGCAACATGGCTGCGTAGGGACGTTGACTGGGCGATATTCAACGGAGCTGCGCCATGGCACAGCATCATTTAATATTGCACCCTGGCCACCCGCAGTGTGCATGGTGCAGTGGCACTGCGCCAGTGCAAGTGGCCAGAGTGGAGCAGAGGGATGCGCTAGCACAAGTCCCGTTGCGCTATGCGCAACAACCGCGATATTCAAAAGTGCACATGCAAATGGGGCCATAATGTATGTAAGGTGCAAATGGGGCCATTTGCATGTCATTTTGGCCCCAATTGCATGCAGGTGCACTGATCCCCGGCAACTTGCGCCTGGCACCCTGCAAGCAGCCATCGGGGACCGATGCCCCCTGCACAGCGCAGCAATGCGCCCCTCTGCCCGATCGTGGGCATATGTAGATTTAATAAATCGTCCAATATCCCTGGTGGTCCAGTGGACCGCTTCACACCCGATCACGGGCTTAAGTATCATATTTAACTGTCCCATATCCCTGGTAGTCCAGTGGACCGCTTGCAGCCCGATTGCGGACATAAGATGCAATTTAAACTCGTCCTATATCCCTGGTGGTCAGTGGACTGCTTGCAGCCCGATCGCAGGCATATGTAATAGGAGGCTCCACAGTACCCCCTCCCATCCGCCCACTGAGCCCCACCGCCCGCTCCCCGTTCAGCGGCGGGCGGCCTTACCACCACCTGCCACCCCAGACCCAACGGTGTCACGGTGGGGCTGTACACCCATTGGTCCACAGTGTGAGCCAATGGGTGTGCAGCCCGTATCAATACTACACAGTCAGATATGTGAATGGTTCACATATCTGGACTGTGTCTGTCGGGCTGCACGCCCATTGGCTCACACTGTGGGACCAATGGGCGACAGCCCTGCACATACACTATCAGTCAGCGGGCGGGTGGCAGGCAGGTTGGGTGCTGCCGTCCGCCGCTGACCAGGGGAGGGAAGGGTGGTGGAGCTCAGTGGGTGAGTGAGAAGGAGTTACCGTGGGCTCTCATTATTACCATATGCCCGTGATCGGGATGCGGCGATCCACTGAGCCAACAGGATATAGGATGAGTTTAAATTACATCTTATGCCCGCTGATCGGCTGCAAGCGGTCCACTGGACCACCAGGGATATAGGATGAGTTTAAATTTTATCTTATGCCCGCGATCGGGCTGCAAGCAGTCCACTGGACCATCAGGGATATAGGACGAGTTTAAATTACATCTTATGCTCGCCATCAGGCTGCAAGCGGTCCACTGGACCACCAGGGATATGGGACGTTTAACTTCTTCTAGGTATGCCCGCGATTGGGCATGGGGGGGCGCTGCCACGAAGATGCAGCCGGAGCTCGGGCTACCCACAGCGGTGGCAGCTGCCGTTGCGCCTTGCAATACTGCAGCTCACCTGTGGGTAGGTCTGCAGTTGTTCCTTTTTTTTTTTGGCTCCACCTGTGTGCAGGCGCCGTGGGGTTGCGCGAAGCATGGACTCATCACATCCGGGCTGAATATCGGGATGTAGAATGCGCGTATGCACGCCCACCTGCACCGCATACATTACCGATGCGCCCGCGCATCGGGATTTGTGCCAGGCACAATCCTCGTTGAATATTGCGCCGGGCACATCAGTGATTGCGCATGGACAACACTGTTGCGCCATGCGAACCCTTCTGAATACCAGGGCCTGTATGTACACTGAGTACTGGTAGGTTTCCCTTGCAACATTCTTGCAACTGCATGGTACTGCACAGGGTGAGTCACTCCTCTACCCTATAGTGATGTCATCAGGAGCTAGCAGCCCAGCAGCTGCACAGCAAAGGCAAGTGCAGCAGGGCTCAAAAATAAATCCAAATTATGGATGGCAGAGTACACCTTGGCCAAAAATAACAAATGCAAACACCTTTTCAGGTTTAGTACTGCATATACTGACTACAAGCTGTAACTTTTTGGACCCCCATGAAAGGTCCTCTTTAATAATATTACTAAACTAAAATATGAAGTTAAGAAAATCTATTCTGCTAGGTAGAGTACTCGCTGTATAGAACTAAGCAGACTTACTGGGAGGCGGGAGAAAGCAGGAAACTAGCATATAGATTAAAAGAGGCGGGTCAAAGTTTGATTGGGGTGTCTCTAATGGCTTAGGGTTACTGAGGTTATAAAATCCAAAATAAATTTATGAGTTTGAGAATGTTTCAAGGGCTTATATTCTGATTCAGGTGTAAAGGTTGTAGGAATTTACAGGCATTTCTCAACTCAGTCACCCTCCCAGAAGATAATGAAAAGGGCAAAGAAGGGTTAAATTCTCCTGTCTCCCAGGCAGAGTTTGACTCTATTATTAAAGGGCTTCAGCCTAACAAAACACCGGACCAGATGGCCTTCCAGAAATTTACAAAGCCCTTGGTGTTAAGGACCTTTTCTGCCCTCTGACAGTGACTGATAGAAAATTTCTTGCAGCATTTCTTACCGCTGGACTGGAGTCTGCCGGCGATTCCTACAAGACCTTTAAGGGCACTGAGCACACTGCTGGGCTGTTCTTTCTCCTTCTCTTCTCCTCTGCACTGTTTCTTCATTGTGTAGAGCTTAGTACTGTTAGCATTTGACAAACTCTGAATGTACTCCATATTAGCAACACTGCTAGGATTTATGTCTGTATTGCTAGCGTTTAACAACTTTGCTAAAATTTGTGTGACACTGTATTGTGACTTGTGTGCTGGTAAGAGCCTACCTGTCCCAGGGCTCCTAGACGCTCCACGTGGGGTCAGCGTTCTAAGGCGTCTTCAGTCTGGTCTCCATTTTGGAGTCCTGTGTTCCCCTGCAAACAGGCAGTCTGTTCACGCATGCGCAGTTCTGCTTCCTAGTTACACATGCACAGTACAACTACCAGTATTCCATTGGGGAGTGCATCCCACCCCCCCAACTGCATACTAATGAATCCTATTGTTTGCTCTTCCTACATAGGTCTCCCTGGAACCCCAGTCCCACCACACTTGACAAGCCTGCACACAGCACACTTGGCTGGGCAGCATGGACAAAGGAAGCCCCCCTAATGGTAAATCATCTCCTTTCCTGCTGAACTGTACCAGAGGGTGCCTGTTTTCCCCTTTGCTGGTTATCTTCTCTGGCCACTAGGAGTCACTGCACTCCCCTTGCAACTCCAAGTTTTTCCCACATCCCTGGCCACTCTAGATCAACACACCACCTCCTCTCCCCCTAATTCTCTGGCACTGTTTCCTCACTTGCTAAGTGAACTTCATAGTCTCCTCCCTCCAGACATGAACCTTGCACCCTCGGCACTGTAGTCTGGGATGCTACCACTGCACTAACTGGACTGTCCTGTTAGTAGGTGCCTTTTAGTCCCTCTTATCCCACATCCCCATCTTTGTGAATATTCTTTCCTGTTGACCTCCTACCACTGCCTTGCATGGTGATTACTATGGCCTCATCCTACCTTGCCTCCCCCACTACCCACCTTGCCAACTTCTGTATCATACTCTTTTCCCTTATCACCCCCACCCTGGCCCCACTACCCTAAACTGTTCACCTATCACACCCACCCTAAATGTCCAATTGTTTTATCCACCGTTTCTACTCTTGCCTTCCCCCTGTCCCCTCCACTTGCCTGGCAATGCCCTCTAAGCACACGCCTCCTGCCTACCTCTCCTTACATACCCCACCTAAATGCCCTCCCCATCCCAGTCATCTGCTCCAAACCAACCCACCTCTCCTGCGTCGGTGCCGGCCTTTACAAGCAGCTCAAATATACCTTCCTAAGAACCCTCCTACTCCTACTGCTAATTTATTTATTTATTTATTTAAGAGTTTTACCAGGAAGGCATACTGAGCAGTGTACCACTCGAGTCCAGATGTGCCCTGGGGGAATATGGGATAGGCAGGATACAGTAATAGTAGAATTTACACATGTACATGATTCAATACAATCATAATACAGCAGGCAAAAATCCTTATAAATAAATAGCAATATACAGACAGCAACACGCACAGAATTACATATTACACAACAACCCACATCATAACAATAGGCAGGGTTGTCAACAGCAGGATAAAAATAGTGAAGACAAATAAACAACTGACATCAAGGCTGCAAGGACTTCAATGAGGCAGAATGCAAGAGCAAGTAGTGGAGAACTGAGTCTTAAGTAGAGCATTGGTGCGGAGTGCTGGCGGTGTCTAATATCGGCCGACAGGAGTTCCATAATTTGGGCATCCGAAGCTGAAAGCAGCCTGTCCAGACCTGGTGGACCTGTGGGGGATGTGAAGTAGCCGAGAGTCAATGTTCCTGAGCGAGAGTAGGCTGGAGGGAAGAACATTCAGGGTGGTAAGGTAGGGAGGGAGGGACTTCCAGAATTTCACAGCGGTTCTAGTAGTGTACCAATCTCTGATTGTGGAGAGAAGGGAGATCTAAGGAGTGGTAGAGGTCGCAGTGATGTGTACTGGGAGGGCAGTCCAGGGAGAAATGGCAGAAGGAGTTGAAGAGAGGGTCTAGTCTGGTCAGGGAGGATTTAGGGGCTGCACAGTAGACTACATCCCTGTAGTCCATTATTGGGAGGATCATCTTTTGAACGATAGCCAGGCGTGTGGGCAGGGGGATGCAACTTTTATTACGATATAACGCACCTAACATGGGGTGTAGCTTCTTATGTATAGCATCAATATGCACAGAGAAGTCAAGATGCTGGTCTAACTAATAACGGGAATGTTCACTGAACCCTGGGCACCTCCGCCCACAACCCAAACTCCTTCAACACAGACTGGCTCCATATCGCGTCCATTAATATCTGCAGCCTGCTGAAAAAGTTGCTATCCTCCAGGGTTGGCTAGCCCAGCACTAGCCAGACATTTTAACCATTGTTAAGACCTGGCTCTCTCTAAGGACACCCCTGATTCTGCTGTCTCTATTCCCAGGTACACCCTCTTCTGAGAGGAGAGAGTAGGGAAGCATGGAGGTGGCTGCGCTTTACATCCGGGACTCTTTGCAGAGCCATGCACTCCCTCATGCCCAGCTGGATTTTGGTGCCCAGGTACTCTCTCTGAAGATCACCAGTAGCACGGCCAGGGCTCCCCTCTTTATATCTTCCATCTATTCCCCCCTAGGAACCAATCACATGCATTTCAGTCTCTACAGAACTATCTCTTCCCTACTGCTTCCCAAATCAGAGATCATTGCTCTAGGAGACTTCAACATTAACTGGTTATCTAACACTGCGGCCCCCCCATAAGGATGCCACAGCTGCCCTGGATCTCTCCCAAATCATAACATGCCCTACTCGCTTAAATCCCCAAACTGGAACCTCTACATTAATTGACCTGGTACTTACCAATCGCCCTAATAAAATCTCTGGCATCTCGGTCCTCCCTGATGTCCTGAGTGACCACTCGCTAGTACTCTGCACCTGGACCTGTAAGACAAAAAAACCCACCCCTAAAACCATTCTTCAGCATCGTCTCAAACTGGGTAAGCTGGGTCACCTCAAAAACTACCTAGCCCACTGGGACTGGTCACCCCTTGACCTGGCCCCTGACATCGATACGGCTCTAACTACATTGTACGAACCTTCAACACTGCCTGCGACATATTTGCCCTACTCGCTAAACATGTTATCAAAGGCCCCAACACCCTCTGGATATCTCAGGCTCTCCTAGATTAAATGTGCCACAGAGACACTCTACGGCACCTAGCCCTTGAATCAGGCAAACTGTCTGATAGACAATGCTATTGGGCTGCTAGGAATAAATGCACCTGGGACATACTCAAGGCCAAGGCTGACCACTACAGGCAGCCCTCACCACCTTCTGGGGCTCTGGCTGCAAGTTTTGGGATAACTTGAAGAAGCTCAATGGGAAAACTGTATTGGCTCCCCCCACCCAACTCACTATCAACGGCAGTATCTCCACTGACCCACAGGACATCACTGGCTCCCTCAACTTCTCCTTTTCTGACCTCAGTAATGTACTCCCCGCAACTTTCTGTGATCCCCATACTCCATCTCCTCTACCTGACCATCCCCTCCACCTTTTCACTTAAAAACCCTCACTCCCTGTGAGGCTAAACCCTACACCCTAAAAGCCTTCAGTAAGTCACAATACAGTAGTGATTCGCTGGACCTTAGACTCCTCCACATGACCCTGGATGTAGTCCTCACCCTGCTAAGCAAGATACTTAATCACTCCCTCTGCCATGGTGAATTCCTCTAAATGGAAAAATACTGTTATTACCCCCATCCACAAAAATGGCGACCGTACTTCCCCCGGGAACTACAGCCCCATCTCCATTCTCCCCCCCAAAAGACCCTTGAAAAAATCATCTCTGATCAGCTCACAGACCACCTCATAAAATATGACCTACTCTGCCAGGAACAACACGGATTTCGCAAAGAGCACAGCACCACTACTGCCCTGCTAGAGTTCCCCAGCACTATCCATACTGCCCTGGACAGAGGGTGTCTGGTTGGCTCGGTCTTTGTGGATTTGTCAAAAGCCTTTGATACCGTGAACCACTCCCTGCTTTTATCTGCTCTCTCCCACACAGGTCTCTCCCAGGATGCCACCAAGTGGTTTGCTGACTACCTAGCTGGTAGGTCACAACAAGTTAGAATTAATGACACGTTCTCCTCCTGTCTCCCGGTCAAGTCAGGGGTGCCCCAGGGTTCCATCCTGGGCCCCCTCCTCTTTAGTCTATTTCTGAACACCCTTCCCAAGGCCTGCTCTGGGCAATTACTCCTATATGGCGACGATGCAGTTCTCTGCTCCATTCACCCTGATCCTCACTCACTACAATTATCCCTCCAGAAGTCCTTCAAAGATGCTGAATCCTGGTTCACTGACCACCGTCTGGTTCTAAACCACAAAAAAACAAAGTCATGATGTTCGCTCACAATCAGAGCCGATACAAAGGCTACCCACTATTTATTCACAACTCCCAACTACTACCCCTTAAGCAGGTCGACAACTTTAAATACCTTGGGGTCACCCTTGACTTGGCTCTCAACTTCCATGAGCACATACGCCACCTTAGCTCCGCTGTCAATGTCAGAATCGGTCTGCTCCACCGGCTCAAACATTGTCTCCCCCCAGAAGCCCTCCGACTATAGCAGTCTCTTCATCCATCTTGTCCCTTATGACTATGGTATCCTGGTTTATGGGTCGGCCGATACCACTGCCCTCCACAGAATCTGTGTTTCCCTAAACAAAGCCTGTTGCCTTGTTACGGGCTGCTCTGGTTTGACACACACTTGTGCTCTGTTCAGTCTCACCAATTGGTTTGACCTTGATGGGAGACTTAGGCACCAGACATGCCTTCTAGCCAAAAGATCACCATGAGCCTAGACCCCCTGGCCTCGCCAACCTGCTACAACCTGCACCTCTATTGATACCTACCGCAGCTCCATCAAACCCTCCCTCCTGATTCCCCACTGTTGAACTACTCAAGGCCAGAGATCTTTCTGCTATAGAGCCACCCTCTGGATGAATGCCCTGCCCAGTGCCATCTCCTCTGAAAATAAACTAGGCCACTTTAAAACCTCCACTCCTCAAGCACCTGTGACTGCTACTAGCCCACCCTCTGGTGCTCCCTCCAGCCACAGAATGTATGACTTCTCCAGGTCTGCCTCTGCTCCCCCCACTGTTTCCTCAGTTTCCCCCTTCCCCCACTCAATCCCCTTATGGCATGAACCTGGGCCTTTACCTAAGTCCTTGACTGCTCTTGTGCTATGACAAAGGATCTCCATCCTGCTAACCCTCTGAACGTTGCACCTATTGTCTTTCTCCCCCAACTTTTGAATACCTGTATTTTACCTACTGCTTGCTAGTGTATAGTTGTTGTATATGTGACCCTCTGCCCACCTGTTTATTGTATTAGTGGATAATATTTGTAAAATAGATAAATGGTGTGAGAAGGTCTGCTTAGACAAGAAGACTGATACAGTGAAATGACCTTTGACCTCAAAAGTCAAAGTGTGGCTGACAGCTGCAGGATATGTTAAGTTGACCAGTGAAGAGAAACCCTAATTAAATGTTTCCTGTTCTGTCTTAATTAAAGCCTTCTGACCATCTGCCGGGAGATAGAACCTCATAAAATTTTATGATTTCTGCAGGAAGAGACCATTTGATTACAGACTTGTGAGAAACCATAAAAACCTGAGATCACTCTGGCAAAACAGGAAATCAGCAGGGAGACATCAAAGGAGATGTTTTGATGAAAGACTCATATTTTGAAAATTGCTAACTGTTGATCCCTACAGTAGAAATTAAATCTATGGCACGTTCTAATAGTAACCTCATGGGTGGCATCACCAGAAGGTGGAGAAAACTGACTTTTGAATTGGGCTGCACTCTGACAAGTTTGTGCAGAAGGACTCTCTAAAAGAAAGGACACACAATCTGTGGACTGGTAACTAGGCACTTTAGATAAATAATTAAACTGGAACTTAAGTATTTGTGGTAGAAGTTTGTGTTCTGTAACTTCCCATTTGTTTTATGTGACTGTGAGTTAGTGATGTTATTGTTCTGTGTTTGATTTTACCTGTTTTACAATTTTAGCAAACAATATTTTCTTTAAAATACTGCCTGTGCTTTTTCTGTTTTTTTTACATGTGAATGCTGAACCTGTGTTTAAGTCTGACAGCTGTTAAGGGCTTGAATGTGTTACTAAGCTTGCTAAAAGTTAAGAATATACCTAGGTCTCATATTGAATCGTAAGGGTACATTTTGGAAACCTAGCTGGGTGCCCCTGGGCAGATTGTACTGCATCCCCCGAAGAAGGTACGTATCTGAGCCTGTTAACTGGGCATGCTAGCATAAGGTTCACATTTGATCCACAGGATTCGAGGCTAGTAGGTGATTTGGACCCAAAACAGACAGGAGGGTTATCCTGTCTGTCCCCTGTTCACAATATCGTACTTCGAGGTTGGCACTGTGATAGCAGAGGGCCTGACCTGTGGAGTGCATTTGAGACAGATCTGGTTGGCAGTGGTGGGATTTAAAAGTATTTGGTAACACGAGCATTAACAGTTCAGTGTGTCAGATTAATACTGTACAGCTCACATTAAAAATAAGGCAGTGATTTTTAAAAAGTAAACTGAACTATATCATTGTGCTTACAGTCTAAGTTCCCTACCCGTTTTATTATTTTTTTCAAGTGCAAGTTAGTATAGCCGTACTTAGGGAAGAAGATGGCTTCCAACTACAGCGGGTGCACTGCAGACTACCTGAGGCAGTTGTGCCAAGAGAGAAGAGTCCAGCATGAGGGGAGTACCAAAAAGCACTTCGCAGAGGCTCTGGTAGCAGCCGATGCCCAGAGCCTCAAGTCCGTGACTGAAAAGGATTGAACCTTGGGCAAGGAGGGGCAAGGGTCCAGTGCAGTGTCCAGATCCAGTGAGGAGGACAGCAGGGCCAGTGCAGGCCAAGGGCCACAGTAGCAGGGAAAGGTCACCAGCATTCTGGAGCCAGAAGCGATCAGGCTGCAGATGGAGTTGCGGAGGATGGAGCTGGAGTTTGAACAAAAAAAGGTTTGAAGCCCAGCAGCAAAGGGAGTTGGAATTTGAGCAGAAGAAGTTACAACTGCAGATGGAAAAAGAGGAGAAGAGGGAGCAGCATCAGCGAGCCACAAAGGAAAAAGAGAGACAGCTTCAGCGAGAGGTAAAGAAAGAGAACAAGTTCAGCGAGAAGTTGTGTGAGAAGAGTGTGAGCGCCAGAGGCAACATGAACTGGAAAAGCTACGACTCCAAACACCAGCACCAGAGCAGGTAAGTGGCCTGGGTTTAATTGGAACTCCAGGACAGGGTTACAAACTAAATTCTAAATTGATAACTGTAGCTGGCCCAGTGGCACTGAGGGTTGAGGTGCTGGAGGCCACACCTCGCACCATGCCGGTGACCTGGGTTCGGGAATGAGTCCGGGCCCATCGGGGTTGGTGGGGAGGGAAAGGATTGAGTGTCCAGAGGATAGCTCTCCTTCTCGGGAGGGATCCAAGCCTGATGCTTGACTGGCCTCATGGAAGCCAGAGGCACAGCAATCATTGATGCATACAGAGAGGGTTGGGGGTGGTGATGTCAGTGGTGATGCCATGATGTCAGGATGTGCCACTCCTCTAGAACAGGAGAAAAACATGCTGGAGTACCAAGAGGAAGGAGCGCCTAAGCAGACCCTAATGGCTCCTGCCTGCCTGACCACCAGAGGGACCCGAAGAAAGTTGAATTCTCGGGGTGTATGGGCCCCACCTTGTACCCACCTGGGGGGCAGAGCTACAGCTCCATGGGGGTCCCTGGGTTACAGGTAAGGCAGCGAAGTGGGGTTGTGTGTGTGCGTCTCCCAACGGAGCAGGGCTCCAGCGAGGGTGGGCGTATAAAGAGTAATTTCAAAAAAAATAAATTGATAGCTGAATTTAAAGAGGGGGAAGATATGGATGTCTTTTTAAATTCCTTTGAAAAAGTATGCATTCAGGCAAATATTCCTAGAGAGTCCTGGAGCTTCCAGCTATCCCCACTATTTACCAGGAAAGCTCGGGATGCATTGGGTCAAATGGACAATGAGGACAGTAATGATTATAATAAACTGAAAATTGCACTTTAAAAAAAATATGAGTTAACAGCAGAGGCATACAGAGTTAAATTCCGTAAGCTCAGGAGAAGTCCTGACATGAGCTATGAGGAGCTAGCCACTAAACAACGTCAGTTTTTAAAACATTGGTGGGAAGGAATTGAAGCAGACTCTGTAGAAAAAATTTAAAATGCTGTACCATTAAAGCAGTTTTTCTGGGCATGCCCAGCAGAGCTGAAACCTGGCTGGAGGACCGAGATCCAAAAACAGTGCAAGAGGCTGCTGAACTCTCAGACCACTACACCAGGAGCAGACCTGCTCTGACAGCGAATGGGGTGGGCATGGCAGTGCAGAAAGGGAAAAGCATGCCTTCAGGGCAGCTAAAATCCTCCCTGCCTCCACCAAAACCAGGTAGCCCCAGGTTACAAAGAAATGATTTACCTGAGAAAAGAAATGAATGTTGGGTTTGCAAAGAAACTGGACATATTGTAAGACAGTGTCCCAAAAGGACAAACTGAACACAAAGTGGTGCTAGAAAAGTGGGTTGTTTGTGTCTCCCTGAAAGCATACCAGTCAACATGAGGGAACACATGCACCCAGTCACTGTGAATGGTGTACAGACACATAGGTTAAGAGACGAGGGCATCCCTGACTTTGGTAAAGGGGATCTGGTAGAGCCTGGTCAGCTTATACCCAATCAATTTGTAACTGTAACGAGGATTCACTGGGGAGGAGAAACCTTGCCACTTGCTAGTGTCCTCTTAGATTGGGGTGAGACGGGGCACTGTCCAAAAGGTTGCCATAGTCAAACTTGTTGTCGATGTAACTTCGGCAACAATCTCAAACAGGGATGGTGTGTGCAGTTATCCGCAGCCAAGTGGCAAAGGAAAATTGTGGTTCCCTGAACCCATAGAAGCCCCTGTGGAAACCACTGGGAGGCTGGTTGCCCAGTCTGTGTCTCCTGATATGGAGACTAATGAAAAGGGGTAGACATTCCACTGGTAGCAGTTAACCAAACAGCTACAGAGGGTTACTCTGAGGTGGGAGGGGTGACCCCTTGTCAGACGGTTAGGGATGGCAGTGATCCTGAATGCCCTGATGCTAGAGCTAGGAATCCTAGTTTAGACACTGAAGGGACCTGTCCCATGCCTTGGCAATGTGCAAAGAGTTTACAGCTGCTTAGAAAAGTGACCCTAGTCTAGAGAAGCTGATGGCTTGGGCAGACTCTGACGGAGCAAAGGGAGGTGATGGGAAACATAGAGTTTCGTGGGACAATGGACTGCTGTATATGCAGGATGCTAAGCCAGAGGGAGGGGTGATAGGCAGGCAGCTTGTCATTCTCCAGGGGTGCCGTGAGCAGTTGCTCAAGACTGCACATGATATTCCCATGTCTGGCCATCTGGGAATCGTGAGCACTATACAGCAGTTGGCCCAGAATTTCTATTAGTCCAACTTCACCCAGCAGGTGAAGGAGTATTGTGGGTCTTGTCACCGTGCGAGAAATAGGGAAGGTGGGTAAGAAAACCCAAGCTGCCCTAATTCCTTACCCATATGGAGGAGCCATTCCAGAGGGTGGAAATGGATATTGTGGGGCCTTTAAATACCCCCAGCTCCTCCGGGATGAGGTTCTTCCAAACTGTGGTGCATTATGCCACCCAGTACTCAGAGGCAGTAGCCCTATCCTCACTGAGGACAGACAATGTGGCAGATGCCTTACTAGGGATTTTCTCCTGTGTTGGGTTTCCACAGGAGGTTATCACTGATTGAGGGGGTTCCTTCATGTCGGACCTGATGAAATGTTTGTGGGAGAAGTGTGGGGTGGTGCAGAGACGCACAACACCTCATCACCCACAAGCCAATGGGATTGTGGAAAGATTTAATGGTACCCTTAAGTCAATGCTCCAAGCATTTGCTAAACAGCATTGGAGGGACTGGGAAAAATACCTTCCCCACCTGTTGTTTGCATACAGTGAGGTGCTCCAAGAGTCAACAGGGTTTTCCCCTTCGAGCTCCTATATGGACGCAGGGTCTGTGGGCCCCTAGACTTGATCCGGGAGGACTGGGAAGGCAAGCACACCACCCAGGGAACTCCCATAGTGGATTATGTCCTTAGGTTTATGGAAAAGCTGAAGGAGCTTATGGGGACAGCCCAGAGCAACCTGGCAGCTGCCCAACAAAAACAGAAAGTGTGGTATGACCGCAGAGCCAGAGCTCGCTCATACATGGTGGTTCAGGAAGTCATGGTCCTAATCCCAGTCCAGAAAGCCAAGCTGCAGGACAAGTGGGCAGGACTGTACAAAGCAGTCAGACAGGTAAATGATGTAAACTACATTATAGAGTTACCTGACAGAAGACATACACAAAGAATGTACCATGTCAGAATGATGAAGCCATATGCTAATAGGGCTGACATGGTGTTTGCAGTGTGTAGTCTCAGGGAAGGGGTGGACAAAGGAGACCCCCTTCTGGACTTGCTGGAAGAAAGCAAGTGGGAGTCCTCTGTGGAGGCAATTAAAATGTCACCCCAGTTGACCCTGGACCAGATCCAGGAAATAAGGGAGGTTTTAGCAGACTTTGCTCCACTGTTTAGCACCAAGCCTGGACTAACTCCCCTTAGCAATGCACGATGTGAAGACAGGGACGAGGTGCCCATATAGTGAACAGCATATTGGGTGTCCGAGGCTATCAAAAGGACATTAGGAGGAAGGTGGAGGAAATGCTGGATTTAGGGGTAATCCAGAAATCCCACAGCCCAGGGGCCTCACCCGTAGTCCTTGTTTCCAAGCCAGATGGCTCTACTCATTTTTGTGTGGACTATTGTGGACTGAATGCAGTCATGAAGACAGATGCCCACCCGATGCCATGGATGGATGAACTCCTGGACAAGTTAGGAGGGGTGACATACCTTACAACTATTGACCTGACAAGGGGGTATTGGCAGGTAGAGTTAACTGCCAGAGCTAGGGAGAGGTTGTCCTTCATCACTCTGATAGGGTTATTTGAATTTAAAGTAATGCCTTTCTGAATAAAGAATGCCCCGGCCACTTTCCAAAGGTTGGTGAACCAGGTGTTACATGGTGCTGAGGACTACACCGGGGCATATCTGGATGACGTTGCCATCTTTAGTGCCAGCTGGGAGGAACACCTGTCCCACTTAGGGAAGTGCTCGGCAGGATACAGAGGGCTGGGTTCACTGTCAAAGCTGAGAAGTGCCAGGTGGCCATGGCTGAGGTGGCATACCTCGGGCATGTTGTAGGCTGGGGACAGCTCCATCCTAACCAAACAAAAATAGAGGCAAACAAGGCATGGCCCAGACCAGAGACACAGAAGCAGGTCAGGAGTTTTCTGGGGACAGCAGGGTACTATAGGAAATTTTTACCAAGTTACAGTGCCCTGGCCACTCCCTTATCTGGTCTGTTAAAGAAAAGGATGCCTAAGAAAATTACCTGGGAACCAGCCTGTGAGCAAGCCTTTACCAGACTGAAGGAGGCACTGTGCAGTGCTCCTGTATTGACAAGTCCAGACTATAGCAGACCATTTGTAGTCCAGACTGACGCCTCAGATGTGGGTATTGGGGCAGTGCTGAGTCAGAAGTCCAACCAAGGAAAGATCACCCCATAGTGTACATCAGTAAAAGTTACTTCCCAGGAGCAGACTTACTCTACTGTGGTAAAGAGTGTCTTGCCATGGTGTGAGCCCTGAAGAAGTTAGAACCATACCTATACGGGCAGCATTTTGAGGTACAAACTGACCGCAACCCCCTGGTTTGGCTGGCACAAATGGGTAAAATGAATGGTAGACTACTAAGATGGTGTCTTGCCTTGCAAAGGTATGACATGACTGTCTCACACAGGGCCAGGGCAGCAAATGAAAACACAGATGGATTGTCACATCAATTTGAGCAATAAACTGACTTGGGGAGCTCATCCCATGCTGGGATACAGCCCCCAAATTCAGTCTAGGTGGGGAGGACTGTGACACTCTGCCCACCTGCTTATTGTATAATATTCGTGAAATAGATATATGGTATGTGAAGGTCTGCTTAGACAAGAAGACTGCTGCACTGAGTGACCTTTGATCTCAACAGTTAAAGTATGGCTGACAGCTGCAGGATGTGTTAAACTGAGCAGTGAAGAGAAACCCTAATTAAAAGTTTCCTGTTCTGTCTTAATTAAAGCCTTCTGGCGATCTGCCAGGAGATAGAACCTCATAAAATTTCATGATTCCTGCAGGAAGAGACCATTTGGTTACAGACTTGTGAGAAACCATAAAACCTGAGATCACGCTAGCAAAACAGGAAATCAGCAGGGAAACAGCAAAGGAGATATTTTGATGAAAGACTCATATTTAAAAAGTGCTGACTGTTGATTCCCACAGTAGAAATTAAATCTTTGGCAGGTTCTAACAGTGACCTCATGGGTGGCATCACCAGGAGATGAAGAAAACTGACTATTGAATTGGGCTGCACTCTGACAAGTTGAAGGACTCTCTGAAAAGAAAGGACAAACAGTCTGTGGACTGGTTACTAAGCACTTTTAGATAAATAATTAAACTGGAACTTAAGTATTTGTGGTAGGAGTTTGTGTTCTGTAACTTCCCATTTGTTTTATGTGATTGTGAGTTAGTGATATAATTGTTCTGTGTTTGATTTTACCTGTTTTACAGTTTTTAGTTTTAATATTTTCTTTAAAATACTACCTATGCTTTTTCTCAGTTTTTTTTTTTACATGTGAATGCTGAACCTGTGTTTAAGTCTGACAGCTGTTAAGGTCTTGAATGTGTTACTAAGCTTGCTAAAAGTTAAGAATATACTTAGGTCTCATATTGAATCGTAAGGGTACAGTTTGGAAACCTGGCTGGGTGCCCCTGGGCAGATTGTACTGCATCCCCCGAAGAGGGTACATATCTGAGCCTGTTAACTGGGTATGCCAGCATAAGGTTCACATTTCTTGGGAGTAACTTCAGAAGGGTTTAAATACTGCATTTTGGTTGTCCCTTGGGGGTAGCTGGATTGACTACTAGGACTTTGTGACAGATAAACTATTTTTAAATAAAGTACTGGTGGGTAGGATTTTGTGATAGTTAAACTATTTTTAAATAATTTACTGGTGGTTAAGGAGTTGTTATAGCAAAAGCTGCAGTGTGGATTGTAACACAGACAGCCTTAGGTGCAGGAGACTGTGTTCCCCTGATTATTGTGCAGGTTGTCTTGCTTAAAGGGGCACTGTCAGTTTAACCCCTCCATTTTCGTTAATCTCTGTGCAGGGTGCCTTTTGGCACACACCTAAGTAATTATCGCTGCAGAATAACCCCACAGACTTAGAAATTCAGCACAAATACCTGATATATAAGTATTTAGAGAAGTTTGTCTTTCCCTCGGGTCCTCCAAAACTTCATTGACACCGGAAGCATAACCCCATTGAGGAAGCGCGCCAAGATCAAGCGCAGTCACAAAGTGGCATTTGATGCCAAGCTGGCTTTAAGAACATGCTGCCCATATAAACGTCTATGTCGCGTAATTTAAAATTAAAACTGAGGCCCTGCATTAACTCACAATTTACTTTTTAAAACCGATACCGAAATCACGCACGTGCACAAGGGCAGCACGCTCTTGCGCATGCACAGGATCGCCATACATCTTTATTGCAAGCATGCGCGGGATTTCGGCATTGGTTTTAAAAAGTAAATTGCAAGCCACATGGGGCTCGGTTTTAATTTTAAATTACTAGGAGCAGTTCGCGAGGTAGAAGTTTATACGGGCAGTGTGTTCTTAAAGCAGGCTTGGCATAAAATGCTACTTTGTGACCGTGCTCGGTCCTGGTACGTGTCCTCAATGGGGTTATGCTTCCGGTATTAGTGACGTTATGGACAGCCAGAGGGAAAGACGAACTTCACTAAATTTTTATAAATCGGGTATTTGTACTGAATTTCTACGTCCATAGAGTTATTCTGCAGTGCTAATTATCTAGGTGTTCGAAAAAGGCACACTGCATGAGATTAAAAAAACAGAGGGGTAAAGCTGGCAGTGCTCCTTTAAAGGAAGGTTAACACTCATCCTAGTGGTGGGTCAGAGCTTGAAGCTGATTGTTCCTGAGGGCACAGCTTGGGACCAATCCACCCTTCCCACATCCCACCCCAGGTGTCACCTCCTTTATAGCAGGGGTTGTGACATCATTTCCTCAAGGGGGAAGGTGCATACAGCACGTTTCCTTACCAGAACAGCACAGCACACTGCATTGAAGGTAATAGCACACTCAATAACTATATATAGCCAAAAAAATAAAATTAAAAAAGGCTTAATGCAAGAGAATCAGGAAAGAAGACAGACATATAGGGAGTAGTGCAATGCACTGGCTGTGGGGCAGTAGTCTTCCGGGAGACTTTCTGGAGGCTGTGATGCTGCCCTATTTGTAGGCACCTCTCTGGTCTGAGGGAGGAGGTTTTACTCTTCTCCGGGCTCACTTGGCTAGAATTTTTGAAACCTCCTCCCCTATCCAGGGACCACCAGGACCACTCCCGTTACCTCAGAGGTTGCCAAGAAATCGAAGCAGTAGGACCAAGGTGGACTCAGGCAGGGCGAGGGTGGTGGAACAGATGCACATTCCTGCAGTTGTACCTCTCCACAATTCATATGCTCTTCTGGTGGAGAGTGGTTTCTCTATGGAGGAACCAGCAGTGGAGACCAAAGAGGATGCAGGGAACCTCCACAAAGGAGTCCCACAGGAGGGTGGCATGGGATCCCACAGGGGAAGGAAACAACTCCTGGTGGGGGACTCAATTATTAGGGGGGTAGATCTGGGGAACGAAGGGAGGGAGGGAGGGAGGAGGTAAGGTGCCTGCCTTGGGCCATGGCTTGGAGGGACAGGGAGCGAATCCTCAGGATCACGGGAGCAGCTGCACGAGGGAGGTCTACCTAGGGTCAAATGACCTAGCTATGAATGGGATCACAGCAGCACAAGAGGTATTTGAAGAGTTGGGGAGGGGTCTTAGACAAGTAGCACATACAGTAACCTTCTCAGAGGTGCTGCCTGTCTATGGCAAGGGTGATGCTAGAGTACTCCACACCATGGAATTCAATGAATGGTTGAAAAACTGGTGAAGAGCTCAGGGTTTTGGCTTCATTTGGAACTGGGAGTCCACCTGGAGGGATGCAGGCCTATTCTGGCACAATGGTCTGTATCTGTCCAGGAGGGGAACCAGAATACTAGGTGATAGGTTTAAATGCGTAATTGGCAAGCATTTAAACTAGCCAAGGGGGGAGGCACTGAAAAGGAGCAGGGAAAACCCAGCCTCCCCCCCAAAAACACAGTACTTAGGAGGTAAACACCAAGGTAGAGAAGTTAATGGGGAGCAGGACAGGGGCAAATACAGAAAAAGGCAGTAAGGACAGGGATGGGGCTAAAAGAGGTAAGGCCATCAACAAATGGAGGGTGATGAGTACCAATGCCTGTAGTCTCGTAACAAGATCCCTGAACTAGTGGCCTTGATGGAAGAGGAACATCTGGATATCGTGGCAATCACAGAAACATGGTACACTGAGAACCATGACTGGGATGTCAACATACCAGGATACACAATGTACAGGAGGGACAGGAGGGTAAAAGAAAAACATAGAAACATAGACTTTGATGGCAGATAAGGACCACTTGGCCCACCCAGTCTGCCCATTTCTCTACCTACTGGATAAGCTGCAGATTCTAGTTAACCAACAGCCTACTTCCTGCCACCCTGCACTACAACTGCCTTGTGTCTGTCCCATGTATGTTTGAATTCCCCACTGTTTTAGCCCCAACAACCTCCCCAGGAAGGCAGTTCCACGCATCCACCACTCTCGCCATGAAAAAAATTTCCTCACATTACCCCTGAGCTGTCCCCCCTCTATCTTTAAATTGTGTCCCCTTGTTCTTACACATCTCTTTTTCTGAAAGATGCTACCCTCCTGGACTTTGTTGATTCCCTTGAGGTACTTGAACATTTCTATCATGTCCCCCCGTCCCTCCTTTCATCAAGGGTATACATATTAAGCTCTCTCAGTCTCTCTTCATATGGTTTCTGATGCAGACCCTGCACCATTTTAGTTGCCCTCCTTGGACTGCTTCCATCATGTCTATGTCCCTGCGTAGATGAGATCTCCAAAACTGCACACAGTACTCCAGATGGGGTCTCACCAACTGTCTGTACAGAAGGATAACCACTTCCCTTTTCCTACTTGTGATGTCCCTTCCTATGCATCCCAGTATCCCCCTGGCTCTCCTTACTGACTTCTCACATTGCTTACCAAACTTTAGATCATCTGATAAGACTACCCCCAAGTCCCGTTCCATTTTTGTTGTTGTTAGTACCTCCCCTGCTATTGTGTACTCTTCTCCTGGGTTTTTGTTTCCCAGGTGCATTACTTTACACTTCTTTGCAATGAATCTAAGTTGCTATATGTCTGATCATTCCTCCAACCTTGCCAAGTCCCTTCTCATCCTTTCTACCCCCCCTTGTGTATCAACTCTGTTACAGATCTTTGTATCATCTGCAAAGAGGCATACCTTTCCTCCAGACCCTCTGCAATGTCACCTATAAAGATGTTAAAGAGGACTGGACCCAGTACTGAGCCCTGAGGTACTCCACTAGTGACCCCCTTCCAGAATGTTTTCCCTCACTATTACCTTCTCGTCCTGTTGTGCAGCCAGTTTGTAACCCAGGCTACCACCCTGGGACCCACTCCCAGGCTGGCTAGCTTGATTATTAATCTTGTGCGGACTGTGTCAAATGCCTTGCTAAAGTCTAGGTAGGCCATATCCACAGCCCTCCCTGGTCTATTACTTTGGTCACCCAGTCAAAGAAATCTATTAGATTCATCTGACATGACCTTCCTGCTGTAAATCCATGCTGCTTTGGGTCCTATGCCCTGCTGGCTTCTAGGTACTCAACAGTTCTTTCTTTCAGAAGTGATTCCATCATTTCCCTACCACTGAGGTCAAACTTACAGGTCTGTAGTTTCCTGCTTCTGCCTTGTTCCCACTTTTGTGAAGGGGAATCACATCTGCCCTCCTCCAGTCCTCAGGTACCACCCCATCCTCCCATGATTTGTTAAAAAGTGTGGTCAGTGGTGTCACTAGGTCCTCCCTTAGTTCTTTTAGGATTCTGGGGTGAATCCCATCAGGCCACACTGCTTTGTCCACCTTGAGTTTTAGAAGTTCTTTCAGGACTCTTTCTTCTGTAAATGGACTGGTATCAACCCCCCTACCCAGAGTGCTTCTATTGTCTGGTTTAGATAACACCTCCTCATCTTCTTTTGTGAATACTAAGCAAACGTATTCATTCAGTATATCTGCCTTTTACTGTCTCCTCTGCCCACCCCCTCTCCCTTATTAATCTTCACTATTCCTCCCTTAACCTTTCTATGCTCCCTAATGTACCTATAAAAGGTTTTATCCCCCTTTTTAACTGAATTGGCTATTTTTTCCTCAGTTTGGGCTTTGCTATTCTGACTGCCTTCCCACTTCTTTCTGCTTTAATTGATACAGTTCCCTGTCATGCTCCTTTTGTGATGCCTTATACTTTTTGAAAGCAGCCTTTTTCTCCTTAACCTTTCCTGCCACCTCTTTTGAGAACCATAGTGTTTTTTTACTCTGCTTTGTCTTCTTTATCTGTTTCACACAAAGGCTTGTTGCCTCTATGATAGCAGTTTTGATTTTTCTCCATTGTTCTTCCACCCCTCCTTTTTGGCCATTTGCTAGTGTATTCCTCAGGTATTCACCCATTTTGCTAAAGTCAGCCCTTCTAAAGTCCAGAGTGCTTGTTTTTGTATGGCTTGTCTCCATGGTTGTGCTTATTGTGAAGCACACTGTGCAGTGGTCGCTTGTTCCCAGATGTCTACTGACTTCTAAATTTGTGATCCTCTCTCCATTTGAGAGTACCAGGTCTAGTATTGCTCCCTCCTGATTGGGCTCCAACACTAGCTGTCTAAGGTCTGCCCCCTGCAGGGCATCGAGAATAACCCTGCTCTTGGATGTGGCTGCAGAACATGTCATCCAGTTTACATCTGGCATATTCAGGTCCCCCATCAACAGTATCTCCCCTTTTTCAGCCATTTTGAGACTGTCCTCTATCATTTTCTTGTCCACTTCCTTCCCTTGAGATGGGGGTCTGTATACAACCCCTGTGCGGATTGTGATGCCATTCCATGTCTCCAAGGTGACCCAGAGTGCCTCTTGTCCTCCCCCTTTACTTTTTAGTTCTGTAGCTTTGGTCCCTTCCCTTATGTATAGAGCTACTCCACCTCCTTTTTTCCCCTTCCTGTCCCTTCTGTAGACTGTGTACCCCGGTATGTAGACATCCCAGTCATGGTTCCCCACGTACCATGTTTCTGTGACTGCCACAATATCCAAGGTTTCATCTTCCATCAAGGCTACTAGCTCAGGAAGGTTTTTTCCCAGACTACAGGCATTGGTACTCATTGACCTCCATTTAATGTTGGCCTTATCCTTTTCCCCCCATGCCTGCTCTTTTTGCCCTTGTCTATTTTTCCATTTACCCTTGTCCTGCCCTCTGTTGAGCACTGTACCTCAGTATTTACCTTACTACCCGTCATGTTTTGTGGGGGGAGGCTTGAAATTTCCTGCCTCTTATTAGCACCTCCCCCCATGGCTAGTTTAAAAGCTTGCCAAGGAAGCATTTAAATCTGTCACTTAGGGTCTTGGTTCCTTCATGGACAGATGCAGACCATCGTGCCAGTATAGACCTTCATCCCTCCAGGTTTACCCCAGTCCCCAATGAAGCCAAAGTCCTGTGCTCTGCACCAGTTTTGCAACCATTCATTAAACTGCATGGTGTGTAGTACCCCTAGCCTCACCCCTGCCATGGACTGGCAGCACCTCTGAGAAGGAGAAGTAGTTCTCTAGATAAGGAAGGGATCAAGCAATGGAACTAAACGGTAAACAGGGAGCAGAGGAGGCACTGTGGGTTACCCTAGAAACAGGTTATGGCACCACAATTCACATAGGGGTGGTATACAGACCCCCATCTCAGGGGGAGGCAATGGACAAGGAAATTATAGAAGGTATCCTTAGAATGGCAGAAAAAAGGGGAGATATTGTTGATGGGGGACCTGAATATGCCAGACGTTAGCTGGAACACCCTGGCTGCAACCACATCAAAAAGCAGGTTTATTCTTAATGCCCTGCAGGGGGCATGCCTCAGACAGCTAGTGGTGGAACCCACTAGGGAGGGAGCAATCTTAGACCTGGTACTGTCAAACGGGGATGGAGAAAGGATCTCACATTTAGAAGCAGGTAGTCATCTGGGAACAAGTCACCACAAAATGGTGTGATTCACGATAAACACAGCCATAGAGTGGAGCCATACAAAAGCAAGAGTGTTGGACTTTAGGAGGGCTGACTTGGGAAAATGGGAGTGCCTCAGAAAAGGGCTAGCAAACTGGCAAGAAGGAGGGGTGGAGGAACAATGGGGAAGAATCAAAACAGCCATCACAGAGGCAACAAGCCTCTTGTGTGAAGCAAATCAACAAAGCAAAACGAAGGAAAAAACACTATGGTTCTTAAAATAGGTGGCAGGGAAGGTTAAGGAGAAAAAGATAGCATTCAGGAAGTATAAGGAAACACCGAAGGAACACGACAGAGAACTGTATCAATTAAAGCAGAAGGATGTGGGAAAGGCAGTCAGAATAGAAAAAGCCCAAACTGAGGAAAAGATAGCCAACCCAGTTAAGAAGGGGATAAAACCTTTATAGGTACATTAGGGAGTGAAGAAAGATGAAGGAAGGGATAGTGAGGCTTACTAAAGGGAAGGATGGGTGGGCAGAGGATGACAGTGAAAAAGCAGGCATACTGAATGAATACTTCTACTCAGTATTCACAAAAGAAGAGGAGGGGGAGGTACCTAAATCAAACAATAGAAGCACTCTGGATAGGGAAGTCGACACCATTCCATTCACAGAAGAAATGGTCCTGAAAGAACTCTTAAAACTGAAGGTGGACAAAGCAATGGGGCCTGATGGGATTCACCCAAGAATTCTAAAAGAACTAAGGGTAAAATTAGTGACACCACTGACTACCCTTTTTAACAAATCTTGGGAGGATGGTGTAGTACCGGAGGACTGGAGGAGGGCAGACGTGATTCCCCTTCACAAAAGTGGGAGCAGGGCAGAGGAAGAAAACTACAGACCTGTTAGTTAGACTTCAGTGGTAGGAAAAATGATGGAATCATTTCTAAAGGAAAGAATTGTTGAGTACCTAGAGGCCAGAGGGGCACAGGACCCAAGGCAGCATGGATTCACAGTGGGAAGGTAATGTCAGACGAATCTAATAGATTTCTTTGACTGGGTGACCAAAGTAGTAGATGAGGGAGGGGCAGTGGACATGGCCTACCTAGACTTTAGCAAGGCATTTGACACAGTCCCACACAAAAGATTAATATACAAGTTAGCCAGCCTTGGAGTAGGTCCCAAGGTGGTAGCCTCAGTTAAAACTGGCTGGACAACAGGATATAGAGGGTAATAGTAAACAGAGTTTACTATGAAGAAAGGGGAGTTACTAGTGGGGTACCGCAGAGTTCAGTACTGGGACCAGTCCTCTTTAATGTCTTTATAAGTGACATTGCAGAGGGACTGGAAGGAAAAGTATGTCTCTTTGCAGATGACACAAAGATCTGCAACAGGGTTGATATAGAAGGTGGGGTGGAGAGGATGCAAAGGGACTTGGCAAGGTTGGAGGAATGGTCAAATATATGGCAACTTAGATTCAATGCAAAGAAGTGCAATGTAATGCACCTGGGAAACAAAAACCAGGGGAAGAGTACACAATGGGGGGTGAGATAATAACAACAACAGAAATGGAATGGGACCTGGGGGTAGTCATATCAGATGAACTTAAGGTGGGCAAGCAATGTGAGAAGGCAGTAAGGAGAGCTGGTGGGATACTGGGATGCATAGGGAGAGGCATCACCAGTAGAAAACAAGAAGTTGTTATCCCTCTGTACAGACAGTTGGTGAGACCCCATCTGGAGTTCTGCATCTAATTCTGGAGACCCCATCTCCGCAAGGACATAGGCAGGATGGAGGCTGTCCAGAGGAGGGCAACTAAAATGGTGCAGAGTCTGCACCAGAGGACATACGAAGAGAGATTAAAGAGCTTAATATGTATACACTCGAGGAGAGGGGGGACATGCTAGAAACTTTCAAGTATATCAAGGGAATCAACAGAGTCCAAGATGGTAGCATCTTTCAGAAAAAGAGATGTGCAAGACCAAGGGGGCACAATTTGAAGATGGGGGATGGCTCAGAGGTAATGTGAGGAAGTATTTTTCATGGAGAGGGCTGTGGATGCATGGAACAGCCTTCCTGAGGAGGTAGTGAGTCAAAACAGTGGGGGAATTCAAGAATACATGGGACAGACATAAGGCAATTCTAGTGGGGGTAGTAGGAAGTAGGCTGTTGGTTAACTAGGATCTACAGCTTATGCATTAGGTAGGGAAATGGGCAGACTAGGTGGGCCAAGGTCCTTATCTGCTGCCAAATTCTATGTTCTATGTTTCTATTTGACCCCAGGATTTGAGGCTTAGTAGGTGATTCAGATCCAAAACAGGCAAGAGGGTTACCCTGTCTGTCCCCTGTTCACACTTATCGCACTTCGAGGTTGGCACTGTGGGAGCAGAGGGCCTGACCTGCGGAGCACGTTTTTGTGACAGTATATATGTGTAATTACTGTTCCATCACTGCCTCTGTATTGTATCTCTGAATACTATTTAGTACTGTTTGTAATGTGACGAGGAGCCTTTGCAAATGAGTCTCTGACTCAAAGGTTTGTAATTCCAATACCTCTAAATAAATAAATAAAATAAAGAAAACTAGAGACTATCTCTTCTAGGCTCTCCTTTCTCTGCACAATCCCTGCCTGAGTGTATGTATCAAGCCTATATAACCTTGATTTTAAAGGATGGAAAAGACCCCCCTCCAATGTGAGAGTTAAAGGCCCATTTCTCTGCTTAATGCAGACTATAAGATACTTACCCAAATACTAGCCTTAGACTGAAGTCTCATCGCACTAAGTTACTAGGTGAGGAGTAGATAGGTTTTGTGCCAGGCAGAAGTGCAGCAGGCAATATGCATAGGCGTTTTAATGGAATGTGGAAAGCGAGGAGAACGATAATCCAGCTACAGTGCTGGCCTTTGATGTCTGCAAAGCTTTTGATTCCTTAGAATGGGGTTATCTATTTCAAGTGCTTAAGAAATTTCATTTAGAGGTAACCTTATTCACTGGTTGGAAGTTCTGTGCAAGAAACCTCTGCTAGAGTAATTACTAATGGTTTTATTTCTGATTCCTTTCGTCTGTATAGAGGTTCTAGACAAGGTTGTCCTCTCTCCTTATTTTTTATATTGGCCAGTGCGACCTAATATAGAAAATCTCTGACAGCCAGGAGGTCAAGGGAATCAGAACTGGAGCTATAAGTAATAAGGTTTTTGCTTAAGCAGATGATCTGCTGGTCTCTCTTTCAAACCCAGGAGACTCAGTAATGCATTTAGGTAACATTTTGAATGTCTTTGTCACATTCTCTGGCCTTACACTGAACTGGGCAAAAATTCAGATTTTGTCTCTGAACTCGTATTTGCGTCCAGGAGACTCCTTAGAGGTGATGCAAACTGATTTTAAATATGCAGAATATTTAACATACCTAGGTTTTAAACTGTCTGTGGACATCCAAAATCTAGGCATCTTACATCTCTCACCATTAGTAAAGGAGGTTGACACAGACCTGCAAAATGGCAAGGCCTCAACTTATCTATTTAAGGCAAAATAAAGTAGCTTAAAATGATTGTGGCTCCTAAATTATTTTATCTTTTCCAGAATTTACCCATTAAAATAGATAAAGAAAATTTTAATCTACTAAATAAAATAACTATAAATTTTCTTTGGAATGCTACTACCCTAGACTCTCAATAGCAAAGCTTAGAGCCCATAAATCAGATGGAGGTTTTGGCCTCCCCACTGGGAAAAGTACTACATACTAAAAGCCAGCAGATTAGGCCCAATGGTCTATCAAGTCTGCTCATGGATCAGTTCCCACTCAGGGCACTGTTACAGACAGGCCCCCCTCCCCACAAGGTCCCTCCCCCCAAACCTTGCTTTCGGTTTTAAGCAGAGTGCTTGGAACCTGAATCCTACCTCAGACCAGTATTTAACCCTTATGGGTCAGAGTTGAGAAGCAGATCTTGCTGCCATGTAAGCCTTCTGATTATCTTTTTGTCAAATTACCCTTTTCACTTAAGGATAATATGTGCATAAGGAAATGCAGAGTCAGCTCCTTATTGAGAATGTACCCACATACTTGACTACACTTTGGAATAACAGTACTCTTTTATACAACCAAGCGCCTCTGATAGATTTTGGGTGGGGTAGCTTAGGCATCACAAACTTGCGAGACTTGCTTAGTGTCCAAGGGGTGCTACTCTCTTTTGAGCTTCTTAGGACCTGATATAAACTACTAATGTTTCACTTTGCTCTCTACCTCCAACTAAGGAAAGCCCTTCAGGACTCCGTTCTAGGGAAAGACCTAATACTTAGAGAGGATCCTGAATGGAATTATGTTCTTAAGGTTACTAAACTGAGGAAAGAGATGAGTCTCTCTTATAAGCTCCTAATGAACACACATGATCCCTCTTTGTTAACTGCATCTGACAAATCGAAGTGGGAAGAAGACATTGGGGAGACTATAACTATTACTGAATGAGGCTCAACTTGGAATAATGCCTGTTATAGTAGTAGGGAACTACAAGCTAGGGCAATTCAATATAAAATTCTCCATTACTTTTATTACTCCCCTAAAAGATTATTTTCCATGGGTCTCCAGGCAGATGGGAGGTGCTGGAGGTGTCCGGCGGAGAATACGGATCTATGCCATATGCTCCGGTCATGCCCCTCCATTAAAGATATCTGGGGCAAGGTACATCAAGTTTGTGAACATGCATTAGGGGCAACGATCCCTTTCAATCCTAAATTCCTTGTTCTAGGAATAAGAGATAGCGATGGGAGTCTAAATAGGCATCAGAATTCTATAATATGGACAGCTGCTTTAACGCTCAAGAGGACTCTGCTCTCACAATGGAAATCTCCTTCCCTCCTTCTCATGCGGAATGGGTATCCGGAATAAGTGGAGTCATCTATAATGAAAGACTAGCGCACCAGATTGTGAATAAGAAAGACCTGTTTGAAAAATCGTGGGGGCCCTTTCTCAGTTATATAGATTCGTCAATATCAGACAGTTAACCCATCAAACTTTAATGTACAGAAATGTTATTAACACACTCACCTTAGGATGTACTGTATTTTATTTATCAGTCTTAGTAGCTCAGTTATGTATGTAAGAGAAATTTTCTGAAGTTGTAATATGTATTCATTCTTGTCAGGGACACTGGTTTACCGGGATTGAGAAAGGGCATATTCCATTTTGCACATTGTAAAAAACGGTATTGTCACCGGTGTCTGATAAGCCAAAATCCGGTTTTACCGGTATTTGGTTCTCTGTACTTTATTTAACAATTTTTAACTCTGCTAACATGCGTTTTAGCAATTTTGACCTCCACTGCTGCACATCCTTCCATCCTTGTACCAATTTAAAGTTATTTTAGGTACAAGATGTGATGGCAGCAGCAGCACTACAGCCCCCATCTCTAAGGTGTGATGGAAGCAGCACTACGGCCTCATCCCTCAGGCGCGATGGCAGCACCAACAGCACTACAGCCCCCCTCCCTCTGGTGTGATGGCAGCAGCAACAGCACCATGACCTCCCTCCTCAGGAATGACAGAAGCAGTAGCACTGTGGACCCATCCTCAGATGTGATTGCAGCAGTACTACTTTCCCATTCACCACTGGTGATGGCAGAATCACTACAGCCCCACCCCTTCGGTGTAATGGCAGTGGCAACAATGCAGTCCACATCCTCAGGGTGATGGCAGTAGTGACAGCACTATGATCCCTTTCTTCAACACCCACACCCCATGCACAAGTTACAAATGACTTGGTCTCTTGCTTGTTAGAACTCACATGAATTAATCTGAACCATCACCACTAAGGTGGACTACCTTTGTTTTTCCTATCTATAATTTAACTGCCTGAACTGGATATCTGCCTGTGACACCACTGACCAGGGCTAGGGAACAGACTTGGGTGTTGAAGGCCAGCTGGTGGGTAAAGGCTGATTGTCCAACGCACCACGCACCTTCTCCTGGGAGGAAGGTGGGTTCACGGCTCACATTTGCTGGCCCTGGTGGATGCCAGAGGCACAACAACATATCAGCCCTCACTGCAGGAGGGAGCATGATGGACGTCGGCTTGTGCCTTGGACATCATGTGGCCTGTCAAGAAAATAGGAAAACACCCACTGGCCAAACGAAGGACAGCTGTTGGTCCTCCATAAACTGGAAGCCTCAGGCGTTGTCTGTTCTGACCCCTGCCATGCTAAGGATACACAGAAAGCTCTTTGGGATAATTCTCCTCCCTGGTAGCCTCCCACTGGGGTAGGGGCCCACTCAATGAAGGGTTGCACTTTGGTTAGCATGGCAACAGCACTAATGGGCAGTGGATGGTGGTCGGAAGGGGGCCTTGCGGGCCTGAAGGAGGGATGGCCAGGGGTAGGAGGAGAAAACAAAACTGCTTGAATGTGCTTCTTTGAAATAAAGTGTCTTCACCTAAAAATCCACAAGTGATTAGTGGAGGACCTTCAAATGGATTCATGCATCTCCCAGACATGTGGATGCTTTTTTTTATTTGGTGTCCATGAAAGGGTGTTTCCTAGTTTTCATGTCTTTGTTCAGATGTGAATTGAGCACCACTCTGCCCACCAGCATCATACAGCCTGAGGCTCTTGCAAACATCTATATGTCATTGACTGTGCTTTCAAAATCCACTGGCCAAACTCTAAGTACACTTAAATACTTAACTTTTGCTTTTTGTTGAAGCAGTCATCAGAAAACTTTTGTTGTCACAGAGACTGAAACAGCAGGTGGAGAAAAGGTGCAAATCATCCAATTCATCTAAGTGGTGTTGACTGTGAAGTCTTCACAAGTAGTAAAGCAGTTTCTTCTTTGTGAACATATTTTCATTCAGACTAGTTTTCATTCAAACAACTGAGGATTTTGGATGGCCTTACTGATTACAGTATAAACTTGAATAAGCTAGTTGGCAACAGTGATCCTGTGTTTAGCAATCTACAATCTAGAAGCTCATATGCAAACAATACAATGAAAACCTGACTAAAATCTAAAACAAGCTTATGAAACACATAAATGTGTCTGAACATTTACCTTACCTATACAAAATCATTGCAGTCCAAGTAAGCATGAGACTAATTACATGGTACTCTGACTACTATTCTATGATGTAATAAACATATATTGGTATTTTTTATATTCTTTGTAAAGGAGGTAAGGCCCACTATGCAGAACTGTCTGTTTTCAGGAGTGACCTAGAAGCACTGGGAGGTTAAGTGACTTGCTTGAGTCACACAGTATGTAAGTGGAGGTTGTGGGAATCAAACCCAAGACTGCTGGATGCACCCAGTTCAATCACTGTTTGTTTTCTAACCACTAGGCATGGGATTAAATTGAATGGCTGATTACAACAAAGCAGTGCAGGTGATTTCCTTATTGACTCTATATGCAGCAAAGCAGAAAGAATGCAAAGCACATCAGCATTCATTTTAAGATGCTGAAATCTGGAGTCGACCCACTGGCGCTGCAGTAGCATTATTGCTTGCAATGCCAGTGACCCAGGTCAGAAGTGAACCCGTTTGCCGGAGGTCTGGCCAGGGAGTAGGATCGAGCACCTCAGGGGACTGCCTCTCTCTCCAGAGAGGGTGGGCTGCAGGTCCTGCTGCTTTACCACCACCTGTGGTGACCACGAATGGCGGTGAAATGGTGCTGCAGAGTGATCAGGTGGGGAGGATGCTAGCCAGGATCTGGAGCAGTGGCATGTCTCTGTGACCTACCTCTTGGAACTCCTCTAGTGCAGATGCCCTCAGGGACAGACACCAGAAAACCAGGAACAATCACTGTACATCGTCACTGGCAGAAGGGACCCAGGTGCCCATATTTCATAACCAGGCACCATGGGGACCCACTGAGCTGCCCGCCACACACTAACGGAGGGGGAAGGGGTGACCTGGGGTTCCATCCCTTCCCACCTGGGGGGGTTACAATCCAGGCAGGATAGGGGCAGGCCCACAGGAGCTCCTGAGCATTACCTGGGGTGAAGCTAGGGGATACCCAGCCTAGGGATCTCTGAAAAGTGGAGACTGATGCTGTGAGAAGGGGACATAGAAAGAGAAAAAAAGATGCTGAAATCTTAGAGATTCTGTGCAGTGACATGCAATTTCCGTGAGGCACTGGTACAAGAATTCAAAATCTGCATACCAAGCAGGATTCCGTGATTGTTACCGGTGTTACCGGTAAAAATGGAAAACCAGGGTCCCTGATTCTTGTGCTCTTCCTGGTGTAATTTGTCTTCCTGAAGTCTAATAAAAATGCTTTAAAGCAACTGTCCACTTGAGAAAACTCATCACAAAATGTCAATAACTGAAATTCTGCAGTCAAGTCTCTCTGAAAGGCATTCCCTCAGATATTGTGTATTACCCCTTTAAGTGCTTAGGTTGCAGAAGTCAGTCACATGAATTCTTAAAAGGATTTGTACGATCAGTGTAAGCATATGAGAAGCAACCCTGTACTTAACCCTTATGGGTCAGAGTTGAGATAAGCATTGTTAAAAATTACACAACATTTAACTGTGATCATTTCTCTTTTAAAACAAATTCTGTGACCTAAAAAGGAGCACTGGGTAGCTGCAATACAGTCACCCACCCTCATCCACAGTACCATGTGACCCAACAGCTGCTGTATATTGAAATATGTTAGCAAGGCATTAGCTGTATAACATGAAAGTCTGAGCTGAGGAATTGCTGGATATAAGCCCTTACAAATTAGTCTTGGGCATTTACCTTTGATGCATTTACCCAGGTGTGGATCAGAAGTGAGTCTATAGTTCAAGTTCAAAGTTACTACTGTAATAACTTCTTATCAAGAGCAGCACCTGACTAACCCTGTACGTCGAGGATTCTCCACCCCTCTCATTAAGTGGGACCAGGAACACAGTCACAGGACTTCTCATATTGCCCTCTCCATGCTAAATGAGTACCAACACATTTTGGGCATTTTTAGACCACAGGAAAATCAATTTAGATTCAAGGGATAGCACTGGAAGCCTTACCTATGTATGTTTGACACAAGGGCACTTCACAGAAGGGAAGAGGATGCCACTCCAGTACCCCCAAACATCGATAATCAATGTTGGAAGGCAGTAAAATACACAGAATGTGACATTCAGTACATCATTTTAGAGGCTTTTGATTGCTGTGCTGTGAAATCGAAATTGCTGAACAAGTCCTTGCAAAGACCTATTTTGAATACCTTAAATCCATTGTATTCCTTAGTTCCATCGTGTGTCCAAACTCCTGCAGTGTTATAATTGCCAGAAAGGGCTGGTCCCCATGGACAACTTGGCCTACACCTGTCTTTTATTTATTTGTTTGTTAACCGGGTAGGTACACTGATCCCAGGGACCGTTTTCAGGTACGACCAGGCCATAAAAACTGCACTTTACAATATGATGAAAGAGGCAACATAATAATTACCAGTAAGAACATGCAGTGTGGGAGAGGGCAATACATAAAATACAATATACAAAGGTCCAGGAGAACTTTCTGTGGTACAGGCGTACAGGACATGAGAAAGACAGTTCAGTAAAGCAGGATAGAAATAAATTAGGTGCGTCATTTTATAAGGTTCAACAAGCAGTTACAGTAGCAGGTAGGCGAGGATGTAGCTGCAACAATCAATGGCTTGAACTCAGCAGGATACTGGACCCTGGTTTGGGTTGTGAGGTGCACTTACAGGCCGAGGCAGACAGCAGTATGCTTTTCAGATAGGTTTTGAATGCCAGTAGAGGGGCTAATGAGTGACACAAGGTTGGAAAGCTGTTCCAGAGCTTAGGGGGCCACAACAGCGAAGTTTTTGCAAGAAGAGAAGAGAGTTTTTAACAATGAAACAGGAAATGTTTGCAAATAAAGGCTGATCAGCCCATCTTGTCTGCCCAAGCCTGCCTAGTTAATGGACTGTGCCCATCAGCTCTCATGTCTTTCCCTCCATCCTCAATTACACCCATATGCACCTTCCCTTGAGCCTGTCCCGCCCCCTTTTGAAACCCCCTACTGTTTCAGCACAGACAACCTCTTCTGTAGGTTTGTTCCTGTCTTGCACCATTCCTTAGGTAAAAAAGTACTTTCCTGGCATCCGTTTTTACCCCACCCCCAATTCCATGTAGATTCCCCAAGGGGTCTTTAATCAAACTGTCTTTCTGTCTGTCTGTCTGTCTATCTGTCCATCCATCCATCCATCTATCTTGCTCTCTCTCTCCCCCACGTTTCTGTCTACAGAAGTACCATAGCCATATTAAAGTTATCTGACTCTCACCTTCTCTCTGATGAGCACCCAGCTGTCATCAGCTTCTCTGATCCCCAGGGCTGGAAGGCAGATGGACATCCCCAGATGTTGAGGCCACGTGTTAGGTGTTTCACTTCAAATTGTAACCAATCTGTGGGGGAAGGGGTTAAGTTAGGATGAAGTGAGGGAAGAAAAAAATAACGGAGAAATCTAGGATGAACCTCAGCAGTGTTGCAGGAAACAGAAGCCATTATGACAGTACTTTTGAATTCCAGAGTTGGAATGTCGCTGATGTCATAATTGGTCTCTCTAGTAACATATTCTGCTCTCCATCAGAGTGGAAAGGATATGCTGTCTTTCATATAGGATGCTGGTTTTACTTCTTTTTCATTACAATTTTTATTAATTTCAAACTTACAATAAAAATACAGGGTTGAAATATACAATCATAAGATCATACAGGAGTGACAGTTTCAGCAATAAACTATTACAATATAACATAAGAAATTAAAAGGGAGGGGTGAAACAAGGCTTAGAGGTAAATGCAGGAACAAAATGTAAGTTTATTCAAGGCTGATGTTAAATTTAGCAGTTCGCTGCTCTACGCTAGTGAGGACTTCTTAGGTAATTACAACATGTACAATGCAGTGTCAGTGGTTCAGCAGGCTGTACACCCACCTCTGAGGTCAGAAGATTGAAAGGTTGTGGTTATAGCCCCACACCAGGCACTTGGGGTAAATTACAGTACTGACACTGTAGTGCATCATGAAGGGATGCTGCACTCCTGAGATGCTGTCTTTCAGATAAGACATTAAACCAAGCTCCATCTGCCTGTTCTGGTGGTTGTTCAGGTGGACATTAAAGATCCCATGGCACTTCTCGAAAAAAGTAAGGGAATTTTCCCAGGGTCCTAGCCAAATTTCCCCCGTTCATTAAAAATACCACTAACAGCTTGATGTGGTTCAATTTCAGTTGGTTGCCATTTCTACCCCACCCCCGGGTTGCCCCTGAAAAAAGGGACATCAAGTTTCAGTGACCCTACCTGGTCAACACAATTCAATAAATAAATACATTTTACTCACAAAAACATCTGTTCAAAATTTACAGATTCAGATAGACCAGGAAGGAGGACCCAAAAAACCTTTCCAAATACAGTTAGTGCTATCCGTTCATTGTTTGCCACCATACCTAGGTGGTTACACCATTCATGAAAAGTAAGGGGGGGGCAGATTTCTAGCAAGACAGTAGTAACCTCTTAAGGGCTAGGGCAGCCGCCCCTGCCCACGTCCTTTGTGGTTTATTCAAATATTCTGTTCCTGTTCTTATACCCAAATTACGATACTTGGGCGTGAAAGGGAGACTACTCCCAACCAGCAGTCCCCAAAACTGGTGTACCTTGTGCCAAAGGTCCGAGATCGGTGGACAGTTCCACAACATATGTAGCACGCAGATCGGTGGACAGTTCCACAGCACATGTAGCGCGCAGATCAGTGGACAGTCCCACAGCACATGGTAGCGCAGATCGGTGGACAGTTCCACAGCACATGTAGAGCAGATCGGTGGACAGTCCCACAGCACATAGGCCGCAGATCGGTGGACAGTCCCACAGCACATGTAGCGCGCAGATCGGTGGACAGTCCCACAGCACATGTAGCGCGCAGATCGGTGGACAGTCCCACAGCACATGTAGCGCGCAGATCGGTGGACAGTCCCACAACACATGTAGCGCGCAGATCGGTGGACAGTCCCACAACACATGTAACGCGCAGATCGGTGGACAGTCCCACAACACATAGCGCGCAGATCGGTGGACAGTCCCACAACACATGTAGCGCGCAGATCGGTGGACAGTCCCACAACACATGTAGCTCGTAGATCGGGTGGACAGTCCCACAGCACATGTAGCGGTAGATCGGTGGACAGTCCCACAGCACATGTAGCGCGCAGATCGGTGGACAGTCCCACAGCACATGTAGCGCGCAGATCGGTGGACAGTCCCACAGCACATGTAGCGCGCAGATCGGTGGACAGTCCCACAGCACATGTAGCGCGCAGATCGGTGGACAGTCCCACAGCACATGTAGCGCTGGATCGTGGACAGTCCCACAACACATGTAGCGCGCATAGATCGGTGGACAGTCCCACAACACATGTAGCGCCAGATCGTGGACAGTCCCACAACAGACGTAGCGCGATCGGTGGACAGTCCCACAACACATGTAGCGCAGGTCGGTGGACAGTCCCACAACACGTAGCGTAGATCGGTGGACAGTCCCACAAATACATGTAGCGCCGCAGGATCGGTGGACAGTCCCACAACACATGAAGCGTAGATCGGTGGACAGTCCCACAACACATGGAGCGCGTAGATCGTGGACAGTCCCACAACACATGTAGCGCGTAGATCGGTGGGACAGTCCCACAGCACATGTAGCGCGCAGATCGGTGGACAGTCCCACAACACATGAAGCGCAGATCGGGTGGACAGTCCCACAACACATGTAGCGCGCAGATCAGTGGACAGTCCCACAACACACGTAGCGCGCAGATCGGTGGACAGTTCCCACAACAACGTAGCGCGCAGATCGGTGGACAGTTCCACAACACATGTAGCGCGCAGATCGGTGGACAGTTCCACAACACATGTAGCATGATGATCGGTGGACAGTTCCACAACACATGTAGCGCGCAGATCGGTGGACAGTTCCACGACATATGTAGTGCGCAGATCGGTGGACAGTTCCACAACACATGTAGCGTGCAGGCATGTTTTTCCTGGCATCTCCACAGCATGTTCCGCCAGGAAGGACTTCATGTCTTGTCTGCAGTTTTACTTCTGAAAACTAGACACCCTCTGACCCCCGTGACCCATCCCAGTATTCTCCCAGCTTCTGATGCAGTCTTTAAGGTCAGAGCAAAGCAGTACTAAAATACTGTGAGTTGTTTGCATTTTGTTACGTTCATATCATCATATGTCAGAATGGTTTTCATGTAGATTTCTCCGAGTGCCACCCACCTGGCTCACAGAAGTCTCTCCTCAGGGAAAGAGCGTCTTTGTTGCTAAGCCTGTGACACAGATCAATCTTCAAATGTTAATTCTATTACCTCTCGTTATGACGTGGGTGCGACAATTCCTGAGCACTTCTATTGATTTATTTATTTCAAGTGTTTTACCAGGACAGACTGAGCTCGTTTCCAGATGTGTTCTGGGGGAGAGAGGGGAGTAAACAATACAGCTTGTGCAAATGGAAATAACAAACCATTCGGTGCAGCAGTAATAAAAATAACATGCGAAAGTTAATATATAGAGTGAATACTGGTTCGGAAACCATACATAACCAGTCTGTGCTGCCACAGAGTGGTTCTGATTACATCAGACTTTGAGAGCGAAGATCAATAGGTGCAGTGTAATCAGAACCCCCTAGGTGGCAGCACCGGCTGGTTGGGCAGCTCGTTGCCCAATCAGTACATGTTCTAGTGCACAGTTTTTCGTTTTTCTTTTTTAATTAAAGTGTTTTCACAGTGCTCTGCAGCAGTAGTGTACGTGCCTGCGGTAAAGATTCAGAACTTGTACTGACTGCTGTGCATGTAGCAGCACTGTGTAAAACACCAGCTGCCATGAGTATTTTCGAGCAGCTGAAACGTTGTTGTACCACAGAAGGGCAGAACCGTGTTCCATGACCTTTGAACTGTGGTACAACAATGTTTCAGCTGCCATGGAAATTCATGTAGAACAAACCCTCATTATACACTATAATACAGCTGTGCAGTCACAATATACAACCAGGCATTCAGAATGTAACCCCTTACCTGAATTGGCCCGGTGTCTCCTGTTTTCTCATATTTGCCTCTTGGCGCCCCGTTGCTTTCCCCGATATGTATCACCCAGACCAAGTCCATTTTGTCCCCAGGATCCCTGAAACAGTCCCATACTTGATTTCCAGCCCATTTGGGCTCAAAAACTGAACTGTGAGCCACCAGCACTTCCTCAGTGTTGTCAAGCGCATTTCGCATCGCTTGAGAGGAGCATTTTGATCTCCCAACTGCCATTTTGCAGTCAATCAGGAGGTGTTTCCATGGTCCCGACCCCTTGCCAGCCTATTCAGGGTCGGTGACCAGAACAAGGCTGTTGAAGCCTCAGGGAAATGGGAGCTCAAGTTGAATCAGGGCATAAGCGCGGGGCTCGTGAATATTAATCAGCTCTCATGAATATGAATGAGGGCTCCACCTGCCACCTAGGGGACTGTATTGTGCAGCGGTGACAGACAAACTACTGGGAATCGATGTTTATGAGTGGGCTCGCTTGAAATGGCAGAAGACACCAGGAGAAAGGACTGCTGTGTGACTGAACTTCTCTGCTGGGACTAAAGAAGAAGAACTTTTGTACTTGGACCTTTAATTTAGGGTAAAACCTAACAAACAAAACAGTGTGTTTGTCTGAGTTAACTGAACTGAATGGTTATCTAAACAGTTATCTAGGTGTAAATCTCAGGTGATTGAAAGGACTTAACAGCTGTGAGGTTTAAATTACTTGTAGAAAGATCTAGTAAGTAGGGGGAGTGGCTTAGCTAGAAGGAAGCTACATTTAAAGACTGCCTTAGAAAGATTCTGCTAATAGCTTGGCAGAAGACACCAGGAAAAAGGACTTTTGTGTGACTGAACTTCCGCTGGGACTATATTGCCCTCCTTCCTCCCCTCCACCCCCAGCCAAAGCTAGTTCTATTTTTATAGGCACAGGATTTGACTGACAACAGGAACTTCCTGTTTGGGAGCAGGAAGTGAGTGATCACAGAACACCAAGGACCCACCATCCTAGAAGGGCAAGAGTAGCTCTCGGCCCCTCTAGCTGCTGGAGGTCTGACCTGGCTAAGAAAGGGATTAGAGAAGTGCAGGAAGAGTTTGTGGAATTGGGGAGGGACCTTAGTCAAGTAGCACGCACGGTAACCTTCTCAGAGGTGCTGCCCATCTATGGCATAGGAGAGGCTAGGGTGTTCCGCACCATGGGATTCAATCAGTGGTTGAAAAACTGGTGTGGAGCTCAGGGATTTGGCTTCATTGGGGACTGGGGGTCTACCTGGAGTGATGCAAGCCTATACTGGCATGATGGGCTGCATCTGTCCGGGAGGGGAACCAGGATCCTAGGTGAAAGGTTTAAATGCTTCATTGGCAAGCATTTAAACTAGCCAAGCGGGGAGGCACTGGAAAGGAGCAGGGAAATCCAAGCACCCCCAAATAATCACGGTAGTAAGTGTGGCAAACACCAACATAGAGGTGTCGATAGGGAGAAGGGCAGGGGTAAATGGAGAAAGTGACAAAGGTAAGAAGGACAGGGATGGGGCAAAAGGGAGTAAGGCCATCAGGAAATGGAGGGTAATGAGTACCAATGCCCGTAGTCTGGGCAACAAGCTCCCTGAGCTGGTGGCCTTGATGGAAGACGGATGCCTGGATATTGTAGCAGTCACAGAAACATGGTACACAGAGAACCATGACTGGGATGTTAACATACCAGGGTACATAACCTACAGGAGAGACAGGTAGGGGAGAAGAGGGAGAGGAGTAGCTCTCTATGTAAAGGAAGGGATAAAAGCAACTGAACAAAAGAGTAAACAGGGAGGAGAGGAGGCACTGTGGGTCACCTTGGAGACTGGAAAGGGCACCACAATCTGCACAGGGGTTGTGTACAGACCCCCATGTCAGGGGAAGGAATGGACAAGGATATGATAGAAGGCATTCTTAGAATGGCAGAGAAAGGAGATACTGTTGATGGGAGACCTGAATATGCCAGATGTTAACTGGAGCACATTTGCTGCAGCCACATCCAAGAGCAGGGCCATTCTTGATGCCCTACAGGTGGCAGGCATTAGACAGCTAGTTTTGGAACCCACTCGTGAGGCGCAATCTTAGACCCGTACTCTCAAGCGGGGCAGTGAGAGGATCTCAGATCTAGAAGTGGGTTGCCATCTGGGGACAAGTGACCATCAAACAGTGTGGTTCACGTTAAACTCAGCTACAGAGTCAAGCCACATAAAAAGTGAGGGTACTGGACTTAGGAGGGCTGACTTGGCAAGATGGGAGAGTGCCTCAGAAAAGCACTAGCAAACAGGCTAGATGGAGGTGTGGAGCAACAATGGGAAATCATCAAAACTGCCATCACAGAGGCAACAAGCCTTGTGTGAAGCAAATAAACAAATCAAAATGAAAGAAAAAGCCACTATGGTTCTCAAAAGAGGTGGCTGTGAAAGTCAGGAAGAAAAGGAGGCAGTATAGCGCGGTGGTCTAAGGCTCTGAGCTGCAAATCTGGTGACATCCAGCAGACCAGACCTGGGTTTGAATACCACAGCTTCCACTTACATACTGTGTGACCCTGAGCAAGTCCTTAACCTCCTTGTGCTCCCAGGTCGCTCCTGTAAAAAGCTTTCAGCTTAGTGTGCTATACCTGGTTAAACAACTAAATAAAAAAAAAAAAAAAGATAGCATTCGGAGTATAAGAAACACAGAAGCAGCAGGACAGAGAGCTGTACCAGTTAAGGCAGAAGGAAGCAGGAGAAGTCAGAATAGCAAAGGCCCAAACTGAGGAAAAATAGCTAACTCAGTTAAGAAGGGGATAAAACCTTTTATAGGTACATCAGCAAGCGTAGAAAGACAAAGGGAGGGATAGTGAGGCTGAATAGAATGAACAGGTGGGTGGGCAGAGGGGACAGGAAAAAGCAGGGATACTGAGCGAATATTTCTGCTCAGTATTCACAAAAGAGGAGGAAGTGCCTAATCCAATTAACAGAAGCAGTCTTGATAGGGGTCGATTCCAGTCCTTTCACAGAAGAAAGGGTTCTGCAAGAACTCCTAAAACTGAAGGTGGACAAAGCAATGGGTCCTGATGGAATTCACCCAGAATTCTAAAAAATTAAGGGAGGAACTAGTGAAACCACTGGCTACTCTTTTTAATAAATCATGGGAGGATGGTGTGGTACCCGAGGACTGGAGGAAGGCGGATGTGATTCCCCTTCACAAAAGTGGGACCGAGGCAGGAAACTACAGACCTGTCAGTCTGACCTCTGTGGTAGGGAAAGTGATGGAGTCACTTCTGAAGGAAAGAATAGTTGAGTACCTAGAGGCCAGTGGGGCACAGGACCCAAGGCACCATGGGTTCACAGCAGGAAGGTCATGTCAGACTAATCTAATAGATTTCTTTGACTGGGTGACCAAAGTAGTAGACCAGGGAGGGGCTGTGGACATGGCCTACCTAGGCTTTAGCAAGGCATTTGACACAGTCCCACACAAAGATTAATAGTCAAATTAACTAGCCTGGGAGTGGGTCCCAGGGTGGTAGCCTGGGTAAAACATTGGCTGCACAACAGGATACAGAAGGTAATTGTAAATGGAGTCCCTCTGAAGAAAGAGGGGTTACTAGTGGGGTACTGCAGGGTTCAGTATTGGGTCCAGTCCTTTTTAATGTCTTCATCAGTGACATTGCAGAGGGACTAGAAGGAAAAGTATGCCTTTTTGCAGATGACACAAAGATCTGCAACAGGGTTGATACACAAGGAGGCGTGGAAAGGATGAAAAGGGACTTGGCAAGGTTGGAGGAATGGTCAGAAGTATGGCAGCTAGGATTCAATGCAAAGAAGTGCAAAATAATGCACCTGGGAAACAAGAACCTAGGGGAAGAATACACAATGGGTGGGGAGGTAGTAACAACAACAAAAAAGGAAAGGGACCTGGGGTTAATCATATCAGATGACCTTAAGGTTAGCAAGCAATGTGAGAAGGCAGTAGGGAGGGCTGGGGGTATACTGGGATGCATAGGGAGAGGCATCAGCAGCAGAAAACAGGAAGTTGTTATCCTCTGTACAGACAGTTGGTGAGACCCCATCTGGAGTACTGTGTCCAGTTCTGGAGACCCCATCTCCACAAGGACATAGACAGGATAGAGGCAGTCAGAGGAGGGCAACTAAAATGGTGCAGGGTCTGCAAGAGCCAGTATGAGGGGAGAGACAAAGGAGCTTATATGTATACCCTTGAAGAAAGAAGGAGAGGGGACATGATAGAAACTTTTAAGTACCTCAGTGGAATCAACAAAGTCCAAGAGGGTAGCATCTTTCAGAAAAAGAGACGTGCAAGAACAAGGGGACACAATTTAAAGATAGAAGGAGGCGGTTCAGGGGCAATGAGAGGAAGTATTATTTCACAGAGAGGGTAGTGGATGCATGGAACAGCCTTCCTGAGGAGGTTGTGGGGTCTAAAACTGTGGGAGAATTCAAGAATGCATGGGACAGACATAAGGCAATTCTTTTGAAGTGTTTATTTATTTATTTATTAATTTTGTTGATGACGGGTAGGCCCGCTGGGCCCGGAGGTCCTTTTCAGGGCGACCCAGGTGAAACAACAACACAGGTAACAGATCAGTACAGTCAGGTGATTGTAAAGTTTTAACAGTAAGAATACATAGGTTTACGGGCGGCAGGTAGTGGAAGACATGCAGGCTGTAAGGACATAGAGGTTACACATAATGAGACCATTATACATCACAAGTTAGTGATTATATTAAAAGTGCTCTGGTAAGGCGAGCAGTAGCTAAAGACCTAGGGTTAGCTTCTTTGTGGGCAAATTGGAAGGGGGATAAGTTGGGACATAAGTGCACCCCATCTTTAGGGGGAGGTCCGTTATGCTGCCAGGATGGCGAAGTGTGGCAGGTCTATTGAGCTACCAGGGTGGCTGCACGTGGTCAGGTCCTGTGGCAAAGACATGTGCTCTGTTGAGCAGGTGTCCCTTAAGCTTTGTCCGGAAGCTGGTGACGGACTCGGCCTCCCGCACCTCAAGGGAGGTTGTTCCAGATGGAAGGCGGGCGTCGCAAAGGACCTAGACCCGAGCTTTAGTCCTAGTCTGGGAACCACGAGGAGAGTTTGGCCTGATGGCGCTGGCACCGTGGGTTGGGTTCACCTGGCGAGACCATTCAGGCTGGGGAGGTGGGGACCCAGTAGCGGATGTAAGGCAGAGGTTGGGTGGGAGGCGAGCTTCCAGAGACAGCCACCTGAGCCTAGATTGGGCCTCGCAGTGGTGAGTCCTCGGGTGTGACACGGTGGCAAAGAGGACTATCTTGTTGTACAAGGTCTGCAGCCTTCCTAACTCCATCACGGCCATGCCCTGGAGAATCGGGGCCGCGTATGTGAGCTTTGGGAGGAGTACGCTAGTGGCAATGGCTACCCTAGCTTCCGGGATAATCTGGTCCTTTAGTCTATAGAGGATTCCAAGTTTCCCATGGATGGCTTTGGTGATTTGGTCTACGTGATTTTTTAGTGTGAAGCCTTGGTCCAGGGGTAAGGCCAAGGTATTTGGTGGAGGTGACCACCTCAGGTTTACACCCCCTGGACTGGAGTTGTAGGAGATGTGACCTCTCAGTTCCCAGGGATCTAGGGCCAAGAGCATTACCTTCGTTTTGTTGGTGTTTAAAACCATTTTGTTCAGAGTGAGCCAGTCCTCCATCTGATGGATGTCTTCTTGGAGGGCTGTCTCCAACTCTAGTAAATTAGAAGCTCTGTAAATGACCGCATCATCCGTGTACTGGATACGCTGCTATTCCGCCGTGTTTATGCAGATCATTTATGAACAGTGTAAAAGAAGGGGCGAGTTGACCCTTGAGGTACCTTCTTTGAGTGGAGCTAGCTTGGAGACTTTATCCTCCCACTTGACCCTCTGAGTGCGTCCAGAGATAACTCTTGAACCATCCCAGTGAGTGGGTGTCAAGGCCAAGTGAGCGCATTTTTGTAGTAGGAGGTTGTGGTTTACCAAGTCAAATGCTTTAGATAGGGTAGGTTGAAATAGGCTGTTGGTTAACTAGGATCTGCGGCCTATCCTGTAGCTAGGGAAATGGGCAGACTAGATGGGCCAAGTGATCCTTATCTGCCATCAAAGTCTATGTTTCTATGTTGGGGCTTCAAGACTGTGGGGTTGTTGTACATAAGACGCACTTCCCTTGGCTGCACCAGAACTACATTCAGAGACAACATAAGGACTGCTATGTAAACTGTATGGGAACAGCCATTTTAACAGTACTTTGACCCGTTATTGACCAGTCATAGAATTAGGCACCCAAAGACTGTGAGAAGGGACTCCTGGGAGAAGGAATTTACTATTTCATGCACCAAGAGGCCTTCACCAATGAGTAATCAAAGAGGGCTGATCACTATGGATATTTGTGATTGATAATGCAGGGCAGCTAGTGAGACAGCAGGACTGTGTGGAGAAATCCCAGAGTCTTGGGGAGTTTGGGTCAGTCTTTGCCAGGCTCCTATCGAGTCAGGAGTGACCTGCACTGAGAACGTTTTGGACTTGCTGAGACCCTGCACAGGACTTAAGCTTGGAGTTCTCCTGAGAAAGAGTGAAGTGGATCCTTGTGAGAGCTGTTCTGGAGTGAAACGCTGGAGGTATTTTGGACTGTGCTGTTTGAAGGATTTTTATTTTATTTTATCAAGTCTAGGATTACAAATACCTTTGAGCCTTGTGTAACCCCTAGATGGGCTATCCCAGGGCTACTACCCCTGCCTGATTTGCCACTAACAGGTTGAGGGCCTGGATCCAATGGTTGGTGCCTCCACCCAGAGGTCAGGGTTTGCAATAGTTAAACTAACTTGGTCACAGCCCTCTGGGACACTGCAAACCTCTTTCTTCCCACTAGTGGCCCACACAATATATCAGAATTACCACAGTATACACTTACCCCAGGTCTGGTTCGCACTGGGACCTCCTGTGAAATGAGATACAGTGCAACAATCACAGTACAGTACTTTAACATAGACAAATACCTCAGGCAGTATAACTTTGCTGAAACAAGCAGCTCTGATTTATTTAGGGGATATAACAAGGACAGGAAATCAGGTTAATTAGCTTATCACTCTAATAATCTACCTATGGCTCTGTGCACGAGCCTATCCTATCGAGTTACTGTCCCTGGGTACCCAAGCCTAGTGGCTAGTCCAAACCGTGGCAGCTGGTAGGGGCCCTCTTCACACAGAGAAAAGGAGAATGAAACAGTCAGCAGTACAGTAATTCCATTTGGATTTAATGTGGCAATTCAACAGGAAGCGACCCTGAATTAGTACTCACGACCTCCAAATAAGATAGGGTCCTTCAATGTCAGCAGGACTCACTTGAGGTACACAAACCTCTTCACAGCATGCATATAAAAGAAAGCACTATACCAGGCAGGCTGCATCTGTATCCCGATCGCAATTACTGCACCATACCGGGAGAACACACAGCAGATTCAGTTCCTGACAGACCGAATGCAATTTTCAGCAATTCCTCCAGTCTTCTACAGGGTGAGCCTGGTTTCTACTCTTCAGAGATCCTTTGATTCTTTTTCACAGGGCGGATTCAGTCCTAACAAGCTGTTACACAAGCTGCAGACCGAACTCTGGGCCTACACGTTTTTGACTAAAACTGCACACTGAAAAAGCACAGGGCTCCTTCCTTCTTCACTGCCAAAGCTCAACTGAACTCCAACCGACAAAACCGGGCACTTCCTTTGAGTTCCTCCCAGTTCTTGACTGGATTGGCTGTCATCACAATAGACTGCTGCTGTTGGTCCAAAAGGCACTGAAGTCTAAACTACATCTCCAGAGTCACTGCCCATACAATCCTCTTGTGGCTGGCTCAGATTATGAGTCCAAGTTCTGATTCGTCAAGGCACCATTTTAGAGCTAGCTTACCCACACTGATTGGTCCAGTTCAGCATTCAAAACTAGAATGGGAACTAGCAGACACAGTTCTGACTGCAAAAGCAAGTTAGACAAACTGTAATTTCATTATTACTCTAAATAATTTCTGGCAAACAGTTACATCTTCAGATAGGTTCCCTTTGCACTCCCTAGTGACTGCAAAATGAAGTGAATTGGCAGCAGCTTGAGTGGTACTCAATCAAAGAAACACACAGTCCCCATACAAACTAATTATGTCTGCAAGCAGACAGCTCTTAAAGAGACAGTACCAGAGGCTCTAAAACACTACTGATAAATGGCTTAAATGCCAAACACCATTCAGGCTTGAGCATTCAAGCAAGCTCCTGAAGTCTTTTGGAACCCCATTTGCGGGGGTTACACTTGGCTCTTTAAAAGATTCCACTGTCAGAGAAATACAAATTATGGGGAACATCAAGACAGACATTACAACAATGTGGACATTGCAAACAGAGTACAGATTAATACAATTCTAGGGTAGCATTGTAAGCAAGGCAGCCAGCGGCATTTGTCAGAGAAAACAGACAACGGATAAGAAGTGCCAGAGTCATGGGGGGGAATGTAGGAAGGGTGGGGAGAGGGTGAAAAGTGCAGCATTGGGTATACCAAGATGTGAGGGTAGAATCCAGAGAGGAGGGGGGGGGGGACCACTAGAGCAGTCAGGGAAGTGGAGAAACAAGGTTAAGTTGGGCAGTCACAGGAGCTGTTGGTAGTGAGATAGTCCCGGAGCCTAGTTTTAAACATACCAATTGTTGGGGCAGAGGAGATGGTGGGGCTGAGGCCATTGAACCAGATTGGTGCTCGATAAGCAAAAGAGCGTTGTTTCTGTGAAGTGTGACAGTGGGGGACTTTCAGTAGCTGTAGCGTGGATCTCCGAAGGCACCATTTGTTAATTTGGTGTTGTAACAGAGTTGAGATCCCAGAAGGTGCAAGGCCAAGGTAGATTTTTTTCACCATGGAGCAGGTGAGAAACTTTATGCGGTTTGATAGTTGGAGCCAGCTGGTCTGAGTGTACAGGTCACATGTGTGGGTGAGACGGTGAGCACCAGTGATGAGCCAACATGCCTTATTTAAGGCAGTTGAGAGGCGTCTAAGGGTTGTGGTTGTGGCCGAGCCATAAATGATGAGACCATAGTCTATTACAGAGATCACAGAGCTCAGGACTGCAACCTTCAAAGCTTCTGGCATGAGGTGTGGTCTGTGTTTGTAGAAGAGACCAAGCCGTGTAGTAGCAGCTCTAGCTACATTATCTACATGAGGTCCATAGGAGAGATTAGGGTCAAGCTGCATCCCTAAGTATTTGAAGGACCCCACCTGATCTAGGGTGTTCCCCTGGGTGGTGGAGATAGCCAAGTGGTGTAGCTTGTGTGGGTTATGAGAGCTGCAGAAGAGCATAGATTTGGTTTTCTTGTCATTGAGGACCAGTTTATGATTAAGAAACCATGTCTCTACAGAACTGAAACCAAGTTGAAGATTGTGTTGAAGAGTTGCAGGATCTTTGTGAGTGGAGAATACAACAGCATAATTGGCATATAGTATGATCTGCTCAGAGCTGTGGTAAGGGAGGGAGTTTAAGAAAAGGCTAAAAAGGAGGGGGCCCAGTATGGATCCCTGTGGGACACCCGATCGAACAGGCAGGGTGTCAGAAAGAGCGTCCGCAATTTTTACTCTCTGCGACCAGTTTTCTAAGTAGCTTTTAAACCAGAGAGAAGAGTTAGGTGATAGCCCGGCATTCAGTAGTTGGTCAATTAGTATTCCATGGTGTACTGTATTGAAGGCCTTGAGAGGTCAGATGAAAACGGCCTTGTGAGAAGGCTGTTGTCAAGGGATTTGTGCAAAGCTCCAGTGAACTCAAGAAGGGCTGTGGTGGTGCTGTGACCTTTCTAGAAGCCATGTTGTTGTGGACAAGGTATATTGTATTTATCCAAGTGGTCGGTAAGTTGATCAGCCAAGGTGCGCTCGAGTGCCTTAGAGAGTGGGGGCAGTATGGAGATAGGGTGATAATTTGAGTGATTCGTCTTATCCACACTTTTATGGACGGGTGTCACGGTGGCTGTTTTCCATAGGTCCGGGAATTTTCCACAGCTGAGAGAGAGGTTTAGGATTTTTGTTAATGGATGAATTACCTCATTGAGGGTGAGCACAAGCTTAAGGTCCAGGGTGTCGCTACTAGATCTAGATTTAGAGATAGCTGCAGTAAAATAGCGGCAAGTTTCATTCAGCCTTACCTCCTGAAGTAGAAGGGGATGATTAGACTGAGGGGCTGAGGTATTTGGGGAGTAGGCCCTGTTTTCGAAAAAGTCATGGGGTAGAACAACACTAAGGTCTGAAAAAGCCAAAAAAAGGAAATCCTCTTCTGCAGAAATCATGCACTTTTTTTGAGACTGTGAGAAACTTCTTGTGAGCTGAAATGTTTGCTGGAATTGGTTGCTAGCCACTACTGTTTGGAAGCTGGGAAAGCTGGGAGGATTTAAAAGTGCTGTGAACCAGCCAAGTGGAAAGAGAAAGCTGCTCTGGAGTTGAGAGTGTGAAAAAAAGGTGACTGGGTGTTCTATGTCTAGGGACCCTGTGGTTGCCACCCTTACTCAATCAGGGGCGTTCACTCTGCTGAACTATAGCCTTGTTGCCAAAGTGGTACTGGAAAACTGTAAGAGTTTGTGTTCTTATTCTGGCTGCAACCTGGGGCCAATTTCCTGCTGAGACCGGTGAAGGTTTTCCAGCTGATTCCAGAGCCAGGTAGGGAACTTGTCAACCCCTACCAAATGGAGCCTGCTAGTCTCAGGGTCACCGGTCTTGCTGGAGTGCTAGGGCACCTGCAACTCATTGGGGAGCTGGGCTGTGGAACCACCTCTGGATCTGGGCTCTCTGAGGTCTGGGGTAGGTTTGCGCCAGTGCCTGCAATGGGCCAGAAGCAGCCGAAGGTGACAAGCAGCCAGATCTTCAATCAAGGAACAAGCTGCTAGACCTTCAATCAAGATCAAGGCTCCAAGAATTCTGTTCACTGCCCAGTGCTATGCCCTCAGTGTACTCATCTCACTGCTCCAGGACTCATGGAGGTCCTCCCTGCGAGAGACCCAGTAGAATCTTCAGAACCGTGAGTACCCAGGGCCTGTCCCTGGAACCCAAAGGGAGTGTACAAATGAACGTTAATTACAAATTTCCAGTTTTTAGGGCCACAACAGCCGGCCAACCTGCGGCAACATCCAGGCCTGTAACTTGTGGGTACCCAGAAAGACCTTGGGAAAGAACACTGGTAGCAATGGGGGTTGGGCAGCTGGGGCTTTTGCTGACCTTTCTCTTTCCACGGTGGCCCCTTTGTCCAGGTATCCCATTCCTAACCCCTTACCCCCAATAAACCTGTAGTATAGTGGTTTGGAACTACTGTGTGAAGGGTATTTCTGTGTCTGTCAATTGCAAAGTGTTCATGGTTTATGGTATTGAGGAATTGTTGGGTATCCAGTGTGTGGGGTGGTTGGTAGGGGAGGTGGGTATGTAGAGCAATCCCAAGGGGCTGTACTAGCTAGGCATCTGACCCACTTATAACTCACTCTGGGTGGAGGCACCACACTATTTACTATAACTTTGGGATGGGGTCCCCGGACATCACTGTAGCAGGACCCAGGCCCCTTAGCCTGTTAGAGGCTCAAGCAGGAGAAGTAGCCCACAGGCACACGGTGCCAGGGCTACCAGAATAAACAAAATAAAGATGTATAACAGTACAGTTATGCTACAGGTGCAATATTAAAGTACAAACACACTGTGGTTATCAACACAGTCTGGGACAAGCTCCTGTCAGTGACACATATTTCACCTTCCTGCAGTCTATTCACCTGTTCTGACTGCCTGTGAAACCATAACCAACACAGTTACCCCTTCCTCTGTGTCACCTCATTGTCCTGTTTTTAATATCTTGAAATGGTTCTCAGTGGGAAGGGCAGTAGTTTTGAAGTGCATGACAGGTAGTTCGGGCATGCCCTGAACCACCCATGGCATGTAGCTGCATGACTGGCTGGGGATCAGGTGTGCAAGGGACACATGGCCCTTCCGTGAATACCTCAGGGGTCCACTGACCTCTAGTAATGGCACTCTGGCTTAGGGTTGCCTATGCACCACAGATCTATGAAAGAAATCCTTGTGCCACTCCTTAGAATATTAAAAAAGATCATGGAAGCCATTTTTTCTCCCCACTTAACAAGAGTTTGACACAGCCTACCTGCCATACAGTAAAGAGTAGTTGCTACTTTTCCCTGCCTGATTTAACACACTACATAACAAGCATTTGTCAATGCTGAATGTTGTCTCACTGGCATTGGCATTGGTAGTACCGGAGCTAGAGACGCATAATAGGAATGGCAGTGAAGTACTGAAGTGATGCCAACCCCACCCCCACCCTGTAGAGAGTGACAGACATTGGGTTGTGCGTTTGGTGATCCTTCTCGCGCTCATGCCATTGTACCTCACCCTACCCTGTAGACACTGACAAAGTGTCATCGGTGCTGAGGTCTTTGGGCATTATACTTACCCCATTCCATCAGGAAATACGCTGAGGTGGGTGCAGTATGGGAGAATGGGGTGACCTTTGTGGCTGAACAGTCGTGAGGCACTCCACGATGCCTGTCACTAGCTGCAGGGTGGGAGTAGGGGTGGAAATGGAAATAGCATTACAGCCAATGATCCCAAGTCACACCCCTGACACCTGTCAGTCTGGCACAAGTTGGGGTGCTACGATTCAAACCTAACACTGTAAGCGTGTGTTGGTATTTTCCTCCAGATTTTCAACATGGACTGTTTGTGAGGCCACCTCATGAAAAGCGGCACAATCAGTTTGTTAGCTGAAAGGTGGTTTTGCACAGCGGCTAAGCCATTTGGTGACACAGGGATGAAAACACATTTTGGGCTGGATGTGGAAAATGACAACTGTATTGTTCATGAGAAGGCGTAAAAAATGGCAATGTTGAAAATCTGGAGTGAAAATATGAAAAATTGGTGAAGTCATGAACATGCATAGAAACCGCGCAACACACGTCCGTAACTCAATTATTATTGGGAGTTTGTTAGCCACATTTTCAACATAGGCATTTTGGGACCTCCCCTCATGAACAGTGGTGCTGTGATTTTGTTAATCTGTCCCAAAAGTTGATTTCCCACAGCGTCCATGCCATTGTGCGCCACATGTGCGGAAACACATTTTGGGCAGGATGTGAAAAATGACAGCTGTACTGTTCATAAGGAGTTGTGAAAAAATGGCAGTGTTGAAAATTTGGCATGAAAATATTGCAAATTTGCGAAGTTACAAGGGTGCGTGGAAACTGCGCAACACATGCTTGTAACACAGTTATTTTATGGATGTTCGGCACCAAATTTTCAACATAGGCATTTTAGGAGCTCTGTTCATGAACAGTGTCACTGTCATTTCCTCAAACTGTCCGAAACTGATTTAGCACAGCTACCGCTATTCTGTGCGGAAGTGCAAAAACACATTTTGGTCAGGATATGTAAAATAACAGCTGTACTGTTCGCAGGAGGTGTGGAAAATGCCAATTTAGAAATCTGGAGTGAAAATATTACAAATTCATGATTACGCTTGCGTGTGTGGAAACTGTGCAACACGCTCGTAAAACAGCCATTTTGGATTTTCTCGCAAAATTTGCAACATAGGCTTTTGAGGCCCCCATGAACAGTGGCACTGTCATTTCATTAATCAGTCCCTAAAGGTGATTCCAGCAGTGACCACGAAAATCACCTTTTGGGTCAATTAACGCCATGCAGTGCCAGAATTCATGAGGAGGGTCTCAAAAACCCCATGTTGAAAATTTGATGCCTAAATTCAAAAAATGCCTGAGATATGCATCAAAGTTGAAAAAACCCTATTTATTCCATTGTACAGCTTACCAGTATTTCGTTAGTTCGTGGTCGGCTTTGAAGAGTGCAGACGTGTTCCCGGTCCACGGAAGATCGTCGCGCTGGACTCCGGAGGTAAGTATGGGGTGAGGGGTGTGTGTGTGGGGAGGCAGGGTGTGCAGTGGGTGGGTGCAGGTTTTGGGAGAGGGCAGGGAGACCATGAGGGACCTTTTTTTTTTTTTACAGGTTTACAACAAAAAAAAAACATCACGAGATGTTTTTGTTTTGCAGGGGATTTAGCATGCTGGGGTGGGCTCCCAGCATGCCACCTAAGTGTTTTTTTGGGGATTCTGTAGCCAATGGGGGTTGGGCACCCCATGGCACTTACTGAGGGGAAGACATGAGCCGAGGGGATTGGGCATCCCTCAGCCGCACCAACAAAAGAGGGGGACATTATGCCGACAGGAGTGGCTCCCCATCGGCACAATCAACAGGGACGGGATAGCGCCAATGGGGATTGGGCCCCCCATCGGCAAAAAAAAACTGTTGGGGGGCCGCATGATGCTAACAGGGAGTGGGCTCCCCCGTCTGCATTGTGACAGGCGGTTTGCCTGCACGTCGGAAGGCGTGTTGTGGTCATGCTGCATGAGAGCTTTGCTCTCATTGCAGAGGACCTTTCCTTTGTTCTTGTGGCCACATTAGAGATGTGTGAGGGCAGCGCCTGCTGCTGGCTGTTTGGGGAATGAGGGACTCACCTTCTGATCGTGCCTGCATTTGCCCAACAGTGACTGCGCCTCCAAATCTGCTACTACCGCAAGATGTTGGCTGTGCAAGCGCGAGTCAACATAAAAAGCATCAAAGTAAGTAAGGAAGTAAGCTGTTGGTTAACTAGGATCTGCAGCTTATCTGTTAGGTAGGAAAATGGCAGACTAGGTGGGCCAAGCGGTCCTTATCTGCCGTCAAATTCTATGTTTCTATGTTTCTATGTTTCAAAGATAGTCATACTGTTTTGTAAACCTTGTTTCCTTACCAGCGCATCTACGTTGAATCACAGTCACATCCTGCTTCAGAGCTGGTAGCTTTCCTCATGACTGATTGGTCACTTTCCTGCTTGCTCATTGCATCTGCTCTTCCAGAAACACAGCTCGACATGGAGACAGAGCGTGAGAGCAACTGATGCAGTATGAGAGAGAGTTAGTGAGTGAGCAAGACACTGGGGTCCTGTAAACAAATGCTGACTGCAATCAGCATTTTGTCCGTTCAGTTTTCAGCCTCTTTCTTGTTATGTTTAACAGGCTGCTGCGTGTGCTTTTATTTAGTTATTTTTAATTTATTTATTTATTTATTTCAATCTAGGCTGACATTCAAGAGTTCAGGAGAACAGTAGTCTGTAACAACATGGTCAACATGTTTACTTTCAGCTTCTTTCTTTGCTGTGTGTTTGTTAAGGAGAATAGGCATATTAAATTCAGCAGTACTGTACTGGGGGAATGGGTAACCCTGACAGCTAGCAGGTAACCATGGCAACAAGCTCCCAATTTACAAGTATCGAGGTCCCAGTAGGACATCTCAAAAAAAGCACACTAATGCAGGCAGAGAAACTATTTTACTTCAAAATGAATGAATGAAACTTTTTATTGTTTTAATGTTGAAACATATATACATTTTTTTTAAACAGTTAAAATACATGGTCCCATTTTACAAGTGCAGTAAGACACTCCAGGGATGTGCATTAGACAGTTGCAATGCATGGCTATGGACTGAACACACTTGGCCTGCAGCCTCGAGCCTAGCTACACCCCTGGCCATGCGTTATACTGTGTAATGCACACCCAGTCATGTCTTATTGCTTACCTTTAAAACAGTCTCAGAACTGCTGTAATCTGATTGCCTTTTAGCATTCTGAGATCCTTGCATTGATCTCTGTTACGCTGTCATGTACAGCCTGATCACCATGGTGCATGAACTGTTCTATCAAATTCAATCCTCTAGCACTGCTAAATGAATGGAATGATGCGTCTGATTCGGAACCAGCATTCTTAAACAGGTTGTGGATGAACTATTTTATTATAAATCTCCTTTTACCCAGTCCGGTGGCACTGAGGCTGAGGCGTTGGACGCCCTACCTCATGGCAGCGATCTGAGTTCGAGGCGAGCCTTGGTCATCGGAGATCGTGGGGGGGGTGGACCTGGATGGAGTTGCTGACAGGCATGCTCTCCTCTCTGGGGAGATGCAAGGGGCTTTCTCTGTCTGATGGCTGCCACATGGTGGAGGCTGGGGGCAGCACAGGCCAGGAGGAACCAAGCGCTAGGCCCGGGGTGGGAGGAAAAGGGCCGTTACCAGCGCCGTGGGACTAATGCGTGCCTCCACACACATGCGTAGCAACTCTTGGGGCAAAAACGGAGGAAACAGCCAGCAGCAGGATGGCGATAAACTCCCTTCAGGCTCCACTCCCAGGCCGGGTGTAAGGTAAGCCCCAGTAATTCCGAGTGATGGGGCTGGAGGGATCGGTCAGATGGGGGCTGTTCGGGGGGGTGACAAAAAATGACAAATGATAAAAAAAAAAAATCTCCCTTTTAATTAGGTAAACATTTGAAAGGGACACTTCTAATACTTTTTTTGTAATTATTTTTTATAATGGCAATAAGGCACTTCCAGGAGTTTGATTAATAGTCACTAACCCCTAGGGTAATATGGCCCTTGGCTGTGCCTCATGCCACATTAGACCCCTAAGGGGCAGGAGGATTAACAGATTGTAAATCAAAGCCCTGGTCATGTCTTATTGCTTCATTTCAGAGCTCTTAGATGTAGTTTCTGTCTCTTTCAACCAAAGATCCCTGTATTATAAACCACATACAATACACTATATCAGCCAATCAGCATTCAGAGCCATTGGGCCTTTTATCCTGCATACAAGTGTCCTTTCCTGCAGCAGCATTAAACTGGAACATTGCACTTCCGGGGGATAAATTCACTGTTTTAAATTAAACCAAATGTAAAATATATTATACTGCTAATAAGAGCGTAAGTAAACTAGTGGAATATCTTGAATCTGGGGGTTGAAAGACCAAAAACAGCATGGATTCATGAGGGAGGTCACGTCCAAAGAAATCCGATAGATTTCTTTGACTGGGTGACCAGGTAACGAGACCAGTGAAAGGCAATGGGTGTGGCCTATCTGGACTTCAGCGTTCAACACTGTCCCTCATTGGAGACTGATAAAGACGTTTGGCAGTCTAGGGGTGGCAGCCAAAGCTGTAAACTGGGTAAAAAAAACTAGTTATTGGGGCCGGTCCTCTTCAACATCTTCTTAAGTGACATCGGGGTTGAAGGGAAGGTACGTCTTTTTGCAGACAACACCAAGATCTGCAACAGGGTAAATACTCAGGAGGGATGGAGAAAATGAGAAGGGACATTAGAAAACTTGCTAAGTGGTCAAGGGTACAGCAGCTGGGGTTCAGTGTCAAAAAGTGTAAAATCGTGCACCTGGAGCGCAGAAACCTAAGAGCTGACCTCAAAATCGCAGGGCAGTGTGAAAAGACAGTAGGCAGGGCAGTGGAATGCTGGGGTGCGTAGGGAGAGGTCATGGTATCACAAGCAGAAGAAAGGAGGTGACTCATACGAACATACACCACTGTATAGATCACTGGTGAGAACACATCTGGAATATTGTGTACAGTCTTGGCAGCCACATCTCAGACAATACAGGGACAGGGTAGAGGCAGTCCAGAGGAGGGCAACTAAAATGGTACCTGGGTTGCATGAGAAACTGTACAGTGAGAGACTGAGGGGTTTCAATATGTGCACCGTGGAGCAGAGGAGGGAATGAGGGGATGTGATAGAGACCTACAAGTACCTCACAGGAATGAACAGGTACAGGTGGGGAGCTGTTTCAAATGAAAAAGTATAACAGAACAGAGGGCATGCAATAAAAGGTAGGACAGGGGAATTTACGAGGGATGTGAGGAATGCTACTTCACTGAAAAGTGGTGAACATCTGGAACAGCTTGCCAAAAAGTAGTGGGGCAAAAACCGGGGGAAGGGGGGTGTCAAACATGGCATGGGATAGACATAGGAAAATATTAGTGAATATAAGGGGGGAGGCTCACTGGAGACCACTTAGGGTCTGCTGGGACATTATAGGCAGGGAAATAAGTGAGCAGACTGGGTGGGCCAAGCAATCTTTTTCTGCTGACAAATTCTGTTTCTGTGTTTGTATGTAAATCACGCTAGCCAGCTCAAGTGATTATGTAGAGAATAATACATGGGTGGGTATCTCTAACCAGAATATTATACACCCAAGGTGCGTGAGGCTACATAAACCCCAAGTGCAAAGCTCAAAGGGTTTATAAAAGTGCCAAGGTTGTGTATAAAATTTGGGATTAGACCCAGCCACCCACGTTTTATTTTTATGTTTGCTTGCAAAATGCTAAGATGCTCACAGTCTCACCAGGTTTTTAAGAAAAAACTTTGCAAGTTTCTCATGTCAAACGATAAGTGCTTGTGTCATTGATTTTCATTGTAGTTTTACCAAACCTGGAATACCTATCTACCACACAACTTCTGGCACTTACAAGTGTTGCATTCCTAAATCTCTCCAAGTTCCTTAATTTGTTTCTTAGATTCTACAGTGTTTTATTTCTGACCATGCTGACGCTATTGTGTTTTGTAATTTCATTTTGTGCTATTTGACATTGCTGTCTCATCTTATGCCTGTATCTCTCAATATTTGTGCTACTGAATTCTTGGCCGTATCATTTTATGTCTGCAACTCTCCCTGGTCGTGCCTGAAAATAGGTGATGCATTGCTTAGTGCCCCGATCTGGTCAGCAAAAAACAAAATAAATAAATAAAGATTGTGCTAACTCTGAGCTACAACAGGGCTTCTAGGGGACTTAGCCATCCTCCTCCTATTACAGCATCAAAATCACCAATCTAGTCTGCCTCAATTCTGCCCACTCTTTGTCTTCATGCCACTTTCTGCTTTGAAGTCCCTGGCCAATCAGAAGGCTGGAAAATGCAGGTTGGAAGTGGGTTTTCTTGTGCAGCTTGTAGTTCCTACTGGCAACGTGTCCTGTACTGTATGTTCCACTTATGTGGTGCTGTTCAGTGCTTTGTTTCTCTGCCTCATGGGAATGGCAGAGATGTCGCAGACACCCACAGCTTGTTCTTGTGTGCTGGCTGCTATATCAGTAATGCTGCTCACTGGCACTCATTATGTCTCCAGCTTCTTCCCCCATCACTGGTTCTATAAGCTTGCCACTTGTCCCTCTCATCGGCTGCCCGATACACACAGACTGCATTGCTAGAGTGAAAAGAGATTTTCTTTGCCCTGCTCTGAGGATGTCAAAGCCATTCCCCAAGCCATTGCCCCAACACAGATGCGAAATGGCAGTGGCATTGGAGGAAAGGGCCACTAAATGCTTAGCCAGCAAAATCCCCCTGCCACAGTCTGACTCTGGGTGGTCAACCCCTGTGTTGTGAAATAACTGCCCTGCTATGGTCCAACATCAGGATACCTCACCCCAGTGTTGCCAAACAACACCCTCTGCCACGGGTCCGACACTGGGTGCCCAACCCCAGAGCTGCTAAAACAACATACACACCCTGTGTCTGGACAGCAGGATGCCCAGCCCTAGGTGTCGCAAAACCCCTCACCATGGTCCAACACCATGCTGTCCACTCCCAGTGCTGCCAAACACACTCTAACACTGGGTGATCAATCCCCACCCCAATGCCCCATTCCTGAAAAAGGAGAACTGTCCATCACTGTTTGTCTTTTTCTAAACTATGAAAAAGAAAACCATTCAGCGATGTCTTCAAGACCCCTTGACTCCCCCATCTACACCAACCCCTTCACAGCACCCATCAGCCCACAACCCGTCCTCACTTAGGTCACATGAAGTAATCCTCTACGATCGTCGGTGCTTCTGCTACTGTGCATGACCGCAAAATGACTGAAAATAAGGTAAGTCCGATAAATTATGTTTTAATGTATTTTTAACTTTTACTCATAACATTATTGTTTTCAAGACTTTTGTTCCAAATTTTCAGTGTAAGGTGTTTGTTACTCCACCTCATGAACAAGATAGCTGTAAATTTGCAAAATGGATAGGGGGGTTGATATTAGTCCTTTCACAGAAGAAAGGGTTCTGAAAGAACTCTTAAAACTGAAGGTGGATAAAGCAATGGGGCCTGATGGATTCACCCAGAATTCTAAAAGAACTAAGGGAAGAACTAGTAACACCACTGACTACCCTTTTAATAAATCATGGGAGGATGGTGTGGTACCTGAGAGGACTGGAGGCGGTCGGGCGATGTGATTCCCTTCACAAAGTGGGAGCAGGACAGAGGCAGGAAACTACAGACCTCAGTCTGACCTCTGTGGTAGGGAAAGTGATGGAATCACTTCTGAAGGAAAGAATTGTTGAGCACCTAGAGGCCAGTGGGCACAGGACCCAAGGCAGCATGGGTTCACAGCAGAAAGGTCACGTCAGACAAATCTAATTGATTTCATAGAAACATAGAAGCATAGAATTGGAAGGCAGATAAGGACCGCTTGGCCCACCTAGTCTGCCCATTTTCCTACCTAACAGATAAGCTGCAGATCCTAGTTAACCAGCAGCTTACTTCCTCCTACCCCCCACTAGGACTGCCTTATGTCTGTCCCATGCATTCTTGAATTCAACCACTGTTCTTGACTCCACGACCTCCTCAGGGAGGCTGTTCCATGCATCCACAACCCTCTCCGTGAAAAAATACTTCTCCACATTACCTCTAAGCCGCCCCCTCTATTTTCAAATTGTGCCCTCTTGTTCTTGCACATCTCTTTTCTGAAAAAGTCCTCTTGGACTTTGTTGATTCCCTTGAGGTACTTAAAGTTTCTATCATGTCCCCTCTCCCTTCTTTCCTCAAGGGATACATATTAAGCTCCTTTAGTCTTTCTTCGTATGTCTTCTGGTGCAGACCCTGCACCATTTGGATCCCTCCTCTGGACAGCCTCCACTCTGTCTATGTCTTTGCGGAGATGGTGTCTCAGAACTGCACACAGTACTCCAGATGGGGTCTCACCAACTGTCTGTACAGAGGGATAACAACTTCCTGTTTTCTACTATTTATGCCTCTCCTATGCATCCCAGTATCCCCTAGGCTTCCTTACTGCCTTCTACATTTCTTTCCATCTTTAGGTCATCTGATATAATTACCCCCGGTCCCTTTCCATTTTACTGTTGTCAGTATCTCACCCCATCGTGTACTCTTCCCTGGGTTTTGTTTCCCAGGTGCATTACCTTGCACTTCTTTGCATTGAATCTGAGCTACCATACATTTGACCATTCCTCCAACCTTGCCAGCCCCTTCTCATCCCTTTCCTCCATCTTCTGTATCAACCCTGTTGCAGATCTTTGTATCGTCTGCAAAGAGACATACTTTTCCTTCCAGTCCCTCTGCAATGTCACTTATAAAGATATTAAAAAGGACCGGTCCCAGTACTGAACCCTGTGGCACCCCGCTAGTAACCCTCCTTTCTTCACTGTGGACTCCGTTTACTACTACCCTTTGTGTCCTGTTGTGTAGCCAATGTTTTATCCAGGCTACTACCTTGGGACTCACTCCAAGGCTGGCTGACTTGTGTATTAATCTTTTGTGTGGGACTGTATCAAATGCCTTGCTAAAATCTAGGTAGGCCATGTCCACAGCCCTTCCCTGGTCAACTACTTTGGTCACCCAGTCAAAAAAATCTATTAGATTCATCTGACATGACCTTCCCATCGTGAATCCATGCTGCTCTTGGGTCCTGTGCCCCACTGGCCCTCTAGGTACTGAACATTCCTTTCCTTTAGAAGTGATTCCATCATTTTCCTATCACTGAGGTCAAACTAACTGGTCTGTAGTTTTCTGCCTCTGTATTGCTCCCACTTTTGTGAAGAGGAATCACATCCGCCCTCCTCCAGTCCTCAGGTACCACCCCATCCTCCCATGATTTGTTAAAGATAGTTGTCAGCGGTGTCACTAGTTCTACCCTTAGTTCTTTTAGAATTCTTGGGTGAATCCCATCAGGCCTCATTGCTTTGTCCACCTTCAATTTTATTAGTTCTTTCAGAACCCTTTCTTCTGTAAATTGACTGGTTTCGACCCCCGTCTTCAGAGTGTTTCTCTTGTTTGGCTTAGGTACCTCCACCTCCTCTTCCATTGTGAATACTGTGCAGAAAGATCCTTCAGTATCCCTGCTTTTTCACTGTCAACCTCTGCCCACATTTCCTCCCCTTTATTAAGCCTCAGTATCCCTCCATTGGTCTTTCTTCGCTCCCTAATGTACCTATAAAAGGTCTTATCCCCCTTCTTAACAGAGTTGGCTATCCTTTCCTCGGTTTGGGCTTTGCTATTCTGACTGCCTTACCTGCCTCTTTCTGCTTTAACTGATAAAGTTCTCTGTCCTGCTCCTTCTGTGTTTCCTTATATTTCCTGAATGCTATCCTTTTCTTCTTAACCTTTCCTGCCACCTCTTTTGAGAACCATAGTGTTTTTTTCCTTCATTGTGTTTTGTTGATTTGCTTTACACAAAGGCTTGTTGCCTCTGTGTTGGCTGTTTTGATTACTCCCCATTGTTCCTCCACCCCTCCTTCTTGCCTGTTTGCTAGTGCTTTTCTGAGGCACTCTCTCATTTTCCCAAAGTCAGCCCTCCTAAAGTCCAATACTCCTGTTTTGTATGGCTTGATTGTATGGCTGTTTTATAGTGAACCACACTGTTTGGTGGTCGCTTGTTCCCAGATGGCTACCCACTTCTAAATTTGAGATTCTTTCTCCATCCCCATTTGAAGTACCATGTCTAAGACTGCTCCCTCCCGAGTGGGTTCCAATACTAGCTGTCTGAGGCATGCCCCCTGTAGGGCATCAAGAATGACCATGCTCTTGGATGTGCCTGCAGCAAAGGTGCTCCAGTTAACATCTGGCATATTCAGGTCCCCCATCAACAATATGTCCCCTTTTTATGCCATTCTAAGGATGCCTTCTATCAGTTCCTTGTCCATTCCCTCCCCCTGAGATGGGGATCTGTATACAACCCCCATGTGGATTGTGGTGCCATTTCCTGTCTCCAGGGTGACCCAGAGTGCCTCATCTGCTCCCTGTTTACTCTTTAGCTCTGGCTTTGATCCCTTCCTTTACATAGAGAGCTAGTCCTCCTCCTCTTTTACCCTCCTGTCCCTCCTGTAGATTGTGTATCCTGGTATGTTGACATCCCAGTCATGGTTCTCTGTGTACCATGTTTCTGTGACTGCCACAATATCCAGGCAACCCTCTCCATCAAGGCCACCAGTTCGGGAGCTTGTTACACAGACTATGGACATTGGTACTCATCCCTCCACTTTTTGATGGCCTTACTCCTTTTAGCCCCATCCCTGTCCTTACTGCCTTTGCCTTTTTTACATTTACCTCTGTCCTGCTCCCTACTGACTTCTCTACCTTGGTGTTTACCTCACTAATTACCATGTTTTGTGGGGGGCTGGAATTCCCTGCTCCATTTCAGTGCCTCCCCTTGGCTAGTTTAAATGCTTGCCAATGAAGCATTTGAACCTCTCACCTAGGATCCTGGATTTCTTTGACTGGGTGACCAAAGTAGTAGACCAGGGAGGGGCTGTGGACACATTGCCTACCTAGATTTCAGCAAGGCATTTGACACAGTCCCGCACAAAAGATTAATAAACAAATTAGCCAGCCTGGGGTGGGTCCCAAGGTGGTAGCCTGGGTAAAACACTGGCTGGACAACAGGACACAGTGGGTAATTGTAAATGGAGTCCACAATGAAAGAAGGGGGTTACTAGGTAGGGTACCACAGGGTTCAGTACTGAGGCCGTTCCTTTTGATGTCTTTATAAATGACATTGCAGAGGACTGGAAGGAAAAGTATGTCTTTCTGCAGATGACACAAAGATCTGTAACAGGGTTGATATGCAAGGTGGGGTGGAAAGGATAAAAAGGGACTTGGCAAGGTTGGAGGAATGGTCAAATGTATGGCAGCTTAGATTCAACACAAAGAAGTGCAAAGTAATGCACCTGGGAAACAAAAACCCAGGGGAAGAGTACACAATGGGGGGTGAGATACTGACAACAACAGAAATGGAAAGGGACCTGGGGGTAGTCATATCAGACAACCTAAAGGTGGGCCAGCAATGTGAGAAGGCAGTAAGGAGGGCTGGGGGGGTACTGGGATGCATAGGGAGAGGCATCACCAGTAGAAAACAGGAAGTTGTTGGCCCTCTGTACAGACAGTTGGTAAGACCACATCTGGAGTATTGTGTACAGTTCTGGAGACCCCATCTCCACAAAGACATAGACAGGGTGGAGGCTGCCCAGAGGAGGGCAACCAAAATGGTGCAGGCTCTGCACCAGAAGACCTATGAAGAAAGACTAAAGGAGCTTAAGATGTATAGCCTCAAGGAAAGGAGAGAGGGGATATGATAGAAACTTTCAAATACCTCAAGGAATCAATAAAGTCCAAGAGGTAGCATCTTTCAGAAAAGAGATGTGCAAGAACAAGGGTGCACAATTTGAAGATAGAGGAGACAGCTCAGAGGTCATGTGAGAGTATTTCTTCACAGAGGGTTGTAGATGCATGGAACAGCCTTCCAGAGGAGGTCGTAGAGCCAAAAACAGTGGGGAATTCAAGAATGCATGGGACGGACATAAGACAATTCTAGTGGGGGTAGGAGGAAGTAGACTGTTGGTTAACTAGGATCTGCAGCTTATCCGTTAGGTAGGAAAATGGGCAGACTAGGTGGGCCAGCGGTCCTTATCTGCCATCAGATTCTCTGTTTCTATCTTTAATTTGTTTTACAGTCACTCCTGGAAATTACATTTCAGATGGGAGTTTAAACATTACACCTGTCTTGATCATGAGGTAGGTAATAAGGCTGTTCTGAAAATGTGGGTCAAAATCAAGGAAAACAACAAACGTGTGAATAATCATTGACATTTTCCAATGCTTACTTGTAACATTGCCATTTTTGAAATTTTAACCACAGTTTTTCAGCATATACTTTTTACCTCACCTCATGAACATGACAAACATCATTTTCAAATCTTGCCCAAAACATGTTTCCATGGTCCTGCCATGAAATGACATTTTGGGAGGATTATATAATGTAAAGGCTATCGCCTGTAGTTATGTGAGGAAGAGCTCCTCCCACATCCTATTTAAATGAGCAGGCTACATCCTGCTCTGCTTAGAGCGAGTCACACTCACTGTGCTCGCTCCTTTGCGTCTTAAGGCAGGTTCCTCCTCCTTCCCTCTCTCCCCCTGCCTCCCGGTTGGTCTGCCCCGTCTTCCCATCCCTTGTTCCTCATTCCTGTCTGCTCCACACCGCCCCCTTCTTTCCCCATATGTTTTCCTTTTTTGGGGGGGGATCCTTCTCGTCCCAATGCCGCAACTTTGTCAGTTCATTCGCCGGCTTACCTGGATTTCTATGCTCGCTCCACTTCGTCCGTTGCTTGCAGTCCTTCACCAGTGCCTTCGTTTTGACCTCCATACCACCGCATTGCTTGCCTCACCTCACCCTCATCACCGACATTCACGGGAAGCTCAGCTTCGGATCCTCTGCTACCAGCTTGTATTTGGAGACTTGGCTGCTTGTCACAAACGCTGCACTGCACCCTCATTCTTGCAGCACCTTGTAGTTATTCTGCCATCTAATTTTGTTTTTATTGCCATCTCTATATCTTGAACTCACTTCAAAGGCTGGGTAGCACCATCATTACGGACAATACAGTCATGTAGCTATCTACTATGGTTACTCATGGAGATGATTGGGGCAGAATAGAGGATCGCACTCTCGGTTGTACAGTAAGCACGCCACCTGCTGGAGAAACTCCTTCATCTTTTACTTTCCTCCGGCCCGTCTATAGCTCCATTACCATAGCAGCACTCGCAGTACGTAGCAGCCAGTCCCTTACCTAAGGAACCTTGCAGACTCTGGACACCTCTGTGACTTGCAAGCTTGGTGTACTCGACTATGGGCAATTATTCTTTTTCCTGGTTCATTAATTTCATACATTCCTCTGGATATGGACTCTTGCTTGGTAGACAGCATGGATACCCTCCTTGGAAGTCACTGATGCTAAATTCTACTACATTCACTATTTGATGGCTTCACTCTGTCTCTCCTCTAGCAGCTCGAGGCACTCACTATTCATTTATTTATGGCAATCCTAACACTGGGCAGCTGCACCTGTGCTTGCATTCCTTCTGGTTCATGTACCCTAAGCTCACTAAGGTGGACTAGTACTTTATGTTGTACCTTTTAATTTGAGAATGCTCATTTATTTCTACTGCAGCATGGCCTATTGTATGCTTCCATTTGCCCTTCTGCATACATCCAGGTCCATTCCTCTACATTCTTGCCCAGGCACATATTACGCTCCGACGGCCCTCCTTGGCAGTACATTCGGTCTTGCTAGCTTTCATGAGGCCTAGCTGCCACCCTCTATTTCTTCCTTCGGCTCATTTCGTGAGTTCAGCCGCTCATCCTACCTGTATTCAAGCCTTGCTGCTTCCTTGGTTTTGGCTTCTGGCCTCCGCCATGCACTTAAGCCATTTACTCCCATCATTGCCCACAGAGCCTGCTCCAACTCGTCTTGTGGATCATCTTAGTTTCTCTATTGTTTGGACACACTCCAGGATGTCTTGTCTTCAATTCTGCTGCTCGAGTTCTGGACGCTGCAGCTCACCTTGCCTTCACACTTTTCCATCCGTCCAGGATCATCTGTGCTCAGTTATGGATTTCCTATCGGCTTATGTTTTTGGATTTACATCGCATACCTGGATGCTTGCCTTCATGCTCCGCTTCAATTGTTCCTTCCTCACTTTCCAACTGACCTCCATGTAGTCCAGCCGTACTGGCTTACCTTTATGGGGCTTCATTGCCTTTCTTTACTTACCTCACCAGCTGACCTACGTGTGGTCCAGCTGTGCATGCTAGCTTACGTGGAGCTGGCTGCCACTCTTTACTTACCTTACCAGGTGACCTCGCATGGTCTAGCTGCAGGCTAGCCTTCTTGGGTTTAGCTACTAATTCTATTACTCACCAGTGACATACTCATTCACCTGTACCAACTACGGTTCATCGGCTGACCTACACGTGGTCTAGCCGCACTTCCCTATCTCATTGGACTAGCTCCCCTTCGTTCCCATGGATGCTTCCTACATAGTTGATTTATTTATTCAGACCTACCTTTCCAAAATATGCTCCCTAAAGCTTCCGCCTTCCATTGGATTATTTCTGAAGTACCTCAAGATATTCTCTTCAATTCTCTTGGATGCTCATCGCCATGCTGCTTCAACTCCCCCCCGGAGTTACTACTACGTCTCCGCCAGGACTCCCTGCTGATCTTTATTCCATACTGTCTTCCTAAGTTTAACTGATGCCTAACACATTGATTTACTACAGTTTCAGGATGCTTATTACCTCTTTGTTGAGTTGCCAACTCTTCCGCCAAGGTCTCTTCACTGCAATCCTTACCATCCTCGATCTTCAGGATACGACAGTCTACAGCACCGTTCTGCTCTCATAAGTCTGCCTTAAAACTACAATACTACTCCGCACTAACTGACTCAGGATATGCCGCCATTACAATACCATCAACAATTTATTCCTCACTACTTCACTGCTATTTTTGCATTGCATGCAGTTCGACATTTCCATTATGTTATCTACCACTGCTCTGCAACCTGCCCCACCCCGCGGGGCTGGAGGTTCACCATCGCATTTCGCTAGACCTGCATCCCAACAGACCCGGAGGTCCTTTGCTCTTATATTACTGCACTGTAATCGCTTACTTCTATGACCTGCTTTTGCCCATTGGGCCGGGGGCTTAACTACTACTCTACACCTGCCTCACCCAACTCGGGGCCTGGAGGTTCGCATATTCTACTATACGACTACCTGCCGCCGTGTCAGCCAGCCCTAGGAGCCCCTTTACTATGCACTCACATCTGGATTTGTTTAGCCATTTGTCATCTATTCTTTGGATGCTTCTGCCTGCCGTCAGTCATATGAAATTACTACTACTACAGTCTTACCAGGACACTTAGTTGAGCTTTTCCAGAAGACCTTCAATATCCTGATTTGTGCGCTAAGGCTTCTTGGACCCTGTGACAACGCTTACTTCATTTGACTCAGCCTCTTCAGTTATCACCATCTATGACTCATAAGCTCGATTATTCAGGACTCATCAGAATATTCTTACCAAGTCAATTCTAGTTAATGTACCATTCTAACTTTCGAAACATGGATATCAACATTGTTATGCAACCTTTTGGATCACCAGATGAAGCTCTTAGATTCCCATGCTATTACCATTTCCTCATACCCCTCACTGTATACTGTACATAAGCTATGCAATACTACTTCCCTGCTACTACGTCTGCATCATGCAGCTTTACTTACTACTACGATTGACCTACGTACAGGTCCACTTATTTACATTACTTGCTCATATTACCTGCTTCGCCTTACAGGGCCTAGAGGTTCATCAAGACCGATTCCTTTATTCTACAACCTACTCCCCCAAAGGATCTGAGGTACATTTAACTTATGTCTGCATATTCGCACTAAGATTTATACCTAATTTGCATCACAAGTCCTATGAAGACAGGTTGAAGGAACTGAACATGTACTCCTGGAGGAGAGGAGGGAGAGAGGGATATGATAGACATACAAGTATCTTACAGGGAGGAACAGGGTGCAGGAAAACACTATTTTAAGCGAAAAAGATGTTTCAGGACTAGAGGGCATGGGATGAAGTTGGAGGGAGGACGATTCAGAGGAAACATGAGAAAGAATTTCTTCACAGAACGGGTGGTGGACAAGTGGAACACCTTGCCAGAGGAAGTGGTGGGGCTGAAACAATCACGGATTTAAGAATGCATGGGATAGACATAAAGGAATTCTAGAGGGCAGGGGTAAGGGGAAACAGACTTCTAGGAAAACAAACTGAACTTACAAGCTCAAATGGGCAGACTAGGTGGGCCATAGGCCCTTATCTGCCGACACTGTCTATGTATCTATGTATCTATGTATCTATGTATCTATGTAATTCACTCCAGATCAGAGATTCCTACTGCTCCGCCCTCTCCAGATCACGCAGCATGCGCCAGTTCTTATGCTTCGTCACCAAGGCCTTCATTTGCGAAGCTTGCCAAGAGGAATACGAACTACCTTCCTCCTACTCTGGACATGGACACTTAGCCTTTTGGTCACTGGTTCTCCTTGCAGAAGTCATCCTCACCACTGGAACATTTCACCAATGTAACTTTGATGCTTCAAATTATTATTATCGACCATGGATTCCAGTCTCCCACCACTCTGCTCCGGACATGGGTTCTTGGACTAGGATTTGCTAGAAGGATGCTGCTACGTTCACCAACCGGAATATTCTGTACTTCTTCAGCTTTCGCTTCACTGGATCAGGATCTCAAACTTTGGAACTCAAATTTGCATAATATTGTTATTTAGGATTGTTCTCCGTTAGTATGCCCAGAAGGATGGGCAGGTCAGTATCCATGGGTCCTCAGAGGTTTCCTCCAAAGGAGGGTTTTCCTCTAGTGTGTGCTACTGGTCACACTCTCCGGAGTTGGAGGAGATAATCGCTTGATACTATTCTTTTGTGGGTCTCATACTACTGGACTAAGCATTCTTTACGGTGGATACAGAGTAAGGCCAAACCAATACCAAGTCATAACACGTTACTCATCAGCTCAAGCATCTAAGAACTTGCATAAGACTATCCAACTCACTTGTACTATACTCGCTGACTGTATAACTATGTTCCAAGTACCTAAGCACTGATCAGTTCAAACTGCTAAATATCTGAGGAGCACTGTCCTACTTACTGATCTGGCCTCTGTATCCAAGTACAACCTACATTATCCATTACAGTACGTAGCACAAGCACTGAGCTCTGAACCACACATAAGTGACATCTGTCATGCTCATAAGGTTGGAAAACAAAGGCTATATGGAAAGTTGGGCAGTATTTAAAAACTAAAAAAAATGGCTGACACTGGGAGGTTGTGCTTGTGATCGAACAGCAGGCTGTCCTATGAACTCATGTTCAGGGTGTAGGTGGGCTGATATTTTTTGGGGAGTGGTAGTGTGATCTGAACAGCAGGAGGCAGTATAGTGCAGTGATTTAAGGCTCTGAGCTGCAAACCTGGAGACCTGGGTTTGAATCCCACAGCCCCAGCTTCCATACTGTGTGTGACCCTGAGCAAGTCACTTAACTTCCCTGTGCTCCCAGGTCACACCTGTAAATAAGCTTTCAGCTTAGTGTGTCTCCTGGTTACACAATCATACTGTGTGACCCTGAGCAAGTCACTTAACGTCCCTGTGTTCCCAGGTCACACCTGGAAACAAGCTTTCAGCTTAGTGTGTCTCTCCTGGTTAAACAACCATACTGTCTGACCCTGAGCAAGTCACTTAACTTCCTTGTGCTCCCAGATTGCGCCTGGAAACAAGCTTTTAGCTTAGTGTGTCTCTCCTGGTTAAGCAATCATACTATGTGACCCTTAGCAAGTCACTTAACCTCCTGGTGCTCCTAGGTCACACCTGTAAACAAGCTTTCAGCTTAGTGTGTCTCTCCTGGTTAAACAATCATACTGCGTAACCCTGAGCAAGTCACTTAACTTCCCCATGCTCCCAGGTCACACCTGGAAACAAGCTTTCAGCTTAGTGTGTCTCTCCTGGTTAAACAATCATACTGTGTGCCCTGAGCTAGCCACTTAATTTCCCTGTGATCACAGGTCACACCTGTAAACAAGCTTTCAGCTTAGTGTGTCTCTCCTGGTTAAACAGTCATACTGTGTGACCCTGAGCAAGTCATTTAACTTCCCTGTGCTCCCAGGTCACACCTGGAAACAAGCTTTCAACTTAGTGTGCCACTCCTGGTTAAACAGTCATACTATGTGACCCAGAGCAAGTCACTTAACTTCCCTGTGCTCCCAGGTCACACCTGTAAACCAGCTTTCAGCTTAGTGTGTCTCTCCTGGTTAAACAGTCATACTGTGTGACCCTGAGCAAGTCACTTAACTTACCTGTGTTCCCAGGTCACATCTGTAAACAAGCCTTCAGCTTAGTATGTCTCTCCTGGTTAAACAATCACACTGTGTGACCATGAGCAAGTCACTTAACTTCCCTGTGTCCCAGGTCACACCTGTAAACCAGCTTTCAGTTTAGTGTGTCTCTCCTGGTTAAACAATCATATGGTGTGACCCTGAGCAAGTCACTTAACTTCCCTCTGCTCCCAGGTCACACCTGTAAACCAGCTTTCAGCTTATTGTGTCTCTCCTGGTTAAACAATCATACTGTGTGACCCTGAGCAAGTCACTTAACTTCCCTGTGCTCCCAGGTCACACCTGTAGACCAGCTTTCAGCTTATTGTGTCTCTCCTGGTTAAACAATCATAGTGTGTGACCCTGAGCAAGTCACTTAACTTCCCTGTGCTCCCAGGTCACAACTGTAAACAAGCTTTCAGCTTATTGTGTCTCTCCTGGTTAAACAATCATAGTGTGTGGCTCTGAGCAAGTCACTTAACTTCCCTGTGCTCCCAGGTCACACCTGTAAACAAGCTTTCAGCTTAGTGTGTCTCTCCTGGTTAAGCAATCATAGTGTGTGACCCTGAGCAACTCACTTAACTCCCCTCTGCTCCCAGGTCACACCTGTAAACAAACTTTCAGCTTAATGTGTCTCTCTTGGTTAAAAAAAATGCTCTATGAAGTCCTGTTCATGGTGTGGTTAGGCTGATATGTGGGGGGTATGGGGATCTGAACAGCATGGTGCCTTATGAACTCCTGCTCAGGTTGCAGGCAGGCTGATATGTGGGGGATCTGTGATCTGAACAGTAGGGTGCCCTATGAACTCCTGTTCAGGGTCTAGGCTGGCTATTTGGGAAGGGGGTACTGTGATCTGAGCAGCAGGGTACCTTATGAACTCCTGTACAGGGTGTATACTGGATGATATTTGGGGGGGTGTACTGTGGTTTGAACAACAGATGCCTTATGAAGTCCTGTTCAGGGTGTGGGCTGGCTGATATGGGGGGTGGATACTGAGATCTGAACAGCAGTATGCCCTATGAACTCCTGTTCAGGGTCTAGGCTGGCTGATATTGGGGGGACACTGGGGTATGAATAGCAGAATGCCCTATGAAGTCCTGTTCAGGGTGTAGGCTGGCTGATATGGGGAGGGGGACACTGGGGTCTGAATAGCAGAATGCCCCATGAAGTCCTGTTCAGGGTGTAGAGCTGACTGATATGGGGAGGGGTACTGTGATATGAACAGCAGGATGCCCTATGAACTCCTGTTCAGGGTCTAGGATAGCTGATATTTTGGGGGACTGTGATCTGAACAGCAGTATGCCCTATGAACTCCTGTTCAGGGTCTAGGCTAGCTGATATTTGGGGGGGACTGTGATCTGAACAGCAGGATGGCCTATGAACTCCAGTTCAGGGTCTAGGCTAGCTGATATTTTGGGGGGGGGACTGTGATCTGAACAGCAGGATGCCCTATGAACTCCTGTTCAGGGTCTAGGCTAGCTGATATTTGGGAGGGTGCACTGTGATCTGAACAGCTGGGTGCCCCATGAACTCTTTTTCAGGGTCTATCCTGACTGATTTTGGGAAGGGAGTTACTGTGATCAAAAAACAGGGTGCCCTATGAACTCCTGTTTGGGTGTGGATTGGTTGATATTTGGGAGGGGGTGAGTAACTGTAATCTGACTAGCAGTGTGCTCTATGAACTCCTGCTCAGGGTGTAGGCTGACTGATGGGCGGGGGGGTTACTGTGAGCTGAACAGCAAGGGGCTAATTGCTGTTCAGGATCTAGCCTGGCTGATGTTAGTGGGATGGGAGTCTTGTGATGTAACCATCAGGGTGCCCTATGATCTCCTGTTGAGGGTTTTGTATGGCAGATATTGGAGGATGATAGTACTTTGATCTCACCAGCAGGGTGCCCTATGATCTCCTGTTCAGGGTATGAAATGGTAGATATTGGAGGATGGTAGTGCTATGATCTGAACAGCAGGGTGCCCTATGATCTTCTGTTCGGGGTATAAAATGGCAGATATTGGAGGATGGTAGTACTATGATCTGACCAGCAGGGTGCCCTATGATCTGTTCAGGGTATGAAATGGCAGATATTGGAGGATGGTAGTACTATCCCACACCCAGTCAGTTATTCCACTCCACAATCCATACACCATTCTGGGGGAGCACAGCTCCCCCTATGGATGCACCCACGGAGGAGATTAAGGAGGCTGAGGACACCTGTCACAAGGGAGGCCCACAGGAAGGAGGCAGAGGATGCCACAAGGAAAGGAAGCAGTCCTGTGGGGGACCCAATTATTAGGGATAGAACTGGGGAGCAGGGAAAACTGAAGTAAAGTGCCTGCCTGGTGCCATGGCTTGTAGGGACAGGAAGCATCCTCAGGATCACGAGAACACCTGCACAGGAGTCTGAACTGGATGTCATTGTCCACCTAGGGACAAATGACTTGGCTCAACATGAGCTTAGAGCAGTGCAGAAGGACTTTGTAGAACTGGGAGAGGCCTAAGATAAGTAGCACACACAGTATCCTTCTCAGAGGTGCTGCCTGTAAATGGCATGAGTGAGGCAAGGGTACTTTACACCATGCAGTTTAATGAGTGGTTGAAAAATGGTGGAGCACAGGGTTTGGCTTCATTGGGACTGGGGTTCCACCTGGAGGACACCAGCCTATACTGGCAGGATGGTCTGCATCTGTCCAGGAAGGGAAGGAACAAGTCTTTGAGCAATTGGTTTAAATGCTTCATTGGCAAGCTTTTAAACTAGTCAAGGGGAGGCCCTGATAAGCAGCAGAAAATCCCAGCCTCTCCTACAAAACAGGGTACTAAATGGGAAAAGACCGAGGTAGAAAGGTCAGTGGGGATGCTGCAACAGAAAGTAAAGCCATCAAAAATGGAGAGCAATGAGTACCAATGCCCGTAGTCTGAGTAACAAGCTTCCTGAATTAGTGGCCTTGATGGAGGAGGAACATCTGGATATCATGGCAGTCACAGAAACATGGTGCACATAAAACCATGACTGGGATGTAAACATACCAGGATACACTATCCACAGGAGGGACAGGGAGGTAAAGAGGAGGAGGAGTAGCTCTTACATAAGGGAAGGAATCAAAGCAACAGAACAAAAGGGTAAACAGGGAGGAGAAGAAGCACTGTGGGTAAATTTGAGACTGGCAATGGCACCACAATCCGCACAGGGTTAGAGCAGACTTCTCTCAGGGGAGGAAATGGACAAGGAAATGATAGAAAGTATACTTAGTATGGCAGAAAAGGGAGATATTGCTGATGGGTGATCTGAATATGCCAGATGTTAACTGGAGTGCAGTTGCAGCAGCCACTTCTAAGAGTGGGGTTATTCTAGATGCCCTACAGGGGGCATGCCTTAGACAACTAGTATTGGAGCCCACTCGAGAGGGAACAATCTTAGACCTGGTTCTCTCAAATGGAGATGAAGAGAGGATCACAGATGTAGAAGTGGGTAGCCATCTGGGAACTAGCGACCATCAAACAGTATGGTTCACAATAAACACAGCAATAGAGTCAAGCCATACAAAGACAAAGGTACTGGATTTTAGGAGGGCTGACTTTGTCAAAATGGGTGAGTGCCTAAGGAATGCACTAGCAAATGGGCAGGAAGAGGGTGGAAGAACAATGGGAATAATAAAACTGCCATCACAGAGGTAATGTTTTGTGTAAAGCAAATAAACAAAATAAACGAGGTAAGAAACCACTATGGTTCGCAAAGGAAGTGGCAGTGAAGGTTCAAGAGAAAAGAAAGCATTCAGGAAGTACAAGGAATCACAGAAGGAACAGGACAGAGAACTGAATCAGTTAAAGCAAAGGAAGCTGGGAAGGCAGTCAGAACAGCAAAGGCCCAAACCGAGGAAAAGATAGCCAACTCAGTTAAGAAGGGGATAAAACCTTTATAGGTACATCAGGGAGGAAGGAAGACCAAGGGAGGATAGTGAGGCTTAATAAAGGGAGGAGGGTGGGCAGAGGGTGACTGTGAAAGGCAGAGATACTAAACAAATATTTTGCTCAGTATTTACAAAGGAAGAGGGGAGGTACCTAAAACAAACAGTAGAAACACTCTGGATACAGAAGTTGATACCAGCCCATTTACAGAAGAAAGGGTTCTGAAAGAACTCTTAAAACTGAAGGTGACAAAGCAATGGGGCCTGATGGGATTCATCCCAGAATTCTAAAAGAACTAAGGGTAGAACTAGTGACACCACTGACTACCCTCTTTAACAAATCATGGGAGGATGGGGTGGTACCCGAGGACTGGAGGAGGGCAGATGTGATTCCCCTTCACAAAAGTGGGAGCAAGGCAGAAGCAGGAAACTACAGACCTGTTAGTTTAACCTCAATGGTAGGGAAAATGATGGAATCACTTCTGAAGGAAAGAATTTTGAGTAGCTAGAGGCCAAAGGCACAGGACCCAAGCAGCATGGATTCACAGCGGAAAGTCATGCCAGACAAATCTGATAGATTTCTTTGACTGGGTGACCAAAGTAGTTGATCAGGGAGGGGCTGTGGACATGGCCTACCTAGACTTTAGCAAGGCATTTGACACAGTCCCACAAAAGATTAATATACAAGTTAGCCAGCCTGGGAGTGGGTCCCAAGATGACAGCCTGGGTAAAGAATTGGCTGGAGAATAGGTCACAGAGAGTAATAGTAAATAGGTCCACTCTGAAAAAGGGGTTAGTAGTGGGGTACCTTAGGTTCAGTATTAGGACGGTCCTCTTCAATGTCTTTATAGTTTACATTGCAGAGGGACTGGAAGGAAAAGTATGTCTCTTTGCAGATGACACAAAGATCTGCAACAGAGTTGATGCACAAGGTGGAGTGGAAAGGATGAGAAGGGACTTGGCAAGGTTAGAGGAATGGTCAAATGTATGGCAGCTTAGATTCAATGCTAAGAAGTGCAAGATAATGCACCTGGGAAACAAAACCCAGGGAAGAGTACACAATGGGGGTGAGCTACTAACAACAACAAAATGGAAAGGGACCTGGGGTAGTCATATCAGATGACCTAAAGGTGGGCAAGCAATGTGAGAGGGCAGCAAGGAGGGCTGGGGATACTGGGATGCATAGGAAGAGGCATCATCAGTAGAAAACAGGAAGTTATTATCCTCTGTACAGACAGCTAGTGAGACCCCATCTGGAGTACTGCGTGCAGTTCTGGAGACCAATCTCCCAAAGACATAGACAGGATGGAAGCTGTCCAGAGGAGGGCAACTAAATGGTGCAGGGTCTGCACCGAAGACATATGAAGAGAGACTTAAGGAGCTTAATATGTATAGCCTCGAGGAAAGGAGGGAGAGGAGACATGATAGAAACTTTCTGGCACTCAAAGGAATCAACAAAGTCCAAGAGGGTAGCATCTTTCAAAAAGAGTGTGCAAGAACAAGGGGCACAATTTGAAGATAGAAGGGGTGGCTCAGGGTAATTTAAGAAGTTATTTTTCACAGAGAGGGTTGTGGATGTATGGAACGGCCTTCCAGAGGAGGTTGTGAGTCAAAAACAGTGGTGGAATTCAAGCATGCATGGGACAGTCATAAGGCAATTCTAGGGATGGGGTAGGAAGAAGTAGGCTGCTGGTTAACTAGGACCTGCAGCTTATCCATCAGGTAGGGAATGGGCAGACTGGGTGGGCCAAGTGGTCCTTATTCGCCACAAATTCTATGTTTCTATGTTTCTATGATCTGACCAGCAGGGTGCCCTATGATCTCCTGTTCAGGATATGAAATGGCAGATATTGGAGGATATTAGTACTATGATCTGACCAGCAGGGTGCCCTATGATCTCCTGTTCAGGGTTTGGTATGGCAGATATTGGAGGACGGTAGTACTATGTGATCTGAACAGCAGGGTGACTATGAATGCCTGTTCAGGAGCTAGGCTGACTGATATTGGGGGAAGGGTGCCCTATGAACTCCTGCTCAAGGATGGGCTGGCTAATATTGGAGGGGTGTACTCTGATTTGAACCACAAGGTGCCCTATGAACTCCTGTTCACCATGATAATGGGGCCGGGGGGTGATACTGTGATCTGAACAGCAAGGTACCCTATGAACTCCTCTACAGTGTCTGTTCGCCATGATATTAGCGGTGCTGGGATATAAACAGCTGGGTGCCCTAATGAACTATCTAGGGTCTAGGCTGCTGAGATTGGGGAGGAGGTACTTTGGGCTGAACAGCAGGGTGACCTATGAACTCCTTTCATGGTCTGGGATGGCTGATCTAGGGGCTACTTTGGTCTGAACAGCAGGTGTCCAATGAACTCCTTTCATGGTCTGAGATGGATGATCGCAAACCAGCCTCCTGGGTCTGTGTGGTGGCTGCTTGTATGTGTCTGTAGCTTAGTTTTTGTGGATTTACATGGTTTTCGCTTGGAGTAACTACACCATTCTTGCTCACTACATCCGTGAAAGTCTCCTGAACTGGATTTCTGCAAAACATCATCACCAGGTATCTGCATTTTACATTTAAAAATCAACTTTTTGGAAGCTATCCCAAGCAAAACATAAGTCAAGCAACTAAGTCTGACAAACTCAGTGACTCTAGGTTCTGCTTGAATCCACATTTTCATCTGACCTGCTCCATGATCTGTATGTGGGCTTTTCAACAACCTCTTTGAATGACAAAGAAGCATGCAGACAAAAGGATTTAACATCCTGCATATGCGCAGGCACAGTTCATCACCTTCAGGAATTCTAACACATTCTGTGACTCTGGACCTCAGCTGTTGATATTTCTTTTGGCTTATGACTTAACCACCAGGTATCTACAAGATGCTGAAATCCTTTCTCCTACAAATTCTCCTTATGCTGCTTCTGCTCTCAGGAAATGTTTACCCCAACCCAGGACCACCTGGGCAGCCAGCAGTGGCACCAAGCAGAAGGACAGGGACATTCACCATGGCATCCATCAATGCCTGCAGCATCCTCAACAAACTTGATTCCCTCCAAACATGGATCCTACAGCACAACCCTGATGTCCTCTCAGTTGCAGAAACATGGCTAAACCATAAAATCCCTGATACCTTAGTCTCTATCCCTGGCTACTGCATTTTCAGGCAAGACAGGATTGCTAAACAGGGTGGGGGCTGTGCCATCTATCTTAAGGATACCCTTATGGGTCACATCATCCCATCCCCTAGCCTGAGCAACTCCTCTCAGGTCCTCACAATCAAAATCCTCCTTGTGTACATAACAAGGAACTCACTGTCATCTCAGTTTACCTACCCCAAGAGACCAGGCTGCTGGCTTCCATAGCATCATGGAATATCTAAGGGTCAACAACATAATTCTGAAACCATAATCATGAGTTGATTTAACATTAACTGGCTCTCCGCTGGGGCCGCTAACTATAAGGATGCAACCCATGGTACCTCACTCAACTGGTCAATGCCCCCACTAGGTGTAACTATAGGACAGGCTCCCTTATGCTTCTAGACTGGATTCTATCTAACCGCCCCGAACGCACCTCCAATGTTTCTGTACTCCCAGATACAATAAGTGACCACTAGCCTGTCATCTGCTTCTGGTCAAACAAATACCACAAGCCCCCTCCCAAGCTTATATATGCCAGGGTTATCAAACAAGGGCACCTTCAGCTGTTAAAATCCCATCTAACCAGGCTGAACTGGACAGTGCTTGACTCCACAGTGACTCCAACAAAGCTCTGGACCTATTTTTCAAACATTTCAACGAGCCAGTGACATCTATGGACCAGTGAAAAGATGAAGGTCAAAGGACAGACCAACCCTGGGTTACTACTGACCTTTAACTCTACTCAGCCAGAGACCACTCTAGGCTATTGTGCTCGCAAGTAAACACCGACGCAAGTAAACATACAATTATACAAAGCAGCCAGAAATGATTGCACTTGAAAAATACGGAATGCTAAACGAGCTATTACAAAGAGGTTCTGACCAACTCCTGGGGCAGGGAAAAAATTCTGGAACAACATGAAAGAACTCACAGGCAAGGATCCTAAAGCACCACCCACTATGCGAACCTTCATGGCACTCCTACACTGACCTAGGTACCATCACCAGCACTTTTAATAATGCATTTACAAACCTGACAGTGTCCTTCCACCAAATTATTTACCGACCTCCCTCCAGCTCCTCCCAAGTTCCCCCAACTAGAACGTACAACCCCAAAGTTTTTTTAAGGAGGTCCCACCACAAGTAGCTAGATGTCAGCTAACAATGTCAGTGGCTCAGTAGGTAGCACACTCGCCCTGAGGCCGGAGATCAGAGGGTGTGGGTTCAGTTCCCACATCTGGCACTTGGGTTAATAGCCCAGTACTGACACTGTAATGCAGCATGAGAGGGTGCTGCATTTCTGAGGTGCTGTCTTCGGATGAGACGTTAAACCGAGGTCCCATCTGCCTGGATTGGTGGTAGTTCAGGTGGATGTTAAAGATCCCATGGCACTTATCGAAAAGAGTAGGGGAATTTCCCCGGTGTCCTGGCCAAATTTCCCTCATTCACTAAAAAAAAAAATACCACCAACAGCTTAATCTGGTTCAAGGTCAGTTGGCATTCATCTGTATCCCTCTCCCCCGGGTCGTGCCTGAAAATAGGCAGGATTTGTCTAGTGCACTTACCCGGTCAACAAAAAGCTAAATAAAATAAATAAATAAAAATACATTCAAAAGGCCATCAGCAAACAAGGGTACAGTGGTGACTCCTTTGACCTGAAACTGCTGGCACAAGTCCTCGATGAAATCTTAGAACCACTTACAAAGATCTTCAATCTCTCCTTAGATTGGGCCATTTCCTCTCTCTGGAAAAGCCACTGTCACACCAGTTCTAAAAGCGGAGATAGGATGCTCCACACCACTACAAACCTATCTCACTCCTCCCCACTTTCTAAAGCGCTGGAACGAATAGTGTCGGACCAACTAGTTGAATTCCTGGATAAGTACAATGTACAGTGCCAAAAGCAGCATGGCTTCAGAAAAGGGCACAGCACCACCACTGCACTACTGGAATTTACAACCTTCATCCATGCCATGCTTGACAAAGGGAATTGTGGAGGGGCAGTATTTATAGACCTTACCAAGGCATTCGACACAGTTAACCACCCCCTACTGCTCAAGCAACTGTCTTGCATTGGGATCTCCAGTGATGCCCTTCCATGGTTCACCAGCTACCTTGATAATCGGATCCAACATGTAAGGATTGCAGGGATCTCTTCGGATGAGAAACCGGTCCGCTCTGGAGTCCCCCAGGGGTCTATTCTGGGCCCTCTACTCTTCTCCCTCTTCATCAACAATCTCCCCAGTGCCTGCCACCAAAAATATTACTATAAGCAGACGATGCAGTCCTGTTTTCCAGCCACCATGACATTACAGTCCATGAATCCCAGCTGCAGCTCGACTTCAAAGCGCATTGAGACTGGTTCAATTCTCACAAACTTGTCCTGAACCACAGCAGACTAAAGCCATGTCCTTCTGTAACCGACAGAGCAGGCACAACTTCTGTCCTCACCATCAAGAACCACGCTGGGAACCCACTCGAACATGTCAAGGAGTTCAAGTACCTTGGTATTACCCTGATAGTACCTCTCCTACACTTGGCATATTGACACTGTTGCCAAGACTGCCAATATATGGATTGGACTACTACACAAACACAAGCACTGTATGCCTGCGGATGCCCTTAAACTAGCCATCTACAGCTCTGTCACCTCTATCACTGGCTACGGCCTTGCCATCTATGGCTCTGCCTCAACAAGTGCCCTCCGTAGGATCTCAGTTTCTCTCAACAAAGCCTGTAGACTACTAACGGGTGCGGCCCGACAAACTCACACCTGTGACCTCTATGCACAGGCCAGCTGGCTACCCCTATGCAGCAGAATACAATACCAGACCTGCTTACTTACCAAAAAGATTCTCCTCGGTCTCATGCCATCTGGTGTTAGCTCACTCCTTACTACCTACAGTGGCACTCAACAAACACGTGGTGCCCGGTCTCTAACCTTTCAGGTTCCTAGATGTCGAACCTCCATGGGTCAGCGGTCCTTTGTCTATAGAGCCACTCAATGGTGCAATTCCCTCAATAAAGAAGCACTTTCCTCTACTACACTTGGACCCTTCAAAGGAATCTCAGACTTTACTCACTTCTACCACTCAGTGTGACTGCTTTCTGAACAGAGATCTCTAAACACCTCCCACCTCACTCATGTCTCACAGCCCGCCTCTTTCCCAGTCTCATTCCCTTTGGCACCGGCCTTCCTTAGACTCCTTTCTGCTTCGCGATCTCCACTGGTACAAGACATTTTCCACCACCATTGGACAGTGGCCCATTAGCCTGCCAACTTCCTCTCCCGGTCGCACGTCTGCAATACTAACTGCCTATGGTGCCCTCTATCTCTTATTGTTACCGCAGCCAGCTGCCTACTCAAGCTGCTCATTATATGAATATTATCTCAAAGTATGTTATAACTGAGTATCATTATTTTTTTCTTTTAGTTGTTTATTGTGCATTCTTTTACTACCTATGTATGCATGTTGACCCTCATCCTTTGACGTAGAACCTTTGTAAATGAGCAGTTTCTGCTCAAAGGTATTTGTAATCCGAGAATTTAATAAATAAATAAATAATAAAATATTGAGGGCTACTTTGGTCTGAATAGAAGGATGTCCAATGAACTCCTTTCATGGTCTGGGATGGATGATATTGGGGGCTACTTTGGTCTGAACAGCAGGGTGTCCTATGAACCCTTTCTTGATCTGGGATGGCTGATAGAGGGGGCTACTTTGGTCTGAACAGCAGGGTGTCCAGTGAACTCCTTTCATGGTCTGGGATGGATGATACTGGAAGCTACTTTGGTCTGAACTGCAGGGTGACCTATGACCTCCTTTCTTGGTCTGGGATGGATGATATTGGAGGGCTACTTTGGTCTGAACAACAGGGTGTCCAATGATCTCCTTTCATGGTCTGGGATGGATGATTTGGGGGCTACTTTGGTCTAAACAACAGGGTGTCCTATGAACTCCTTTCATGGTCTGGGATGGATGATATTGGGGGGCTACTCTAGTCTGAACAGCAGGGTGTCCTATGACCTCCTTTCATGGTCTGGGATGGATGATATTGGGAGCTACTTTGGTCTGAACAGCAGGGTGACCTATGACCTCCTTTCATGGTCTGGGATGGATGATACTGGGAAGCTACTTTGGTCTGAACAGCAGGGTGTCCAATGATCTCCTTTCATGGTCTGGGATGGATGATTTTGGGGCTACTTTGGTCTAAACAGCAGGGTGACCTATGACCCTGTCATGATCTGGGATGGCTGACAGAGGGGGCTACTTTGGTCTGAACAGCAGGGTGTCCAATGAACTCCTTTCATGGTCTGGGATGGATGATATTGGGGGGCTACTTTGGTCTGAACAACATGGTGTCCTATGAACTCCTTTCATGGTCTGGGATGGCTGATAGAGGGGGCTACTTTGTTCTGAACAGCAGGGTGTCCTATGAACTCCTTTCATGGTCTGGGATGGTTGATATTGGGGGGCTACTCTGGTCTGAACAGCAGGGTACATAGATACATAGACAATGTCAGCAAATAAGGGCCTACCACCCACCCAGTCTGCCCATTTGAGCTTGTAAGTTCACTTTATGTTTTCCTAGAAGTTTGTTGCTCCTTACCCCTGACTTCCAGAATTCCCTTATGTCTATCCCATGCATTCTTAAATGCCATGATTTTTTCAGCCCCCACTACTTCTTCTGGCAGGGTATTCCACTTGTCCACCACCTGTTCTGTAAAGAAATTCTCTTCATCTTCCTTTGAATTGCCCTCCTCCGACTTCATCTCATGCTCTAGTCCTGGAACTTCTTTTTCACTGAAAAATAGTGTATTCCTGCACCCTGTTCCTCCCTGTAAGATACTTGCATGTGCCTATCATATCCCCTCTCTCCCTGCTTTCCTTCAGGGAGTACATATTCAAGTCCCTCAACCTATCCTCACAGGACTTGTGATGCAATCCATGTACCATCTTTGTTGCCCTCCTCTGAACCTTTTCTATCCTGTCTATGTCCTTACGTAGGTAACGGCTCCAGAACCGTAAACTGTACTCCAGGTTGGGCCTCACTAATATCTTGTGTAGTGGAATTAGGACTTCCCTTTTCCTGCTGGTGATGCCCCTGTCTATGCCAGCATCCTATTTGCTTTACCTTCTGCCTTGTCGCACTGTTTCCCTACCTTGAGGTCATCAGAGATGATAACCCCAAGGTCCCTTTCCTGCTTGGTGCATGCTATGTCCTCACCCCCCAACTGATATGTTGTTCCAGGGTTCTTGTGCCCCATATGCATTATCTGGCACTTCTTTGCATTGAATTTCAACCGCCAAACCCCTGACCATTCTTCAGGTTTCTGCAGGTCCCTCCTCATTCTGTCTACACCTCTGGTGTGTCCACTCTGTTACAGAGCTTTGTGTCATCAGCAAACAGGGAGAGTCTGCCTTCTAGGTCCTGCAATGTCACTGATGAAGACGTTGAATAGGATTAGTCCCAGCAATGATCCCTGTGGTACCCATTGGTCACTCTTCCCTCTGTGAAGCGATAGTCATTTACCACCACCCTCTGCCTCCTGCCATCCAGCCAGTTACCTACCCACCGCACTATTGTCCTGCCTACTCCCATATTCCCAAGTTTGTTTAATAGCCTTCTATGTGGCACAGTGTCAAAGGCCTTGCTGAAGTCCAGATAGGCCATGTCCGCTGACCTCCCCTGATCCAACTCCCTTGTCACCCAGTTGACAGATTCAATGAGGTTGATCTGACATGACTCCCCCCTGGTGAAACCATGCTGCCTTGGCTGTTATAGTCCATTGGCAACCAGATGTTCCACCAATCTCTCCTTCAGTAGTGTTTCCATGATCTTCCCCACTACCGGGGAATAGGGTGCCCTATGAACTGCTGTTCAGGGTTTAGACTGCTTGATATTGTGGAAGGGGTTATTGTGGTCTGAAAAGTAGGCTGCCCTATGAACTCCTTTCATGGTCTGGGCTGGTTGATATGCAGGGGTACTTTGCTGTTCAACTTGGCTGATGGGGGAAGAGTTAATGTGTTCTAAGCAGCAGGATGCCCTATGAACTCCTTTTCAGGGTCTCGTCTGGCTGACCTGGGAAGGGGGTATTACAGTGTTTTTTTTTTTTTACCATAATAATTTTTATTAAAGTTTCAAACAGTATAGAAAATAAGGCACTTCATTACAAATATAAGAATTCTTTTAAAACAAAAACAGTCCTTAAATATTCAACCATAACACATATAAAAACTTTTTGTAATATTCCACACACACTCATTTCAAAATGCAAACCTGAGGGTAACTTTAGGGTGTTACAGTGTTGAACAGTAGGGTGCTGTATCAACTCTTATCTAGGGTCTAGCCCAGCTGTAGGTCTGGACTGTCTGATACGGGGGGGATGGTACAGTGATCTGAATCACCATATTGCTCTGCAAACTGTTTTTCCTCCAGCTCTACCTGACTGGTGGGATCTTTCTCTCTCTCCAGCTATATTTTGACAGGTAAGGTCTCTGTCCACCTGTTCTCTCTCCACTTGAGCCTCTGACACATAAGATCCCTGTCCAGCTGTACCTCTGAGAGGTAAGCCTTTCTCAAGCTGGGTGTCTGACAGAGGCAAGTCTGTAGACTAAAGACATTTTTCCTGCTCTTTCCATTGAAGCCAGCAGCAGCTCACTAAAGGTTGAAGGTCAAGTAAACAGCAGCAGGTTGCTGAGAGAGGAAAGTGTTCCTTTCGGCTTGCGGAGGGGACTGGGTTGTCATGCAGACACAAGTTCAGGCAGGCCCTTGCTAGCTGAACAATGAGGAAACTCTAGATGTGGTAAACCTGATCCCTTGTCCTTGCTCTGTGCAGAAGTCAGGCTCTGCGGCAGGTACTCAGCTGCAGGCACTACAGAAACATTTCCAGAGCCCTAGGAGACAGGTGAGAGAAAGTGCCTTTTCTTTTGTGTGCTCTCTTCCTCTTGGGATCATTCTGATGCTTTCCGATGTGGAGTCCTCAGCCTGGTTTTCCTTGGATAATCAGCCTGTGCTGGGTTAATATGCTGCTCTGGGGTCATCATCTCCCTCTGCATCAGTTGAAATGGTACGTGGACAAAATGGTTAGAGCCGGAATGCCACCAGATATATTGTGCTTTCCAGCTTTAGTCAGTGTGGTGCAATGTTAGAGTCAGTAACTGGGGAAAAAGAGGCTGGAGGGCTGGTGATGTTACCCCCCCCCACATTCACATCACAGCGTAAGTAAGTCATTAGGAATTTAGCTGCTCAACAAACCCTAAAATAGACAGATGTCTTATGTGAGCGAGTTTCAGCCTGACGGCAGGGCAGCCAATGCATCATTTAGAAAGTATCAGGTATATTGCCACCATGAGCAGCCATGTACATATGATATGTTACAAGAATAACATTTCCACCGTAGGTTTTGCATACATAATAATTGACAGTAGCGAAGCATCTGACAGGCATTGGATGGGTATGCGAAACTGCTTTTTCCAGTAAACAGAACATTTCTAAAATGATATGGCAGAGTTCAGCTTTCATTTAATTTTTCTGTACTTATTGTCTGTCTCTCATTTTGTAATAGTGAACACATTTAAGTGAAATTATAGTGCAAGGGTAGGGGTAGACTCTCTCTTCATGGGGAGAGACAGGCAGGGTCAGAGGGGTTGCTTGCTAAGTCAAGAATGGAGCTGAGCACGCAAGAAATAGGGAGGCAGGAGCGATGGAAACCTTACAGAAAGACTCGGGCTGGAATTAGGACATGCAGGAGGCAAACATTGCATCTGGGAGCATATACAAATGGCCAGGTCGGAACGTGGAGCTGGCAAATGGAATTACAAGGGTGACAAGTATGGGATCTATGGTGCTCATGACGGATTTCAACATACCTGGCAAGGATTAGGAGATGGAAAGTGCCTGTGGGAATGCAAAGAGGAATTCCTTGTCAGTTGTGAAGACGTGTTGCCTTATTTATACTTCGTAAGATGTTTTGCCTCCTGGTCTGCTGCTTGTGCCTTTACATTCAGGTATCCCCATGATGATCTCCCAGTCCCATCCCCCACTCCCTGTGTCATTGATGCTGACAGGGATCCACATGGGGCAGTACCGGAGAGTGTCGGTGACCTCCCAGTCCCATCCATCACTCCCTGTGACATCGATGTTGACAGGGATCCACATGGGGAACACCTGAGTGTACTGGTGACCTCCCAGTCCCATCCTCTACTGCCAGTGTCATCGATGCTGACAGGGATCCACATGGGGCAGTACCTGACAGCGCCGGTGACCTCCCACTCCCACCCCCCCCCCGTGTCATCATTGCTGACAGGAATCCACATGGGGCAGTACCTGACAGTGCCGGTGACCTCCCAGTCCAATCCATCACTCCCTGTGACATCGATGTTGACAGGGATCCACTTGGGGAACAGCTGAGTGTACTGGTGACCTCCCAGTCCCATCCTCTACTGCCAGTGTCATCGATGCTGACAGGGATCCACATGGGGCAGTCCCTGAGAGTGTTGGTGACCTCCCAGTCCCATCCCTCACCCCTGTGTCATTGATGCTGACAGAAACCACATGGGGCAGTACCTGAGAGTGTCGGTGACCTCCCAGTCCAATCCATCACCCCTTGACATCGATGTTGACAGGGATCCATGTGGGAACACCTGAGTGTCAGTGACCTCCCACTCCCATCCTAAACTCCCCATGTCATGGATGCTGACAGAAATCCACATGGGCAGTACCCTGACAGTGCTGGTGACCTCTTAGTCTCTTCCCCCCCACTCCCCATGTCATGGACGCTGACAGGAATCCACATGGGGCAGTACCTGAGACTGCTGGTGACCTCCCAGTCCCATCCCTCACTCCCTGTGTCATTGATGTTAACAGGATCCACATGGGGAGCACCTGAGAGGGCTGGTGACCTCCCAGTCCCATACCCTACTCCCCGTGTCATCGATGCTGACAGGGATCCACATGGGGCAGTATCTGAGAGTGCTTGTAACCTCCCAGTCCCAGCCCTCACTCTTCATGTCATCAGTGCTGACAGGGATCCACATGGGGCAGTACCTGACAGTGCCGGTGACCTCCCAGTCCCATCCCCCACTCCTCATGTCATCGATGTTGACAGGGATCCACATGGGGCAGTACCTGAGAGTGACAGTGACATCCCAGTCCCATCCCCCGCTCCCCATGTCATCGATACTGGCAGGAATCCACATGGGGCAGTACCTGACAGTGCCGGTGACCTCCCAGTCCCATCCCCACCCTCATGTCATCGATGTTGACAGGGATCCACATGGGGCAGTACCTGAGAGTGACGTGACATCCCAGTCCCATCCCGCCCCTCATGTCATCGATGCTGACAGGAACCACATGGGCAGTACCTGACAGTGCTGTGACCTCCCAGTCCCATCCCCACTCCTCATGTCATCGATGTTGACAGGGATCCACATGGGGCAGTACCTGAGAGTGACAGTGACCTCCCAGTCTCATCCCCCACCTCTGTGTCATCGATGCTGACAGGGATCCACATGGGGAGTACCTGAGAGTGCTTCTGAACTCTCAGTCCTATCCTCCACTCCCTGTGTCATCATTGCTGATAGGGATCCCCATGGAGCAGTACCTGAGAGTTCTGTGATCCACACGGCCGGTACCTGAGACTGCTGGTGACATCCCAGTCCCATTCCCCACTCCCGGTGTCATCGATGCTGACAGAAAACCACATAGGAAAGTACCTGAGAGTGCTGTGATTCACATGGGGTAGTACCTGAGAGTGCCGGTGACCTCCCAGTCTCATCCTCCACTCCCGGTGTCATCGATGCTGACCGAGAACTACATGGGGCAGTATCCGAGAGTGCTGTGATCCACATGGGGCAGTACCTGAGACTGCTGGTGACCTCCCAGTCCCATCCCCCACTCCCGGTGTCATCGATGCTGACAGAGAACCACCATGGAGCAGTACCTGAGACTGCTGGTGACCTCCCAGTCCCATCCCCCACTCCCGGTGTCATCGATGCTGACCGAGAACTACATGGGGCAGTACCGAGAGTGCTATGATCCACATGGAGCAGTACCTGAGACTGCTGGAGACCTCCCAGTCCCATCCTCCACTCCCGTGTCATCGATGCTGACTGAGAACCATGGAGCAGTACCCGAGAGTGCTGTGATCCACATGGGCAGTACCTGAGACTGCTGGTGACCTCCCAGTCCCATCTCCCACACCGTGTCATCGATGCTGACAGAGAACCACATGGAGCAGTACCTGGAGACTGCTGGTGACCTCCAGTCCCATCCCCACTCCCGGTGTCATCGATGCTGACAGAGAACCACATGGAGCAGTACCTGAGACTGCTGGTGACCTCCCAGTCCCATCCCCCACTCACGGTGTCATCGATGCTGACAGAGAACCACATGGAGCAGTACCTGAGACTGCTGGTGACCTCCCAGTCCCATCCCCCACTCCCGGTGTCATCAATGCTGACAGAGAACCACGTGGAGCAGTACCTGAGACTGCTGGTGACCTCCCAGTCCCATCCTCCACTCCCGGTGTCATCGATGCTGACCGAGAACCACGTGGAGCAGTACCCGAGAGTGCTGTGATCCACATGGGTCAGTACCTGAGACTGCCAGTGACCTCCCAGTCCCATCCCCCACTCCCAGTGTCATCGATGCTGACAGAGAACCACATGGAGCAGTACCTGAGACTGCTGGTGACCTCCCAGTCCCATCCCCCACTCCCGGTGTCATCGATGCTGACAGAGAACCACATGGAGCAGTACCTGAGACTGCTGGTGACCTCCCAGTCCCATCCCCCACTCCCGGTGTCATCGATGCTGACCGAGAACCACATGGAGCAGTACCCGAGAGTGCTGTGATCCACATGGGTCAGTACGTGAGACTGCCGGTGACCTCCCAGTCCCATCCCCCACTCCCGGTGTCATCGATGCTGACAGAGAACCACATGGAGCAGTACCTGAGACTGCTGGTGACCTCCCAGTCCCATCCCCCACTCCCGGTGTCATCGATGCTGACAGAGAACCACATGGAGCAGTACCTGAGACTGCTGGTGACCTCCCAGTCCCATCCCCCACTCCCGGTGTCATCGATGCTGACCGAGAACTACATGGGGCAGTACCCGAGAGTGCTATGATCCACATGGAGCAGTACCTGAGACTGCTGGTGACCTCCCAGTCCCATCCTCCACTCCCGTGTCATCGATGCTGACTGAGAACCACATGGAGCAGTACCGAGAGTGCTGTGATCACATGGGGCAGTACCTGAGACTGCTGGTGACCTCCCAGTCCCATCCCCCACTCCCGTGTCATCGATGCTGACAGAGAACCACATGGAGCAGTACCTGAGACTGCGTAGACCTCCCAGTCCCATCCCCACTCGCTGTCATCGATGCTGACAGAGAACCATATGGAGCAGTACCTGAGACTGCTGGTGACCTCCCAGTCCCATCCCCCACTCCTGGTGTCATCGATGCTGACAGAGAACCACATGGAGCAGTACCTGAGACTGCTGGTGACCTCCCAGTCCCATCCCCACTCCTGCGTCATCAATGCTGACAGAGAACCACGTGGAGCAGTACCTGAGACTGCTGGTGACCTCCCAGTCCCATCCTCCACTCCCGTGTCATCGATGTGACCGAGAACCACGTGAGCAGTACCTGAGAGTGCTGTGATCCACATGGGTCAGTACCTGAGACTGCCAGTGACCTCCCAGTCCCATCCCCACTCCCAGTGTCATCGATGCTGACAGAGAACCACATGGAGCAGTACCTGAGACTGCTGGTGACCTCCCAGTCCCATCCCCCACTCCCGTGTCATCGATGCTGACAGAGAACCACATGGAGCAGTACCTGAGACTGCTGGTGACCTCCAGTCCCATCCCCACTCCCGGTGTCATCGATGCTGACCGAGAACCACATGGAGCAGTACCCGAGAGTGCTGTGATCCACATGGGTCAGTACGTGAGACTGCCGGTGACCTCCCAGTCCCATCCCCAATCCCCACTCCGGTGTCACTGATGCTGACAGAGAACCACAAGGGGCAGTACCTGAGACTGCCAGTGACCTCTCAGTCCCATCCCCCACTTCTGGTGTCATCGATGCTGACAGAGAACCACATGGGGCAGTACCTGAGAGTGCTGTGATCCATAGGCAGCATCTGAGAGTGCGAGGATCCACATGGGTGCACGAGGAGTGCTCAGATCCATATGGGCAGTACCTGAGAGTGCGATGATCCACATGGGGCAGTACCTGAGAGTGCTGTGACCACTATGGGGCAGTACCTCAGAGTGCTGTGATCCATATGGGCAGTACCTGAGAGTGCTGTGATCCATATGGGGCAGTACCTGAGAGTGCTTATGATCCATATGGGGCAGTACCTGAGAGTGCTGTGATCCATATGGGGCAGTACCTGAGAGTGCTTATGATCCATATGGGCAGTACCTGAGAGTGCTGTGATCCATATGGGGCAGTACCTGAGAGTGCCAGATCCATATGGGGCAGTATCTGAGAGTGTGTATGATCCATATGGGCAGTACCTGAGAGTGCTGTGATCCATATGGGCAGTACCTGAGGTGCTGTGATCCATATGGGGCAGTACCTGAGAGTGCTGTGATCCATATGGGGCAGTATCTGAGAGTGCGAGGATCCATATGGGCAGTACCTGAGAGTGCTGTGATCCATATGGGCAGCAACGTGAGAGTGCTGGATCCATATGGGGCAGTACCTGAGGTGCTGATCCACATGGGCAGTATCTGAGAGTGCGAGGATCCATAGTGGGCAGTATCTGAGAGTGCTGTGATCCATATGGGGCAGTACTGAGAGTTGTGATCCATATGGGGCAGTACCTGAGAGTGCTGTGATCCACATGGGCAGTATCTGAGAGTGCGTATGATCCATATGGGGCAGTATCTGAGAGTGCTGTGATCCATATGGGGCAGTACCTGAGAGTGCTGTGATCCATATGGGGCAGTACCTGAGAGTGCTGTGATCCATATGGGGCAGTACCTGAGAGTGCTGTGATCCACATGGGGCAGTATCTGAGAGTGCGTATGATCCACATGGGGCAGTATCTGAGAGTGCTGTGATCCATATGGGGCAGTACCTGAGAGTGCTGTGATCCATATGGGGCAGTACCTGAGAGTGCTGTGATCCACATGGGGCAGTATCTGAGAGTGCGTATGATCCATATGGGGCAGTATCTGAGAGTGCTGTGATCCATATGGGGCAGTACCTGAGAGTGCTGTGATCCATATGGGGCAGTACCTGAGAGTGCCGGTGCAGTCACTGTTTTGTGCTGGCCTCCCCTTCTCCTTCCTCTGTGAGCACTGAACAAAAGTATTTGTTCAGGATGTCTGCCTTTTTCCTGGTCCCCCTTTTACTCAGTCCCCCCTTCTATTTTTAACTTTACAATCCCTCACCTGCTCTTCCTCTTTTCACTTATGCACCTAAAAATGTCTTTGTCCCCTTTGGTGATCACCTGGGCTATTCTCTCCTCAGTTTGCCCCTTTGCACTCCTTGCTGCTTTACCTGCTTCTTTCTGTTTCTCCTGATACACCTCCCTATCCTCCTCCATCTGCATCTCCCTATACCTTCTTAATGCTACCCTTTTAGTCTTTACCTTTTGAGCTACCTCTTTCAAGAACTACAGTGGTCTCTTTTTATGTTGTCTTGTGCACATGCAAGCAACATTTTGTGGTAGTAGGAGATGGTAGTAGGAGAAATGCAGAGGTGTGTAAGTTCTGGCAAATGCAGGGCATGCTTTAGAAGGTGCGTCCCTCATTCACCAATTAGCGAGCATGCTAGCGTGACACAAGTTTTATGCAGTGCCACCAACTTGAAACAAACCTGCCACTGCAATCAGAGACAAGTTCGTCATGCAGTGGCACGGATGACATGCCTCCCCTACGTGCCTTGCCTGGTGAAACATTTCAATAAACATGGCAGTGGCTTGTGCCTTTCACCTCTCACAATCCCTAAAAGCTGACTTTGGGGATGCCAAATCCCCCTGTTGGCATGTTTAATACCCCCCAAGATTATGTGGCACACTGGTAACCCACCCCAGTGTGCCTCCATGGTGTTTGGAAGCCAACCGCATCGGCATGTTCCTGCTCCCACCCCACCTCCACTGTGTGCCACACTGGGATCCCACCCCAATGTGGCCAACATCACCCCCCCCAAAGTCAGGGGGCACACTGCGCAACATTTGTTTTCTTACACCTGTAAAGAAATCCATCTGCAGTGTTCCTTTTTTTTTTAAAGTGCCGAAACAAAGAAAATGGTCCTTGCTGTTGGCGGCACCCCCTCCACCAACCCACACCCACCCTCTGTGCTCCCACCTCCCCACACCCCTCTCACCCCATACTTACTCTCCGAGGCTGGCGCCACTTCTAACTTCTCGTGAGTGGGGACATGTCTGCACTCTTCAAACTGACTGCGAACTGAAGAAATGCTGGTAAGCCATATAATGGCATCAATGGGGAGGTAGAAACACTGAATTTACTGCAGATAAGACATCAGGTACCACCTAGTCTGCCACTTCCCTACCCAATGGATAAGCTGCAGATCCTAGTTAACCAACAGCCTACTTCCTTCTATCCCCCACTAGAATTGCCTTATGTCTGTCCCATGCATTCTTGAATTCCCCCACTGTTTTTGACTCCAAGACCTCCTCAGGAAGGCTGTTCCATGCATCCACAACCCTCTTCATGAAAAATACTACCTCACATTACTCTGAGCTCTCTCATCTTCAAATTGTGCCCTTTTTCTTGCACATCTCTTTTTCTGAAAGATGCTACCCTCTTGGACTTTGTTGATTCCCTTGAGGTACTTGAAAGTTTCTATCATGTCTCCCCCTCTCCTTGCTTTCCTCAAGGGTATACATATTAAGCTCCTTTAGTCTCTCTTCATATGTCTTCTGGTGCAAACCCTGCACCATTTTGGTTGCCCTCCTCTGGAGAGCCTCCACCCTGTCTATGTCTTTGTGGAGATAGGGTCTCCAGAACTGCACGCAGTACTCCAGATGGGGTCTTACTTACCAAAGATCTCAAAAGGTTTGAACTTGGGTGGATATCTTGGCCATTTTTCTGACTTTTGGCTCCAAATTTTCTCATGGGGTTCTTGGGATCCCACCTCATGAAATCAGTCACTGTCATTTCTTTATTCTGTCCCAAAAGGTGATTTTCAGGTCACTGTGCAGAATCACCTTTCGGGACCGATTAACAAAACGATAGTGCCACTGTTCACGAGGTGGGGTCCCAAAAAGCCTATCTTGCAAATCTGGTGAAAAAATTCCAAAAAAAATGACTGTTACGAGTGTGCATTGTGCAGTTTCCATGCACGCTCATAACTGTGAGAATTTTCAATGTTTTCACTCCAGATTTCCAACATTGCCATTTTTTCACACCTCCTTATGAGCAGTACAGCTGTCCTTTTTCACATCCTGCCTGAAATCTGTTTTTGCATATCTGGTGCACAATGGCGCAGTCGCTGTGGGAAATCAATGTTCGGGACAGATTAAGAAAATCACAGTGGCCAGCCTGGTGGTGTGGAGGGATGAGGCATCACTGCCTCACCTCATACCATGCCAGTGACCCGTGTTTGCGGTGCAAGTGGGTCACCAGGGATCGGCTGGGGAGGGAGAGGATTGAGCATCCAGAGGAAAGCTCTCCTCTCCAAGGGGAGGGTGGGGACATGGATCGGCACTTGCCTGATCCCTAGCGGCAGCTGGGAGCTAGCATGCCAGGTCCTAGAATGTGGGGCAGAGTGGGAGCAGCTGCCCGATGTACAGCATGTGGACGCGCACACTGGGCATCATTGGCAGCATTGCACGCTCACACTCCACAAGAAAACAGGAAAAAATTGGCTCCCACCGCAGGATGACGATGGTCCCCCTTTGCAGCACTTCCCTGAGAGGACACCTCCTCAGCTGGATCCATGCTGGTGGGTTGAGTCACTCCCCGCCCCTACCATGAAGGGTGAAGTCATAGGGGCAACAAGGAAGGGATCTGATGCTTGAGTGTGACAGGAAGAGGGCGTCAGAGAAAGCCAGTGGAGGCAGGGGAGAAACAACTACTTAAAAGATAAATAAATCACAATGACACTGTTCATGAGCAGAGGTCTCAAAATGCCTATGTTGAAAATCTGGTGAATAAATCCAAAAAAATGACTGTTACGAGGGTACATTGTGCAGTTTCCATGCACGTTTATAACTTCGAGAATTTTTAATATTTTCACTCCAGATTTTCAATATTTCCATTTCTCCACACCTCCTTATGAATGGTACAACAGTCATTTTTCACATCCTGCCCAAAATGTGTTTTTGCACATCTGGTACAGAATGGCGTGGTCTCTGTGGGAAATCGATGTTTGGGACAGATTAACAAAATCACACTGCCACTGTTTATGAGCGGAGGTCCCAAAATGCCTATATTGAAAATTTGGTTAAAAAAATCCCCAAAATGATTGCGTTATGGGTATATATTGCGGAGTTTATATGCACACTGTTGACTTCACCAGTTTTTCATACTTTCACTCCAGATTTTCAACATTACCATTGTTTTATACCTCCTTATGAACAGTATAACTGTCATTTTTCACATCCTGCCTGAAATGTGTTTTTGCACCTGTGGCGCCAAACAGTCACTATGCAAAATCACCTTGCCAATAAACGATGATGCCATTATTCATGAGGTAGGGTCACAAAAGTCAATGCTGAAAACTTGGAGGAAAATACCAACAAATGCCTGGGGTGTTAGAGTTTCCAACGCAGCACCACCCTTATAGAGACTGACTGGTATCGAGGTGTGACTTGGGATTTGCGGCTGTAATGTTTCAAGCCATTCCACCCCTACCCCCAGCCTGCAGGACTCTTCAGCCCCAATGTTCACCCCATTCTCCTATACTACACCCATCTCAGCAGCATTTCCTTATGGAATGGGGTGAGGTTAAGGCCCAAGACCCCAAGGCACACCGTGACACTTGTCGGTGTCTGCAGGGTAGGGTGAGGTGAAATGGCATTAGCGTTATGGCCAATGACCCAAAGGCACACCCCAATGCATGTCAGTCTCTTCGGGGTAGGGGTGGCATCAGTTCAATATTTCACTGCCATTCCTATTATGCATCTCTCTAACTTCTGCATTACCAATGCAAATGCCAGCAAGCCAACATTCGGCATTGACAAATGCTTTCTGTTCCTTGCTTTTGCTCACTTGCTTGATGCAGAAGGTTTTGCCTTTACTGTTCTCCTCTTTATCTTTGCCCACTGTTCCTCCATCCCACCCAGGCCATCCCCCGGCCAGGTCATCCCTGAGGCATTCGCCCATCTTTATAAGATCTGCCCTCCTGAAAGTCAGGACCGTCAACCTTGCATGGTTCAGTTCCACGACCATCCTCATATTGAACCACACTGTACGGTGATCACTGGTCCCCAAGTGACCTCCCACCTTGATGTCTGTAACACTGTCCATTTTAGTGAGTACCAGGTCCAGTATTGCCCCATCATACCAGGCAATCAGAAACATGCCATCGGTTAATCTTTGTTTTTAAGTTTGGGTCCTGCTTTTTACATAATACATCCTAGATGCCAGATAGATACATAGAAATTAATACGCTGCAGCATCAGCTTCTCAGCAAAAAGCTGCTGCTAAATGCAAAAAACTAAGGCCATGCTTTTACCCCATCTAGCACTAGGGCCTACTCTGCTGCTGGTGCCCTCTTCCTCCCATAACTACCCTTCTAGGCTAAGATCTTGAGTTCGTGCCTAAATTCAAATATCTGGGTATATGGCTGACAACAAACTCTCCTTTGCGGAGCACACAGAAGAATTGATGAAAAAGCTTAGGCAGAGGCTTGGCCTCTTCTTCAGAATTAAACACCTTCTGACCGCAGATGCAAGAAGACAGCTTGCTCAGTCAACTTTCCTCTCATTAATCGACTACACCGGCATTATCTATGGCCAATGCTCTGTCTCGCACCTAGCAAAACTGGATGTCCTGTACCACAAAGCGCTAAGATTTATAACTGGTCTCCCATCCTCCACACATCACTGCTCTTTATATGCAGCATAGGGTGGCCTTCCCTTCAATATAGGCGGTGTAGAAATGCAGCACTCTGGACATTCCGAGCCCTTACCAACAAACTCCCAGATTACATTATTGCCTGCCTCCCCCTGAGCCCAATCAGTAGCTACGCACTAAGAAGCCACTCGCTAATTTCTCTGAAAATCCCCAGGATCAGTACCCACTTTGGCAGGGCTGCCATAAGCCATGCTTTGCCTACGCTTGAACAGGGTACAAAGATTCTTGAGACTCAATCTTTTGTCAGTTTTGCCCTGTTTAGGATCATTTATGACAAAACGCTCACGAAATCTGTAAGTGTTTCCATAGTTCCTAGCTGTCCTGCTGATGGTTCACTCCATATCCTTACCACATCCAGCCACGAACCCTAGTTCCTCCCTCCTATTTTAATCAAGTCCACTAGTCAGCTGCCATAGTGGCCTCGGCACCCAAGGCACCACTTCTCCCATATTACTCTCTCACCGCTTAAGTGGAACATACAGATCTCATTAGGAGCCCTATGCAGCCCAGGACCCTCACTCAAGTATGGTAAACAGTCACTGAGGGCTGAAATGCAAAGAATTGTACCTCTGATGGAGGCTTGACTAAGAATGACTAAACATACCACCTCAACTTCCACATACATGGAGTCTGTATATACCACAGCAAAGTTGAGTGATGCATGTATTTTCCTACAAGAACGCTTGGAATGTATATCGGGCACCTACCACTTTTCTGTAAATTTGTTTGTAACTCTTTGCACATGTTGTACTTTGTATTCTCAATCTATGTATGTATAACTGTCTTGGACAACAGCAGGTCCATCTTGTAAATGAGCTTGCTCAATGATGATCGCCTGGATAAATAAAGATTTGATTTGAAATAGAGAATGACAGAAAATAGCCTGAGCAGTTAGCTCATCTAATGCATCCCAAGATCCCCTAAGCTACTCAGAATCTTTCTAACATTCATTACTTCCCTCTTAGTCCCGCTCCTTTCCGCACTAACCCATCTGATAACTCTCTTACAGCAGCAGTATTCATTATCAAAAAAGTGTTATCATACAGTTTTTCGCTGTAATGTATTTCTGGCAAAAATATCAATCTATCCATTTTTTTCCTTTTCATTTTATCTTACAGCTGAGCTGAGATATGAGGTTTTAAGCTGTTTAAAAGTGCCATTCCCACAGAGAAATAAAATGTTTTGCTCTGGTGCTGTGCTGTGTGCTCCCAGAAATGCAAGCTAGCCCCAGTCTAGTACATCACAGTATGACTCAATAGCAAAAGGCAAACCATAACCTCAGGAAAAGGATTTTTTAAACAATTGGTAGTGGTGGCCATCTTTAATGACTTAATTCATTAATTGTAACATTTGTAAAACAGCTGTTAAAAACATCTTAGAGGAGTAGCAAAATTAATGATGATGACTCTAATCATGTAGGAAATATATTAATGCAAAAACAAAAATACAATGAAATATTTGGCAGTTAACTATACTGCTTTCTACACCCTGTTTGTCTTGCCCTTCTCAAGCTGTGATATATTTTAAGTGCTAATATTGTAATCAGTCACAAACTGTCTGTTGCATTGTACTTGTATTATGTTCTCACCTCCCCTCTCCCCCAGGATGCAACTGGAATCTAGTGTTGGGTGACTTACTTTTTCTATTACTTTCTATCACTTTTGGAAACTTGTTCCAGGAAGCTCTGTGCAGTCACTAGCAAGGATGGAGAAGTACTAGAAAAAGTAATACACTTTACAGTTACAGTTACTTATGTCTTTTTATACAAAAGAAATACGTAACTGTAACTGATTACATTTATATGAAAGTAACTAGTAACTAACCTATTACTTTAAAAAAATGTAATCTGTTATAGTTATTTGTTGTTTTGTATATAAAGAAATAAGTAACTATAATTGTAAGGTGTATTATGTTTTCTAGTACTTCTCCATCCTTGCTAGTGACTGCACAGAGCTTCCTGGAACAAGTTTTCAAACATAATAGAAAGTAATAGAAAAAGTAACTTACCCAACACTGCTGGAATCGAGCAGTACTCTGCTCAGTGTGCCTTCCTGCGAAACTCTTAAATAAATAAACACATAAACTAACTGCAACCCAGATACTTGAATCCTGCTTTTGTCTTTGCTTTCACAACCTTGCCTGGAGGTTTGGTCCATCCATCCTCCACTCCTTCTGTGGAACAGTACTTTCTAATCTATTTTTACATATCCCTCCCAGCTAAAGCACATGCCCCTAGTGGAAGTACTGTTTCTCAGATTAAATAAACTTGCCGTGTCGGATTTTACAAAGTATAACATTGACGTAAGTACTGGGTGCACCAAAGTGAGTCCTCCCATTCTGACCCTTCCCTAGCTCTGGAGGGTGTTCCCTACCCACTTCTGTTTGCTCTACACATTAACTCAACAAATCAAGCCTGTCCCACTGCTGCCATTCTCTACACCTGATGATCTGGTTCTGTATACCTGTTCAGCAGTACTCCTCAAATCAACCAATACCCAGCAATGGACCTGCAGTCCCGCACACTTGTCAGCAAACAAACAGATTCTAAGCACAACTAAGACACAGTCCATCTGGGAAACACAGACAGTCCGGACATATGCATAGAAATGTGTAAATCTGCTGCATAGCTCCACATTGCAAATCCTACACATTTATTGGTTTATTTGAAGAGTTTCTCCAGGAAAGGCATGCTGAGCTGCAATAGCTTGTCTCCCAGTGCATCCGGGGCGGAATGGGAGTACAGAAATATAAATTAACATACAGAAAAGATGAGAGAACCTAGTGGAAACCTGTAAAGAACACATTAAGGCAGATTACAGAACATTTTTAGATAAACAGGGAGTGCATACCATCATATGTGGGCTAGAAACATTCACAGGTAACACATACACGCATGAAAGCCTGCATTTACATTTTCTGTACATAAGACAGAAGTCCAAATTACACACAAGTATGCTTTGATATCCATTCCTCTAGCTATACACACTCCGAAATGAAGACATATCCTTAGGTGAGCACCTTTTCATATTTCTACTTTACTTTACTTCTTAGGATAAGAGGCAGTGTAGCAGAATTTATAAGATGGGGAGGTGGTGAGGAGTTAGAAGGGTTAGGGTGGAGGGTGAGAAGTAGGTTAGCCAGGTAGGCCTGCTCCCTCCCCTTTGGGATGCAAGAACTCTGCAAGGGGAAAAACAGGGGAATAAGGGTGAGAAATGACATAGCAGAATTTAGGAGATGGGGAGGTGATGAGGAATTGGATGGGCTAAGGTGGGGGTGAGGAGAAAGGTAGCAATATAGGGCTGCCCCCCCAGGATGCAGGAACCCTGCAAGAGAAAAAGCAGGGAAATATTAGAGACAGGAATAGAAGACTGGAAATATTGGCACATAAGAACATGGGGGAAGGGAGGTGGTATAAAGGGGGGGCAGAGAATAAAGGAATTAGGGGAGGTAGGGTCAGGTGCAATTTCAGGAGGGGGATATGTAGTGGAGAAGCATGTGGGATAGTGAATGGTAGATGGGAGACAGATAAAAGGAACAGAGGAGGGAGGGTCAGGTGCAATTACAGGAGGGGGATATGTAGTGATGAAGCAGGTGAGATGGAGAATGGGTAGATGGGGCAGAGCAGATGTCTAATTGAAGGGAGTTCCATGTGTTTGGAAAGTGATAAGAGAAAGTGGTCCTATCAGCAGCGGAGGACTGGGAAGAGAGGGCTAGTGTCCTATGGGTGGAGTTTCGGAGTGAGTAGGGTAGAGTAGCAGGAAGGAAGCCAAGCCAGTACTTACCAATTAACTCCTTCGGTCCCGTAGCTGCCACATGGCGTCGGAACCATCCATTGCTAAACCTGACCCAAAATGGCCACTGGGAGAGAATGAGTTAAAGAAGCAGTATGGGCAAGACGTCTGGCACATTGTGGCATCGTGTGATGTGCAACGTCGGGAGAGGGCAACTACCCATGTGGAGTCTAGTGCAGAGAGGTGTGCAGTGAGCAGGGGTCAGCTATGAGAAAACATAAACACCCCTACAGAATGGCTCCAGCAACAGCCACATAAGGAGATATCTGTGCATGTGCCTCTCTAGGTGGGCATAACCACTATGTATAGCATGAATGGGTGGAGTGTATAGCATGCATAGCCACTGTGTAAAGCATGCATGGGCGGAGTGTATAGCATGCATAGCCACTGTGTAAAGCATGCATGGGTGGAGTGTATAGCATGCATAGCCACTGTGTAAAGCATGAATGGGTGGAGTGTATGCATGCATAGCCTGTGTATAGCATGCAAAGCCACTATGTGTAGCATGCAAGGGCAGAGTGTATAGCATGCATAGCCACTGTGTATAGCATGCATGGGTGAAATGTACAGCATGCATAGCCACTGTATAGCATACATGGGTGGCATGTATAGCATGCATAGCCACTGTGTATAGCATGCATGGGTGGAGTATATACCATGCATAACCACTGTGTAAAGCATGCATGGGTGGAGTATATACCATGCATAACCACTGTGTAAATCATGCATGGGTGGAGTATATAGCATGCATAACCACTGTGTATAGCATGCATGGGCAAAGTGTATAACATGCATAGCCACTGTGTATAGCAGTATAGCAGAGGCTAAACTGGACATAGTAGCAATTAGTGAGACGTGGTTTACCAGTAACCACACTTGGGAGACTTCAGTACCTGGCTATGTATTGTTCAGAAGAGACCGAGGTGCAAAAAGGGGGGGAGGAGTGGCCCTGTATGTTAATGAAAATATCAAAGCTACAGAAATTCAGAATACACATAAGGAGCCAGAAGAACTGTGGGTCACCCTGGAAACAGGAAATGGGACAGCCATAAGAACTGGGGTTGTCTACAGGCCCCAGACCAGAGGGAAGACATAGACACATTACTGTTAGAAGATATACAAAACATGACAGCTAAAGGGAGGTTCTGATAATGGGAGACTTCAACATGCCGGATACAGATTGGTCAATACCAGCAGGAACATCTGCCAGAACTAGACTCATAGTGGATTCTCTGCAGGGGAGGCCTCAAACAACTGGTACAGCAACCCACAAGAGACAGGGCTATCCTAGATCTAGTACTGACTAACAAAGAAGGGATCACAGATCTCCAGGTAGAAGGTCACCTGGGAGCCAGTGACCATCACATGGTATGGTTCAATTTGGCTACTACATCTAAATCATCCCATTCCAAGGCAAAAATATGGGACTTCAGAGGAGCTGACTTTGATAAGATGGCCAACAGAGTTAAGCTAGCCTGGCAAAAGAAACATGGGTGAGGGGTACAGTGTGCGGGCAAGCATTATGAAGTTAATACTTGAAGCAACATCCCATTGTGTTAGACAGAAAAGGAAGTGCAAAAGAAGAAGGAAACCACTTTGTTCTCAAATACAGTAGCAGAAAAGGTCAGAGCCAAAAGCTACCTTCAGGAAATATAAGGAACACAGCGGGATGAAGATAGGGAGGCATACCAAACTGCCCTAAGGGAAGCAGGTAAGGCAGTAAGGCAGGCAAAGTCCCAAACTGAGGAAACACTAGCACAAACAGTAAAGAAGGTGACAAGACTTTCTATAGATACATTAGTGAAAGGAGAAAGTCCAGAGTGGGTATGCTAAGCTTGATGGAAAAGAGAGCATGTGAGGAGGAGGACCTGTAAAGCATCTATCCTAAATAGATACTTTTGCTCAGTATTTACTGAAGAGAAGGTAGGGCAGGCCCTACAGCTCAGCATCATGGACACAGGGGGAGGGAGGTGAGCACTACTCCCTTCACAAAAGAAAGGGTCCCACAAGAGCTTGCTAAGCTCAGGGTGGATAAGGCAATGGGACCTGATGGCATACATCCCAGGGTACTTAAGGAGCTAAAGGAGGAACTAGCAGAGCCATTAGCAGAATTGTTTAGTGAGTCTCTCTGAGCACAGGAGAGGTCCCAGAAGACTGGAGAAGGGCTCATGTGATCCCGCTCCACAAGAGTGGTAGCAGGAGGAGGCGGGGAACTACAGAACCGGTCAGTCTTACACTCAGTAGTGGGCAAGATTATGGAGGCACTCCTTAAGAAAGGATAGTGAACACCTGGAATCCATAGGGCACAGGATCCAAGACAGCATGGGTTTACTAGGAAGGTCCTGTCAAACTAATCTCATAGATTTCTTTGACTGGGTAACCAGAGTGGTGGACCAAGGGAGCAGTTGATGTCGCCTACCTTGACTTCAGCAAAGCTTTTGACACTGTTCCACATAGAAGATTGATAAATAAGCTGGGTAGGCTCGGGTGGGTCGAAGTTGGTCAACTGGGTGGCAAACTGGTTGACGGGCAGAAAACAGAGTGGTGGTAAATGGTATACAGTCAGAAGAGATGCAAGTCACAAGTGGGGTACCTCAGGGATCAGTCCTGGGTCCTTCTCAACATCTTCATTAGTGACATTGCAGATGGACTAGAGGGTAGGCTTGTCTGTTTGCAGATGACACCAAGATCTGCAACAGAGTAGATGATCCAGATGGGGTGGGCAGAATGAGAAGAGATCTGGATAAACTAGCAGAATGGTCAGAAGAGTGGCAACTGGGATTTAATGCAAAGAAGTGCAAAATCATGCACATAGGGAAGAGAAACCCTGAAGCCACCTATAGGCTGGGAGGAGTTGCTAGCAGTCACAAAGGAAGAAAGAGACTTGGGCATCATCATCACTGATGACCTGAAATCATCCAAGCAGACCTCTAAAGCAGTAGGTAAGGCTAGGGGGTGTTAGTGTGTTAGTAGGGGTATCACAAGTCCGTAAGAGGGAGGTATTAATCCCTCTGTGTCAGCACACCGGTTAGCCCCATCTGGAGTACTGCATGCAGTATTGAGGCCACACCTTCACAAGGACATTAACCAAATCTGAGGCAGTCCAAGAAGGGCAACCAAAATGGTGCAGGGACTGCATCAGAAGACATATGAGGACAGATTAATGGAGCTCAATATGTATACCCTTGAGCAAAGGAGGGAGAGAGGTGATATGATCGAGGCATTCAAACACCTTAAGGGCATAAACAAGGTGAAAGAATCTAACATGTTTAAATATAAGAAAAATAGCAGGACAAGAGGACACAGCGTGCGATTAGAGAGAGTCCAATTAAGGGGGAATGTGAGGAAATTCTTTTTCACAGAAAGGGTGGTGGATGCATGGAATGGCTTACCACAAGAAGTGGTGGCTATGAATACAGTGCAGGGCTTCAAACAGGCATGGGATAGGCATAAGGGAGCAATACAAATGACTGTGAATAGATAGGCCACTGACAGAGCAAAGGCCGATGGCACATTTATAACGTAGAAAAAGAAATGGGCAGACTGGATGGGTCTTGCAGTCCTTATCTGCCGTCAACTTCTATGTTTCTATGTTATATACCATGCATAACCACTGTGTAAATCATGCATGGGTGGAGTATATAGCATGCATAGCCACTGTGTATTGCATGCATGGGTGGAGTATATACCATGCATAACCACTGTGTAAAGCATGCATGGGTGGAGTATATACCATGCACAACCACTGTGTAAATCATGCATGGGTGGAGTATATAGCATGCATAACCACTGTATAGCATGCATGGGCAGTGTGTATAGCATGCATAGCCACTGTGTATAGCATGCATGGGTGAAATGTACAGCATGTGTAGTCACTGTGTATAGCATGCATGGGTGAAATGTACAGCATGTGTAGCCACTGTGTGTAGCATGCATGGGTGGCATTGTTGGGAGGTCTAAACCTCACTTTCAGATTCTTGACAATATTGGGAATGCAAGTAACCACAGACACGTTGCATTAGAGTAATAAACAAGTTTATTACTACAAAGGGATAAAATCACAGTTGCCCTAAGCAGTTCTTACCAATATGAACCAGGAGCCAGTGCTAAGCGTTCCCTACTCCTCGAGGTTTCTTTGTGTCTCTTGGGGTCTCTCGGGTCTCTGAGGTATAAGGCTTGTGCATTACATTATATACCTATGATAATTATTATGGTTACCAAAAGATAGAAACATTTCTAGTTACAGAGATGAGCCCTATTGGCTAAATTAGAGGTGGCTCCATGGTCCAAGATAACATTATACAATTCTGTAAAGTCATCAGTTTGAGAACAAAAGAGTTCTTATACAGAGTCTTACATAACTCAGTGTAGTGGTACAAATCACCAAAAGGTGGCAATGCCATCTTACATATTATAATTACTCCAAGGACACAGGTGTTTTGGCACCTTACAAGTAAGAAATACACAGAAAATACATGGCAGAATATATGTATTAGCAACAAGTGTATTACAACTATATGCATTCATATCTTGACATCTACTCTTTGCGGTAGATGCCCTTAGCCCTAAATGTTAGTATAACATATGCTTAAATGCTAGCTGTCTACGGTGTACCTCTGAGGGTACCAGTTAAGGTGCAGGGACCTTGTGTAACATTCCCCCCTTGTTGCCTCCAAGGGCAACACAGGCAGATGTCTAGGGAAAGGACAGGAGCAGTGGTGGTTTACAAACCCGACACGTGAGCTTTGTAAAGGAACTCAAGCTGCTCACGGTGTTGCACAGTGTGTACCGTGAGGCAGCAGAGCATAATAATCAAAATAAAGATTAAAATGTTTGTATAATAAAACCTTTAAAAGTAACCTCGAACCAGGTGTTAGTCAATGCGTTATTCATATCTCCATCATTAAACAGGGCGAGAACAGCTTCATTGGCTTTGGTCATATTATTGCTGATGTGGATGAGGTGTGTGTCTTTCCTTTCTAAAAGTGATTTCAATGTAAGTGTGAGTGCGTCTATGTGTACATTAAAGTATGGCAAATATTCTGACAGTGTGAGTAGATAATCGAGGTTACCATCAATAATGTCCGCATCCATAAGGGGGACGGGGGTTATAACAGTATGTCCAATAACAGTCTTCTGGTGGGGAATAAAACAAAAATTGGGGTAATCAGTAGCACATGTAACAGATCCGTATGTGTAAGATTTGTAATTCGTGACCACGCAATACTTGCCATCGGAATTATACTGTGAGCGCACAGTAGGCAGTCTCCACTTTTGCAACTGGACAGGGCAGGTGTAGGTCGTCTTCGAAATCCGTGTTGACAGGTGATAAACCTCCTACGATAGGATTGGTAGAGCTTATCCGAGCCAGAGTCGAGTCAAAGGAGTTGGTGCCATTCGTGTGATGTCATCATCCATAGTGAAAGTCCAATCAATGCTGTCTAGAGACAACCACAAACAGGTTGAATAACATCAAATACATCACATTGGCACAAGTAAATATGTTGCTTTTTCGCACAGCAGTCCATGTGCGGAGCCACCCAGGCATCCAGGAAAGAATGATAAACCATGAGAGGTGGTAGATCCAGGCGTTCTCTGTAGATGTCTTCATCCAAATGCCCAATGGAGTGTACCAGTGCAAGCTTGTCGAATAAAGCTGTAGTGGGATCAAAGCGTGGTAAGGAGACAGTGAAAGAAACAAACATGATATCTGTTAATGTCGTGATCGCTGCAGCAACAGACGCTCCAGCTCCCTTCAGGAGCCCACGGGCCAGCATTGCCAGCAGCTGACAGGCCCTGAGGTAAAGGCTTACCTCTGCTTCTTGCTCCAGAAGACTGCTGTGGGGTGCTACCTGAGTGCAGCCTTAAGACTCTTAATATATGTCCCCACAGGTGTACTGATTGTTTTTCACTGTCTATGCTTTTACCTGCCTGTGCCAGCGTTCCATGTATTTCAACTAGGGACTTTAATTGCTAAATTCTGCTTTCCTAGTATTGTACACTACTGTTGGGGCTGTTAATCTGCAACTTTTACTGTTATATGGAACAGTCTTAATACCTTACCTGTTCTCTCCTGTGTGGCCATGTTGGTAGCTTCTGCGCATGCGCAGTGTGGGGCCTAATCAGGATATAGCCCACGCATGCACAGTTTGGTGTCTGCTTTTGAATTACCCTTCCCGCTGCATACTAATCGGCTCCCTTTGTTTGTGCTCCTTATAGGCCTGAGCCCCTCCCCAAGCACTCTGCCGATCGCGGCAGCAGTGGACGCTCCAGCTCCCTTTAGGAGCCCATGGACCAGCATTGCCAGCAGCCGACAGGCCCTGAGGTAAAGGCTACTCTCTGCTTGCTCCAGAAGACTGCTGTGGGGTGCTCCAGATGGCGCTGCATCGCCTGCCCTGCCCACCCCAGCCATCCACCCACCGGCGGCCCTCAATTTATTGGCCCACCCCATTACATCACTTCCTGTTTGTCAAATACTAAGTTCTCACTTTCCCATTTGCAGGTTATACCCGCTTGCCACTAGAGGTCACTGTGCTCTCTGCTGTTAGCATCTTGCTAGCTAACCCTACGCTATCCCTGCGTCTTCTCTACCCTCTTATCCCACTTCTCTCCTCTCCCTTCCAACCACCCCTTACCACCTCCTCTCCTGTCACTAGGCCCCCCCCATACTTCACTCACTGTTCTTCCCCTCTCCCAGTATTCTCTGGCCCCTGAGACCACCTACCCCACACCAGCCTTCAGCCATTCTCAGCCACTAGGAGTCACCATTTAGCACCCCAGTTGTGGGCCTTCACAGTACTGGTGGGCTGCTCCTGGACTGTGGACAACGACTCTACCCTGGTCATTTCCCTATTATCCCTGGTGAGTCTTGAACCTGGCACCTTGCACACCAGAGGCGGGGACTCTACCACTGTACCAGAGTGGCACTAACACTGGTGACAGACTGCTTACCCTCTTCTCTCATTTCTTATTATCTGCCTACAAGCCTTCACTGATAATGCCTGCTTACCTCCGACTTCTTCCTCTCTCTCCTCCTCTGCCCTCTCATCTGACCCTGGTGTCCCTACAACCCCGCAGTTTCACTACTCTAGTGCTCCCACTTGCCCTCTTACTCTCCCCTCCTTCTGGTCTCTGCACCTCCACCACCTTCCTCCTTCACTCTCCCAATGTGCCTAGCCCACCTCACCCACCACCTAGACACTACCTTGCTTCTCCCTTTGTTCCCACCAGCGACTTATCATTTCTAGCCTTTTCCAGCTTGTGCCCCTCACCTACCCCTTGTGTCCTGAAACTCCCCTACTCCTCCTATTTTTCCTGGCGTAAACTCTCCTTCCACCACCCCCTGTCCAGGCTGTTCTCATCCTTCTGCTCCTGACTGGAAATATACATCCTAATCCAGGCCCAGCATACAAAAGCTCATCAATGGAATCCCCTGGACTTCATATTGTTTCTATGAACATCTGTAGCCTCCTTAAAAATTTCGACTCACTCCAATGTTGGATTGCAGTCCATAAACCTGACATTATCTCAATAGTGGAAACCTGGCTGTCAGACTCAACCCCCGACTCCCTGGTCTCACTCCCGGGCTACTCCCTTTATCGGGAGGACCGTGTTGGTAGGCGGGGTGGGGGCTGTGCCATTTATATCAAAGACCCACTCATAGGACTAGCCCTCCCAGCCCCTGTCCTTGACTTCAGGGCTCAGGCCCTAACCCTAAAATTGTCCCCTGATCCTCTAGGGTCCCATCTACCTGACTACAGCTTACATACCTCCAAAAAATCAAGCGCAAGCACTAGGTCCACTAATTGATTATCTTACCTCCCTACCCCACTCCTCAGACCAAATCCTTCTCGGGGATCTAAACGTCAACTGGCTCAGCCCCTCATCCTCCACCTCCCATGACACCTTTGCAGCTATTGACCTAACACAACTGGTTACCCAACCTACTAGAGTGAATCCTAGAATGGGCACTAGCACACTTCTTGATGTGGTCCTCACAAACCGTCCTAACCACATATGCAATATCCAAATCCTTCCTGACGGTCTTAGTGACCACTCCCCTGTTCTTTTCTGTTGGTCAACCTCCTCGCCCAAATCCACAGCACAATCCACCCTTTGGCGGTGGCTAAGACCAGGCAGGCTGAAAGGCCTTAAGCAACTCCTTGCCCATATTGACTGGTCTCCCATACAATACACCCATGATATGGACATGGCTTTAACCTTTTTTACCCATATTTTTAACAATGCCTGTGGCATTTTTGCACCACTAACTGCACGCCGGTCCAAAGTAAGGCATGCCCCCTGAGTTACACCTCCCGTGTGCCAACTTCTTAAGAACAGGGATAACCTATGGCACATTGCCATCGAAACTGTCCGCCCTGCTGACAGGCAGGCCTATGCTGCTGCCTGGAACAAATGTACCTGGGCATCCGCAAGGCAAAGGCTGATCACCAAGCTCTCACTCACCTCTTCATGGGGAATGCCAGGACCTTCTGGGACATCATCAACAACGAATGGGGCACACGTCCCCACCCTTCCTTATCAACATCGATGGCTCTATCTCCACAGACCCAGTCCACATTGCCAGCCACTCAACAAATCCTTCACCGACCTTAGCCCTGTGCTCCCAAACAACTTCTTTGCCCCTCCGGTCTGTCCCTATTCTCATATGCCCTGGTTCACTCTACACCATGTTACTGCCCGGAAGTCAGACCTGACCTGCTCAAGGCCTTAAAGAGCAATACTATTGGCAGTGACCTCGATCCCAGTCTCCTCCGTCAGGTTCTGGATCTAGTTACCTCACCAATCACCAGCCTCTTTAACAAATCACTCTGCCTAGGACATTCCCTCTGCTTGGAAAATTGCTACAGTCACCTCAATGCACAAGGGTGGATAGGACTCTCCTAGTAATCATCGGCTTATCTCTATCCTCTCCTCTCCTCTCTCAAAGGCCTTAGAAAGATTGTGTCCTCCCAAATCTCTGAATATTTAGACAAATAGCAAGCACTCTGTCCTGAACAACAAGGGTTCAGAGCCGCCACAACACCAACACTGCCCTCCTGAGTTCTCTAACTTTCTTCACTCCTCTGGACTCTGGCTCTCTAGCGGGTGCAGTGTTCATAGTCTTATCAAAAGCCTTCGATACTGCCTCCCACTCCCCTCCTGCTGGATGCCCTTAGCCACTTAGGCTTGGCCGCTGCCTGTCTCCTGGTGCTCCAGCTACTTGACTGCCCGCTCACAATGTGTAAAATTAATGGGACACTCTCCAGCACCTGTCCTATCCGCTCTGAAGTCCCACAGGGTCCATTCTTGGGCCCTGCTCTTTTCTCTTTTCTCAACTCCCTGCCAGGTGATTGTACTGGTAAAATCTTACTTTATGCAGATGATGCTGTACCTTTTGCCTCAGACCGTAATCCATCTCCTCCAGGACTCTTTGCAAGTATCCTACAATAGCCCAGAAGCCTGGTTCAATAAGCATAGACTGTAATTAATCTTAAAAAACAAAACCTTGCTCTTTGCCCACCCCCAAAATAAAGCTAGAAATTATCCACTCCAAGTCCATGCCAGCTCTAAACTCCCAATTGAGCAAGTTCACTCATATAAATACCTAAGGATAACCTTCGACCCTGCTCTCTCACTTCATGCCCACATCTCTGCCCTTACCTCAGCCTCTAACACTCAGCTGGGTATCCTTTACCGTCATAAAAACTGTCTCCCCTCTGACGCCCTCCGACTCGCAGTCACATCCTCTGTACTATCCCTAGTAGACTATGGCTTACCAGTGTATAGGGCTGCTGACAGACCTCCCTACACAAGATCCACTCCTCACCTTAAACAAGGCATGTAGGCTAACAACTGGGGCACCTAGACTAACCCATACCTACCATCTATACACCCTAGCTAATCTACTAAACCTAGATGAACGTCTCAAATACCAAACCTGCCTCCCAACTAAAATGTTGCTCCTGGTCTATCCCCACCAGGTCTGACTGCCTCTATCCACCTAGCAAACCCTCCAGTGCACCCAGATCTCCTGCAAAACTGCACTGGTAGTACCGAGGGCTTGAACCTCGCAAGGTCAAAGGCATACCCCACAGAGCCCCTTCTTGTATAACACTCCCCCACCAGTATCACTGATGCTCCATGATCTCTCACTTCAAAACCACCCTTAGAAACACCTACTCACTCACATGCAAAGCGCTGCCTCAAATCTTTTCCAGATCTTGTCGGATAAAAGCTCCCTGAGTGGCTCACAGACCTACTGCCTATCCCCACCTATCTTGCTACTGTCTTCCCACATGCCTCTCAATGATTTCTTCCGCCTAGCTCTGCCTCTGTTAGCTTACTGTACTACTCGTCATGTATCAACTTGTTTACTGTCAATCCTGTAATGCTTATCTGTAATGGTAAGGAATACCTTGGACTGACTTATGCTTTGCCAACTCTTTTTGTCTCATAACTGTACTCTGTTTTTTGTATGAATGTTGTTTGCATTGTTTTGTCCTCTCTGTGACGAGGTACCTTTGTAAATGAGCCTCTGGCTCAAAGGTTGTTAAACTGATGTTCCAATAAATAAATAAATAAATAATGGAACACTTCTTAGCAGCAAAACAAGGACCAGTATTAGAGTGTCTGGTCACAAACCCCAAATTCCTAGCTGTGGAAAGAGGAATGGTTAAAGTCTGTTGCATACACATGGAAACACAGCTAGTGGTTTTACATCTTGGGCAATACCATTTGGAGATGTGTCTATCATGTATAATGTCAGGTATTCTTCCAGATTCTAGATCATGGAAGAGGTTATTGATGGTAGTGATGATGTAGGAGCCATAAGCAGAGCAGAGTATCTCTCTAGCAATGTACTGTTTATCTGCTTCTCTATTGTTCTGTTGTATGAGTGCGTTGATCTTATCTTTAGAATCGGTGAATGTCTTGGCAATGTCGTGCATGTTGTATACAGTGTATCGTTCTTCCTAATTCCATCCACACCATGCAATAATGGGGTAGTATATTGTTGACCAAACCAGTGGAGAATTTGGCAGAATGACTTTTGATAGCAGCAATATCTGCTTTGTTCCAGATAGACATAGCCATACCAAAAAGGCCTGTGACAGTGCATGTTGCACCTGTGACATAAGAACTGTCAACTTCACGTCTGTTACATTTATGAGCTAGATTATCAGGAGAGGGCTTCCTCCTGAAGTTGCCTCCATGTTCAGTAGAGTGGACCCTGGCAATAGGGTCTTGTGTACGAATCTGAAATGCAGCTAAACTATCAAGCAGTAATGTACTATAAAATGCTGACATATTAGTATTGTGACACATACCAAACTCTTTCATATTCCAGTAAGTAAGATTAAATAAAATAGGTATATGCATAAACTGTAAGTTATTAATCAAAGAACCTGGGAGGGCAGTGGCTGTTAGACCACTATGGGGACCGGGGGTATGCTTTGGACATTCCAAAAACTGCTTGTCAGTGGGTGGTAACACAGAGGTACATGGCTGCAGGAGCCATATGGTGTATAACACAGAATTTCTGAGCAGAATCTTTGGACAAGGAATTACAGTATGAAGGAACAATTAAGCAGTTATGTTGTACAAAACCAGAATGTCTTAATGCAGTTTGTAACAAGGACAGCGAACCATTCGGGGATAATTTAGCATTGGGCCAACCTTGGAAAGTTTCTTTGGAGAGTTTGGCCACAGGGAGTATTTGTCCTTGTGATGTGGTTTGCCACTCAATTTGAAAGGTAGATTTATCAGGAGCAACAACTGAGGCAGTGAGGTAAGCATCGGAACCTTCCTGGACAGTGATCATACTATCTGGTATATTGATGTATACTCCCTCTGGAGGAGGTGCTGGAGGATCGAGGTGTTGTAGGAGGTCCGGTACCATGCCTTGGATGCAGGGGATAACTCCTGAAAGGAGGAGATAATGGAACAAGATAGCCATCTTGTCAGTGTATCTGGAAAGAAAGATCAAAGATTAGTATGTTAGTACTATTCCGCCCAATGGGGTAAGGAAAAGTAATTTAAACCCTTTATACAGTTTGAGTGGTTTGCATATAACCATTTGTCAGTCAGCTTGTTGTTGTGGAGAGTCTAACTGATAGACTGCCGGACTGAGCTTGTTGACAATGGGGTATGGGCCTTCCCATTTATTGGAGAAGGCGTGGTTGGGATGTGCAAATCGAAGTACCATTACCTGATCTCCAACTTGCCAATCCACTTCTTATGTGTGTTTGTTGAACTGTATTTTGGATTGTTGCTGGGCCTTGCCCATGCAGTTGGCAGCATACAAGTGTGTGCGTGTATATGATGTCTTTCCTAAGTTTTTCCACATATTGGTCCACAGACACACGGTCTGCAGTGGGTGTGTGCAGGTCAAACAACAGGTGTTCAGGTAATCTCATCTGTCTACCAGTCATCACCTCAAAGGGTGTGAGCTGGGTGGTGGCTGAGGGTGTCCCCCTAATTGCCATAAGGAGTAACGGCAATAGGGAATCCCAGGTTTTGGGATTGTCCTCAATGAATTTGGAAAGCATTTGCTTAATCCATCTGTTGGATCTCTCTACTTGACCTGAGGATTGAGGGTGGTAAGGTATGTGGAACTTCTGTTAAACTCCAAGGAGTTCAAGGGATTCTTTCATCAACTCACCTATAAAACTGGTTCCTTTGTCAGAGACTACCTTGAGAGGTAGACCCCGTCTGGAGAAAGTCTGTTCCACCAGGATTTTGGCAGTAGTTTTTGCTGTACATGTCTTAGTGGGGAAATCTTCTACCCACTTAGAGAAGAGGTCAGTTACCACAAGAGCGTACTTATTATTTCTGCTGGTATTGGTCAGAGGGCCAATGAAATCAATTTGAATGGCATGCAAAGGGCCAGAATGTCATTGTGGTAATAGTTTGGCATTTTGTTTGCTAGGGATGGGGTTGTTTTGTGCACAAACGAGACAGTTGTCTATGTATTGTTTAACATCTTTGGTGATACCAGGCCACCAGGCAGTGGTCTTGAGTCGTTGGAGGGTATTTTCTGCTCCCTGGTGTCCACCAATAGGAGTATTGTGCACTTAGTGCAAGAATTCAGATCTTAAATGTCTGGGGACCACCCACAACTTAGTGGTGGAGTCATCTGGTTAGAACCAGATGAGCTTGTCATCTGGTGACAAGCGCAACTTAGCTTCATGTCTCCAATAGGGGTTGTATGTGGGAAGTTTCTCTTCAGTACCTTTGTCAAGGAATCTGAACACCTCTTTGAGTTCAGTGTCAAGCTGCTGGGCTGCAGAGAGGTCTAAGGGGAAAAGGTTCAGGTTTCTTCCTGAGTGCTGCAATGAGTACAGCTGCATTAGCTTCTGGATGGTCCATCATCCAGATGTCCCCCCTTGGGCCCCTTCCTTGGCAAGGGAGTCTGCTGTGTCATTGAAGGCATTATAGGGGTCATGGAGAGAGTGGGCTTTAACTTTGTGTACATAGAGTTTGTGTGCAAATTTTTGTGCCAGTGAATGTATGTATATTACTAATTCCTTGTACTTCACTGGGCTGCCATCAGAGGAAAGGAAGGAGTTCTTCTGCCAGAAGGGAAGAAATTCTGTAAGAGAACAACAAACCCAGTTAGAGTCTGTAAAGATGATGGTATCCTCGGTTCCATGCTGGATGAACTCGAGGGCACAGGCCACCGCTGCCATCTCTGCATATTGTGATGATGCTACACTACAGCGCTTAGATATTTTGACAGTGTTCCCATAAGGGTAGATTACTGGAATGCCCATCCCTGCAATTTGTTCTCCCTGATAGTAGGATGCTGAACCATCAGTAAAGACACGGCACAAAGAAGTGTTATCAAGTATTTGTGGTGTGGCAGGGAGGAATGGACCTGGATCTGGAAGATCAGGTGACTGTAGTGTACAGTCATGGGGTTCTCCCTGGAAAAGGAGGCCATGAGCTAACATAGATGGAACTTTAGTCGGTTGTATCTGTATGTCTCTGTCCTGGAGAAGAAGTGACCAGTGTGTTATCCTGGTGTTAGATACTGACCCATCCTTCACTCTATCTGAGAGCAGAAAGGTGGTTGGGGTGTGGTTGGTGTTAATGATCAGTGGTGAGTACCCAGTGATATACAGGAAGTGCTTGACAGCCCAGTAGGTAGCCAGAAGGTTCCTTTCACAAATGCCATACTTCAGTTCCACTGGGGTCAAGAGCTGTGAGGCATATGCAGTGGGTCTCAAGGTGCCGTGCACCTTCTGAGCCAACACTGCTGACATAGCAATGTCAGAGGTGGCACATTCCAGATGAAATGGTAGTGCTGGATTGGGGTCAACCAGAGCTTGGGTGAGACCAAGGCCTGCTTCAGTACGCCACAGCCTGGTGTGTATGGGGCCCCAAGTCCATGGTATGTCCTTTTTTGAGTAATTCATACAGAAGAGCAGCTTTCTGAGCAAAATCACAGATAAAGTCTCTTGAATAGTTCACCATACCTAGAAACCTTTGAAGAGTTGCCACACTGGTAGGTAATGGCAAGTCTTGCAATCCTGTACCTTCTTCCAGGTAGGGCTTCGACCTTGGTCAATTATTTTAGACCCAGAAAGAGTACTTCTTTCTGACACAACTGTGCTTTTGCTGGATTATTTTAGGCCTGCACTCTGAATGAGAGTCAGTAGTTCATCCAAGAGATCCAAATGTTGTTCCTGTGTGGCTGTTTCCAGCAACAGGTCATCCACATATTGTAAGAGACATTGGGGAGTAGAGAACTCTCAAGGGCATCCATCATGTGGAGATGGAACAGGATGGACTGTTATGGAATCCTTGTGGCAAGCAGGTCCACGGTACCGCCTTCCTTCAAAGGTGAAGGCAAACTTATATCGACTCTTAAGGGCCAATGGCAGTGACCAAAACCATTGGAGATGTCCAGGGCACTGAACCACTTCAAATCAGGGGTCAGGATTGTAGCACACATCTGGTGCTGATGCTACAGTTGGAGAACAACTGGGGGTGACCTGATTTAGTTTCCTGTAGTCAATAGTAAGTCTCCAGGCACCTGTGGGTTTCTTCACAGGCCATACTGGGGAGTTGGCAGTGGAAACACAAGTTCTGATTACTCCTTGCTTGAGGAGTGACTTGATCGTTTCTCTGAGGGAAGGCAAGGCCTCAGTTGGGAAAGGATATTGCCTTTGCCTCTCATGTGCTGGGCCTGGCACTTCAATGACGGTGTGCATTCTACCACAGTCATGCTTGTTAACTACAAACGCTCCAAATGTCATCGCAAAATGGTAGGAGCTTCAGGAAAAGTTCATGATTCTTGAACAAATCTATGATATCATACTGTTTGTCACTGGCAGATATCGTTGCCTAACGTGCAAATCAGGAATCAAAATGGTATGATATTGACCCTGAATCTGTATCAGTAGCATGTTGGCTGGAGTCCACCACACAGCTTTGCAGTGCAAGGAAATCGATCCCTATAATACTAGGATGATCATGCAATACCATTAGTTGGAAAGTGTGTGAGGCCTTTAGATGGCCTAGCTCTACCGGTAGGGGTAGAGAACGATATGCAGGTAGCCTAGTACCGTCAACTCCTGACATGTTGGTCCTCCGTCCGGTGGACCAAGGGGATGTGTCTGGGTGTTCATCATGTAGCACAGATACAGCTGCACCTGTATCTAACAAAACTACTAGTAGGCGGCCCCTGACCTCGGCCTCGGTGCAGGGCCTTCCGTTTGTATCCAAGACTAGCTTGTTTACAATCCGGACTGGGGCCTGTAATTGTCAATCCATACTGCCAGAAGCATGCAGAGGTTGGGCCTGGCTCACGTGAATCACTTCACCATGTTGCACTGATGCTATATAGGGAGGAGCTTCGGGTTCAGACCTAAATGGATCTGAGGGCCTGTGCGCCAGTGTCCCCATGGCGGTTGGGGGCCTGGGTCACCAGTTGTACTGCCGCAGGGTCTGTGCGAGAACAGCATCCGCCACAGGCGTACTTGTCCCAGGAGCTCTCAAAACTTCCAATTCTCTTCAGCTATCTCCCTATGAAGGACCCATTCTCTGTTGTTGTGGTTTACCTCTACCCTTGTGCTTCTGTTCTTGTGCCAATTCTGGTTCCACCCACTGTTGTTGTTGTGTTGTTGTTGATGGGCCTGTTGGGATGTTGATTATCAGCTGGAGGGGCTTGCTGATGTTGAGCCTGTTGGCGTTGGGCCTGCCCTTCCACTGTGTAGTGCATCGTGGCCTCCGGAGTGGACTCCATGGCAGCTACCTTTTTGGAACTGGAGCCCAGATCATGGATATAGAGTTGATACGCGTTTTTTTTCGGTTTTCTGAAGAATGTCGGCAAACCTATCTATATTGGGGTAGGTGGTTGGTTCTACCTTTTCTCTCACTGCTGGAATCATGTTCCTAAGGAACAGGGTCTTATATTCAATAAGGTCTACATCCGCAGCTTCTTGTGCCAGGTGCTTTCCTGATCGGTAGGCCATCCAGAGTCTCTGGTGATAAGTCGGTCGACTTTCTTTTGCATTCTGCTTCACAGGGATATGCAAGCATCACTCCTACCACATGCCTGGGCTGTGAGCAGAAATGAGCTCAGCTGCAACCTCGTCAAGGTAGCATTCCCACCTTGGCGAACAGCATCGGGAGTTTGGCCCACAAGCCAGGATCGATGGTCTGGCGTAGTATTTGGACCTGATATTCTGCAGCGAGGCTAAGCATCTCACATTTAGAACGCAGCTTCTCAAGTGACAGCTGAGGTTGTCAGATGGATTCATCCGACTGATGCTGTCAGCAATTTGCTGAACAGAGTAGGCCATTTGTAGGGGATTAGTGGGTCGATCAGGCAAAGGTAGATTGTCTCGAGCACCGTCCAGGGCAGCCCGAGCTGCAGCTTCAGCTGCAGTATGGACAATCCTTCTGAGTGCCAGCCTCTTGCGAAACTGCCTAATCTGGGTTTTAATGGCCCGTTCGCCTCTCAGGAAGAGGTACATTGCCTATTGCAGTTTCAATCATGGTTTCTATCTCCTGCCTGTCTTCCACATTAATAACGGCTGCCGGAGGTACCGTCGGGACCAGGCTTGGGCCTGCTCCCCCCCATCATAGGGGCCGCCATGTTGGCATCTCCCATGATGAGCGTCATGACGTCGCCGACGTGTGACATGGGGAGTTGTGGGCGGGGACCCGCCATGCTGTGGATAGCTGGGTGTGGTCTCTGGGCCATAATAGGGGCGTGACTGGGCACTGAATTGTGAAATGTCATCATCAGATAGCTCCCCTTCTGATGACGAATAAAAGGCAGGGGCTACACCTCCCATTGCCTTAACATGTCCAGCCAGAACCTCTCGCTGATGGCGCAGTGTTGCCATCTTAGTTCTACATTCATCGTGACTCACACTTGCAACATCCATATCAACCTCATCTTGCTTTTGCAACACTCTGTACGCGGCGCTCAATTCGCGATTGTCCCTGTAAGCCACTTCTAAATCATTACGTACCTGGTTTATCTCGTCCTGCAGCTCACCCATTTTGTCACTCAACTGAGCATTCGAGGCACTCAGCAAATCATTCATTTACAGTGCCTGACTCTTATCCTGTCTCAAACTTTCACACTCCTGCTTCAACATACATATTTCTTGTTCTCTAGCTTGAGCTGAATGATGCAATAGTGAATCCTTTTCATTTCACAGAGTTTGGAGTTCAGACTCCAAATTCTGCTGCGAATCTAATACTTTCTGTTTCCTGCAAACCCATCTGTTGCTTAAGAGATGAAATCTGCAGATCAAGGGTTGAAACCTCGCTCGAGGCTTCAAAGCAGCGTGAGAGCCGCGACCATCAACCCTTTAGCTTGACACTTATTGGTTGATTGTCTTGTCTCTGCATACTGGGTTGAAATCCCCAGTATCGGGTTTTCAGATTGACTTGCGTCCCGGACGAGTCAGCCCATCCTCCATGGGAGGCAAGGAAGTTCGAGACATCGAGTCTCAGTTCTGCGCAGATATCTGATACTGTGGCCATTGTGTGGGAGGGAACAAAAATTCAAACTGTGAAAAAGACAGCATGCTGCGTATCGATCCACAGCACAAGTACTTTATACACAGCTGGGCTACTGTATTAGTTGTAGACTTGCAATTCAAAACTGCTATGGAGTGGGTCAAGATGGCATCGACCACACCCGAAAAGTCAGCCAGACTTTGCAAGTTACTACAAACTGGTTTGAAAACGGGAGAGGTGATATGGGAATGTACACCTACTGTCCCCGTGGGAAAGGAAAAGTTTCAGCAACAAGTGAAAACTTACAAACACCAAATATCGCCTGCACACGGTCACCAATTTGTTGGGAGGTCTAAACCTCACTTTCAGATTCTTGACGATATTGGGAATGCAAGTAATCACAGACACGTTGCATTAGAGTAATAAACAAGTTTATTACTACAAACGGGATAAAATCACAGTTGCCCTAAGCAGTTCTTACCAATACGAACCGGGAGCCAGTGCTAAGCGTTCCCTACTCCTCGAGGTTTCTCTGTGTCTCTTGGGGTCTCTCAGGTCTCCGAGGTATAAAACTTGTGCATTACATTATACCTATGATAATTACTATGATTACCAAAAGATAGAAACATTTCTAGTTACAGAGATGAGCCCTATTGGCTAAATCAGAGGTGGCTCCACGGTCCAAGATAACATCATACAATTCTGTAATGTCATCAGTTTGAGAACAAAAGAGTTCTTATACAGAGTCTTACATAACTCAGTGTAGTGGTACAAATCACCAAAAGGTGGCAATGCCGTCTTACATATCATAATTACTCCAAGGACACAGGTGTCCTGGCATCTTACAAGTAAGAAATACACAGAAAATACATGGCAGAATATATGTATTAGCAAGCAAAGTGTATCACAACATTATGCATTCATATCCTGACATCTACTCTTGTATGGCAGATGTCCTTAGCCCTAAATGTTAGTATACCTTATACTTAAATGCTAGCTGTCTACGATGTACCTCTGAGGGTACCAATTACGGTGCAGGGACCTCATGTAACAGTGTGTATAGCATGCACAGCCACTGTGTATAGCGTGCATGGGTGGAATGTACAGCAGGCATAGCCTCGGTGTGTAGCATACATGGGCGGAGTGTATAGCATGCGTAGCCACTGTGTATAGCATGCATGGGTTGAATGTATAGCATGCATAGCCACTGAGTATAGCATACATGAGTGGAATGTACAGCATGCATAGCCACTGTGCATAGCATGCATGGGCAAAGTGTATAGCATGCATAGCCACTGTGTACAGCATGCATGGGTGGAGTATATAGCATGCATAGCCACTGTGTATAGCATGCATGGGTGGAGTGTATAGCATGCATAGCCACTGTGTATAGCATGCATGGGTGGAATGTACAGCATGCATAGCCACTGTGTATAGCATGCATGGGTGGAATGTATAGCATGCATAGCCACTGTGTATAGCATGCATGGGTGGAATGTATAGCATGCATAGCCACTGTGTATAGCATGCATGGGTGGAGTGTATAGCATGCATAGCCACTGTGTATAGCATGCATGGGTGGAATGTATAGCATGCATAGCCACTGTGTATAGCATGCATGGGTGGAGTGTATAGCATGCATAGCCACTGTGTATAGCATGCATGGGTTGAATGTATAGCATGCATAGCCACTGTGTATAGCATACATGGGTGGAATGTATAGCATGCATAGCCACTGTGTATAGCATGCATGGGTGGAATGTATAGCATGCATAGCCACTGTGTATAGCATACATGGGTGGAGTGTATAGCATGCATAGCCACTGTGTATAGCATGCATAGCAACTGTGTACAGCATGCATAGCCACTGTGTATAGCATGCATAGCCACTGTGTATAGCATGCATGGGTGGAATGTATAGCATGCATAGCCACTGTGTATAGCATGCATGGGTGGAATGTATAGCATGCATAGCCACTGTGTATAGCATACATGGGTGCAGTGTATAGCATGCATTGCCACTGTGTATAGCATGCATGGGTGGAATGTACAGCATGCATAGCCACTGTGTATAGCATGCATAGCCACTGTGTACAGCATGCATAGCCACTGTGTATAGCATGCATGGGTGGAATGTATAGCATGCATAGCCACTGTGTATAGCATACATGGGTGGAGTGTATAGCATGCATTGCCACTGTGTATAGCATGCATGGATGGAATGTACAGCATGCATAGCAACTGTTATAGCATGCATAGCCACTGTGTACAGCATGCATAGCCACTGTGTATAGCATGCATGGTGGAATGTATAGCATGCATAGCCACTGTGTATAGCATGCATGGGTGGAATGTATAGCATGCATAGCCACTGTGTATAGCATACATGGGTGGAGTGTATAGCATGCATTCACTGTGTATAGCATGCATGGGTGGAATGTACAGCATGCATAGCCACTGTGTATAGCATGCATAGCACAATGCGTACAGCATGCATAGCCGCTGTGTATAGCATGCATAGCCACTGTGTATAGCATGCATGGGTGGAATGTATAGCATGCATAGCCACTGTATATAGCATGCATGGGTGGAATGTATAGCATGCATAGCCACTGTGTATAGCATACATGGGTGGAGTGTATAGCATGCATTGCCACTGTGTATAGCATGCATGGGTGGAATGTACAGCATGCATAGCCACTGTGTATAGCATGCCAGCCACTGTGTACAGCATGCATAGCCACTGTGTGTAGCATGCATTGCCACTGTGTATAGCATGCATGGGTGGAATGTATAGCATGCATAGCCACTATGTATAGCATGCATGGGTGGAATGTATAGCATGCATAGCCACTGTGCATAGCATGCATGGGTGGAATGTATAGCATGCATAGCCACTGTGTATAGCATACATGGGTGGAGTGTATAGCATGCATTGCCACTGTGTATAGCATGCATGGGTGGAATGTATAGCATGCATAGCCACTGTGTATAGCATACATGGGTGGTGTGTATAGCATGCATAGCATACATGGGTGGAGTGTATAGCATGCATTGCCACTGTGTATAGCATGCATGGGTGGAATGTATAGCATGTATATCCACTGTGTATAGCATGCATGGGTGGAATGTATAGCATGCATAGCCACTGTGTATAGCATACATGGGTGGAGTGTATAGCATGCATTTCCACTGTGTACAGCATGCATAGCCACTGTGTATAGCATGCATGGGTGGAATGTATAGCATGCATAGCCACTGTGTATAGCATGCATGGGTGGAATGTATAGCATGCATAGCCACTGTGTATAGCATACATGGGTGGAGTGTATAGCATGCATTGCCACTGTATAGCATGCATGGGTGGAATGTACAGCATACATAGCCACTGTGTATAGCATGCATAGCCACTGTGTACAGCATGCATAGCCACTGTGTATAGCATGCATAGCCACTGTGTATTGCATGCATGGGTGGAATGTATAGCATGCATAGCCACTGTATATAGCATGCATGGGTGGAATGTATAGCATGCATAGCCACTGTGTATAGCATACATGGGTGGAGTGTATAGCATGCATTGCCACTGTGTATAGCATGCATGGGTGGAATGTACAGCATGCATAGCCACTGTGTATAGCATGCATAGCCACTGTGTGTACAGCATGCATAGCCACTGTGTATAGCATGCATGGGTGGAATGTATAGCATGCATAGCCACTGTGTATAGCATGCATGGGTGGAATGTATAGCATGCATAGCCACTGTGTATAGCATGCATAGCAACTGTGTACAGCATGCATAGCCACTGTGTATAGCATGCATAGCCACTGTGTATAGCATGCATGGGTGGAATGTATAGCATGCATAGCCACTGTGTATAGCATGCATGGGTGGAATGTATAGCATGCATAGCCACTGTGTATAGCATACATGGGTGGAGTGTATAGCATGCTTTGCCACTGTGTATAGCATGCATGGGTGGAATGTATAGCATGCATAGCCACTGTGTATAGCATACATGGGTGGAATGTATAGCATGCATAGCCACGTGTATAGCATGCATAGCATGTGTACAGCATGCATGACTGTGTGTATAGCATGCATTGCCACTGTGTATAGCATGCATGGGTGGAATGTATAGCATGCATAGCCACTGTGTATAGCATACATGGGTGGAGTGTATAGCATGCATTGCCACTGTGTATAGCATGCATGGGTGGAATGTATAGCATGTATATCCACTGTGTATAGCATGCATGGGTGGAATGTATAGCATGCATAGCCACTGTGTATAGCATACATGGGTGGAGTGTATAGCATGCATTGCCACTGTGTATAGCATGCATGGGTGGAATGTATAGCATGCATAGCCACTGTGTATAGCATGCATAGCAACTGTGTACAGCATGCATAGCCACTGTGTATAGCATGCATGGGTGGAATGTATAGCATGCATAGCCACTGTGTATAGCATGCATGGGTGGAATGTATAGCATGCATAGCCACTGTGTATAGCATACATGGGTGGAGTGTATAGCATGCATTGCCACTGTGTATAGCATGCATGGGTGGAATGTACAGCATGCATAGCCACTGTGTATAGCATGCATAGCCACAGTGTACAGCATGCATAGCCGCTGTGTATAGCATGCATAGCCACTGTGTATTGCATGCATGGGTGGAATGTATAGCATGCATAGCCACTGTATATAGCATGCATGGGTGGAATGTATAGCATGCATAGCCACTGTGTATAGCATGCATGGGTGGAATGTATAGCATGCATAGCCACTGTGTAAAGCATGCATGGGTGGAGTGTATAGCATGCATAGCCACTGTGTATAGCATGCATGGGTGGAATGTATAGCATGCATAGCCACTGTGTATAGCATGCATGGGTGGAATGTACAGCATGCATAGCCACTGTGTATAGCATGCATTGCCACTGTGTATAGCATGCATGGGTGGAATGTATAGCATGCATAGCCACTATGTATAGCATGCATGGGTGGAATGTATAGGATGCATAGCCACTGTGTATAGCATGCATGGGTGGAATGTATAGCATGCATAGCCACTGTGTATAGCATACATGGGTGGAGTGTATAGCATGCATTGCCACTGTGTATAGCATGCATGGGTGGAATGTATAGCATGCATAGCCACTGTGTATTGCATGCATAGCCACTGTGTACAGCATGAATAGCCACTGTGTATAGCATGCATAGCCACTGTGTATTGCATGCATAGCCACTGTGTATAGCATGCATAGCCACTGTGTATAGCATGCATGGGTGGAATGTATAGCATGCATAGCCACTGTGTATAGCATGCATGGGTGGAGAGCTCCCTTTATTATGGAGCCTGGACCTCAGTGTATCCAGAAATGGAATGGTACTAGCATACTACCGAATGGCATCTGTAACGTCATGCTGACTGTCTGTACACCCTTAACAGACACACAGAATCTTGAAATGTCAGCCATCACCCACCAGTCCCAAGCAGCATGTCAGTGTGGCTGTAATGGGGTTCGGTCAGTAGCAGATCTGGGGGCAGCAATGGGTGCACCTGCACCCACCACTGTAACTTACTTACTGCTGCTGCTGCTGCATTTCACTTTGTTGAAGAAGTCTGATTTATTGATTGCATAAAAGTTTATATCCAAAACTAGGTGATAGGGTAGAATATCGGGTACATGTAAGACCTATGCTATTAGCGTAGAGCTCAAGTTACACTATGTGGTACAGTCGCCCGTTCCTTTTCTTTTAGTTAATTTGGGTTTGGGGTTCACCCCGCACCACCCTGAAAAACAAATAAACAAAGGGCTGTAGGGGTAAAGCCCCACAACTTAAATAAACTGACAACCAAGTAAAGCGCGCTGTATTCAGGAAGCTTTATGGCGAGCTTCTTAGGTGTACCCAATATTCTACACTATCACCATAAACTGTAAATTACATTTGTATTTTCTGTCAAAAGTGTAATGAAAAAGACAATTTCAGACAATATAAAGGATAAAAAAATGTACAAAAAATTGCACGTCACATATGCATGCCACTTCAGCACTCCCATTATAAAATCTTGGATCCGCCACTAGGTTCGGTAACTCCAGAACTCAGGCTGCTTGGTTGTTCCACATGCTGAGATGAATTATACTTTTTTGTGGTACACTGGAAAAGTGATGTCACTGGCAGCAGTCTGGTGTCCACACCTTAATGCATGTTACCCAGGCATGCTGGGCTGGAGTTAATGTCCCCGGCAGCAGTCTAGTGTCCCAGCCTTAAAGCATGTTACCTAGGCATGCTGGGCTGGAGTTAATGTCCCTGGCAGCAGTCTGGTATCTACACCTTAATGCATGTTACCCAGGCATGCTGGGCTGGAGTTAATGTCTCCAGCAGCAGTCTGGTGTCCACACCTTAATGGATGTTACCCAGGCATGCTGGGCTGGAGTTAATGGATGTTACCCAGGCATGCTGGGCTGGAGTTAATGTCCCCGGCAGCAGTCTGGTGTCCACATCTTAATGCATGTTACCCAGGCATGCTGGGATGGAGTTAATGTCCCCGGCAGCAGTCTAGTGTCCACACCTTAATGGATGTTACCCAGGCATGCTGGGCTGGAGTTAATGTCTCTAGCAGCAGTCTGGTGTCCACACCTTAATGGATGTTACCCAGGCATGCTGGGCTGGAGTTAATGTCCCTGGCAGCAGTCTAGTGTCCACACCTTAATGCATGTTACCTAGGCATGCTGGGATAGAGTTAATGTCCCTGGCAGCAGTCTGGTGTCCACACCTTAATGGATGTTACCCAGGCATGCTGGGCTGGAGTTAATGTCTCCAGCAGCAGTCCAGTGTCCACACTGTAATGCATGTTACCCAGGCATGCTGGGATGGAGTTAATGTCCCTGGCAGCAGTCTAGTGTCCACACCTTAATGCATGTTACCCAGGCATGCTGGGATGGAGTTAATGTCCCCAGCAGCAGTCTGGTGTCCACACCTTAATGCATGTTACCCAGGCATGCTGGGCTGGAGTTAAGGTCCCCGGCAGCAGTCTGGTGTCAACACCTTAATGCAGTTACCCAGGCATGCTGGGATGAAGTGCAGCCAGTGCCACATAAACATCTGGGCATGCAGCTATACTGTACATCAGAATGGCATACCAATGGCTCCTGCACTGCTGTGAATGGTATGCTGTGACTGCCTTGACACATGGGCACTGTTGACTTCCCTGACCTTCTATATACATGTCACACACACACACACACACACATGCACATACGCACACACGCCTACACACACACACATGCACGCGTACACACAACACACACACACACACACACGTGTGTGCACTCCTTACATCACTACCCTAGCACTATGTACAGGTATCCTAACACCAGCATTACTGGCACACGTACTGATCGGTGCTGACACACACGCAGTGTTCCACACAACCACAGAAGTAGGCCCCCTGTTGGGATGAGAGCACACATGAAGAGATGGCAACATGGCACAGAACCCAGAACAATACAGGGACAAGGGAAGCAGCAGGATACAGTACAGGTTGGTAAATGAAACCTGTTAATAGCCATGACCTGGAAGGGAGTGAGCATGTCACAGGGCATGTGGAAAGGCACTAGGGATTCAGTGGGAGAACACAAGGAGGTGACAGAGAATGCAGGCCATGAGTCACATGAGTAGTTGGTTAGTTTCACTCTGTAAGGCATAAATGCATAGGGCATTAGTAATGGCTGGGCATGAATGTGTGTATATAGTGTTCTGTTAGACACACACAGTGGATCACTGCAGTGGTCCAGCAATGCCACTGTAGTTCGTACCCCTGCAGCTGTCACATCCACCCTCACAGATCCCTGTATAGCAGAGGAGGGCCATGAAGGGCAATCAGGGCTGGAGTTAGTGGTGTCCCATTAGGAAACATTAGGGCATGGTGCAAAGGCACCTGGTGCACATACCTTAACACCGCCGTCATTCACACCATAATGTATTCAGTAACAAATAAAAAAGGAACATGGACAGCACAAGCAACTAGTTACTCCCCACCACTCATCTCCAGCCTCGGAACACATTTTCAGCCACAAATCTGTACAGAGAAGGAGACATTGGGAAGTTCAAGTGAACAAAACTAGCGGTCTGGTGGTGCTGAGGGGCGGGGCACTGGACACCTTACCTCATGCTACACGGTGATCTAGGTTGGGGAACAACCTCGGGTCATTGGGATGCCAACACAGGGGAGCAGGATCGAGCATTGGCTCTCCTCTCCCGGTGGGTGGATCGCCCACCTGTAGTCCCACCGTCACTGGATGGGCGACAAGTAGGTGTATACCCATCACATCGAAGAATCACGAGAGCTCGGGGACTGGGAGAAAAACAAAAACTATCCAAAAATTACCTATGGAAAAAAAATAAAGTGAACAAAAAGGAGCAAAACCCAGGCGCCATCCTCTTGGTGCCACAGTCTGCTGCCCCAGGAAAAGAACCTTTTTAAAAAAAGAAGAGTTGTCATGAGACAGTGAAACTTTAAATGAAAAAATACAAACTCTGAACGGGGGGGCACTGGGTGATCATTCTGAACTGGCGCCACTGAACATTTTAACAGTCTTTTCTTTCTCTTGCTCTTTCTTGGGGCTTCCAAATGTCCTTTACAGGCCTCAGTCTAATTCCTGAAGGTGAGCTCCTGTCGCAGTGCACTCAGACGTGACCACACAAGTAGATGTGCTACTGGCACAGTGCATACTGATTCCCTCAGGGAGAGGGGGCAGTGTGGCAGGGCAGCAATGAATCATGCAGAACTTGATCTGGTGAGGATTGAGTTCCTTGTATTTATTAACAGAATGCCTCACTTCAGACAAACTCAGGGTCTAGGGTGAAAACGTAGGGGCTACTGACTGATCCTCAAATGCTGCTGCCTGTGGCACGTTGTGGATGAATTCCAGACTATAAGAAACATGCTACCACTTAATCCCTTTTTCCTCTGCTCAGTGCTTGCTTTTTATGTGATACATTCTAGACACCACATAGATACACAGAAATAGAAAATGACAGAAAATGATCTGAACAGTTAGTCCATCTAATGTGTTGCAAGATTCCCTAGGCTATTCCGAATCTTTCTAACATTAATTACTTCCCTCGTACTCCCCACTCCTTTCCACGCTATCCCATCTGTTAACGCTCTTAAAGCAGCACTATTCATTATCAAAAAAAGAGTTTATCATACATTTGTTCACTATAATGTATTTCTGGCAAAAATATCAATCCATTTTTCTTTTTATTGTATTTTATAGCTGATCTGAAATATGAGGCTTTAAACTTTTTAAAGGGAACTGCCGTGCCCATTATGAATGAAATGAAACATTTTGCTGTGCTGTTTGCCCACAGAAATGCAAGCAAACCCACTCCTAGTACATCCACAGTATGAATCCAGTAGGTAAAGTCGACAAGTCACCTGAAGGGAAGGACGTTTTTAACAGCTGGTAGTGGTGGCCATCTTTAGTGACTTGAGTCATTAATTGTTTTTGTCTCTGCTTTCATAACCCAGTCTGGAAGTTTCTTCCATCTGTCCATCACCCTTTCTGTGGAACAGTACATTCTGTTGCTTTTTTTGCATATCCCACTTCCAGCTTAAGCACATGACCCCTAGTGGTGGTGCTGTTCCTCAGATTAAAAAAATTTGCAAGGGGCCAGATTTTCTAAAGTAAAACATTGCTGCAAGCCACGTGTGCACCAAAGATATGTTGCAGCGGATTCGTGACAATCGAAAGGGATTTGCTATCCCTTGTGGCAAATGATATTTGCTAGACCATTTTTTTGTGGTCTAGCTTGCATCCATACCCTCCAGGACAATTTAAACAGAGCTCGCACCCGGGATTTGGTGCAGGCTGCCGTAAATTAGGTTGATTGTCACAACTGCACCTGAGATTATAAAATCGGGTGCAGATGCAACAATCGGCAAAGCCACAGCTGCGGTGGCACAAGGGTTTGATGCAGGGCTGGACAAAAGCCTTGCCATCAACCTTCTAAAACCTGGCCAAGTTTTAAGGAGCTTGACAATCTCTATCATGTCCCCACCCCTTTCCTCCAGTGAACACATATTAAGGGCTTTTCAGTTTTCCCTTGTACATCTTGCCTTGTTGTCAGTAAATCATCTGTACTGCCCTTCTCTGCCCTGTCTCTAATCTCTCCTTATCCTTCCTTAGATATGGACTGGACCCTAGAACTGCACACTGAACTCTAAACGCAACCTGACCAGTGACAACACTGTGAGGTGTTTAGTGTTGCTGAAAGGTCAGGGACTGAAATAACTGTAGACTGAAGTGCTCTGTTTATCTGTAGGAAAAGGTACATTTTGGGGCTGGTGCAGTGCAGGCTTCCCCACACTATAATGACATTTAGTGCTGGTGACAGGCAAGGCACTGACAGCACTGGAGACTGAAGCCCCCTGTTTACTCATAGGAACAGGTACAATGTGGGCAGGTACATTACATCCTCCAAGCACAGTGTGCTGTGAAAGCCTGCACTTTGCCTGTCCCAGCTGATGAACGGAGAGATTCAGTCACCAGTGCTGTCAGTCCTTCACTTTCCACCAGCACTGGCGACTGAACTCTCCATTCATCAGCTGGGACAGGCAATGCAGGCTTCACAGCACTGTGATGGATTTAGTGCTGGTAAATGTAAGGGACTGACATCACTGGAGATTGAACGCTTTGTTTAACCACTGTGACAGGTACAGTGTAGGCAGGTACAGTGCAGACTTTCTAACATTAATGCATTTAGTATTGGTGAAAGGTGAGGGGCTGACAGCACTGGAGACTGAAGCCCTCTACTTATCCATAGGGTGGGACAGGTACAGTGCAGGCTCCATACACTGTGATGTAGTTACTGCTGGTGAAAGGTGAGGGACTGACAGCACTGGAGACTGAAGCCCTCAGGGAGAGGTACATTATGCTGCAGGTGCAGTACAGGGTTTCATACATGTAACCCCTAGGTGGCGCTATCCCAAGTGCTACTACCACTGCCTGCTTGGCTAGTAGCAGGTTAAGGGGCCTGAGTTCTGAAATGGGCGCCTCCACCCAGGGTCAGTGTTGGTAGTGGTCAAGCTAACCTGTGCACAGCCTCCAGGACACCGTAACCCCCTCTTTCCTTACTAGTGGCTGGAACAATACACAATAATCACATTCACAATACCCCTGATACACCACACAAGTACCCACACTGTTTGCACTTACCACCAGGGTTTTCCTCTGGCCCAGCCCTAGGGACCCCCTGTAAAACAAGGTTATACACAGCAAATAACAGCAGTACAGTACTCTTACACAAACTGGAACCACAGTCAGGGTAAATGCAAAAGAGTTAGATCTGATTTATTTAAGGGGCCTAAACAAGGGAGAGGCGTAATTAGGTTAATTTGCTAAAGGCTCTATCAATCAAACAGTTATGCATGCACTTCAGGGTCCATAAACAGTCACACACTCTGGGTACCCAGATGGAGAATGGTGGGCTAGCCAGGATCGCTGCAGCTGGTTGGAGCCCTGTGACGGAAGAAAACAACACACACTATTTGTAATCCTGAGCCAGAGGGCTCAGTTCATGAAAAGAAAACAAGACAATCAGATGACACACTTTTAGATTAGGCTGTTGTTGCAGGGAGCTACCCTGATGATTACTCACGATACCAAAGACTGGATACAGGCTGGATGAAAATCGAGACAACAGGTGGTTAATCTGGAGTGCCAGGAGAAGCAGGGCCCACACAATTTGCCGAGGTGTCATTCCTGTTCAAGCGTGGAGCAGGGGTCTGAACCCTAGGCAGGTCTCTTGTCAGTGGCTTTCTCTGTGCAGAGGGGTAGTCTAGCAGGGCCAGCGTGGCATGGCCCAGGCCGAATGGAGATGACTACAGATTCAGAACACAGTTCACACAGTGGGGAACCAAATCACGACCCACTTTCAATACACAGCACATTTACATGCAAGGAAATTCTACTGTACCAGGCAAACCGCTCTCCGGTCACGATCGCAAAGTCTTTGCACAAACTGGAGATTCAAAAGCACCTAGAAATCCTGACAGGCCGATCATATTCAGCAAATTTTCGGTCTTCTTCAGGTTAAAGCCTGGTCACAGTTCAGTGGCTTAAATAGTCTTCACAACTCTGATTCAGTCCGAATAAACTCTTTTTTCCCTCTCGGGGACAGCAGGCAGACAGGCAGGCCAAAACTCAGCCCTTTCACAGTTCTCCCATGCAAAACTATACAGAACTGCTCCCCAAAATCACTTATGCTGTTACTTCTTCACTTCTCAGCTCAAAACTGAAACTAGCTGCAGCAGCCTGGGAAATTCCCCAAGATCAAAAAGGTCCGGTTGGCTGATCCTCCTGTCAGTCACAACAAAGGCTCCCCCTTCAGGTGCAAAAAAGGTGCAAAAAGCCCAAAACTACAATTCCTACAGATTTTGACTCCAGACAGCTCCTGTAGTCTGGCTCCATTTTAGGTCCCACCAGTACCAATTGGTCCAATTCACAGTCCAGGACCAAGATAGTGGAGATAAACAAAACAGTCCTTGCTGCAAAGAAGGCAGGTTAGACAAACTTCATTATCATTATCACTCTAAATGATTTTCAGCAAATAGTTACATCTTTCAACAGAGCTCCCTCTCAGATTACTTATGACTGCAATCCAGGCAGCTCTTAAAGAGACAGTACACAGAGGCTATACAGACACTCTCTGGCAATCACATTTAAACTGCTAAAATGCAGGACACCAGCCTGGCAGTGAGCATTTAGGCAAGCTCAAGGAAGACTTTTCAGGAACCCCCATTTGTAGGGGGGTTACACCCTTCCCTGCCTAGAGAAAACTTGGCATCTGCGTCAAGTCTGTACCATCATGCATCAATCAACATAAACTTATTACTTTACTACACATATTCACTACATTTCATGATACTATATCCATTCTGACAACACATTGGGCCCGATTCTAGTACACTTACACCTGGCGTAACAGCAGTTGCACAAAGTAGAATGGCACATGTAGCAACTTATGCCAGCAGTTGCGACATGCACGATTCTACAATGTGGCCTGCAACATGGCATACTGAAAAGGCGCACTCAGAAATTAATTTCAGCGTGTCTATTCTGTCATGCAGTCCAACTGAACTCAGTCAGCAGCTGGCGTAGAAAGTGAGAGGTGGGCTGTCCAGTCGCCAGCTGGGGATGGGTGCGGGGGTGCTGGGTGGGCTGGCATGGCTGGGTGGGGCCAAGGCTACCAGGGCAGGTTAACTGCCACATTTGCAGCCGACCCAGGGCTCAGTGCACGGGTGGGGGTTGACAGTGCCACCCTGTGGGGCTTCTGGAACAATGGAGTCAGGGACAGTGGGTGTGGGCAGCCCTGCAGGGCACTATTTGGACACTTTGGGGGCTGGAGGTGTGGGCAGTCCTGCAGGGGCTCTGTTTGGACACTTCGGGGGACAGGGGGTATGGGCAGCCCTGCAGGGCTCTATTTGGACACCTTGGGGGCTGGGAACGTGGGCAGCCCTGCAGGACTCTATTTGAACATTTTGGGGAGCTGGGGGTGTGGGCAGCTCTGCAGGGCTCTATTTGGACACTTCAGGGTACAGGGGGTGTGGGCAGCCCTGTGGGGTGGCGATTGTGACTTGCTGGGCAGGGGGTTGCACATGTACCCTGCATTTTGCGGCTTGCAACATGCTCACCAGGTGCGCCCGCAGTTCAGGGTACCTAGTCGCATGTCGCAAGTCACAGGACTTAGCTGTGGAGACCCTGCCCCTTCTAAAATAGGACGCAGGGTCAATGTCGCAGTTGTGGGTGGCGCAAGTTGTGTTTGGCGCCAACTTGTGCCACCCTTCTAGAATCGGGCACAATGTGCATATTTCACACATGTAAATTGAACATTACTATACTGAATCAGGTAATAACTTCTTGTACCTGAAACAATGCAAGAGGGGCCCTTCCTATCAGCTAACTTGGGGCTAGAGGGGGAAGAGGCACCATGGTGAGTGGAAAGACAAGTAACCTGGAATTGGCTGTCAAGATCAATTTGGGCAGTGAGCTAGGTGAGACATAAACACCATTGTGCACCACATTGAGAGGCAAATCCACTGGCCTCCCAGGAGAATCATAACTGAGGCATACTACTGGCTTGACAGCTTGGCCAGTCTTTCTGAGGGGAACAACTGTAGTCTCTACTCTCAGCACTGGTCTGGGGACTCTCGTCACTTGTGAGGGGTGCCTCTGCCTGGGTGGGAACGTCCAAACTTAGGGCACTGTTGGCTCCTTGCTCTACAGGCTCTGTTTCTACAACACTTGACTCATTTTGCAAAGGCTCAGGCACAATCAAGCTTTGAGGCATGGAAGGGGGGGTGGTCAGCACTCTCATAGTGTTCTTCAAGTTCTGGTATGTCACCAGAAAGACTCAAATCTTCAGCCCCTTCTTCAGGCAAATCATACAGTTCCACAATACACAGAGACTCAACATCTTCAGACGTGATACTTTGCAATTCACTTTCTGGGAGCACTGACTTCAAGGATGAAGCTGGGGAGTAAGGCAGTCCAGAAGGCCCAGATTCATCCACACAATTTATCAGAGGGTTATTCTCTTTCGTCAGAAGTGGACCGACAGTCACTATCATTCTGGGCCTGCTGCGTTATCTGTGACCACTGGGGTAGGTTGACTCTGTCTCTTTCTTGCAGCAGCACGAGTCACCGACCCAGGGGGCTCAATTTCTGGGGGTTCGGTCTCAATCATGACTTGGCCGATAGGTAGCAAGTGGTTATGGTACATGGTCTTGACAGCTTTGGAGTTGTTCTCTGGGCGCACCTTGTACACAAGTAAATCATCCAACTTTCTAACTACTACATGGGGAAGACAGTGCCAAAAATCAGCAATTTTGTGTTTACCATGCAGTCCCAAATTGCGTAACAACACATGGTCTCCAGGTCAAAGCTCTTGAGCCTTTACTTTTTTATCATGCCTCTCTTTGTTGGCTAGATTTCTCTTGGCGGCCATTGTCTGGGCCAGTTGATAGGCATGGTTCAATTGAACTTTCAGTTTTTGTACATATTGCAAGTAGTTTTCGGCTCGGATCATATCTGAAGAGACCCCAAAACAGACATCAGCTGGCAGCCGGGCATCTCTCCCGAACATGAGGCAGTAGGAGGAGAACCAAGAATACTGGACTTTAGAAGGACCGACTTTGGAAAAATGGGTGAATACCTGAGGAATGCACTAGCAAATGGCCAGAAAGGAGGGGTGGAAGAACAATGGAGAAAAATCAAAACTGCTATCATAGAGGCAATAAGCCTTTGTGTGAAACAAATAAAGAAAACAAAGCAGAGTAAAAACCACTATGGTTCTCAAAAGAGGTGGCAGGAAGGTTAAGGAGAAAAAGGCTGCATTCAAAAGTATAAGGAATCACAGAAGGAGCACGACAGGAACTGTATCAATTAAAGCAGAAAGAAGTGGGAAGGCAGTCAGAATAGCAAAGGCCCAAACCAGGAAAAATAGCCAACTCAGTTAAGAATGGGATAAAACCTTCTATAGGTACATTAGGAGCACAGAACGGTTAAGGAGGAATAGTGAAGATTAATAAAGGAGAGGGAAGATGAGCAGAGGGAGCCAGTGAAAAGGCAGAGATACTGAATGAATACTTTTGCTCAGTGTTCACAAAAGAAGATGAGGAGGAGTTACCTAAACCAGACAATAGAAGCACTCTGGGTAGGGGGGTTGACACCAGTCCATTTACAGAAGAAAGAGTCCTGAAAGAACTCCTAAAACTCAAGGTGGACAAAGCAATGGGGCCTGATGGGATTCACCCCAGAATCCGAAAAGAACTAAGGGAGGACCTAGTGGCACCACTGACCACACTTTTAACGAATCATGGGAGGATGGGGTGGTACCTGAGGACTATAAGAGAGCAGATGTGATCCCCCTTCACAAAAGTGGGAGCAAGGCAGAAGCAGGAAACTACACACCTGTAAGTTTGACCTCAGTGGTAGGGAAAATGATGGAATCACTTCTGAGAGAAAAGAATTGTTGAGTACCTAGAGGCAGAGGGGCACGGACCCAAAGCAACATGGATTTACAGCAGGAAGGTCATGTCAGATGAATCTAATTGATTTCTTTGACTGGGTGACGAAAGTAATAGACCAGGGAGGGGCTGTGGATATGGCCTACCTAGACTTTAACAAGGCATTTGACACAGACCCACACAAAAGATTAATAATCAAGTTAGCCAGCCTGGGAGTGGGTCCCAGGGTGGTAGCCTGGGTAGCAAACTGGCTGCACAACAGGACACAGAAGGTAATAGTGAATGGAACACATTCCAAAGAAAGGGGGGGGTTACTAGTGGAGTACCACAAGGCTCAGTACTGGGTCCAGTCCTCTCTGACATCTTTATAGGTGACATTGCAGAGGGTCTGGAGGGAAAGGTATGCCTCTTTGCAGATGACACAAAGATCTGTAACAAAGCTGATACACAAGGGGTGGGGTAGAAAGGATGAGAAGGGACTTGGCAAGGTTAGAGGAATGGTCAGACATATGGCAACTTAGATTCAATGCAAAGAAGTGCAAAGTAATGCACCTGGGAAACAAAAACCCAGGGGAAGAGTACACAATAGCAGGGGAGGTACTAACAACAAAAAATGGAATGGGACTTGGGGTAGTCATATCAGATGACCTAAAGGTGGGTAAGCAACGTGAGAAGTCAGTAAGGAGAGCCAGGGGATACTGGGATGCATAGGAAGGCATCACAAGTAGAAAAGGGAAGTGGTTATCCCTCTGTACAGACAGTTGGTGAGACCCCATCTGAGTACTGCATGCAGTTTGGAGACCCCATCTACGCAAGGACATAGACAGGATGGAAGCAGTCCAGAGGAGGCAACTAAAATGGTGCAGGGTCTGCATCAGAAACCATATGAAGAGAGACTGAGACAGCTTAATATGTATACCCTTGATGAAAGGAGGGATGAGGACATGATAGAAACTTTTAAGTACCTCAAGGGAATCAACAAAGTCAGGAGGTAGCATCTTTCAGAAAAGAGATTGTAGAACAAGGGACACAATTTAAAAATAGAGGGGGATTTTTTTCAGAGAGAGTGGTGGATGCATGGAACTGCCTTCCCTGGGGAGGTTGTTGGTCTAAAACAGTAGGGGAATTCAAACATGCATGGACAGACATAAGGCAACTGTAGTGGGGGTTGCAGGAAGTAGGCTGTTGGTTAACTAGAATCTGCAGCTTATCCAATAGGAAGGGAAATGGGCAGACTGGTGGGCCAAGTGTTCCCTATCTGCTGTCAAAGTCTATGTTTCAATGTTTCTATGTAACCCAGTAGCATAATTTTCAGTGCAATTGTATGCATGTACCAAGGTGCTAATCTGCTGGCTCCATTTATGCTTGTCTTTTGGGTGGAGGGTGCCCAGCATGTCCAGAAGGGTGCGGATAAAACGTTCTGGTTGAGGGTTTCCCTGTGGGTGATAGGGGGTGGTTCTTGACTTTCGCACTCCCATAGAGAGAGCATTTCTTTGATTGTGACTCTCAAAGTCTCTGCCTTGATCAGAATGAATCCGTGGGGGCACCATGATGGGCGAAGAAATTTTCACTAGCACCTTGGCAACGGTAGATGCCTTTTCTTTTTTTTTAACCTTATCTTTATTCCTCCTTACTGCCCCATCCCTCCACTCTTTCAGACCCCCTCAATTCGCCTTCCTCACGTCGCCATGGTATCCCCAGGAGTCTGCTCCTAGAGTGATCGCCATCTCAATGATTCCTTAGGTATCCCGGTACACCCCCCGGGCAGGGCGGGGAAGGAACTGCCCAATCCTCCCCCTAATAATGGCTGAGATGGCGATTCACATTGGAGTCTGCCCTGGTGAGTGCCTGGCAACGTGGACCGGCGTCACAGGAGTCGTCACCTAGGAGTGACGGACTCCATTTTCCTCCTGTTCTGCCCTATCCCCTGCAGTTGCCGGCACACTGGGAGAGCCAATGAGGAGGCACGCATGTACACTGCTCCTCCCCCGGGCTCTCGGCTAGCACTGCCCCTTCCCTCTGTGTGTCCCAACCCGCATCGCCATTCCTGGGTTCATCCAGGAGGTGGCGATACAGCAGCGGGACAGACTGGTACCCCTCCCCAGAGAGGGACAGCCACCACTGGGCGCTCAATTCCTCTCTTCCCCTGCCGACCCCAGATGGCCCGGGCTCGTTCCCGAACCCGGGTCGCCGGTGTGGAGCGAGGTGTGGCATCCAGCGCCTCAACCCTCAGCGCCACCGGGCCGCGGTAGATGCTTTTTGATCTTTGGTGGGAAAAGCTTGTGCATACCGTGTGAAATTATCCCTAACCACTAACACATTGCCAATGTTCCGCTGATCAGGTTCTAAACACAAGAGGTCTATGCAGACTAGTTCCACGGGGGCGCTGGTAGTAATATTAACAAGGGGGGGCATCCCTCTGAGGCAGGGCTTTTTCTTTACAGGCAGCAACTACAAGCTTTACATGGTGCTCAACATCGGCCCCCATGTTGGGCCAGTAGAAGCAAGATTGTACCAGGCCAAGGGTTCTGTCAATACCGAGGTGCCCCATGTGATTGTGGAGGGACCGCAGTACCAAATCTTTAAAGGCCGTGGGCAGGACCAATTGTTGCTTGTCTACTTTGCCACTATGATCTACTGTCTCTCTATACAACAACTGATTGAGCAACTTCAATCTGGGGCCTTCTTTAAACAATAAAGCAGTTCGCAAGTCAGGGGAATGTAACTTAGACATCTTTCTTTCTCGCACGAGGGTGTCAAGTGCTGGCTGAATCATAGGATCTTGGGATTGAGCCCACTGAATGCTGTCATTGTCAGATTGAGGTAGTGCACTAATATCTAGAGCAGAAAAGTGGCAATAAGCAGCTGGTGTGCAGGTGTCAGAAGGGCCCAAGCAATCTACTAAACAGTCCTCGTGTCCGCAGACATCTGTTCATCTCTATAAAACTTTTGGCACAATGCTCGAATGTCAGGTTCAGACAGCCTGACCCAATCACTCTTGAAAGTGGGCCTTCGTGAAAGGGCGTCAGCATCAATATGGTTCAGGCCCGGTCTGTATTTGACAGCATAATCATAGGTTGATAATGCAGAAAGCCACCGGTGCCCAGTGGCATCTAACTTAGCTGAAGTCTGTACATAGGTCAACGGGTTATTGTCAGTCTTCACCAATATCTTTGCCCCATAGAGGTATTCATGAAACTGGTCAACGATGGCCCATTTTAGCGCAAGGAACTCCAACTTATGCACAGGGTAGTTTTGTTCGGACAGAGTCAAGCTCCTACTGGTGAAAGCTACTGGTCTCAGGCCATCCTCATGGTCTTGACACAGCACTGTTCCTAGGCTCTGCAGACTAAGCGCCAGTATGCAGCACATAGGGTTTGGTAGGGTCAGCATAGGCGAGGATGGGGGCATGGGTGAGCTGGTATATGATCTCATGGAAGGCTGCTTCACATTCGGGCATCCAGCAGGGTCCGAAGAGTTCACCTGGGCAGAAGTATACTTTGTCTGTTTTTTTAATGGCCTATTTTTTGTATTTACAATTAGAAGGAGGGTAACCCTGGGTAAGGTTCAATAGTGGGCGAATCACCTTGGAGTAGTCTTTTATGAACCTGCAGTAGTAGCCACAGAACCCCAGGAAATGTTGTAGTTCTTTCAGATTATGGGGCTGGGGCCAACTAGTCAGTGCTTCAACCTTACTGGGATCAGTCTCTATCCCTTTTGTAGATACTATGTGCCCCACATACTTCACAGAGGTTTGGAAAAACTGGCACTTGTCAACGGACAGCATGAGGCCAAAGTCTTCCAGTCTGTCTAGGACTTTAAATAGTCAGTTCTCATGCTCCTCTAAGGTGCTCCCAAACACAATGACATCGTCCAAGTACACCAGGCATTCCAGCAAATTCGTATCTCCCACCGTACATTCCATCAGTCACTGAAAGGTGGCCGAAGTGCCCGATATCCCCTGTGGCATCCTCAGAAACTTGTAGAACCCCAATGTACAGATGAAGGCTGTTTTCTCACGGTCTTCCAGGGCCATCAGGATCTCGTAGGATCCACTGGGCAGATCCAACACCGAGAACCATTTGCTCCCATTCAAGCAGTCTAGGGTATCTTGTATACGAGGCATAGTGTATTGGTCTGGGATGGTCTGCCGTTCAGGGTTCGATAATCAACACGCATCCTCACAGACCCATTCTTCTTATGCACAACCACAATGGGAGAGCGTATGGCTCCTGGATTCTTGTATCACGCCAGCAGCAAGCATTTCCTGCAGGTGTCTTCTCATATCATCTATGTCTGCTGGGGCTAGGCATCGGGACCTCTGTCAAATGGCCGTTCATCGTGCAGGCATATGTGATGCTCCGCACCCTGGACACATCCCACATACCATTCCTTCAATGAAAACACTTGGTCTCTCTGGGCAAGTCTCTTTCTAATTCTAGCCTTCCATTCAGCTGGCAATGGGGAGTCACCAAAGTCAAACAAGTCTGGGGTCACTCTCTCCTTCTCACCAGGGTGCTTGTTGCTGGGCAATACTGCAGTGTCTGCGCAGTGTACCACAGCTAGGGTGCACCCTCTGTTCACCCGGATCTCCCAATCTGACACACTGTGAATCTGGACTATCACTCGTCGTGCATAAGCAGGCAAGATGCTGGGCTTGACCAACAATCTTTCTGGCAATTTTCCATCGCCTGGCACATCCAACATCAGTATTTTGTTCTTGACATCTTTCTGGAGGCAGACCTCCCCTTGAATGGTACTCTGGGCGTTAGGGGCCAGTACCATTGAATCTGGATCCTTCTTCCACATGATCCCCACGGTTCATCCTGGTCTACTTCCTCGGGTTTCTGTTGCAAATCATAGGCCCTCTTGATCAGAGCCGAATTCTCATGGCCCTCCCAGTCCATCGTCCTTGTTGCTCATGACAGAGTTGCGCCAGTCTCCCAAACATATCAGCGTTTGTCCCAATTAACAGGGGGACCTCATCATACAGTCCGGTGGGGTGACACACTAGGGCCAATGTCTCTACTCGCTCCTCTACACCAATTACAGTTGCAGGAAAAGACAACCAGAGGTGGACATGCCCCAGGTAGGAATAATACTTGTCACTCAGGCCCCACACATGTAGGCCTTCCAGTGATTGCAAAGGCACATCAGATAAGTGTTTGTCATACCAGTCCTGGAATACAATGGTCACTTGCGACCCGCTGTCAAGCACAGCCCGAGTATGAATACCATTCACAGTCACCGTAGTCTCCATTGAAGGGCCCACTATCTTGGACCAGCCTGGAGGGACAACAGCAGGGGTCTGGACAGACGATTTAGCCACAAAGAAATTTGAGTTAGGGTTTCTCGAACCCTCACTGCGGTCATTTCGGGCATCCCTTGGCCATTGATTTGCTTTTCAGAGCTCCCCTTGGAGTCTGTTTAATACTCTTTCTAAGTCCTTCTGAGACCGGCATTCTCTTTTCATATGGCCATCCTTTCCACAGTTGTGACAAATGATAGCCTCCTGGGTCATTCTGGGAGAGAACATCATATGAGGAACTGAAGCAGTAGTAAGAGATTGGGGTCTAGTATCTGCTTGCAGCGGTGAGAGTGGTGCAACGTGTCTTAACAGTTCCTTTAGAGTGGCAGTCAATCCGGTGATCTCAGCCTTGGAGCCATCCTTGGTAGCGGATGCCTGTGGGTGCACCCCCACCTCCATGGCAGTCACATCCTGAAAGGGACCAGAATCTTGTTCCATGGGGGAAACCCTCGCAGAGACAACCATCTTCAACTCTCGGACTTCCTTTAGTAGCTCATCTTTCCAATGCTGGGCCCAGGGCGGGAAGTCCTTTGCATTCTCAGAGTGCTCGTTAAGTGCCGATTTTGGCCCCTGAACCTCACTTGGCTGATCACTGTCGGTCACTTGCGCAGCAGCAGCAGATATGGGTGCAATTCCCCCATGGGGTCACCTTTGCTCAACCCCCCCAATTTCATTCATTAGCTCGTCATAGGAGGGGGGCGATTCCAGTCAGGTGGCAAGGCGCACCTGAAGCAGTAACAATTCTGAAAATGGAGCAGACTTAAGGATCCGGTCCAACCTAGTTCAATCAAATTCATTTGATGGCAAACTACCCTTTCTGAGGCATTCTTGTAGCAGCTTTTCAAGTCGAGGTACATACACAGACAATGGCTCCCCTGGGTACTGTTGAGCGTTTCTTACTCTCCACCACAGATCCTCATCTGAATCCGGGCGCCCATACACATTTTCCAATGCATCAAGATAGTCCTGTGCAGTTGTTTGGGGTTATTGGCCCGCTTGGCACAGATGGTAGCCAGGGCAGGACCTCGGAGGCTCTCCACTCAACCTCTTTCATTTCTCTGCTTCTCGGCATTACCATTCAAGTACTAGAGGGCAACATAGTCTATCCAGGTCTCCCAGTCATCCTCTCCCTGGGATGGTGGGAGGTGCCAAGAAGATTCTCAGCCTTGGTGGGAAGTCGTGACTAATGGCAGGTACAGATAGGGGCCAGCAGTGGCATGGGCACAGAAGGCGAGGCAGTAACAGGTGCTGGAGTGGGAGGGGGCATTGGGGAAGGAACACCCCCAGGTGGCAGGAATAGTTTCTTAAAGTCCTCTACGGTTTTCCCTTCCTCCAGCAACAACTTAGCAAATTTCTCCTCCAAAGTCTCAGATAATGGTGGGAGCTCATCCTCCCCGGGGTCTTTACTGTCTTTTGTTATCACTCTCCAGGCAGCTGGAACCCCTTCTGGGGCAATAGTCTGTGGCACTTTAGAGCTGTCCACGAGGTCACTACACTCTACCAAGGCTATGAAAGTTTGGACGATCAAATCAGCCTGTCGACCCACCACCACAGGGTTTTTTAAACATTCAACTTTGGAGAGTGCTCCCTCTACAGTGTCTTTACTGGTACCCAGGGGATATCCAGTATAAGTAGAGCATTTTGGGGGTCGATCTCCTGCCCAGTACACCACCCCATCAACCTGTGTACAGCCATTTCTACTGGGGAAGCCATTACTCTAACAATAATTCGTAATTTTTGGCCACTAGAAGGCACAAAATCCCAGCGGTGAGCCTCCAAAATGTAACCCCTAGGTAGTGCTATCCCAAGGGCTACTACCCCTGCCTGCTTGGCTAGTAGCAGGTTAAGGGGCCTGAGTTCTGAAACGGGTGCCTTCACCCGGAGGTCTGGGTTGGTAGTGGTCAAGCTAACCTGGGCCCAGCCCTCCGAGACACTATAACCCCCTCTTTTCTTACTAGTGGCCTGAACAATACACAATAATCACTTTCACAATACCCCTGATACACCACACAAGTACCCATGCTGTTTGCACTTACCACCAGGGCTTTCCTCTGGCCCGTCCTGGGGACCCCCTGTAAAACAAGGTTATACACAGCAAATAACAGCAGTACAGTACTCTTGCACAAACTGGAACCACAATCAGGGTAAGTGCAAAAAAAAGTTAGATCTGATTTATTTAAGGGGCTTGAACAAGGGAGGGGTGTAATTAGGTTAATTTGCTAAAAGACTCAATCAGTCAAACAGTTATGCATGCACTTCAGGGTTCATAAACAGTCACACACTCTGGGTACCCAGAAGGAGAATGGTGGACTAGCCAGGAATGTTGCAGCTGGTTGGGGCCCTGTGATGGAAGAAAACAACATGCACAACACACACTATTTGTAATCCGGAGCTGGGTGGCTCAGTTTGTGAAAAGAAAACAAGACAATCAGATGACACTTTTAGATTAGGCTGTTGTTGCAGAGAGCTACCCTGATATTTACTCACAATACCCAATACTGGACACAGGCTGGGCGAAAATCGAGACAGCAGGTGGTTAATCTGGAATGCCAGGAGAAGCAGGGCCCACACGATTCGCTGAGGCATCATTCTTGTTCAAGTGTGGAGCAGGGGGCTAATCCCCAAGCAGGTCTCTCGTTGGTAGCTTTCTCTGTGCAGTGGGGTAGTCTGGCAGGGCCAGTGTGGCATGGCCCAGGCCGAATGGAGATGAATGTGGCTTCAGTCTGATTAGGCTGGATAAAGCTTCCAGCAAGCAGAACACAGTTCACACAGTGGGGAACCAAATCCACCCACTTTCAATACAGGCACATTTACATGTAAGGAAATTCTACTATACCAGGCAAACCGCTCTCAGGTCATGATCGCAAAGTCTCTGCACAACCGGGATCGAAGCAGATGGAAATCCTGACAGGTCGATCAGATTCAGCAAATTCGGTCTTCTTCAGGTTAAAGCCTGGTCACAGTTCAGTGGCTTAAATAGTCCTCACAACTCTGATTCAGTCCGAATAAACTCTGTTTTCCCTCTCAGAGACAGCATGGGCAGACAGGCAGACCAAAACTCAGCCCTTTCACAGTTCTCCCATGCAAACCTACACAGAACTGCTGCTCAAAATCACTTGAGCTGTTACTTCTTCACTTCTCAGCTCAAAACTGAAACTAGCTGCAGCAGCCTGGGAAATTCCCCAAGATCCAAAAAGTTCGGTTGGCTGATCCTCGTGTCAGTCACAACAAAGGCTCCCCCTTCAGGTGCAAAAAGGCGCCAAAAGCCCAAAACTACAATTCCTACAGATTTTAACTCCAGGTAGCTCCTGTAATCCGGCTCCATTTTAGGTCCCACCAGTACTGATTGGTCCAATTCACAGTCCAAGACCAAGATAGTGGAGATAAACAAAACAGTCCTTGCTGCAAAGAAGGCAGGTTAGACAAACTACATTATCATTATCACTTCTTAATGATTTTCAGCAAATAGTTGCATCTTTCAACAGAGCTCCCTCTCAGATTACTTATGACTGCTATCCAGGCAGCTCTTAAAGAGACAGTACACAGAGGCTATACAGGCACTCTCTGGCAATCACATTTAAACTGCTAATTAACGCAGGACACCAGCCTGGCAGTGAGCATTCAGGCAAGCTCAAGTAAGACTTTTCAGGAACCCCCATTTGTAGGTGGGTTACATATTATATATTTAGTGCTGGTGACAAGTAAGGGATTGACGGCACTGGAGACAGAGGCCCTCTGTGTACCCACAGGTACAGGTACAATGTGGAACAGGTACAGTGCAGTCTTTCCCACATTGTGATGGATTTACTGCTGGAGAAAGATGAGCGACTGACAGCACTGGAGACTGAGGCTCTCTGTTTATCCACAAGGCCAGGTACAGTGCAGGACATGTACAGTGCAGGCCTCCCCCCACTGTGATGCAGTTACTGCTGGTGAAAGGTGAGGGACTGACAGCACTGGAGACTGAAGCCCTCTGTTTATCCACAGGGACAGGTATAGTGCAGAATACGTACAGTGCAAGCTTCCACACACTGTGATGTAGTTTCTGCTAGTAAAAGGTGAGGACTGACAGCACTGGAGACTGAACCTTCTGTTTATCCACAGGGACAGATACAGAGCAGGCATCCCACACTGTGATGTAGTTACTGTTGGTGAAAGATGAAGGACTGAGAGCACTAGAGACTGAAGCCTCTGTTTATCCACAGGGATAGATACAGTGCAGGATATGTACAGTGCAGGCTTCCCCACACTGTGATGTAGTTACTGCTCGTGAAAGATGAGGGACTGACAGCACTGGAGACTGAGCCCTCTGTTTATCCACAGGGATAGATACAGTGCAGGATATGTACAGTGCAGGCTTCCCCACACTGTGATGTAGTTACTGCTGGTGAAAGATGAGGGACTGACAGCACTGGAGACTGAAACCCTCTGTTTATCCACAGGGACAGGGACAGTGCAGGCATGCCCACACTGTGATGTAGTTACTGCTGGTGAAAGGTGAGGGACTGACAGCACTGGAGACTGAAGCCCTCTGTTTATCCACAGGGACAGGTACAGTGCAGGATATGTACAGTGCAGGCTTCCCACACTGATGTAGCTACTGCTGGTGACAAGTAAGGGATTGACAGCACTGGAGACAGAGGCCTCTGTGTATCCACAGGTACAGGTACAATGTGGGACGGGTACAGTGCAGTCTTTCCACTCTGTGATGGATTTACTGCTGGAGAAAGGTGAGGGACTGACAGCACTGGAGACAGAGCCCTCTGTGTATCCACAGGTCCAGGTACAATGTGGGACAGGTACAGTGCAGTCTTCCCACTCTGTGATGGATTTACTGCTGGAGAAAGGTGAGGACTGACAGCACTGGAGTCTGAAGCCCTCTGTTTATCCACAGGGCCTGGTACAGTGAGGACATGTACAGTGCAGGCTTCCCCACTGTAATGCAGTTACTGCTGGCGAAAGGTGAGGGACTGACAGCACTGGAGTCTGAAGCCCTCTGTTTATCCACAGGGCCAGGTACAGTTCAGGGCATGTTCTGTGCAGGCTTCCCCACACTGTGATGTAGTTTCTGCTAGTGAAAGGTAAGGAACTGACAGCACTGGAGACAGAGATCTTCTGTTTATCCACAGGGACAGGTACAGTGCAGGACATGTACAGTGCAGGCTTTCCCACACTGTGATGTAGTTACTGCTGGTGAAAGATGAAGGACTGAGAGCACTAAAGACTGAAGCCCTCTGTTTATCTACAAGGACAGGTACAGTGCAGGCTTCCCCACACTGTGATGTAATTAGTGCTGGTGAAAGGTGGGACTGACAGCACTGGAGCCTGAAGCCCTCTGTTTATCCACAGGGACAGGTACAGTGTAGGACATGTACAGTGCAGGCTTCCCCACACTGTGATGTAGTTACTGCTGGTGAAAGGTGAGGGACTGACAGCACTGGAGACTGAATCCCTCTGTTTATTTACAGGGACTGATACAGCGTAAGGAAGTACAGTGCAGACTTCCAGGCACTGTGATGTAATTACTGCTGGTGAAAGATGAAGGACTGAGAGCACTAGAGACTGAGCCCCTGTTTATCCACAGGGACAGGTACAGTGCAGGATATGTACAGTGCAGACCCCCACACTGTGATGTAGTTACTGCGGGTGAAAGGTGAGGGACTGACAGCACTGGAGACTGAAGCCTCTGTTTATCTACAGGGACAGGTGCAGGTATGTGACAGGTGCAGTACAGGGTTTCATACACTGTATAGTTAGTGCTGGTGACAAGTAAGTGACTGACAGCACTGGAGACTGAAACCTCTATTTATCCACAGGGACAGGGACAGTATGGGACAGGTACAGTGCAGGCTTCCCTACACTGTGATGTAGTTACTACTGGTGTAAGTGAGGGACTGACAGCACTGGAGACTGAAGCTCTCTGTTTATCTACAGAGACAGGTACAGTATGCTGAGTGCAGTAGAGGGTTTCATACACTTTATATTTAGTGTTGGTGACATGTAAGGGATTTACAGCACTGGAGAGAGAGGCCCTCTGTTTATCCACAGAGACAGGTACAGTGTGCGGCAGGTACAGTGCAGTCTTTCCCAGACTCTGATGTATTTAATGCTTCTGACAGTTGCGGGACTGACAGCACTGGAGACTGAAGCTCCCTGTTTATTCACAGGGCAGGTACAGTTTGCAGCAGGTGCAGTGCAGGCTTCTCCACACTGATGTAGTTAGTGCTGGTGACAGTTGAGAGACTAACAGTACTGAAGAAGGAAGCCCACTGCATATCTATGTTATTACTCCCATCCATGAGGTTCATGATTAGCTTGGGTGTTGGTATCATAAGGCTGCATCTTAAAAGCTTCAGGTGACTGGCACCTGAGTTGGGTTAGTATTGGGGGCTAGTTAGTAGTGTGGTGTCTCCACTTATGGGGATCCTTTTAATAAGGGCTGCCACAGAACTTCCCCACTGAAATAATGCAGTCCACCCACAGTGACAGGGAACCCACATTATATCCTCCCCCACTTATCACTCTCAGTATACCCAGTATGATAGGCTGTAGTACTCAGCACAAGGATATCCAATGAGGCACACAGAAAATAAGGGACTTTATTTGGGGACAGGATCAAGGTTTGAGGAGGACAAAGGCAAAGGTCGAGGCCATGTCACTTTTTACCTGCAGTGGTAGCCAGTCTCCAGTGACAGGCAGGACCTCTCAACTCTCTCACAGGTGCACCAGTAGCCCCCAAAGTCCCCCTGGGTGTACCCACACTTTATGCTGCACCTGTAAATGGAATTGTATTACAGTGTGCCTATCAGTTTATGAATACATTCAAATACTGTGGTGTGCACACAGGTGGCTGAAGTTGCAGTGCTGTTGGTGGTAAAGCAGTGCTGTATTGGTGAAGCGGATGTTGGGGTGAAGCAGTGCCATATCAAGCAAAACAGATGTTAGAGTAAACCAGTGCTGTACTGGTAAAGAGAGATGCTGGGGTAAAGCAGTGCTGTATCGGTAGAGACAGATGTTAGGTAAAGCAGTGGTGTATCAGTAACAGACAGATGTTGAGGTAAAGCAGTGCTGTATCAGTAGCAGACAGATGGGGTAAAGCAGTGGTGTATCAGTAACAGACAGATGTTGAGGTAAAGCAGTGCTGTACTGGTAAAAGAGAGATGCTGGGGTAAAGCAGTGCTGTATCGGTAGCAGACAGATGTTAGGGTAAAGCAGTGGTGTATCAGTAACAGACAGATGTTGAGGTAAAGCAGTGCTGTATCAGTAGCAGACAGATGGGGTAAAGCAGTGGTGTATCAGTAACAGACAGATGTTGAGGTAAAGCAGTGCTGTATCAGTAGCAGAACAGATGTTGGGTAAAGCAGTGGTGTATCAGTAACAGAGAGATGTTGAGGTAAAGCAGTGCTGTATCAGTAGCAGACAGATGTTGGGATAAAGCAGTGGTGTATTGGTAGCAGACCAATGTTTGCGTAAAGCAGTGCTGTATCGGTAGCCTCAGCACTCCCAGTGGAGTGACATCATACAGAGCAGCTTGCAGTGCGCAGAAATCGGGTATTGGAATACAGAGCCTCTCAGCACTGTTGAAGCTGGGGGGCAGTCGCCGTGCCACCCACCCTTGGTTGTCATTTCCTTTATGTGCTCTTCCTGTCACGTGACAGATCATGTGACGCTGGGCTGTTTTTTTCTAACAACCCATTTCCCCACCTGCTCCCTATACTGTCTGACCACTAGGAGTCACTGTCTGCACTTGCATTTACTGTTCTCCCCCATCGTTTCTCCTCTCCCACCTTGAACCATCTGACCTAAAACTCACCTCTGCCCTCCCCTAGTAATCCACTCATCCTAGGAGTCTACTCTCTGGCACCAACCAGGTTTTGAACACTGCATCTTCTGCACCAAAGGTTGTGACACCAACTACTACTCCATTTGGCAGCCTTAATTACTTAACACTTAAGCAGACCTTTAACCTTCCTACTCAACACCCTATGTTCTGTCCACTCACTCAGGAGTTCTTAACTTCACTCTCATATTCTTCCATCCATCTGTTTCACAGCACCTACTATGTTACTCCTTCTCCTTCTCCTCTTGCATCTTGACCCCCTGCATGTGTCTCCCCACCACCCCTCCCTTCAATTGTCCCTCCCAATCACTGTACAGTCTCTCTCCACACTAAACCTTTTAACCTCCCACAGCCTTTGTCCAGCTCTATCCTAATGACCCTCTATCCTTCCTCTTGTCCCCTGTCCCTCCACTGCCCCTGGTGTCTTCCATCCGTGCATCCACCATTACAACTAAATGTTGCAGATCTAAAAGACACAAGTCAAACTCTTGTCTCTATTTTTACCAGAACCCTCATTCTCCTCCTACTCCTCTCAGGTACCATCCGTCCTAACCACAGCCCAGGAAATCCCATCACCCTGCCCCTCAGCCCCTCCTTAATAAAGAAGGAAAGATCAGCATAGTCCACCTAAACATTCAGAGTCTCCCAGCCAAACTCGACGCCTTCCAAGCCTGAGCTGCCCTCTATGATGTTGATGTCATCATCCTCTCTGAAACCTGGCTCTCCCACAAAATCTCCAATGGGGAGAGCGAGCTCAGCAGCTACACCGCTGTCAGAAAAGAGAGACAGAGTAAAAAAGGGGGCGGCTGCATGTTCTTTATAGCTAACAAATTCTCTGTCACCGAACATGACCCCAGCTCTGAGTTTTCCCTACTTGAAACCCTCTCAATCCACCTCTTCCTCGGTCCCAATAAAACCATCACCCTCACCACCACCTATCTCCCCCAAGGAACCCTGCACTCTGGTCTTGAGTCTTTACTAGCCCTTAAACACTCCCTCCCACTGAATAGAGAGTGGATCCTCCTCTGTGATTTTAACATAAATTGGGACTCTGGCCATGCCGACACTATCAAATCCTGTATCGCGAATCTAGGTCTCCACCAGCTCATCTCTCACCTACTAGATCCAACTATAAAACTAAGACTCACACCTTATAGACTGGATCGTCTCCTACATTCCCTCCCACATCACTCACTCCGTGTTTTGCCTGACTGTATCAGCAATCACTGTGCCATTTTCTGCCTATGGTCAGCCCGTCTACCCAAAACCCCACCTAAATTCATTTTCTCCACAAGACTAACCAATCATAAAATCAAGCGGATAACTCACAATCTCAGTTTAGTGGACTGGTCCTTCCCAGAGGGGCCAAGCGGCTGCTACCCTATCCTAGATGAATTCTCCAGGATCCTTGGCAGCATCTGCAACAGGCATGCTTTCTTAAAAAAAATCAGGACCAGGGGTCAAATTAATGAATGGCTTTCACGTAATATCATCAAACTTATTAGATCCAGGGACAAAGCCTGGGCCCGCTACCAAAAGCACGGGGACCCAGCCCAGCTCTCCCTCTATAGGTTGCCATGAAACAAATGCAAATCGGCAATAAGAAAAGCAAAAATCAACTTCCTGCATGACAAAGAACTCAATGAATCCTCTAACCCCATCAGCTTTAGGGGACCCTTAACTTGCTACTAGGCAAGACCAAAAATTCAGATCCCATCACATTGCACCATGGCGCCAACCAAACTAATGACCCAACCGAAGTGGCTAACATTTTCAACAACTTTTTTGGCGACCTTGATAATGCAAACTTACCCCCTCCTCTCTTATGCCCACCTCCCCCCTCATCACCCCCACCCCAGGACTTTACCTGAATTCTACTCAAAGCCCTAAAACCTGATGACACCAAAAGCTCATCCATGGAATAACCCCAAACCCAGTAAAGGTGGTGACAGTATTGATTATAAAATTCTTGAACTCTCCATCAATGCCTTGGCAGTCCACATCACCAACCTACTGAACAGCTCCCTCTGTTCTGGCTTCTTCCCCACCATCTGGAAAACTGCCACCATCAGACCCGTATTCAAGTCTGAGGCTAGAAGAGGAGTGGCAAGTATTGTCCTAAGCGGAGTAGTTTTGGATCCTTGTTTAACTTACTCCCCTCAGGTTCAGTTAACTGTTAATAAGATAAACCAAAGATTGGGTTTACTTTATAGATTTAAATCTTATTTTTCTCTGAGACCAGGTCTGCAATTGCTGTTGGATCATTACTCCACATTTTTGATTATGTTTCTTGTATTTATTATAATATTGGGGTAAACAATTGAAGCTTTAACTGTTGCATACAACAATATTTATTGATTTGCCCTTGGAGGTTCCTTGTCGAGCGCATTACTGTGATCTCTGTTCTCAGCTGGGGTGGTTGTCCCCAGCTGTAGGATAGAGCTCTCAGTGGGATGTCTTATATTTAAATGTTTACTCTATACCTCAGTTTTTCCTTTTAGCAACTTAGTTGTGAGAAGAGAACTTTTACCTGGTTTGCGATCAGCATTTGGGCCACAATATGTAGTTCCACAGTATAGATTAAAGGCTAGTTCCAGAGCACTCTCAATTGCCGCCCCTATATATTGGAATGCTCTTCCAATCAATGTTAGACAAGCCACGCCAGTCTCTCTCAATTTAAATTAAGGTTTAAGAATTACTTATTGCAAAAATCTATTTGTAATTGTTGTTCTTAAATGTCTTTTGTACTAATTTGCTTATGGTATGTTGTGATGTTGTTGTTTTTTTTTTGTTACTTGTCCGGTCAGACTTGAAAGGGGCCTTTGGTCCAGTGTCCTTACCAGTTAACAAAGAATAAATAGATAAATAAATTTCCTCCTTCCCTCTCTCAAAATTATAGACAAGGTCGTGCACACTCAACTCGCTGACTACCTGGAATCCAACAACCTACTATCTAGTGACTAGCATGGGTTCAGATCTGGGCACAGCACTGAAACTGTCCTGGTCTGGTTCACTATAAAAATCATTAAAGTTAATGACAAAGGCCAGTACACTGGTCTGCTTTGTCGACCTTACCAAGGCCTTCAACCTTGTGGATCATGCCCTTCCTTAACAACCTAAAAGGCCTACATCTTTTGATGATGCCATACAATGGTTCAGTAGCTACCTCCAGGAGATCCCACAAGACCGCAATCAAAGGCCACTTCTCCTTGAATGTCCATTTAAATATGGTGTCCCCAGGGATCGATCCTGGGCCCCTTCTTGTCTCACTCTTCATAAATAACCTTCCTCGATATGCCATTCCGCTCAAATTGTCCTTTATGCCGATGACACAGCACTTTTTTTCTTGCAGCGGCGAGGAGACCCACCACGATGTTCCACAATCCTGCAGTCCGACCATGAAGCTTCACTCCTGGTTCTCCGGTAATGGCCTTGTCCTCAACTCCAAAAAGACCAAACTCATTATCTTCTTGGGACCCAGGAAAGCCCTAGATCCTAGTTTTAAACTCCTCAACAATTCCAGCAACCTCATGGAACAGATGTCAGAATTCAAATACCTAGGTCTTCACCTTGACCCCCATCTCTCATACAATCTCCACATTGGTAACCTCATACAGAAGGTACATGTCAGACTTGGTCTGCTGTACAGGATTAGAAAATTCTCATCTCTGCATCTAGACTTTGCTTCGCTAGTAGCTCTCACTCCTGCCCCTTATCAACTATGAATCTATTGTCTTCTCTCTCCTACCTCATCCCTACTTTTCTCCAAACTTAGAGTCACATACAACAGCATAGCACGTTTCGTCACTGGTCTCCACTGGAAAACACACCACTGTTCACTTTATTCCTCCTCGAGTGGCCCACTGTAGAAGGGGTTCCAGCTAAGATGCTCTCCTTCCTACATAAGATATACCTCAATATTCTCTCCCCCAGCATCATCTCCCTATTCTCACTGCGCGCCTGGGCGTTTGACTACAGGTGCCCCAAGTCTGGTTTTTGACACCCCTTTCTACAGGAATAAGCATGCCCAGTACTCCATTACCTTCAAGAGAACAAAGCTTTACAACAATCTATCCCCTGAAATCCAAGCTTGCAGGTCCATATACTCTTTCAACTCCCTCCTAAAAGAGCACATCCTCCCATCATCCACCTGCAGCTGCCCTGATAGACCTCCTCCATGGCCCTCACGATAAATCCCAGCGTCTCTTTCTCTCTCTCCTCCACATCACCCGCACTTTTCTTCTCCCCACCGACTGCACTAAAACTTCCTGCCCTATACATTACCTGAAAACATTTCTGTTTATTAGTTTGCCTTCTGATCGACTCTTGTACAGTTTTACCCATGTAATATGCTAGTTTTATTTTGCACTTGTTAGTCCCTTGTACTTCTATACATATACATATATATATATATATATATATATATATATATATATATATAATGTACTTCTGTACATGTGTATATGTAATGTATTTACTTTGTTGTATGTCGAGGTAATTCATTGTATGTCCGTGTATTCCATTGGCCTATGTATTTGTTCATCTGTTGTATTTCCTACACCAGACATTTGTGAAAATGGGCATTTTGCTCACATACCTTCCAGTATACAAATAAAATTGATTGATTGACCGATTTAGGGTAAAGTAGTGTTGTATTGGTAGCAGACAGAAGTTGGGATAAAGCAGTGGTGTATTATATAACAAATAGATTTAGGGTAAAGCAGTGGTGTATTGGTAGCAGACAGATGTTAGGTAAAGCAGTGTTGTTTTGGTAGCAGACAGATGTAGGGTAAAGCAGTGGTATAATTGGTAGCAGACAGATGTTAGATAAAGCAGTGGTATACTGGTAGCAGACAGATTTAGGGGAAGTAGTGGTGTACTGGTAGCAGACAGATGTTAGGGTAAAGCAGTGTTGTATTGGTAGCAGACAGATGTTGGGATAAAGCAGTGGTGTATTGGTAGCAGACAGATGTAGGGTAAAGCAGTGGTGCACTGGTAGCAAACAGATGTTGAGATAAAGCAGTGGTGTTTTGGTAGCAGACAGATATTGAGATAAAGCAGTGGTGTATTGATAGCAGACAGATGTTGGGATAAAGCAGTGGTGTATTGATAGCAGACAGATGTTGGGATAAAGCAGTGGTGTATTGGTAGCAGACAGATGTTGAGATAAAGCAGTGGTGTATTGGAAGCAGACAGATTTAGGGTAACCCACAGTCTCCACACCAAACCACTGAGCTACCAAAGTGAAGCCAGTATACAGGTGCGGTAGCCAGACCAAATGAAGTAATCAGCATCCAAGGTCCAGTGCACTCAGGTAGAGAAGACAGAAATCACAGCAGAGATTTTTGCTAATGCAGAGGACTAGCGTGAGTCTTCAAAGGGGTCCACTGAAGACTCATGAGATTCGAGCATAGGGTCAGAGCTGTGCTGCCAGAACCTGCAGACATCATCTAAAGGACTTCAATAAACATTAGTATATTTCATTTGCTACCTTTCAATGTATTTCCTCAGAGTGCTACCACAGCCATGCTGTGTCAGCAGCAGTCAGATGTTGGGGTATTGCAGTACCATATTGGTAGCAGACAGATGTAGAGGTCAAGCAGTGCTGTATCAGTAGCACACAGATGTTGGGATAAAGCAGTGCCATATCGGTAGCAGACAGATGTTGGGGTAAAGCAGTGGTGTATCAATAGCAGACAGATGTTGGGGTAAAGCAATGCTGCACTGGTAGCAAAAAGATGGGGTAAAGCAGTGCCATATTGGTGGCAGACAGATGTTGTGGTAAAGCAATAGCATATTGGTAGCAGACCAATGTTGGGGTAAAGTAGTGGTGTATCAGCACACAGATGGGGGGTAAAGCAGTGGTGTATCAGCAACATGAATGCTGGGATAAAGCACTGCCATATCAGTAGGACACAGATATTGGGGTAAAGCAGTGCCTTATCAGTAGGACACAGATGCTGGGGTAAAGCAGTGCCATATCAGTAGCACATAGATGTTGGGGGTAAAGCTGTGCTTTATCAGTAGCACACAAATGTTGGGGTAAAGCAGTGGCATAACAGTAGTACACAGATGTTGGGGTAAAGCAGTGCTGTATCAGTAGCACACAGATTTTGAGGTAAAGCAGTGCCATATCAGTAGCACACAGATGTTAAGGTAAAGCAGTGCCATCTCAGTAGCACACAGATGTTGAGGTAAAGCAGTGGTGTATCAGTAGCACACAGATGTTGGGGTAAAGCAGTGGCATAACAGTAGTGCACAGATGTTGGAGTAAGGAAGCACCGTAACAGTAGCACACAGATGTTGGGGTAAAGCAGTGCTGTATTAATAGCACACCGATGTTGGCGTAAAGCAGTGTCATATCAGTAGCACACAGACGGTGTAAAGCAGTGTCATATTAGTAGCACACAGATGTTGGGGTAAAGCAGTGTCATATCAGTAGCACACAGATGGTGTAAAGCAGTGTCATATTAGTAGCACACAGATGTTTGGGTAAAGCAGTGGTGTATCAGTAGCACATAAATGTTGGGGATAAAGCAGTGCCATATAAGTAGTATACAGATGTTGGGGTAAAGCAGTGGTGTATCAGTGGCATGCAGATCTGGGGGTAAAGCAGTGTCATATCAGTAGCAGTCAGGTGTTGGGGTAGAGCAGTGTCATTTTAGTAGCACACAGATGGGGTAAAGCAGCATCATATCAGTAGCACACAGAAATTGGGGTAAAGCAGTGCCATATTAGTAGCACACAGAAGTTGGGCTAAAGCAGTGGTGTATCAGTAGCACCCAGATGTTGGGGTAATGCAGTGTCATATCAGTAGCACACAGATGGTATAAAGCAGTGGTGTATCAGTAGCACACAGATGTTTGTTTAAAGCAGTGGTATATCAGTAGCACATGGATGGGGTAAAGCAGTGGTGTATCAGTAGCATGCAGATGTTGAGGTAAAGCAGTGTCATATCAGTAGCAGTCAGGTGTTGGGGTAAAGCAGTGTCATATTAGTAGCAGTCAGGTGTTGGGGTAAAGCAGTGTCATATTAGTAGCACACAGATGGGGTAAAGTAGCATCATATCAGTAGCACACAGACATTGGGGTAAAGCAGTGTCATATTAGTAGCACATAGATGGGGTAAACAGTGGTGTATCAGTAGCACACAGATGTTGGGATAAAGCAGTGTCGTATCAGTAGCACACAGATGGGGTAAAGCAGTGGTGTATCAGTGTCATGCAGATCTGGGGTAAAGCAGTGTCATATCAGTAGCAGTCAGGTGTTGGGGTAGAGCAGTGTCATTTTAGTAGCACACAGATGGGGTAAAACAGTGTCATATCAGTAGCACACAGAAATTGGGGTAAAGCAGTGTCATATTAGTAGCACACAGAAGTTGGGCTAAAGCAGTGATGTATCAGTAGCACCCAGATGTTGGGGTAATGCAGTGTCATATCAGTAGCACACAGGACGGTAAAGCAGTGTCATATTAGTAGCACACATATGTTTGTTTAAAGCAGTGGTATATTAGTAGCACACAGATGGGGTAAAGCAGTGGTGTATCAGTAGCATGCAGATGTTGAGGTAAAGCAGTGTCATATCAGTAGCAGTCAGGTGTTGGGGTAAACAGTGTCATATTAGTAGCACACAGATGGGGTAAGTAGCATCATATCAGTAGCACACACAGACATTGGGGTAAAGCAGTGGTGTATCAGTAGCACACAGACATTGGGGTAAAGCAGTGTCATATTAGTAGCACATATAGATGGGGTAAAGCAGTGTCATATTAGTAGCACACAGATGTTGGGGTAAAGCAGTGTCATATCAGTAGCACACAGATGTTGGGGTAAAGCAGTGTCATATCAGTAGCACACAGACGGTGTAAAGCAGTGTCATATTAGTAGCACACAGATGTTTGGGTAAAGCAGTGGTGTATCAGTAGCACATAAATGTTGGGGGTAAAGCAGTGCCATATCAGTAGCACATACATGTTGAGGATAAAGCAGTGCCATATCAGTAGCATACAGATGTTGGGGTAAAGCAGTGGTGTATCAGTGGCATGCAGATCTGGGGTAAAGCAGTGTCATATCAGTAGCAGTCAGGTGTTGGGGTAGAGCAGTGTCATTTTAGTAGCACAAGATGTTGGGCTAAAGCAGTGGTGTATCAGTAGCACACAGATGTTTGTTTAAAGCAGTGGTGTATTAGTAGCACACAGATGGGGTAAAGCAGTGGTGTATCAGTAGCAGTCAGGTGTTGGGGTAAAGCAGTATCATATTAGTAGCACACAGATGGGGTAAAGTAGCATCATATCAGTAGCACACAGACATTGGGGTAAAGCAGTGTCATATTAGTAGCACATAGATGGGGTAAAGCAGTGGTGTATCAGTAGCACACAGATGTTGGGATAAAGCAGTGTCGTATCAGTAGCACACAGATGTTGGGATAAAGCAGTGTCGTATCAGTAGCACACAGATGTTGGGGTAAAGCAGTGGCATATCAGTAGCACATAGATGTTTGTAAGCACCAGGTAAAGCACTGCCCTGCCCTTAGTGGGTTCTCTGGCTAGTTGTTGACAAAGACCCTGTAGGGGTCAGATGGCCCTGCTCCTGCTGAAGTTGCAGTTGGGAGGCTGCACTCCATCTGGCAGACTGAAGTCACCAACCAGCAGCACCTCCCCTTATCACCATTCTTTTTTTTTTTACTACTTACTATTTACGCCCCTTCTCACTGCTTCAGGACCTCTCTTCAGGGATCCCAAGGTTGTGCGTGCTCCCGTAGTCCCGCCTGGGTACCTCCATTCAGGGAACCAGCTGCCTGCCCATCCTGCCACGGTTTACCCCCGGGCAGGGAGGAGAGGTGTCCCTTACCCTGTCTCATACACCTGAGGTATGTCGGAGGTCAGTTGGTCCATCTCAAGATCCGGCATGGGTTTTCTCGGGACAACCGGGTCTCTACTTCCACCGAACCTGGGGCAGGTATTTCGTTTTTTTCTGGTGACCCCAGCCCCACAGGACTTCTGCACGCAGGGGAGCCAAGGAGCGATGCACGCTAGAACACGCTAAAGCTCCAGCTCCCAGCAGACGTCCTCCCTCCCTTATATGCTGTCTCGTTACGCCTCCACCCCTGGTCACCCAGGTGGCGGTATCGCAGTGGGACCGCATCCCACCGGAGGAGGAGGAGCAGCCCATGGGCGGCTCAATCCTCCTCCCCAGCCGGCCCTCCAGCCCGAGTCCTTCGAACTGGGTCGCTGGCATCGCGGAGCAGTAGCCTCATCACGCGCCGGGCGGGCCAGCCCTTATCACCATTCTGATGACAGCTTCCCATGTAAACAACTAACTCTCTCCTGTGCTGGAGATCTGTGCATTACTCCAGTACAGACAGTGGCCCCAGATCCTGACCCATGGCACCTCCAGCACTTCTTTTCCTCTACTTGCCCCTGTACCTCTGTGGCTGTGATTCCCTCCTCACATATACTACAACCTCATATCCCCACCTCCCCGCCCTGTCTCTCCTGAACAGAGAGTACACTGGTATGGCCAGAATGTCCTGGTCATGGTGCTCAGTGCACTGTGCCTCCATTATGGCTACTAAATCTAGGTTATCCTCTGTCATGTTGGCTTTGAGGCCTGGAATTTTGTTTCAAGACTCCTTCCATTGGTGCACAGAGCTCTCCACCTTCCTTCCCCCTGCCCTGCTCCCCCCATTCTTGATTGTGCTGTTTCCTGAAGCTCCTCGCGACTCACATCTTCCTTTTACCGTCACCATTACTTGACTCCTTTAATTCTCCACCCCTCACTTACCTGAGTTACACCATCTTTTCTTCTGTCTTGTCCCTGGGGTGCAGTTGTTGCCTCCTTTGGTTTTACATCTAACTTGTGTGCTAAATGCTCTTACATCTCCGTCTGCTCTGCACAACTAATAAAGATCTACGAGCACAAGTTATCTGCAGCCTACCTGCAAATAAGAAAGAAGGAACAAGCTAAGCAGGCTGCACGTAAGCACTAAAACTGCTGCTGCTTTAATTAACTGAAACTGCTGCTGTTGTTCTGCTAAACAGTGACTGTGTAGCTTATTGTGGGTGTTTACCTGGTCACAGGTGTAGGGGCTCAGTGGCAAGCCAGCAGAGTCAGAAACCGGGGCAGGGGTTTTGTTCCTTCAAAACCACGCTGCTCCATATCGCGAGCGTGAGTGACTCCTGCACAAAATTTAGGTAATAAATGATTGCCTAGCTTAGTTCCTATTTATAGTTTGTTTATTTGAGTAGTACATCTGCTTTAATAATGGATATCTGTAAAATAGTTTGAGTACTGATTTGCTGCAGCACTTTTAACTTATATCTGACAGCTCATGTCTACGCAGGTTTTTCTTTAGATAGGGTTCCAGGTCTTTCGGGTGATTCGTGGCCTGAGGAAGAAATTAAAGAATTTATATTGATTAATTCGGAGATTTATATAGGAAAGTGGTTTTAATAATCTGCTTAAGGCCTTTTCAATTAAATGTGTACCTCAGACTGCTTTGTCACTGAAGACTGACCTGATAAAAACAGCTAATGATAAAAAAATTAGTCGGAGGCAGAATCTATTGGGATGTTAACAATCTTTCTTCATATTGTTTGTAGTCTGTAGTGATGGACACCCTAATCCTGATCCTTCTTTAGTGACAATGCCAGATGATGGTATATTTAATCAGGGTTGTTTGCATATAGTGCACTTTAATGTGAGAAGTCTGTGGGAAAAGTTTATGAAATGAAGGACTGGGTTGAGGAACACAAACCGGGGATAATTGTAATAACAGAAACTTGGCATAATGATAGAGTCCCTGATGCCTGTATTGATTTGGATAATTATCAAATACTGTATTTAGGAGGGATAGAAATAAAAAAGAGGGCAGAATTGTAATTTATGCTGATCGTACCTTAATTACACAGGAAAGTTTGTGTCCATTTTTGGGATGTGGTTTGGAAGGCCTAGGAATTGAGATCAGATCACCACATAGAAAACCGATCTTGTTAATGGGAATTTATAAACCCTTAAAATTGACATAAGTTTGTAATGTGTTACAGGACTTTTTATTAGAATACAGGCATTCTCATGAATTGATCATAACGGTGATTTTAATGTAAACGGGGCTATAATTGACCCAAATCATGACATGATAGATTTTCAAACTGACTTGGCACTGACCCAATTAATACAGGAGCCGACCAGAAATGATCACCGGGATTCTAGGAAATCAACTTTGTTGGACCCTATGTTCGCAAATTACTCTCAACATTTCATCAGATCCGGAGTTCTTCCAGACTCTTTTCGGATCGTCAACTAATTTTCACGTTGAGAAATAATATTATTAGGACTAATCTCAGAATAGGTGTGTCATGGAGAAGTTTTAAACGATTTGACTATCTTCTATTTATGATGGACATAGAAAACATTAATTGGTCCAGACTGCAATTAATACCTACTGCATCAGAGGCTTGGGAGTATTTCTCCAACAAATTATTGAAAATCTGTGATAAGCATGTTCCAATAAAACATTGGAAATCCAAACATGAGGGCAATACCTGGTTCAGCACCCAGTTACATGAAGTTAGGAGAGACAGAAATAAAAAAATGGATGAAACCAAAGAAAACAATACTGGATCAGGACTGGGTTATGTATAGACAAGCACGTAATAGAGTATGGTAGAACACTGTTCCGCATGGAAAACCATGTCTGGAAGTGTTGTTGTGCTGCACTTCATGCGTCACAATGTTCTTGTGCTGCACTGAGTACGTCACTAGTGCAACACAACAACATTGAACATGGTCCTGCATGCGCAATTATGCGGACCACAGCAGTGAGGCAGTAAGCGGCGCTGGAACCAACTGATACAGCTGCCGAAGTAAGCCTTATTTTTCTGGGAGACCTGTTTGGGGGAATCAAGGAGTGCCGCTTATGGTTGCCCATACACTATAACAGATTGTGTATGAGCAACCATACACAAACAAGACAGAGTTGTACATCTCAAGGTTTCTATGGTAACGGACCTCTGGTTACCACAGAAACCTCTTGATCATGCAACTGCCTTGTTGTGTATGATTGCTCATACACAGTCCTCTATATGCTTATACTAGAGCAGTTAGATCAGCAAAACAGACTTTTGTTAAAGCAAAACTTGATAGTAATCACAAACAGAACCCCAAAATGTTCTGGAGACAATATCTGACTTAATGGGAAAGTAAAGAATCTTTAGTAAATAAAATATCAGCTAATGGTATAGAATTAACCCTGGGTGATGAGCTTGTGAATACCTTTAATGAATATTTCAGTAAGGAGGATCTCCTGTATCTGATAATAATGGCTCTCTGGATCATCCAATATATGAAGAAGCCAGCAGAAGAAGGCCATTTGGTCTATCAAGTCTGCTCATATTGCAGGGTCCACCTGCCCTCCCTCCATACTCCTCCCATCCTCCTCTCCATGATCCTTACCTTCCCCTATATTTATCCCAGCCTCTCTTAAAGCTGCCCGCCTATCTTCAATGAGATTATCTTTTCCAGCAATGCATTCCAAGTGTCCACCACCCTCTCTGTGAAAAAGTGGTTCCTCACCTCCCTCCTAAATCTCCAACTCTACAGCTTAAGACTGTACCCCCTCATGTTATGGTTGCCACTCAGCTTAGACTCTTCTTATCAACCTTATTTAGCCCTTTCAAGTACTTGAACATAGAAACATAGAAACATAGACTTTGATGGCAGATAAGGACCGCTAGGCCCATCTAGTCTGCCCATTTCCCTACCTACAGGATAGGCCACAGATCCTATTTAACCAACAGCCTATATCTTCCTGCCCCCCACAAGAATTGCCTTATGTCTGTCCCATGCATTCTTGAATTCTTCCACAGTTTTAGACTCCACAACTTCCTCAGGAAGGCTGTTCCATGCATCCACTACCCTCTCTGTGAAATAATACTTCCTCACATTGCCCCTGAACCGCCTCCTTCTATCTTTAAATTGTGTCCCCTTGTTCTTGCAAGTCTCTTTTCTGAAAGATGCTACCCTCTTGGACTTTGATTCCTTGAGGTACTTGAAAGTTTCTATCATGTTCCCCTCTCCTTCTTTCCTCAAGGGTATACATATTAAGCTCCTTTAGTCTCTCCTCATACGGCTTCTCTTGCAGACCCTGCACCATGTTAGTTGCCCTCCTCTGGACTGCCTCTGTCCTGTCTATGTCCTTGCGGAGATGGGGTCTCCAGAACTGGACACAGTATTCCAGATGGGGTCTCACCAACTGTCTGTACAGAGGGATAACAACTTCCTGTTTTCTGCTGCTGATGCTCTCCTATACATCCCAGTATACCCTTCTCCCTACTGCCTTCTCACATTGTTTGCTAACCTTAAGGTCATCTGATATGATTACCCCCAGGTCCCTTTCCTGTTTTGTTGTTGTTACTACCTCCCCACCCATTGTGTATTCTTCCCCTGGGTTCTTGTTTCCCAGGTGCATTATTTTGCACTTCTTTGGATTGAATCCTAGCTGCCATACGTCAGACCATTCCTCCAACCTTGCCAAGTCCCTTTTCATCCTTTCCACGCCTCCTTGTGTATCAACCCTGTTGCAGATCTTTGTGTCATCTGCAAAAAGGCATACTTTTCCTTCCAGTCCCTCTGCAATGCCACTGATGAAGACATTAAAAAGGACTGGACCCAATACTGAACCCTGCGGTACCCCACTAGTAACCGCCCTTTCTTCAGAGTGGACTCCATTTACAATTACCTTCTGTGTCCTGTTGTCCAGCCAATGTTTTACCCAGGCTACCACCCTGGGACCCACTCCCAGGCTGGTTAATTTGACTAATAATCTTTTGTGTGGGACTGTGCCAAATGCCTTGCTAAAGTCTAGGTAGGCCATGTCCACAGCCCCACTAGTTTGGTCACCCAGTCAAAGAAATCTATTAGATTCGTCTGACATGACCTTCCCGCTGTGAACCCATGCTGCCTTGGATCCTGTGCTCCACTGATCTCTAGGTACTCAACTATTCTTTCCTTCAGAAGTGACTCCATCACTTTCCCTACCACAGAGGTCAGACTGACAGGTCTGTAGTTTCCTGCCTCTGTCTTGGTCCTACTTTTGTGAAGGGGAATCACATCCGCCTTCCTCCAGTCCTCGGGTACCACACCATCCTCCCATGATTTATTAAAAAGAGTAGCCAGTGGTTTCACTAGTTCCTTCCTTAATTCTTTTAGAATTCTGGGGTGAATTCCATCAGGACCCATTGCTTTGTCCACCTTCAGTTTTAGGAGTTCTTGCAGAACCCTTTCTTCTGTGAAAGGACTGGGATCGACCCCCCTATCAAGAGTGCTTCTGTTAATTGGATTAGGCACTTCCCCCTCCTCTTTTGTGAATACTGAGCAGAAATATTCATTCAGTATTCCTGCTTTTTCACTGTCCCCCTCTGCCCACCCACCGTTTATTCTATTCAACCTCACTATCCCTCCCTTTGTCTTTCTACACTCGCTGATGTACCTATAAAAGGTTTTATCCCCCTTCTTAACTGAGTTGGCTATCTTTTCCTCAGTTTGGGCCTTTGCTATTCTGACTTCCCTCCTGCTTCTTTCTGCCTTAACTGGTACAGTTCTCTGTCCTGCTCCTTCTGTGTTTCCTTATACTTCTGGAATGCTATCTTTTCTTCCTGACTTTCACAGCCACCTCTCTTGAGAACCATAGTGGCTTTTTCTTTCTTTTGATTTGTTTATTTGCTTCCACAAAGGCTTGTTGCCTCTGTGATGGCAGTTTGATAATTCCCATTGTTGCTCCACACCTCCTTCTAGCCTGTTTGCTAGTGCTTTTCTGAGGCACTCTCCATCTTGCCAAAGTCAGCCTCCTAAAGTCCAGTACCCTCACTTTTGTGTGGCTTGACTCTGTAGCTGAGTTTAACGTGAACCACACTGTTTGATGGTCACTTGTCCCCAGATGGCAACCCACTTCTAGATCTGAGATCCTCTCACTGCCCCCGTTTGAGAGTACGAGGTCTAAGATTGCTCCCTCACGAGTGGGTTCCGAAACTAGCTGTCTAATGCCTGCCACCTGTAGGGTGTCAAGAATGGCCCTGCTCTTGGATGTCGCTGCAGCAAATGTGCTCCAGTTAACATCTGGCATATTCAGGTCTCCATCAACAGTATCTCCTTTCTCTGCCATTCTAAGAATGCATTCCATCATATCCTTGTCCATTCCTTCCCCTGACATGGGGTCTGTACACAACCCCTCGTGTGGATTGTGGTGCCTTTCCAGTCTCCAAGGTGACCCACAGTGCCTCCTCTCCTCCCTGTTTACTCTTTTGTTCAGTTGCTTTTATACCTTCCTTTACATAGAGAGCTACTCCTCCCCTCTTCTCCCTGCCTGTCTCTCCTGTAGGTTATGTACCCTGGTATGTTAACATCCCAGTCATGGTTCTCTGTGTACCATGTTTCTGTGACTGCTACGATATCCAGGCATCCCTCTTCCATTAAGGCCACCAGCTCAGGAGCTTGTTGCCCAGACTACGACATTGGTACTCATTACCCTCCATTTCCTGATGGCCTTACCCCCTTTGTCCCCATCCCTGTCCTTCTTGCCTTTGTCACTTTCTCCATTTACCCCTGCCCTTCTCCCTATCGACACCTCCATGTTGGTGTTTGCCACACTTACTACCGTGATTGTTTGGGGGCTAGGATTTTCCTGCTCCTTTCCAGTGCCTCCCTTGGCTAGTTTAAAGCTTGCCAATGAAGCATTTAAACCCATCACCTAGGATCCTGGTTCCCTCCCGGACAGATGCAGCCCATCATGCCAGTATAGGCTTGCATCACTCCAGGTGGACCCCAGTCCCCAGTGAAGCCAAACCCTGAGCTCCACACCAGTTTTCAACCACTGATTGAACCCATGGTACGGAACACCCTAGCCTCCTCCTATGCCATAGATGGGTAGCACCTCCGAGAAGGTTACCGTGCGTACTTGACTAAGGCCCCTCCCCAATTCCACAAACTCTTTCCTGCACTTCTAATCCCTTTCTTAGCCAGGTCATTTGTCCATAAGTGGACAATGACATCCAGCTCCTCCCTGTGCAGCTGCTCTGGCAATCCTGAGGATTCACTCCCTGTCCCTCCAAGCCATGGCGCCAGGCAGGCACCCACCTCCTCTCCCTTCCTTGCCCAGTTCTACCTTCCCAACAATGGAGTCCCCACCAGGAGTTGTTTCCTCTCTGCGGGGTCCCCTGCCACCCTCCTGTGGGTCTCCTTTGTGGAGGTTCCCAGCATCCCTCCTTGGTCTCCACTGTAGGTGCCTCCATAGAGGAACCACCTTTGCAGAATGGCATAGGAATGTGGAAGAGGTACAACTGGAGGGATGTGCCTCTGTTCCACCACCTCACCCTCCCTGAGCCCACTGTGGTCCAACCGCTCCTCTTTCTTGGCAACCTCTGAGGCAACGGCAGTGGCACTGGTGGTCCCTGGATGGAAGAGGAGGTCCCACAAATCCTGGCCAACTCAGCCTGGAGATGAGCAACCTCCTCCCTCAGCCCAGAGAGGTGCCTGCAGATGGGACAACACCGCATCCTCCAGAACATCTCCCGAAGACTGCTGCTCCACAGCCACTGCACTGCACCACTCCAATCATGTCTTATTTCTGGCCCTTAACTGTTTGCAATCCTTACTCTTTCCTCTGTTTTTTCTCTCTCCTTACTTTCTGCCTGTGTGCCCTTTAAGCTCCTGATTGTCCTGTTCTGAGACAAGAATATCCTATATTTCTCAGTAGACCGCTTACTTGTTCAGAGGCAGACCTCCAGCAGCTAGAGGGGGCCAGAGAGCTGCTCTTGCCATTCTAGGATGGTGGGTCCTTGGTGGTTCTGTGATCACTCACTTCCTGCCCCTAAACGGGAAGTTCCTGTTGTCAGTCAAATCCTGTGCCTATAAAAATAGAACTAGGTCCCAATCATTTCCCCTCTCTCTCTCTCCCCTGTCTTCCAGGGAGTACATGCTCAGTGCCCTCACCCTCTCCTCATATGCCTTACCCTGCTGACCCGCTATCATCTTTGTAGCCCTTCTCTTGACCTTCTCCAGCAGGTTAATGTCCTTTTCAAGGTTTGGGCACCAGTACTAAACTCCATACTCTAGATGCAGCCTTACCAGTGACCTGTACAAGGCAGTATAACCTCCTCTCCTACTACTGATCCCCTAGATATGCATCCAGCATCTTGTTTGCCTTTGCTGCTGCTTTCTTGCACTGCGTGAGTGCTTCAGGTCACTAGTAATCATCACTCCCAGGTCCTTCTCCTCCTCTGATGCAGATACTCAGACTCCACCCAGGTAGTACTTTGTCCTAGGATTCTTGGCTCCAATATGCATAACTTTGCATTTCTTGTCATTGAAGTCAAGCTGCCAGATTCTGGACCACCTCCCAGCTTTCCAGATCTTCCTGTAAGTCCTGTATCTCTTCAGCTGTGTCCACTCTCCTGCAGAGCTTGGTGTCATCCATGAATAGGCACATTTTGTCCTTAATGCCATCCCCAATGTCATTGATGAAGACACTGAACAGCATTGGCGCCAACACCGAGCCCTGCAGGACCCCACTGGTTACCTCTGGTGCTAGATAACTCTCCCCAACAACCACCCTCTGGGTTCTGTCCCTTAGCCAGTGTTCTACCCATTGGGCCATCTTTCCCCAACCCCAAGATCCACCAACTTTCTGATCAACCTTTGTGGGCACAGAGTCAAAGGCCTTGCTGAAATCAAGATAGAGGATGTCTACCACTTGGCCTCCATCTACTGCCTTAGTGACACAGTCAAAGAAATCAATCAGATTCACTTGACACGATCTCCCAAACCCATGCTGCCTCTCATCCTGGAGACCATGCTCCTTTAGATATTTCACCAACCTTTACTTTAGTATGGTCTCCATGAGCTTGCCCACAATGGAGGTCAGATTAACTGATCTAATTCCCGAGTCATCCTTGGGACCACTTTTGTGGAGGGCACTACATGTGCTGTTCTCCAGTCCTCGCGCACCATGCCTGACTCTAGTGAACTATTAAATAGGTCTGCCAGCAGCCCTGCCAGCTCCTTAGCCAGTTCCTTTAGTACCCTTGGATATACTCTTCCGGACCTGGTGACTCGTCTTACTTTCAGTGACAGCAGACCCCCTCACTCTATACTCCTTTATCACTACATCTGTGTTCAATCCCCTGCCCTCTTTTCCCTCCTGAAGACACTGGTCCATCCTTCTCCCTGGTGAAGGCGGAATAGAAGTATTCATTTAGTATTCTTTCCCCCATTATCCTCCACCCACTTCACCCCTTTCCTAAGCTCAACAATCCTTTCCTTCTTGTCCCTTTTCTCACTTATACAGTGAAAGAAAGCCTTCTCCCTCTTCTTAATCCCTTCAGCTATCTGCAGCTCCTTCTGTGTCTTTGCTCACCAGCCTTCCTTACTTGCCTCACTAGCCAACCTTAGGTAATTTTCCCTATCCACCTCTCTCTTGGTCTTCCTGAATTTTCTATAGGCCAGCATCTTTTCCCTTACTGCCTGGGCAACCTCAGAACTGAACCAGCTGAGCCCTTTGGCTCTTGTGTTCTTCCCCCTGAGCCTAACGCACTCATCTGTGACAACCAGTATCCTTTTCTTAATGGTGGACCACCTTTGGTCCACCCCATATCTGCTCTAATGCCCACAGATGGCTCCTTAGTACTTCACCCATTTTCCTGAAGTCCACCCTCCTGAAATCCAAGATTTTGGTCTTAGTCGGGATGCTTTCCCTGCCCATATCCAACTGGAACCACACTGTGCAATGGACACTTCCACCCAGTGGCTCCCTGACCATTATTTCCTGTACATGCTCCCCATTTGTGAGCACCAGATCAAGAATTGCCTCAGATCTTGTTGGTTCAGTGACACCCTAAGTCAGGAACCCACTCTGCAGTCCTTCCAGGATCACCCGACTCCTTGCACGTCAGAATGTAGATCAGAATGTAGTCTCAGATTATAGGCTTGAGGAACAAACTGGAGCATCATGTTTTGATGAATTTAGCTTTGAGTTTGTTTCACCCACAGAGGTCCGTGTTGAACTTTTGAAAATGAATATCTGTGAGGCTGCAGGTCATGATGGGATTCCAGCTAGACTCCTAAACTATGCGTCCCCTTGTATAGCATATCCTCTAGCCTATATTTATCTTTCCTGTAAGAGCAGTGAATTCCCCCAGGGCTGGAAAATTGGCAAAGTTAAACCAATATTTAAGTCTGGCAACAAGGGTGAATTGAGTAATTATCAACCCATTTCACTGTTGCTGCAGATCTCTAAGATATTTGAGAAAATAATTTCCAGACAATTGAAGAGATTTTTGGAGTGAAATAACAAACTGTGTCTTTTCCAGTCAGGTTTTAGATCCCTCCATAGTACTCAAACTGCACTGGCCAAAGTGGCCAGTGATCTGCAACTGAGCCTGGACAGGAGATCAACGGCTGGAGCCTTATTTGTTGATCTTTCTAATCTAAGGCATTTGATACCCTAACCCATTGGGTTCTCCTGTCCAGCCTCAGTGAGATTGGTTAGTCTGCTCAGATAGCGAACTGGTTTTCCTCATATTTTAGTGGTTGAAAGCAGTTTGTTGAAATAGGCCCCTTTAAGTCTGGAATTTTGGTCATGAACACTGGAGTCCCCAAGGGATCAATTATGGGGCCTTTGCTTTTTAACATTTACATAAATGAGCTTAGATTTGACTTGCAGATGTTAGTTGTCATCTTCATGCAGACGACACCATAATTTATGTGGAGGGTAAAACTCTTGACTTGATAACTTCTAAGCTACAAATTGCCTTTGACCAGGTTCAGTATTTCTTTAATAAGCATTGTTTGGTTCTAAACTCAAAGAACACCCAAGCTTTTTATTCCAGAAAAACAGCAACCAAAGGAACGTGACACACATTTGACCATTACTCCCTGGCCCCACTCTCCCATAGGAGAACCATCCATAGCGCCTCCCTCATAGCTAAATACTGGTTGGGCTCCCTGCCCCCCTACCTCACCTCCCACCTTGCACCAGCCAACTCCCTAGGCTACTCCCTATGCCACAGGGACACCCAAACTTTCAACCTCCCTCGCCCTCACACTGCCTCCAATCAAGCCGCCTGTTCATACCGTCTTCCCTTCCTATGGAACAACCTCCCACCCATCTTTCGCCAGGCCTCCTCCCTCCCAGCAGTTAGGCAACTCCTCAGGTGCCTCCCATCCCCTCCTTGCCAAAGATGCGCCTTGGGACCCACCCCTACATGGGACTAAATCCCTCAGTAGGAGGCCTCAGTTGGTCTAATATTTGCCTACGCTTATCTCAAGTTATTACTAGTTCCTGCATCTCTACTGTACAACTCCCGCACCTGCTTATACCATACTGCAAGACAAATGTTTTTATTGTAAGCTCTAGATGTCGTACCAACTGTCTGCAACCAAGAGCTGTTGTGCAATCTGTCTGTAAATATGAAATTGTTGTACTCGTTTTTTTTTTCTGGATAACTTCTATGTACTCCTCTGTACCAGGATTGCACCTAGAAATGAGCCTCGGCTCAGTGTGCCTTTCCCGGTCACCAAATTTTAAATAAAAATAAATAAATTAGATGGAACTACTATTAAATAAGTGGATCAGTATAAGTATTTGGGTCTTTGGTTAGATTGTAATTTAGGCTGGAATTTTCATATAAATTCTACTCTTAGCATCATGAATAAAAAGTTAGGAGCTCTTTATAGACTCAGAAAGTTTATGACCAAGGATGTTAGTTTGAATGTTGTTAACTCCATTATTACCTATTCTGGACTATGGGGATCTTCTATATAGTAGGGCAATAAGTTCCTTGACAAACAAGGTGGACCTTATGTTTCACAGAATTTTTATTTATTTATTTATTGACTGAAATGTTTCACCAGGAAGGCACACTGAGCAACAAGTCACTCGTCTCCGGGTGCGACCTTGGGTGGGGGGGTACAACAGGAATGAGATATTAAACATTCAATTTACAAGATCAACAATACAGTTGTAAGGCAGGTGTCACAAAAGGTATTTTTCGGGATATTGGGTTTCGGGATTTAAATCTTTCGGGATTTTAATTATTCGGCATTTCGATCTCGGGATTGTGGTCGTCGGGAAATTAGTCTACGGGAATAAGTACTGATACCATTACAACAGTGTTGAGCATAACATGTAGAAAGAGTGGATAAAAATAAGTGCCAGATTAATAAGTAAACAAGTGCTTCTGGGAAAGAAAGGGGAAAGGGGAGGGGTGGGAGGTGGGGAGAGGGGAAAGAGCCATATTCTGGATCCCCAGGTGCTAGGAACCCTGCAATGAACTGGTGGGACCAGAGAGAAGGGATAATGCAATGTACCAGAGAGACTCCTTTAGGATGGTTGGGGAAGGTAGTAGATCAGAGATACAAGCCCTTGGGTGGTGAGTGAAGTGAGGTAGAGAGGTAGGGTTTGTCCAGGGCTTAGAGGAGGAAATTAGGCAAGACATGGCAGGAACAGCTAGGTGCAAGGTAATTATTGAGGCAGAGCTGATGGAGTAGGTGGAGGATGGGTGCGGATTTGAGGTGGGAGGGAATTCCATATTTTTGGGAGGCAGTGAGAGAAATTGGATTGGCCGATTTGGGTGGATCTGCAGCGGACAACCAGGGTACAGGAATCATTTGATCTAAGGCAGTGGTTCTCATATGATGAGGCCAGCCTCCCAAGGGAGGCCCCAAATTGCTCCGGGAAGGCCTGGTCAAGTCTGAGAATGTACAGTATTAACATTTTAAGTTTGGGATGTTTTGTGTGATGGGATGAAGCAAATTAAATATGAATAATGGCAGCTGAATTTCTTTACTTATGCACAAACTTGTGACCAGCAAAGATCAAATGAGTCAAAGCTTGTGTCTAGGTGTGTATTTATATGTCAATTGATAACTGGGAAAGGCACACTAACCCAAGGCTTGTTTCTGCAGTAGGTGTGTGTTTATACTTTATGTAAATTGAAGACTGGGAAAGGCACACATACCCCATGCTTGTTTCTGCAGTAGGTGATTATAAGCAGGTGAGTGAGTGACTGGGAACGGCACACAGAGCCATTGCTTGTTTCAAGTGTCACCTGAGGGAAAAATATGTGAAATTGCTTAACAACATGGTAAGGGGGATGAGATGAAGGTGGCTAGGTAAGTTGTTCCAGATAGATAGAAAACAGAGTAACAAGGGCCCAAGAGTCAGAAAAGTAGAGTGACAAGGATAACCTGGGGTGTGGGGTTGCGGGTGGAGAACAACAAGTTGAATAAAAAGAGAATATACTCAATAAGCTTTATTAGTCTCACTTTATTCCTGGTGTACTGTGCAAAATATTATCTTTTTTTTCTATGGGGAGGCCCAAGTTTTGTTTTCCAAATTTGAGGGAGGCTCGAAATATTTTCCATTGCTTAGGGGAGGCTCGCTGTCATAAAGTGTGAGAACTAATGATCTAAATCGAATGGGAGGGTGGAGGAGGTGTTATAAAGGAGGTGGTGAGGTAGGACGGGAACTCACCCAACCAGTGAATTTAGCACAGAGGGAGAATTGCCTATTTGTAAGAGACGGAAGGATAAGGCACGAGAATGGCTCGGTTTATTTTAGAAGTGCCTCACAGAACCCATAGATGCTTGCTGTATAATAACTTCAACTGACCTAAACCTTATGTTCATAGAAACTTATATGTTCTTCAATTTATGTTTAAAGTTTGGAAGAATGAGACCCCTAGTTATATTTCTGATCTATTTAAACTCAGATGTGTTAAGGATAGTTTGGGACATGCTCAGGGAATACGTTTCTCTTTAATCAGATGTAGCTTAGCAGTGGGTAGGTCATCTGCCCCTTGTAGAGGAGTTGCTTTGTGGAATCAGATTCCACTAAACTTGCGACAATGTGGCTCCCCTGTCAAACTGTATGACCTAAAGATGTGGTGTATGAACCTGGTAACTGATTCATCTAGCTGCTGCCATTGTGATGTTACTTGACTGTACTATGCTTGCAATTTTATTTCAATACAATGTTCGTAATGCTGTATGTCTGATCACTGTAGTTTTATTGTGTACATTGTTTAAATTGTAATGTTAACCAGGACTTCACTGAAAATGAGCTCAGGCTCAATTGAATGTTCCTTTTTATTCTTATGAATAAAAAATTTACTACTACTGCCTCATCCCTAGGTTTGTTTAAATGCTCATCCAAGTAGCATTGAAACCTCTCAACAAGGACTGCAGTCCCTCTCAGAAGGATGCAGGCCATCTACCTCATAGAGCCCATATCCTCCCAGGCTGATCCCCAGCCTCCGATGTAGCCAAAGCCCTCCTTCATGCACTATGCCATGCGTTGCTGTTGAGTACCCTTGCCTCTCCCCAGCTGTATGTAGGTAACACCTCACAGAAAGACACCATGCATGCCACCTGCTTGAGAACCCTCCACAGCTCCCTGAAATGTCCTTGCAGTACCCTTACTGTATCCCTTGCCAGGGCATTTGTCCCCACCTGAACAATGACAACTAGCTCCCTCCCAGCTCCTGCTGCCCTAGCAATCTTCTGGATAAGCGCCCATCTCTCCAAATCAAGCAAAGGGAGGCATGCCACCTGCCTATCCTTCCCCTTCCAGTTCCCAAGTCTAGCCCCCTCCCAGTAAAGTCCTCCACCAGCAGCTGCTTCATGTTGGGTGGGGGATCCCCTCCCTCCCTCCTTGTGGCCCCCCACTTCTGAGGACCCTCTCCTCTTCCCTTTCCACTGCGATGGGTGCTTCCTCTCGGCTACCCTGTTCCCGCCACTAGGGTGAAGGAGTTCTGCAGTGGTATATTTCTAGGCTGCACACACCCTTCTGGAGCCCACTAAGGTCCATCCACTCTGCCTCTGCCTCGGCATCCACTGATGGAGCAGAGACAGATTTGGAGGCCTCTGGGTTGGGCAGAAGGTCTTCTGTGCCCTTGCCAGTTTGGCCTGCAGTCCAGCAACCTATGCTTACAACCCAGAAAGGTAAGTACATATGGGGCTGCTCCTTCGTTTCCAGAAGGTGTCCCTAAAAACTGCAGCTCCACACCAGTTGCACTGCACCACTCCCATGATCCTTACTGTCCTTTGCCTAGTGTCTGTTCAAGCTCCACCATACCCTTCTACCTCCTTCCTACTCCCTTTGTACCCCTACTGCTCCCCTTTTGATTACCAGCAACTGGTTCGTTACCCTTCCCCAAAACTGGTTTGTTACCCTACCCTAGATAGACTGTCTCCTGCTTTCCTCTTTTTTAACCCTCTTACATTTCTCTGTCTTTTTCCCCCCTGGGTGTCTACTACACATTATAGATTCATAGTATGTCTACAAGCTGTAGCTATCTGCCCCCTAGCTGGTTTTTCCAGCATATTATTTCAGTTATGTGGTCCCTCCTACCTTATTCCAGTGTCCCACCTGCGGTGTCTCCTGCAGCCTATGGTCACCCTATGGATGCTCCACTCCTGCTCCGTGCTGTTTGTCTCTGCCCTACCTCCCCAGGGTGTATAATGACAGCACCGTCACAAAGCCCCTGCCCCAGATGTTTTAAAGGAGAACAGGGTTTAGCAAAGCTCCCATCTTCAAACTGGTCTGCCTGATGTAAGTTTTTACAATAAAATAAAATTACATTGCACTGAGCTTGCCCCAACACTGAAATTCTGCCAGCAGGCAACAGCAGGTGCTGCACGGTGCCATCTCGCCAGTGCGCCTGCGCTGCTCATTCAGCATATGAGTGAGCAGCAGCCGCGCACACTAATACGAGATAGCACCGCAGCGCCCACTCATTGCTGGCGGCAGTTTACGAGTGTTGGAGCAAGTAAGTGCAAATACTTAATTTTTATTTTTATTGCCAAAAGCTAAATCGAGCAGTCAGGTTTTGGGGGATGGGGATCTTTACTCAAGTACTGTTCCCCTTTAAGGACAGGCGTGTGTATAATGACCCAGAAACATAGAAACATTGAATGTGTCGGCAGAAAAGGACCAGTAGACCTATCTTCCCTGCCCATTATTACACCCTGGACCCTATTTGGTCACAGGTGTCCTTCCCTCCTCCCTTCCCTCTAATTATTATACCCAAGTGCCTATCCAACACATATTTGAAGCTCCCTCCTGTTTTCTCACCTACCACATCTTCTGGAAGGCTGTTTCAGGTTGAAACCACCCTTCCTGTGAAGAAGTATTTCCTCATGTCCCTCTTAAACTTTACCCCCAAGCTTCATAGCATGTCCCCCTATTCTGGTGCTCCTCCTCCTATGAAACAGATTCCCCTCCTGCACCTTGTTTACCCACATGAGGTACTTACAGTTCAAACCCCTGGAAATCGTACTGTATTCTGACTTATGTAGCATAGCCTCACCATAGGACTGCCCTGGAGCCGAAATGGTTAACAGAACCTGTGCAAATGATGGAATGCTATGCTCGAGCTCGGTTTTCAAATCACTGTCCCTGGTAAGCAGTTCTAAACCGTCAGATTCTTTACTCCGCTTGTCTCAATAAGACTTCTCCAGAGAGCTCTCCTTCATTGCTTGAAACATTTTTTGGTTTTCTCGCTTTTACCTAGTGCTGTTTTAGTTTATCTGGTATTTAAAGCACTGTCCTTGGTTTTCAGGTAACATAGAAACATAGAATTTGAACGCAGATAAGGACTGCTTGGCCCATCTAGTCTGCCCATTTCCCTACCTAACGGTTAAGCTGCAGATCCTAGTTAACCAACAGCCTACTTCCTCCTACCCCCCCACTAGAATTGTCTTGTGTATCCCATACATTCTTGAATTCTCCCACTGTTTTTGACTCTATGATCTCCTCAGGAAGGCAGGTAGAATTTGTTTAGATTTTAGTGTTCGTTGGGTAAGTAGCCTGTTCCCTTTTCAGTTCTCTAACTGAGAGGAAACCAGCATCTCCCTTATTTTCACTATAAAAATAACATTTTAGTAGCCTGATTTAATTTAAATTGTACCGATTCGGGTGTAGTTGGTTTTGGCTAAATTTTCACTGGGGTAACTCCTGGTTCTTTATCGGTTAGCATAACTGAAAAAAAAAATACAGTATATAGAATATACTTGTTTTTTATAGTGAAGCTTATATAGTTATTTTCTTCTGGGTTATGTCACAGAAAACCAAGAAGAGAATGGGACCTACAGGTTTCCAGCACCATACTGTGTGCGGGGAACCTTTTGCTAAGGCTGATCCATATTTAATTTGTGTTTTCTGTCTGGGGTTTGAACACCACCTCAAGACAGAATGTGAGATCTGCAGAAACTTTCCACAGTCTACATTCGAGAGATGGTTAAAGAGACTGCAGGAAAGGATGGCTGACAAGGTTGCTGACCCAGCCATTGAAAAATTGGTTCCTCATCAAAAAGAACTGGAGGAGCTGCCCTCTGAAAGGGACGATAGCTCTTCCAGCAAAAGACGAACCACAGACATTGCTGCTGAACCGATCATTGTGGTAAAAAAGAAGAGAAAAGAAAAACATCAGGAACCACAACCGAGAAAAGCTGTGGCTCCTTCTGCAGAAGAGATCGCTAATGTGATCAGAATTTTTCAGTCTCTTTAGACCCCGGTTATGGTTGGAAAGCAACCGCTACCTATAACGGTCCAGACTCCCGAGTCAACCCAGGTCTCTGGTTTATCAGACCTCGGTGGAGACCGATTTGGAGACAGTAAGATGAGGGGATGAGAAAGAGGAGGAAGAGGATTTGGAGAACCCATAGATCCGGATATTTCTCCTGAAACTCATAGGCAGATTCCTGACAAGGGAACCAAAGATTTTACCTCCCATTAGTCATTCATGAAACAAATAGCTCAGACCTTCGATCTCCCACTCAGGAATCCACAGAAGATGAGGAGGAAGAGGGTTATAGGGAAATGATGGATGTGCCAGCATCAAAGAAGTTACTGCTGCCCATCTACAAGTCCTTTAAAAAGCAGACTTTTAAGCTTTTACAGACATCCTCTTCAGTACCCCCTACAGAAAAGAAGGTGGACAAGAAGTACTGGGTAGCCAAAACTGGCGCTGAATTCGTTTTTGGGCACCCTAGTCATGAGGGGGTTGGGCAGACTGCAGCTTGTGACAAAGCTGGCATCCCCCTGGCCTCTCACCATCTGGACAAAGACTCTAGGAGAGTGGATTCCATAGCAAAAAAAGTTTACCTGGGGTCATCCCTGGCTATTAGACAGGCCACATACATGTCACATGTGGCCAGGTATTAAAAGAATCTTTGGTCTACTGTTCTGGAGATTTCAAAAGCAGTTCCATCTCCCATGGCAGCTGACCTGGAAGGAGCTGCAAAAAGAGGAACTTGGGCTGCTAAAACGCAGTTTAGAATGGCAGTGGACTCCAATGATACTGCATCCAGGCAAATGGCAGCATCAGTGTCTCTTAGGAGGTTTGCCTGGCTCAGAACTACTAATCTGGCCTGGTGGCACTAAGGGTTGAGGCACTGGATGCCATACCTCGTGCCACGCCAGTGACCGGTCACAGACTCGAGCCATCGGGGGTCAGCCCGGGGGGGGGTGTGGACTTGGATTGAGCTCCCAGCAGGGAGCTCTCCTTTCCTGGGAGGGAGAAATTAACTGCTCAGCTTTGGTGGTCCCTAGTGGTATGGGACTCAGCTGACACAGTGCACGATCCAGAGGGGGATAGGTGGCAAGGCAGACTTCCTGCAGAAGGGTGCAGGAGCACGCCCGTGCTGTGCTGGAAGTCCATGCCCATCCACGTTGCCGGGAAAAGGAAAAAAAAAACTCCCATTGGTAGGTGAAAGCAGGTCCAGTGGATGCGGCCGCATGTTCAACAGTGGGCACCAGGACGCTTGCTCTGGTCCCTCCTCGAGCAGCAGCAGCCCTATCAGTACTATAGATAGAGCACCAGTGAGGAGTATGGTGGTCCTTCCTCAGGGGACTCAGATCCGAGGGATTCGGGCAAGGTTACACATGGAGTGGGTATCCCCCCAACTGGAGTCGGGGGGTCTGGGCTTCAGGTTGGATGGGCAGAGCCAGTATTCCGAGAGACCATGCTGGAGAGAGGCTAATGGGTAGGGGAGAATTAAAAAAAAAACTACTAATCTGACACAGGACACACAAATCAAAGCCATGGACTATCCTTGTGACCCTGTGTCTCTGTTTGGAGAACAAAGAAAAGCATACATGAAAAAGATGGATGAATATAAGGCTGCCTGTAAGAGTGCAGCAGCAAAAGACAGAGAGGTTCTACACCCCAGAAACACCAGGCCAGAGGTGGCAGGGGCAGAGCTCACTACAGGCCTTTTTTCTAGCCTCAAGCTTTCCCCCAGTATCAGCAGCAAAGCGGGTACTTTAGAGGCAGAGGCAGAAGGTGCAGTGATCGTACTAGCCCCAGTGTTCAGCCAGCAGCCCAGACAAAGCAGACACCCTGAAGTACCTGCTTGGTTCGCCTCCCCAGTCCCAGTAGGGGGCAGGCTGGCTCACTACCTCCAGGAGTAGAAAAACATCACCACAGACAAGTGGGTCCTGGAGGTAATGGGCCACGGTCTTGTCCTCAGCTTCAAGCTCATGTAAAAGCTGAAGTCAAGGGTCTTCAAACCCTCTTCCCCATCAGAACAACCTTGCTAGAAGAGGAAGTTTCAAGCCTTCTATTACAAAAAGCAATAGAGCCAGTTCCTCAGACCAGAAGCGAAAGGGCTTGTACTCAAGCTACTTCCTCACAAAATAAAAAGGGGAGTGATGACCCATTCTGGATCTCAGACACCTAAACAAACAAACATTTGCCAAAGCCAAAATTCAAGATAGTGACTCTGACTATTATTCTACCATTCCTAAGGCAGGGAGACTGGCTAGCATCCCTAGGCCTAAAGGATGCTTACTTTTACATCCCTGTAAGGCAGTCACACAGAAAGTACCTCAGGTTCAGACTGCCATCAGGTCATTACCAATTCAGGGCAATGCCCTTCAGACTAACCTCTGCTCCCAGGGTGTTCACAAAATGCCTAGCTGTGGTTGTGGCACACCTAAGGAAACAAGGGACGTTGTTCCCCTACCTGGATGACTGGCTGATAGTAGGTCAGTTATATCAGTAAGTGAAAGTCTTTCACCGTCACCGTCTTTCGGATGAGACGTTAAACCGAGGTCCCATCTGCCTGGACTGGTGGTAGTTCAGGTGGATGTTAAAGATCCCATGGCACTTATCGAAAAGAGCAGGGGAATTTCCCCGGTGTCCTGGCCAAATTTCCCTCCTTCACTAAAAATACCACCAACAGTTTAACCTGGTTCAAGTTCAGTTGGCATTCATCTGTATCCCCCTCCCCCGGGTCGTGCCTGAAAATAGGCAGGATTTGTCTAGTGCACTTACCTGGTCAACAAAACCTAATATATAAAGAGGCATTGGCACTCACACAGGATACCTTGCATTCACTGGGGTTTCTGATGAACCTAAAAAAGTCTGTGCTGGAACCAGTTCAGTTACTCAAATTCATAGGAGCAGAGCTGGACACACAAAAGGGAAGGGCCTTCCTCCCTCAAGACAGAGTGGACAACCTTATACAGATAGCCAACTCCTTCAAGCTTCACATCCCAAGGCCAGCAAGGCATTTCCTGCAACTGCTAGGCCACATGGCAGCATCCACAGCAACTGTGTCAGGAGCCAGGTTCTAAATGAGGGACATACAGTTCCACCTGAGAGTTCACTGGCTTCAAAAAAGGGATTCACTGTCAAAGCTAGTACCTGTCACAGTAACATTTCTCCAAGCTCTACAGTGGTGGCAATACAAGGTCAACCTCAGGCAAGGGGTGCCATTCTTGCAGCAAGCCCCCTCACTGGTACTGATGACAGATGCATCCCTCCTGGGGGTGGGGGGCACACATGGAGGATCACGCAGCACATGGCACATGGACACAGCAGGAATCACTCCTGCACATCAACTTGTTGGAGCTCAGGGCAGTTCTCCTGGGTATCCAATCATTTGCCAGTCAAGTAATGGACAAGGTGGTTCAGGTCAGAGCAAACAATACATCCACCATGCACTACTACTCAAAGAAGTTGAAGACTCGCTAGTTAACTTAGGTACTAAAAAAAGCACCGGTGAACATGGACATGAACCACTTTCCTAAAACTTGGTTACTCTTACCTTACTGCCCCATCCTCCATATTCTTAACCTCTCTATTTCCTCCACCACAGTTCCTTCTTGCTGGAAATCTGCTCATGTCCTCCCCCTATTTAAATCGGGTGACCCATGTGACCTAAACAATTACAGGCTCATTTCAATTCTGCCCATCCTCTCAAAAGTTCTCGAAAAATTGATGTATACATAACTAAAAAAACATATTGAAACCTATTCTCTTCTCAACCCTGCACAATCTGGTTTTCACCATAATCACAGCACCATCACAGCCTTGTCCAAAGTTACTAATGATTGGTTTGCTGCAATGGACTCAAGAAAATAACGGGATCAGTATTCTTAGATCTCGTAAAGCTTTTGACATCATGGATCACAAATTATTAGTGAATAGCCTTATTAAAATAGGCTCCATTCCTTCCACTGCCCAGTGGTTCAATAGTTACTTATCCGAAGGACCCAGAAAGTCAAAGCAGGAGGCTTGTTCTCATCCTCTCTGCCTGTCATCAGGGGAGTTCTGCAAGGCTCCATCCTAGGTCCCATTCTGTTCTCCATATATATCAATGATCTAGACCACAAAATATCCAAATCAAATCTGCATTTCTTTGCAGATGATACAATTCTATATACCTCTGGGCCCACATTATCTGGAGTCAGAGACCTCCTTCAAGCTGACTTTGTGCAGTTAGAAACTAACTTAATTAATGCTAAGCTGCTACTAAATGCCAAGAAAACCAAAGCCATGATTTTCTCCCCACACCTCCCACACTACTTCTCTCGACATATCTAAAGACCTTATCGTCACCTCTCTAGGAGAACCATTGGAAATTATTTCTAAATTCAAATATCTTGGCATCTGGCTCGATAACAAGCTCTCCTTTAATGACCACATTGATTACCTGTCCAGGAGATTAAAAGTCAGGCTAGGTTTCTTCTTCCATAATAGGTCTTTCTTTCCTTTGGAGACCAGACTCAAGCTTGTCCAGGCCACATTCTCCCCCTTCTCTTGATTACGCACATAATTTACAACTCTTCAGCAATTACCAGCCTCCATAAATTAGACAACCTCTACCACCGTGCCCTGCGTTTATCTCCAACTCCTGTACCGAACTCACCACTGTGATTTGTAATGAACAGTTGGATGGGCCTCATTAACCTTAAGGTACTCCATGCTGGTACCTGGACCCTAAACCTTCTTCTGAATAAACTCCCGAGCTACCTAACTTCCCTTGTCCATATCTCCTGCAGTGTTTACTCACTCAGGAAGTCGGACTTCATCCTCCTAGATGTATCTAGGACTTGTACCTCCTTTGGAAAACGCGGTATTTCATGATCCCTTCCAACCGTTTGGAATTGGTTACAATCCTCACTGAAATTATCCAGTATTGTTCCTGTTAACTTCTTCAAAAGGTTAGCATTTGACAAATTAAAAGATACATGTAACTGCCTTTAAACTCCCTCTCCATCCTCGCTTGGTCACCACCAATCCTTTTTTACTTGCTCTTACTCCCTACTCCTTCTGTTCCTCCTGCTCCTTACGCCTCTCCATAAGTTCATGCTCTTTATACTAAGACTGTTACTTTATGACCAGAACATTATGTACCACATTGAATGTTTTTACTATATATTATTTACTGTTATGTCATTTTTTATATGTATTGTACACCTGTCTGTATACCTGTAACAGGACCTCCTTGTGAATGAACTTGCTCAATGGAGTTTTCCTGCAATAAACTTGAACTTGAACTACACAAACAAGGAGGCACAAGGTCGACTCCTCTGTGCATGGAGGCAATGAAAATCTGGACCTTGGCATATTCCCTGGAGGTTTCCCTCTCAGCTGTCCATCTTCCAGGAAAGGACAATGTTCTGGCAGATGCTGTCAGCAGAATCAACCAGAACCACCATGAGTGGTCACTGAAAAAGCAGGTCCCGGATGTCATCTTCAGGAGATGGGGCACTCCAGAAGTGGATGTGCTTGCAGCTCTAGGCAATCATTAGGTACCACAGTTCTGCTGCAGACCCCTATCAAGAGCACAATCCCTCTGGACGTACTTCTGCTGGATTGGACAGGGAGGTTTCTGTATGCTTTCCCTCCTTTTCCCCTGCTGTTAAGGGTGCCGAACAAACTCAGAGCCCAGCCAGCAACAATGATTCTCATTGCCCCAGACTGGGCCAGGCAGCCCTGGTACTCCATGATTCTACCAATGTCAGTAATCAAACCAATCAGCCTCCACAGGAGGCACAGCCTACTGTCATACTCTCAGGGCAGGATCATTATCCCAACCTGCAATCCCTCAGGCTCAAAGCCTGGCTCTTGAGGACTTAGAATATGCAGATCTGTATCTGTTAGAAGGGGTTATGGAAATATTTAGGATACCCAGAAAGTCATCCACTAGGTAAACCTATTCTTCCAAATGGAAGAGATTTTCCATCTGGTGCCAAGGCAGGGATGTGGACCACAACCAGGCCAGTTTGGCGATAGTCCTGGATTACCTAACCCATCTCCATTCTACAGGCTTACGAGCCTCTACTTTGAGAGTGCACCTTGCAGCTGTCTCAGTTTACTTACCTGCGGGTAAGAGGTTCTCCCTAGCCTCAAACCCAGTGTTTAAAAAGTTTTTTAAGAGATTGCTGCATTTGCATCCTCCACATAGGGAACCAACTCCTATGTGGGACCTGAACATTTGCATTGCCCAGATCATGCATCCCCCTCCTTCAAACCCATGTCTCGGCAGACCTCAAGTATATGACTTGGAAAACAGTATTCCTGGTGACTCGACTTCTGCTAAAAGGATTAGTGAGCTTCAGGCCTTGTCTACAGAGCCTGGGTACATTGCTGTTCATAGGGACAAAGTCGTCCTAAGGACTAATAGAAAATTCTTGCCCAAGGTAGTATCAGAGTTCCACCTCAACCAGTCCATTACACCGACTGTCTTTTTTACTGACCATTCCACCTCAGGTGAACACAGGCTACACAGCCTGGATATAAAAAGGACAATCAGCTACTACCTTGACCACACAAAAAGTCATAGTTAGGATCAAATTCAGCTTTTTCTCACCTATGGAGAGGTGGGAAAAGGGAAGCCAGCCACTGAAAGATCCATTGCAAGATGGATTGTGGCTTGCATTCAGTTCTGCTACAAGAAGGTGGGAAAGGAGCCACTCACAGGCCTCAGGACCCTTTCGACTAGGGCTACAGCTGCTTCCTTAGCAGCTGCTAGGGATAGTCCCCTGGTGGAGATCTGTAAGGCAGCTACCTGGAAAACAGTCCACACATTTATCAAGCATTATTGTTTGGATGTCTAGGCCAGAGGGGATGCCAGGTTTGGCACAGCAGTCCTGCAGAGCCTGTACCCTAAAAAGGTTCTAGGCCCACCTCCAAAGGTACTGCTTGGGTAGTCTGCATAAGTCAGAATACAGTAAGATTTCCTGGGGTTTGAAGAAAAAATTACTTACCACAGTAATCTTGTTTCTTCCAAGGGAATCTTACTTCTATTCTGAGCCCCCTCCCTTTCTCCCCTACTAAGAACATATGATCACTGCACTCCAGCTGTAATAAGCATGTTGCAAACCTTTGGGTATGTTTTTTTCTCTTGGGCACCTGAGACCTGAGTCTTAGTGGTGCCAATTTGAACCATTTGGGGGAAAATAATAATTCATAACAGGGGGGACTATTGTTAGTATTAGCATAGTTAGATAGTTCTTTGTGCATGCTTCATGAGAATCTGATGGTTTAAAACTGTTTACTAGGGACAGTGGTTTGAAAACAGCTCGAGCTTAGTAGTCCATCATTTGCATAGGTTCTATTAACCATTTTGGCTCCAGGGCAGTCCTATTGTGAGACCATACTGCATAAGTCAGAATACAGTAAGATTCCCTTGGAAGAAACAAGATTACTGTGGTAAGTAATTTTTTCTTCTCAGTCATGTCCCTTCCCCTCTCAAAAAGTCCCACCTCCCCCAGGGCTGTTTAAGGATTGGTGAGTGAACTGTATAATGACCGCCCCTGTCACAAAGCCCCCTTCCCCTAGCGGTAATTAAGGACAGTTGAGTTTAAAATGACTGCACTTGTCATGCAGCCCCCCCCCCAGGGATAGTTATGGACAGGTGAGTGTATAATGACCACCCCTGTCATGAAGCCCCCCGGGGGTAATTAATGACACTTGAGTGTATAAATTCTTCCCCTATCATATAGTTTCCCCTTCCCTGGGGTGTTAAAGGACAGGTAAGTGTATAATGACTGCCCTGTCATGAAGCCTCCCTCCTATATGGCTGTTCCAGGATAAGGAGTGTATAATCATCACTCCTGTCATCATGCTCCCTTCCTCTTAACAGCAGGTGAGTGTTTAATAACCACCCTCTGCTGATGCTGCCTCTCACACAAGTGTTTCAGGACAGGCAGAGTATAGTGATTACCCCTGCCATGATGCTCCCTGCCCCACGTGTGTCTAAGGATGGGTAAGCATACAATCACTACCTCTGGCCTGATGCCCCCTCCCCAACAGGTGTTTCAGAATAGGAGGGTACAGTGATCACCCCTGTCACAATGCTCCCCCCCCCACATGTGTTTCAGCACAGGGAGTATATAATGATTGCCCCAGCCATGATACTCCTTCCCCCACATGTATTTAAGGACAAGTGGGTGTATAATAACTGCCCCTGTCCAGGTGGCCCCTCCCACAGGTGTGTTTCAGGATTGGGAGTGTACAGTGATCAACTCTGCCATAATGCTCCCTCCCCCACATGTGTTCAAGAACAGTGAGTATACAATGATCACCCCATCACAACTGCCCCCACAGGTGTTTTAGGATAAGGAGTGTATATTGCCCCTGTCATGATGCCCTCTCCCACAGGTGAGTTTAAGGGCAGGTGGGTATATAATAACCCCCCTCCACAGGTGTTTCAGGATGAGGAGTGTATAATGATCACCCCTGTCATGATGTCCTCTCCCACAGGTAAGTTTAAGGATAGGTGAGTGTATAATAAACGCCCCCATCACAAATGCCCCCTACAGTTGTTTCAGGATAAGGAATGTATAATGATTGCCCCTGTCATGATGTCCTCTCCCACAGGTGAGCTTAAGGATATATGGGTGTATAATAACCTCCCCTAACACAAACGCCCCCCCCCACAGATGTTTCAGGATAGGGGGCATATAATGATTGCCTCTTTCGTGATGCCCTCTCCCACAGGTGACTTTAAGGATGTATGGTGTATAATAACCTCCCCAACACAAACATTCCCCTCTCCCACAGGTGTTTCAGGATAGGGAGTGTATAATGATTGCCCCTTTCATGATGCCTTCTCCCACAGGTGAGTTTAAGGATATATGGGTGTATAATTACCTCCCCCCACAGGTGTTTCAGGATAGGGAGTGTATAATTATCACCCCTGTCATGATGTCCTCTTCCACATGTGAGTTTAAGGACAGGTGAATGTATAATAACCTCCCCAACACAAATGCCCCCCCAACAGATGTTTCAGGATAGGAAGTGTATAATGATCACCCCTGACATGATGCCCTCTCCCACGGGTGAGTTTAAGGATATATGGGTGTATAATAACCCCTCCATAGGTATTTCAGGATAGGGATTGTATAGTTATCACCCCTGTCATGATGCCCTGTCCCACAGGTGAGTTTAAGGACAGGTGAGTGTATAATAACCTCCCCAACACAAACATCCCCCCAACAGGTGTTTCAGGATAGGGAGTGTATAATTATTGCCCCTGTCATGATGCTTTCTCCCACAGGTGAGTTTAAGGACAGGTGAGTGTGTAATAACCTCCACTGTCACAACCCCCCCCTTTACAGGTGACTCAGGATAAGTGAGGGTATAATGATGCAGCCGCCCTGATGCCCTCTCTCCACATCCCTCAATGACAGGTGAGTGCATAAGAACCACCCTGTCATGAATGCCCCCAGGTGTTTTCAGGATAGTAAGTGTATAATGAACACCCTGTCATGATACCCCTTCGCCAGGCGTGTTTCAGGATAGGGGTGTACAGTGATCGCCCTGTCATAATGCTTCCTCCCAACACGTGTTTCAGGATGGGGAGTGTATAATGATTACTCCAGTCATGATGTTCCCTTCCCCACATTTCTTTAAGGACAGGCGTGTTTATGATAACTGTCCCTATCACAAAGGCCTCCCTGCAGGTGTTTCAGGATAGGAAGTGTATAATGATCACCCCTGACATGATGCCCTCTCCCACGGGTGAGTTTAAGGATATATGGGTGTATAATAACCCCTCCATAGGTATTTCAGGATAGGGATTGTATAGTTATCACCCCTGTCATGATGCCCTCTCCCACAGGTGAGTTTAAGGACAGGTGAGTGTATAATAACCTCCCCAACACAAACACCCCCCCCCAACAGGTGTTTCAGGATAGGGAGTGTATAATTATTGCCCCTGTCATGATGCTTTCTCCCACAGGTGAGTTTAAGGACAGATGAGTGTGTAATAACCTCCACTGTCACAACCCCCCCCTTACAGGTGACTCAGGATAAGTGAGGGTATAATGATCGCAGCCGTCCTGATGCCCTCTCTCCCACATCCCCTCAATGACAGGTGAGTGCATAAGAACCACCCCTGTCATGAATGCCCCCCAGGTGTTTCAGGATAGTAAGTGTATAATGAACACCCCTGTCATGATGCCCCCTTCGCCAGGCGTGTTTCAGGATAGGGAGTGTACAGTGATCGCCCCTGTCATAATGCTTCCACCCCAACACGTGTTTCAGGATGGGGAGTGTATAATGATTACTCCAGTCATGATGTTCCCTTCCCCACATTTCTTTAAGGACAGGCGTGTTTATGATAACTGTCCCTATCACAAAGGCCGCCCTGCAGGTGTTTCAGGATAGGGAGTGTATAATGATCGCCCCTGCCATGATACTCCCTCCCTCACCTGTGTTTAAGGACAGGTAAGTGTATGATAACTGCCGATGTCACAAAGGCCCCCACAGGTGTTTCAGGATAGGGAGTGTACCATGATCCCCCCTGTCATAATGCCCCCTCCCCTATGTGTATTTAAGGATAGTTGAGTTTATAATCAATCAATCAATGTTATTTATATACTGGAAAGTATGTGAGCAAAAATGTCTGTTTTCACAAACCTCCAGTGGGATACAACACACGGGTAGAATAAACATAACAAGTAACAGCAAAACAAATCAACATATTAAAAAGGGTGACAAAATCTTATGCTGTAAAGGCTGAGTGTAAAACACTCAGGGTTCCAGAATAAGGTGCTGCATGAGGTGAATGTGCTAGACAAGAGTGGTTGGTGGGATTAGAGGTCAGAAGGGTGGTGATGGGGGTAGGTTGGGGGGGGAGGAAGGGGAGAAGTTGGGCTAGAGAGGTGGAACAGGGAGGAAGGGGAATAATCAAATGGGTTTAGCAGGGAGACCGCCCCGGGCATCTGCAGGTGGATGAACTTAGGAGGTGGGCCTTGAGGGAGGAGTTGAATGAGTGGATTGACTTGCAGGCCTGGATTTCAGGGGGAAGTTTATTGTACAACTTTGTGCCAGTAAAGGGGATGGAGTTTTGAGCCTGCTTAGTCCGAAAGAAAGGGGTGTCAAAGACCATGGTGGCGGCACCTCTAGTCGACCACCTAGGTGCTGAGAACGGCAAGATGGAGTTGATGCTGGGTGGCAGCAGATTGAGGTGGATTTTATGCAGGAGAGCATTTTTAGGTGGAACCTCCCTTCCAGGGTGGGCCAGCTGAGGGAGGATTAGAGGGTGCAATGGTAAGTTTTCCAGAGGAGCCGGGAGACGAAGTGAGCTATACTGTTGTAGGTGACTGAGTTTGGAGTATAGTAGTGAAGATGAAGGCAGAGAGTAGATGATGGAACCATAGTCGATTAGGGGCAGGAGTAGGGAGGTAGCCAGGTGTAGCCTGGAAAGGGGATGCAGGAACTTCCTGATCCTGTACAGAAGACCAAGCCTGACATGAATCTTCTTAATGAGGTTATTAATGTGAAGGTTATAGGATAGATGTGGGTCCAGGTAGAGACCAATGTATTTAAATTCGGTCACCTGTTCGATAAGGTTACCAGAGTTGTCGAGTAGGGTCAGTCCGGATGCAGGGGCTCTCCTCAGTCTGGAGAAGATCATAAATGTTGTCTTTTTGGAGTTAAGGACCATCCCATTCCTAGAGAACCAGGAGTAAGGTTTCAAGAAATCAGACTGTAGGTTGTGAAGCATAGAGGCCAAGTTATTGTGGCTGTAGAAAAGGGCCATGTCATCGGTGTAGAGGACAAATTGAGTGTTTTGGCAGATGGAGGGGAGGTTATTAATGAATAGTGAGAAAAGAAGGGGGCCCAGGATGGAGCCCTGGGGGGGACCCCATATTTGATTGGACATGCGGAGGAGAGATGACCTTGAATGGAAGTACAATGGGATCTCCTGGAGAGGTAGCTACCAACCCATTTTAGAATGTTATTGGAGAGGTGCACACCTCAAAGAGTGTTGAGGAGGAGGAGGTTGTGATCCACAAGGTCGAACGCCTTGGTCAGGTTGACAAAGACAGATCTGGTGTACTGCCCTTTGTCATTTGCCTTAAGAATGTCACTGGTGAACCTGACCAGAGCTGTTTCGGTGCTGTGACCAGATCTAAAACCATGCTGGGCACTGGAGAGTACGTTGTAGGTATCGAGGCAGGCTGTGATTTGGGAGTGTATGACCTTTTCAATGATTTTTGAGAGAGGGGAAAGGAGGGAAATAGGGCAGTAGTTATGAACATCATTTCTGGACCCACCTTTGAATAGCAGTTTGATGGTGGCGGTTTTCCAGGTGTTGGGGAAAGAGTCAAAAGATAGGGAACAATTGAGAAGATTGGTACCCGTAACCGCAAGGGATGTGATGGAAAGTTTCAGGATTTTAAAGTCGATACAGTGTGTAATGACTGTCCCTGTCATACAGCCCCACCCCCCCACAGGTGTTTCAGGATAGGAAGTGCATACTGTCCACCCTAGTCCTGATTCCCCACCCCCACATGTATTTCAGGATAGGGAGTGCATACTGATCACCCCTATCATGATGCCTCCTCCCCCACGTGTGTTTAAAGACAGATAAATGTATAATAAATGCCCCTGTCCTGATGCCCCCTCCAATAGGTGTGTTTCAGGACAGGAGGGTACAGTAATTGCCCCTGTCATAATGCCCCCTCCCACCTGTGTTTCAGGATAGGGAGTGTATAATGATCACCCATATCATGATGCTCCTCCCCCATGTATGTTTAAGAACAGGTAAGTGTTTAAAACCCACCCCGTCACAAACTCCTCCCCCCCCCAACAGGTGTTTCAAGATAGGGAGTGTATAATGATCGCCCCTGTCCTGATGCCCCTTCTGTACGTGTGTTTCAGGAAAGGGAGCATACAATGATCACCTGTGTTATGAAGCCCCCTCCCTCACATGTGTTTAAGAACAGGTGAGTGTTTAATAACCATCCCCATCACAAATTCCCCCTTGAGGTTTTTCAGGGTAGGGGAGTGTATAATGATCTCCCCTGTCATGATGCTCCCTCCTCCATTTGTGTTTAAGGACAGGTGAGTGTATATTAACTGCCTCATCACAAATGCCCCTTCCCCACAGGTGTTTCAGGATAGGTGAGTGTATAATGATCACTCCTGTCATGATGCCCCCTCCTCAACATGTGTTTAAGGACAGGTGGGTGTATAATAACCACCCCTGTCCTGATGCCCCCTTCCCTCAGAGGTGTGTTTCAGGATAGGGAGTGTACAGTGATTGCCCCTGTCATAATGCCCCTTTCCTACATACATTTAAGGACAGGTGAGTGTATAGTAACCACCCCTGTCACAAAGACCCCCTCTCCCACATGTGTTTAAGGACAGGTGAGTGTACAATAACTGCCCCTGCAATAGAGGCCCCCACAGGTGTTCCAGGACAGGAGACTGTAGAATGATCACCCCTGTCATGATGCCCCTTCCCCACGTGAGTTAAAGAACAGGTAAGTGTATAATAAATGTTCCTGTCAGAAAGGCTCCGACAGGTGTTTCAAGATTAGGAATGTATAATGATCGCCTTCTAATAGACATGCCAAACAGTGTGGTTGAATGACATACAACTCCTAGAACTAATGTTACAGGTAAGTAACTTGTGTATTTAGCACTTGATATAGCGGAGCTGTGAAAACTCTAGCGGCCATGTTGCGGTCTCCAGCGTGCCCCTTCCCCTGTCTGAGAAGAATTGAGCAAACTCCTTGCACTTAACAGATGAACCAGCTCTCACCGGCTGCAGGCAGGTTGACTGAAGTAAGCTATCTACAGTCTGGAAAAGTGGAGCAGGTTGATTCTCGCAACAGCAATCTCCCTGGACGGGTGATTGCCCATTGATATTCATTGCAGTCAACACTCAAAGCCAGTTTGTCCTCTGAAGCCCTGGATTTCCTCCGACAGTGCACTAACTTTCGACCCTAGTCTTCAACTCTCTAAGCTCCCCATCACACCACAGGGTGCCTTGGTGAGGCCTGAGATCATATATGAGTGGGTGTAACAATATCAAAGGCTGTGGTGATAGCCATGTTAGAAGCCACCGCCTCCTCCAACCCTGTGTCATGTGCTGCCACCAAAACCAAGATGTCCAATACCACCTGAAGCCCCTCTGGCTGTAGCCTTCTTAAAGAGCAGTATTGAACCATCTCCACGTGGGGGTGGACTACAAGGGGGGGGGTCCAGAAGGAGAACTTCACCGTGTAGTGGTCTGACCAACTGACTGGATCAGTCCCAAGTATATTAATCTGAGCCCCAGGGAAAAGACCAAGTCTAAGGTGTGCCCATGTTGGTGGGTCGCTAAAGTAACCACTTGTGCAAGGCACACTGATTCCATCATCCAGAAGAAATATTGTCCAAACTTTTACTCAGTTTACTTTCTGTAGCCCTCCACATTGTCAGTGGGATTCATTATGAATGGGTGATGTGCACCTTTTCTAAGGGAAATGGCACAGCCCAAGGCTGTAATCAACATAGAATCCTGGGCAAATTTCTTGGAGGAATGCCCTTGCTGCTGCCACAGAGGCAGAGGTGCCCTTTGTGGAGTGTGCCCTGTGGCCTCTGGGGTGCAGTTTGCCAGTTTTCTTAGAACTGTATGCAAGAGACTATCCATTGTGATGTGGTTCTCCTGGATTCTGGTTTACTTTCCCCGCTTCACTATAGGCGACAGAAAGCTGGGTACTGCTGGACCCGACATCTTTTGTATAGTCCAGGTAGTGACCTAGTGCCCTCTTTACATCCGGCAGTGGATTTTTTTTCCCCTGTACTGTACTGCTCAGTAAAAAAAAAACAGGAAGGGCAATTGACTACTTTAGGTGAAATTCTGACACCACCTTTAGGAGGAATTTCCTATTGGTCCTGATCCAGAAGCAAATGATTTGATACCTCAAACTCCTGGAAGAATATCAAAGAAGTTACAGGAAACAAACTAAATCCTCCCCAACCATGCTAAAGGTTGATGAGGCCATCACCCTGGATCCTCTGGTCATTGTGAACACCTTTAATGACGCATTTACTGATCTCAGCAGCGTCCTTCCCCCAGATGTTTTCCTTGACACTACCCATGCTATCACCGATGATCCTCCTACCACTCTCCCACCCTTCCACTTCAAAGAAATTAACCTGCACGATGCCCAAACACACATCACCAAAGCAATTTCAAAGTCAAGATCAAGTGGAGACTCGCTGGATCTAAAACTCCTAACCCTCACTATGGATGAGGTTCTAGTCCCATTAACACACATTCTCAATCTCTCCCTTAGCACTGGTCAGTTCCCTGACAAATGGAAGGTGGCTACAGTTACTCCAGTCCACAAAAGCGGGGATAAGACCTGCCATGCGAACTATCGACCGATTTCGATACTACCATCTCTCTCCAAGGCACTCGAACGCATAGTATCCAACCAACTCACGGACTACCTGGACAAACACAATCTCTTATGCCCACAACAACATGGCTTCAGAAAAGGTCATATCACCTCTTCTGCATTACTGAGGTTCACTGGAGCACTGCACACCACATTGGATATGGGTCACTTAACCGGGGCAGCATTTGTAGATCTGACCAAGGCCTTCGACACAGTCCACCATCGTCTGCTGATCCAACAACTCCAGCATTTATGACTCTCTCCTGACACTGTCTCATGGTTCAACAGCTATCTGCAAAACAGATCTCAACAAGTCAAAATTGCTGGTACACTCTTGGACCTCAGACGGTCCGATCTGGAGTCCCTCATGGATCCATCCTGGTCCGATACTCTTCAGCCTTTTTCTTAACTCACTCAAATCTTGCACTGAACAGATTATCCTCTATGCTGAGGACGCTGTTATCTTCTCCTCCCACAAGGACCCTGTGCTTCTGCAGACCAATCTTCAGCAAGGCTTTGCCGCAGTGGAAAACTGGTTCATTCATCATAAGCTTGTCCTCAATTATAAAAAAAACAAAGTAATGCTCTTTAGCGGCTCTCAAAACAGGCATAGATCTCACCCCCTAGCTATCTCTACCAGCAATGGCAACACCCTTGAGCAAGTGCAGTCATTCAAATACCCATGGTTATCCCTGGACTCAAATCTCTCCTATGGGGCACACATAGACAATGTTGCCAAATCAGCAAATATGCGCCTAGGCTACTTTACTGACATAGACAACACCTTACTGCAGAAGCACTGAAGATTGCCATCCAAAGCTCGGTGGTCTCCATCATTGATTATGGTCTTATAATCTATGGCTCTGCCTCTGCCACTGCCCTGAGACGAATTTCAACATCATTTAACAAGGCCTGCAGGCTTATCTCTGGTGCTTATCGTCTCACTCATACATGTGACCTGTATGCCCGATCTGGCTGGCTTCAACTTTCAAATCGATAAAATACTAAACCTGCATTATGGCAAAGAAAGTAACCATGGGCCTCGGCTCCCGGAGTCCAAGTACTGCCTAGTTCTAGACTAAAACCATGTAACACCAGGGGCTCTGAATACCAGCTCCTTCCAGGTTCCCCACCGTCACACTCTCTGGGCCAAAGATCCTTTGCCTCAGAGCCCAGCTGATTAAATGTGCTCAATCCTGACATCTCCACCACTACCACCCTTGGCTCATTCAAACATAAACTCCACCTCCACCTTACTAACTCTAGCTCCTGTGAATGCTACCTATTATCTCCTCAGTTCCTCTCATTTTTGTTCCTCCAACTATCACCTACCACATCTCCACCCACTCCTTTTCATCTTACTTTTTTATTTCTTCTTTCTTTTCACCACTCCTGACTCTCCCCCTTTCACCCCCTCTGCCTCTTCTGAGCCCTCAATGATCTTTCCCTTTTTGTTGACTAGTTTCAGCCTGCTCCCAGTTGGTGACCATGCCCTTTGGCTGCAATTCCTGCCCTCTCCAACTTTGCTCCTCACATTTATCTTCATCTTCCACCCTCCCTCCTACTTATCTCTTTGTTACTCTGTGTTCCCATGCATACATTCTTCTTATTCTAGCTATTGTATTGATCTACCATTGTAACCTAATATGCCGACCTATTTATTGTTTTGTTCCCATTTCTGTAACTTGTATTTGTTCTCAGACGCGGAACCTTTGTAAAAGAGCCTGGCTCAAAGGTACTTGTAATCCTAGTTGTAATAAAATAAAATAAAAAAATACATTTTATTGGACCAACATAGATGTAACAAAAAGAACGCAGTGCTTTAGCTTTAGAACCAACAAGTCCTTCCTCAGAAGTGTATTGGTCCTGAGAACTACCTTGTCTCTATGAAGGATTATGTAGTTTGGATCTGTGCAGAGGTCTTGGAGCTCACTCACCCTCCTAGCTGATGATATAGCCACTGGGAATATTGTTTTCCAAGTGACATATTTATGGTTAGCTGTAGCCATAGGCTCAGAGAGTTTCTATAGGCCAAGCAATGCACACATTTAAGTCCCAGGGAGGGACAGGGTCCCTCGGAGGGTAAAAAATTATTGAGGCCTTTAAGAACCTTTCCAAAATAGGTCCAGCGCCGGGAAGGTATCCCAGGGGTTCCTCAAGGGTCCATTCTTGGACCTCTCTCATTTAGCCTATTCCTAAACACCCTACCTGATGCCTGTCAGTCCAAAATTATACTCTACACTGACAATGCCAAAATAATTAATCACAACCCTCAACTGAACCATCTCCCCAAAAACAAGCAAAACAGCTTCATCCAGCTTGAGGACTGGTTTGCCAGTCATAAACTACTGCTTAACTACAAGAAAACTAAGACTATGCTGTTCTCCAACCCACACACTAAAAATAGAAACCTCCAGCTTAACATAGCAAATAACAAGAATGAATCCTTGGAACAAGTGAAAATGTTCAAGTACCTTGGAGTGCACATAGATGACTCCCTCTCCTTCACCTCCCACATAGATACTATAGTCAGAACTGTCAATTCCAAGCTAGGGATCTTGTATAGACATAGACGCTGTCTTACCCTAATAGCTTTGTGCCTAGCCATCACCAGCTCGGTGCTGTCTGTCATTGATTATGGGCTGGTGATGTATAGTGCTGCCTCTGACATTGCACTTAAGCGTGTCAGAACTGCTCTCAGCAAAGCCTGCTGACTTGTCCTGGGAGCAGGTAGGCTCACACATACTGTATGTGCAATCTTTATGACCAAACACAATGGCTGAATCTACCTGGGCGTGTAAAGTACCAGGTCTGTCTCATTTGAAAGAAGGCTTTATTGGGTCTGGCCTCTCCGGTCATCTGCAACCTGCTACAGTTCCCCCATTCAAAGCACTTCACCAGAGGCACAGCACAGAGTTCACTCCTTGTACCGTTCTGGAGAGCCTCACTGATGCAACAGTCTTTCGCCTACAGATCCCCATGCTGACTCAGTGAATTCCCCTCCGATCTTTCCGGAGCAAACAGTATCAACACATTTAAAAAAAGAGTTAAAACTCTAAGTCGGCCCAGTGGCACGGAGGTCTGAGGCCTCCATGCCCTACCTCCTGACATGCTGGTGATCCACGTTCGTGGTGCGAGGCGGGCTGCTGGGGGGCAGCTGGGGAGGGAGAGGATCGAGCGTCTGAAGGACTGCTCTCCTCTCCTCTCCTCTCCTCTCCCAGTGAAGGAGGATTAGTCCTCCCGTTGAATGACTGCCCCTGGGTGGAGGCCTGAGGGCAGTGTGGGTCTGCAGGGTGCCAAGGAAGGGAGGGTGCTGCGGGACTTTGGACGTGCGCACACCTCCATGTACGCATGTCTGGCATGTGCGCCCCAGCACCTGAGAAGGAAGAAACCAAGGAAAAAAAAACTGGCTGCAGATGACCAACCTTCACAGGCTCTGCACCCGGCGACCAGGCAAGAACTCTGGGTAAGTCCCAGTGATACTGGGGTGATGGTGTGGGGGGTCGGGGGTTGGTCAGAAGTGGGCAGCAAGGGAAGTACAGGTGAAGAAAAACCTATATAAAAAGAGTTAAAACTCTACTTAGCCATACTATGTGCCGCTGCACTAAAGGCCCTTATGAGGCAGTGGTTGTAGAAGGAAAACCCCACAGTAAAGGACTGGGTTAACATTGTCACTTCAGTACGGGAAATGGAAAGGATTACTTTTGCAATCCAACTTAGGCAAACCCAGTTTACCAGTAGGTGGACCAAATGGGAAATACATGCCATAAATATGAAGTAGAACAGAATATATAGACCCCCTGACCACTCTGAGTTACCAACACAGACGTGAGATATGAAGGACGTATGATAAGGGAGAGGGTTTATGTGATCAAAAGAAAAAGGAAACTGATATAGAAGATTCTTTTGGGTAAAGGCTAAGCAGAAGGAGTAAGGAAAGATAACGTTTAAAAACAAGTAATGATAACTGGGGGACAGTGGAGGACTGCAGCTTTAAGATCTTACTTCGAGAAACAGCTCTTGCAGCAGGTTACCCCATTAGGACTGAAGCCGGCAGGCGCCAGGACCCCACAGAAATTTTCTAGCTAGCAATATTCAGCAGGTACCGCCTCAGACGTCGGTCCCACCCGCGACGTCAGGCATAGCACATAAGGAGGCGGTCCCCCAGAATCCCCAGTTCTTCTCCCACCGTCGACTCGCTAGCATCGGCCTCTCGGTCTCTACCTAGTGCACGACGACTTAGAACTTCAAGGGTTTCTTCAAACTGATGTCCTCTCCAACTCCTTCACTTGAGGGACACCTTTCCAAGTGTGCCTGCGGAAGACAGATCCCTTTTAAGGATCCTCATTCCTCCTGCGTGCAGTGCTTAGGCTCGGACCACGACACCAATGCCTGCACCTTTTGCCAAGGGTTCAACAGCTGCACCAGGATCTGCCGTCAGAAGGCACTTCAGGCTTATCTGCTGGAAGAAAAACTTAGAAGGATGGACCAAGAACCTTCCTCCAGGGGCGATTCTTCTTCCAAGGCCCATAAACACCAGGACAAACACCAAGAGAAAGCAAGGTCCAGATCCCTGAACCGGGCCTCGGACTCCCGTAGCTCAGGCTCCACCAGATCAGACCACTCTCCCTCCAGGGCTCGTTCTCGGCCCCCTCCGGTCAAAGTCTGGGCTTCAGGCGGTTCTTCGACTCTCCAGCCCATCAAGACTTCAAGACCCTCGGCTTCCTCCACTCCCTCTTGGGCCTCTTCCAAGTCTTCCGAACACCATAAGTCTTCCTCATCGACCCGACGTCGGGATCCCGACTCCAGATTGGTCTCCCAGCCTCTCAGAGGTCCAGATCCTCCACCAAGGAAGACGAAAGACCTGACATCCCTAAAGCGGACATTGGACCCGACGTCGGCCAAGCATACGCAGTTGGCCAGGCGTTCGCTGGAACCGCGGACATCAGCCAGGCACCAGATGCCAGCCAGGCTTCACCGGACCCGGCGCTGGGCTGCGACCGACATCTGCCTTGCATTCACCGAGCCGAAGACTGCCTCAGTCACCGGTGGACACCGTCACAGGGATTCCATGGAGGAGCACACGACACGTTCAAGTCCAGGCGGGCGACACTGAGGATGCTGGTCTCCTGAGGGAACCATCGCCCACCCTGGAGACACCCGCGGACCCGACGCCTGACCCCAACAGACCACCGGTGCCAGACCCGTCGTCGGGCATGAATCTACAAGAAGTAAAGGAACTCTTTACTTTCTGGTGGGACACCATCCAAAAGGATGTGGTCCCTGTAAAACCTCCTCCTCCTCCTTCTCCTCCTACACCCCCCCCTCCTCCACGTAAGGGGCCAGCAGGATGATCACCAACCTCTAAGGAGCAGACTCCACCTCCTAGGGGTAGATCCAGGACAGGAGAAGGCCTCCCTCAAGATCTCCATCAGGGTCCCTCAACCCCAAGCGACCCAGACGTCGTCGGTACACTCCGTCAGGAGAGGACTCCAGATCGGATACCTCGGATTATTCCAAATCTCCTCCACTCAGCATTCCATCACCTGACCCACATGACCTTCTCACGTCTCCTCCGGATGATCCCTCTTTCTCAGAGATCATGAGGCACATCCAGGACAACATGGGGTGGGATGCTGAAGACCTCGACCCCAAATGACAGCACTTTGCCCGTTATCTTCGGCATAAAGATCCAAAGCTCTGTAGTAGTGCCACCCTTGGTGGACACCTCATGACGCCACCAAGGCTGCGGAAGTGTCCGCCACTCACTCCCGGCTGTGTCAAGAAAGCTGACCCGCCTGTACAAGGCCCCCGAGAGAGACCAGTACCTGGCTCAACAACCTCTGGCAGACTCCCTTGTCATTACGGCCTCGCGTGACTGGTCCCAAAGACCACAGCACATGAGCACACAGCCACCGGACCAGGAACACAAACAATTTGATGCCCTGGGGAGGCACATGTATGCAGCTGCTACATGCTCCATCAGGTCCCTGAACTACCTAACCCACATGGTACAGTTTCAGAATGCCCTGTGGGAACAGGGCCAGGACCTGGTCGATAAACTTCTGGATGGCGATCAGAAGGCGGAGCTCCTAAACCACCTCCGCACAGGGTCTGATGTGGGTACCCAAGTACCACGTAGCCGCGACACGATTCTGTGGACTCGTCCGCCAGAGCTGCAGCTTCAGGCGTCTGTCTCCGGAGGCACTCTTGGCTCTGTGTCTCCGGCTTCACCCCGGACGTACAGAAGAACATTCTTGATGTCCCCTACAATGGCAAAGTTCTTTTTGGTGAACCCTCAGAGGAGGTTATCACCAAACTATAGGACACTGGGAAGGCAGTCAGGTCTGTACAGGCTATGTACAGATCCAGGCCTGGTTCCTTTCGTAGGAACCAGAGCCGTTTTCGCAGCCAGCAACAAAGGCAGCAGTCACGTTCCGGCCAGCAACAAAGGGGCACTTTTCAGCGTAAAGCCCAGGCTAAGTCATCCCCAGGCAGAGGCCAGTGCTACACTAAACTGGCCCAGCCTGCAGGGACCAGTGCTGCCACAGCATGACTCCTTCCTGGCCCCCGTCCCTCCTCTGGATCAATGGGCACAGAAGGTCGGGGGTCGCAACGCTCGCCACTTTTTAGGGTGGCAGTCGATTACTGCCGACAGGTGGGTTCTTCAATTGGTCAAGAAAGGCCACTTCATAGAATTTCTCAACCACCCACTGGCAAGACCTCCCCTGCTTTCCCGTTACTCGGGTCAGCATGCCCTGCTCTTACAGCAGGAGGTGCTCGCGCTTCTTGGAAAAAGAGCTATTGCACACATACCACGGAACCAGAGGGGTGCAGGATATTATTCTCACTTCTTTCTGGTTCCAAAGAAAACAGGGGACCTCCATCCGATACTGGACCTCGGCAACCTCAACGAGTCTGTCCTGTACAAACGCTTCCGCATGGTGACCCTCCCAGGTCTGATACTCATGCTCAAGCAGGGCGCCTTTCTAGCGTCCCTGGACATGCAGAATGCTTATCTGCATATACCCATCACTGAAGCGCACAGGAAGTTTTTGCACTTCGAAGTTTCAGGGTCACCATTATGAGTTCCGAGCCCTTCCCTTCGGACTGTTATCAGCACCTTGGGTATTCATGAAGTGCATGATGGTCATGGCGGTGACTCCGAGGAGACAAGGCCACTACATATTCCCCTACCTGGACGACTGGCTCCTCATGGCGCCCTCTCGGGAGGCCCTGATGTCCGCCATTCATTATACTCAGTCTCTGTTCGAGACGTTGGGCATCATCATCAATCAAGAGAAGTCACGTCTGGATCCATCACAGACTCTGCAGTTCATAGGCGCGGTTCTGGACACCGTCCAGGGGAAAGCTTTTCTTCCCCAGCACAGAGCGGAACACATCAGATCCCTCATCAGGGACATCTTGGCGAAGAAGACCGTTCCTGCCAGATTGGTCCTTTGCCTGCTCGGACACATGGCTGCGGCCATTGCAACAGTTCCCCTAGCCCGTCTCCACATGCGGGTGACCCAGTGGATGTTATGGGTCCAATGGGATCAAAAGCAAGACCATCTGCAGCTCCCAATCCGGATCACAAAGGCCGTGATCAGGGATTGGCAATGGTGGCTAGATCCAAAGAATCTATCGGTGGGAGTCCCCTTCATTGCACCGTCTCCGATTGTGATGCTCTCAACAGATGCCTCAGGGCTCCGATGGGGCACACATCTCAACGGAGTCCAGTCTCAGGGCCTGTGGACAGCCCAAGAGACTCATCTCCACATAAATATCCTGGAAATGAGAGCAGTTCTTTACACCCTGCAGGCCTTCCAGTCGGAGATTCCACCGGGTACCCTTTTGTTACAAACAGACAATTCCGCTGTGATGTATTACCTCAACAAACAAGGAGGCACCCATTCCTACCCGCATTGCAGGGAGGCCATGAGGGTGTGGGATTGGGTTTTGCAACGCGGCGCAAACCTTATTGCTGTTCATTTCCCAGGAGTGGACAACGTCATCGCAGACGGCCTGAGCTGCTCTCAGGCTGGAGTCCATGAGTGGGAACTACTTCAGGAGATGGTAGAGGATCTGTTTCGCAGATGGGGAGGGGTACACCAGAGTTAGACCTTTTCGCGTCCCCATCCAACGCAAAACTGCCCAATTTTTGCTCGGTAGATCCAGGACCTGGTGTTTTCTGGCGAGACGCGTTGTCCCTCTCCTGGGTGGGCAGATTCTCTATGCCTCCCCTTTCCGTTGATCCAGAGAGTCCTTCTGAAACTTCACAAAAGATGCTGCTGATACTTATCGCGCTCGCTTTGGCCCCGCAGATCTGGTTCCTCTACTACATCAGCTGTCCCGGAACCTCCAGTGCGGTGCCAATCAGCTCCCACTTGCTGCCTCAGGAGGTGGGTTCCTTGGTTCATCTGGACCTTCTTTCGCTGAACCTGCACGCTTGACTCCTAGAGACATAGCCATGATGCGATATGGGGTCTCGTAAGAGGTAGCAGACATTCTTGCTGCTGCTAGGAAACCAGCTACCCACACTACTTATGCCATGAAATGGCACAGATTTTGTACATGGGTTCAAGCACGTGGTTTTTCGCCTATGGATTGTCCAGAAAGGTTGGTCTTGGACTACCTCCTGTCCCTTTTTTAGACAGGCTTGGCCTACTCCTCGATTAAAGTACACCTCTGTGCCATCTCAGCCTATCACATTCCTATAGGCCAACACACCATATCTCAGTTGGACATGGCGCGAGCCTTTCTGAGAGGTGTTCTGCACCTTAGACCTCCAATCAAGGATCTGGTTCTGCCATGGGATCTACCCTTTGTCCTGGAGCAGCTTACGCTGCCACCCTTTGAACCAGCTGCGGATTGCGAGCTACATCTTCTTACTTGGAAGACGTTTTTAGTTGCCGTTACCTCGGCCAAAAGAATTTCTGAACTTCATGCACTCATGTGCAAAGAACCTTATTTGGTTTTTCACCAGGACAGGGTACCCCTACGGACTAATCCTAAGTTTCTGCCTAAGGTGGTCTCAGCTCTCACCCTTAATCAGGACATCGATCTACCAGTGTATTTTCCCAAGTATTCTAATCGAGGAGAGGCCCTGTTGCACACTTTAAATGTGCATAGGTGTCTCCGATACTACCTGACCAGAACCAAACACCACTGAAAATCGGACCAGCTTTTTGTCTCCTTTGCCCACAGGATGATGGGAGCTCCTGTTTCCAAACAGTCGCTGTCCAGGTGGCTCATTCAGTGTATCACGTTCTGTTACCAGAAGCGCAACAAACCCTTACTGGGCGCGGTTAGGGGTCATTCCACAAGGGGTTGGCTACCTCCTTTATGGCTCTAAAGAATGTGTCCACCTCTGACATCTGTGCTGCAGCTACTTGGAGCTCCATGCACACTTTCATCAGGCATTACAGCCTGGATATTGCACCGAGGTGAAGAGCAGGTTTTGGTCTAGCAGTCCTTCAAGGACTTCTGTCCTAGGCTTAGGTTCTTTTAAGGATTTCTACCTTCCTCCTCCCAATGGTGTGGGATTTCCATTATTGCTTGGGAATCAGTCCTGATGGTGTAACCTGCTGCAAGAGCTGTTTCTCGAAGTAAGATAGTACAGTTACGTAAGAACTTACCGTAACAGTAGATCTTCGGGAACAGCTCTTGCAGCAGGTACTTTCCCTCCCACCATCCCCGCTGGAGGTAGATTCTAATTCCAACATCCTTCTCCTAGGATCAGGTGTTCTCAGCATCACTCTGTTTGCCATTTGATGGCGGATCCTCAGTTCTCTTCTGATGTCATCCAGCAGCCGGGAGTCTCCGACGGAGAACTGGGGATTCTGGGGGACCGCCTCCTTATGTACTATGCCTGATGTTGGGGGCCGGACCGACGTCAGAGGCGGTCCCCGCTGAATACTGCTAGCTAGAAAATTTCTGTGGGGTCCTGGCGCCTGCCGGCTTCAGTCCTAATGGTGTAATCTGCTGCAAGAGCTGTTCTCGAAGATCTACTGTTATGGTAAGTTCTTACGTAACTGTACTTTCTAAGTTGTACACTCTCATATTGTGGTTTTTAAGTTTTTTAAATAGCAAGCTGGATCATTTTTGAATAACGTTGTAGTAATTATAATAAACTTTACTTTTATGGCGCCTTTCAAAACCAAGGCGCCTAACAAAGTTAAAACCACATAATCATAAGATTTTTCCACAACATAATCAACAAAAACATCTTAAAAACAAATAATCATGACATCTTAAAAACTTTCCGTCAGTTAAATATCAAATTCTTGACTCCGTAGCCAGGTTTTAAGTGCTTGTTTGAAACCCTCCACGATCGTGTGCTCCTGTAACCAACGGGGTAGAGAATTCCAGGGGGTAGGGACAACATACATAAATGTTCTAGCCCCAGAAGATTTCAAGCATACCCTTGGAATCTCTAGCAACCCCTCGTTGGCTGAGCGGAGCGATCGCCCGGGGCAACGAGGAACCAGGAGCTCTTTCAGGTAGTCCGGGCCAAATCCATGTAGGGCTTTAAAAGTCAGAAGAACGACCTTAAAGGTGACCTGCCACTGAACAGGCAGCTAATGCAGTCCGCGCAGCCCTGGCAAAATATGACAGGACCTTGAGGAACCTGTCAACAGACATGCCGCAGCATTCTGCACTAGCTGCAGGTGGCGGATTTCTACCCCAGGTAGCCGTAGGTAGAGGGAGTTGCAATAGTCCAGACGCGAGGTCACAAAGGCGTGGATCAGAGTAGGGAGGTCACCGGACGGAACAAGGTGCCTGATCCTGGTGATATTCCTCAGATGGTAGAATGAGGAACTGACGACAGATGACACCTGAGAATGCAGGGTCAGCCCATTGTCAAAAATTACCCCCAGGTTCCGCACCTGTTCAGAGGCTGGGAGTGGCTCACCCCCAAGAAAACCAGAGAGTGAACCCCCACCCAACCTCTCTATCTGGTGACCTGGATCCACAACCAATACCTCGGTCTTATCAGAGTTCAACTTTAACCAGCTGGTGTTCATCCACTCCTGGATTTCAGCAAGGCAGTTATTAAAGAGCGAGACAGCTCTATCCTGGTTGGGGGCAAAAGAAAGGTAGAGCTGGGTATCATCTGCATAACAGTGGAACCTCAGCCCATACCTTCTTACAGTGTCTCCGAGGGGCAGCATATACACTGCGAACAACATGGGGGACAGCACTGAGCCCTGAGTAACTCTACACGATAGAGACCGGGTCCGAGGAAAAAAAACCCGGACATCACCCTCTGAGATCTTCCCGTGATAAACGATGTAAACCACTTGAGGACCGTACCCGACAGTCCACAAATGAACCTCAGGTGATCAAGCAGTACCCCATGGTCCACAGTGTCAAACGCTGAAGAGAGATCTAGGAGAACCAGGATAGAACGGTTCCTCCCATCTCTAGCCATCAGGAAATCATTGAGCACCCGAACCAGTGCGGTCTCAGTACTAAACTTCTTTCAAAATCCGGACTGGAGGGGTTCATAGATGGCATGGATGGCCAAATGGTCCTCCAGCTGTGTGGCTACTACTTTCTCAATCACCTTCCCCACAAAGGGAAGGTTAGAGATTGGTCTGTAGTTAGCAAGACAATCTGGGTCCAAAGAAGCTTTCTTTAAGAGTGGTGTTACCACTGCCTCATTCAGGGAGCTTGGAAACTCAAATGTCTCCAAGGAGCACCAGACTATTCAAGCTAGGACCAGGCCAAAGACATCACTACAACCCAAAATTAGGGAAGTAGGTCCCACATCCAAACTACAGCATGTAGGGTGCACACTGTGGACAATCTGCATGACATCCATGAAAGCCGGCCAACCAAAGGTACTCCAAGAAGAATCAAGATGTACGGACCTGCACTGGTTCACTGCCATGCCCATAGAGTGTGCCGTCCGGAAAGCTGCTCTGATGTCGGCCACCTTATTTGCAAAAAAATCGAGCAAGTTCATTGCACTCTTCTTGCGAAAAAGCTTTCCAGACTTGTAGACAGGCTGGGTTGCACACACAGTTCAGAACAACTGAGCTGGTTGATTCTGAGCAGCCACAATCTCCCCGGACAGGAACTTTGCCTTCTTACGGGAGATTTCGGATTGATAGACTTGATAATGGTCCATCAACCTAAGGCAGTTGGCATCAAGAGCGGACTTCCGCAACTAGCGCTCAACACTTTGTCCAAGTCGCCGCATCTCCCTCAGAGTGGCATCAAACCATGGGGAACGAGGGCGATGGGAGAGTGGGCAAACATGGACAGGAGCAATGATATCCAGAGCCGTCGTAATGGCCGAATTATAGGCCACCACGAGGGTTTCTGGATCACTGTTTACCTCTGAGAAGGACGAGAGATCCAGGACCGCCATTAGGCCTTGAGAATTTATATCTCACAAAGGGTGGTACCGAATCATCTCTACAGGGGTTGGCCTACAAAGGGAGGCACTAAAACTAAACCCCACAGTGTAATGATCAGACCATAAGTACTGTATGTATAAAAAGTCAATATTTGCAGGGGGTTGGCAATACACTCAAATATGACACCGTATAAACTCCAAACTCAACATGTATGAATGTTATGTGCCTATCAAACCTCTGTAATAAAAAATAGTTTAAAAAAGGAAAAAACCTCTACCTAGCCAAATCAAATGGATGCGACTGCTTATCTGAAAATTTAAACTGAGCACTACCTAAAACCAGCAAAAACCTCGCTCCCACCGGCCATGCAGTAACGTGGCACACTTGACAGGAGTCGGGTGTTTGATCCTAATCCCTCTGCCCCTGTCCTCTCCCGCTGCCCCCCTCCTCCACCTGTCCTTCCTCCCCAGTACCTCAGCCCTGCCCTCTCCTGCCTACCATTCCCTCTCCTCCTCCCCCCCTTTCTGCCAGTACCATTCTCTCCAATAAGACTCCTACTGTTGTTTCTCTAGCGACAATCCCTTATTTCTGGCTGCTAACAGAGTATCTCTGATGTTTTCCTTTTTCTCCTTTTGTAGAGCACTCCAGTTCTTGGAAATACGCACTGATTAATTTGTACTGGATGTATATGGTTTGTATATGTTGTGTATATATACCCCTGATGTTGACAAAACAGCTGGACCATTTGCTACATTCAGCTATGTTATGTAACTCTTGACGTGGAACCTTTGTAAATGAGCTCCAAGCTCAGAGGTTGTTTCCAAATACCTAAATAAATAAATAGGTTGCGAGGCCAGGGACTTTTCTTTGCTAGCTGACGTGTAAGCTGAAACCTCTGACAAATGCACCTTGAGGGCTACGGGTCCTCAGGTCCAGAGACTGCAGGTGTAAGGGAAAGGGGAAATTGGTTAACCAGGAAAGGCACAGTAACACAAAAATAGAATCTGACTGCAGATAAGGAATGCCTGACCCACCTAGTCACCTGTTTCCCTACCTATCCAAAACTCCAGATTCTAATTGACCTGTACCTTACCCTCTCTTTCTTACCACTAGAGTTGTCTTCTGTCTGTCCCATGCATTTTTGAGTTCACCTATTATTTTTGCCCCATGACCTCCGCAGGGAGGGTGTTACATGTGTCCACTGCCTTTTCTGTGTAAAAGTACTTTCTCACGTCTCCCCCCACCTCATATTGTGACCTCTTGTTCTTGCACATCTCTTTTTTTGAAAGATGCTTCCCTCCTGAACCTTGTTTATACCCTTGAGGTACTTGAATGTCTCTATCATGTACTCCCTCTTCTTCCTTTCCTCCAGGGTATACATAATGAGGTCTTTCAGTCTTTCCTTATATGGTTTATTGTGCATTCCTTTCACAATTTTCGTCACCCTTCTCTGGACCGCCTCTATCCTCTCTATGTCCTTCCAGAGATGTGGCCTCCAGAACTGAACCCAGTATTTAAGATGTGGCCTCACCAATTGTCTGTACAGTGGCATCATCACCGCCTGGTTTCTACTGGTGATGCCTCTCCCTATGCACCCCAGCATCCCTCCGGCCTCCCTAATGCCTTCTCACACTGCTTGGCTACTTTGTTTGTCTATTATGATGACCCTCAGATCCCTTTCCAGATCTGTTGTTAGTATCTATCCCCCCAAAATCGTGTATTCCTCTCCAGGATTTCTGTGCCCCAGATGTATCACTTTGCACTTCTTTGTATTGAATTTGAGCTGCCACTCTTGACCACTCCTCCAATTTGCCCAGGTCTCTTCATTCTTTCTGTTCCCTCCTGGAGTGTCCACCCTATTGCAGATCTTGGTGTTGTCTGCAGAGGCTTCCCTTCCCTTCCAGCCACTCCACAATGTCACTAATGAAGACATTGAAGAGGACTGGCTCTAGCACAGAGCCTTTTAGCACCCCACTGGTCACCCCTCTCCCATGACTGAACTCCATTTACCATCGCCTTCAGTGTCCTGTTGCTCAGCCATTGTCTGACCCAGTTTACCACCTTTGTACCCAAACTGACTGCCCAACTTGTTTACTAGCCTCCTGTGTGGGACAGTGTCAAATGCCTTGCTAAAGTCTATGTAGGCCGTGTCTACCGCCCCTCCCTGATCAACCACCCTGGTTATCCAGTCAAAGAAGTCAATGAGACTTGTTTGACAAGATCTACCTGCTGTGAATCCATGTTGCCTTGGGTCTTGTGCCCCGCTGGCCTCAAGATATGCCGCAATCCTTTCCTTAAGCATGGATTCCATTGTTTTCCCCACCACTGAGGTCAAACTGACTAGCTTAAAATTTCCAGCCTCCAACTTGCTCCCACTCTTGTGTAGTGGTACCACATTCACCCTCCTCCAGTCCTTTGGTACTACTCCTTCCTCCAGTGATTTGTTAAATAAGACTGTCAGTGGTGCCAGTAGTACCTCTTTGAGTGCTCTCAGTATTCTGGGATGCATCTCATCTGGTCCCATTGCCTTGTCCGTTTTTAGTTTCAAGAATTCCTTTTGGACTCTCTCCTTAGTGAATGGACTGGTGTCCACCTCTCCTCCGTGTGTGTTTCTATGTCCTAATTTTGGTCCCTCCCCTTCTTCTATAAATACTGAGCAGAAGTGTTCGTTTAGAATTTCTGCCTTTCTAGATCACACTCACAGATTTCCCCCACTTATTTAGCCTCACAATCCCTCCTTTGGTGGTTTTCCATTCCCTAACATACCTGAAAAATGTTTTGTCACCTTCCTTTACTGATTAGGCTATTCTTTCTTCAGTTTTTGCCTTTGCGCTCCTGACTGCTTTCCCCACCTCCTTCTGTTTTGCCTGATACAGTTCCTCCCCCATGTTTCCTTTTATTTTCTGAAAGCCTGCTTTTTTCCATAACCTTCCCTGCCACTTGTTTTTTGAACCATAGTGTTTTTTATTTCTTTTTCTTTGTTTACTAGCTTTACACAGAGGCTTTTTGCCTCTGCTGTAGCTCACTAAGTTTTCCTGCCTCTACCCCACCTTTTTGCTAGGATTCTCTTCAGGTGTCTCCCCCATTTTGGATTGTCTGCTGTGGGGATCGGGTGGCCATAGCTGTGGGGAAAGTGACTCAGCGGCTGGCCGTAGGAAAGGGAGTTAGCGGCCACAGCTACAGGAGATGTTTCGGCAGCTGTAGCCACTAAGAGGAGTGATGGGCAGCTGTTGCCGCATTGGGAGCAATAGGGCGCAGTGCACCAGCATTTAAAGGTTGAAGAGCAGCGGCTGGGCTGTAAAGAGAAAGCCCCAGCCTGCTGCACAGGATTGTCTGCTGGAGAGTGACCCGGCGGACATAGCCGCAGAAAAGGGAGTCGGCTGTAGCTACAGGAGAAGTTTCGGCAGACGTAGCCACTAAGAGGAGTGACAGGCGGCCATTGCCACAAGGGGACCAATTGGACGCAAGGCACCAGCATGTGAAAGTTGAAGAGCAGCAGCTGGCCTACAAAGAGAAAACCCCAGCCTTCTGCTGCTCAGGATTGCCTGCTGTGGGGAGTTGGCCGCAGGAGGACCAATCGTCTGCAAGGTGCCAACATTTAAAAGTTGAAGAACAGCGGCTGGGCTATAAAGGGAAAGCCCCAGCCTGCTGCTGCCCCAGATTGTCTGCTGTGGGGAGATCTGTGGCTGTAGCTAGGGAAAGTGACTCAGCTGTAGCTGCAGAAGAGGGCAGGTAGGGTGGGAGGATGGGGCAGACTTGATAGGCCAAGAGGGTTCTTTTCTGCTGTCACGTTTCCTATGATTCTATAGATTTAACAAAGTCGGCCCTCTAGAAATCCATGACCCTTACATTTGTGTGGCTTGACTGCACTGCTGTCTTCACCTTAAACCACATTGTGTGGTGATCACTGGACTCTAAATGACTGACCATTGATAGATCTGACCTTCATTGAGGAAATCTCTTGCAGCAGGTCACTACATATAGGATTGTTCCAGTCACAGACAAGATTCCATCCGGATGATTTATCAGCAGTCTACCTGGGACCACCCCCGATGACACCACATGTTGTGTCCTGACAGGTATAAAAGGGGGTGGTCTCAGATGCTCCTTAGTTCTTTTCCTACCACGACCTGCATGCTGCACATTCTCCGTCCGAAGTCCAGCTTCAGTCGATGATGGAAAGTTCAAGTCTACTATTTCATTGCGTCATTACCCGTATCGTCGCATCCTACTTATCAATCCATGTCGTCTACAGATTCTCTTTTCATAAAGTGTTCCTGCGGCCAGAAGATCATGACAGGCCCTGCTCTAATTCTGTGTGAAGTGCCTCAGCCCAGCACACGATACCCGTGCTTGTGTCCTGTGTCAGCGGTTTAATAAAGCCACCAAATGTCGACAACTCCAGATGCTTCAAGAGCACCTCATGGAGCAAAAGGTTTCCCTCCTGGAACAGGAACATCACTCGAAGTCTAAGGAGTCCTCGTCTTTGTCCTCTGGATCTTGCCATTCTGGTAAGGATCCCTCGTCGACAGGGAAGGTTGACACACAGGAGAAGCCTAAGAAACACTCTTCCAAGAGTAAACATACTACTCCTGTCTCCTCTCTTTTGATGGCCAGCCTAGCTTCTTCTTCTTCCTCCCACTCTACAGAGCAGGGAATTCTTAAAACCTAAATGGTTTTAGCTGCCCTTTCTGAAGCAGCTGCCAAGTCGTCTTCCACACTGTTGATGACTTCTGGCCATTCTGCCTAGTTGTCAACAGCTCCTCCGTTGACGACCTTGGCTGTTTTTACTCAGCTACTGCTTCCGATGCTGCCGCCCCCATCTCAGGGCTCTCATTATTGTCCGTTGATGACTCTGTTGGTGTCGTCAACGACCATGCCTGCACGGCTTGGTCAAGACATTTTGAGTTCTTCTTTATCTTCGATGGCTCTTCCGTCAACGGGGCTGGGTGCCTTTGTCCTCCCTTTGTCAATGGCTTGATTGGTACCACACCCGAACCCAAACTCTTTGGTTGTGCCCGTTCGGTCAGTGCATTCCACACCACGTTCTGCCTCTTCTCCTCAGCTGACCATGGTGGATGTCCAGACTCTCATGCAGACTATTCTGGGCCTCACAAAGTCTGCTTCCCCCTTGCAGGGGAGTGTTCCTTCATTCCAGTCTCACTGCCTTCTAGACACTCCTCTGTTTCTAGAACTGCAAGTTCTTCCCCAGCTTCTCAAGGTCCACTTCATCAGGTCATTGACATGGAGGGCACTGATTTACAAGATTGGGAATTGGAAGATCAGGAGGATGCTGTAGAACATGAACTGCTGTCTCCTTTATGGGTTTCTTCTGCCTCCTCAGGTCAGGATGAGGCTACTCCTACCCTTCCTTGTTCCCCTTCTGATGACCCTAGTTTTTCTGATATTGTGGTTCATCTTTAGAAGACATGTGGATTCGAGAAGACTGAGCAAACACATCCCAGAGGTAGTTGAACAATTATTTATGCCTTCCTGATTGTCCTTCATTGGTCATTCCTCCTTTACTTAATGCATATGAAGATGCCATTATGGATGATTGGCAACAGCCCTCTTCTATTCCCTCAGCTCCACGTAAAGCTGACAGGACCTAACAGGCCCCAATGGAATACCCTTACTTCATTTCCCCTCCACAAGCTGACTCTGTGGTTATCAATGCCGCTCATGACAGGTCAGTATGATCAAAACATGGCATTGCTCAGCCTCCAGAGAAGGAATCCTGGAAGCTTGATGTCATGGGGAAAAGGGTGTACTGCTCTTCTACTCTGACTCTCAGAATTTTAAATTATATGGGTCATCTTCTGAAATATCAAGAAGAAATCTTGAAAGCCACTCAGACTTCTATTCAATCCCTCCCAGACACTGCTCCAAAAGAGGATTTGATGGCCAAATTGACTACAGCCTCAGCTGTTGGTCATAATTTAAGGGCAGCCTATGATGCCGTTGACTCAATAGCCAGGGCTTCTTCAGCTAGCGTTTGTTTTAGGTGACATGCCTGGTTTCTGGATTGCCCCGAATGTTCAGCAATCCATTCTCAGTGCCACCTTTAAGAGTGACAGAGGATTTTCTGACATCCTTGCAGACCTCGGGTCATACCTTGCAGTTGGTACGCGCTCTCTACCATACTCAGATGAAACCCAATTATAAGGATCATACTCTTCCCCCACCCTCTATTAGTACCACCCCACACAACACACATTCATCTGACCACCAAAATTCACCTAGGCAAGTATTTGTACGGGGGGACTCAATCAAAAAAGTGTATTGATAGTCTTATGTAACCCAGACACACAACCGTAAATGCTCAAATTTTAGAGGTGCTAAAGTGACAGATATTACAGCAAGGGTTTCTGGTATTTAAAACATGCAGGGAACAACCCCCTTGTTATCGTCCATGCTGGAATTAATGTCATTAACCGTACCAACTTAGACCAACTTAAACTGGACTATGTAGCTCTAAGCAATTTACTAGTTGAAAGAGGATGTTCTTTGTTTTTCAGAAATGTTGTTGGTTTCGAGGGCCACTTATTCCATTACTCAGGGCATTATATCAACTAATGAATGGCTTAGAAAATGGTGCCTTAAGCAGGGCATCCCATGTATAACACACTGGGAGAACTTTTTCAACAGAAACTCCCTTTTTTGTTGGAACAGCCTTCATCTTAGTTGTAGGGGTAGTTCACTACTTGGTAATGCAATCAACTCAACCATTAATCATTTTTTAAACTAAAGTTCAGAGGGGAGAATGGGAATTAACCCAAGTCTCTTACACTGGGCCCCAGTCAACTCCCCAAAACTTGTAAAATCCTTGCTTTAAATGCAAGATCTTGTAATCTCATCTAAATGGCAGAACTAGAGGCCAAATGCAGGCTCTTGGACCTAGGTATTATTGCTATTACTGAAACGGTGGGATTCTTCATCTACCTGGTCTACGGAAATTCCTTATTACAAACTTTGTCATAGTAATAGATGTGATAAATTTGGTGATGGTGTTTGTATCTATGTTAGGGAAGACATACCTTCACATGAATTACATTGCTCATCTACCACAGAAAGTATTTGGGTAAATGTTCATCTTAAAGAGTCAATCACAAATTACTATTGGCAATTGCTATAGACTTCCGTCATCAGACCTGGAATATACTACCAATCTGTTAACAGATATCCCCAAGTTATCTGACAAAGGGAATGCCATCATCTTAGAGGACTTCAATATTCCAAAAATTAATTGGAGTATTCCATCAGGTAGTAGCAAACAGGAAAAACTATTAGTAACAACCCTTACTGACACTGGTCTTGACCAGCTGATCTCCCAACTGACCAGGGGTAAAAACATCCTGGATCTTCTAATAACCAACACTGATAATAAAATTACTAATCTACAAATCTGGGACCCACTTGGTAATAGTGACCACTCCTCTCTTTTGTTTGAAATAGCTTATGACCGCACTATTCATAGCAACTACTCCATCTTTAAAAATGATGATAGCGCTAACTTTAAGGAAATAACTAATGCCATTACTAATATTCATTGAGATAAACTCTTGTCCAGCTAATCTGTTGAGGATGTCTGGACCACCTTTAAAAGAACCATTCACAATTTAGGAAACCCCTATGTTCCCACAAAAAAAAAAATATATATATATATATATAAAAGGAAGTGTGGCTTAATAACTCCATTAAATTTCGAATCAAACTAAAGGAGAAATTGTTTAAGAGACTAAGCCGGCCCGGTGGCGCTGAGGGTTGAGGCACTGGACGCCACACCTCGCGTCACGCCAGCGACCTGGGTTCGGGAACGAGCTCGGGGAGCTGGGGGTCGGTGGGGAGGGAGTAGGATCGAGCGTCTGTAGGACAGCTCTCCTCTCCCTGGGGTGGGGATCCAGGGGCATCCCGGCGCAGGAGGAACCCCCAGTGGAGACCGGAGGTACTTCAACTGCTGGGATCACAAACATAGCCGGAGGCAGATGACGGGCCAAGAGCGCGGGCAGAAGCGCGCATGCTCGGGGCCATTGGCGTCAGTGCACGCCTGCCGAAATGAGGGGGCGAAAAAGGTGGAAAAAGGAGGGCACTGGTTGCAGCGGCATGATGGCCGTCCCTGCGCTGGACTCTCCCGGTACCTGGATGCACAACAATGCTGGATCACGGACTGGGTGGGTTGAGCTCCGGAAGAGTGCTCCCCACCCTCCCCGCCGCGGGGGGTAAACCACGGGGTAGTTGCGGGGCCTAATTAGGTGGCAGGGAAGTTCCAGGGGTTGGCGGCCGGACAGACCTGCGGGTGATGCCAGGACGTGCAGATAAGCAGACCAGTGGCCCGGGGAGATAAAATAAGAACAAAAAAAAAAAGAGAGACTAAAAACATGTACATCGGTTAATAGCGATGCCATTCTTACTAAATATACAGAAGACTCGCCTTAAAAACCTTAAAACATATGAACAAACAATCCAAAGGCAGAATTGAGTTTAGACTTGCACGTGCTAAAGACTGTCACGAGCCTTTATTCTCATACCTAAATAATAAAAAAGATAACTATAGGAGAATCGGACTGCTAATTAATAATGGAGTCAGCTTACAATCTGATTCAAATACAGCCAATTTTTTTTACAGATTTTTTGGTTCAGTTTTTTTCTAAAAAGATATCTACTCTCCGGCACTTCCCAGAGAAAACTCCAATCTAAAAAAAACTATGTAATTACCACCTCTGACACTCTGCAAGCTCTCAAAAACCTAAAAAAAAACCAGTCCAGGACCGGACAACATTCACCCGAGGTTCTTGATTGAAACTGCAGATTCCATTGCTCTTCCTTTGTCAATCATTTTTAATAAATCTCTGAAAGAAAATTCAATCCCAAATAATTTGTGTACTGCAGTAGTTACGCCTATATTTAAGAAAGGTAATAGGTCCAGCATTCAAAATTATCATCATATTAGTCTTACCTCTATCATTGGTAAACTTATAGAAAGAATTGTTAAATCTTATTTAGACAAAGATATGGTTGAACTTAACCTCCAAGATCCCTCTCAGCACGGCTTTAGGCCAGGCTATTCATGCATGACTAACTTAATTGCTTTTTATAATCACATTAGTATAGGATTGGACAATGGTGTCCCTATGAACGTGATACTTTTGGACTATAGTCGTGCATCTGACTAGGTCTCCCATGGTAAATTACTTAAGAAGTTAGAAAATATGGTTTCTGTCTTTGTCTAGTCAGGTGAGTCAATGAGGCCCCATTCACACTAGGGCATTTAAAACGGTTCTGAGCGCCTGAACCGTTTCAGATATGTGCTGGCTCGGATCGCGTTCGCACATAACTCGGTTGTAGCTCGTAATTTTGGAAGCATGCTCAAATCCTGAAGAGACCAGGGCTTGAGCACGCTTCCAGAAATATGTTTCAAAAGTGAAGTGAGCTACCCACAATGTGAACAGACAGGGTCAGATCCATTCGTGCTTGTTTGTCCTCCCACCTCTCGATCGCGCAAAGCATCATGGTAAGCAGCTGTGCAAGTGCTGCTGAATCAGAATAGAAGGGGAAATGGATTAATAGTTAGTGAGAACGCTCTAGCATGCATCAGCTGAAATGGGTCAATGAAGTGGACTGCAGTGTAAACCCTGCAACATGGTAAGCTGTAATCCGTTTTCAAAAACGGATTGCTGAAACATGCTGTAGTGCGAACGGGGCCTGAATGACTCTTAAGCAGGCTTCAGAGAGTCAAAATCAACAATACTTTCTCAGATTCAGATTCCGTTACGAGCTGGGTGCCCCAGGGTTCTGTTCTGGGCCCAACTTTATTTAACATTTTCATCAGTGATATGCAAGTTGGATCTGTCAATTATCTTTCAAAATTCACTGATGATACTAAACTGGGGGTGAGGGAAGAGTTGGCGACTCTGATAGTATGGCCACTCTTGTTTCAGACTTGGAATCAATTGAACTTTGGGCTAAGCATAACGGCTTGTCATTTAACCTAGATAAATGTGTAGTGCTACATTTTGGTAAAAGTAATCCCAGAACAGTCTACCACCTTAATAATACCCCCACTTAAATCATCTTACTGTGAGAGAGACCCTGGTATTCTTATTAATAATAAACGTTCTTCCAGTGACCATTGCACCAAAACTGCAAAAATGGCAAATGTGCTACTGAAACAAATTCAATGCACATTTGTAACCCAAACTGAGCAGTGCCTTATCCTGTTACATAGGGCTTATATTACATTGTATGTTGATTATGGGTCCCTCTTGTGGAGCCCATACCTAAAAGGAGATATTGCTTACCTAGAACAGATCCAGAGGAGAGCCACAAAACTGGTTCCAGGATTAGCCCACTTAGACTATACAAGATTAAGATTAATTGGCCTCCATTCCTTGCACAACAGAAGATGCAGAGGGGACCTGTTTTTTACACATAAAGCACTACAATCCCCCGAGCTTATGAGGCAATGTGGCCTCATATAATCAGATAGACATATTGTCCCCAGACTTCATAGTAAGCAGCTTGAGGTTCAATCAGTCAAAACAACAAAAAAGGGAACATTTTTATTCCATACAAACTCCTAGATTATGGAGTACTTTAACCCAAGAACTGGTGGATTTCAGTCATTTTAATTTATTTAAAAAGAGACTAGACATCTGGTTAGCTACTAATTTCACCAATGGAACTGATGGCCTACGTTATGTGGGGGGCAATCTCAATGGGCCTTTGCCTTCTTTTGTCCAACCAAACCAAGTAAGGGTAATTTTTGCAGGCCTGCTAACAGACAAAGATCCGTCCCCCATGCAGCAGCCCAATAAAAGAAAAGCTCAAATCTCTCTACCAGGACCACATAGCAACCCAAAAACTATCTATTACATCTCCCTTGTACAACAATCGAGACAGCCTACTGCCTGAAGTTTCCCCCTTGCCTGTTGGATTAGAGGTCTGTCCCACGGTGGTCAGGGGTATATTCTGCCTACATCTTCCAGGTTGTCAACACATAACCTCCGATGCCTGGGTCATTCAACTAATACAATCAGGTCACACCCTGGAATTAAGAGACCCCCCCTTTATGTGCCTCCAAGGGTCTCTCACTACCCCCCCCCGACCAAGCATCAGTATTGGCAGAAGAAATTAAAGCCTTGATAACAAAACAGGCAATAGAACCTGTTCCCCCTCTCCCAAAGGGGCAGGGGTTTCTACTCCCATTTGTTTCTTATCTCAAAATGGACAGGAGATTTACATCCCATTCTAGATCTCAGAAACCTCAATCTCTACATAGAGTACAAAAGGTTCCAAATGGTGACTGTGCAGACCCTCCTGCCTCTTCTAAACAAGGGGGATTGACTCTGTTTTCTAAATATGAAGGATGGTTGCCTCCATATCATGATTCACCTTGCTCACAGGTGCTGCCTCTGTTTCTGTTTTCAAGGTCATCATTACGAATTCAGAATACTTCCTTTGAGTCTGTCCTCTGTCCTCAGGGTCTTCACAATCATGTGGTGGTGGCAGCTGCTCTACGCAGAAAAGGCCTTGTACGTCTTTCCCTGCCTGGAAGATTGGCTTCTGGAAGCTCCATCCAGTACTCTGTTGGTGGCCACATTATCCATGGCTGGATTAACCTATACATCAATTACGCCATGGCGTAGAGCCCCATGGCTCAGGAGAACCTCACTCCCCCTCCCAGTTATTTGCTGTACTGTACTGTCTACTCGGGGAGTAGAATAACTAATGTGGCAGGCCGGCAGCATGCCAAAGAAGAAAAGTTCTCCAACTCCTCCTCCTCTGCTCCGGTCCTGCCTCATCTCTAAGCAGTGCCCGTGCTGCTTTGAGCATGAGAGAGCCTCTCCAGAACACTACAGTTGGTTGCACGCCACACCATTTTATTGGCCAGTGTGTACCAGTAGGAGGTGTCGGTACTCGGGGTAGCAAGAATCAGCAGCACACAGTAGCTGCCTGTATTCTCTCTCGGTCGACTCGTTGATAACTGTCTTACCATCTGCTGGTTTGACTCTGAGGTCTCAGGTTATACGGCTGGCTTAGGCAGTAGGGGGAGAGAGAGAGAGAGAGAGAGGCCGAGCCCAGGGACGGGTGTCTTCATTGGCTTGTCGTCGCCAAGACTTGCCGGTGATTGCCACGGTCGACGGTCAGGACTCTCATCTTGAGAGGAGGCTGAGCCTGGAGGGAGCAGTAGAACACCACATTCTGCAGAACAGGGCGCCCATTGTGAGCTTCTGGACGCCAGCCCGGGAGACTAGTTGGACCATGGATGACTCTGGTAATTTGCGTGCGGCATGCATCATCATCAGTGCAGCAGCAGCAGCCTGTGCCCTGCTCATCAGGTTAGTGGTATCTTTATTTTGGACAGTGTCCCTGACTCCCTCCATGTCCCATACATACATTCACAGGCTAGCAGTCAAGTTCACAATGAAAGGGGGGGGGGGCAGGCCAGGCAGACCATTAGGACTGAGTTTTGTGCAATGTGCAATTTAGCCAAGCCCTTTCTTTGTGGAAGCAGCCAACCTGTGATGTGAGGTGTAAAAAAAAATATGGCCTTTAAGACCAGTAGCAGCTACTTTATTTTGTGCAAAAATGAACTGCAGTTTCCAGCATTGCTTTGCCTGAAATTGAATAAATACCACTTTTCTTATCAATTTTATAGCATATTTTCACTACTTTATGCTCCTGCACGAATTTATTATTTATTAAAAGTGAACAAATACTTTTGCTCAGTATTCACAAAAGAGGAGGAGGGGGAGGTACCTAATCCAGTCAATAGAAGCACTCTGGATAGGTGGGTCTCTACCAGTCCATTCACTGAAGAAAGGGTTCTGAAAGAACTCCTAAAACTGAAGATGGACAAAGCAATGGGGCCTGATGGGATTCACCCCAGAATTCTAAAAGAACTAAGGGAGAGCTAGTGACACCATTGACTACCCTTTTTAATAAATCATGGGAGGATGGTGTGGTACCTGAGGACTGGAGGAGGGTGGATGTTCTTCCACTTCACAAAAGTGGGAGCAAGACAGAGGCCTGAAACTACAGACCTGTCAGCTTGACCTCTGTGATAGGGAAGGTGATGGAATCACTTCTGAAGGAAAGAATTGTTAAGTACCTAGAGGCCAGTGGGGCACAGGACCGAAGGCAGCATGGGTCCACAGCAGGAAGGTCATGTCAGATGAATCTAATTGATTTCTTTGACTGGGTGACCAAAGTAGTAGACCAGGGAGGGTCTGTGGACATGGTCTACCTAGACTTTAGCAAGGCATTTGACACAGTCCCGCACAAAAGATTAATAGTCAAATTAACCAGCCTGGGAGTGGGTCCCAAGATGGTATCCTGGGTAAAACATTAGCTGGACAACAGGACACAGAAGGTAATAGTAAACGGAGTCCACTCTGAAGAAAGCGGGGTTACTAGTGGGGTGCCGCAGGGTTCAGTACTGGGTCCAGTCCTTTTTAATGTCTTTATAAGTGACATTGCAGAGGGACTGGAAGGAAAAGTATGCTTTTGCAGATGACACAAAGATCTGCAACAGGGTTGATAGATGGGGGGTGGAAAGGATGAGAAGGGACTTGGCAAGGTTGGAGGAATGGTCAGAAGTATGGCATCTTGGATTCAATGCAAAGAAGTGCAAAATAATGCACCTGGGAAACAAAAACCGAGGGAAGAGTCCACTGTGGGGTGGGGGACAGATAGTAACAAAATGGAAAGGGACCTGGGGGTAATCATATCAGATGACCTTAAGGTTAGCAAGCAATGTGAGAAGGCAGTAGGGAGGGCTGGGGGATACTGGGATGTATAGGGAGAGGCATCACCAGCAGAAAACAGGAAGTTGTTATCCCTCTGTACAGACAGTTGGTGGGACCCCATCTGGAGTACTGTGTCCAGTTCTGGAGACTCCATCTCCGCAAGGACATAGACAGAATGGAGGCATTCCAGAGGAGGGCAACTAAAATGTTGCAGGGTCTGCAAGAGAAGCCATACGAGGAGAGACTAAAGGAGCTTAATATGTATACCCTTGAGGAAAGGGGGGGGGGGACATGATAGAAATTTTTAAGTACCTCAGTGGAATCAACAGTGTCCAAGAGGGTAGCATCTTTCAGAAAAAGAGAGGTGCAAGAACAAGGGGACACAATTTGAAGATAGAGGGGAGACAGCTCAGGGGCAATGTGAGGAAGTATTTTTTCACAGAGAGGGTGGTGGACGCATGGACATGCCTTCCTGGGGAGGTTGTGGTGTCTTAATACTGTGGGAGAATTCAAGAATGCATGAGACAGACATAAGGCAATTCTTGTGGGGTGTAGGAAGAAATAGGCTGTTGGTTAACTAGGATCTGCAGCTTTTCCAGTAGGTTGGGAAATGGGCAGACTAGGTGGGCCAAGCAGTCCTTATCTGCCATCAAAGTCTGTGTTTCTATAACAATGTTTATTTGATCAGAATGATTCATTTGATGTTTTGCATGTAAAATTTTGACTCCTACAGTGATTCCACAGGGTGCTTTTAAATGGTGAGCCAGATAACTTTTTCATGCCCTTATTGACAGCTTAAAAAAAGTTCCATAGTGGGCCAAAACTGCAAGTGGATAAAGAACCGTTTTTGCAAACTGTCTCTGAAAGGGACACCCCTTTAGCCATTTCGCTATGTGTCAGTGGTAAACTGGAACCAAACTATCCAGGTGGGGTAAGGGTAACTGTCAATCACTTCTAGACTTGTGAAGGCCTACTAGCTTGCCACCCACATTATGGTGGTGAGGGTTTACTTCAATGACAGTAAAGCTTTCTCCAGTTTAGAATGTTTATCTGTTTATTGCCGCCTTGCTGGCCTGGCACTGCGGAAGAGTGGGATGTTGGTATTTATGGGCCCCCAGGCCCCAAAATATGACTTGGAGTAAGACCCCCACATCCATTAATCTGGCCTAGACATTATCCCAAACACTTTAGATGTTTTCCTCTCTGGGAGTCACGATCAACATGCCGAAATCCAAAGTGGATTTCACACAATGCCTCCAATACATAGGAGCTGTCCTCAACACCTCTCTGGGTTTAGCCTTCCTAGCCAGGGACCGGGCAGACAAGCTCATCCTGCTAGCATCCCAGATGACCTCCAGTCAGTATGTCTCGGCCCGGGTCTACCTCCACCTCCTGGGGCATATGGTAGCTGCCATTTACACCATTCCACATGCGAGGCTACACCTGAGGGTCCTCCAATGTACACTAAGAGTTCAGTGGAATCATACAATAAACAATTTTGAAGCTCTTGTTCTGATTTTATTCCCGGTCATTCACGAATTGCAATGGTGGATGTCTCTGGATCACCTTCTCTGTGGTGTCTCATTCCAGGTTCCCATTCCCTGCTTAATCCTAACCACAGATGCCTACACTCACAGTTGGGGTACCCATCTGGATGAGGGTTAGATGCAAGGGACCTGGACCACATTGAAAGAATGCTTGCATATCAACATTTTGGAGATGAGAACAGTCCTGTACACTCTACAAGCTTTCAAGACCCTTCTTTTCCAAGGCTGTCTCCATATTCAAACCAACAGTTCCACTGTAGTTCACTACCCGAACAAACAAGGCAGCACCCATTCTTATCCCCCCTGCAGGAAAGCAATGAGAGTGTGGTATTGGGCAATCCACAAAGGGATACATCTAACAGCAGTACATGTCCTAGGCATCAGGCACCAGGCAAGTAAAGGAGGAATGATTAAATGTATGGCAGCTTAGATTCAATGCAAAGAAGTGCAAAGTAATGCACTTGGGAAACAAAAACCAAGGGAAAGAGTACACAATGGGGTGGGAGGTATTAACAACAGAAATGGAAATGGACCTGGGGGCAGTAATATCAGATGTCCTAAAGGTAAGCAAGCAATGTGAGAAGGCAGTAAGGATGGCTGGGCGATACTTGGATGTATAGGTAGAGGCATCACCAGTAGAAAACAGGAAGTTGTTGTCCCTCTGTACAGACAGTTGGTGAGACCCCATCTGGGGTACAGTGTGCAGTTTTGGAGACCCCATCTCCGCAAGGGCATAGACAGGATGAAGGCAGTCCAGAGAAGGGCAACTAGAATGGTGCAGGATCTGCAACAGAAGCCATACGAAGAAAGATTAAAGGAGTATAATATGTACACCCTTGAGGAAAGGAAGGAGAAGGGGGACATGATAGAAACTTACAAGTACCTCAAAGGAATCAACAAAGTACAAGAGGGTTGCATCTTTCAGAAAAAGAGATGTGCAAGAACAAGGGGACACATTCTGAAGATAGAGGGGAGATGGCTCAGGGGCAATGTGAGGAAGTATTTTTTCACAGAGAGGGTGGTGGGTGCATGGAACTGCCTTCCTGAGTTGTCATGGGGTCAAAAACAGTGGGGGAATTCAAGAATGCATGGGACAGACATAAGGCAATTTTAGTGGGGGGGGAGGTAGGAAGAAGTAGGCTGTTGGTTAACTAGGATCTGCAGCTTATCCAATAGGTAGGGAAACAGGCAGATTAGGTGAGCCAAGCGATCCTTATCTACTGTCAAAGTATATGTTTCTATCACCAGTACCCTAGCAGATGTACTAAGCAGATCCAGAATTCAAAAACATGAATGGGAGATTCCCCAGGAAGTTCTGGAAGCTGTCTTCCTCCTTTGTGTTCGGCCAGACGTGGACCTTCGTCTCTCCACAAAACGCCAGAGTGCATCACTATTGCTCGCTAGAGCCAGATCCTGGAACTTTATGGTTGGACATGTTATCTCGTTCCTGGACAGTAAGATATCTTTACGCCTTCCCTCTCATACAGAGGGCTGTACTCGAATTAATCGGGAACAAGGCTTCCATGATCCTCATCACGCCTCTGTGGGCGAGACAAGTCTGGTTCCCATAATTGCAACAGTTGATTGTCCAGGAACCCCGTCTACTTCCAATTTGCCCTGCACTTCTGTCTCAGGCCGGGGAAACTCTGCTTCATCCCAGCCTCCTTTCCTTGCATCTCCATGCCTGGCCCTGAGGACATAGTCCTCTCCAGGTACCAGATCTCCCCCAAAGTGGTAGAGGTTCTGAGAACAGCCTGTAAACTGTCCACCCATTCCTCCTATTCAGTGAAATGGAAGAGGTGTTCCCTGTGGTCAAAAGATCACAATTTGGACCTGTATTTCTGTCCACCGCAACGTGTGCTGGACTGTTTACTTTCCCTTTTGTAGGGTAACCTCAAGTACTCCTCCATCAAAGTACATTTATTGGTGATTTCTGCCTTCCATATTTGGTGGATGACAAGCCTCTAACCCAACTACAACTAATGAAAACCTTTTTAAAGGGTATTCTTCAACTTAAACCCCCTGTTAGGGACCTGAATTTTGTGCTTAAAAAACTTACGTTAAAACCTTTTGACCCTGCAGCCTCTTGTGAGCTGCGTTTTCTCTCCTGGAAAACTATTTTTTAGTTGCTATTACGTTGGGTAGGTGTGTTTCGGAGCTACATGCAGTAATGTGCAAGGAACCCTACCTGAATTTTCACAAGGATAGGGTCTGTTTACATACTAATCCTAAATTTTTCCAATAGTTGTATCTGAATTTACGTTGAATCAAGCCATACAGTGTACTGTCCAGAGCCGGCTAATCCTGGAGAATCCCTGCTCCATACTTTGGATGTACATAGAATGTTACGATATTATCTACTCTGCACTAAACCTTTTTTTATTTTTATTTATTTATTAATTTTGGTGACCGGGTAAGCTCACTGGGCTCTGGAGGTCCCTTTTTCAGGGGCGACCTGGGTGAACATTACATATTATGGACAATTCAGTTATAGAGACGCAGAAATTTACCTTGATTATAGTAATTATTGTACATATACAGTGTATTCAGAGGTATATAGTTATTCCCAGTAATACAATATATGTGTGCAAATCAGAGCAACTTTGTTTTTCACCACTGGAAATGAAGGCATTCCTGTTTCCAAGCAGTGTTTGTCCACCTGGTTGGCCAACTGCATTACTTTTTGTTATAATACATACAAGAAACCACTCCCGGGGGTGATAGTCTCACTCCACAAGGGATATGGCTGCCTCAGTGGCACGCTTTAGAGGCATTTCAGCCATTGATATTTGTGAAGTGGCTACTTGGTCTACTGTTCATACCTTCACTAAACATTACTGCCTGGACATAGTGTCCAAAAAGCGAACCAACTTTGGCCGGGATGTTCTTCAGGGACGGTTGTCCTGAACTCATATTATTTTTTGCCTCCTCCCCACTTGCCTCCCAGCTGCTGGGGACTTATTCCTGTATGTAATGACCTGCTGCAAGAGATCTCCTTAATGAAGACAGTACTGCTGCGTAAGAACTTAACGCAACAGTAGATCTTACTTTGAGAGGAAGCTCTTGCAGCAGGTGTAACATATATAGGACTGACGCCACCTGGCATCAGATCTTGGAATTTCTTTTTCTTTAGCAGTACCAATGTGGGACCACCTACTCTGTGTCGGCTCCGCCCCAATGTCACGCAGTATGAAGGACGTAGGCGGTCCCCACATGCTCCAGTTCTTTCCCACCGCGGCAACACGCTAGTCAGCTTTCGTCGCTCTAACAGTTCCTCAGCCTCTATAACAGTTACTTCTTCGACATATGTCATCCACACTGACCGGGCACAGTAACAAGTTCTCTTGCGGGAGACGGATCCCTGCCAAGGACGGTCACTCAGCCTGCCTCTTCTGCCTGGGCCCAGACCACGACACTGGCGCCTGCACCCACTGCCACACCTTTAATAGTAGAACCAGGATTCGGAGACAAAAATCATTCCAGGCCCATTTAGCACAGCAGCAGTTGGCCCAAAAGCAGCAGAACACGTCCTCTGGGAGGGAGTCTCATTTCCCTACTCCCAAGAAACAAGGAAGGAGAAGCACTGTCACCGTGACTGGGACCACTCGCCCTCCAGTCCCAGGTCTTCCAGCTCCCAGTCCGCTGTTCATTCCGGCTCCTCTGGACATGAGACCCAGCTTACTTCCCTCAAGCCTCCCACCTCTGCCTCTCTTTCCAAGGGGCCCGCTTTGCAGCCCATTCGGATTCGTGCCTCAGACTCCAGCTCCGCAGCGGCATCTAAGCCCTCGGACTCCAGCACCTCTGCTAAGAAACCATCGACTCTGGCACCTCGGCCCATAAGAGGCCCTCCGATGCCGGTACTGTACCGGCCTCAGGTAATTAGCCCTCCCGATCAGCTTTGGTCGATCACCAGGAGGCTAAGCAGTCTTTGGGGCATTCTGCATCTTGGGCTTCGTCTTTGCCGCCCAAGCTTCGACATGACCGGCGTCCATCCGAGGAGTCGGACAAGCGCCATGCAGATAAGCCCCACAAGTCTGCGGATAGGCCTGCCAAGGCCTCCTCGTGCACCGACCGTCCCCGCCCTTCACCGGCCAAGGGACGCCTGTCGGACGAGGCTTCAGGCCCGATGCCGGATAAACCTTTGGTTCCTTCGATGGCGCTGGACAAGGACGCCATTCCGCAGCTGTCGTCGGTTCTTCCAACGTCATTTACGGAGAGACTCAATGTCTCCCCCCGTGACCGTTCACAAGTCCACCCGACGCCGGAACCCAATGACGGCACTGCAGAAGTTTCACCGATGTCACCCACCCCTCCGATGCCAGACCCTACCGACACCGGTGTCCCAGCAGGCCAACCGACGTCGCCTCCTAAGCTAGACTCTCCCAAGTTGGGGATATCTCAAGTTAAGGAGCTTTTTTCCTACTGGTGGGAGACTGTCAAACAGGACTTAGTCACCCCCCCCGCTCCTCCTCCAAAATCCCCTCCTGTTCCTCAGCCAGATGGACAGGTTACACCTATCCTATCTGGGCCAAAGGGGATAAGACTCCACCTAGCCCCTGGAAGCACAAGGACAGGCGTAAGAGGACTAGATCCCCATCCTTCTCTCGCTTTCCTTCACCTAGAAGGCCCAGGCACAAGAGGAGATGCCGCCATTCCTCTTCCTCCTCTTCTGATGCCTACAGTGAATCAGAACCTTCTCTTCCTGATTCAGACCCTGGCTTGCTCCCCGCCAACACAGAGGACCAGCCTAAATCTCCTCCCGATGACCCCAGTTTTCTGGAGGTCATGCGGCATATACAGGAGAATATGGGATGGGATGGGATGCTGAGGCCCTGGACCCTGAACGCTTGCATCTGGCCAAATATCTATGCCAGAAGGATCACAAGCCGGTGGTCATCCCCCCATTGGTAGACACCTTCCAGGACATCACCCTGGCTACATGGCGGCATCCACACGCGTCCTCTGCGGTGCTCAAGAAGGCCCCCAAGGACCATTCTTACCTGGCGAACACCCCACGGGGACTCCATGGTTACATCGGCTGCGAATGATTGTTCGCAGAGGCCGAAGCACCTGAGTACCCAGCCACCAGACAGGGAGTCTAAGCAGCTGGATTCCTTAGGTCACAGTGTGTACTTGTCTGCCACCTGCAGCATTCGCAGTCTAAAATTTTTAACTCGCATGGTCACAGTTCCAAAATGCCCTTCAGGACCAAGGATTGGACATCTTGCAAGATGTGCCTGACTGCCCCCAAAGGGCAGAACTTTCTAACCTCTTACAGATGGGCTCTGATGTGGGTACCCACGTCCTCCAAGCTGCATACGACTCTGCGGACACCTCAGCAAAGGGTGGCCACTACCGGAATTTGCCTTCGGTGCCACTCCTGGCTCCGGGTCTCAGGGTTCGACTCAGAGGTGCAGAGTACATTTCTGGACTCCCCTTTCAAAGGCTCTGTGATCTTCAGAGAAGACACAGAGAAGGTTATTAGCAGACTGCAGGACTTTGGCAAAGCTGTCCGCACGGTGCAGTCTATGTACCGCCCGAAACAAGACATTTTCACCAGCCCCATTTTCGTGGCAGAGGGGGGCATCCGCCTCATCAGCCCCATGCTCAGTCTCATGCACAGCAGGGTGGCTTTAGTCGATGAGGGTCACAGAGGTGCTGCGTACCTCCTCTAAACAGGCTAGAACTCCAGCCACTGCCCTCCACCCCTCCCTCCACCTGACTGTGCAAATGACCCTCCCTCCCAGACTTGTTGGGAGAGCTGGTAGGAGGTCATTTTTCTCTTACACCAAGCGTGGAGAAGTGACCTCCGACCAGTGGGTCCTCGACCTCGTGGAGTTGGGCACTCCATAGAGTTCGAATTTCTGCCCCTGGACAGACCACCGGCCCTGTCTTACTACCTGAGAGACCACAGGGCTCCCATCAGACAGGAAATCCAGTCTCTCCTAGACAAGGACGCCATAGAATGCGTTCCAGAGGCGGAAGTGGACTCTGGATTTTACTCCTGTGTCTTCCTGGCTCCCAAGAAGTCGGGGGACCTTCAGCCTATCTTGGACCTCAGCGACCTCAACCAATGGGTCTCATCGCAGATTCTGCATGGTGTCACTTCCAAATCTCCTCCCCTTCCTTTTGGTCGGGGATTGGCTGGTGTCACTGGACATGCAAGATGCTTATCTTCATATTCCCATCTGCCAGAGTCATCGGAGATTCCTGAGGTTCAAGTTCGAGGGTTGGGCCTATCAGTTCAAGGTCCTTCCTTTCGGCCTTTCCTCCGCTTCCAGAGTCTTCACCAACTGCCTTACTGTCATCGCAGCAGCTCTGCGCCGAAACTGCCACTTTCTGTTCCCCTATCTAGACAACTGGCTCCTCTTGGCTTCGTCCAGGTCTTGTCTTTGGGAGACCATCCTGGACACACTCTCCCTTTGTCAGCATTTCAGAATCACTGTAAACCCAGAAAAGTCTCAGCTCTTCCCCTCTCAGCATCTGCAGTTCATAGGCCCCCTCTTGGATACCACCTTGGGGAAGGCCTTTCTTCCCTCTGACAGGGCGGAGCACATCAAGACGTTGGCAGTCCAAAGCTGTTCAGCATCCATCATTCCCGCCAGGTCCATTCTCAGGCTCCTGGGTCACATGGCAGCTGCCATAGTATCGTTCCCCTTCACCAGGCTGCGTATGCGTACCATTCAGTGGGTACTCTGAGTCCAGTGGGACCAGACCAGGGACAACTTGGATTTGCCTGTCAGGATCTCGGAGCCAATTCATCGGGAACTCCGCTGGTGGGCGTCTCCCCCAGCATCTCTGCCGAGGACTCTACTTCCAGCCAGACAGCCCCACCCAGACTCTCACCACGGATGCATCTGGGACAGGATAGGAGGCTCATCTGGGGACCCACAGGACTCAAGGGCTGTGGTCCCCTTTAGAAGAGAACTTGCATATCAACGTGCTGGAGCTCAGGGCGGTCCTGTACTCCCTACAGGCACTGGCCCCATTCCTTTTGCTCGGTTACCTCCTTGTTCAGATGGACAACACCTTGGTGGTGTTCTACATCAACAAGCAAGGGGGCACACACTCTTATCCCTTTTGTTGGGAGGTTATGAGGGTGTGGGACTGGGCAGTGGAGCACCATCTCCATCTTTCAGCAGTCCACATTCCGGGTTCCCTGAACATGGTTGCGGATACTCTCAGCTAAGCAAAATAGCTCTATCATGAGTGGTTCCTGCTACAGTCCGTAGCAGACGAACTCTTCGCCAGGTGGGGGATGCCAGAGTTGGATCTCTTTGCATCTCAGTGCAACGCAAAACTGCCAAGTTTTTGCTCGCTCGATCCTGAACCTGGAGCTTCCTGGCAAGATCCATTGTCCCTATCCTGAAGCGGGAGGTTTCTTTATGCCTTCCCCCCTTCCCCCTCTTCCAGCGGGTCCTCCTCAAAGCCCAGAGAGGGTAATCATGATCCTGATAGCCCCTCTGTGGCCCAGACAGATTTAGTTCCCTCTTCTCCAGCGTCATTCGGTGGAGTCTCTCTATGGCCTCTCCCACTTTCGGGTCAGCTACTCTCACAGCAGCATGGGACCTTGGTTCATCCCAATTTATGCTCCCTTCACCTGCATGCTTGGCTCCTTAGGACTTAGCAAAACTTCGCTTTGGAGTATCTGATAATATTGCCCAGATTTTGGTGGAGGCTCGGAAGCTCACTACCAAGGTCACTTACGCCATGAAATGGAAACGTTTTTGTTTGTGGGCCACAGCCAGGAGGCTTGACCCTCTGGTCTGTCTGGTTAACTCTATTCTACAGTACCTGCTATCCCTGTCAGAGTCAGGTCTCAGCTACTCCTCCATTAAGGCACACCTGGCCGCTGTTTCCGCCTATCATCACTGTATCCAGGACAGGACAATGGCTCAATTGGAGGTGGTCAAAACATTCCTTAAGGGGATCTTGCATCTCTGTCCTCCAGTCTGGCACCCTGTTCCCCCTTGGGACTTGTTTGTTCTGGAGAGGCTTACGCTTCCCCCCTTTGAACCAGCCATATGTTGTGAGCTTCGCTACCTCTCTTGGAAGACTCTGCTTTTAGTAGCAGTCACCTCTACTCGGCGCATTTCTGAGCTTCATGCTTTAGCTTGGAAGAAGACACCAGGAGAAAGGACTGCTGTGTGACTAGACTAGACTTCTCCACCCCCCCACCCAAAGCTAGTTCTATTTTTATAGGCACAGGATTTGACTGACAACAGAAACTTCCTGTTTGGGAGCAGGAATGAGTGATCACAGAACCACCAAAGACCCACCATCCTAGAAGGGCAAGAGTAGCTCTGGCCCCTCTTAGCTGCTGGAGGTCTGCCTCTGAGCAAGTAAGTGGTCTACTGAGAAATATAGGATATTCTTGTCTCAGAACAGGACAATCAGGAGCTTAGAGGGCACACAAGGCAGAAAGTAAGGAGAGAGAGAGAGAGAGAAAAAAACAGAGGAAAGAGTAAGGATTGCAAACAGTTACGGGCCAGAAATAAGACATGATTGGAGTGGTCAGTGCAGTGGCTGTGAGCAGCAGTCTTCCGGAGATGTTCTGGAGGATGCGGTGTTGTCCCATCTGCAGGCACCTCTCTGGGCTGAGGGAGGAGGTTGCTCATCTCCAGGCTGAGTTGGCCAGGATTTGTGGGACCTCCTCTTCCATCCAGGGACCACCAGTGCCACTGCCGTTGCCTCAGAGGTTGTCAAGAAAGAGGAGCGGTTGGACCACAGTGGGCTCGGGGGGGTGAGGGTGGTGGAACAGAGGCACATTCCTCCAGTGGTATCTCTCCACAATTCCTATGCCATTCTGGCAAAGTGTGGTTCCTCTATGGAGGCACCCGCAGTGGAGACCAAGGAGGATGCTCGGAACCTCCACAAAGAAGACCCACAGGAGGGTGGCAGGGGACCCTGGAGGGGAAAGAAACAACTCCTGGTGGGGGACTCCATTGTTAGGAATGTAGAACTGGGGGAGGAAGGGGAGAGGGAGGTAAGGTGCCTGCCTGGCGCCATGGCTTGGAGGGACAGGGAGCAAATCCTCAGGATTGCCGGAGCAGCTGCACAGGGGAGGGAGCTGGATGTCATTGTCCACCTAGGGACAAATGACCTGGCTAAGAAAGGATTGGAAGTGCAGGAAGAGTTGTGTGGAATTGGGGAGGGGCCTTAGTCCGTGTACATGCGGTAACCTTCTCGGGAGGTGCTGCCCATCTATGGCATAGGAGAGGCTAGGGTGTTGTGCACTAAGGGATTCAATCAGTGGTTGAAAAACTGTGTGGAGCTCAGGATTTGGCTTCATTGGGGACTGGGGTCCACCTGGAGTGATGCAAGCCTATACTGGCATGATGGGCTGCATCTGTCCGGGAGGGAACCAGGATCCTAGGTGATAGGTTTAAATGCTTCATTAGCAAGCTTTAAACTAGCTAAGGGGAGGCACTGGAAAGGAGCAGGGAAATCTAGCCCCAAATAATCACGGTAGTAGATGAGCAGAAACACCAACATAGAGGTGTCGATAGGGGAGAAGGGCAGGGGTAAATGGAGAAAGTGACAAAGGCAAGAAGGACAGGGATGGGGCAAAAGGAGTAAGGCCATCAGGAAATGGAGGGTAATGAGTACCAATGCCCGTAGTCTGGGCAACAAGCTCCCTGAGCTGGTGGCCATGATGGAAGAGGATGCCTGGATATCGTGCAGTCACAGAAACATGGTACACAGAGAACCATGACTGGGATGTTAACATACCAGGGTACATAACCACAGGAGAGACAGGCAGGGAGAAGAGGGGAGGAGTAGCTCTCTATGTAAAGGAAGGATAAAGCAACTGAACAAAAGAGTAAACAGAGAGGAGAAGAGGCACTGTGGGTCACCTTGGAGACTGGAAAGGGCACCACAATCCGCTACAGGGTTGTGTACAGACCCCCCATGTCAGGGGAGGAATGGACAAGGATATGATAGAAGGCATTCTTAGAATGGCAGAAAAAGGGAGAGATACTATTGATGGGAGACCTGAATATGCCAGATGTTAACTGGAGCACATTTGCTGCAGCCATCCAAGAGCAGGGCCATTCTTGATGCCCTACAGGTGGCAGGCATTAGACAGCTAGTTTGGAACCCACTCTGTGAGGGAGCAATCTTAGACCTCGTACTCTCAAACAGGGGCAGTGAGAGGATCTCAGATCTAGAAGTGGGTTGCCATCTGGGACAAGTGACCATCAAACAGTGTGGTTCACGTTAAACTCAGCTACAGAGTCAGCTTCACACAAAAGTGAGGGTACTGGACCTTAGGAGGGCTGACTTTGGCAAGATGGGAGAGTGCCTCAGAAAAGCACTAGCAAACAGGCTAGAAGGAGGTGTGGAGCAACAATAGGGAATCATCCAAACTGCTATCACAGAGGCAACAAGCCTTCGCGTGAAGCAAATAAACAAATCAAAATGAAAGAAAAAGCCACTATGGTTCTCAAAAGAGGTGGCTGTGAAAGTCAGGAAGAAAAAGATAGCATTCCGGAAGTATAAGAAAACACAGAAGGAGCAGGACAGAGAGCGGTACCAGTTAAGGCAGAAGGAAGCAGATGGAAGTCAGAATAGCAAAGGCCCAAACGAGGAAAAGATAGCCAACTCAGTTAAGAAGGGGATAAAACCTTTATAGGTACATCAGTGAGTGTAGAAAGACAAAGGGAGGGATAGTAAGGCTGAATAGAATGAGCGGTGGGTGGGCAGAGGGGACAGTGAAAAGCAGGGATACTGAACGAATATTTCTGCTCAGTATTCACAAAAGAGGAGGGAAAGTGCCTAATCCAATTAACAGAAGCATCTTGATAGGGAGTCGATCCAGTCCTTTCACAGAAGAAAGGGTTCTGCAAGAACTCCTAAAACTGAAGGTGGACAAAGCAATGGGTCCTGATGGAATTCACCCCAGAATTCTAAAAGAATTAAGGGAGGAACTAGTGAAACCACTGGCTACTCTTTTTAATAAATCATGGGAGGATGGTGTGGTACCCGAGGACTGGAGGAAGGCGGATGTGATTCCCCTTCACAAAAGTGGGACCAAGACAGAGGCAGGAAACTACAGACCTGTCAGTCTGACCTCTGTGGTAGGGAAAGTGATGGAGTCACTTCTGAAGGAAAGAATAGTTGAGTACCTAGAGGCCAGTGGAGCACAGGACCCAAGGCAGCATGGGTTCACAGCGGAAGGTCATGTCAGATGAATCTAATAGATTTCTTTGACTGGGTGACCAAAGTAGTAGACCAGGAGGGGCTGTGGACATGGCCTACCTAGACTTTAGCAAAGGCATTTGACACAGTCCCACACAAAAGATTAATAGTCAAATTAACCAGCCTGGGAGTGGGTCCCAGGGTGGTAGCCTGGGTAAAACATTGGCTGCACAACAGGACACAGAAGGTAATTGTAAATGGAGTCCACTCTGAAGAAAGCGGGGTTACTAGTGGGGTACCGCAGGGTTCAGTATTGGGTCCAGTCCTTTTTAATGTCTTCATCAGTGACATTGCAGAGGGACTGGAAGGAAAAGTATGCCTTTTTGCAGATGACACAAAGATCTGCAACAGGGTTGATACACAAGGAGGTGTGGAAAGGATGAAAGGGACTTGGCAAGGTTGGAGGAATGGTCAGAAGTATGGCAGCTAGGATTCAATGCAAAGAACTGCAAAATAATGCACCTGGGAAACAAGAACCCAGGGAAGAATACACAATGGGTGGGGAGGTAGATAACAACAAAAAAGGAAAGGGACCTAGGGTAATATATCAGATGACCTTAAGGTTAGCAAGCAATGTGAGAAGGCAGTAGGGAGGGCTGGGATATACTGGGATGTATAGGGAGAGGCATCAGCAGCAGAAACAGGAAGTTGTTATCCCTCTGTACAGACAGTTGGTGAGACCCCATCTGAGTACTGTGTCCAGTTCTGGAGACCCCATCTCCGAAAGGACATAGACAGGATAGAGGTAGTCCTGAGGAGGGCAACTAAAATGGTGCAGGGTCTGCAAGAGAAGCCGTATGAGGAGAGACTAAAGGAGCTTAATATGTATACTCTTCAGGAAAGAAGGGAGAGGGGGGACATCATAGAAACTTTTAAGTACCTCAGTGGAATCAACAAAGTCCAAGAGGGTAGCATCTTTCAGAAAAAGAGACTTGCAAGAACAAGGGGACACAATTTAAAGATAGAAGGAGGGCGGTTCAGGGGCAATGTGAGGAAGTATTATTTCACAGAGAGGGTAGTGGATGCATGGAACAGCCTTCCTGAGGAGGTTGTGGGGTCTAAAACTGTGGGAGAATTCAAGAATGCATGGGACAGATATAAGGCAATTCTTGTGGGGGTAGGAAGAAATAGGCTGTTGGTTAACTAGAATCTGCGGCCTATCCTGTAGGTAGGGAAATGGGCAGACTAGATGGGCCTAGCGGTCCTTATCTGCCGCCAAAGTCTATGTTTCTATGTAATGTGTAGGGAACCTATCTTATTTTTCATAAGGATAGGATAGACCGTCGCACTAATCCGAAATTCCTTCCCAGGGTAGTTTTGGTGCTCACTCTTAATTGGTTCAGCTTCCGGTCTCTTATCCAGAGCATTCCAATAGGGGAAAAGCGCTCTTGCACACCCTTGATGTGCATCACACTCTGCGCTGTTACCTGTCCAGAACAAAGGGGGCCAGGCAATCGGACCAGCTTTTTGTATCCTTTGCGGATAGGTCCTTGGGTCGCCCAGTTACCAAGCAAACACTCTCGCATTGGTTGGTTAACTGTATATCTTTCTGCTATCAGCAGGGTAGCAAACCCCTTCTGGGTGCAATCAGGGAGCATTCCACCAGAGCAGTGGCTACTTCCTTCGCAGCTCTCAAGAGGGTGTCGGCGGCTGACATTTCTGCGACCGCCACTTGGCACTCGGTGCACACTTTCATCAGGCATTACAGCCTGGATATTGTTTCCAGGCATCGGGCAGGTTTTGGCCTGGCAGTCCTCCAGGGCCTTATTTCCTGAGAGGTCTCTCTTTCCTGATGTGTCTCTGCCTCTCCTCTCTCCCCCCCCCACTCATGGCTGTTTTAAGTTTATACCGTGAATGTGTCTTGTCTGTTGACTCCCCCTTCCCAGGGGTTGTCTTAAGTTTATACCTCTGAGGACTGTGTCTGTTAGTCTTCCCTCCGGCCCTTTCCCAGCGTTTGTCTTTAGTTTTATACTGCTTGGGAATCAGTCCTATATACGAGTTACCTGCTGCAAGAGCTTCCTCTCAAAGTAAGATAGTACAATTACGTAAGAACTTACCGTAACAGTAGATCTTTGAGAGAAGCTCTTGCAGCAGTTATGATTTTCCCTCCCTCCTGCCCCCGGGAGTGAGCCTTTCTGCTCTGGGTCAAGTTCAGCTCCTGTTGCGGGCCTTGCTTTTATAGAAGTTTTCTGTGGAATGTTTCATCCACAGTTGTCAGTGTTTAGTTTTGGCCTGTCTTTGGCGTGCAAGAACTGGAGCATGTGGGGACCGCCTACGTCCTTTATACTGCGTGACGTCGGGGGCAGAGCCAATGCCGGGTAGGTGGTCCCACATTGGTAATGCTAGAGAAAAAGAAATGCCGAGATCTGCCGCCAGGTGGCATCAATCCTATATATATGTATGATACCTGCTGCAAGAGCTTCTCTTGAAGATCTACTGTTACGGTAAGTTCTTACATAACTGTACTATCTTCGAGTGAATCTCTTGCAGCAGGTCATGCTGCCCCTTCCTCCATCCCCCTTACTTCCTGTTTCAGGAGGGTAACATGATCCTACTCTTTTCAAAAACATAATTTGTAAGGGCTCCCTACTTCTCTGTGGTTCCCCTCAGATGGCCTGATAACTATATCATCATATACGGCCACTAAGGTGGAAAAGAACTGAGGAGCATCTGAGACCACCCCCTTTTATACCTGTCAGGACACAACACGTGGTGTCGTCGGGGGCGGTCCCAGGTAGACTGCTGATAAATCAACCACATGGAATCATGCCTGTGGCAGGAATATTCCTGTATATAATGACCTGCTGCAGAGATTCTCTTAAGGATCTACTGTTATGGTAAGTTCTTGCGCAACTGTACTTTATTCTGTCCCCATTTGTGAGAACCAGCTCCAATATTGCTCCCTCCTGGGTGGGCTCCACCACTAGCTGCCTGAGGCATCCCCCCTGCATGGCATCTAGGATGTTTTTGCTCCTGGTAGTGGCTGCAGCTTTTTTGTTCCAGTTGACATCTGGCATGTTTAGGTCGCCCACCAGCCACACGTCCACTTTTCTTTCCATTTTTTGAATGGTTTCCACTAACAACCTGTCTATATCCTCCCCCTGCACTGGAGGTCTGTAGACAACTCCAGTGTGGATGGTGGTGCCATTTCCTGTCTCTAAGGTGACCCATAGTGCCTCCTTCCCTTCCTGTCTACTTTTTAACTCTGTTGCTTTGATCCCCTCCTTGATGTAGAGTGCCACCCTACCCCCATTTTTGCCTTCCCCATCTCTCCTGAAGATTATGTATCCAGGTATGGTAACATCCCATTCATGGTTACTTGTGCACTATGTTTCAGTGACCACGGCAATGTCCAGTCTTCCCCCACTAAAGGCCGCTAGTTCCAGTATCTTATTACCCAGGCTACGGGCATTTCTACACATGGCTTTCCATGTTTTCATTCCTTCGCCTGTACCAGTTCCCTCCTTACCACTATAGAAACATAGAATTTGACGTCAGATAAGGACTGCTTGGCCCACCCACTCTGCCCATTTCCCTACCTAATGGATAAGCTGCAGATCCTAGTTAACCAGCAGCCTACTTCTTTCTACCCCCAACCCCTAGAATTGTCTTATGGCTGTCCCATGCATGCTTGAATTCAGTCACTGTTTTGACTCCACAACCTCCTCTGGAAGGCCATTCCATGCATCCACAACCCTCTCTGTGAAAAAATACTCTTTACTTTACCTCTGAGCCCCTCTATCTTCAAATTGTGCCCCTTGTTCTTGCACACCTCTTTTTGAAAGATGCTACCCTCTTGGACTTTGTTGATTCCCTTGAGGTACTTGAACGTTTCTATCATGTCCCCCCTCTCCCTCCTTTCCTCGAGGCTATACATATTAAGCTCCTTTAGTCTCTCTTCATATGTCTTCTGGTGCAGACCCTGCACCATTTTAGTTGCCCTCTTCTGGACAGCTTCCATCTTGTCTATGTCCTTGCGGAGATTGGGTCTCCAGAACTGCACACAGTACTCCAGATGGGGTCTCACCAGCTGTCTGTACAGAGGGATAACAACTTCCTGTTTTCTACTGGTGATGCCTCTCCCTATGCATCCCAGTATCCCCCCAGCCCTCCTTACTGCCCTCTCACATTGCTTGCCCACCTTTAAGTCATCTGATATGACTACCCCCTGGTCCCTTTCCATTTTTGTTGTTGTTAGTATCTCACCCCATTGTGTACTCTTCCCCTGGGTTGTTGTTTCCCAGGTGCATTACCTTGCACTTCTTAGCATTACATCTAAGCTGCCATACATTTGACCATTCCTCTGACCTTGCCAAGTCCCTTCTCATCCTTTCCACCCCACCTTGTGCATCAACTCTGTTGCAGATCTTTGTGTCATCTGCAAAGAGACATACTTTTCCTTCCAGTCCCTCTGCAATGTCGCTTACAAAGACATTGAAGAGGACCAGTCCTAATACTGAACCCTGCGGCACCCCACTAGTTTACTATTACCCTCTGTGTCCTATTTTCCAGCCTATTTTTCACCCAGGCTATTATCTTAGGACCCACTCCCAGGCTGTCTAACTTGTATATTAATCTTTTGTGTGGGACTGAGTTAAATGCCTTGCTAAAGTCTAGGTAGGCCATGTCCACAGCCCCTCCCTGATCTGCTACTATGGTCACCCAGTCAAAGAAATCTATTAGATTCATCTGGCATGACCTTCCTGCTGTGAATCCATGCTGCCTTGGGTCCTGTGCCCCTCTGGCCTCTAGGTACTCGACAATTCTTTCCTTCAGAAGTGTTTCCATCATTTTCCCTATCACTGAGGTTAAACTAACTGGTCTGTAGTTTCCCACTTCTGCCCTACTCCCACTTTTGTGAAGGGGAATCACATCGGCCCTCCTCCAGTCCTCAGGTACCACCCCATCCTCCCAAGATTTGTTAAAGAGGGTAGTCAGTGGTGTCACTAGTTCTACCCTTAGTTCTTTTAGAATTCTTGAATGAATCCCATCAAGCCCCATTGCTTTGCCCACCTTCAGTTTTAAGAGTTCTTTCAGAACCCTTTCTTCTGTAAATGGGCTGGTATCAGCTTCTGTATCCAGAGTGTTTCTATTGTTTGTTTTAGGTACCTCCCCCTCTTCATTTGTAAATACTGAGCAAAAATATTTGTTTAGTATCTCTGCCTTTTCACAGTCACCCTCTGCCCACCCTCCCTTTATTAAGCCTCACTGTCCCTCCCTTAGTCTTACTTCGCTCCCTGATGTACCTAAAAAAGGTTTTATACCCTTCTTAACTGAGTTGGCTATCTTTTCCTCAGTTCGGGCCTTTGCTGTTCTGACTGCCTTCCCAGCTTCCTTTTGCTTTAACTGATACAATTCTCTGTCTTGCTCCTTCTGTGATTCCTTGTACTTTCTGAATGCTTTCTTTTTCTCTTGAACATTCACTGCCACCTCCTTTGAGAACCATAGTGGTTTCTTACATCTATGCCTTCCTCTGTGCCTCTCCTTACTTTCCTCCAACTTGTGGTTTCTTTCGTTAATTTATTGGCTTTAGTTTCCTCTTGTTTGCCTACCTTAACCTGTGTGTATTTGTGGCGGGGGGCATTTGTTTTTTTCTGCTTATTCCCACCACCCTCCTGGCTACTTTAAATGCTTGCCAATGAAACATTTAAACCTATCTCTAAGGATCGGTCCCTCCAAAGGATGGATGCCGCCATCCCCCGCCTACAAGCCTGCATCCTCCAGGTGGCCCCCAGTCCCCCATGAAACCAAATCCCTCACCTCTGCACCAGTTCTTCACCCATTCATTGAAACCCTTGGCATGTAGTACCCTGGCCTCATATACCGTCGCTACCTCGACAACTTTACCACAAGTGGCAACAGTGTCAGGTCAGTGTAGTGTCAGCGTGGGACCCCGGCACTGCTTCCTGGGGGTGTTGCACCCCCTCCCCAAAGCAACCCTGACTTAGGAGTCAATTATTTAAGTAGTGGGGACAAAACCCCCAAAAACAAAGTCTGATCACGACTCCCCATATGAGCCGCAAGTCTGGGCGACAAAAATGAGTTTAACGTCGGGTCAACAATGAAATTGCCGACCGACTGTCATAGATCCTGGCCTCACTCCTGCTGTAGACAGGTAACACTTCCGAGAAGGTTACCATGCATGCCACCTGTCTTAGACCCCTCTCAAACTGCGTGAACTCCTTCTGCACTGCCCTCACCTTTTCTCCAGCCAGGTCATTTGTCCCCAGGTGGACAGTGACATCTAGCTCTCCCCCCTCCCCATCTTACTTCCCCAGCAATCCTTTGGATTCACTTTCTAGCCCTTCAAGCCGTAGCGCTGGGTAGTCACCTGACTTGCCTGTTTTCTGCCTCCAGGTCTACCCCCCCAGTAATAGAGTCCCACAGTAGGAATTGCTTCCTTCTCTGGGGTCTCTTGACAACTCCCTGGGGGGGGGTCTCTGCTGTGGAGGATCCCTGCATCCACCTTGTCCACTACTGCAGGTGTCTCACTGAGACAGTCCTGCCCTGCCAGAACAGCATAGAAGTTGTGGAGTGGAACCTCAGGTTGGATGTGCCTCTGCCCCATCTCCCTCACCCTCCCTGAGCCCACCTTCATTCAACCACTCCTCATTACTGGCATCCTCTGAGGGAGTAGGTGTGGAATAGGTGGTTTCTGGGTGGGGGTTGAGACTTCTCGAACCCTAGCCAACTCGGCCCGGAGATGAGCAACCTCCTCCCTCAACCTAGAGAGGTGCCTGCAGATGGGGCAGCACCGCAGCCTCCAAAATGTCTCCCTGAAGACTGCTGCCCCACAGCCACTACATTGCACCACTCCCAACATGTTTGCTGTCCTTCCCCTTTATAGGCTTCAGTTGCTCAACAGCACAATTTTTTTTTATGTAAGTGGTTACCTTATTTCAAAAGGTTTGACCGCAGTAGTCCTTCCCTCTGTGTGTTTTGTGTGTCCAACCCCTACTGTATACTCCCTCCCCAAGCTGGTGCTTGTTTCCAGGTGTGACCTAGGCGCATGAGGAAGTTAAGTGACTTGCTCAAGGGCACACAGTGTGCCAGTGGGGGTGATGAGATTCAAACCCAAGTCACCAGGTTTGCAGCTCAGTGCCCTTAACCACTATGCTGTACTTCCTGCAATAGGTGTACGAGGTAATACAGAATTGTAGACAGGCCTGCCTGCATAGGGATTATCTTTCTGGGAGCATACCAGAATGAAAATACTCTATGTTCCATTTTGAAGCAGATGTTTCCTTCTTTCTGGTGTTCTAGAAATCTTCCACTCTCTACTTCAGGGATCTTCAATTTGGCCTGCTGGACAATCTGCCCATCAACGTATTGCGCCGCAATCAAGATATGCAAAATATGCAGTGGGGGACAAAAAAAAGAGCAAGAGCCAGGGAAACACATGATACTCACTGAACGTGCGAGATTGTGAGAGACACGGAGGGAGGGAGGAGCGGATACTCACATTTAGTGACACAGACAGACAGGTAGGCAAGAAATGACAGAGCTGCAATAGGATTGTGGAACAGCAGTTTTATTTTTATTAGCAGGCTTCAGTAACTTCAGTAATAACTGTTTATGTAATTGTTCATTAAAGCTGCATCAGAGTCTGCTGTTACGACGACATTGGCCAGACAGAGCAAGATGCAGGATTTGTGGCTGACAAGCACAATGAAACAGTAATACTGCCATTAATATTATAAATGGGACTGGTAACATTATTCAGCAATGCAACAGCAAAGGAACAAGTAAATTCCTAGCAAGAGCAACAACTTTGAATTACACTGAAAATATCACAACTGTAGTAAAATAACTTTCTGCACCATGGCAGCAATTGTACAACACAGCAAACTGTTATTCCGAGCTTGGGCAAAAAAAAACAAACAGTAAACAACAGTGACATCTTTGAAACTATCGACCCTTCTAATACTGCAGTGTAGCAGCATTATCAAACCACACCCAAACTGTGGCATTGGGATCAAAAACAGCAGTGAAAGGCAACAGCTGCAATATAAAAGTGACAAACTTAATAATGTTCTGAGTGCCAAGTACTACAACTCTTACTGCTTAATAACGAGCATGCCCAGATAACGGTAGTAAGAAATTTAATTTAAATTGACATGGCTTTTGGCTGCAGCAGCAGTGTCACTAGTGAGCAAAAGGGCACTTCTTGCTTTGTGCCACCTTGTTGAAATCATGCTTCAATGAAGTGACAGCTATCTGAAGGCAGCTCTCCAGAGATTCATTGGTCAGCCTGTTTCGAGCATCACTCTTGATGACATTCATCACTGAAAAGCTGGATTCACAGGTATAGGTCGAGCTAAACATTGAGAGGACCAGAAGGGAGAGTTTTTCAGGCTGGGATAATTTTCTGTGTCCAGATAGCCAGTCCAGAATGTCTGGATGTCTTTTGAATTCTCCTTTCAGAACTTCTGTTGACTGCAGGTGAACTAGCTCCAGCTGCAGTGCTCCCTCATCTATGACAGGGAGGAGGTCGGTGCATGGGATGCGAAGCCACTCTCTGGTGATATTCCATACAGATCATGCACAAAACCAATCATGTCCCTTGGCATCCCAAAGTCAGCAAATCTTTTGCTGGAAGTTCTCTCTTAGCTGCTGAAGGAAGTCTGTCATGAGGGGAGTGGCCACATTACCTGCCTCCTGTGCTACTTGCGGAGTTCAGTGAAATGGAGAAGTTTCCCAGAGCTCAAGTCAGAGTTAAATATGTCCAGTTTCTTGATAAAAGCTTACAGCCTCTCAACTAGGTTGGTAATTGTCTTGTCCCACCCCTGTAGCTGCAGGTTCAGCGTAGTTAGATAGCCAAAATGTCACAAATGAAGGCAACGATGTCCATGAATTCATTATCTTGCAAAGAGGCCAGAAAGTCATCAGTCTTTCTATGTGAGCATTGCTGCATGAAACCCAACAACTTGCCCTTCAGCTCACAGAAGTTGCTACAGCTGTACTTTTACTAAGCCAATGAACATCATTGTGCAGCAGAAGATCTTCATGGCTGGGAGAGGACTCAACAACTATCTTGTGAAATAGTCTGTGCTGCAGACTTGAGGAGGCTCGGATGAAATTGATTATTTTCATCACTGTATCCATGGCATCTTTGAATTCCCCACTCAACTTGGTACACTTTGTACCAGGCAGTGCAGGGCTTTCATCTGTGGTGTATACTTCAGCCAGTTGTGCTGCCAGACCCTTCTGCCTGCCCACCATAGAAGGTGCTCCATCAGTCACAAGAAAGCTAATCTTGCTTGGGGACACACTATGTTTTGGAAAAGTGCTGAGACTTTCTCAAACATGACATCTCCTGTGGCATTTGTCTCCAGAGGGATCAAACCCAAGAGCTCCTCTCTAAAGATCTTCCCATCAAAGTATCAACCATACAAAGCTGTGCTATGTCTGTATTGTCTGTTGATTCATCGACAACCAGGACAGAAACTTGGCACCTGTCATTCCCTTGAGTATTAAGTGAGCACTTCATCATCCAGTGTCTGCACATGCCACAATGTGGTGGTGTCTGACAGGGCACTTGTTTGACAGCATTAATGACAGCTGCTTTAGTTTTTTTGCCTGGTACCACTTCTTCCAGAGCTGCCAGCATACATTCCTTCACTGTTTCTGCATCAGTGAATGGCTCTTTTTTTTTCGTGCCAGAATCCATGCCACACATAGAGAAGCAGCCATTGCCTTCTCTTGCTGTGATGCAGTAGTGGTGAGAATTTTACTGCCATAATGATATGATGCAATGAGTGACTCTACCTTTGCTCACCTTGTCTCAGACATGAAGGGATAGCTTTCATTGAAAGACTGTTGGCTCGTTTGAAAGTGGCGCCTCAGATTATATTCTTTATTAACTGAGACACACTCATTGCACAGGAGATGCACTGCCTCTGTTTTGGCCACATTTGGAAGAATGAACAAGTAGTCATGTGTCCATTCCTCCTTAAAAAATCTGTTCTCAGCGTCTACTTTACGTTTCTTCCCTGATACAGCCATTACAACTGCTGCTGCACTTTTAATTTCTGTTGCTGACTCACTGTGTGGCACAGTAACTGTGAGGAGACTTACTGCAGGTCAGGAGATGGCCAGCAGACCAGCACAGAGTGAGCATCACTGTGCTGTTGCGTGACATGGATTGGCCATCTCTGCACAGGTGCACATTGGTACTCCAATCAGGGAGCACGTTTGGGATCTGCTTCTGGTGTCTACTAGTGTGCACTCACTTGGTTACCCGCTAGCTACCATGTTCATTATTTTTTTGTTTGGGACAGCAAGTCCCTTCCTACATTAGCCAGCCAACTCTGTCAGTTCACAAAGTGATCGGAAACGATCACAAAAGAAAATGGCAAAGAAAACCGATCTCCTAAAAGGACCAGCAACCTCTGCAGTGGCATGTTGAACCAGTTCTGATGCCTGTGGCCACATGTCGATGGGGTGGAGGGGTAAGTGCAGCACCTTCCTAACTACCATGCACCTCATGAAATGTGGTTGCGACATGAAACTGTGTCACTAGGTGAGGTGCATCTCTGACAGTTTAACGTGGGCTTTTAAAAAAATATTAAAGTGCGGTGTCCCACTGAGGGGAAAATGCACTTTCCTATGTAGTAAATGTGGCTGCAGCATGAACTGGTCACTATTGTACTTGTTTTTGGCTGTTCTGAGCTGCTACAATGGCATGTGGGCTATTTAAAAAAAAGTTGTGGCACTGTGGCCTGCCGAGAGTGTTCGCCTGCTTTGATGTGGCCCACCACCAAATGTAATTGAAGACTCCTCTGCTTCCTCTGATAAATTTCGACTGAAGAAATCTAGCTCTTCAAGAACCATGCATTCAGGCGTAGGGTTCTGAGATCCGGAATGATATCCTGCCTGCCTGAGACAGGGCCAGTAAGTTGTGCCTCAGTGGCAGGTTGATTAGGGACTTGCTGAACAGGGCCAGAAACATGGAGTACCAGGTTTGCCTGGCCCAGTGTGGTGCTATCAGAATAATTGTTGCTGGCTCTCTCCTGAGCTCTGTGAGCGCCCTCTGCAGGAATAGGAATGGAGGGAAGGCACAGAGAAAGTTACCTCTCCAGTCCAGGAGCAGTATATCCTCGTGGACTGTCCCCATTGCTGGTGCTCTCCTGAGCTCTGTGAGCACTCTCTGCAGGAATAGGACTGGAGGGAAGGTACAAAGAAACTTCCCTCTCCAGTCCAGTACCAGTGTATCCTCTGGGACTGTCCCCATTGCTGGCTCTCTCCTGAGCCCTGTGAGTACCCTTGGCAGGAATAGGAATGGAGAGAAGGCACAGAGAAAGTTACCTCTCCAGTCCAGGACCAGTGTATCCTCTGGGACTGTCCCCATTGCTGGCTCTCTCCTGAGCTCTGTGAGCACCCTCTGCAGGAATAGGAATGGAGGGATGGCAGAGAGAAACTTCCCTCCTGAGTCCTGGACCAGTGTATCCTCTGGGACTGTCCCCATTGCTGGCTCTCTCCTGAGCTCTGTGAGCACCCTCGGCAGGAATAGGAATGGAGGGATGGCAGAGAGAAACTTCCCTCCCCAGTCCAGGACCAGTTTATCCTCTGGGATTGTCCCCATTGCTGGTGACCTGCAACAACAATGTTGGAGCTGACTGATCTCCCAAGTTGAAAACAGATATATTTCTGGAGCACCATGTTGTCTGAAAACTGATGTCGGCACCTTCTAGTTCAGAGTCCACTCATGGTCTCCTTCCTGATTCTGCTATGAAAGTCTCGTTAGACATTGTATTTCCCTGGCAGATGTACTGTAGATAACTCTGCACCTAGGGAATATACAAACATGTGTAACCCTTTGTTACCCGGGGTTACTAGAATCCCAGTAAGACCTAGTGGTAGGCAGGGAAGACAGCTTGGAAATTCCAGTTAAATGGGTTTCACACTGTCTCACTCTGTTCTCAGTCACAGCTGAGACTGAGAGATGACATCACCATAGAACTGTCGGAGCTGCATAAGCCACATTGGAATCTGCAGCACAGGGAGTGAGTTAGAACTTTGGTAGTTTTCAAAGTCAGTCTTCTGTTTGTCTTAAAGCAAGAAGGAAGTCTCCTGTTTTGTTTACAAGAAGAAGGAAGTGTGTTCCTGTTTTACCTTTTGAAAGTGGTGGGGAGCGCTGTCCAAGTCTCAGTGCCCCCTCCCTCCGGGGTAGGGGAGTAAAAGTCCCTCTGTGGATTCCAGGGGCAATCCCCTAATTTTCACTACAGAAGAAAGCTGCCTTTTATAGTTTCTGCTCTGGTTTGACAACAGTGAGAGAAGTGGTACTTACTGTGGGGCACCTGCAATGAAAGGGTAAGTGTTTTGCTCTATTTGAGAGGGCAACCATATGTTTTCTTCAGTTTGGAAAATATGAAAAAAGCTGGGATGAACTACTATTTTGGGAGGCCTATTGTACTAGGAGAAACAAATGGAGTAGTTTAAAGTTTAAAGTCTGAAAGGATTTCAAGTACTGTTGTAGAGGGGTGCTTCAGGTCATCCACCATTTAATCTACATTTCAAAGTTTAAGTTTCTGTTTGTCCAGAGAAATGGCCGGGTATGGGCTGTGGGAGCTGGAGGTGGAACACCCTCATCTTTAGTAACCAGGTACACCTCACGGATTTTTTCTGTAATTTGCTACTTGCCCCATGCGCCTGGCCAGTGATGAGGTAGGTACCCAGACGGGCCTAAACTGAAAATCTCTCCAGGAGTCGCAGACTCTAAGTGGTGTGGGAGCCACAGAATGGAAAATTATTATTCTTGTTTGATGGGAGTTCATAGGAATTAAGAAAACAAATCTCTCTAGGAGTCGCAGACTCTATGTGGTGTGGGGAGCCACAGGTTGGGAAATCATTCTCCTTGTTTGATGGGAGCCTCAACAAGTAAAGTTTGGGTCCATTCTTTAAATGGACCGTCAGTCAAGTGGCCGGCAGGGGAGCCGGGCCAGTCGGGCTGTGTATCCAAAGCGCATGCAAAGTCCGGGCTGAGTGCCTGGTGGGTCCAGAGCCAGACAACAGTAGAAATGGGTTAATTCTTCAAGTGGACCGCCTTATTCTCTAATCTGCATTTACAGTGAACGCAGCCCTTTGGGGGCCATCTATGCTTTATGTTCGGCTAGTTTTGAATAAAGCCACACTGAAAAATCCCAATCCTGGTTCTGGACATTACAGTTATTGCTTCCTGTATTTGGATTTACTTGGCTGCCACTGTGCAGAGTAGCCAAACCTAGGTCCCTTGTGCCAGGTAACCTCATCCTCCCCGAACCCAGGTCCCCACCAGGTATTGCTGCCAATGCCAACAGCATGCCACCTGTCGTTTTAGTAAAAGACAGGGGTGAGGGGTTACACATGCCTCAGGAAAAGCCCTCAATTCAATTGCTTTCACCTTAATATGTGTGAAGATGACGCTACACCCCAATGATTTCTTAGTTATCAAATTTGTTCTGAGGTTCAATACCTGTACTCTTCTAGATTACTTTTATTTGCAAACAAAGGGAGCAGAAATGGGGCTACATTTGCCCCAGTGTAGCCAATCTCAAAATGTGGGAAAATGGGAGTTAGAAATGGTTAAAGATCCTAATAACTCTTTTACCACTAAATGGATCTATGGCTGGTTTATTGATGATGTGTTTTAATTTGGAAAGGAAGTCTGAATGAGTTTGAGGATTTTGTTAAATATTTGCACAGCTGTAATCCGACTTAGATTCTCTTTCCAGGATGGCAGAAGAAAGTTCACTTTTAGATTTAAGCGTTGACAAGGATATGACAGGTAACATCATTACTAATATCTATAGAAGAGAGAATGACTGGAATACTTTGCTTCTAGCATCAAGCTGTCATCCTAAACATACTGTAAAAAAATATTCCAAAGTAACAGTACCTTAGATTAAGGCAGAACTGCACCACCATAGATGACTGACCTGGCAGCACAAGATCTGACAGGCAGATTTGAAGAGAGAGGTTACAGTACCCATATTTTAGAACAAGCACATGATATAGCCAGAATTACAGGCAGAACTGAACTGTTAGTAATGAATGATAGAAATTCTAGTACTGTAAATAGATTCAGCTGTGTTACTATGTACTCAGCCCATTCATCATATTTGGAGAACAATACCAAGAAGGAGATCCAGGTCTTAGAGACATAAACAAAGATCTCCCATGTATGGCATATAGAAAGCATCTACACTAAGAGAGAGAAATTGGTTCACAGCAGGCAGATAAGAAATACAAATAGTACTTGACTTACAGATAAAATAATAGGGTGCTATAGATGTGAAAAAATGCATGTATTATGAGGTAATTTCGGATGGCAGATTTTTCTCCAGCATCCACTGTGCAGAAGGAAAAAGGGTACGAAATCAGATAGTTCATTGCTTGTGATATTTACTTAGCAACATGTAAGTGTGGTGTATTCCATTTTGAGAAGTTTAAAAGACGATTTAAGACTCGGGTTAGGGAACATTGCAGAGCCATTCTAAATAAAGATGTTAAACATGCAGTGGCTCCACATGTTATGTGCAGTAAAAATGAATGGGAACACAAATTATATTTTATAGCAATAGACAAATTAAGCAAGAGACCCAGAGGTGGTGATTTTGATAAATTATTACTTCAAAGAGAGGGATTTTGGATCAATACCCTTGGAGCATACAAACCTCCAGGTATCAATAGAACTTTCAATGTTATCCCATATTTGAAATAAAATGTACTGCTCACCTATAGACAGAATCGGAGATAGTGCTCTGTCTATACATATAATAGGAAATAGTGATCTAACACATCAACAGAAAGTTTTAATAAAACCACTACCTTATATACAGTGTTAATATCACTAATGATGTTCTATTATCTTTTACTTTTACAGCTGAGGTCAGCACCAGGAATTTGAGCGGCTCCTGAAGTCGCAACATAAGCAAAGCTCCATTAGAAGTGCTTCTCATTAGCTTGAGATTAGAAAGTTTTACCCCAATTAGTATATCCCGAACAAGCGGGTTTGTACAGGGAGATTATCTTACCATAACATGAGGCAACTGCTCAATGTCTTGTAGGGTACTCAGCATCCTGGTTGGGCCTGTGTGCTCTCCATGGATGCCTTAGAAAGCCTTTGACAGAACTGAATGGGAATACCTGTTTGAAGCCATGCAGCAATTTGGGGTGGGAGATGGGTTTGTTGAACTTAAGATGCTGTATAGTGACCCCAGGCGAGGGTGTTAGTAAATGGCATCCCTCCGAAGAATTCAGGTTACACAGGGGCACGAGGCAAGGGTGTCCCCTCCCCCCTTCTGTTCGCTATGGCCATAAAACCTTTGGCGATATGAATACAGGAAAGCCAGGAAATAATGGGGATCCCTGGATTTAAGGGTGATCAACACCACCTCATGCTTTACGCAATAGAGAACCTAAGATCTCAACTCCATGCATCTTGGAATGAGATAGCTCACTACATGAAAGCTCCAGAAACCGCACAACACATCTTTCCGCCACCTGCATATCATATACCCATTCCAACAGCACCCTCCCACAGAGAGGACTGTTGCCAGGTGCTAGAACCACATGGAAAACTTCTAGCTAGCAGTATATCATGGGAACCCTCGCCCCACTGACATCAATCAGCTGATGTCAGCCTCAGCGATATAGGAGAGCGGACCCCACACCTACCTCTGTTCTTTTCCTGCCATCCACCTGTGCTCGTTGACCTTAGCTGATGCTGCAGCTAGTTAACCGCCATTTCCGCACTTACCATACTTTTTTCATTTTTCTCTAGTGTGAAACATCACATTTCCGGAGTTCCTGTCAACGGGTTTGTCTTCTCCACCAGCCTCGTCTTCCAAACGCTCCTCAAACTGTGCCTGTGGCAAACAGATCTCTGAAAAGGATGGCCACTCTGCTTATCTGATCTGCCTAGGCTCAGCAATGACACCAAAGCCTGATAGTTTTGTCAGAAATTCAACCAGGCCACTCGGAGACATCATTTAAAAAAACTCTGAAGAGCCACCTTTTGAAGCAGAAGTTAAGTTGGTCACAATGGAGAAAGAGCTGCAGGCTAGGAGCTCTTCGACCTCACTGGCACAGTCCTCTGGGGCCTCTTTATCTTCTCACAAGAAGTCTGGGAAGCGTAAGCACTGGGATAAACACTGGGATCGGTCAGCTTCCCATTCACAGTCATCCCACAAACCGTCAGCTGTGACGGGGTCGTTCTCCCGCAGGGGCTACACTCCTCCAGTGCCACCAGTCCTCTCTTCTTCTGGGCTTCCAGTGGCTCCACTGCCCACCCTTATTCCTATCTTGAGTGGTGGCTCCTTGGGACAGAGGACTTCATCTCCTGCTCCCCAGCCCCTGACACTCAGGCCCATATCTTCCATGGACTTGGTCAGGTGGCTTGAGCAGTGTTGGACTCTAAGGCATCAGCTCTACTACTGTGCCCCTGTCCATGGTGCTGCCTTCGTCGGTTCCCTCAACTGGGCCATCTGCCCTGTTAGGCAGCGCCCACAGTAGGCCACTGCCATCTCTTCCTCACTGGCGTTGCCTCTGCCTTTACCTTGGGGGCTCTCCCAGACATCAGCTTCTCCAGCTGGGCCAACACCAGCAGATCCTTCGCTTGATGCTGCAGTCCGTCACCTGCTGAACCGCTGTCAGTGCTGCTGCAGCCCCAACCTATGGACCCAACTCTGTCATCTCCACTGCTGCAGCCTGCACCACAGCCGATGCTGGCTGGGCCATCACCAGATCATCACTCGGCACTAGTGGACCTACACCTGGGTGCCCTTTGCTGGCTCCTCAGCCTTGCACCCCAATGGCACTTTCCATTCCATTCCTTTCTGCCCATCTACAATATAGCACCCCTGATGGATTACGAACATACAAAACTGCTGGAAGTAAAAGGTCCACAGGTCTATCAAGTCTCTGATTTTGCAGCTCTTAGTTTCACATCACTACAGCTGCCCCACCCCCACCCAAACCCTCCCTTCCTCCTCTTTCCCAGTCCATCCCTCCCGTTGTGTTCTTGCCTGTACTAACCCTGCCCTCGACTCTGTCCCAACCCCATTTAAAGCTATCCACTCTCCTTTGAGCAATTAACTCCTCCGGCAGTACGTCCCAACCCGCCACCACTCTCTCTCTGTAAAGTAATGCCTCCTAATCTCCCTCCTAAACCTTCCCCCTTCCATCTTCAGACTGTGTCCCCTAGTGAACCTTCCCCTCTTTAAGTGGAACAGTCCTCCCTCCCTGACTTTGTTTATGCCTTTCAGGTACTTAAAGGTCTCTATCATGTCCCCTCTTACCCTTCTGTTTTCCAGCGAGAACATGTTGAGCTCCTTCAGCCTTTCCTCATATAGGAACTTCCCTAGTCCCATGATCATTTTTGTAGCCCTACACTGCACCCCTCAGTAATCTCACATCCTTTTTGAGGTATGGGCACCAGCACTGTACACAGTACTCCAAGTGTGGCCTCACCAGTGATCTACAATAGCGTAATGGCCTCCCCCTTTCGAGAGGTGATCCCTCTGGCAATGCACCCCAGCATCTATTTGTCTTGCTGCCACCCTCCTACACTGAGCTGATACCTTCATGTCCCCTGTGACTATTACCTCAAGTCTCTTTCCTCCTCTGAAGCTGTTACCTGCACTCCCCCAGCTAGTGGCTGTTCCTTGGAATTCTGGCTCCAAGGTGCATGACCTTGCACTTCTTAGCATTATGCCCCAACTGCCACTCCCTAGACTAGTGTTCGATTTTCGCTAGATCCTCTTTGAGTGCCTGCCTCTTTTCCTCATTGTCCACTTTTGCACAAATCTTAGTGTCATCTGCGAACAGGCTGATCTTACTCTTGACCCCCTCTGCAATATCTCTAATGAAGATTTAGAACAAAACATGGCCCAGCACTGAACCCTGCTGTACCCCACTCATTACTGGCCAAGGCTTGGATGTCTCCCTCCTTACAACTACCCGCTGTTGTCTGCCCTGCAGCCAGCTCTCAACACACCCCACCAGTTTTCCTCCACCCCCATGTCCCTCAGCTTGCTCATTAACCTCCTGTGTGGCACAGAGTCAAAAGCCTTGCTGAAGTCCAGATACAGGACATCAACAGCGTGGCCTTTGTCAACCGCCCTAGTGACCCAGTCGAAGAAGTTGATCAGGTTAGTTTGGCAAGATCTTCCCATGACAAACCCATGCTGTCTCTCGTCCTGCAGACCATTGCTATCGAGAAAGGTTATTAACCTCTTCTTCAGAATGGTCTCCATCAATTTCTCCACTATGGAAGTCAAGCTCACTGGTTTCTAGTTACCTGGTTGGTCCTTAGGTCCACTGTTATGAAGGCGCATCATGTGAGCCATCCTCCAGTCCCTGGGTACATTCCCTATCTCCAAGGATGTGTTAAACAGGTTCGTCAGAGGGCCTGCAAACACCTCTTCCAGTTCCTTCAGGACCCTTGGGTGTACACCATCTGGTCCTGGTGCCTTGTCCACCTGCAAGGCTTTAAGGCTCTTCAGAACTCTATCCTCTTGGATGACCCTATCTGTTGTCTCTGCCCTCCCAACATAATGTCCTTTTTTTTTTGATGTGGTGGTCCTTCATGTAAAAGTAGACCCCTGCCCCTCAGGAGCCACCTCCAGTGTTCCCTCTCCACCCTGCCCAGGACCCCCAGCCCCAGAATCTAAACAGGACTGGTCCAAGTGAACCCTGCACACTGGGGGGTTGACTTGACATTAGTTCAGGTTCCAGATGTGATGATCCCCAGCCTCTGGTGTCAGTCCCAACACTGATACTACTGAGGATGACTCAAATTCAGTGGGGTCTTCCTCCCCTCCTGGGGAGTCTTCGGGGGGGGTGATCAGGCTAAAGAGGTGCCCAAGTCCCCTCTGACAATCTATCCTTTATGGATGTCACGCACCACATCCAGTCCATTATGGGCTGGGAGAAGGAGGAGCAGGACCCAGAGAGACGCTGTTTTATCATCTACCTCCAGCAGTGGGATGCCTTCCCTATGGTGGTGCCCCCTTTGATTGACTCCTATGAGGATGTCACTAAAACAGACAACAACAAAGGAATGCTGCGACTCGGCTGGATCAAATCGGTGCTCACCACAACGAGTGGCCAGCTCGTAATATTAAGTAGAAAGTCCAAAATGTGGTGTCACTCTGGTCTCTCACTGCAAATAAGGTAGAAAAAATTCCAGAGACACGCCAAATACAAATGTGGATAAATTTATTGCAGAGAGTACCAGCAACATGGAACTCCCTCACTCCAGCTCGACTTCTCAAAGTCTTCCTCAGGGTGTGGTTAAGATACAGAAAACGTCACCATTTAAATACACACCAATTAATTATACATGAGCTGATAAAGTTAATTCCAAAATAAAAGAAAATGAAAAAAATTCACAGTGTACTAATAAATTCTATTCCCCACCAGAAGCATACAAATCACTTTCTAAACATTATACAACAATATTTTTACAACACTTTATTTCATTAATTATTGGAGGATGCCACTGGCGCACTCCAAATTGTAACATAGTCTCACTATGTAAGAAAGTGACAGATAGACACACATCCATTATATCATGTTTTCAAGGACACTGTCTGTATCTCTTGTGTTTTTCTGGTAGATGAAGATTCTAAAAAAGGGGAGAAAGAAAAGAGGTTATACAGATCTATAATGGTAAACATAATACCAATTCAGTCATTTATTGCTGCTGGCAGGTCATGTGTCTCATCACATGAGCTACCCATCATTTTACTAAGTGTCCACTTTCCCCGTTTGCAGCTTATACACTCCAACCACTAGGGGTTGCTGCACTTTCCACTCTGGCATCGCTAACCACTCTCCACTCCTTCCTATTAACCACTGTCCACTAAAGGTCTCTGCAGTTCCCTCCTAATCCTTTCTGCTGTCTTCACTTTTGCAAGCCTCAAACCTTGTACCCCTTACTCCAAGGTCTGCAGCCCAACCACTAAGCCAATATCTACCTCTAATTTCAAGGTTTTAACCCTTCCTTCTTAGGAACAAAGATACCTATTCTCAAACCCAGTACCCTTGCTATCAGAGTCGGCAGCTCTACCACTTAACCATTGTTTCTGGCTATCTTATCTTTACTTTCTAAGACTTTCATAGTCTCTGACCCCCCTAGTCTGCCAAAATATTTCACCATTTCTCTCTTGGTGCCACTGCAGGCATTGAACCCTGCACCCTTGCTATCTCACTCAGCAGCTCCACCACTCAGCTATCACATCAGCCTATTGTTTGTGATAGGTTTAAGACTCTAAAAGCCTCTAACCCTCATAGCCTGCTAAAATATTTTCTGAGTGCTACTGCAGGCTTTGAACCCTGCACCCTGCTGCAGCCACTGTTCTGGGACCTTCTCTGTCACCCTAGGCAAGCCTTGAACCTGGTGCTCTGTGCATTTGAGGCAGGGGCTCTACCACTGTACCAAGGTGGCAACTACACTTATAAGTAGACCTTTCACCCTCTTCTACCCATCTCATTACTGCTATCTGCAGACCCATCCTAAGATGACTGCACACCTTCTCTTGTCATGCCTTTCCCTCCTCCTTCTTCTCACATGGCCTCCATCTAACCCAGGTGTCCCCATGGCTCCACAGGTCCCCTACTCTGGGGCCCCAGAGTTGCCTCCCTCCTTCTCTACTATCTCCTTGCTCCCCAACCTATCACACCCTCCCCCCAGTCCCCACCTACCTTCCCCTTTCGCCTCACGGGCAACTTATTGTACTAGCCTGCCCATCCTGTACCTCTTTGCCCACCCCTTGTGTCTCTAAGCTCTCCCACTCCTACTATCTCGCTCAACGCAAAAATGCCTTCCACAGCCCCCTGATCAGGGCTGTACTTCTCCTCCTACTCTTGCCAGGGAACATTCACCCCAACCCTGGCCCAACCCATAATAACTCCTTGACCAGATCCCCTGGGCTTCTTATTGCTTCTATGAATATCTGCAGTCTCCTGAAGAAATTTGACTCGTTCCAATGTTGAGTCACTGTCCACAAACCTGACATCATCTACCTAGTCGAAACCTGGCTATCTGACTCTAACCCTGACTCACTCCCTGGCTACTCCCTCTTTCGAGAAGACCGTGTAGAGAGATGAGGTGGAGGCTGTGCTATTTATATCAAAGACTCCCTTCCTGGTGTAGCCCTCCCAGCCCCTGTCATTAACCTTAGGGCCCAGGCCCTTACCCTAAAGCTTACCCCGACCCCTCTAAAGGCCCCCTCTTTCTAACCTCCACCTATATTCCCCAAAATCAAACTCAGGCCCTGGTCCCTCTAATACAGTCCCCGGAAACCTCCACCTTGTCGAAGGAGGTAGGTGTATAGCCTTGTTCTTAAGGAGGTCTCTGCCCTCCTCTTTTTATTTTAGAAAGTCCTGTAGTTCCTCCCCAAAAACATGCTTTCTCTTCATGGGTAAATTTTGCAATAGTGTCTTTGATTCGTTGTCGGCGTCCCACAACTTCAGCCACAACGCTCTCCTGGCACGATTGGTGATGGCTGTGGCCCTGGCGTGCAGTTGCAGGGTGTCCACTGCCATGTCTGCCAGGTATTTTGCCGCATCGAGAGTGCACTCTAAAAGTTCTGCCTCTCTGGACTTAGGGTCTGCTTGCTCTTGGAGCTCTTCGAGCCAGTGGATTTGTGCCCAAGCTGTGTAAATGGCCATCGTGGTGGCTTTGGCAGCAGTTCCCTCGACCTCAAATGCCCTCTTTAGCATGTCCTCTACCTTCTTATCCGTTGGGTCTTTTAGAGCTATTGTGCTGCATGGTAAGATTGTTTTCTTACTGAGCACCGCCACTTGGGGGTCAATAGTAGGGCTTTGCACCGATATCAGTCTTGTCCTCTTGAACCGATACATCCTGTCCAGGTTTCTCCTATTTGACCTTCTGCCTGGTTCTGTGGATTGCCACTTTGTTGAAGACTTCCTCGATAGCTGGGCACATGGGGAAAGTCTCAGAGGTGGTCTCCTTCTGCTGGATCATGAGGTCAAGTTTGGACTCGGGTTTACTCTCCTCGACGTCGAACCCCATAGTGGCCTTGACAATTTTCATGAGGCCTGGTACCATGTCAAAGGAACACAATTTTGAAGTAAGGGATGGTACAGCTTGCGGTTCCATGTCCTCTTCATCGGTGTCCACTCCATCCTCTTCCTCTGGGATATCTTTATCTTCTCCGGAGTCCAGCCGAGGATTGTCTGGTGTGGTGTTTCCGCAGTCTAGATGCTCCTCCGAGGGCCCCCCTGCCTTGTCTGGTTCCAAAAGCGGCGCTGTTGTTCTATGCTGTGTAAGGGATTCGAGTTTCTCCATTATCTTCAGCATGAAATTCTGCTGGCTCTCCATCATTGCAACTGTGGCCTGTTGGTTTTGAATCAGGAGGGAACCAGGGTCCATCCAGATGGTACCGCTCGGTCCCGGATTGTTGGGACCCATGACCGAGTTTGCTCCATTGATAACTTGTCATCGTCAAGTAGACAGGCGGAGCAAAGGAGACCCGAACTTGGGGCAAAGGGTAGCGCTAAGAGGCACACTCTTGGCCTTGACCATCTGGTGAAAGAGAAGAAGGCAAGCATAGGAGTAGGGCTAGTGCACGCGCGGGGAACTTTCTGTCCCCTAGTAATCAGCATAATTTGTAGGGTCTGGCACCTGCTGGGGTGCCTGCGCGATTCCCTTAGAGGAATGACAGCCTGTGGGGTCGCTGTGGGAGGGACCCCTCATGCATAGGAGGACTAGTCTGGTTGTCGCTATAGGAGGGACTTCCAGTGTAGTGGTGAGCACCGGGGTCGCTGTGGGGAGAGACCTGTGCCAAGACTGAAATTGTAGGCCATATAACAAAGGTCACTAGGAGAGGGACCCGTGTGTAGAGTGTGGAGAGCTGTAACTGGTGGTCTATATATGGAGGTCACTATGTGAGGGACCCCATACAAAAAGGCTTACAAACCTTGGCTTGCACGGTATTGGTAACTCTTCCACCCCTGTTGATAATCCCCACCTTTTTTCTTGTTGTTGCGAAAAGGAGGGAGTCTAAACTCCCATATCCAGATTGGAGGAGTGTTATGCCCTTCATGGGCTTCCTCCAAAGGTTGTAGATTGCCACCTTCAATCCCCATATGTGGGGATCCTCAACCACGTGGTTGTAGAGAAGGATGTCTGTCTATGCCTGCAGAAGCCCAAGCGTGGCCTCTATATAAAGAAGGCTTCCTAGGCCACCACCCACGGAGAGATAGGCCTGGCCGCCACCCCCATATCCCTTGGCATAACGAGAGTGAGGTCTGGATGTAGGCCATGAGCCTGAAGGAGCACCAGAGGCTGCAGAAACCAAAAGGGAGGTCTCGATCTTGCAGATAGGTGGATAGGAGCACTTTCAGTGCAGTTGTGGATTGAGGAGTGCAGCCCTTGGGAAGGGGCTGTTTGGGAGCATCCGGCACCAACCACGCAGTGGGGGGATGGCGTGGCACTGCTGGGAACTGTAGGCCAGAGGCCTGTGGAAGCGCATGAAACGTGGTTGTGAGGGCATGCTCCCGAAAGGAAAACCCGAATGCAGACATGGGCGCTCCCGCGTAAGGGAGCGCCTCGTTGTAGCAAGCAGAGGGCCTCGGAGGAGGTGGGGAGGCCCCAGGGGGCGTGCTGCGCCAAGGACTACCTCACTGAGCAGCGATGGGGCCTGGTATACCATGCGAGTAGCGTGGTGCGAATGAACAACATTTATGATTAAAAACATGGTAAGTCATACAGTAGTCTCTCTTTCTTACTTTAAACTGGCATTTGTAGCACAATATGTTGAAAATGGAAGAGCTAGCATACAGTCTAAGTCATGCGAAAAACTCATAAGGCAGTGAGCTAGACAGATTGGCAAATCATGAAAATCACAATGCAGGGGGAAAAAAAAACAGGCATAAGCCAGACTAAAATGCTGGGAACACAAGAGAATCGTTCTGGAATGCTGGCCTGCAGAGCTAGATTCCTGAAGTGAAACTTAATATATCTGAAATAACTGAGAACAGTTTGAGCTCACATAGCTGTCTTTAACCTAAGCTGTGGGCTGCTTTCTTTTCTCTCTTTGGAACACCAATCTTTACAAATATCTTTATATTCTTTTATAGTTCATAGGCTACCTTTCTGATGTGGAGCAGACAGGGATCCTGGTGTACTAGTTGCCTGATCAGATGCACGATTTGAACTGGAGAGCAGGGGTTTCTGGGACCTGGATATACTAGAAATTTGATCCTAGAGTTATGTGCATCACTAGCCTATCAGGTGGGCTAAAACCCATGAGGTAATGTCTGGAGTACCATGGATGGTCAACCAATCACAATATCATTTATAACAACTTCTTCTTCTTGAAAATCTACTTGTCTGGATTTACTTTTACTTGCGGCGTTCCTTGAAGCAAATCTTACTTTGGAGCGCCCCTTACTGTTGGAACGGTCACTCCTCGGTTTTGGCCAGCTCACTATATTCCCTTTTTCATAGTCCTTGAGATCTCAGAAAAGTTTATTGGCTTTGCGTTCTGTAATTTGTACTTCGTATTTAGAGAGCTTGCTTTTTAAACGTGAATCAAATATTTGGTATTGTATTTCATGTTTTAAAGACAGGACCTTTGCTTTAGCAGTGTTAATCTCTTCTAATAGTGCCTCATATTTTAAAGTGTCCCATTTAATTAACAACTTAAGGAATGTTTTGGAGCATTCTGGAGCAGCTGCTAGCCATTCTTCTTTAAAGGGGAATTCTTTAATCCCACTCGCGGGAACAACAGTAACACGAAGACCCCGTGGTGCTTGGTCCCAACTAAGATATTCCTCTAATGTAGAAATGTTATATGAGGTATCAATTTCTTTTATAAGCAGCTTCTCAAATTCAAATTCTGAACTGGTATTATGTTTACCATTATAGATCTGTATAACCTCTTTTCTCTCTCTCCCCTTTTTTCGAATTTTCGTCTACCAGAAAAACACGAGAGATACAGACAGTGTCCTTGCAAACATGATATAATGGATGTGTGTCTATCTGTCACTTTCTTACATAGTGAGACTATGTTACAATTTGAAGTGCGCCATTGGCAGCCTCCAATAATTAATGAAATAAAGTGTTGTAAAAATATTGTTGTATAATGTTTAGAAAGTGATTTGTATACTTCTGGTGGGGAATAGAATTTATTAGTACACTCTGAATTTTTTTGATTTTTCTTTATTTTTTGCAATTAACTTTATCAGCTCATGTATAATTAATTAATTGGTGTATTTAAATGGTGACATTTTCTGTATCTTAACCACACCCCTGAGGAAGACTTTGAGAAGTTGAAGCGCTGGGTGAGGGAGTTCCATGTGTTGCTGGTACTCTCTGCAATAAATTTATCCACGTTTGTATTTGGTGTATCTCTGGAATTTTTTCTACCTTATTTGCAGTGAGAGACCCGAGTGACACCACTTTTTGGACTTGTCACTAAAACAGCCTGGAGGTGTCCTTCTACCACCTCTCCTCTGCCTAAAAAGGCAGACTGCCTTTATCATGCCTTGGCTTTCAAGCCTTTTCTGAGGAACCACCCTGAGGCAGATTCGGTGGTAATTAATGTGGTCCACATCGCTACTCAGAAACCCAAGCCCCTTAGTACCCTTTCCCCTTAGCACCCTTTCCCCAGACCAGAAGTCCCAGCAGCTGGATCATCTTGGCAAACGGGTCCTTGCCTCCACTACTCTGGCTCTCCAGGCCATAAATTATCTGGCCCACATGGTCCAATACCAGAATGTTCTTTGGGACCAAGTCAGGGACCTAGTACAGACTTTGCCAGAGGACCACACTAAGAAGCAGCTCACCCAACTTATGAAGTTGGGTTCAGATGTTGATAGTCATGTCCTCTGGGCAGCTTATGATGCTGTCGATGCCTCCAGGCATGGGGCAGCTGCTGGGATCTGTCTCCAGTGCCATTCTTGACTCTTGGATATTTGGCTTTGCCTCAGATGTGCAGGCCAACATTTTGGATGCCCCCTTCCAGGAATCTATCCTTTTTTGGAGGGGATGTCCAGGACATCATTTCTACCCAGCAGGAGTCAAATTGGGCCATCATGTCAGTCCATTCTCTATCACATCCAACTTTGAGTGGGCCAACATCAGTCCTTCTGCAGGTCCTCCTGCAAACAGTCTTGGAACCAGCCTGCCAAGGGTCAGCACAAGGAGCTGCAGCGGCCCCTGTTGCTGCCACCAGAGCCCCCAGGACCCCCACAGCCGCCCTACCTGCACCCGCCCCTACCTCTTGACTCCTTAGCCAAACCCCCCCGGCCAATGATCCAGGGGAGGCGATCAAGGGTCAGTTCTACCTCCACCTAGAGGGGTGGCAGGGAGTGACCACAGACAACTGGGTGCTCTGGATCACAACTCATGGTCACACTCTGGAGTTTCTAGAGTGGCTACCCAAAAATTCTCCTGTCCACTCCACCTACCCCACACACCTGTGTCTGGTTTGGGAGGAAACTCAGGTTTTCTTCAAAAAGAACCATAGAGCCCATCCTCAGACTCCAGTGGGGAAGGGTTTTCACTTATACTAGGGTGAATCAAAAGAGCAAGGAGGCGGAGCCAACTCTCTTATTCTAAGCCAATTGGTAATAGGATGGGTCACAATCTGCATTGACTTATTTATCAAGTCTGTTTTTAAAGATACTCTTAGTCTCACTAGTAACAACATCTAGTGGTAATTTATTCCAGGGACCCACAGTTCTAAGGGTAAAAAAGTATTGACGACTGGTGTGTTTAAATGGTTTTCTTATTAATTGTAATGGGTGACCTCTGATATCATGGGTACAATTTTTGAACTCTCATCCTAGTTCAGACATAAGGTTTGGATCCTGAACGATGCCAAAAAGAAGCATTAGGTTACCTCTTAGAGGACGAGTGGATAAGGACATCAGATTTCCTACCCATTGTCACTTCCTAATCTTCCATTTTCAGGGGACCCATTTCCACTTCTGGGCCCTCCCTTTTGGCCTCTCCTTGGCCCCCCGGGTATTTGCCAAATGCCTGGCAGTGGTGGCAGCAGCATTGCAGAGGTAGGACTTGTACGTGTTCCCCTACCTGGATGACTGGCCGTTAACAGCCCCCTCCAGGGACCATCTAGTTCAGACCCTAGAATACACCATCAGCTTCTTCCAGGCCTTGGGGATCACCATAAGTCTGCCGAAGTCCTTCCTCTCCCCTTGCCAGTGCCTTCAGTACATATGGGAGGTCCTGGACACCAGCCAAGGCAAAGCCTTTTTGCCCGAGGACAGAGCAGACCGACTGATGGAGCAGGCTTATCTGGTTCCCTCCAGCTGGCAGGTCCCCGTCAGGGTTTTACTGCACCTTCTGGGTCACATGGTAGTGGCAATTGCCATAGTTCCTCTGGCCCGCCTGCATATGCAGGTTCCTCAGTGGATCTTGAGGGTCCAGTGGGACAAATGCATGAATGACCTGGACCAGTTGGTCCTGGTCTCAGACCCAGTCCGGAGGGTTCTGTCATGGTGGTTCGATCCGGCCAACCTCCTTCAGGGAATCTCTTTACAGCTGTTGACCCCCCTGGGCAGATACTCACTACAGACTCATCCAGCCTGGGCTGGGGTGCTCATCTGACCAATCACCAGACCCAGGGTACCTGGATGGATGTAGAGCAGGGTCTTCATATCAACATCCTGGAGATGCAGGTGGTTCTTTATGTCTTGCAGACCTTTCAGACTCATCTCCTCCCAGGTGTGCTGCTGCTGCAGATGAACAACACGTGTGTGGTGTACTACAGCAGCAAACGGGGGAGGGGGGACCCATTCTTACCCCCTGTGCTGGGAGCCAGTGAGAGTCTGGTATTTTGCCATTGAGCACAGTCTGGAGCTCTCGGCCATTCAAGGTCCAGGTGTTCAAAACGTTGGCTGACAGTCTCAGTCACTCCGGGTTGTGGGCTCATGAATGGGAGCTTCTAACCTTGGTGGTCTAAGATCTCTTTGACTGGTGGGGCTTTCCATAGTTGGATCTCTTTGCATCCCCACTCAACGTAAAACTGTCGCTTTTTTAGCTCGCTCAATCCTGAGCCTGGAGTTTTCTGGTGAGATGCATTGTCCCTCTCCTGGAAGGGGAGGTTTCTGTACGCCTTTCCTTCATTCCCACTCCTGCAGAGAGTTCTGCTCAAGCTCCAGTTGGAAGGGGCAGAGATGATTCTCATAGCCCCCTTCTGGCCATACCAGATTTGGTTCCCCTTGCTGCAACAGATGGCAGTGGGACCTGCAGTGCCTCTGCCCCTGTGCACCGGCTTGCTTTCCCAGGACCAGGGCACCCTAGTCCATCCGGACCCGAAGTCTGTGCATCTATGGCAGATGTGCTGACAGCTCCACTGGCCTCACTCTTCAACATCTCTCTGATGACAGGGTGGGTGCCTCAAGATTAGAAGGTGGCTCATATGGTGCCTATCCACAAGGGGGGGTTCAGAGAGGAGATGGGGAATTATAGGCCCGTTAGCCTAACGTCTGTGTTAGGCAAGGTTTTGGAGGGCATTATCAAGGAGAGGCTGGGGGAGCAGCTGGAAAGGTTGGAGCACCTGGATGACAGGCAGTATAGTTTTGTTCTGGAGAGGTCATGCCAGACTAACCTGGTGGAGTTTCATGACTGGGTGACGGGTGCCCTGGACTGACATAGGCCGGTGGACGTCCTTTATCTGGATTTCAGTAAGGCATTTGATTCGGTACCCCACAATGGCCTACTAACAAAGCTGGGGGGGATGGGTTGGGGGGCAGTTGCTCAGGTGGGTGGAAAACTGGCTTACGGGGCAAATACAGTGAATGGTGGTTGGAGGGATAGTCTCCTCCCCCAGGAGGGTCATCAGTGGGGTCCTCCAGGGTTCAGTTCTGGGGCCACTCCTGTTTAATTCCTATGTCTTGGACATAGGGTGGGGTGTTAGGAGTAGGTTGAGTCTCTTTGCGGATGACTCAAATCTGGGAGCACTGGCTGACGGGCAGGAGGGTAGAGAGGTCCTGCAGGGGGATCTGGATACCCTGGGGGGGTGGGCAAGGAAGTGGGGGTTGAAGTTCAATGCAGGGAAATGTAGGGTGCTACATCTGGGAGTCAGAAACCCGGGACATGCATACACCCTGGGAGGGACCACACTGCAAGTCACATCGGGCGAGAGGGACTTGGGGATAGTGGTGGACAGCAAAATTAATAACACAGAGAACTGCCGAAGAGCTGCAGCAAAAGCAAACAGGATACTGGGCTGCATAACCAGGGGGATTTCCTCCAGGAGGAGGGAGGTGATCCTCCCTCTGTATAATGCTCTGGTTAGGCCGCATCTTGAGTACTGTGTGCAGTTCAGGAGACCCCATCTTAAGAGGGACATAGCACTGCTGGAGAGGGTCCAGAGGAGGGTGACCAGGATGATTCAGGGCATGGAGGGTAGGACCTATGAGGAGAGACTGGAAGAACTCAATCTGTACGCATTGGAGGAGAGGAAGGACAGAGGGGACATGATAAAGACTTTGAAGTATGTAAAGGGGATAAATAAGCGCCGAGCCAGGGAAATGTTCAGGCTTAAGAAGGGGGGAACTACCAAGGGGCATGAGTGGAAGCAGAAAGGGGGGAAATACAAGGGGGAGCGCAGGAGACACTTCTTCACAGAGAGGGTGGTGGAACCATGGAATGCACTGCCCAGGAGTCTGGTGGAAGAGACCACAGTGGAAGGATTCAAGAAGGGTTGGGACAGGTACAGGGGGAAGCTGAGGCCAGGGAGGGACACCTCTGGGGCTGTGGGGGGTGGAGAAGTGAGCTCCCAGTAGGGGGCTAGCTTCCAAGCAGGCACGATAGACCATGGGGCCTATTCTGCTGGCTTTTACTATGATACTATGATCTCCATGCGTGGCTCCTGTGGACCTAGCTATTGCCCACTTTCCGGTATCCTCTGGGGTCACAGATGTTCTGGTGACTGCCAGGAAACCCTCCACCAGGGACACATGCTATGAAATGGAAGTGCTTCTCCATTTGGGCTTTTCACCTGCCCAGTGAATCAGATGTTAGAGTACCTCCTTTCCCTTTCAGTTTCAGGCCTGGAGTACTCCTCCCTTAGGGTGCACCATTCTGCTATCTCTCTGCGTACCATGTACCTATTGAGGGCAAAGCTGTCACCCAGCTTTAGGTGTCCCACACATCTTTGTGGGGCATCTTGCATCTGAAACCTCCCATTCAGGACCCGTTCCCTCAATGAGACTTCAACTTTATGTTGGAGAAACTTACTTTACCTCCCTTTGAACCAGCTGTGAGTTGCGAGCTGTGCATTCTCATGGAAAGTGCTCTTTTTTATTTATTTAGTTTTTGTTGACCGGGTAAGTGCACTAGACAAATTCTGCCTGTTTTCAGGCACGACCCAGGGGAGGGGGATACAGATGAATGCCAACTGACCTTGAACCAGATTAAGCTGTTGGTGGTATTTTTAGTGAATGGGGGGAAATTTGGTCAGGGCACCGAGGGAATTCCCCTATTCTTTCAGTAGGGGGAGCTGCTGAGCAGAGAGCAGAGAGATGCCAGAGGAGAAGGACGGAAAGGAGGTTGGGGAGCAGGTCTCCCTCTCAGCCTTAACCTATCGAGAGACTGAAGACCGGGAAAAAGGCAATCAGAATTAGAAAATGCAAAGGCTGATTCTAGTGGTCTGTGAGATGGAGTGCAGCCAGAAATAGCAGCGACTATGGGTATAGAATCGGAGGCACCAGAATCTACCCAAACTAAGGACCTTTATGCTCAATTAGCAGCAGAAGAAAAGAAATTCCTCGAGAAGAAAGTAAAACTCACCTGCGCTATTCGAGCAGCAGCTGAAAGAAAGTGTCCTCCCCAGGCCTAACCTTTACTCTGGAGACGCATGGGTTCACCCTCGGCCTCAATTCTACCTAAAGCTGGTCAAACAGACAGAGGTACTACCTCTCCTATGCAAAATTAACCCCTCTTCCTCTACAGGACATGACCAGCTTGAGCCTCACCTTCTGAGGGCTGCCACCCCGGCCATCGCCCATCCTGTCACCTTACTCAAATAGGTCGCTTCAGGAAGGTTTGGTCCCAAAAATGTGGAAGGTACTGTTTGGCTCTAGACACCTGGGCTTTGACAGAAGTCAGCTTCTCCAGATCTACACCAGCCAAGGAAAAAGAGTCGCGGTCATGCCCAGTTTTAAATATCTTGGGATCCATTTAGACCAAGAAATGACCTACCGATCCCATATCGATTCTATAACCAGGTCCACCCATCAAAAGCTCGGCCTCCTTTACCGTCTGGGAAACTCTCTATCCTCTACTGCACGCCGTGCAATTGCCTGCTGCAATCTTCTCCCATCCATCCCCTATGGAGCTCTACTGCTGCAGTTCCTCCGAGAGTCGGAATACAATAAACTTTCCGTACTCTATAACCGAGTGGTTCGCTTCACCACTAACTCCTCTCCTGGAGACATCACTGCGAGGCCCTAAAGGAACTAAACTGGCCCACTCTCCGGTACAAACTAGCCTGTCCCGTTGCTTGCCTAGCCTTCAAGTTCACTAATCTTGGTCCCCCTTCCCATCTTCGAGGACTACTCTCCCCCAAAAAACAAACCCAAACCCTGAGATCAACTGCAAACCACCCCCTCGACATCCCTAGGATGTGCTCCAACTATGGCAAACGTTCCTTCAAATTTGCTGCCCCCCCACCTATGGAACTCCCTACCACCTAGCTTGACGAACTCAGTCACCCTCACCCAGTTCAAAAATGGACTCAAACTATTTCTTCTCAACCTTAGTCTCTGTAGTTGTAACCGCTAGTTCCCCAGACCAATTTCCCCTGGCCGCTGCACTGCTTTGAACAATCCCTCTGATTTGCCATGAAATTCTAATATGGACCAACTTGTGTAATCTGATTACCATCCCTATATACTGCTTCCAATGTATACTGGTGTAACTAATGTACATACTGTATATAATGTGTGAGTCTGAATGTGAACCCGACTTCTACCCCTGTCTAATGTTGCCAATGTAAAACTGTGTAACAAATGTAACTACTGTATATAACTGTTTCTAAATGTCCTCTTCTGTAACTAACTCCAGGTCACTCCTGAAAAAGGGACCATTGGTCTCAGTGGGCTTACCCGGTAAACAAAATCTAAATAAATAAATAAGTAAAAGTCTGGGATGAAGAAAGCTCAAAAAAAGGTAATATGGACAAAAAGCAAACCAAGGCCCAGAAAAAAGAGCGATAAGCCAGCAAGTAACAAATACAACAACCAGGTTAACGAAGAACGTGGTAGCGAGCTAAATCATGAGGAAAGGTCAGAAACCAACATAAAAGATACTCCTGAGTGAGTAAAAGAAGTCCTTGAAAATGCTGGGTGGAAACAAACTCCAGATGGGAAAGGCTGGGACCCTAACCCACAGGTACTTAAGGAAACAACAGGTCAGTCTGAAAATCTATTTATCCATAAAAACACTGATGTATTGGGAAATGAGAATGAAATGGTAAACATAAATGAAAATGAGGAGAATATAATAGAAAATGATATTTAGGAGATGGAAATACCCTAGCCTGAAAACAGAATAGAGGAAGTAGAGCAGAGTACTTTAGGAAAACCTAACACTGCAAAACAACTGTTTCCAGGAAAAATTAAAAGAAAATGCACAACCAGCTAAAAGAAGAAACGCTGTTAGACTAAAATTCAAGGAAATATTGAAAATGCTCCAGATAGATTGTTTATAGGGAGAAAATTAATTAAAGAAAGCTTGGGTTTTTATGCATACGAAATATACGCCCTTATCCATGCCCCAGGGGAACAATGTTTTGATATTAGTTTCAAGCATCCCTCAGGCCTGGATTGTTTCTGGAAACTCTACCAAGAAAAAAAGAATACCCCTCTTTGGTCAGCTTTCTTAGAAATTCCTTTAACTAAACCAGCATACAAACAGATTACAGTTCTATTTAAAAATGAGGGGGTCAACATGGCACATATTTATTACTGGTTGGCTCAGAAATACATAGATAGTGTCGGCAGGTAAGGGCCTATGGCCTACCCAGTCTGCCCATTTGAGCTTGTAAGTTCAGTTTATGTTTTCCTAGAAGTCTGTTGCCCCTTACCCGTGACCTCTAGAATTCCTTTATGTCTATCCCATGCATTCTTCCCGTGATTGCTTCAGCCCCCACCACTTCCTCTGGCAGGGTGTTCCACTTGTCCACTACCCATTCTGTGAAGAAATTCTTCCTCACGTTTCCTCTGATAAAGTCCTCCCTCCAACTTCATCCCATGCCCTCTAGTCCTGGAACATCTTTTACGCTTAAAAATAGTGTATTCCTGCACCCTGTTCCTCCCTGTAAGATACTTCTATGTCTCTATCATATCCCTCTCTCCCTCCTCTCCTCCAGGGAGTACATATTCAGTTCCTTCAACCTGTCCTCATAGGACTTGTGATGCAATCCATGTACCATCTTTGTTGCCCTCCTCTGAACCTTCTCTACCCTGTCTATGTTCTTACATAGGTAAAGTCTCCAGAACTGTACACTGTACTCCAGGTGGGGCCTCACTAGTGTCTTGTATAGTGGAATTATGACCTCCCTTTTCCTGCTGGTGATGCCCCTGCCTATGCATCCTAGCATCCTATTTGCTTTACCTGCTGCCTTGTCACACTGTTTCCCTACCTTGAGGTCATCAGAGATGATAACCCCAAGATCCCTTTCCTGCTTGGTGCATACTATATCCTCACCCCCCCCCCGCAACTGATATATTGTTCCAGAGTTTTTGTGCCCCTTATGCATTATCTTGCACTTCTTTGCATTGAATTTCAACTGCCAAACCCCTGACCATTCTTCAAGTTTCTGCAGGTAAAATATTAGGGCAACCAGAACCCATACTAGATGAAGAAGCATTTTGGACTGGTGGTTGGAAGTATAAAATGATTTTTAAAATCTGAAGAAGGAGAAATACATCTCCCCTGAATTGTTTCTTCTTAGGCCAAGACCAGGGGGGTGGTCTTCTGTGCTGGTCAGCCTAGGGCCTGCTACAAATGTGGGTCGAAAAGACATTTAAGCAATGTCTGTGAAAAGATCAGATGTGGCTTATGTGGAGAGACTGGGCACTATGGAGCACAGTGCCCCAATCCAACTAAAAGCAACTTATGTGAGGAACTAAATCACACTTTCATGTCCTGTCCTTGGGCCTCACGTAACAGCCCAGACCCAACAGAAAGAACTGAGCAGGAGCTGTATGTAATTGTAGTGCAGAAAGAAAAAATGAGAAAGCCTGAGCAAGAAGAACATAAGACACCCAAGAGATGAAGACATAAGCAGAGAAACAGCTAAGAAAGAAGGACCATACAACCTAAAAAGCTCAGAGGAAAATGTTCAACCAGAGGGCCTAAACCCAGAGGCAAACCAGCAAGAGAAAGTGAACCTAACAGAAAACATGCTTCTCCCCCCCGCTCCTACAGAAAGTGCCTTTCAGACAGTCACCAGATCAGGAAAAAAATCTACCATTCACCCAAAATCCAAGCAAATAAGAAAAGATACAAAAGGATTACAACTCAAAAACAAATACGACATTTTCCAAGGAAAAGAATGGGGTGATGAAGGGGAAGACTCGGACACCTCTTCAACTCAATCTTCCCAACCAGATCCATCCTCGGACTACGAATCGACTGATACCCAAAAATCAAAAAAAGGAAAGCAAAACTAGAAGGGAAACCACCTGAAGACAGAAGAACAAACAAAACAACATGTTAACCTGCTGTACCTTAAATACGAACAGTATCAAGAATAGAGTTAAAACTAACAACCCTTGGGATCTTGAGGGATTAAAAAAGTGATATTTTTTTCTTCAAGATGTCAGATTACATACAATCCAAGAAATTCAATCAGCTCAGAAAGGGCGGAGATGGGGCCCTTCCCTGCTGTCCATCAGTGAAGAACTATGTGCAGAAGTGTGCATTTTACTTAAACACCATGGCCCCGATTCTAGTACATTTACGCCTGGCATAACAGCACTTGCACCAAGTAGAATGGCGCAAGTAGCAACTTACACGAGCAGTTGCAACATGCGCGATTCTACAATGTGGCCTGCGATATGTCGCAGGCCACTTGCCTTGAAGAGCTGTTACGCCGGCAGTTGTGCCATAACCTCCCTGCGACATGGCGCTAGGGGGTTTATGGCAGCAGTTGCGCCCCATTCCAGAAGGGCAGCAATAAAGTCCCCAATGTTGGGATTCTACAAGAACCCCCGGAGGAGAACCGGCAAAGTAAGTTACACTAGCTTTTAGTTGGTGTAACTTACAGACACCCCCTGAGGGTCCTGTAGACCCACCAGCAGCCCAGCAGGCAATCCACTGTTGCCCCCCCATGCCCAACATACCCCAGTGTATGCCCGAGAACCCCACAACCCCTGCCCCGAAGTGTCACGTATCTGCCCCTTGATTCTACCCCTACCCCCAGAGCGTGTCCACCCCTCAGAGCTGCCCACACTTCCGCCCCCTGGATCCCCGATCGCTGATTGCCCCACAGAGACAGTGCTGTCAACCCCCACTCGTGCTCTGACCCTGAGTTCCTGCCGCAGTGCCGACATTTCCCCAGACCGTCCGTGGTAGTCTAGTGGCCCCCCACCCAGCTGTGCCAGTCCACCCAGCACTCCCTCACCCTGGCAACTAGCACAAACCACCTCTCACCTCCATGGCCAGCCGTGACTGAGTTCAGTAGGAGCACTGCACAAAGGCGCTCAGAAATTAATTTCTGGTGCATCTTCAGTAAGCACCCTGCACGAATGCAGCTAACAGCTAGGCCATGGAGGTGAGAGTGGGCTGTGCCAGTCCCTGGCTGGGCATGGGTGGGGGGTGCTGGGTGGACTGGTATGGCTGGGTGAGGGGCCCCTAGACCACCAAGTGTACATACGGGAAGAGGGATGCCTGTACTGTACATACAGTATGCTGGCAATGGTGTGCTTTGGGGACACCAGGCAGTGGGTGGGGACCTCTAGCCCTGCGGGGCGCCAGCAGTGAGTGGGCAATGGGGGGGAGCACTTGCGACCTGTGGTTGCGGCTTGTGACTTCCTTGCTAGGTACGCCCTCTGTTCAGTGTACCTGGCTGCATATCGCAAGTCACAGGACTTATACCCGGAGACCTTGCCCCTTCTAGAATAGGATGCAGGGTCAGTGTTGCAGTTGCAATTGGCACAAGTCACGTTTGGCGGCGACTTGCGCCAACCTTCCAGAATCGAGCCCCATAAAGTAGAAATGAAAAAGGTTGTAGATATTTGTCTGGGGGGGCCCTTATGGTAGACATGGTGATGTATAAGAGATACATTAGGCTCATAAACCTATATAGTCCACAAAGTAAAACTAGCAGAAATGCTTTATTCCAACAAACAGAACCTTACTTTCATACATCGGACATGATAATATGGGGTGGAGATTTTAACTGTGGGAGGGCAAAAAGAGATTGGGGCCAGAAAACAAGTAAAGTTTATTGTGATACAAATAAATTAAACAGTGTTCTGAGAAATGCTAATATGGAAGATGTTTATGATATTAATAAGCAAGTACCTGAGCATACCTTTTATATAGGGAAAATATCCACTAGAATAGATTTTTGTTTGTTCCTGCTAAAACACAAGTAGAGCAGATCAATATTTATCCTATGGAAACGTCAGATCATATATGTGTACATATAACCATAAATCTACAAACAAGCCCAGATATAGGAAGGGGAGTGTGGAGGATGAACTTGGCATTATTACAAGATGAGCAAAACCAAAAAGACACAATAGATCTACTTCTGGCTAGAGAAACTGTGTTTGAAATATATGATGATCCACTACAATGCTGGGATGACACAAAGGAAGAGATTAGATCCCTTATGATTCAAATTTCAAAAAGGAAAAGCCAAACAGAATATGAAAGATGTTTAAGTCATAGGGCCCAGCTACTTCAGACACTAACACAAGCTAAAATAACTGGTCAAGATTTAACTGAGAAAATAAACCAAATTAAAAATAAGATGAAGGAATATCAATATAACAGAGAAAAATTACTAATAATGTAATAGAAATATGGGACGCAGGGTAATAAATTTCATACAAATGCCTGTGAAAGCTTCTCAGAAAGAGTTAAGCACAGAACTATAACAGCACTAACAGACAATAAAGGTATAACACACTCAGATCGGAAACACATGCAGTTAATAGTACAAGAACATGTTAAAAACACCTTTAAAAAGGAGGAGACAGGAATGGAATACAACTTTTTAGACCAACTAAACATACTGAAACTAGAAGAAGCAGAAGTAGAATTATTGAATAAAGAAATCACAGAACTAGAAATACGGGATGTAATTAAAGGGCTAGCAGTAAAAACTGTCCCAGGTATTGATGGAATACCAAACAAATGCTGTAAGATGTTTACAGATTACACAGCCTCAATACTGAAAGGAATTTTTAAAACAATACAAAATAGAGGAACTGTAAGCGAAAGCATGAAAAAAGGACTAATTGTTTTTGTATGTAAAAAAAGGAGATAGCACCAGATTAAACATTGGAGACCTCTAAGTCTGTTAACATGTGACTATAAAATATTAGCAGAAATAATTTCTAACAGGTTAACATTAGCAGCCCAAAAAGTAAAAACAGATGCCCAGGAAGAAGCATGTCTCAAAACTGGATATCACAGAGAAATATTAGAAAGCGGTAGTAAGAACCTAACAAAAGAATATATTGTTTCGCTAGATCAGGAAACCGCATTTGATGCAGTGTTTCATACCTATATATGGGAAGTTCCGAAGAGCTATGGTATCCCAAACCAGTTTATTTTTCTCATACAAGCTCTTTATAAAGAAGCACAAATAATACCACTTATGAATGGTTTCTAAGGTATACCAATATACTTTAGTAATGGGGTCAGAAAGGGTTATCCACTGAGCCCCCTTCTGTATGTTTTCTGTTGGGACTCAATTTTAAGGCTTATAGAACTGAATCCAAGCTATAATACTAAAAGGAAATTTAATATAAAAAAATAATAGGTTATGCAGATGATTGTGTATTACTATTAAGAGATTCTGAATCTGGAAAACAAGCTTTGAAAATAATACAAAATACACATGAATCAACAGGGATTAAAATTAAAATGGGAAAAAGTAAAGTAATGCCCATAGGAGATGTTAAACCATCAGAAATACAAGGACTACAAACATCAGATGACCAGATAACTATACCAGGGGTAATATTTGGAAAAAAATGATGCACATCAGGTAAACTGAGAAGAAAAATATAAAATAGCAAACAATAAGATAATGAAATGGAAATATTGGACAATGACAAAACAAAAGAGAATTTACCTGCTTAAAACTTTCATTATCCCTATATTTTCACATATAGCCTATGTATAACCAATCCCAATAAAGATGCAAACTCAACTTTTAGGTCTGTTCTTTTTACTTCTGTGGGGCAGTAGGCTTAACCCAGTTAAAAGAAGCGGAACGTATCAACCAAAGAAGGATGCTGATTTAGACATGGTAAACCCCGTAGTGTTTTTTTTTTTTTTTCCCAGTCTGTGTATATATGCCAGTGTGAAGCCAGGCCTGGACCAAACATAGCGATTTTGGACAGGTTTATTTTCTGAATGGATATAATTGGTAGATATCAGGTGGCAGTGGAAACATAGGGGAACTCACTATCTCCAGGATATGTTGCAACTTGTTTTTTAATTACTTAAGACAATGAAAAATAGAAACGGTACATATACAGGTCAAATTTAGAAAGCAACTCTATAGAGAAATACTAACACAGTATTATGAAGACCCAGCATTCCACGTTCCAATAGGAATAAATACAGAATCGATTCTTGAATCAATCCTTGAAAAAAGAATACCAGAAAAAATGAAGGATGTCGTCTGGATGTGTGGTCACGATAAACTAAGAGTTAAGAGATAATCATAAACAGGTATCTGAAAGGATGTGTATGGAATCAGGATGTATGCATAAATTAGAAACAATGAGAAACTTATTTTTTGATTGTAATTTTACAAGTTCTATATGGGCAAATATTGCAGAAATGTGGGGGGAACCAGCGTTTAAAGGAATGACATATAAAATTTTGGTTTATGAGAATTTGACTCCTGAATAGAAAAAAATGGAATAAGAGCACAATTTATGTAATACTTGCCACTCTAAAATGGATTATCTAGCAAATGAGATGCCAAAGACAGCTGCATGGTGTTGAAATGACTCTCGTGGACATTATTTTCAGAATCCAGGACGAACTAGATCAGATATATGCTTACGAAATAAGATGGATGGGAGAAGAATATAGTAAATCCCTATGGATGAATGTTGCATGGGTGGGTTAGGTCTAAGAAAGTACAAATAATACTAAAGATGTCCAGTCATAAAGATATAATAAACAACTTTATTATACAGTAAATGTACCTGATATTATGGAAATAAACTTTTACATTCATGTTAAATTGTACTTTGTTTTTGGTTCTTACAAATAAAAATTCCCCTACTCTTTTTGAGAAGTGCCATGGGATCTTTAACATCCACCTGAACTACCACCAGAACAAGCAGTTGGGACCTCAGTTTAACGTCTCATCCGAAAGACAGCACCTCAGGAGTGCAGCATCCCCCTCATGCTGCACTACAGTGTCAGTGTTGGGATTTAACCCAAGTGCCTGATGTGGGGATAGAAGTGAGGCGAGTGTGCTACCTGCTGAGCCACTGACACTGATAATTTAGTTGCTGTTACTTCTGCTTAAAGGATTTCTGAGCAGGGTTTTATTTAACTCTAAAAATTGATTAGCGTTTTGCTAATAAAAGTGCTAAAACATTGTGAAAATGCACAGCACTTGCCTCACTGTGTTTAACAAACATATCACTTCTAGAAAATGTATATAAATACTTTCTGTACAGTTAGTATTGTCCCAAGAAAAAAACTGCTAATCAATTATTTAAAACCCTGCTGAGCTACAGGCTGTTATGTGTAAGGAGCCTTATTTGATTTTTCCCCAAGACAGGGTCTTTGTGTACTAATCCTAAATTCTTACCTAAGGTGGTATCTGAATTTACTTTAAATCAGTCCATCCATGTGCTGGTTTATTTTCCTGAGTATTCTAATCCAGGGGTGGCATTGGTCCATACGTTGGATGTACATAGGATGTTGTGGTACTACACAAATCGCACCAAGACTTTCAGAAAATCTGAACAGTTGTTTGTTTCATTCACCCACCCCAAGAGAGAGGGTGCTCCTATTTCCAAACAGTATTTGTCTAAGTGGTTAGCTAATTGCATAGTTTATTGTTACTGCAAGTACAACAAACCCTTTCTGGGGGTGGTCAAAGGCATTCCACCAGGGGTATGGCCACCTCCATGGCTTGCTTCAGAAATGTGTCTACTGCTGACATCTGTGCAGCTGCCACCTGGAGTTCTGGCCACACTTCCACCAAGCATTACAGTCTGGACATTGCCTCTCAGCGCAGGGCCAATTTCAGCCTAGCAGTTCTTCAGGACCTTCTCTTCTGAGCTCTTAGCTGCTGATCTGTCCTCCTCCCAGTGGTGTTATCCTGGTAATACCTGGTACTGCTTGGGACTCAGTCCTACCGGTGTGGCCTGCTGCAAGAGTCTTACTCGAAGTAAGATCATAGGAAATTTCAAGCATCAGACACTGTCCTTATTGCCTGCCAGTCCTTACATTAAAATTTAGTAGTTCTGTCTTTGTAATAGATATCCAATCTCGATTTAAAGGAATCCATATTAGGACTATCCACTTTTATATCAGGGAGCTCATTCCATGATGCTATCACCCTCTGACTAAACCAGTTTTTCCGTGTATTTAGGTTCTATCTAGGTGCAAATAACTGTTTACTATGCCTTCTGCTGCTACCCCTGCTGAACTCAAGTATGAATTCCAATTCTTCCATCAGTTGTGTATCGCCCATAGCTCTAAATAGCATACCCATATCACCTCTAAACCTCCTATAATGAAGTGAGTAAAAATTCAATGCATCTAGCCTTTCTTTATAAGACTTAGTTTTAAGGGTCGCAATAGCTTTGGTAGCCTGTCTCTGCACCCCCGCAATTCTGAGGATATCTTCTCTTTTGTACGGGGACCACACTTGGACACAGTACTCCAAGTGAGGCCTGACCAAGGCATCATAAAGTGGCATTAGTACTTCCATATCTCTGCTTTAGATATGTCTCAGTATGCAGTTCAAATTTTGGTTAGGCTTCCTTATCTGATCATTACAATGCGTACCAAATGCTAAATTATTCATGATCTTAACTCGTAGGTGTCTCTCTTCCTGCATCACCAATAGTGGATCTGTTCCCAATTTATAATTTAATTCCATATTATGTTTTCCTAAATGAATTATCTTGCACTTAGAATCATTAAACTCCAGTTTATTTATCCCGGACCATTCCACAATCTCATTTAATGCAATTAGGTCCCATCAACAACATTGTTTACCACTGATCCAACTCTACGATCATCCACAAATTTATATAGCCATATCTTTGGGTTTTTTAGTTGTAGGGTAGAAATATAAATATTAAATAAACATGGCCCAAGAACTGATCCCTGAGGCACCCTGCTAGCAATAGGTGCCTAATCCGAAAGTGTCCCCTTTATAGTGACCCTCTGTTTCCTATCCTGCAACCAATCTGAAATCCAGTGTATTATGTTACTTTCCAACTTAATCTCCCTCAGTGTGTTCAGTAACTCCAAGTGAGGCAGTTTGTTGAAAGCCTTAGCAAAATCCATGAAGGCCACATCCACTGAACTTCCCCTATCCAGCTCCCTGTTAACTTCCTCATAGAAAGACAGGAGATTAGTTTGGCATAACCTTGATTTTGTAAATCCATGCTGCAGGGCATCTATTAATCCCTGTTCAGCCAGGAAATTTAGATTTTTTTCTTTTAAAATACCCTCAAATATCTTACCCATGATAGAAGTCAGATAGTACAGTTACGTAAGAACTTACCATAAGAGGAGATCCCTGCTCCCACCCCCACCATTGACCCTGCTGCTCTTTTTCTCTCGCACTACCTTTCTTTTGACTTTCAGGAAACTTCCTCAGTTCTCCTTTAGCTTCCCATACAGGGTCTCCAGTGGGAGAACTGAGGTAGGTGTGGGGGCCTGCCCTCCTATATACGCTAGGCTGATGACAGCTGGCAGACATTGGTGGGGGCAGTCCCCTGTGATAGATTGCTAGACAGAAGTTTTCCATGTGGTCCCAGTGCCTGACTTAGTCCTACCAGTGTGGCCTGCTGCAAGAGCTTCTCTCAAAGATATCTCACATGGTATCAGGAGTAGGATCAGGACATAGTAGGGTGGCAGGGGGCTTCAGGACAACCTGACCAAGCTGGAGGAATGGTCAGAAACATGGCAGTTGGGGTTCAATGCTAAGAAGTGCAAGGTACTGCACTTCAGAGCAAGGAACCCAGGGAGGAGCTGCCAGTTGGGAGGGGTTCAGTTAGGTACCACCAAGGAGGAAAAGGATCTACGGGTGGTCATAACGGGGGATATGAACAACTCAGCTCAGTGCAGGAAGGCAGCAGCCAAAGCCAACAAGATGCCAGGGTGTAAAGTGAGAGGAATCTCCTCCAGAAGTAGGGAGGTGATCCTGCCCCTGTACAGGTCACTAGTCAGGCCACACCTGGAGTACTGCGTGCAGTACTGGTGCCCGTTCCTGAATAAGGATGTCAGGTTACTGGAGAGGAGTATAGTGCAGGGCAATGAAGATTATCCAGGGATTGGGGAACAAACATTACGAGGACAGACTGGGTGAGTTAAATATGTACTCCCTGGAGGAGGGGAAGGATCGGGGGGAATACGACTGAGACCTTTAAGTACTCGAAGGGGATAAACAAGACAGGTACAGAAGGGTTATTTAAGCTAAGGAGGGGTAGGGATACGAGGGGGCATGGGCACAGGTTGGGGGGGGGAGATTTAGAATGGAGATAAGGAGACATTTTTTTCATGGAGAGAGCAGTAAGCAAAACGTTTTATTCATACAAAAATTAATATGGATTGCTCCACTGAGGTGAAGCTCATTTTCAGTGAGGTCCAGAATTCAGTTCCAGTTACTTTTAAGTTAACCACATACATAAATCAACATATACTTAAATACAACAATACATAATAAAACATACACCAATTCAATAAAGTGCCACAATTACATTACAAAGTAAAAATACATACATAGATTCAGTAAGGTGCCATGCTATGATATCTTAAATTAAAACAGGGCTGGACTCTTAGACTAAAAAGTAATTTGCTATGACATCTGTATTTTCCTATTCTAATATTCCATCATATTTTACATACTCAAGATACCACTTTCTTATTTTATCTGGATTTCTCTATTCAGAGGTCTCAAACACTGTGGTAATTTATTCTAAAGAACTGGTCCAATGTATGTAAAATGATTTCTTCCTATTTCAATTCTATGCTTGGGCAATATGCATTCTAGCCCTTCAGCTGGTCTTAGGCCACTTACGGGGGTTTTAATACAGATAATTTCCGAAATATAATCAGGAACTTTCCCCATAATACACTTTGCCATGAATATCACAATGTTTAAGGCTCTCCTTTGAGGTAGAGAAATCCAGTTCAATTCCTTATGCATATCTATTCTGTGAGTCCTTTTTGGTGCACTTAGGATAAATCTGGCTAATTTATTATACATAACATCCAGTTGGTGTAACTGTGCTTTTCTTGCACCTACGTATATCAAGTTTCCATATTCTAATATGGGTAATACCATGCCATTTACTGTATGCTTTCTAATCTCAAGTGACATACAATTTCTGGTTCTATATAGGGATACTAAACATTTCCCTACCCTTTTTAATGTTACATCCATGTGGACATCCCATTTTAGGTGTTTATCCAGGTAAACTCCCAAGTATTTATAGTTATCTACTTGTTCTAGTTCAGCCCCTGAAAGTCACAATTCGTAATTTATTTTCCTCACGATTCACCTTTTTACCTCTTTGAAACATCATGACCTGCGATTTTTTTTTTTTTTTCATTTAGGACTAGTTTAGATTTTAATAGGAAATCCTGTAAGTGATCAAAGGCTTTTTGTAATAACAGCTGAATAGATACCACAGATGTCCCTTTTACATAAATGATGGCATCATCAGCATAAAGGTGGCACTCCACCTCCTGCTGGGAAAAAAACAAATCATTCTTATATAAATTATATAGTATTGGTCCAAGTATAGATCTCTGTGGTACACCCGTGACTGCTACGTTCAGACTGGAAGACTATTCACTGATGGTCACTTGCTGTTGTCTATTTTCCAGACAATTTTTAAACCATTTAGTGGCCGTCTCAGATACACCACAGCATCTCAGTTTGGACAGGAGGATACCATGGTCCAAGGTATCAAACTCCTTGGAAAGATCTACAAATATTGCTCCCACCGGCATCCCCCTGTCCAGACCTTCCACAATATCCCCAGTTACCTTCAGTAGGGCTGTAGTGGTTCCATACACTTGCCTAAAACCTGATTGATATTTATTAAGAATGTTGTACCTGTTTAGAAAGGCCGGCATTTGTTTTGCCACTATTTTTTTCCAGAATTTTTGAAATAGTTGGTAGTAAAGAGATAGGTCTGTAATTTTCTAATTGGGTCCTAGACCCCAATTTATAGACCAATACCACTCTTGCTGTTTTCCAAATGGTTGGTATCTCTGCATATGTAAGTGACATGCTAAATAAGTTGGCCATTGGATGGGCTATAATGGGGGCTGCTATCTTTAATAAGGCATTTGGTATTCCATCCAGGCCTTCTGCTTTACTTATTTTAATTTTGAATAATAGTTCTTTTACTTCCTTACCTGTTACTGGGGCAAATCTAAATTCCACTTCCTTCCCCTGTTATGTATTATAACTACCTGTTCCATCCCCAGTAGGTTTTATTTGGGGCGAGTTCAGTGTACCATTCCAGCTACTCTTCAGTGCATCTACACCCATACTAACAAAAAGGTTCATTTAATTCATCCACCTAAATGGGACATGCTACCCGAGGAGGTGGTATCCTGTAAGATGGTGGGCAGTTGTAAGGGGGGGTGGGACAGTGTGAGAGGGGGGTAACTGTGAGGGGAGAAGAGAAGGGAGAGGCAGCTGCAGTGCAAGGGTGCTAGCTGCACATTCAAGCAGACTAGATAGACCAAAAGGCCTGTTTCTGCTGGCAGAAAGTAAAAATCAACAGCGCCATCTCCAAGTCCTGCAATGTCACGGTAGGTGTCCCCCAGGGTTCCATTCTGGGACCGCTCCTGTTCAGCCTCTATGTGAACAGCCTCCCTGGTGCTTGCCCCACCTCTAAGATCCTGCTCTACCCAGATGACACAGTCATTGTCTCCAGAAACAACAGCCAAGAAGCCTTCACAAGGGAGCTACAGTACAACTTTGAACTCTTGCAGGAATGGTTCAAAGAGAGCTTGCTAGTGCTTAACAACAAAAAAGACAAGGCTCTTTGCCAGGCACCAAAAAAGGAGATCAACTGCACCCCTCTCCATTACCTGTCACCCTAATACCACCCTAGAACAGGTGACATAATTCCACTATCTGGGAATCACTACAGACGAGTCCCTATCATTCGATGAGCACATCCGAAATATCACCACTGCAGCCAACGGGCAACTGGGGGCCCTCTGCAGGGTACGTTTCTACCTCACACCTGAGGCTAAACTCCTGGCAGTTACAGGTACTCTATGGAAACGTGATTTATGGCTCAGCCTCTGAAACGAGCCTTCTAAGGGTTCACACAACCCTTTGTCTTGGGAGCAGATCGCCTAACACACACATGTGACCTATACATCAGGACACAATGGCTTCCCCTCAAAGACCGCATTAAGCTCCACTCCTGCCTGCTGAAAAAGAAGGCCCTCCTTGGGCTTGTACCTCCGTCCCTCCAAGCTCTATTCTACCCTGCTCCTAACAAACATGTTATGAGAAGTGCCTTAAGACATGACCTAACAGTCCCATTCAGCAGAACTGCCCTTGGGAGACGAGCCTTTGCTGTCAGGGCACCAACCTGGTTAAATGAGCTTCTGCCTTCCACCACAAGCCTTACTCACCTTGGACACTTTAAATCTGAGCTTCAAAATATTATCTCTCCTCCAGATCACTGCTACTGTTATAATTGACTTGACCTGGTACTCCCTACATCTGGTCACTCACCCTGAGTCACTGTCTTTGGACTCCACCCCTACTTGACATGTTCTATGATCTTGAAGTTAACCTCCCTAAATACCCAGCCTCACCAGCTTTGTACCCCACCCCCATTCCCTCTATCTACACCAGTTTTTCCCCCACTGCCACCCCTTCACCCACCCCCTATTCACTAGGATTCACCACAATGTCATCCCCTCCACGCCCCGGCATGCTTCTTGGATGTTATCCATTCTCCCTATAGTACTGTTGCCTACCCTAATCTCTTCCTGGCTCTAAGCCCCAGTATACCCTCCCTTTGGCTACATTCTAGCTGATCTGCTACTGTCTTAGTTGCTTAGTATCCACATTTCTCTCTCTTGCTAATGCTAGTATTGCTTGATGCACTCTCCTATAGATGCTGCCTAGGGTACGATATACCAATTAACTCTGTACTGTTGCCATGATCTTTTGTAGTATGTTGTAGTTAGCGTTGTCTTATTTTACCTTGCTCGATTACTGTCGGCAGCCATTTTTCTCCTTTGTTCACTGACAATGTTGCGTACACTGTATATACCTTGTTTATTGTTGACAATGCTTCATGCTGCTACTGTCTCCTACCCCTGAGTGTTACCCACTGCCTATGTCTTGACAAAGAACAAGGAGCTTTTAGCTCAAAGGTTGTAATTTCCGTTTTTGCAATAAATAAAAAAAATAAAATATAAATAAGATTTGTATGTTTGTATGAAGATCTACTGTTATGGTATGTTCTTATGTAATTGTACTGTTACGTGAAATGGGACATTGGGACACCTGTGGCATGTGATGAACATTCTAGATTATGTAAAATGGGACATCAGGACACCAGTGGCATGTGGGGGACATTTTAGAATACGTAAAATGAGATATCAGGACACCAGTGGCATGTGGGGGACATGCTAGATTATGTAAAATGGGACATCGGGACACCAGTGGCATGTGGTGGACATGCTAGATTATGTAAAATGGAACATGGGACACCAGTGGCATGTGGGGACATGCTATATTATGTAAAATTGGACATCGGGACACCAGTGGCATGTGGGGGACATGCTAGATTATGTAAAATGGGACATCGGGACACCAGTGGCATGTGGGGGACATGATAGATTATGTAAAATGGAACATCAGGACACCAGTGGCATGTGGGGGACATGCTATATTATGTAAAATGGGACATCGGGACACCAGTGGCATGTGGGGGACATGCTAGATTATGTAAAATGGGACATCGGGACACCTGTGGCATGTGATGAACATTCTAGATTATGTAAAATGGGACATCAGGACACCAGTGGCATGTGGGAGACATTTTAGAATACGTAAAATGAGATATCAAGACACCAGTGGCATGTGGGGGACATGCTAGATTATGTAAAATGGGACATCGGGACACCAGTGGTGTGTGGGGGACATTTTAGAATACGTAAAATGAGATATCAGGACACCAGTGGCATGTGGGGGACATGCTAGATTATGTAAAATGGGACATCGGGACACCAGTGGCATGTGGTGGACATGCTAGATTATGTAAAATGGAACATCGGGACACCAGTGGCATGTGGGGGACATGCTATATTATGTAAAATGGGACATCGGGACACCAGTGGCATGTGGGGGACATGCTAGATTATGTAAAATGGGACATCAGGACACCAGTGGCATGTGGGGGACATGATAGATTATGTAAAATGGGACATCAGGACACCAGTGGCATGTGGGGGACATGATAGATTATGTAAAATGGGACATCAGGACACCAGTGGCATGTGGGGGACATGCTAGATTATGTAAAATGGGACATTAGGACCCCAGTGGCATGTGGGGGACATGCTAGGTTATGTAAAATGGAACCTCAGGACCCCAGTGGCATGTGGTGCACATGCTAGATTATGTAAAATGGGACATCAGGACACCAGTGGCATGTGGTGGGCATGCTAGATTATGTAAAATGGAACATCAGGACACCAGTGGCATGTGGGGAACATGCTAGATTATGTAAAATGGAACATCAGGACACCAGTGGCATGTGGGGGACATGATAGATTATGTAAAATGGGACATCGGGACACCAGTGGCATGTGGGGGACATGCTAGATTATGTAAAATGGGACATCAGGACACCAGTGGCATGTCGGCAACATGGCTAGATTATGTAAAATGGGACATCGGGACACCAGTGGCATGTGGGGGACATTAGGACACCAGTGGCATGGGGAGACATGCTAGATTATGTAAAATGGGACATCAGGACACCAGTGGCATGTGGGCAACATGGCTAGATTATGTAAAATGGGACATCGGGACACCAGTGGCATGTGGTAGATCAGATAGATTATGTAAAATGGGATGATAGGACACTAGTGGCCTGTGATGGACATGCTAGAGTATATAAAATGGGACATCAGGACACCAGTGGCATGTTGTGGATTTGCACACTGTGGTGCATGCCTGTGCATAATGCGATGCATGCCCTCCCTACTGCTGGCAGATCTGATTGCTTGGCCATCAGTGGTCATCCAGATAGCAGCAGAGCCTGTGTTCCCCTCCCAAGAGGAATAGAGAATCCTCGATTCCCCCCCCCCCCCAATCTGGCTCCTGAAAATTCTGGTTGCCTCCCAAATCTGGATCGAAGACACTGCAGGCAGAACCCCTGTCACTGCACTGACCAATCAGGCCCTTAGTTAAAAAATAAAACCTCCTTTGGAATTCAGAAATGTTACCGCCCCCTCCCCTGAATATTATTTACTTTTTAATGATGTGGAGCCAGGACAAAACTGAACAACTATTCTTAAATGTATTTATTTTTTTAAATCCAGGCACACGACATTTCATTCTGTCTCATACAACACATTTAGACACATGACACACTGTGGCAGGGAGTTCTGCTTCTTTTTTCCTTCTCATATCTTCTCATAGGATGTGCCCTCTTCATTGTCCGACTCGGTCAGCATTTCCTCCAGGAGGGGTTCCGACATCGATCGAGTCTCCACCTCTCTCATGGGCCCAATGGAAGCATTTGTATCAGAGTGAGAGTGGAAAGGCCAGGGCGCTGTGTGACAGAGAGAAAGAAAACAAGAGGTGAAGCAGCACCCTGAGTCTTCTGTGTAATCCAGCAAACAAACGACTTGCCTCCTGGGGTCAGGCCAAACGTTTTATGATAAGGCTTTTGAAGAGCAGTGTGTGGGAGAAGAGTTAAGGCCATAGTGAGCGTAGGGGTGAGGGTTAGAGAAGTGAGGGATCAGGTACAACAGTGTCGGGTGTGGAGAGGGGCTCTCAAATGCAAGTGGCCTGCTTTTTCCCCCATTTCCAGGTTTCAGATGATCCTGCCCTTTGCCAGGCAAATGTCACCTCTGTGTTTACTTCCAGTTATTGGGAACTTGGTGCCTTTAAATATACATTATGCTAAATCACTTGAAATGGTGAAATAAAGATTTGAAACATTCTTGTTTCAAGAGCTAGTGTACTGCCTAAAACGAATATTAGTTTTTTAAAAGCAGTCGACCGTTACCTTTTGTATCTGAGGTACTTTTTATCTTCCCTTTCTTTAATTAGAAGACTGTTTACCTGAAGTTAGTAGGTGTGATGTGTGGGATAGCACTCTGCCTGGTGGCAGCGGGCATACAGTGTGTGGTGGAACTTTATTCTTGCTCAAAATTCCACCATACTGAAATGCTGTTCAGCCACACAGAAAACAATGAATGGAATGCTGTACTGATTGTACATGCAGAACAGCATTACATTCATTTAGAATGAAAAGAACTAACCATGCTTTGAAACCTCAAATTGAAAACCGTTGCACGGGAATGTTATTTGAAACACCACTGATGATGGCTGCAACGTTTTTTTTTTTACAAGAGCGCAGTTCTTTATTGTCAACTAAAAATGCATGATCAACCAGATATTAGCAGAACTGAAGTACTTACAAAGCAGTTTAGCCCTCCGGTTTGTTACTTTTCTCGCTTAGCAAGAAGTTCAGTTGCCATGTTTTTTTTTTTATAAATCCCTCCCACATAAGCCCAATAACCAATGGGAGTGTGTGCTGCTAATAAAGGGATGCTCAGTGCCTGGCAACCACACAACCCACTATAGGAACCAACCACAGCTTCTAACATAGTAAATGGTAGACATAGATACATACATAGATACATAGACAGTGTCAGCAGATAAGGGCCTATGGCCCACCCAGTCTGCCCATTTAAGTTTGTAAGTTCAGTTTATGTTTTCCAGGAAGTCTGTTGCCCCTTACCCCTGACCTCCAGAATTCCTTTATGTCTATCCCATGCATTCTTAAAACCCGTGATTGTTTCAGCCCCCACCACTTCCTCTGGCAGGGTGTTCCACTTGTCCACCACCTGTTCTGTGAAGAAATTCTTCCTCACGTTAAGACAACAACTTATTTTACGTGGAAAGAATATATTTAGATAGCCGTAAATAGTATTGCAATGATTAGAGGGGCACCATACACTATATAAAATACTGAATGGGCAACCCCATCTCTCGAGGTCTCAGGGAATCATACCCCTCTATGGCAGAACACACTGGTTCTGCATGGTTGCCCATCCAGTATTCTCTATATCTATTTCTCTTATCTCACACACACACGCACCATCATCAGCATTGTGACCTCACTGACTGTAACATCACTGCTGCTTAGGAATAGCCACTAAGTAGCTGCTAGATCAGTCCCCTGTGATGTCACTGTCCATGACATCACAATGCTGATGATGTGGGGGTGGGGGGGAGCTAGATATGGCAGCTGCCAGGCTGAGAGCTGTCCCAAACACCCAGCACAATATTATCACATAGAAGACTTTCTACTGAGCAAAAGGAAAAAGAAAAACACTTCAGAAATAAAAAGTTACAACTGACTATGTCTTAAAATGTGTATCATTTTCTTGTCTGCCCATTTTGGCTCTGCTAGCTCTTTCAATTTGTAATCATTTTTATAAATTTCAGTGTTATGTATGATGCTCAGAACAAGTTTTGAGTCTTCATCGAGATTGCCAACACATTAATTTGTAAATGTTATTTAGACTACCCAGAAAGGGTAGGCTTGGTAAAAGACATATTTCTAGCTACATCCTGGAAATATAAAATATATACAGTTATCAGTTAATTTTAATTACGCATCATATAGATAAACCTCTTGAGATGACGCAGCTCACTTATGAGGGGTCATGGGGTGACAGCGTAGAGTTGGTTCAACATATGCACTACATGTATAAATGTATTTTTTTTCCTGTGTAAATTTAGTGCTCATGAAAGGTGCTGGATTGACTGCACTAGAAACTGAAGCGCCCTGTTTATCCCTATAACAGATACAGCACAGACAACCACAGTGCAAGCTTCCCACACTGCCCTGCCAGTGTACCTCAACTCTGTCATGGAGGAACCACCACATAGAGGAGAGGTTAGTTCTAACCCCATGCTCACTCAGTTCTTGGCCTCTGATGTGAGAAACTGGCAACAATGGTGCCAGTTGTGTTGGTGGTTCTGTGATGTGGATACCTGCCCACAGGGAACTGGATCGGGACCACCACGACTCACTTCACAGAGGCCAGTGAACAGCCCTCAGGTGACAATGGCTTTCAGCCACTTCTGGCCAGGGCTGGATTTTAACCAGTGACCTAGAGGTGAAAGGCTCCTGAACCCACTACCAATCCTCTGAACCATTCAGTTCCCCCCATATATAAATATTAAGATACATATAGTAAAGAACATATAGTACAGAGCAATGGATCCAGCACGCACCGCTGGTTTACTCCACTCAAAACATCCCTCCTCTCGAATGGTGATCATCCCCCACCACTCTCTGCTTCCAACAAGGCTGTTGGTTGTATTATCCATCTCCAGTACATCTTGTGGACACCATTCTTTGTTAGTTGTTGAAATACTATGCACAGAGTACACCACTGCAATACAGTACAGTGCACTAATGCAATACTGGATAAAGCAGTGCAGTATAGCACATCAGATCAGATGATATTGTATTGATATTAAAATCATAATCAAAAACATTTCATCATAAAGAAATTAAAAGCATGGTACTTGGCAAAGCAAAGTAAAAATTACAGTCCTGCTTCAAACAACATGAAGTCTTGGTGCATTCTGACAATATGCAGTATGACCGACCGGTTCTGCTGTCCTGGACAGTTAAGAGTTAAACTCTGTGCAAATGCATAGAATGTTGAGCTCGAGCTCAGTTTTCAAACCACTGTCCTCGGTACATTCTATGTAACTGACCAGATTCTTTACTCTGCTCGCCTGTGAAGACGCCCCGGAGACTGCTCCTTAACTTCTTCAGTTGAATTTTGATGTTTTTTCAAACTACCATTCATTTTCTTTTAGTTTTCAAACCTCTGTTCTTTGGTTACAGGTTAGACTAGTCTAGGTTTACTTCATTTTTGGTAAGTTTTCGGTTTCTGAACGGTTCCTCGCGACCGGGAGGAAACTGAAAATGTTCTTTATTTTACTTGAGGTAAAGTTTATTTTAGTGTTTACTGTCTGTTAATTGGGGGTCGAGTTCAAAGTCTTGAATAAAAAACAAGACTTTTTCTCATTTTTTATCGAAGGCGTTGAACTGTCTGCTGCCTTAAACTTAGTGTCTCTTCTTTAGCCGGCCTAAGTAAGCCACCAGGGGTAAATACTTGGGCTAGTCCCTTTAATGTCTTTACAAGTGACATTGCAGAGGGACTGGAAGGAAAAGTATGTCTCTCTGCAGATGACACAAAGATCTGCAACAGGTTTGATGCACAAGAGGGGGTGGAAAGGATGAGAAGGGACTTGGCAAGGTTGAAGGAATGGTCCAAAGTATTGCAGCTTAGATTCAGTGCAAAGAAGTGTAAAGTAATGCACCTGGGAAACAAAAACCCAAGGGAAGAGTACACAATGGGGGGTGAGATACTGACAACAAAAATGGAAAGGGTCCTAGGGGCAGTCATATCAAATGACCTAAAGGTGAGGAAGCAATGTGAGAAGGCAGTAAGGAGGGCAGGGGGATACTGGGATGCATAGGGAGAGGCATCACCAGTAGAAAACAGTGTAGTATATTTCAGAAAAAGAGATGTGCAAGAACAAGGGGACACAATTTGAAGATAGAGGGGGGAAGGCTCAGAAGCAATGTGAGGAAGTATTTTTTCACAGATAGGGTGGTGGACACCTGGAACTGCCTTCTGAGGAGGTTGTGGGGTCAAAAACAGTGGGGGAATTCAAGAATGCATGGGAAAGACATAAGACCATTCTGGTTAGGGGCAGGAGGAAGTAGGCTGTTGGTTAACTAGGATCTGCAGCTTATCCATTAGGTAACGAAATGGGCAGACTGGGTGGTCCAGGCAGTCCTTATCTGCCATCAAAGTCTATGTTTCTATGTTTACAATTATTTAATTCTTCTTTATCCGGGCCTGACTAAGCCATTTCGGATAAAAGATTCTTAATTGGCTATGCTTAACCAGATCTAACTAAGCCATTTGGTTAAGCTCTAAATTTTGTGAAGGTTATACCACTACAAACCAAGAGAAAAACCAGTCCCACTGGGTTTCAACGCTGCACTGAGTGCAGGGAGCAATTTGCTAAGGCTGATCCACACTTGGTGTGTCTGTACTGCCTAGGATTTAACTACCTGAAGACAGACTGCAACATTTGTAAAAATCTCCTCAGTCTACCCTTGATAGATAATTTGATAAACTGAGGGATAGAATGGCAGAGAAATCTTCCGATGAGATCCAGTCTGGTTCTAAAGACAAACCTGTCAAACCGGAGGCTGAGCCCTCTGACCAGGGCAAAACCTCATTCGGGAAAAGGCCAGCAGACTCAGCCCCTGATACAGGCTCTGCAAAAAAGAGTGGAAAAAGCGGTTCAGAACCACGTAGGCGGGCGGCTGCGGCTCCAACTGCTGAGAAAATTGCAAAAGCTATATGTATTGTTCAGTCGTTGCAGCCCGGTTGGGGTGAACCAGCTCAGCGACCAATAACCATACCTCAGTTCAGACACCTGTCGGTCTGGTTTCTTCAGGATCTCTGGACCCAGAGGAGTTTTATGAGTCTGAGTATGATGATTATGGAGAAGAGGATGAGCTGGGTGAACCGGTTACATAGAAACATAGAATTTGATGGCAGATAAGGACTGCTTGGCCCACCCAGTCTGCCCATTTCCCTACCTGATGGATAAGCTGCAGATTCTAGTTAGTCAACAGCTTACTTCCTCCTACCCCCCACTAGAATTGCCTTATGCCTGTCCCATGCATTCTTGAATTCTCCCACTGTTCCTGACTCCACAACCTCCTCAGGAAGGCTGTTCCATGCATCCACAACCCTCTCTGTGAAAAAATACTTTCTAACTTTACCTCTGAGCCGTTCCCCCTCTATCCTCAAATTGTGTCCCCTTGTTCTTGCACATCTCTTCTTCTGAAAGATGCTACCCTCATGGTCTTTAATTCCCTTGAGACACTTGAAAGTTTCTATCATGTCCCCCCTTGCCCTCCTTTCCTTAAGGGTATACATATTAAGCTGCTTTAGTCTCTCCTCGTATGTCTTCTGGTGCAGACCCTACTCCATTTTGGTTGTCCTCCTCTGAACAGCCTCCACTCTGTCTATGTCTTTGCGGAGATGGGGTCTCCAGAATTGCACGCACTACTCCAGATGGGGTCTCACTAACTGTCTGTACAGAGGGATAACAACTTCCTGTTTTCTACTGTTGATGCCTCTTCCTATGCATCCCAGCATTCCTCCAGCCCTCCTTACTGCCTTCTCACATTGCTTGCCCACCTGTAGGTCATCTGATATAATTACTCCCGGGTCTGTTTCGTTTTTTGTTGTTGTTATTAACTCACCCCCATTGTGTACTCTTTCCCTGGGTTTTTGTTTCCCAGATGCATTACCTTTCACTTCTTTGCATTGAATCTGAGCTGCCACATATTTGACTATTCCTCCAACCTTGCCAAGTCTCTTTTCATCCTTTCCACCCCACCTTGTGTATCAACCCTTTTGCAGATCTTTGTGTCATCTGCAGAGAGACATACCTTTCCTTCCAGGTGCTCTCCAATGTCGCTTATAAAGACATTAAAGAGGACCAGTCCCAGTACTGAACCCTGTGGTACCCTGCTAGTTACCCTCCTTTCTTCTCTGTGGACTCCGTTTACTTTTACCCTTTGCATCCTGTTGTCCAGCCAGTTTTTTATCCAGGCTACCACCTTGGGACCCACTCCAAGGCTGGCTAACTTGTATATTAGTCCTTTGTGTGAGACTGTGTCAAATGCCTTGCTAAAATCTAGGTAGGCCATATCCACAGCCCCTCCCTGGTCTACTACTTTGGTCACCCAGTCAAAGAAATCTATTAGGTTTGTCTGACATGACCTTCCTGCTGTGAAACCATGCTGTCTTGGGTCCTGTGCCCCACTGGCCTCTAGGAACTCAACAATTCTTTCCTTCAGAAATGATTCTGTCATTTTCTCTACCACTGAAGTCAAACTAACTGGTCTGTAGTTTCCTGTCTCTGTCCTGCTCCCACTTTTGTGAAGTGGAATCACATTTGCCCTCCTCCAGTCCTCAGGTACCACCCCATCCTCCCATGATTTGCTAAAGAAAGTAGTCAGTGGTGTCACTAGTTCTACCCTTAGTTCTTTTAGAATTCTTGTGTGAATCCCATCAGGCCCCATTGCTTTGTCCACCTTCAGTTTCAAGAGTTCTTTCAAAACCCTTTTTACTGTGAATGGACTGGTATCGACCTCCCTATTCAGAGTTTCTCTCTTGTTTGGTTTAGGTACCTCCCCTTCCTCTTCTGTTGTGAATACTGAGCAGAAATATTCGTTCAGTATCCCAGCCTTTTCACTGTCACCCTCTGCCCACATTCCCTCCCCTTTATTAAGTCTCTGTATCCCTCCCTTGGTATTTCTTTGCTCCCTAATTTATCTATAAAAGGTTTTATCCCCCTTCTTAAGAGAGTTGGCTATCATTTCCTCAGTTTGTGCCTTTGCTATTCTGACTGCCTTCCCTGCCTCCTTGTGCTTTAACTGATAAAGTTCTCTGTCCTGCTCCTTCTGTGTTTCCTTATATTTCCTGAATGCTATCCTTTTCTCCTTAACTGTCCCTGCCACCTCTTTTGAGAACCATAGTGTTTTTTTCCTTCATTTTGTTTTGTTGATTTGCTTCACACAAAGGCTTGTTGCCTCTGCTATGGCTGCTTTGATTATTCTCCATTGTTCCTCCACCTTTTCTTCTTGCCTGTTTGCTAGTGCTTTTCTGAGGCACTCTCTCACTTTCCCAAGGTCAGCCTTCCTAAAGTCCAATACTCTTGTTTTTGTATGGCTTGACTCTGTGGCTGTGTTTATTGTGAACCACACTGTTTGGTGGTCACTTGTTCTCAGATGGCTACCCACTTCTAAATCTGAGATCCTTTCTCCTTCCCCATTTGAGGGTACCAGGTCTAAGATTGCTCCCTCCTGGGGTGTGTTCCAACACTAGCTGTCTGAGGCATGCCTCCTGTAGGGCATTAAGAATGACCCTGCTCTTGGATGTGCCTGCAGCAAAGTACTCAGTTAACATCTGGCATATTCAGGTCCCCATTAACAACATCTCCTTTTTCTGCCATTTTAAGGATGCCCTCTATCATTTCCTTGTCCATTTCCTCCCCCTGAGATGGGGGTCTGTACACAACCCCCATGCGGATTGTGGTGCCATTTCCTGCCTCCAGGGTGACCCATAGTGACTCATCAACTTCCTGTTTACTCTTTAGTTCTGTTGCTTTAATCCCTTCCCTTACATAGAGAGCTACTCCTCCTCCTCTTTTACCCACCCTGTCTCTCCTGTAGACTGTGTATCCTGGTATCTTGACATCCCAGTCATGGTTCTCTGTGTACCATGTTTCAGTGACTGCCACAATATCCAAGCATCCCTTTTCCATCAAGGCCACTAGTTCTGGGAGCTTGTTGCACAGACTGCGGGCATTGGTACCCATCACCTTCCATTTATTTTTTATGGTCTTACCCTTTTTAGCCCCATCCCTTTCCTTACTGCCTTTTTCTGCATTTACCCCAGTCCTGCTCCCTACTGACTTCTCTGTCTTGGTGTTTACCTCTCTAATTACTGTGTTTTGTGGGGGGAGGCTGGGATTTCCCTGGTCCTTTTCAGTGCCTCCCCCCTTGGCTAGTTTAAATACTTGCCAATGAAGCATTTAAATCTGTCACCTAGGATCCTGGCTCCCACTCCTGACAGATGCAGACCATCGCACCAGTATAAGCCTGCATCCCTCCAGGTGGCTCCCCAGTCCCGAGTGAAGCCAAAATCCTGAGCTCCACACCAGTTTTTCAACCATTCATTGAATCCCATGGTGCAGGATACCCTAGCATCATCCTTGCCATAGACACGCAGCACCTCCTAGAAGGTTACCGTACATGCTACTTGTCTAAGGCCCCTCCCCAATCCACAACCTCCTCTTGCACCCCTCTGATCCCATTCACAGCCAGGTCATTTGTCCCTAAGTGGACAATGACATCCAGCTCCCTTTCATGCAGCTGCTCCCGTGATCCTGAGGATTCGCTTCCTGTTCCTCCAAGTCGTGGCGCCAGGCAGGCCCGACCCTATCCCTTCCTACACTTCTACCCCCCTAATTATGGGTCCCCACCAGGGTTGCTTCCTTCCCTGTGGGATCTCATGCCACCCTCCTGTGGGTCTCCTTTGTGAGGTTCCCAGCATCCTCCTTGGTCTCCACTGCAGGTGCCTCCATAGGGGAACCACTCTTTGCCAGAACAGCATATGAATTGTGGAGAGGTACAACTGGAGGGATGCACCTCTGTTCTACCACCCTCTCCCTCCCTGAGCCCTCCTTGGTCCAACTGCTCCTCTTTCTTGGCAACCTCTGAGGTAACGGTGGTGGCCTGGTGGTCCCTGGGTGGGGGAAGAGGTTTCACGAATCCTAGCCAGGTCAACCTGGAGACGGGCAACCTCCTCCCTCAGACCAGAGAGGTGCCTGCAAACAGGGCAGCATCGCAGCCTCCAGAATGTTTCCCGGAACACTGCTGCCCCACAGCCATTGCACTGCACCACTCCCATCTTGTCTTATTTTGTGTCCCCTCTCCTGTTGCTTTGTATGCTTACTGTCTCCTCTCTCTATGTATTTTTACACTTACTTTCCTACTGGTCTCCCCCTCACCTTTCTACAGATTCTACCTCCCACTTTACTTTCATGAGGCAGGTAGCAGAGTCATTGCAATTGTCTGTACAGGAGACCAGAGAGGAGGAGGAGGAGGATGATGATGATGGCTACAAGGAGATGATGGATCTCCCTATCTCTCTGGGGTTTATGATCCCCATTCATAAGTCTCTCAAGAAGCAGACCTCAAGAATCCTTCAGACCCCAAGTTCTGTCCCACCAGTGGACAAGGAAATGGATAGGAAATACGTGTTGGCTGGCAATGGCACTGAATTCCTAAGTAGCCACTGCAGCCATGTGGGGGTAGTGCAAGCTTACATAGATACATAGACAGTGTCGGCAGATAAGGGCCTATGGCCCACCCAGTCTGCCCATTTGAGCTTGTAAGTTCAGTTTGTTTTCCTAGAAGTCTTTTTTTCCCTTACCCCTGACCTCCAGAATTCCTTTATGTCTATCCCATGCATTCTTAAATCCCGTGATTGTTTCAGCCCCCACCACTTCCTCTGGCAGGGTGTTCCACTTGTCCACCACCGTTCTGTGAAGAATTCTTTCTCATGTTTCCTCAGAATCGTCCTCCCTCCAACTTCATCCCATGCCCTCTAGTCCTGGAACATCTTTTCGGCTTAAAATAGTGTTTTCCTGCACCCTGTTCCTCCTGTAAGATACTTGTATGTCTCTATCATATCCCTCTCTCCCTCCTCTCCTCCAGGAGTACATGTTCAGTTCCTTCAACCTGTCTTCATAGGACTTATGATGCAATCCATGCACCATCTTTGTTGCCCTCCTTTGAACCTTCTCTATCCTGTCTATGTCCTTACGTGGTAAGGTCTCAGAACATACACTGTACTCCAGGTGGGGCCTCACTAGTGTCTTGTATGGTGGAATTATGACCTCCCTTTTCCTGCTGGTGATGCCCTGCCTATACATCCCAGCATCCTATTTGCTTTACCTGCTGCCTTGTCACACTGTTTCCCTACCTTGAGGTCATCAGAGATGACAACCCCAAGATCCCTTTCCTGCTTGGTGCATGCTATATCCTCACCCCCAACTGATATATTGTGCCAGGGTTTTGCCCCATATGCATTATCTTGCACTTCTTTGCATTGAATTTCAACTGCAAACCCTGACCATTCTTCAAGTTTCTGCAGGTTGCTTCTCATTCTGTCTACACCCTCTGGTGTGTCTGCTCTGTTACAGAGCTTTGTGTCATCAGCGAACAGTGAAATTCTGCCTTCTAGATCCTGCGCAATGTCACTGATGAAGATGTTGAATAGGACCGGTCCCAGCACTGATCCCTGGGTACCCCACTGGTCACTTTCCCTCTGTGGAGTGACAGCCATTTACCACCACCCTCTGTGTCCTGCCACCCAGCCAGTTACCTACCCACCACACTACTGTCCTGCCCACACCCATATTCCCCAATTTGTGTAATAGTCTTCTATGTGGCACAGTGTCAAGGCCTTGCTGAAGTCCAGATAGACCATGTCACTGCCTCCCTGATCCACCTCCTAGTCACCCAGTGCAAAAATTCAATGAGGTTGGTCTGACATGACCTCCCCCTGGTGAATCCATGCTGCCTTGGGTCCTGTAGTCCATTGACAACCAGATGTTCCACCAATCTCTTCTTCAGCAGTGCTTCCATGATCTTCCCCACTACCGAGGTGAGGCTGACTGGTCTGTAGTTCCCTGCTTCCTCTTTGTTCCCACTTTTGTATAAGGGGACTACATCTGCTGTCCTCCAGTCTTTGGGTACCTCCCCTGTTTCCAGTGATTGGCTAAACAGGATAGCCAGAGGTTCAGCCACCACCTCTCTTAGTTCTTTAGGACCCTGGGGTGCACCCGTCTGGCCCCATTGCTTTATCAACTCTTATTACTTCCAGTTCCTTCAGGACCCTTTCTCGTGTAAAGGGACTTGTGTCCATTTCTGCACCATTCTCACCCCTTGTACTCCCTTCAGACCCATTACCCCCTCTTCCTCAGTAAAGACTGAGCAGAAATACCTGTTCAATATGTCAGCTTTACTGTTGTCATCCTCCACGCGGCTCCCATCCTCCCCTTCAGTCTCACTATCCCTCCCTTTGTCTTTCTTTTTCACTTATGTACCTGTAAAAGGTTTTGTTCCCCTTTACCCACTGGTTTTGCAATGTGTTCTTCTGTCTGAGCTTTGGCTTCCTCATGACCTCCCTACCTCCTTGCTTCTCCTGGTACTTCTCCCTATCCCCTTCTGCCTGTGTCTTTTGTATTGCCTGAATGCAATCTTTTGGCTTTCACTTTCTTTGCTACCTCTTTGGAAAACCATAATGGTCTCCTCTTCCTTTTCCTCTTGCTAACCTGCTTAATGCATAATTCTGTTGTTCTTGTAATCCCCATTTTAAATACTGCCCACTGTTCCTCAACCCCTGATTCCTGTCCCATTCCTTTAATGCCTCTTTCAAGTATCTCCCCATTTTTCCAAAGTCTGCCCCCTAAAATCCAGGATACATGTTTTGTGTGGTTTGGTTCTGCTCTTTCTGTGATTTCAAACCACAATGACTGAGTGTCACTGTTACCCAGGTGCTCCCCTACTGTTACCCCCATCACACTGTCCTGTTTGTGAGCACAAGGTCCAGTATTGCCTTCTGCCGAGTTGGTTCCATGACCAGTTGCTTGAGGAAGGCACCTGAAGGAGTCAGGATAAATCTGCTCCTAGTTGATGCTGCTGCTGGGATGCTCCAGTCACGTCTGGAATATTGAAGTCTCCAACCAGTACTACCTCACCCTTGTCTGCCATCTTTTGGATGGCTAGCATCAACTCCTATCTGTTTCTTCCTCCTGGGCTGGTGGTCTATAGACCACACCTGTGCAGATAGCTGTCCCATTTTCCTTTCCAGCTTAACCCACAGTATCTCTCCCCCATTTTGTTCCTCCTGGATCTCTGTGGCCCTTATGTCATTTTTCACATACAGTGCCACTCCTCCTCCCTTCCTGCCTGCTCTGTCTCTTCTGAATATGTTGTAGCCAGGTATGGCCAGCTCCCAGTCATGGTTATCATTACACCAGGTTTCAGTGATGGCCACAATGTCCAGGTCTGACTGTACCATGACAGCCTCCAGATCTTCCATCTTGTTGCTAAGGCTCCTGGCATTTGCACACATGGCTTTCCATGATTTGACCTCCCTAGACTGCTTCACTGTTCTACTCCAGCCCCTTCCTTGGTTGTCATTTATCCCTGGTTCTCCTTGCTGGCTGCCCTTCTGCTGAATTTTGCCCCTTTTCTGCTTATCCACCTCTTAGGCACTAATCTCCATATTCTCACCCTCCTGATAAGGATTCCAGGAAAATTGATTCCCTAGCAAAGTGTATCAGCTGCCCCAGGTATCACACAAGCATATTACATGGCCTATGTGTCTAGGTACCAGAAGTCCCTCTGGGAAGTGTGGGATAACAGATGGACCAGACACAGAACTTCAAGTTCAACACACAATCTCTGTGTGATGTTAATTCAAAATGCAGGAGATATAACCTTCAGCAGTGGCCTATCCCTTCTTCAATACATCGGTCTGTAGCAACAGACTATGCAAGTCTTTCTTCTACACTTAGCCAGCACCTACTGACTCTCTGATCTAAGTTTTCAGTTGAAATTCAGCCTCCCCTCTGTGGGCCTTGTTTGCTTGGGTGGTGGGGATTCTAATAAAAAAACAAAAAACAGCTAAAGACAAAGAACCTCAGTGCAGAAGCACTGAAGCAAAGGTTATCCCCAAAAGGCACTGTCAATAAGGCCAAGTTTCAAAGAAACACAACATCACACATGCTCCCAAAATGCAAAGCATCATGGGATATATGCAAATCGCCATGACAATTCAGACTTGTTCAGTTTACAGCAATTTACATGCATTTTAAATAGCACAATTGACTTAGTTTTTATCATACAGTTCCCTAGTAGCTTTTTACCATTATCAAAAACACCTAGTGCCATGGTATTTTCAATATTTATAGGTTTTATACACAAGGTACTTCAAGATATTTTAAGACATAGTGCAATTACATTCTAAATCCAACAACAATAAACGCAGCCTGTTGTTTTACAAAAGCTCGGAGGTCAGCATAATAAACTCCCTGTATGAGAACCTGAGAGAGAAAAGGAAAATTAAAGAGGACACTATAGCATAGTCAAGAAAGGGAAGGGGGTGCCCATAGGTGGCCAACCTTATGGACTAGAAATTGTAAAGGATAGAGTAGGCTAAGAAATAGAAGAACTGTTGCAACAGATTTAAGAAAAGGTTAAATCCAGAACAGCAGAAGCTCCCTGTCTCATATCCCCCACCTTAAGAGGAAGGCAGTTATTGCAGGCTGCTTACCACCTTCCTGTGCCAGAAAGGACTGAAGCTTCCACCCATCCATCTTCAGAAGCTACATCTCAGGGTCCCTATTAACAATAAACATTCTGTCATAAACATAGTGGATATCATCATTCTTTACCCTGAGGCATTAACACATTTCTCAACAGAGACTAACGGTACCTTCCCATCTCCTTTTATTTATTTATTTATTTAGCTTTTGTTGACCGGGTAAGTGCACTAGACAAATCCTGCCTATTTTCAGGCACGACCCGGGGGAGGGGGATACAGATGAATGCCAACTGACCTTGAACCAGATTAAGCTGTTGGTGGTATTTTTAGGGAAAGTCAGTCATATTTCTTAACCAACAAGCATTTGTCAATGCCGAATGTTTGCTTGCTGGCACTGGCATTGGTAGTGTAGAAGTTACAGAACTGCATAATAGGAATGGCAGTGAAGTATTGAACTGAAGCCAACCCCACCACCACCCTGCAGAGAGTAGCAGGCATTGGGGTGTGCCTTTGGGTCGTCAGCCATAATGACCACGCCATTTCACCACACCCTACCCTGCAGACACTGACAAGTGTCACGGTGTGCCTTGGGGTCTTTGTCCCTTATGCGCACCCCATTCCATCAGGAAATACGGTGAGATGGGTGTGGTATAGGAGAATGGGGTGAAGTTTGGTCCCGAAGAGTCCGAGGCACACCTTGATGCCTCTCACTGGCTGCAGGGTGTGGGTGGGGGTGGAATGGTATGAGCATGACAGGCAAGAATCCCAAGTCACACCCTGATGCCTGTCATTCTCTACAGGGTGGGGCGTTATGGTCAGAAACCCTAATGCCTCAGGCATTCATTGGTATTTTCACTCCAAATTTTCAACATGTTTTTTTGTGACCCCCACCTCATGAACAGTGGCAATATCAGTTTGTTAGCCGAAAACTGCTTTTGCACAGCGACTATGGCATTTGGCACCACAGGTGCAAAAACACATTCCCGAACAGGATGTGAAAAATGACAGCGGTACTGTTCGTGGGGAGGTGTAAAAAATGGCAATGTTGAAAATCTGCTGTGAAAATCTTAAAAAAACTGGTGAAGTCACGAGCGTGCGTAGAAACTGTGCAACGCACACCCGTAATGTAACTAGTTTGGGGATTTTTTTACAGCAGACTGTTAACACAGGCATTTTGGGACCTCCGATCGTGAACAGTGTCAGTGTGATTTTCTTTATCTGTCCCGAACAATGATTTCCCAACAGCGACCATGCATCTCTGCACTGAAAGTGTGAAAACACATTTCGGCCATGTTGTGGAAAATGACAGCTGTACTGTTCATAAGGAGGTGTGGAAAAATGCCACTGGTGAAAATCTGGACTGAAAATATTACAAATTCATGAACCTACGAGGGTGCGTGGAAACTGCGCAATGCTCACTCATAACACAGTCATTTTATGGAGTTTTGTCACCAATTTTCAACATAGCCATTTTAAGACCTCTGCTCATGACCAGTGTCACTGTGATTTTCTTAATCTGTCCCAAACATTGTTTTCGTACACCGACTGTACCATTGTGCGCTACATGTGCGGAAACACATTTTGAGTGAGATGTGAAAAATAGTAGCTGCACTGCTCATAAGGAAGTGCGGTAAAATGGCACTGTTGAAAATCTGGTGTGCAAATATTACAAATTCGCAAACTTGCCAGCGTGGGTAGGAACTGCGCAACGTGCGCTCTTGAAACAGTCATTTTTGGGAATTTTTTCACCAAATTTTCAACATAGCCATTTTAACATCTCTGCTCATGACCAGTGTCACTGTGATTTTCTTAATGTGTCCCATACATTGATTTCGCACACGGACTGCGCCATTGTGCGCTACATGGGCAGAAACACGTTGTGGGCGAGATGTAAATGACAACTATACTGCTCATAAGGAGGTGTGGTAAAATAGCAATGTTGAAAATCTGGGTGAAAATATTAAAAATTTGCAAACTTACGGCGTGCATAGGAACTGCGCAATGCATGCTCGTAAAACAGTCATTTTGGAATTTTTCCCAAAATTTTAACATAGCCATTTTAAGACCTCTGTTCATGAACAGTATCACTGTAATTTACTATTGTGTGTCCCGTGCATTGATTTCACACACCGACTGCGCCATTGTGCGCTACATGGGCAGAAACACATTTTGGGTGAGATGTGAAAAATGACAGCTGTACTGCTCATAAGGAGGTGTGGTAAAATGGCAATGTTGAAAATCTGGAGTGAAAATATTGAAAATTCGTGAACTTACGAGCGTGCATAGGAACTGCGCAACGCACGCTCGTAAAACAGTCATTTTTTGGAATTTTTCCACCAAATTTTCAAAATAGGCTTTCTGAGAGCCCACCTTATGAACACTGGCAGTGTCATTTTGTTAATCATTCTGGAAAGGTGATTTCGCGCAGTGGCTGCGAAATCACCCTTCGGGAACGAGTAACTCCATGACAGTGCAGGAATTCATGAGGAGGGGTCCCAAAAACCCCATGTTGAAAATTTGGTGCAAAAATTCCAAACAATGCCTGAGATATGCAGCAAAGTTGAAAAAACCCTATCTATCCCATTATACAGCTTACCGGCATTTCCTCAGGTCGCGGTTGGCTTTGAAGAGTGCAGACGTGTTCCCGGTCCACCGAAGATCGTCGTGCTGGACTCCGGAGGTAAGTATGGGGTGAGGGGTGTGGGAGGCAGGGTGCGCAGTGGGTGGAGTGCGGGTTGTGGGGGCAGGAGACTACGAGGGCGTTTTTCTTACAGGTTTTTAAAAAACGGCGCTGGGACATTTGCTACGTTGGGGTGGGGCCCCAGTGTGGCAGAAGGATGGCTGGGGGTGGTGTGGAGCCGGCGGGAGTTAGGCACCCCGTCGGCCATGGCATCTGTTGCCATGCTGGAGTGGGCTCCCAGCGTGGCACCCTGTACTGGGGACAGTGGAGCCGACGGGGATTGGGCACCCCGTCGGCGACAGCATGGGGGAGACAGTAGAGCCGATGGGGATTGGCACCCCCATCAGCCATAAACATTTTGCCACGCTGGGTGGGCTCCCAGCATGGCACCTGGATGCTTTGGGGAGGGTGTGCAGCTGGCGGGGTTGGCACCCCATCAGCCATAAAACATTTTGCCACGCTGGGGTGGGCTCCCAGCGTGGCACCTGAGTCTTTGGGAGAGGCGTGGGCCGACGGGGATTAGGCACCCCGTTGGCGTACAGTGTGGGGAGGAAGGCTCATGAGCACGCGGTGTGCGTGCGCGCGTGTGTGTGGGGGGGGGAGAGCTCTGCTCACTCAAGCTGAGCTCTCCCTTTCAACTGTATGCCACTGCATTTTCAGCTGTCATAGACAGCTGGAGCAATGATTGGTGCTCTGCGACCGCGCCTGCAAACACACTGACTGAATTGGAAGAGGCTGACACACCTCTGGAAAACTCATATGACGGCACTATGTTTCTTGCACATGCGTGCAAGCAAACATAAAAATCTGGACAGCTGTAAAGTCCAGTGCCATAGAAAGACGTTCTCTGGAGTGAGTAATTACCTGCTCCAACTCCACCAGACATGTCAGTTTTAAGTAGGGGCCCAGTCCTAGGTTCAACCCCCATAAACCCATGTCTCTTGATTCATTTCACTTGCTACAAATACATACACCTGAGGGTAGACACTCTAGGTGTTACTGCAGCACAGGTTCCAATCCATTTTCTACCCATCTCCTCCTTTGTAGATTTTTTCCTCAGAAAAGAATAAAACACACATACCATCCCAGACTCCTTGTCTGCCCTTGGGTACCTCTTTCTTTAACATCAGACCCACCCCTTAACCAAACATGCTACACTTTTGCTTACAGAAAGGGATCATTGCAGAGCCACATCTGTCCTTGTGCCTGCAATCAACTTGACCTCTCTGTCTTACACAAAGTATCTGCAGGAATATGGAAGAAGCAATAGTAGTTTCTACTCTCCTATTTCAACCTTTTATAACCTATGACCCCAAACCTTTGGTCATCCTATCCCTAGGTGGGTCTCTACAGAAACCTACAGGAAATCAAGAAACCTCCCATGCTGAATACCCTGCAATGTTAAACAGCAGGATCCTAAACCTTTTAACTCTGGGGTGTCTTAATAAACAGCCTTTTAATCATTGTGCTATTTTCAGCCGTCATTTACCATCTGGACCTTGTGACCTGTGTGAGAGTTTTCCCTTTTTCCAAGGATGCCATATTTTTTCTTTAATGACCTCTACCTTTGGGACACTCTTTTCACACCCTGGGTACTAGTTCCTCTGCTGCCCCATAAGGTACCTCTACCTGGTTGCACATAAGACAGGCTGTCACCTGTCTGTACATACCAGGCCGGTAATAAGGAGTTAGCTGAGTCAAGACACCGCTGTGGCTCAGATGCCCACAGGGACTAGAGTGAGCAGCCTCCATCACCTGTTGTCTGTAGGCCTCAGGCACCACTACCTGGGCATCCACACTTTTTGTATGGGGGTTGGGCCTCACGTGGTACAGAACACCTTTCTTCAGCTCGTACCACCATTGTTTTGCCCCTCCACACCATTAATCTATATATCCCCTTGACCTTAACGTACTGTAACAGTTTGGCAACATTAGCATCTTTAGCCTGCAGTATACCCCAGTTAATACTATTAACAGATTTAGCTGTATCGATACAAGAAAAAGTGCCTTCAGCCTCATAGGCTTCTTCTTGCTTGCTTGGAGTCTTCAACCCCAGCACAATATCACTAGGCACAGCCTTACCCAGAGCCTCACAGTCAAGTTCCATTCATGCACATATCTGGTTCATTCGTGCGTTCATTCACATATCTGGTCCTGTGTAGTACAGTATGGTCTGCAAGCCCATTGGTCCACACTGTGGACCAAGAGGTGTACAGACCATACTGTACACTGTCAGTCGGCGGGCAACCAGGTGGTATCGGGCAGGGTGCTGGGTGGCAGGGGACCCTCTGTGGGTGGGTGGGAGGGAGTACCATTGGACCACCAGGTAATTCTTCATTAGCACAACAGCCCGCGATCGGGCGACGGGGAGGTACTTAGACCACCAGGTAATTCTTTACTAATTACATCAGCCCACAATTTTGCGTATGGAAACCACTAGACCACCAGGTAAGTCTTTACTAATTACATCAGTCCACGATCAGGCATATGGGGGAAACTGCTAGACCACCAGGTACATCTTTATTCTTCACAACAGCCTGTGATTGGGCATATGGGAGTGGGGGGCTGCAATAGCCCACCAGGATGCCGACTCCTGATGGCAGCAGCTTAGCAGGGCGCCAGGCACAATTCATCAGGACCCAGTGCATTGCATGCAAATGGGGCCATAATGACATGCAAATTGCCCCATTTGTGCCTTGCATATATAATGGCCTCATTTGCATGCCCCGGCTGAATATCACGGGTGATGCGCCTAGCGCAACTGCACTTGTGCTGGCGCATCCCCGTGCTCCCTTTCTGTGTCTTGCGCTGGCGCAGTGCCATTGCACCATGCGCAGTATGTGGGCCGACCTTGCCATATTCAATGGTGCTGAGTCATGGCGCATCACCATTGAATATCGCCTGGTCCTGGCCCTGGTGCTGCCCAGTTGCGCTGCACCCAGGCTTGCACCACTGCCCGGCGCAGTCCGAATATCTGGCCCATAAGGTATATACATCAAGGTATTTTATGACATAGTGCTATTACATACTAAATCCAACAACGATAAACACAGCCTGTTGTTTTTACCTAAGCTCGAAGGTCACCATAATAACTTCCCTGTACAAGGACCTGAGAGGGAGAAGGAAAATTAAAGAGGACGCTATAGCATAGTCAAGAAAGGGAAGGGGTGGCCAACCTTAAGGACTAGAAATTGTAAATAATACATTAGGCTAAGAAATAGAAGAACTGTTGCAACAGATTTAAGAAAGGATCGGTCCTCAAGAGTGGCAGGAGTGCCCTGCCACAGGAATCAGTGGGACAATTGGCTCAGAATGCTCCTCCTGAAGTGGCAGCAAATTTACAGGAGCATGTCAGTAAGGGGATTCAGGCATCCAAACACATTTAACATGGCAGTGGATGCCAATTATGCAGCCTTCTGTACAATGGCTTTAGCCATTTCCTTCAGGAGGTTTTCTTGGCTTTGATGCACAAATCTCTCCCAAGATACTCAGAACAATGCCATTGATTTTCCCCTGGCACAAAATTCCTTGTTTGGGGAACAAATACAGACATAAATGAAAAAGATGAATGAGTACAGGGTAGCCTACAAGAATGCGGCTGCCAAAGAAAAGGCTGCCTCCCCTCAGAAGCAGCAGAGTAGGGAAGGCAGAGGTAGGCCTTACTACAGGCCTTTCTGTCAGACTCAGGCCATCCATTCCTACCAACAGCCTAGGGGTTACTTTAGAGGCAGAGGTAGAAGAGGCACTGGCCGTGCTGGTTTCACCTCTCAGTTCACTACACCCTCTAAACAGACACTCTGAGGTGTCTGTCAAGGCCACCTCCCCACTACCAGTAGGGGGCAGGCTGGCCTTTTACCTTCAGGCCTGGCAGTCCATCACTTCGGACAGGTGGGTCCTGGAGGTAATAGGCCAGGGTCTTGCTCTCAGTTTCAAACTGTTCCCAAAAACAGGAGCAAGATCATTCAGACCTGCCACCCTCTCAAAAACAGCCCTGCTGGAGGCCACGGTTTCCACCCTACTTCAAGTCACGGCAGTGGAGCTTGTTCCTTCTCAGCACAAAAGAAAAGGGTTGTACTCGAGGTACTTCCTAGCCCTGAAGAAAAACAGGGAGTGGCGACCCATACTATATCTGAGAAACCTAAACAAGCACCTCACAAAGCCAAAGTTCAAGATGATCACTCTTATCATTTTACCCTCTCAGACAAGGGGATTGGTTATCATCCCCAGATCTAAAGGATGCTTATTTTCACATTTCCATCCAGCAGTCTCACAGAAAATACCTCCGAATCAGACTGCATTCAGGTCATTACCAGTGCAGGGTCATGCCCTTCTGACTGACATCTGCTCCAAGGGCCTTCACAAAGTGCATGGTAGTGGTTGTGGCACATCTGAGAAGGCAAGGAGTCACTGTTTATCCCTACCTGGATGACTGGTTGGTAGTGGGTCACTCCCCCCAACAGGTAGATGAAGCATTGACCCTCACACAGGATACCCTCAAATTCTTGGGGTTCCTGGTGAACCTCAAGAAATCAATTTTGAAATTAGTCCAGATCCTAGATTTCATAGAAGCAGAGCTGGACACAATTCAGGCAAAGGCTATCCTGCTTCCAGGAAGGGTGGACACCCTGGTTCAGTTGGCAGGGTCCTTCTGTCTACATGTTCCTCACCTAGCGAGGTACTTCCTACAGCTCCTGGGTCACATGGCTGCTAGCACAGCAGTAGTCCCAGAGGCCAGATTTCAAATGAGGAACATCCAGTTCCACCTGAGGTCCTTCTGGTCCCAGAAGAGGGATTCTCTGTCCAAGCTAATACTATTAACTACCACTTTGCAGCAAGCACTACAGTGGTGGAAAGACAAGGACAACCTCAGGGCAGAAGTCCCTTTTCTGCAACAAGCTCCTTCAGTAGTGCTGCCCACAGATGCCTCACTACTAGGGTGGGGAGCCCACCTAGGGGAACACACTGCTCATGGAACATGGCTCCAGCAGGAGTCTGTCCTGCACATAAATCTACTGGAGCTCAGAGTGGTGTTCTAGCACTTCAGTCATTCACCAAGATGCAACAGGGCAAGGTGGTGCAGGTCAGAATGGACAACACCACAACCATGTACTACACCAACAAACAAAGAGGAACAAGGCCCTCAGTGCTGTGCACAGAGGCCATGAGGATCTGGAATCTGGCTTACTCCCTAAACATCTCCCTATCAGCAGTCCATCTGCCAGGGAAGGACAATGTCCTCAACTGTGTGCAGTATAGCGCAGTGGTTTAAGACTCTGAGCTGCAAATCTGGAGACCTGGGTTTGAATCCCATGGCCCCCACTTGCATATTGTGTGATCCTGAGCAAGTCACTTAACTTCCCTGTGCTCCCAGGTCGCACCTATAAACAAGCTTTCAGCTTAGTGTGCCACTCCTGGTCAAACAATTGAAAAAAAATATGTCTCCCAGGGTTATTATTTTAATAGGAAGCCAAAAAAATACATAAATGTAAATGGGGAAGGAGAAATTCCAGAAAGCAAAATCCAAAGACCACTCAGTATCTTGCTCTCAACCCAAATAAGCCAGCCAAAGTATTGTTAGAGGCCGGGATATTCAGACTGCACCAGGCAGTGGCGCAAGCCTGGGTGCAGCGCAACTGTGATTTGCTGGGCCTGGTCCAGGTGATATTCAACGGTGCTGCATGCCATAGTGCAGCACCATTGAATATGGCATGGGCAGCGCACAAACTGCGCATGGTGCAGTGGCACTGCTCCAGTGCAAACCACTAATAGGGAGCACGGGGATGTGTCAGCGCAAGTGCAGTTGCGTTAGGCGCATCACCCACAATATTCAGCAGGGGGCATGCAAATGAGGCCATAATATATGCAAGGCGCAGATGGGGCCATTTGCATGTCATTATGGCCCCATTTTCATGCCTTGCGCAGGGCAGGCCGGAGACTTATGCCTGGCACCCTGCACAGCATGACGTGTGCTGTGGGATCCAAGACATCCCCGCCTCAGAAATAAGCGATAATTTTTATTTATTTTTGAAAGTCAGATTTACAACCTTTGAGTCAGGGACTCATTTACAAAGGCACCTCATCCCAGGGAGGGTAGACATGGTTACAGTGTGAGATACAACAGTGGTAACATACAGGTGCAATACAGATAACAAAATAACACAATATAACAGTGATTTACGGAATAAAGTTACATGCAGTAAATAGCAATCATATAAAGCATAACAATAGTAGAAGTCACAACCCTGGTCATACCAGGGAAGTACCTATGTGGAAGAGTAGGGGGGGAACAGGGGTGAGGAAAAGAAAAAAAAGGGGGTGAAGCAGTCCAACGGACATTGTCAAGGATATGGGCCAGAAACGGGGAGGGACCCCAACATTAGGTTGATTAAGGGGAAACTACAGCCAAAGAGGTGGTTACGGAGAGCGACTTTAAAGGGACCAATTTTGGTAGACTTAATGACAGAGGGCAGGAGGGAGTTGAACCATGTGGGGGCGCGGTAGTGGAAGGACCTTTGCACTAGGGAGGTCTTGGTACGGGGGCACCAGAAAGGTGGCCTTAACTGAGCTACAGGTGGCAACAGATGGGGATGCAAGCTGCAGGGACGCAGTGATCCCTGGGGAGGAGAGTCCTAGCAGGGATTTTTTGGCAAGTAAGCAGGTTTGGTAGTGCAGGCGCTCCTACAAGGTGAGCAGGTTGGTGCACAGTATATGTATCTCAAGATAGCTCTGGTAGTCTAGTGGCCCCCCCAGTCCCCGATTACCCAATGAGTATGCAACATGACAAGCCCTGGTGGTCTAGTGTCCCCCCACCTGGGTCCCGATTCCCCATAAATGACAATATGACCTCCCTGGTGATCTGGTGGAGCTCCCCACCCATTGCCATGATCACAGTAACATCCGTTAAACGCCTAGTGATCCAGTGGCACCCCACCCACCACCACACAGAACCCTTGCCCACCCTGCTCTCCCCCACCATCATTGGTGGGCAGCTGCATCCACCTGCACACTGCCCAGCCGCCCGTCCGAATGATGGGGTACAGTATGGGCTGTAAGCCCATTGGTCTAATGTGGACCAATGGGCTTCAGGGCATACTGTACTAGACAATCCCAGATCTGTGAATGACTCCATCTACATATTTGGGACTGTCTAGTGCTAGTATGCCCTGCAAGCCCATCAGTCCACATTGAGGACCAATGGGCTTACAGCCCATACTGTACCTGTCATTTGGTGGGCAGCCAGGTGGTGTGCAGGTGGATGCAGCCACCACCATGATGGGGTGGGGAGAGGTGGGCAAGGGTCTCTGTGTGTGTGTGTGTGTGTGTGTGGTGGTGGGTGCCACTGGATCACCAGGGCGTTTCAATACAGAATGTTACCTGATCCGGCAATGGGTGGGGGGTCCACTAAACCACCAGGAATGTCATATTGTCATTTATCAGGGAATCGGGACCTGGGTGGGAGGGGGACCACTAGACTACCAGGGATGGTCATGTTGCATACACATTGGGGCATCAGTGACTGGGGGGCCACTAGACTACCAGGAATATCTTAAGAAACATATGCCACACAATTGCAGCTATGGGCGGGGGGGGTCCACTAGACCACCAGGGATGTGAGTGCTTGCGGACAGTGTTCTGGGCAGATGGGTGGCCACCCATGGCTGGGCTGCTGTGTTGCACCCTGCAATACAGCAGCCCGCCTGTGGGTGGCTGGGATTTGCTCCTACTCTGCACGGGCTCAACTTTGGGTCCCCCCATGTGGCACAGTGCAGGGGTGCGCCGGCATATGTGCTGCACATCCTGGGCTGAATATCGGGATCTGCTGCATATGCATGGGCACGCCCCCTGCATCTGCTCCACATACATTATCATTGCACCCAGGCACATTGGGATTTGCGCTGCACCAGGCAGCCTTCTCAATATCCTGCAGGGTGGCACAATGTGGGGTTTGCCGCAAGCCCTTTGAATATCCGAGCCAGAATCTTTTTCTTTTATTATTCCATGCTGCTTTTTCATTTCGCTCTTTTCTTTAGAGTAACGTTTCAGAACATTAAGTTCCTTCATCAGACTAATGAGCTTTACTAGGTATTATTGTGCTTGAAATGTTCTTCTTATTTTATTTCTCTGTTCAAAATTAATTCATTCCATAACAGATTTGCTGTCTTAATGAGAGAAATAAAAAATATGTTACTAATAGTCTCTATGTTCACGTTCTGTTTTAAAATATAATTTCAACTCCCCAAAAATGTTTTTTGAAAACATTTTCCAAAAGGGCAGGTGGAACAAACCTGCATGCTTACATGTGTTCTGTGTTTTTTATAAATCACATAACTTGCTTCTGCTACAAAAGCCTTCCAAAAGGAGTAAGCGGGGGTGAGGGCGAGCTGAATCAGAGTGTCCTACAAGAGGAAAAAACATACTTATATATAATTCCTTCAAGAAACTTTTATCTATACTGATTTTAGTACAGGGTAAAATGTATTTATTTATTTTATTTATTCAACTCTTTCATGAATCCCTTTATGTATAGCTACCTCTCAGTCACCAGTATTCTTGTCTCTGGTAACTCACTTTACTAGGCATTCCAAACTGTGAAAAAGCCTTCAAACAGAACTTAATGCAACTTTACTTTGTCTACAGTAGTTCATCTAATAAATTAAATATCTTTCTTTTTTAACTTGGATATATATCTCAACTAGAAGAGGCCAAAAACCTTTGCATTTACCTCCTTATGAATATCTTTTTTCTCCTTCAATTTATGTCAGGACGCCCGTGCTTTACATCCACTGCCAGTAGGCTGAACACTGCTCAGAGCTGCAAGTGGTTGGCCGGCCCACAGGCACAATGGTAGGACTACCACTTGTGATGCCAGTGACCTGGGTTCGGGAATGGACTCAAGCAGCTGGCGGGCCAGCCGGGGGGGAGAGGGATCAAGTGCCCACAGGCTGCTCTCCTTCTCCAGGGAGGGTGTGGATGCCTGTCCTGCTACTCTACTGCCACCTAGGTGACCACAGGTGGAGGTACAATGGGACAGCGTGAACAGGGAGGGGGGAAATGTCGGCCGAGAGCCAGGACAATAGCACGTTGCTAAGTGCTCCCGGCCCCATGGCTCTCCAAGTGTGTTGGCATCCCGAGAGGAGGGGCAGCACCAGAAAAATGGAAATAACCTGCAACAGACGCTTGGAGATGGGACCCAGCTGCCCAAGAGAAATCCACAACCAGGCTTCAGGATGGGCCTACGCAGCATACCTGACGCACACTAATGGACTGGAGGGGACTATGGGGGGGGGCCCTCACCTCCCTGCCCAGGGGCAAACCGAGGCAGGATGGGGCAGTGATGATGGAACCCAGAATGGAGATACCTGGGCAGGACCTATGGGAGTGCGCACAGTGTAGGGATCCCTGAAGATAGGGTCTGGAGCGGTGAGTAGGGGCATAAACAGAGAAAAATATATATATATATATATATATATATATAAAAGCTGCAAGTGATCCTCCTTTCTCAAAGGGTAAAGAAAGGGGCCAGGCCATAGGGTGAGCACACCCAGGGGCATGTGTACTTCACCAAGTGACGTCACCCTGGGTGGCCTGGTGTTTAAAGAAATCCCTCCGAGCAAATGCCTGCTAGTGAAGGAGCCCCCTTCTCAATGCAAGTTTTCTAACTGCCATTATTTCGATAAAATTGGACACTTTTCCAAAATGTATGGTACAGTTTCCACGAGTATTTTCTGCTTTCATTAGGGTTTTCTACTAGGGATCCCTAAAGAAAAGGGGAACCATTAGCCATAAAATAAAGTAGGGAATTCCCACTAAAATAGGCACCACAGAGGAGGGACATCGGTTCTATTGGTTCAACTCCATTATATTTATATACTGTCCCATTTCAACTCAGTTTTTGGTAATTGGAGAGAGTGTATGTCACAGGGGAAAAAAATGTACTCCACAATATGTCTTAAATGTATAATTACTGGGAGGTCAGACTCCCTTGCTCTCAAGGTCAATTATTTTAAATTTTCTGTTTTGGGATATATAACACTTCAGATATCATTCCTAGAATATGTGATACACTCAGAGATGTTCTTATAAATGTCTACATTCTAAATAATATATTTTAGAATTTTACTTTTGTCATACCATGTTTAATCAATGGGTTGTAAACAAACCTATTACATATGTCCCTACTTATAAAGATTTCAATATATCAACCCTAATGTAAAAATATCTTAATACCTTATTACTATTTTTTATGAAAAAGGGGGTTGCTTCATTAAATTGTGGACCCTAATCCTAAAAAACTGAAATATATATATATATATATATTTCAATCATTGTAAAGAAAGAGACAAGGGGGTTGGGGATGAAAGGGAATTAGGGGGCCGGGGAAAGGAAAAAGAGAAAATAGTAGCACAATATTCAAGAAATTGTGTCCATTTCTTTTTTTTTCACCAGGAGTGACATACTAAGCTGAAAGTTTGTTTACAGGTGTGACCTGGGAGCACAGGGAAGTTAAGTGACTTGCTCAGGGTCGCACAGTATGCAAGTGGGGTCTGTGAGATTCAAACACAAGTCTCCAGGTTTGCAGCTCAGACCCTTAAACCACTACACTATACTGTACTGCCTGTTTCTTGAATTTCCAACACTTCAGAGTTATACTGTTTTCAGTTGACTTTCTTCACATCATTCAAATGTAGTCCAAATCAAATTTTTATTCAGTCCATATATTTTCTTATATGTTCTCAGCATAAATATCCACCATGTCTCTCTTCTTAGTAGTGCTGACTCCCTGTCACCACCTCTTCTTGGTTCCATGACTCTCTCCACACCCAGAAACTTGAGAGATGATACTTGGTGTCTACATTCCTGAAAATGTCTTGCTATGGGGGACCTTATGTCTTCCCTTCTTATGTTGCTTTTATGTTCCATAATGTGCTGTTTCAAAGGCCTGGTTGTTTGACTTATGTAATATAAGGACCAAGGGCATATGATACAGGAGACTACATAGTCTGAATTGCAGGTGATAAAATAATTTATCTCATATTTCTTGTCATTCCATGTACTTTTAATGTATTTACTCTTCATACCATTATTGCAATGTACACAGTTCCCACACATATAAAACCCTTTTACATCTCTCTGTAGCCAGGTTGTAATAGGTTGTTCTGGACTCCAGTGTTGTGTTCTCACTACTATATTACGTATTGTTGTTTTTCTCACAGTTACCCAAGGTTTCTGTGAAAAGATATTTGTTCCAGTCTCGCTAGACTGTAATATGTTTCAATTCTGTAATACAGCATTTTTTATTTTTCCAAAATGTTCTGAGAATTGTGGGGACATTGTAATTTTTTCTGATATTTGAGGTTGTACAGGACTTGTATCTTTTAAAAGAGCTCTCCTATTTTTCGATTCGGCTTTTTCTCTTGCTTTCTGAAATGTTTCTTTTTTGTAACCTCTCTTTTCAAATGTTATTAAGTTTAACATATTTTTATCACATCTTTCATCTGATCCACTGTTCCTTTTGATTCTCAGCATCTGGCTGTAGGGGATGCTCTTTTTGAGATTTCTAGGGTGGAAGCTTTTTGCATGTAGTAAAATATTCTTTGCTATTTATTTTCTATATAAATCTGTAATTATCTTTCCATTCTCTTTGATTAGTTTCAAGTCAAGAAAGGCTATGCTGGTGTTACTGTATTCCATAGTGAAGGAAAGGTTTTCAGTTACCCCTTCTATATATTCAAAGAATTGTTTTGATTCCTGTTCTGTTCCATTCCAAATTATTAGTATTTTGTCAATAAATCACTTATACAATAGCAACTTTGAACTGTACATGTTATTATCTGACTGTATATACATCTCTTCAAAATGAGTCACGTAAAGATTCGCATATAAGGAAGGGAAAGGGAACATTGTTTAACCAGGAGTAGCACACTAAGTTGAAGATTGTTTCCAGATGCGACCTGGGAGCACAAGGAAGTTAAGTGACTTGCTGAGGATCACACAGTATGCACCTAGGTGGCTGTGGGATTCAAACCCAGTTCTCCAGATCTGCAGCTCAGAGCCTTAACCCACTGCACTATACTGCCTCCAATATGTAGGTGCTAAAGTGACCCCCATAGCAGTGCCTGTTCTTTGTAGGAAATGTTGGTCTTTGAAGTCAAAGTAATTATTTTTAAGTACAAATGCTGTTAACTTCAATAGAAAATTTTTATCTGGTTCAGTTTTTTCTCTCTGAAGTAAAAAATGTTCAGGTGCCAAAAAGTTCCATCTTCATGAGGTATGTTTGTGTAAAGACTATTCACATCTAACGTCAATAAGAAAGTATCTTACAAATTATTTTTTGTAGAATTTAAATTCTCAATTATTTGGATGCACTGCTTGCTGTCTTTTAAATATGACCATATTTTCGTTACCAAATCTTTACAGTAATAATCCACAGTGGCTCTGTAATTGATCCAATGCCAGATATAATGGGTCTTCCTGGTGGTTCAGTTAGGTTCTTGTGGATTTTTGAAAGACAGTAAAATAAGGGAATTCTTGGCTTTTTACTTATCCGTTCTTGTTTCTTCCATTGTTCACTAATGCCTCTATCTACGGCCTCTGTCACTATCTCAGTTATTTTTTCTTTTAATTCTAATTTTGGAATTCACTGTACCTTTTCATGTGTCTGAGGATCATTAAGTTGTCTTAAGCATTCTACTCGATATTTACTTTGATCTTGAATGACAATGCCCCTACTTTTGTCAGCAGGTTTTATTATGATAGTTTTTTCTCTGCCTAAATTATCAAGTGCTTCTTTTTCTTCCTTAGTTGTATTATATTTTGATCTTGTTCTCCCACTTTCTTCCTTTGTTTTTTCAATGTCTTTGCTGACTTTCTCTATATACATAATAATATGGGGGGGGGGATGTATCCTACAGGATCAAAATTAGATCTTGTGCCCAGTGCTTGCTTTAAAATATATCTTTTTGTTTGTTTGGATCCTCCCTGGATGGTTCTTTTAAGACAAAAAAAAGTTTGTCTAATTTTTCAAAAAAAATGTTCAAGGTCTACTTTCAACTCAAAGGGGTTTAATTTCTCTGTCAGGCTAAATGAGAGTCCTTTATTCAAAACATTCTGTTAGATTGTAGTTAGCTGTTTTTGGGATAAGTTAAACACTACTAGTTCTGTTGTGTCCTGGACCTCAATTCGTGGACCTTGTCCCTTTCCTTTTCTCCACAACTGTGTCTTTTTTTCTTTCTTTTCTTCTTATTATTCCTGATACCCCAGCTTCCTTGGAATTCAAAACCCTGTCCTGTTTTCTTTCTTTATGTTGCCATTCACAATATTGTTGATCAGAGTAACCCCATCTCTCTCTCTATAAGGGGCCCTTCTAAAAGACCTATTAAAACTGGATCCCTAGTAGAAAACTCAAGTGAAAGCAAAAAATACTCTTGGAAATCATACCATTCATTTTGGAAAAGTGTCCAATTTTATCGAAATAATGGCGGTTAGAAAAAACACATTGAGCAGAGGAATCCCTCACTGGTTATCTACAAGTTGGCCTCTCACATTAGTATTGTGTGAATGTGTGTGTATGTGTGTGGATTTGTGATTATGTTTATGTGTGTGTTGTGGGGTAGGAGTGTGGATAATTGAATTTTTAATATGGGTATCTGAGATGGGTGGTTATGTGGGTATAGTGGATGTAAATATTGTGGTGATATTGAGGTAAACGTATGTTAATAATAATAATAAATGTTATTTAATATAGCGCCTTTCAAAAATCAAGGCGCTGCACAATTAGATAAAATCAGAAAATACAGTAAATGTCAATACAATCAAAGAAATTTGGGGTAGACTTTACCCCACAAAAAGGTCTTCAGTGCCTGCTTAAAGCACCCCACTGTCCTGCACTCCTGTAGCTGACAGGGCAGAGAATTCCAGAGGGTAGGGCAACAAACCCAAAGGTGCGAGCACCAGATGACTTTAGACTAACCCTCGGAATCTCCAACAACCCCTCATCAGCCGAGCAGAGCTGTCGTAAAGGGGTGTAGGGAACCAGAAGCTCTTTCAGGTAGTCAGGACTCTGTCCATGTAGGGCTTTGTAAGTTAATAAACCTACCTTAAAGGTGATCCACCACTGAACAGGCAGCCAGTGCAGATCGTGCAGCACTGGGGTAATGCGAGTTCTCCTAGATACCCCAGTCAATAAATGTGCCGCAGCATTCTGCACTAGCTGCAAGTGGCAGATATCAACCCCAGGAAGCCCCAGGTAAAGGGAGTTGCAGCAGTCAAGGCGCGATGTCACAAAGGCGTGGACCAAAACAGGCAGGTCGCTGGGCGGAACGAGGTGCTTGATCCTAGCAATGTTCCTAAGATGGTAAAAGGCCAGCTTGATGACTGCTGACACCTGATGTTGAAGGGTCAGCCCATCGTCAAGCACCACTCCCAGGTCATGCACTCGCTCAGAGGTAAGAGTCTGAGCCCTCCCCAGGACTAAACCAGAGGGGAGATCAATCCTCAACCCCTCTGTCCTACGACCCGGGTCCACCACCAAAACCTCAGTCTTTCCTGCATTCAACTTTAGACCACTAGAACTCATCCAATCTTGGATTTCTACAAGGCAGCTGTTCAGTACTGAGACAGCACTAACCTGGTCGGGGGCAAAAGACAGGTAGAGCTGGATATCATCAGCATAGCAGTGAAACCTCAGCCCATACCATCTTACAATGTCTCAGAGGGGCAGCATATACACTGCAAATAACATGGGAGACAGCACCGAGCCCTGAGGTACCCCACAAGGCAGAGAGAAAGACTCAGAAGAAAATATTCCTGAGACAACTCTCTGAGTTCTACCAGTGAGGAAAGATGTAAATCATCTGAGAACTGTCCCCGACAGCCCACAGATGAACCTCAGGCACTCAAGCAGAACCTCATGATCCACAGTGTCAAAAGCTGATGACAAATCAAGGAGTACCAAGATGGAGTGGTTTCTCTGATCTCTTGCCATCAGGAGATCATTGAGCACCCTAACCAGAGCAGTCTCTGTACTATGCCTCTTATGAAAACCCGATTGGAGAGGTTCATATAAATTATGGATGGTTAAATTGTTCTCCAGTTGAGCTGCCACAACTTTTTCGATAACCTTTCCCACAAAAGAAAGGTTCGAGATAGGTCTGTAGTTTGCTAGGTTCTCCGGGTCCAAAGAAACTTTCTTCAGGAGGGATGTCACCACCGCCTCCTTCAGGGAGCTAGGAAACTCACCTGATTCCAAAGAGCACCGGACAATCCGAGCTATGACCGGGCTGATGATATCATTACAACCCAAAATCAGGGAAGTAGGGCCCAGATCTAAACTACAGTATGTGGGATGCATCCCCTGGATGAACCTCATAATGTCAACGAACTCCAGCTGATCAAAGCTACTCCAGGAAACTCCAGGCTCTGTGGCCAAGCAACGACCAACAGCATCCCCCATAGAGTGAAGCTGACGGCACTCCTGTCTGATGTCGGCCACCTTATTTGCAAAGAAAGGAGCGATCTCATCACACTCCAGTTGTGAAAAAGCTTGACGGAACTGCAGACAGATTGGGTTGCACAGCCTGTCCACAGTTCAGAAGAGTTGAGCGGGTCGGTTCCATGCGACAGCAATTTCCCTGGACAGGAATTCTGCCTTCTTATGGAACATTTCTGTTTGATAGAGTTTATAGTGCTCTAACAAAATAAAGTGGTCGGCATCCAAGGCAGACATCCACCAGCGACGCTCTAACCTATGCCCCAACCTCCGCAACTCCCTCAGAGTCCCATCAAACCATGGGGCCCCGGGGGCGAAACGGCAGGGGGCGAACTCGAACAGGAGCAATCAGATCAAGAGCTGAAGAAATGGTCCTGTTATAGGCCGTGACTAACAGCTCAGGGTCTGTGCTGGTCTCACCAACCATCGAGAGGTCAATCACCGCCACCAGGTCTTCAGGGACCACATCCCACAAAGGGCGATAACTGACCATCTCCACAGGGGCCGACCTACCCAGGGGGCAGAAAAATTGAACCCAACGGTGTAGTGATCGGACCAACCGACAGGTTCCACCACCAAACTGGAGGCCTCGAACCCCAGGAAGAAGACCAAATCAAGAGAGTGACCGCCATTGTGAGTAACTGAGGAAACAACCTGTGTGAAGCCTAGTGATGTCATCACCTGGAGGAAGTGTTGTCCAAAAAGCAAGGATTCGTCGTCGACCCAGGCATTGAAGTCGCCCAGACCCATCAGTCTGGGCGACTCCAATGCCAAGTCGGTGGCAAAGTCTGCTACTTCCTGCAGGAACAGCTTCTCATCACCTGGTGGATGGTAGATGAGTTCAGGTACATGACACTATGGTGTCATAGTGGCTAGTGCTCTGGACTCATATTATAGTGGATATTTACTTCTTCTGCTAGTTCTGTAGTTTGATTATATACTGTTATGTTTTTTACATTCTGTACTTATTAGGATGCATTGTCTCATTTACTTGGGGGTTCATGACAGGCATAATTCCTTTTTGGGTAACTATTGTAGTGATAGGTGCAACTGATGGTGTATTAGGATTCATGTACATATATTTCATTTTAAGTAGTTACTTTCCTGGGGGGGGGGTGGATTTAATTCCTAAGATTTTTTGTTTAGATTCCTTGGACTGTTTATATATATGTATTATGTCGAATTTTTCACTGACAATTTATTGAAATCTGTGCACATCAGGCTGCATAGTCTCAATTTCTTGGGGGGTCCTTGACTAGTACTTATTTGTATCTGCCACTTACACTGACAATTGATATTACTGTGTATAAAATCTTGTTACAACACTGAAGGCCTTAAGGTTTCTGAAACATAATAGCTTGTTGAGAGTATGCTGGGAATATATCTCCAGCCAGTTGTACTTTCATCAGTGTGATACACGTACTCACTTTGGGTAAACATCACTTTCATCATTCTATATGCCATGGTAAAAGATAATTTCTGATGTATTTTGGGGCTTATTTTTTACTTGCTAATATGTTACATTTTGGTATGCAATTGTTTTCTCCAGGGTCATCTTATTGTCATAGGCTGTATTCGCAAACGAACAGAGTTCTGAGCAGAGCTGAAGCTGGCTTTTAGTGGTGTACTGTTACCTCACTCATGAAGTCTGTGTCTTTGGAAGGTTTCTTCACTTGACATATAATTTAGTGAGCAGAGAATCTTAGTGTTTTGTTACTCATTAGACTGATACATGGTATAATATATGTGGGTTGAACTCTCTGCCTGCTATCATCTCTGGATAACCTTTGACCTTTAAGTTTGGTTCAGCTGACTGCACACTTAAGATATTCAAGCTCTCCGATGTCACTTTAATAATATTCTGAAGGCCTGTTTTATACCAATGAGAAGTATTTCTGTATTTTTCTGCATGTTCTAAGTGTTAATAATATGGGATTTTCTAAACAACTGTCATTAAGCTTCCAAAGAAGGACCTGTTGATCCGAAAGCTAAAGCTGTTTGTTCTTTTTGTAACATCCTTGTTGGTCCAATAAAAGGTATCAAACCATTTGTTCTGGATTGTTCTTACTAGTACCAATACAGCATTAAATAGTTTGTTTGTATGCAGAACAGAGATAAAGACCCCCAAATAATTTATTCTCCAGCTTATGAATAGAACCATATTCTCAGGGAGTGCACTGCCAAGAAAATTTTTACCTGGTGGTAACTACCCAGTTAATAAAAAACAAATCATAGATTCTACCCCATATGTGATGGAAGCGGCTACTGCTATTATGAAAAGACTCTATCAAATAAATAATTTGTAGATTTGAATCTGATATTAGATACCCATTCTGAGAGAGAAGGAGCATCTTAGTTTATACAATGACGAGTAATTATTTGCTTGGTTGATATTGCAACTAAAGTTATTACTGCTTTGTCTGATAGAGATGTGAAAGCTTCCACATTACCCAGAATGCAGTTTTCCAAGCTTTTTCTTTAATTTCAAGCTATAATTTCTTTATCTTGGGACATTCCCATAAAACATGCTAATGAGAAAGTTTGTAAATCACATCTGACATTTATCCTATTCTATAAAGCCATACTTCCAGTATATAACTTTACAGGTGACATGTACACATTATGTAAGATTTTAAACTGGATTAGTCTAAGATTATCTAGTGGAATAAATGGATATATATTTTGTCATAAAGTAGACCAATTCTGTGAATGATGTTTGGTTTCTTCTGACCAATAATGAGATAAAGTCAGCTCATCAGTAACCGTTTTGGCTAGAAGGATGAAATTTATGTTAGCAAAACCATGAGGTTTTGTAATGGCTAGCATGAGTTTGCTAATTATATTATGGTAATTTTCTGTCCAAGGGAAAGTACCAAAATGAGTTTTAAGAGCTAATTTAGTTATTAACAATTTATTAAGCTACCCTGTGCCTAGCTTAAGATCCATAAGAATTCTATTTAAGGGGAGAAGATACCTGTTATTTACAAAAGAAGAAACTGAGGGATTACGTTATACAGGTATCCAAGAGGAAGCTAAATATTTCCCATTAATTAAAAAGTTAGGCTTATTAAGTATTGATTGATAGCTTGATCTATTTTAATACCTAAGAACTTACCCATTTGATTATGTATTTTAAGAGAGGTACCTATCACGGAATTTTTAAATATTCTAGGGATATTCCTTAATTTAGTGTAAAGCAAGGTCTGTGGAGACTGTTTATATTTCTTTAACATCGCCAACTCTATTTCTAACCAGGTGGGTATATACCGGTTGTGTGGGGTAGGACTTTGCAACCATTTAAGATATTTATTTAGGTGAGAGGCCATATAATACAATACAAATTTAGAAATTTTAATTACTCCCTGTAATTTAGAACACATTAACTTAAGCTATTCTTGGTGTTTTCCCCTGCCAAATAAAATTATTAATCAGGGTATGCACCTAATTAAACCATTTCAAAGGAAGAAATATATCTAATATGTTTCGGTGATAAAATAACCTTGGGAAAACATTCATTTTAATTATATTTACCCTTCCCCATAAGGAAATAGGAAGAAACTGCCATCTCACTAGATCTTGTTTTAGCTTAGCAATCAAGTTGTCCAAATTTAACTTATTACTTTGGGAATGATCAGTAGACAAGTAAATGCCTAGATATACAAGGCTAGATGAGGATCATGAAAGGTGTAGATTCAGAATATCATTCTTAAGTGGTAAACTGTTTAATGGCATTACCTCAGTTTTCTCTCTATTCAACCTATAATTAGAATATTTACTAAAATTTTGAATAGTTTTTAAGGCTTCTTTGAATGATGTACCTGGATTAGATAAATGCAAAAATATATCATCTGCAAAGGCTGATAACATTACATCCTTGTTGCCTATTAGTATTCCTGTTATAAGAGGATTATTATTTAAAGAATACAGTAAGGGTTCTAAATAAAAGTTAAAAATTATTGAGGATAAAGGGCAACCCTGGTGAGTGCCAGAAAATAATCTAAAGATAGGTGAAAATATTTTATTACAAAAAATCCTAGCCATAGGAAACTAACATAGAGTTTTATTCCAATTCACAAATAATTCTGGAAAACCAAATTTGCCTAGAGTGGCATGTAGGAAATTATGAACAACCCTATCAAAAGCTTTTTCCACATCCAGAGATGCCAGTACAGCAGGATATCTCGAGTCTCTGGATGTGGAAAAAATGTGTGAAAATGTTCTTAAATGATCAGATGCTTGTCTATGAGCAATAAAACCTACCTGATCCTTAGAGATTAAAGAATGCCATGTCTTGTGCCAACCCGGTGGTGCTGAAGGTTGAGGTGCTGGCTGCCTTACCTCGCTCCACACTGGTGACCTAGGTTTGGGAATGACCTCGGGTCATCGGGGAGCCAGCATGGGGGGAAGGGAGGGAGGCAGTAGGATTGAGCCACCTAATGGCAGCTCTCCTCTCCTCTCCTGAGGAGGTGGTCGCCCCTCCATAGTTCTGCCATTGCTGAGTGGAAGTCTGGTGATGGTGCAGGCCAGAGGGGGTGACGCAAAGAGAGGGTATCTCATAGCCCGACATGTGCATGCTTCCACATGCACACATCTGCACCAAGACAAGGGGATGGGAACAGGGAGAAAAACTAGGGAAAAAACCCTACAAACTACTTATGGAAAAAAAAAAGAATGCCATAGCTTTTTAATTCTATTGGCTAGTATAGAGGTTAATATTTTCATATCATATTTCTTGAGAGATATCAGGTGATAACTGCTAGCTTTATTTTTAGATATCTTAGGTTTAGGAAATAAAATTAAAGTGCTTCTAATAAGTCTTTTATCTACTCTCACATTCTCTAGAATATAGGCAAATAAGTTCTTTAAGACTGGGACTAAGGTATCTTTAAATATTTTATAAAAGTTGGGTATAAAGTCATCAGGACCTGGTGACATTTATTGTGAGATTGTGTAATACCTCCTTGATTTCCTGCTCACTTAAAGGTTTTATTAATTCATGTGCTTGTATCTCAGTTAGTTTGGGACATCTGAAGTTACTCGGGTATTTATCTAGGTCCATGGTAGAGGAGAGGGCATTGGATAGGACCATAGAGCCTAGTATATTTATTCATTTAGCTTTTGTTTACCGGATAAGTGCACTAGCCAGCAGGTGACTATTTTCAGGCACGACCCGGGAGAGTACAATACAGGATAACCAAGGAAGCAAACAACAATACAATTTGAGGCAATCATTACAGAGTACATTCATTCATACAGGGAGGCAGCTTCAGCTAGGCTCACATGGTGTAGGCTAGTCTATGCAATAAACAATAGGTCAGTACAAGAGAGGTTAACAGGGAGTGTTGGTACTGGTATAAGGACAAGGTCTAGACTCATTCCTCAGGGAAAAGGTATCCAAGGTGAGGAGAAAGGCGGGGAGGGAGTGTTGTAGAGAGGACCGGGCTCCAGGTTCAGGAAGTATGCTCCCCAGGGCTGAAGAGGGGCGGTTGGAGGAAAAAAATCACGGCACCCGGCCAGGGTAGGGGATGGGACGGGTAGCCAATGGGTACCGTGGTAAGGTGTGCAAGTGGCGATCAGCAAAGAGATCTGGGGGCTGTAAGGTATGCTTATGGCTTTGGCAGTAAAAGCAAAGGGTAGTAGCCGGGCTTGTGGTATTCCCACTGGGCAAGAAGGTGAGGAGTGGCTGGGAAGGTACCAGCCATTTAGACTATGGTGGGGGTAGTCAAACGGTATCATGGAATCGGAGAAGATAAGGAGAGTGATGGGGGGGAGAATTTAAGGCACCCAGCCGGAGGCTAAGGCAGCAAGTTAGAAAGCTGAGCTTGGTGGGGAGGTGCCATAGACGGGTCGAACGGCAGCAGGCAGCCCGTGGTTTCTGGGGACTGTAAGATAAGCCTACGGCTTTAGCGGCAGCGAGCTAGGGGGAGCGCCGGGTTCATGGTCCCGCTATTGGGCATGAGAGAAAGGGAGGTTGGAGGCGAGAGATAAAGATACGGCGCACTTACGGCTTTAGCGGTTATAGGAAGGTACGTGCAGCCGGGCTCACGGTTCCGAGACTGGGCATAAGATCCGATAATGGTCCCTGGCCGGGGACGTCCAGGGGTAGTGAATAGGGGCAGGAGGGGATGGGGTAGTGATCCTTGCAATACCAACATCTGACTGTTCGGAGGTGGCCCTGCCAGGTAGTCGGTTATCCTGTGACAATTAGTGAAATAATGATAATACCTGGCAACAGATTACAGGAGAGTATATTTTACAAGTAGCATTTAAACAAGGCAGTGCAATCATTCACAAATACATTATTAAAATAGTACATTTGCATCCAATGAAGTTAATAAGGAGGTAGTACAGGCAGGGGAGCTTAAGGGTAGGGGTAGGTTGTAGGAGGAGTGGGAGGAGAGAAATGAGAGGGCAGGTAGCGAGGGGAGGGAGTAGAAGCCGAGAAGGAAATCAGGTAGGGTCAAAGCAGGTGCATTGATCTAGGGAGGCCAGGTGGAGTCTCAGCCCATGTTTGAAAGCAGGGTGCGAGGATGCTTGCCTGAGATCCAGAGGGAGCTGATTCCACAACTTAGGGCTGCGTATTTGAAGGAACCAGTTCCTTTGTTGGTCTGGCAGCGGGGAACAGCCAGGAGGGCTTTGTCTGCCGATCTTAACTCACGGTTTGGTCTGGAGGGAAGAAGCATCTCGGCAAGTGCTGCTGGCTGTCTTTGTCTGAGAATAGAGTCATTTAGACAGCCCAGGTAGTAGCGCCTGGTGGCAGAGGGGGAGAGCCACCCAAGATCAGTGTATAGCTGGCAATGGTGTTGAAGTTGTGAAGCTTTAGCTGCATATTGGCAGACATTATTGTAAGTGACATCCCATTTATGCAGGGCAGTTTTGTGGGCAGAAGTGAGAATGGGCACACAGTAGGTAAGTGTAGGTAGAAGGATCCCCCTGGCTATGGCTAGCTTTGCTGAAGAAGTGAGCATATAGCTGGTTCTGTATCTGCTCCCAGCTTACAGTTTAAGTTTACATGTGGTTTGGATGTGTGATTTAAGTCGAGAGATTGGTCCAGTAGGATGCCCAGATAACGGAAGGAGGTGACGACTTGTAGAGGTTTCCATTTAGATCAAGAATATTAAGAGGGTGGTACACGATCTAAGCTTCTGTGTAGTGCCCAGTAGCATGCATTTGTCTTGGTGGAATTGAGAATAAGGCGATGGGAGTTTAGCAGTTCTGGGCGCAGGAGTAGGCTATTGAGTGATAAGTTAATATGCTCAACATTGTAAGAGCTGGCATAGATGACCAGGTCATCTGCATAGAGAAGTGAGGAGCAGGCAGGTATTTCATCTGGGAGGTTATTTATGAAGAGTGTGAAAAGAAGAGGACCCAGAATAGAGCCTTGAGGAACTTCGATGTTCGTTTTCACAGTGGTAGAAATGGCTGAGTTGAATTTAACAGCCTGAGACCTGTTTAACAGGTAGCTCCTGAACCAGCTGAGCACAGGAGAGGAGCAACCTATTTTCAGAAGGGTGGACAGGAGCAGAAGGTGGTCCACAAGGTCGAAAGCCTTGGTAAGGTCAATGAAGACAGCCCCTGTGAGCCTTCCTTGATCCATGTCGGAGAGGATGTCCGAGGTGACCTTGGCGGGGGCAGTCATGGTGCTGTGGTTTTCCTGAACCCATTCTGTAAAGTCGTTGAGCTGTTTTGAAGTATCAAGGTAACCCAGGATCTGATCTGCAACCAGTTTTTCTAAGGTTTTGCTAAGTACTGACAGTTTGCAATCGGTCTGTAGTTGGAGATGTCACTTTGTTCCCTTTTTGTAGATTGGAGAAATCCTAGCCATTTTCCAGAGGTCCAGGACTATACGCTGGTAAGGGACAAAGTGAAGATTTTTGCCAGTGGTTTAGAGATAAGATGTGCAGCTATTTTTAACAGGCGAGGTTCCAGCTGGTCTGAACCAGGACTAGTATATTCAGATGTTTTCTTTAGTAGGTTAAGAACCTGAGTGCTAGTAATGGCTTTGAAGTAGAAGGGTAAGGTTTAGGGTCACTGGCGTGGGAGGCAGAGGTGGGAGCTGTCACATTGACAGTAGTGTGGGTTGCTGATGGCAGTGTGCAGGTATAGGATGAGAGGTCAGAGAACATGTTGTTGAAGGCGTTCGCTATGGTGAGGGGGTTGTTACAATGGGAGCCATTTAAGACCATGTCAGAGGGTGTAACAGCTTGAGGTGTACCCAGGAAGGTTTTTATGTGCCCCCAGAATTTACGGGGATCTTGGGCTGACTTGTTCAGCAAGTTCTGATAGTACAAGCTTTTAGCCAACCTTATGTTCTTTCTGCAGGAATTCCTTTGCTGCCTGTATAATGAGTAGTCACTAGGCAACCCAGAGCTTTTGTAGTTTTTCCAGAGTTTGTCCCTGCGTCGAAGTTGCTGCAAGAGATCTTTATGGAGCCATCTGGTTTGTTTCCCCCTGACTCTTCTCATAGCTTTCGGTGCATGCTTATTTTGTACTGAGAGGAACTGCAGTAGGAGTGCTTTTAGGGCATCCTCTACATTAGCTGCATGGTATATGTCTGACCAGTCAATGTTTGATATATCCAGGAGGAAGGCATTTTCATCCAGGTTAGCAAAGTTCGTAAAAGTGACCAGCCGAGTGGGGGGTGGCTGATCAGCGCGCCATTGACAGTAGATGGGAGAGTGGTCGGTTATTGAGTCAGCCATGATCCCTGTGTTAGCCATATGTTCAGGTCTACTAGTAAGGATCCAGTCAATCAGTGTACCAGACTGCGGTGTTGACAGCCTGGTGTTCTCGGCTATTAGCTGGTGAAAGTTTAAGCCTTGTACAAGTGAAGCAAGGGTATTATGGGAGGGACCCAGCCAATTTAGGTTAATGTCACCAAGGATGACAGCTTCATTGTTGTTGATAGATTTTAGCGTTAGTTGGAGTGCTTCTTGAAACCCATCCACTCCTCCGGAGGGCGGATTGTAGAGGCAGATTATATGCAGTTTTTCAGTACCAAGGGTCAGGAGCGCATATATTGATTCACACGTAGTTGGGGGTTTTGGGGCAGAGATTGTGCTGATGTCAAGGTGAGACTTGTGGTAGAGGGCAACTCCTCCACCCCTCTTTGACCCCGGCCTGTCCTGCCGTATAAATGAGTAGCCAGGTATGGCACACATAGTATCGGGGGTCCTTGGTTTCAGCCAGGTCTCCGATAGGCACAGTATGTCGGGATCGTACATTTTAAGCCATGCTTCCACTTCAGACAGGTGATTCAGTAGGCTTTGGATGTTCATATGGGATATGAGTAGACCTTTAGTTGGTTTGTTTAATATATTCACGGGAGCCCCACTGCAGGGGGGGGGGGCTGGGTTCAGTTCAATATCACTAGAAAGCTTGAGCAGGAGTGATGCCAGAAATGCAAGCACTGTGCTGTAGAGGTTCAGGGCACTCCTTCGTAGCCTCCACCTATTTTTGAGGGAAATCAGTACTCGGTAAGTGCATCCTCTGTTGAGGAGAAGCTGTTCCCAAGAGGGTTTAGATCTTAGGTTTGCTATCATGAGGTTTGAGAAACTAAAGTCTGTGTCTGGGGGGGGGGGGGTTCTTGTGTGACTTGCATCGCAGAGTCAGAGAGATTTCGTTCATGCTCCAAAGGAAAAAAAGGCAGATTAGAACAATTAGCCCTTTTGGTCTGCCACTAGGACACTGTGCGCCTGTAGGAGAGGGAGACATATTTCTCACTTCTGGGCTGAGACCCTTATATTTGAGCAGCTGAAGGTTTTCAGGGTAGGATTGGAGGAGAAGTAAAGCTAGAGCTAGGTACAGAGAAATAGAGCTGTAGTAGGGTTTGGAGAAAACAGATGAAAGCTAAGGTATAGCTAAGGTACAGGGGAGAGTTTGTTAAGGGAGAGGATGGAGAAAATAGCCATAGAGTGGGCTCGGGAGGAAGAAATCATATCAGGGGAAGTAGATTTGGCGCGAAGTAAGATTATGAAATCTCAGCAGACGTTGAAAGGTAGATCACCCCCAGTGGTGAGAGAATATAAGGAACCAATGGGAAACTGGGCATAGTCATATGATGGTCAGAGTCCTATAAATCTAAGGGGTTGACCAGGGTGGGTGAGGTGGGAGGAGGTGGGAGCTGGCACAAAGCACGGCAGGACAAACTGCCACCGGAAGGAGCTGTAACACTTCAAACTTGTGACCGCTCGGAGTTAACCTTAAGCGGGGAGAAAGGTGCCTTTGAGCGGCTCTCCTAGTCCCAGGTCATAGGGAAAAGTTCCCCAAAGTCAGTGAGTTTAGGTGAAAACAGCCACTTTTCCTGAGAAGTACAGCCAGGCAGCGCTTCAGACTAGGCTGGAGGCAACCGGCAGCTGGAATCATTGAAAAACGTACCTGGCGGCTTTTACGGCTTTGGCGGCTCGAAGGACCAGGGTGTGGCCGGGCTCCTGGTTCCGCTCTGGGCGGATTTCAGCGGGCGGCCCCTAACAACAGGCTTCCTGGAGGAGCAAGGCGCAAACTTCGGCGGCTGTGGCTGGGCAGGTGGATCACCAAGAGGGTTCCTGGGCAGGCAACGGAAGGTCCACGACAGTGCTGGGGATCAAGGATGGAGGGTTCCTAAGCCCCAATGGGCCTGGAGAGGACCTGAGGAGGACAGCAAGGGAGAGACTTTAAGTAGGAGAGCTGAGAGACAAGGTGCGGCTTGAGGACAAAGAGAAAGGGCCGGAAGTGCGAAAGAGAGGAGGGGATCCAAGAAAAGTGGGAGATTTAGTTAGGCTACTTCACTTAAGGCAGGTAATCAAGGCTCTACAGTAAATTCTTAATTTCTATGCAATTTTGACTCTATGCACTACACATAAATCAAGCAGTTAGTTAAGTATGTGCGCTGCAGCACAAAGCTCTGTGGTAAAGAGACAGATTAGCTTGTACAGGGTAATTTTAGTCCAAACTGCCACCGAAGGAGCTGTAACACTTCAAACTTGTGACTGCTCTGAGTTAACCTTAAGCGGGGAGAGAGGCGCCTTTGAGCGGCGCTCCTAGTCCCAGGTCATAGGGAAAAGTTCCCCAAAGTCAGCGAGTTTAGGTGAAAACAACTGCTTTTCCTGAGAAGTACAGCCAGGCAGCGCTTCAGACTAGGCTGGAGGCAACCGGCAGCTGGAATAGTTGAAAAACATATCTGGCGGCTTTTACGGCTTTGGTGGCTCGAAGGACCAGGGTGCGGCCGGGCTCCTGGTTCCGCTTCTGGGCATGATTTCAGCGGATGGACCCCTAACAACAGGCTTCCTGGAGGAGCAAGGCACAAACTTCGGCAGCTGCGGCTGGGCAACTGGATCGCCAAGAGGGTTCCTGGGCAGGCAACGGAAGGTCCACGACAGTGCTGGGGATCGAGGATGGAGGGTTCCTAAGCCCCGATGGGCCTGGAGAGGACCTGGCGGCTTTTACGGCTTTGGCGGCTCAAAGGACCAGGGTGCGGCCAGGCTCCTGGTTCTGCTTCTGGGCGTGATTTCAGTGGGCGGTCCCTAACAACAGGCTTCCTGGAGGAGCAAGGTGCAAACTTCGGTGGCTGCGACTGGGCAGGCGGATCACCAAGAGGGTTTCTGGGCATGCAATGGAAGGTCCACGACAGCGCTGGGGATCGAGGATGGAGGGTTCCTAAGCCCCGATCGGCCTGGAGAGTATAAAATGTAAAGAATTTTGGAATGATACCCTCTTGGTCCGTAATAACCTAATTATTTATTTCAGATATAATTGCCTCCACGTGTTTGGTTTGCTCGAAATATTTTAATTTATTAGCTAATATTTTACCAGTTTTTTCACCCAGATCAGCGTATTTTGCCTTTGTTTTAACAATTATAAATTTTACCTTATTTTTCGTTAGCAGGAATAGCTCATCCTTGAATGTTTGTAAATCTTCACAGTCCTTGTCAGAAAGTGTTCCATTATTGTTTTTCTCTATATTCTCTATTTTTAAGGATGATTGCTTTATTTTCTCAAGATTCTGGCACTTCTGTTTGGTTGCAAATCTAATAAAATCCCCTCTGATATAACACTTACATGTCAGCCAAATTATGTCAAGTCTATCTGAAGTATTCAATTTTACTTCCAAAATGTTTTTAACAGATTTTTGAATATAATCTTTAATATATTTATTTCTCTGTAAACTATTATTTAATCTTCAGATAGACTGAGTACTACACATGTAGAGGTCAATTACATCTGAAGATCTATCAGAGAATGATCTGAAAGTGTTCTAGGCATAATTTGAGTATCAGATACTAAGGTAATAGAAACTTTGTAATTAAAAAATAATTGATACGAGAAAAAGACTTATGTACTGGGGAATAAAAGTAATATTTAGGAATATCAGGATTTAGAACTCTCCAAGGTGTTACCAGATCATACAGACTTAATGAGATCTTTCAGCGCATTATTGTTGACTAATATTGTATGGCTAGAATTCTGTAGCAATCTCTTATATTGATAATAAACTGCAGAAGTATCCTGTCTCTTCTGTGCTTCTTCTCTATGGCAAATTATTTTTTGCTTTTTTTTGCCTTATCTTTTTATCCCCACCAGTCCTTGCCACCCACTCCTTCAAGCGGCCAATCCTGCACCCTTCACCACTCTCCCTGTTCTGCTGTCTGCTGCTCCCACTACTCACCATCCCCGATTGATCCGATGTATCCCTTCATCGGGGGCCCCCCCCATCCATGGGAGGATACGGGGAGGGGAGATCAAGGTGCTCATAGGCACCTCCTTGCATCTGCGTTGCAGCGGTGAGGGAGCAGCTCGAGGGCTTTGTGTTGAGGGGAGGTGGGCTGCCATCATCTAATTTTTCTTGCTTTTGTGTCCCCCCCACCCACTAGGGATGTACACCACAGCATCCTTGCATTTGTGCATGCGTCGTGTGGTCACCCACACTGCAAAGCACGATGCCAAGCCTGGCTTCAAGGAGCCGCCAAAGGGCAGTGCATCCATAGCTCTTCCCCCAGGTGGAGAGCGTCCAAGGGATGCTCTTGAGTCCTCTCTGCCAGCCACCGTTCCTGATGTCCCAGCTCTGGTGTGAACTCGGGCTGCCAGTGTGCCAGATGATCCCCTATCACCAGGCACCACAGGGCTGGCAAATTGTTTTAAAGCTGACACCTCTTTATATCATTGTATGCTACAAGATGAGACGTCTGCTATAATGATAAAGCATAATAGTAGAAGCCCTCTTCAGTTCCCTGCATGCATCTTCTGTTATTATTGTAAAAATGATAGACAGACAGACAGATGGACAGATGGAATCAGAGGCAAACAGATAAATAGGGTGTGTATGTGTGGGACACAATATGACAACACATGTCATTAGAAATAATTTGCTTAAGGTATACACAATGCAAATAAAGTGGTATTTTGGCTGATATAGAATACGAACATGCCGAGGTTAATAGTGTGAATAGTACAATGAATTTCTTTTGCTAATACCTTCATGTTTTATCTTGTACAAACTTTGCCCTTCTCAATGTTACAATCCCAAAGCAAGTTAGTATTCTGTCTATCAAAACCTCACATCAAGAATGATTGGCCGAATACTTATATATTTTCCAGTGTATTGCAGACAGTTAAAGACAAGTATTTTAAGAGAGGCAATTAATTAAAGGATGTTGTTTCACATTTAAAAATACAGCATTTAATTCAAGAGGTTTCGTTGAGAACAACATCCACACGAATACAAGGAATAGTCGACAAGTGAAGTATACAATAATGGTTCTCCACACAAATACAAGGAGTAATTGACAAGTGAAGTATACGATAACAGTTCTCCACACGAATACAAAGAATAATCAACTAGTGATGTATACAATGATGGTTCTCCACACGAATACAAGGAATAATCGACAAGTGACGTATACAATAATGGTTCTCCACATGAATACAAGGAATAATCTACGAGTGAAGTATACAATAACAGTTCCTTGTAAAGATCAACAGGTTCAGCACAAGCTTTTCATCCACATTGCGTTTCTCATATGCCCTAGTCAAGTCTAACATTTACGAAAATAAATGAGTAATTTCTTTAAGTGTACAAAGTTTTGAACAATAACTGCATAATCCTCAGGTTACAACAACTTCCAGCTCTTCCATTTGACAAGCACCCACCCAAAACACAGAAGTCACAATGGGGAAAGATCAGCCCTGCAGTGGTGGGCCTTGTGTAGGCAGAGGCACTCTTACTGTTTGGAGTGAGTTTCAGCAAGTTGAGGGGTGGCTGAGGTAGTTAGGGTAATCTCAAAGTTGCAGCCCATCTTTTGTGAACTGAGCCTGGGCCTGACTCATCTCCTAGTGGCATATGATGAGTCAGTTGGTCCAGTGTTCACCGAGATAGTCCGGTGTTCACTCTCGGAGGGGTTCTACCCTGATGCCTTGAAGGAGGCATTGGTGAAGCCCCTTCTGAAGAAACCATCACTTGACCCTGACATTTTGGTGAATTATTGACCAATCTCCAACCTTCCATTCTTGGAGAAGGTTGTTGAGAAAGTGGTGGCCCTGTAGCTTGAGGCGCACCTTGCAGCCTTTGACATCTACAAACCATTCCAATCTGGGTTTAGGGTAAGGCATAGCACAGTGACAGCATTGGTCAGGGTGCAAAATGACCTCCCCAGCACAAGAGATAGAGGAGATCAGTCAGTTCTCATTCTCCTAGATCTCTCCTCAACATTTGACACTGTGGACCACATTATGCTTCTGGATCACCTTAGAGAGTATTGTGGACTCACCGGTACTGTCACAAACTGGTTTGAGTCCTATCTCACGGCAGGATGCAACAGGTAGTGATGAGGAATTTCTCCTACTGCCCAAAGCTCCTGCCCTGTGGAGTTCCTCAGGGCTCGATCTTGTCACTGATGTTGTTTCGTGGTGTACATGCTACCCCTGGGTGAGCTCATTAGAGATTAAAGTCTGGGTTTTCACTGTTATGCAGATGATACCCAGCTGTGTATGTCTTTTGCTCCTGAGACAAATAAGACAGTGGAAGTGTTAAATAAATGCCTGGCTGAGATCCAAGATTGGATGTCCCCTAACTGGCTGTGGCTGTACCCTGACAAAACAGAGGTACTGGTGATTGAGCGTGGTCACTGGCATGATGTGGCTGCCACTGGGTCAGGAACAGGGTTGTTCCTTGGCCCTACTCCACTGGCAGCAGCCACTAGGGTGAGAAATCTCGGCGTTATTCTTGACAATGGTTTTATGCTTGAGTCTCGGATGTCATCTGTCATCCAGAGTGGATTTTACCACTTAAGGAATGTCACCAGGATTAAACTCCTAATTCTGCGTGGTGATCTGACTGTGCTGGTACATGCTTTTGTCACGTCAAGGCTAGACTACTGCAATGCTCTTTACTTTGGGGTCAGTGGCGGGAACCACCATTGACTGCAGCTGGTACAGAACACAGCAGCCAGGATGCTGATGGGCCTTCCCAGGTCCTGTCATATGACCCCAGTCTTGTGTGACCTGCACTGGCTGCCTGTTAGATGGAGGATCATCTTCAAGGTGGGCTTGCTCACCTATAAGGCCCTATACAGATCGGGTCCTGGCTTCCTGAGGGACCTCCTGACCCCTGCCTTCCTGGTGCTCTTGCTCCGCTTCTCCACTGAGTGCCTCCTTGTGGTTCCAAGGGTCAGGTTGAAAACCTCGGGAGACCATACATTTGAGGTGGCTGGCCCAACCCTCTGGAACTTACTCCCCAGATCTCTGAGGGAGGCCCTGTCAGTGGAGGTCTTTAAGAGAGGTTTAAAGGCACACCTATTTAAAAAAAAAACCTTTTTAGCTTGCTGCATTATCAATATATTATTATTATTATTATTTACTATGGATTTTAATTGGTATTTGTTACTGACCCTTGTAATTTTCTTGTATGTAAATTTGTATGTTTGTACACCTCTCTGTAAAGCACCCAGAGCCTCTGGGATTGGGAACTGGATAAATAAAGGTTTATTTACTTACAGTGACTAAGCACTATGGACTGCAGTACCACCCTCCTTTTTTCTACAGGTGATATAGCACTATGGACTGCAGTAGAACATACTGATTAAATCAATATTTTTTTAATGTTTAAATCATTTCATGTTTTTATTAGGGCTGTACACATCTCAAATGTTATAGAGAAGATACAGATGGGTGGTGGGACAATACCTATAATTGAGGGTAGATATTTATATCATGGATACAACACCTTAATAGGTACATAGTATGGCACTTTATATGTACTGTCACTGTGATTTGTTCTATGCTGTCAATTTACATTTTTAATATATATGTACAGGGCACTGTCCTACCTATGATGCCCTTGAAAAAGTGCAAAGGTGAAGCGAAATGTCAGGTTCCAGTGAAGGAGCTGCTACTCTTTAACTTTTGTTGTTTAACAATAAATTTGGGGATTTTTTTCAGCGGATGTCTGCAGCTCCACTCCTCCACTTTTTTTGATACTGTAGTTAAAAAATTATTTGCTCAAATCATTACATAATAGAGCCAGCAATGTACTCGATTATAACATTGAGTGACGTGAGACTGTAGTTGCGAATGCACAATGTATTGCAGGTGAGCTGTCTAGTGCTTGACTATAAGCTTAGCAGAAGTTGAATGAGGACTGGAAAAGCTATTGTGATTTCAGGAAGTAAAAGCAGCTGTAATTCCATTTAGCACTTATGGCATCTCCTGCCAGGAACTCACAATAGCTTTTCCATTCCTTGTTCAACTTTTGCTAAGCTTACAATCGAGCATTACATATTTGCTTACAGTTTCAGGTTATGTTTCAAGTTGCTTTATTCCATTTGATACTGGAAATCTGTAACAGTGTGTTTTGTCCTATTGTTATACTTAATCCTCACTGCTAAAACCCTACTATGGTCACCTATAGTCAACAGAATCCACTCATGGGGCAGCTTGCCTACGCTACATCGTGTGTTCGCAACTACAGTTTCATCTCACTTAATGTTATAATCCAGTACATTGCTAGCTCTATTATGTAATAATACATTGTGTGGGGCTGCAGATGCCCTCAAAGAACTGCAATAAAAACTTTGTGCACGTTTCTCTCTTTATCTGCATCCAGAGTACAGACTCGTAAGTAAGGGAGTGAGCTCTGCTGTTTCTCTACCTGATGTCACTAAATAAACCAAAAGAATAAAACTAAATAAATAAATAACTCGGAACGTGAGTCAAGGGCAGTAAGACGCAAATATGAAGATAACTGAAGGTAAAGAAACCATGTCAGCTGCTCTTTAATATTTTCATTCCATCTCCACCTCTTTCATTTTCAGGCACATGTTCCAATGTTCTAGATTTAAAAGAAGATGTGCTGCAGCTGTGGCAGTCCCTAAAATAATCACCCAAAGCCCTTTATTTTTCAATTTTAGTCATAGCTCAAACATGTTCCTGTATTCTTTATTTAACAGGGTGAGTTGTTCTACTTACAAGTTATTCTACCTACATAAGCTTTGCCACAACTGCACTGCACCATACAAATAACAAATGATGTTCTACAATTCACAAGTACATTGTGATCATGAGTTGTCCCAGTAATAGGATTTATAAAGGATCTCCCTTCTCTAGCAAATGTATAAATATTGCACCCATGACATGCATAGAAACCTTTCTGCTTCACATATTTGTCCATTTTAGGATCCTTATAATGGCCTTGAACAAGATGGTCTGCAAGATTTACACCCCTTCTAAATGTTGCATGCAGTTTCAGCTCCCAGCCCAAGTGGAACTCAGGCCACAGCCCGCTCCGTTTAAGTCAGAGAGAGCACTTACAAGAAAAAAAAAAAGAAGTCTACCAATTATATAAAACAAAGCTTGGAGGACAGTGCGAAACTCAAATTTTATACACTCTCTCAGTGTGGGACGCCATTATAAAGCCTTCAAGCTTCCCTCTTTGGGTTTATGTAGCGTTCCACATCTTGGGTGTGTATAAAACTCTCATTATACACAGTCCTCCAGTACTATTCTACAGTATATATAGTGACCCGTTACCCACAAGCATTAGCTTTTAAATTTATTTTAGTTTTTTTAGCTTTGTCTTGTACCCTTTGCAACTGGGTTCGAGTAACTGGTGGTACCCCAACATACATATATGCAAGCATGCCTTTCCCAGCAGATATGAATACAATCATTTCATATGCAATGGTAGTCACACACACACACACACACACACACACACACACACATATAATCACACTCACACACGCACCCATCCCCCAATGCATTTACCTGTTGGTGATAATTTAGAACCTTTTGACACAAGCTTCTGATTCTTGGATTTTGCTGCAGCGTTAGCTGAATCCCTATCACGGCGGAAAGTCATACTGTGGTAACAGAGGGAATTTCTCTTCACCCAGGTCCACCGCTGGGGCAAGGTTAAGCTTCTTCTCCTCCTCTGGGGACCAATCACCCTTCTGGGCTCACTGAAAACTTAAGGAAGGAAAAGCCAATCGGTGTCGGCTCTATGAATCGCAGGTGCTTTTGCTCATTGCCCTCTGTCACTACCATGTGAAAAGACGAGCTGTAGAACACTTCATAGATTATGTAAACGCCCTTTATCCCATCTACCCAAGGCAGGTCCTGACGTAATGTGAGCTGACCTGGGGTCAAGACAAAAAGGCCCACCTTCTTGTGAATATCTCCAATCCACACCTGGATGTACCTGTGACTCCCCTCAGTCATCACTGTCTCTTTATAGTAGAAGTCTGGAGAGATGGTGGTCTTGTGATCTATGCTGCTCTGGAGAAACTCCTTGGGTTGATGTGCCTGATCTTCAATGATGTCCTTGAGCGAGCCCACAGGGAAGAGGCTATATGTCCTCCACAGGAGGGTTCCTGAGCCCTGAGACCGTTTAATGATCACTGTCAGCAAGTTGTAAGAAGATGCATCTTCCAGGAAAGGAACAGGAACAACCCGAGATCCAAAGAGATCTTCCCCAAACTGAAAGAGAGATGAGAAAAAACATTATTACATTTTCATTGGTCCATTAAATCAAAGTTTGTTTGCACAATAAAGCAAAGCATTGCACTATAATAAAGTACAGAAATGATGCTGTACCATTCTATACTGTGCAGTACTACAGTATACTGTACTATCCTATTCTATACTACACTGCACTGTACTATACTATATTGTACTATTCTATACTACACTGTACTATATTGTATTATACTATGCTATACTGTACTGTACAGTACCACAGTATACTGTACTATACTATTCTATATTGCACTGTACTATACTATATTGTACTATACTATTCTATACTGTACTACAGTATACTGTAATAACAGACAAGCAATTTTTTCTAAGGGCTCAGCCAGTTGATATTCACCATCATAACCCATGGGTTATTACGGTGAACATGCACTCCGTCATTCAAAATCAAGTGCTCTGTCATTAGCTCTTGTCCTATGTATGGGCCAACTGAACAGTTCCTCAACCATGACGGCTCCGTATCTTCATTAGTGAGGAGCCACCAAAACAAAACTTTTCATCTTTCCAAAATGGTTGATATTTATGGATCTGGTTTATCCTGCCTTTACATTTTGTTTAAACTTATCGGGTTGATCCTGCGGTTTGCCAGCTTCAGGAGATCACACTATGAGCGGGAACACATTCATGGCATGATTGCAATGTCAGCTGCTACATTTAAATTGCACAAAAGTTGACTGGTAGTGCAGTATGCCACTACCATGCATACCGCGCTACCGGTCAACATTTGCGTGATTATCACTGTATGTATGTGGGTCCCACAGGATCACAGGACTCAGGCTCACCAGCAGTTCTTATTTATTTTATTTGAATTTTGATGACCGGGTAGGCCAACTGAGGCAGTCAAGTCCCTTTTTTCAGTGCCGACCTGGGGAACAAAGATGTCCCAGGTACATTGATACACAATACATAACGTAGTAATGCATATAACATTGTGAAATACATAGCTTTGGTACAGTATCATTTGTCATTGTACAAAGTCAACAGAATAATTTGTGTCATATATTCATCATATTTACATTATGCATACATCTTATAGGTGGAATTACATTACATACATATTTACATTATGTATACATCTTATAGGTGGAACTAGACAAAGGTGCCTTTGCAGATTGGTGGACTAAAGAAGATTTCCTTGAAATGTCTCTTGAATAGGGGAAGGGATGAACTAGAGAGTAGGTTGGGAGGAAGGTTATTACATTTCTGCGGAGCTGAGAAAGCAATGGACCACCTACCGATGGCAAGGTGGGCTTTGGGAAGATTCAAGAGTGGGAGATGGGAGTGGTGGAGAGTCCTAGGGAAGGTCTTCCTAGTGATCAGACCAGAGAGGACAGGAGGAGCCTGAAGATGAGTTAGTTTAAAGGTAATGCATAATACCTGGAGGTCTAATTTGGGCTCAAAGGATGGCCAGCTGAGGGTCCTCAGTGCTTCGCGATGATGAATCCGTGAAGGTGCACCAGCCGCAAAGTGAGCAATCCTGTGGTATGCCTGTTTGGGCATGATCATGGTAGATGGCTTGGCTGAGTGAATTATGGGAGCACCGTACAGTAGGCCAGGAAGGAGAGTGGTGGTGGAGACGGTCCTTCTAGCACAAGGGGATAGGTAGGGGGCAGTGCAATAGAGCAGGCCAAGTTTTTGGTTAGTAGTTTTGATAACATTGTAGATATGAGTGTCGAGGGAAAGATGTTCATCAAGGGTCAGGCCCAAGCATTTGAAACACCCCACCCCTTCGAGCGGCTGCCCTAAGGTGGTGTGTATAATTAGAGGGGATGGGTGGTTTTGTCAAAGGAGGTATGGCAGAATAGCATGGATTTGTTTTTTTTTGGTATTGAGAACCAGTAGGTTCACTTTGAACCAGGCTTCCAGGTCACTTTCTAGACCTACTGTAATGGAGGGGATGTCTGTGCCGAGCCGGTACAATTTGGCATCATCATCAGCATACAGCTGGATCGATTCCCCCCTGCAGTTTAGGGGCAGGTCATTGATAAAGACTGAGAATAGTAAAGGCCCAAGGACAGATCCTTGAGGGACCCTGTCTGTGATGAGAGATAGGGAGGAGAGAGCGCCATCCCACTTGACACACTGGACATGGTTAGTTAAGTAGTTAGTGATCAAGGAGAATGATAAGGGATCAAGGGATTGGAGCTTGGAGATGAGGAGAGGATGATTTATGAGGCCTTCGTAAGGTCTATGAAGACTGCCCTTGTGACTTTACCCTCATCCATGGCCTAAGAGATGTCTGTGGTGACTCTTCGTAGGGCAGTCTCTGTCCCATGAGATTTCCTGAAGCAATGCTGGTGAACTGTAAGGGCATTAGTGCATTTGATGAAGGAATACAGCTGATTATATAAGATGCACTTTTGAATTTTCGCGATGGGGTACAATATTGATATGGGTCAATAGTTTTCTATGAGGTTGGTCGGACCAGACTTGTGTACTGGCACAATTGCTGTTTTCCATTTGTCCGGAATGCATCCAGTAAGGAAAGATCTATTGATCAGTTGAGCGATCAGAAGAGCAAGTGCCGGTGCTCCTACCCTAAGGAAACATGGGGGCAAGTGTCAAAGCCAGGGGAGCTGTCTGGGTTGAGCCACACCAGGAGATTTAGAACTTCCTTACATGTGGCAAGTTTAATATGAAATAGGGGGTGATTAATATGGTGGGGGGGTTGCGGTACCTTGGTTGAGTCAGGGAGACCTTTCTTGTATGCCTCAAGGGAGGTGAAGAAACAGTTAATCCCTGCTGCTATCTCGGGGGGAAGAGGATAGCGGGAGAGCCATTCAGGATCATAGTCTGTGGGATTCAGCATTCACTGCCCTTGATGAGTGAATTGATTTGTGAGCAAAAGCATTTGGGGTCGCTGAGGTTGCTGGCCTGCAGAGATTGCATATATTTCCGCTTAGATTTGATTACACTAACTTTGCAGGCATTACACAGTTGGTGATCGAGATACCAGTCAGTTTGGAGCCCAGATTTTTATAGGTTCACCATGACTTGTTCCTAGACTGCATTTGGGACCTCAGCTCCTGGGACAGCTAGGGGGAGTGGTTGCCTTTAGCCCTCCTTAGTTTGTAAGGGGCATGGAGGCCAAGGATGTGGGTAAATGTATGTAGTATTCAAGAGCCTGATTTATATCAGGAGGTGGAGATGGGGGCCCAGTCAGTGGATGCAAGGCTGTGCAGGAAGTGGGAGACAACAAAATGAGTTAAGTCTCTAGATTTGATGGTTTTAGGCAGAGGGAGGGAGAATTGTTCCTCCATATGCAGAAAGTGGGGGAGTGATCACTTAGAACATCGGGGAGGACTCCAGCTGCCCGAATGTGGGACCTACTATTGGTTAATAATCAGTCAAGTAGGGTGTGATTCCCGGTCTTCATACTGAATCTAGTCAGGAGGCAGATTAGTTGTTCAAGTTTTGCATCAGATATTTCTGACTGGTATTGGGCATTCTTGTGGCCAATCCAATAGAAACATAGACTTTGACGGCAGATAAGGACCGCTAGGCCCATCTAGTCTGCCCATTTCCCTACCTACAGGATAGGCCGTAGATCCTATTTAACCAACAGCCTATATCTTCCTGCCCTCCACAAGAATTGCCTTATGTCTGTCCCATGCATTCTTGAATTCTCCCACAGTTTTAGACTCCACAACTTCCTCAGGAAGGCTGTTCCATGCATCCACTACCCTCTGTGAAATAATACTTCCTCACATTGTCCCTGAACCGCCTCCTTCTATCTTTAAATTACGTCCCTTGTTCTTGCAAGTCTCTTTTCTGAAAGTTGCTACCCTCTTGGACTTTGTTGATTCCTTGAGGTACTTGAAAGTTTCTATCATGTCCCCTCTCCTTCTTTCCTCAAGGGTATACATATTAAGCTCCTTTAGTCTCTCCTCATACGGCTTCTCTTGCAGACCTGCACCATTTGGTTGCCCTCCTCTGGACTGCCTCTATCCTGTCTATGTCCTTGTGGAGATGGGGTCTCCAGAACTGGACACAGTATTCCAGATGGGGTCTCACCAACTGTCTGTACAGAGGATAACAACTTCCTGTTTTCTGCTGCTGATGCCTCCCTATACATCCCAGTATACCCCCGGCCCTCCCTACTGCCTTCATATTGCTTGCTAACCTTAAGGTCATCTGATATGATTACCCCCAGGTCCCTTTCCTGTTTTGTTGTTGTTACTACCTCCCCACCCATTGTGTATTCTTCCCCTTGGTTCTTGTTTCCCAGGTGCATTATTTTGCACTTTTTTGCATTGAATCCTAGCTGCCACACGTCAGACCATTCCTCCAACCTTGCCAAGTCCCTTTTCATCCTTTCCACGCCTCCTTGTGTATCAACCCTGTTGCAGATCTTTGTGTCATCTGCAAAAAGGCATACTTTTCCTTCCAGTCCCTCTGCAATGCCACTGATGAAGACATTAAAAAGGACTGGACCCAATACTGAACCCTGCGGTACCCCACTAGTAACCGCCCTTTCTTCAGAGTGGACTCCATTTACAATTACCTTCTGTGTCTTGTTGTCCAGCCAATGTTTTACCCAGGCTACCACCCTGGGACCCACTCCCAGGCTGGTTAATTTGACTAATAATCTTTGTGTGGGACTGTGTCAAATGCCTTCTAAAGTCTAGGTAGGCCATGTTCACAGCCCTCCCTGGTCTACTACTTTGGTCACCCAGTCAAAGAAATCTATTAGATTCATCTGATATGACCTTCCAGCTGTGAACCCATGCTGCCTTGGATCCTGTGCTCCACTGACCTCTAGGTACTCAACTATTCTTTCCTTCAGAAGTGACTCCATCACTTTCCTACCACAGAGGTCAGACTGACAGGTCTGTAGTTTCCTGCCTCTGTCTTGGTCCCACTTTTGTGAAGGGGAATCACATCCGCCTTCCTCCAGTCCTCGGTACCACACCATCCTCCCATGATTTATTAAAAGAGTAGCCAGTGGTTTCACTAGTTCTTCCTTAATTTTTTAGAATTCTGGGTGAATTCCATCAGGACCCATTGCTTTGTCCACCTCAGTTTTAGGAGTCTTGCAGAACCCTTTCTTCTGTGAAAGGACTGGGATCGACCCCTATCAAGAGTGCTTCTGTTAATTGGATTAGGCACTTCCCTCCTTTTGTGAATACTGAGCAGAAATATTCGTTCAGTATTCCTGCTTTTTCACTGTCCCCCTGCCCACCCACTCGCTTATTCTATTCAGCCTCACTATCCTCCCTTTGTCTTTTCTACGCCATTGATGTACCTATAAAAGGTTTTATCCTCTTCTTAACTGAGTTGGCTATCTTTTCCTCAGTTTGGCCTTTGCTATTCTGACTTCCTCCCTGCTTCTTTCTGCCTTAACTGGTACAGCTCTCTGTCCTGCTCCTTCTGTGTTTCCTCATACTTCTGGAATGCTATCTTTTCTTCCTGACTTTCACAGCCACCTCTCTTGAGAACCATAGTGGCTTTTTCTTTCATTTGATTTGTTTATTTGCTTCACACAAAGGCTTGTTGCCTCTGTGATGGCAGTTTTGATAATTCCCCATTGTTGCTCCACACTCCTTCTAGCCTGTTTGCTAGTGCTTTTCTGAGGCACTCTCCCATCTTGCCAAAGTCAGCCCTCCCAAAGTCCAGTACCCTCACTTTGTATGGCTTGACTCTGTAGCTGAGTTTAACGTGAACCACACTGTTTGATGGTCACTTGTCCCCAGATGGCAACCCACTTCTAGATCTGAGATCCTCTCACTGCCCCCGTTTGAGAGTATGAGGTCTAAGAGTGCTCCCTCACGAGTGGGTTCTAAACTAGCTGTCTAATGCCTGCCACCTGTAGGGCGTCAAGAATGGCCCTGCTCTTGGATGTCGCTGCAATTGAGATTGAAGTCGCCACAAAGAATGGTGTCCGCCTGAGTGAGGGGGGTCTAGATTGGTGAGGAGTTCATAAAAGAGGAGGGTGCAAGTTTGGGGGGCAGGTAGACACATCCTACTGTCACCTGCTTGATAGTACCAAGGTTGATTGATATGAATAGATGGTCAACATCAATTCTATATAATAAAAGATGCGTAAATGTGTGAAACTGGAATTTAATGCACACTCTCAGTGTGGGATGATTTAATAAATCCCTCGGGCTTCACCCTCAGGATTTATGTAGGTTGCATCCCACACCTCGGGTGTGCATTAAATTCTCATATCACACACTTCCCCATGCTTTATTTTATATATATATATATAATATTATATTATGCAACATTATACCATGTTGTACTATACTACACTATACTATAGAAACATAGAAATTGTCTGCAGAAAAGGACCTCTTGGGCCACTTAGTCTTCCCTAAAAACCCTACCTACTGTGCTACCCCAGACCCTACTTGATCCCCCCTTACCCCCCAGTCCTGTTACTAAGGTCCACTTGTTTCTATCCCAAGCATGCTTGAACCCTGCTACCATTTTAGTACCCACCACCTCTGCTGGGAATCTGTTTGACATCCACCACCCATTCCATGAAGTTGTACTTCCTCACACCCCCTTTGAGCCTCTTCCCCTTGAGCCTCATATCATGCCATTGGGTATCTTTTTCTAAGTATGATACTATTCTCCTGTACCTTATTAATATCTTTGATGTATTTGAATGTTTCTATCATGCCCCCCTTCCTTTCTCTTCTTTACTCTAGAGAGTACATATTTAATTCTTGAGTCTTTCCTCATAGGACCATGCACCATTTTGGTTGCCCTCCTCTGTATCGCCTCCACCCATTCTATGTCCTTTTGAAGATAGGACCTTCAGTACTGGACACAGTACTCCAGGTGGGTCTCACTAGTGAGCTATACAGGGCTAACACTACCCCCCTCTTTCTGCTTGTGATACATCTTTCTATGCACCCTAGCATTCTACTAGCCTTTCCCACTGCCTATATTATGTTAGACTATACTGTCCTATATTACACTATACTGTGTTGTACTATACTGAACTGCACTAGATTGCTGTATACTGTACTATGCAAATATATGACAATTCTGTACAGTACACTGAAAAAGACAGTAGTATGCTACACAAGTACAGAAATAATATGATACACAAGAAAGTATAATACAATGCATTACTGTATAGTACACATGAAAGTACTGTAATAATACATTGCTGTACAATACACAGCTAGAACGTACTGTACTAATACAAAAGTACAGTGCTGTATAGTACACTATAATAAAGTATGAGTATACTACATTGTTGTAAAGTAAACTACAATTAAGCACAGTAATACAGAACAATACTGTACAGTACACAAGAAGGTACAGTAATATGGAACAATACTGTACAGTACACAAGAAGGTACAGTAATACGGAACAGTACTGTACAGTGCACAAGAAGGTATAGTAATACAGACCAATACTGTACAGTGCACAAGAAGGTACAGTAGTACGGAACAATACTGTACAGTGCACAAAAGGTACAGTAATACGGAACAATACTACACAGTACACAAGAAGGTACAGTAATACGGAACACTACTATACATGCGCACAAAAGATACAGTAATACGGAACAATACTGTACAGTACACAAGAAGGTACAGTAATACGGAACTCTACTGTACAGTGCACAACAAGATACAGTAATACGGAACAATACTGTACAGTACACAAGAAGGTACAGTAATACGGAACAATACTGTACAGTACACAAGAAGGTACAGTAATATGGAACAATACTGTACAGTGCACAAGAAGATACTGTATAGTACACAAGAAGGTACAGTGATATGGAACACTACTGTACAGTACAGAAGAAGGTACAGTAATACAGAACAATACTGTACAGTACACAAGAAGGTACAGTAATATGGAACAATACTGTACAGTGCACACGAAGATACTGTACAGTTCACAAGAAGGTACAGTGATACAGGACAATACTGTACAGTACACAAGAAGGTACAGTGATACGGAACACTACTGTACAGCACACGAAGGTACAGTAATACGGAACACTACTGTACAGTACACAAGAAGGTACAGTAATATGGAACACTACTGTACAGTACGCAAGAAGGTACAGTAATACAGAACACTGCTGTACAGTACGCAACAAGGTACAGTAATACGGAACACTACTGTACAGTACACAAGGTACAGTAATACTGAACACTACTGTACAGTACACAAGAAGGTACAGTAATACGGAACACTACTGTACAGTACACAAGAAGGTACAGTAATACAGAAAACTACTGTACAGTACACAAGAAGGTACAGTAATACAGAACACTATTGTACAGTACACAAGAAGGTACAGTAAAACAGAACAATACTGTACAGTACATAAGAAGGTACAATAATACAGAACAATACTGAACAGTACACACGAAGGTACAGTAATACAGAACAATACTCTACAAGGCAGAAGAAGGTACAGTAACACAGAACAATTCTGTACAGTACAGAAGGTACAGTAATACAGAACAATACTGTACAGAACACTACTGTACAGTACAACAGTACAGTAATACTGAACAGTACACAAGAAGGTACAATACAGAATAATGTACAGGGCAGAAGAAGGTACAGTAACAAAACAATGTACAGTACACAAGGTACAGTAATACAGAACAATACTGTACTGTACATTACTGTACTGTACACCAGTACAATAATACTGAACAATACACAAGAAGGTACAGTAATACAGAACAATACTGAACAGTACAGAAGGTACAATAATACAGAACAATACTGTGCAGTACACAAGGTACAGCAATACAGAACAATACTGTACACTGAAGAAGAAGTTACAGTAATACTGAACAATACTGTAAAGAAGGTACAGTAACTCAGAACAATACTGTACAGTACAAAAGAAGGTACAGTAATACGGACCAATACTGTACAGTGCACAAGAAGGTACAGTAATACGGAACACTACTATACATTGCACAAAAAGATACAGTAATACAGAACAATACTGTACAGTACACAAGAAGGTACAGTAATACGGAACACTACTGTACAGTGCACAACAAGATACAGTAATACGGAACAATACTGTACAGTACACAAGAAGGTACAGTAATACGGAACAATATCAATGGTACACAAGAAGGTACAGTAATACCGAACAATACTGTACAGTACACAAGAAGGTACAGTAATATGGAACAATACTGTACAGTGCACACGAAGATACTGTACAGTTCACAAGAAGGTACAGTGATACAGGACAATACTGTACAGTACACAAGAAGGTACAGTGATACGGAACACTACTGTACAGCACACAAGAAGGTACAGTAATTCGGAACACTACTGTACAGTACACAAGAAGGTACAGTAATACGGAACACTACTGTACAGTACACAAGAAGGTACAGTAATACGGAACACTACTGTACAGTACACAAGAAGGTACAGTAATACGGAACACTACTGTACAGTACACAAGAAGGTACAGTAATACAGAACAATACTGTACAGTACAAGAAGGTACAGTAATACAGAACAATACTGTACAGTACACAAGAAGGTACACGAAACTACTGTACAGTACACAAGAAGGTACAGTAATACAGAACACTACTGTACAGTACACAAGAAGGTACAGTAATACGGAACACTATTGTACAGTACACAAGAAGGTACAGTAAAACAGAACAATACTGTACAGTACACAAGAAGGTACAATAATACAGAACAATACTGAACAGTACACAAGAAGGTACAATAATACAGAACAATACTCTACAAGGCAGAAGAAGGTACAGTAACACAGAACAATGCTGTACAGTACAGAAGGTACAGTAATACAGAACAATACTGTACAGAACACTACTGTACAGTACAACAGTACAGTAATACTGAACAGTACACAAGAAGGTACAATAATACAGAATAATGTACAGGGCAGAAGAAGGTACAGTAACAAAACAATGTACAGTATACAAAGTACAGTAATGCAGAACAATACTGTACTGTACATTACTATACTGTACACCAGTACAATAATACTGAACAATACACAAGAAGGTACAGTAATACAGAACAATACTGAACAGTACAGAAGGTACAATAATACGGAACAATACTGTGCAGTACACAAGGTACAACAATACAGAACAATACTGTACAGTGAAGAAGTTACAGTAATACTGAACAATACTGTACAGTAAAGAAGGTACAGTAACTCAGAACAATACTGTACAGTACAAAAGAAGGTACAGTAATACAGAACAATACTGTACAGTACACAAGAAGGTACAGTAATACAGAGCAATGCTGCACAGTACAGAATGTACAATAATACAGAACAATACTGAACAGTGTACAAGAAGGTACAGTAACTCAGAACAATACTGTACAGTACAGAAGAAGGTACAGTAATACAGAACAATACTGTACAGTACACAATAAGGTGCAGTAATACAGAACAATACTATACAGCACAGAAGGTATAGTAATACAGAATAATATACAGTACAGAAGAAGGTACAGTAATACAGAACAATACTGTGCAGTATACAAGGAATAGCAATACAGAGCAATACTGTACAGTACAGAACAGGTACAGTAATATAGAACATACTGTACAGTACAGATGAAGGTACAGTAATACAGAACAATACTGTACAGTACAGAAAAATGTATAGTAATACACAACCATACTGTGCAGTACACAAGGTACGGTAATACAGAACAATGCTGTACAGTACAGAAGAAAGTACAGTAACACAAATCAATGCTGTACAGTACAGAAGGAACAGTAATACAGAACAATACTGTACAGTACACAAGGTACAGTAATACAGAACAATTCTGTACAGTACAGAAGAAGGTACAGTAATACAGAGCAATGCTGTACAGTACAGAATGTACAATAATGCAGAACAATACTGAACAGTGTACAAGAAGGTACAGCAATACAAAGAAAACTGCACAGTACTTTTTCAATAAAATGTGTTATTAATATTCAACACATAACATGACATAACATGAATACATGTAACTATAAATGCATGAGGCCAATATTCTTGAAAAGAGCAGGGGGATTTTATTTGAGAAACTGGACTTCATTACAATCAAAAAACAAACAGAGACAGTAGGGCAATTACCTTATGATAGAACAAAAAACAAAATTGTCACATTCCATAGCATATGTTACATTGGAACACAAAATAAATCAAAAGATTTGTAATTACTTTTTTCCTTTCCCTACAGTAACACAATACATACTATATATATTACTTAAACCATTTCTCACAGTTTATCCACAAATGCTTTAACTTTTCTGGTGAGAAACGTTTATTTTCTGCTTCCTGAATCTGGATTATAGCGTACTTAATATTAGATAGCTCAGTGTGGTTAATGTTTTTTTTTTTTGTTGTAAGACAAGCATACATCTAGCTTGCCACATATAGTATCTAATTACAACAAACATTATGGCCCAGATATTCAAAGGGTTGCATATGTAACAGGGGTTCATGTCATAAGAGATCAAAAATGCTTTCATTTAGCGATATTCAGAAGGAGGCAGTTGCGCCCGAAAACATGCTGAGCAACAGCGCAATGAAAATGAAGGCATGCACAACTGAAGGGGGTGGATCCATGCATAAAGAGCGCAATGCGATATTCAAAGACTTGCGCGATGCGCAAGAGCAGCACAGCCGGAAATTGCTCACTAGCGGAAATGAGCCAAAATAAAAAGGCTCAAGGAAGCGGTGCAAGAACGCTACCAGGCTGCCAAGTAGGGGAGAGAGAGAGACAGACAGACAGACAGACAGACAGACAGCAAAGGGCAGGCAAGGAAAGCGTGGGCCATAGTCTGTAGAGGCCAGCGGGGGGTGCCCGGTGCAGTGGAAGTAGCAGTGAGGACAGCGGGGTAACACAGCAACACTAGCCGGGGGGCAAGAGCCAGGAGATGGACAGTGCCAGCTCCACATGGAAGCTGTAATAAGGGGGTGAGAATGCATGCTGCAGGGGCGGCCCATGGAAGGGCCCGTCAGCGGTATGCCCTCAAGCAGTACCGTGTCCGCATCAGCTTTGAGCTGTACACAGATGTAGAGACTGGGCGGTACCGCCTGAACAGGGCAATACTGAGATGGCTCTGTGAGCTGTGCAGTGATGTGATGCAGGCACCCTCATGACGGAGTCACGCTCATCGGTGGAGACCAAGGTGACAGCCTGCATGTGCCTGCTCGCCACGGGCACCTTCCAGAGGCCAACAGGGGACACCACAGGCATCACACAGTCGGCCACGTCATGCATCCTCACCCAATTCCTCAGCGCACTGCTGCCACATGCTGCAGAGTACATCCATTTCCCCAGCACCGCGGCAGAGCGTACAGCAAACATGCAGGAGTTCCACAGGGTAGCACGTATGCCTGGCGTGCTAGGGGCCATAGACTGCACCCATGTGGCCATTCGCGCCACCTGGCCCCGATGGCCTCGCAGACATCAGAACAGAAAAGGATTCCCTCGTGTCAACTGCCAGGTGGTGTGTGATGCCACTCACGATAATCAATGTCTGTGCCACACACTGGCGGAGCACATGATGTCTTCATATGGTATCAGTCTGCACTGTGCCATCGATTCGAGAGTGGACATCCCATAGGCCATCTTGTGGGTGAGTACACATGTATGGAATGCAAACTTGGGGCAAGGGTGGGAATGCCACAGGTGCCATGGTAGTGGCACACAGGGATATGGCCAATATGGACCTGAACATGAGCCTGATCTCCACTATCTCCACACAGGTGACAGCGGATACCCACTCCATCCCTGGCTGCTCACACCGTACCGGCACCCCATGACCCCAGCGCAGCAACGCTATAATGAGGCACATGCCGCAACACGCAACATCATAGAGCGGGTGTTTGGGATGCTCAAGGCACGCTTCCGATGCCTAGACACCTCCGGCGGTGCCCTACAGTACAGCCCCCAAAAGGCCTATGGGATATTCCTGGCCTGTTGCATCCTGCACAACATGGCCAAAGACCATGGGATAGCTGTACAGGTTGAAGAGGGGGACAGCAATGGGGACGCCAGTGGCGCTGGTGTTGATGGTGATGAGCAGCCCCACCTAGGACGGCGGGACCCCCGACTGATCCGGCAGGCCCAGCTGCACTGGGACACCATCACAGAGGAGCACTACGCACAACACAGGTAAGTCAAGGGGACATGTGCAACCAACACTGTCCATGCGCAAACCACAGGCACATAGGGGAACACACCAGGGGTGCATGACGGTCAGGGGAGTGGAAGAGTCCAGGTATACAAACACAACATCAGGGAGGGGTGAGCACTCATATGGACACACACACACCAGGCACAGAGTGTACATGGGCAGATGCACAGCACTGCAGAACCGACATTGCTAACACACAGCACCACCGACCACCCCCACCACCTGTACTGTCCAAGTACATGTGTCAGATGCTGGGCACCCTTGCACCTTGGTGTACAGTACAATGCAGGCATCATCATGCACACACCTGTGGACAGCAGTTGGGTGGGTGTGCAGGTGGTCCGTGTGTCGGCGTGGTGAGCAGAGCACCTAGCAGTGCACTGCCCACCATGACACACATTGCACACATGGCAGCACCAGACAGGGCCCGCACTGGAGACAGCTCAGTCATGTAGCACTGTCCCACGGCCACCGCTGATGCGTGGGCGGCCCCGCCGTGACCCAACAGCACTGGCAGGCTGAGCAGGGGCCACATGGGGTGGCACTGTTGCACCACCAGGGGTCCCACTGCGTGAATGCGACCTTGCCCGCACAGGGGTCTGCAGCATGCCGAACAAACCTGCACCAGGGGTGCTTGGGATGGCCACAGCAGAACCCGGCGTCAACAGGCCTGGTGCTGCACGATGCCGGGAACGGGGAGTGGAGCGTGAACTGTGTGGGGTGTGCGGTACAGGGGCACCTGACTGTGTGCTCAATGTGGCCACGACAGAGACCACTGCCTGGGTCAGCCTGTCAATGGCGGCGGTCACATCTGTCCGCATACGAACCAGCTCAGCACGGTCCAGAGCATGCTCCCTGCTGTGCCGCTCCACGGACACAGACAGTGCCTCCACGGACATTGCAACCCGCCTCTGCAGCTGTACTGATTCCTGCAGCAGGCGGGTGTGCTCCTCCAATGGGTACTGTGCCCCAACGGCATCCTGTCCCCCAGGGTGTGGAAGGTCCTGATGCACAACACCCCTTGAGGGTGGGCGCTGTTCACCAGGGCCAGGAATGGGTGGATCAAAGGGTGGCGGACATATGCCACCGCTTGACACTGTACCCCCAGACCTGGTGGGTGACTGCTGCTGGTGCCCCTCCAACCGCTGTGCCCCAGGGTCCACTCATTCCACCGCTGTGCTGGCAACAGTGCCAGACACCTGCACAGCCACCGGTGCTGCCCCACCGGTGCTGACAGGCACAGCCTGGGACTGTGCCAGCATGCTGGTACACAAGTTGGAACCAGAAAGGCCCAGGGGCACATGCTGGCCTGCTGTGTGTCCGTCATGGGACACACACCTATCACTGCCCATTGCAGTCCTTGTATCATCAATGGTGCAGGTACGTGCTACAGCCATGGTCACAGTGTGCTGGCATGCTTGCATGCCAGACTGCTGAGACACAGGCTGTGCACCCCCTGCACCCCGAATCACCGACACCAGAGTTGGCGGCCCAGCGTGCATGCTGCTGCAGTGCCTGCTGGCTGGTGATAGAGGTGGATGGACCCTCCTCCATGTCCAGCAGGTCATCATCACTGCCTGGACCCACCACCACTGTCTCCTGAAGATGAACAGGATCTGTAACAGAAAGAGAGTACATGTGAGTGCATGTGAACAACCTTCCCCCCAACCCCCCCCAACACCACCACCATGTCATACCGTGCAGTGATGGGCTTCCACCTGTCTGGAATCCACCTCCTGGTATGCCCTCAATAGCGCTCCGCTGCATGGATGCGACCAGTGCCTCCTCAGTCGGGGTCAGCTCCAACACCACTGGCGGGCCCCCGCCAGTGCCAGCACATGCCACCCTGAAGGCTGCCACCTTCTCCTTCAACCTCCTGCGGTCTGTCCCCATCTTCTTCTTGCATTCCTGCACAGAGCGCTGGTGGCTTCCGTGCAGGTTAACGGCCCGAGCTACCCCCTCCCATGCAGCCGCACGGGACTGAGGGGTGCCCCTCCATCCACTCAGTACTGGCTCCTCATCCAGGTAGGCCTGGAAGAGGGCCTCTGTCTCGCTGCTGTAAAGTTGGGCCTCCTCCACGCCACCGCCCTCACCCTCACCTTGGCTCTGCTCGGTCATGGCGATCTGTATGGGGAAGTGGACACCTGTCACTGTGCAGTCTACAGCATTTCCCCATGACCATTGTCCAGAACATCACACAGCATGCAACTCACCTCTCACCTGCAGTAACCGAATCTGGCCAGCGCAGCCCAATGTCGCACATTTATAGTGCAATGCATGCAAATTAGGAGTGGAGCAACTATAATGACATGCAAATCGCGCCACTGTGCCTTTGAATGGCTGATCAGATGATTTGCATGTGTCGGCTGAATATCGCGAATCTGCGCTTTGCGAAATACGGATGAGTCGGCTGAGCCAATGGCGCAGATCTGTGACTGTGTGGTACACTGCATTGCGCATGCCCAGATAGCTTACGCAGGCATCTGCCGCCGCTGCTGATGTGCTGGCGCGATCGGCAATTCAGGCCATGGCCACCATTGTGCCAGTGGCGCTACAGCAATGGGCACTATATGGCGCTGTGGCACTACTGTGCAATAGTCCACTGTGGCACTGGTACACAGCTGGTCAGTTGCACAGGATGCCTATACGTCAGATGGCGCTGTGCGTAGCCTTGCGTCATTGCCCATGACCTTGTGTATGACCTTTGCCCCCTGGCGCTGTTCACCTGCCATGTGTATATTCTTTGCGCTGTCTGGTGACAGCGCTATGTGAAGTGATGGCGCTGTTCGAACAGCGCGATTGGAGCCTGTGGTGGTCTATTGCGCAACATCTCCACGGGGGTTACGGCACAGCGGGGCGCCATATTGCCTGCTGTAAAGTTGGTACCATGGCTAGGAGGAGAGCTGTGTCCTGGAGCCAACTGGAAGTGGCCAACCTGGTGGCCCTAGTAGAGCCCCACTATGGGGCACTTTATGGTGAGGCGCCCCTCACCATTGCACGCACACAGGTGTGGCAGCAAGTGGCCACTGACCTGGTGGGGGTCACTGGACGGTGCCGGTCTGCTGAGCAGTGCTGGCACTGGTACAGTGACCTCCGCCGGAGGGATCCGGACCTGTTGGAGAGGCTGCGGTCACATGCCAGGTGGGGCGTGGTGCCTAGGCCAGGTGGGTGTACCATCTATGCACCTGTATTCTCTGTAGGGGTGTGTGTGTGTTTTGGTGGCTGTGTATAGGTGATGGCTTGGCCACAGTTGGCTGTATCAGTGTGTGCAGCTGTGAGATGAATGGGTATGGCTGTGCGGGCAGGCACTCTCACTGGGGCAGGGGGCAGTCTGCTTTTGAGTCACACTGATGTTTGTCTCAACATATGTCTCCCACAGGCTGGGATGTGAGGATGCAGGCCCAGGTTGACGAGGGCCGTGCCAGGGCCGTGGTGCCAGCAGGGGTTGCACCCCAACAGCAGCAGCAGTGGCAGCAACAGCAGCAGCAACATCAACAGGGGCAGACACAGCTGCTTGAGCAGTGTGAGTATCATGACTTCATGGATGCTATTGCATGCTGGGGGGAAGACCAGTAGCCCTGCACAATACAACCATGCAGGAAAGGGGAGGTCATAATTCCACTATACAAGACACTAGTGAGGCCCCACCTGGAGTACAGTGTACATTTCTGGAGACCATACCTACGTAAGGACGTAGAGTGGGCAGAGAAGGTTCAGAGGAGGGCAACAAAGATGGTGCATGGCTTGCATCACAAGTCCTATGGAGACAGGTTGAAGGAACTGAACATGTACTCCCTGGAGGAGAGGAGGGAGAGAGGGGATATGATAGAGACATACAAGTATCTTACAGGGAGGAACAGGGTGCAGGGAAACACTATTTTGAAGTGAAAAAGATATTGCAGGACTAGAGGGCATGGGATGAAGTTGGAGGGAGGACGATTCAGAGGAAACATGAGAAAGAATTTCTTCACAGAATGGGTGGTGGACAAGTGGAACACCCTACCAGAGGAAGTGGTGGGGGCTGAAACAATCACGAGATTTCAGAATGCACGGGATAGACATAACGGAATTCTGGAGGTCAGGGTTAAGGGGCAACAGACTTCTAGGAAAACAAAGTGAACTTACAAGCTCAAATGGACAGACTGGGTTGGCCATAGGCCCTTATCTGCCGACACTGTCTATGTATCAATGTCTGTATGCATGACACAGGTGACATGCATCACTGTCCAGTATCACAGCACGTCTGTGTATGCGTCACTGGTGGTCCAGGCATGCACTGGGCCCATAGCTGTGTAACTGGCATTGCACCACATTGCCACGTCACTTGACAGCCTTGTTTGTGCTGTGATGGACATGGGCAGTGTGTGTGCAGTGATGCGCATAGCTGGTGCCGCTTGTTTGTGATGGCCATGTGCATGTTCACTGTGGGTGGGTGCATGCCATCACAGGTGCGGGACATTGGGCTATATGGCTTGCAGGTTGGGTGGATGTTCAGGGTTGTGGTCAGTCAGAACCATTGACTGTGTTCCCATTTTCCTAGGCCTCGAGGTTCTCCAGCGGATTGGTTGGGATGTTCGGAGCCTCAGACAACTGTTGGTGGACAACCAGGCCATCCTGCAGTCAATCCAGTGCCATGGCCTTCGCAGGAGGCAGCACAGGAGGACCCACCAGGCAGAGGACGAGCAGCCAGCTGGCCCATAGCTTTTATTACCCTTCCCACTTCTCCCATCCCTACCACCCTGCCTTCCCTCTCCAAGTTTTTCATCCCTACCCCTTGAACACCCCTACCTTGTACCCGTCCCCCCCTTGTAAATAGTTTTTATTGTTATGGTTCTGTAGTATATCTAAATATACATTTCTATTTTGATATGAATAATGTGTTGGTCTCTGATTTGCAGCTGGCTATGGGTGCTCAGTTGCAGGGGTGTACATGCCATCTGGGGTGAGTATGGTCCTGCTGTGTGTGTGTGTGTGCATGGGAGGTATCTCCAGCATGGCAGTGACTTTCTGTTGGTCTTGCCGTCCTGCTGCCACCCACTGCTGGGTGCACAGGGTGTGTCTGGCTTGTAGGCTTCTGTGCTGCACGGTGTTGACGTGTGCTGGGGGGGATGCATGGTTTCCTGCAGTGCCAGTCACTGCACATAGGTGGTGTCTTGGGGTCACAGTGCAGGGTGTGCTGTGCGTATGGGGGGCTGATGTGCACTGTGGTTGTCAACCCCTGTGTGTGGCCTCAGCCTGCCAGTGGTTGTGCTGGAGTGTCATGGCTCTGCTATGCTTTTGTTGGCTTGTCCCCATGGGCCAGTAGATCATCTGTCACACCCCAGTGATGCTGTGCTTGGGGTGTGCAGGTGTGGTGTTGGTTCTGCAGTGTGTTCCTGTGCCCATGTGGCATGGCTGGCGGTGGGCCCCAGCCTGCCTCCCTGGATGTGCAGTTCCATTGCTCTGGGGGGCTCTGCTTGCGCTATGGCACCTCTGGACTGCTCAGCTGGGCTGCCCTGGTTGCGCCATAGCACAACATTTCGGCTCAGCTTCTCCTTCCTGGTTGCACTATGGCACAGTATGTGCGATATTCAGACGTTGGTTGCTTGCGCAATTTGTTCTGCTCCATGATTGAATATCGCACCTGTTGCGCATATGCTAATTGTTTGTGCTGTTCTGCTGTTGTGCTCATTTTGGGCGCAGTTTGAATATCTGGGCCTATGTGTATAGTATCCTTATGATATTTAGCACAGAGATCATCATCTGGTGCAAACATAAACCGGGATAAGACGATCTTAAGAATGATGGCTCTTCCCAAATTTGAGATGGAAAACACCAAAAGTCCTGGGTATATGGACATTCCAGAAATAAATGTTGCTGAGTTTCCAAGATATCATGACATCCTCCCCTGGGACAGTATCATTCTGAGATTTGCTTTTGTTTGCTATTCACTTTTACCCCAAGCCGGTCATAGTTACTCAGCCATGTACAATCCCAAGCATACAGTATGCTGGGATTCTAATGTTTGTTAACTGTTTAAGCACATATGTGGTGTCAGTACTTATACAAGAGGGAAATATAACTTTGGCAGTATGCTCAGCCTATAAAATCTCTGCCAAAATTGTTTTCCTATTTATTGTCAAAAATTGCTCAGGGGAGAGCCCCCATTTAATTACATTCCTTATACTTTCCTTTCCATATTTCGGCATACATTTTACCTAAGCCAAACCCTAGATTTTTTTCCCTCCCAGGAAGGTGAGACTATATGAATCCAGTTTCTTTCCAAACCACAAAGCCAGGCCATAAAGCACAACCTATATTATAGTCCTAAAAATACTAAAAAAGAAGGCTACTGGGTTAACCATTCCCACTCCACCTTTCCAAATGGGAGATATGTCAGTTCTCTCTCTTCACAGGGTTAAGCTGGGAGCCCCAAAATGCCTGAAAGAAAATGCTAAGTAGATCTGTTACTATTTCTGAGGGGAATATAGCATGATATAAAAAAAACATGGGAGAAGCAAAGATTTCATTAACACCACTCTTTTTTTTGAAAGCAAGCACCCCATCCAGCTCTTAACTAAGTTACTAGCTTTATGTAACTTGCTATGCCAGTTTCTTCTAGCCAATCTCCTGGCCCCAAATTCCAGGCCTAAAATGTAAATAGGGAGTCAGAAATTGTCACTTCCAGAATTGGCCAGCAGAAGGAAAGAGCTGTGTCACACACCATGACCCCTTCACATTTATTAATGTTAATCTCAGACCCAGACATAGTCAAGAATTGAGGCAGGACTGAAGATAAAGCTTCTTCCTTGCAACAGGGAGCGAGTACAAGCACAAGGTCGTCAGCATAAGCCAAGATTTTAACAGGGGAGGAATGTGGAAAAATAACAATTCCTCCTAGCTCATTTTGCTCTAGAATCATGCGAATCAAAATATCAGTGTCAAAGCTATATAAAATAGGGCTAAGTGGAAAGCCTTGCTTGACCCCTCTACGAATTTTAACCTTTCTCCCAAACCACCCATTGACATTAGGCAGTAAAAAGGAGTTCTGATATAACCCTCTTAACCAATTAACAAATTGTTATGGGATGCCAAAGGCCTGTAGGCGCTGAGAATAAGAAATGATTCGCTATCTTGTCAAAAGCCTTTTCCTGATCTAGCCCTAATACATAACCTTGCACTTCTCTAATATCTCCTCTGTAAAAAAGTTTCTGCAGAATTACTAAATGATCTTGCTGTTTCCTCCTTTTGATTGCACAGGTTTGGTAAGGACTCACCAGGTACTGAGCCACTTTATCAACCCTGACAATAAAATCTTGCTTAGAATCTTCAAATCTGTATTCTGTAAACTAAGGGGGCGTCAGCTGTTAATATCTTCCCTTATCCCTTTTTCATCAATAAGAACTAGAACAGCTTCTAACATAGATGCAGTGTACTTAGAATTTTGCAGGCAATTATTATACAATAAAGCTAATGCTGGTGAAAGCTCAGTTTTAAAAGTTTTATAAAAGCCAGAATTAATGCCATCTGAGCCTGGTGCTGTATTAGCAGGAAGTGAAGAAATAGCTTCTTCCGCCTCCTCAGTAGTACTATCGTTAACCATTTCAAACCTGTCGGACTCAGCAACCTGAGGTAGGCCAAGAGTACTAATTATGCCATGTATATTTACTTCCTGAGGAGATTTCCCAAACAGATTAGCTACGAGTTTCTACGATATCTAATAATTCATTAGGAGAACTGACCTTGTCTCCGTTGGCATTGACAAGGCCAGTTATTATCCTGCTTTCAGTTTTTTTCTACATTCTTTGCAGGGATCTAAGGAATTTTTCTGAACTTGTGTCCCAAACTTGCTTTCTTGTTGGAGGGATTTTGCTCTGTTATGTTGTAACGTCTTCATTTGTTGTTTAATAATCCTATTCTGCTCACTATAATCATATCTTGTGGTTTCTGAAAATGAAATGAGTTTTTGCAGTTGATGGTGTAATTTTAAGTATCGTACATACCCATTTTGTGATTTAACTTGTCCTTTTTTCTGAAAAAAAGGTGTCATATTCTTTTTTGTCCTCCCACCATTCCTGAATGTCATTATACAATACTGCCACAGAAAGCCTTGCCGCCCACTCTTGTTTCCATATTTTTTCCAATTTCTCATCTTCAAGGACTGATTCATTTAACCTCCAGATATTTTTCTTGCATCGGGGGGAAACTCCCCAAGAAATTATTGCTTTCATGGCTAAATGTTCAGAGAAGACACTCGGAATGGTATAGATCTGGTCTATCTGTAAAACTTCAGAGAGAAATATAAAATCAATCCGAGTTTTAAGGGTACCTTTATGAAAAGTGTAACCCCCAGATGGATGTAATTTGCTATATGCATCCACAAGTCCTGCTGTTCTAATTATCTGTGCCAAGGCTAAGGAGTCACTGAACACCTCTCCGTTTGTAGACCCCTATCAGATTTAGAGAGCCCACAGTTAAAATCTCCTACCCACAGAACTAGATGAGAAGAATGTAGAAAGGGCTGAATTTCTCTAAACAAAGCCGCATGCAGAGCTTTTGTTTGGAAGGCATAGGTAGTAATTAATCTAAATCTCTCTGAGTTATAGGAGAAATCTAGAAGGAGGGCCCTACCTGGGTGAATATCCACCAATCTAGAAACACTAAGGAGGGGGTTAGTAAAAAAAATACTCACCCCGTCACAGGTATCCACACCTGTAGACCAAAAGGTAGGCCTCAGATTCCAATCCTGGAGGACAACTGCATTTTAAGCATGGATTTAATACAAGTGTCCTGGAGACAAATAATGTTACTTTTAGTTCTTTGGAGAAAGTAAGGCTCCAATTTGTTTTTCTCACTCTTTATGCTATTAAGAGTCCTGACTGCTCCGGAGAAGCACTGAGTGGTTCTGATAAGCCGCTGCCTGCTGCCACCCTCTTCTAATTGGACCACTGTGCTCCACATGGCCACTGATTGGCCCTGTCTTTTTCCTATTGGATTTTCAGTCTCTGGATTTCAGTGCCCACTGCTTTGCATTGACTTTTGCTGAAAATTTGTGCCCACCTCCCCACCTCCTTCCTTTATTAAATAGGCTTTGGCTCCACCTACTCAACCTTGGTATCCACCCTGCTTTAACCTTGTTGGGCTCACTTACTTGAGAACCTCCCCCCCCACCACTCACTCTCCCTCTCCTTGCCTCACTTCCATGGGTGGCTCTTGCCCTACAGACCCTCTCAGTTATCTCTACACATCCTCTAAGCACTATGGCTCTGCCCCTTCTGCCTCTTCATCTCATTCTCTTTTGCTCCCTGCTACCACTGTTTTTCCTGCCTGGAGCTTGATACCCCTCTCTTCCTCGCTACAGGATTGAACTTATCTACACCCACTCTGGTACCCTTCCAACTGAGCTTGTCTATACTCCCTCATTCTCCTCTGGGATGGCTGGCAACTCCTGAAGAATCAGGATAGGTGGTGTTATGTTCGCCTGTTGCCGTTCTCAACACTGGCTCATATTACTTCACTTTGGGACCTAAGACAGAATCACTGCAATAGACTGTGCATGAAATGGGTAAACACATCTGCCTTAAAGCAATTAAGATGGTGCATTCTGAAGCTTCTGCTACTCCTGCTGCTGCTATCTGGGAATGTTCACCCAAATCCTGGGCCTAAAATTCCTTGCTCCGCCATCAATTGAGGCACCCTAGGACTCTCACCCTTGCATCTCTCAACATCTGCAGCCTCCTGCTAAACTTGATGCCCTGCAAATATTCACTAATCAACACAACCCTGATATCCTTGCAATCGTTGAAATCTGGCTATCACCCAAAATTCCAGACACTACTATGCCTTGCCAGGGTACAGTGTTTTCAGACTTGACAGGAGTACAGAAAGAGGGGAGGCTATGATATATTCAAAGACACCCTCCTGGGTCACTGCTTACCTTCCCCTCTTGGTTTCTTCTATGCAGATCCTACCTATTAAAATTTGGTTGGGGGCTCACAGCAAAGCACTGACTGTTGCTACTGTTTACATTCCTCCAAAAGAACAAGGTAAAGGCCTCAACTCAGTCTTGGACCTCATCCGTGCCCAACCCCCTGACTCAGAGTCGATCCTAATGGGTGATTTTAACATCAATTGGCTAGCTGCTGACACAGGGGGCCTCAAGAATGCCATCTCAGCAGCCAACCTGGCACAGCTGGTAGTCTCCACCACCAGACATAATTATAAAACTGGTGCATGCACTATCCTGGACTGGATACTGACCAGCCACCCCTCTCTCATCTCAGATGTTTCCGTCCTTCCAGATACACTAAGTGACCATTCCTCAGTTGTCTACGAATGGTCAAATAAATTCTGCAAGCCCCCCCCAAATTAATCAATAGTAGAGTCCTCCCACGTGGTCAGTTGAAACACCTCAAATCCACACCTCCAACAGCTTAACTGGTCTCCTATATTCAATGCTTCTGATGTCAACTCAGCCTTGGATTTCTTCATCAACTCCTCCAGTGCTGCCTGTGACACCTATGCCCCTTTCAAAATGTATAAAATCAAAGGTCTTTGCAATCCTTGGCTGTCTGCTGAACTACTTATGGATCTGAAAGCAAGGGACCTCCTCTGGCTTTGGGCATGGGCCACTGGCTATCAAGACGATATTCAGAACTACAAACAGGCACAAAACAACTGCACTAAATCAATCTACCAGAAGAAAAATGCATACTACATAGATACCCTCATGAACACCTGGGGAAAAGGGAAATCCTTCTGGGACAATCTTAAAGAGGTAACTGGGAAGCAATCAAAAACCTCACCTACTATGTTGACCATTGATGGTGGCATACCTCTCGACCCTACCACAGTTGCAAATACTTTCAATACTGCATTCTCTGACCTCAGTAGTGTTCTCCTTTTGGACTTCTTCAATGATGACCACCCTCCTTCTCCTACCCCCCCAGCCCACAACCCCCTCCCTCCAACCACCCACTGTTCTACTTTAAGGAAGTCAGGGCACATGAGGTCCGTAAATATGTCTCTAATGCAATCGCCAAATCCAGAAGTAGTGGGGGCTCACTCTACCTCCAACTGGTGTCCCTCACCCTTGATGAAGTGCTACTTCCACTAACAAACATTTTCAACCTCTCCCTCACCCTCAGCCAATTCCCTGACAGATGGAAATCAGCCACAGTAACCCCGGTCCACAAAAGTGGGAACAAGGACCTGCATGTGAACTACTGGCTTATCTCCATTCTTCCCACTCTCTAAGGCCATTGAATGTATAGTATCTGACCAGCTAACAGAATACCTGGATAAACACAACATCCTCTGCCCCCAACAACATGGTTTCAGTACAGGTCACTGTACTACAGCGGCCCTCCTTGAATTCACTGGTGCTATCCACAGCAACAGCCTTCTAACCAGGTCGGTCTTCATAGACCGACCAAGGCTTTTGACACTGTACATCATAAAATAATAGTCACACAGCTACATTCTGCTGGGCTCTCACCTGAATCCACCACCTGGTTCAAGAGCTACTGGAGAACTGCTCCCAAAGAGTGAAAATATCTGATGTTCTCTCAAATGCACGTCCTGTTCACTCAGGAGTTGCTCAAGGCTCCATTCTTGGGCCACTTCTTTTTAGCCTCTTTCTGAATGATTTTCCACAATTGTGTCCAGCACAGATCCTCCTTTATGCTGACAATGACGTCCATCCTCCACTCACAGAGGATCTGGACCACTTTCAAAAGAAGCTACAGCTTGCCTTCACCTCAATTGAAACTTGTTTTAGTACACATAAATTGGCTCTCAACTATAAAAAACAAGTCCATGGTCTTCTGTAGCCTGCACACAACAAACACAGACTCAATCCCATCACAATCAAAACTGGCTTGGTGCAACCTCGAACAGGTTCAACTTTAAATATCTAGGAGTTACCATTGATTGTAACCCATCATATGCTACGCACATTGACAACATTGCCAAGACTGCCAACATACAATGGCCTACTCTTCCAGGCATAGGCAATGCCCTTACCTCAGATGCCCTTAAAGGAGTAGTATGCTCAGAAAGTGCAAAAACATATGTAGTTTGTTTTGATATGTATGTTCAATCTAGTGTATTTCTTCCCTCTGTCTGCTATTTGGAGCTTTTCCTAAATTGCCTGCTAGCTGTATGGTAGTTTTATGACCCTAGGGATCTCCATAACAAATAGTTTTATTGGCTTTCTTTCTCCCAGGATGCCCCATCTCATGTAACAGTGATGTAGCCATGCCCTTAGATTTAGCATGTGTATTGCTTTAAAATTAGTTTAGCAACAGCAGAGCCTTGTAACTTCTTATCCAGGGAGCACAAACAGCAACAGTTAGTTTAGCTGATAAATGAGAGCAAGCTAACTGGGGTTTCTGTAAGACAACAGCTACTAAATAGCTTTAATTCATTATTTGTGTTTTTGATTTTACAACACTCCTGCTAGCTAGACCTGATAAACAGAGGAAAAAATAGTGAATTAGAGCTATTTAGTAGATGTTCTCTTACAGAAACTCCAGTTAGCTGGCTCTCTAAATCTCATAAACTAACTATTTGTCATTTGTGCTCCCTGGATAAGAAGTTACAAGGCTCTGCTGTTGCTAAACTAATTTTAAAAGCAATACACATGCTAAATGTAAGGGGTATGGCTACATCACTGTCATGAGACAGGAAACTCTGGAAAAGAAATCAATAAACCTATTTGTTATGGAGATCCCCAGGGTCGTAAAACTACCATACAGCTAGCAGGCAATTTAGGAAAAACTCCAAATAGCAGACAGAGGGAAGGACACACTAGGATTTAACATACATATCAAAACACTCTACATAACATATGTTTTTTTAAATTCTGGGTGGACTACTCCTTTAAGGATTGCAGTACAGAGCTTGGTAATCTCAGTAATCGACTATGGCCTGATCATCTACGGCTCTGCCTCTGCCACCGCCCTGAGGTGCATATCAATTGCACTAAACACAGCTTGCCGGCTCATAACCGGTGCCCATTGCCTCACCCACACATGTGATCTCTATGCACAGACTGGGTGGCTTCAACTTTCAAACTGGATTAAGTACTAAACCTGCCTTATGGCAAAGAAAACAACACTAGGCCTTGCTCCCCCAGGTGTCCAAGCTTTCCCTTGCCCAGCATGTACTACTTGCATCACTAGGGGCTCTGAAACCCAGCTACTGCATATCCCACATTTCCGCACCACACAAGGGCCAAGATCCTTTGCGCACAGAGCTCCCAGCTGGTTCAATGGTCTCAACATTGACATTGCCTCAATGCAAAAGCTTGGTCCATTCAAATCCAGTCTCCATCACATCCTGTCTGCATCTAGCTCCTGTGACTGTCCTTCCTAATTGTTCTCCCCTCTCCTCTTTGCTCTTTCCACCTAGCACTTAACCCTCTCCCCCTCAACTCCCTCTCCCATACACACACTCATCCTCCCCTTCTCCCACCCACCTTCCCTACTCCGTTGTAGCACTTTAATTGATATTTGACATGGGCCTATGGCCACACACCCCTAGAGTGTGTCTCTTCCATACCGTGTTTACCCTGTTACCAGACCTCCTTCTGGCATTTTTGCCACTGTATTGAATGTATACAACTGTATGTAACTGCCTGTAACCCACTGTTATTCAATGTCTGGTTTGAATTGTACCTCATCAGATGAGAAACCTTTGTAAAAGAGCCTTGGCTCAAGGGTACTTGTAATCCTAGATTCAAATAAAAATAAAAAATAAATTAATATTTATGGTACTAATGGATAGGCTCCCAATAAGTAAGATCCATTATGTGAGAAAAAACTAAAACATGTGGCTATGGGAAAAAAGACAAAGACTCCTATCAAGGTGTTTTAGAGGCACGCCTTTTTCTGGTTCTTTAGCTACAGACCCCTCATCCCTTCCCCTCTGTATCAGTTGCAGATGTAACTGAAGAAGAATCTGCACTATGTTCATCTGAATCCCTATCCGTGGATTCAGAGTGGAGAACTGAAACTTTATTCCCTTTATTCCATTCCTGTGTCTGGGCCTCTGGCTGCATCTCAGCCTCTTTAGTTTTAGCTAGGACAGTTTTCCCATGCCTGGACCTTTTCTTTGCTACCACAGGAATGAAAGGGGGAGCTATATCTCTGGGAGGGGGGAGGCATGTCAGTTTGCATAACCTTAGCCTTTTCTGGCTGCCTTATGTTGTTGGAGGAAGCAAGATTGTTTGTAGAGCATTGCTGGATTTCCAAAGGTATAGGATCTGGGATGACCTGGGCAGGGGGGCTTTCTATAGCCACCACAGAGTCCTGCCTCTTAGTGTTTTGTTCTGCAATCTGCTTGGCCTCTAAATGCTGTGCTTGGTTGATAAGGCCTTCCTGGGGGGACAATCATCTCTACGGTGGGAGGACCATGGGCATCTACCATAAGCATGTCCTGTTTGTTCACACAGGTTGCATCTAAATAGGTTCAGACACGCAGAGGCTAAGTGTCCAAATTCCAAGCAGTGATTACACAGAATGGTGTCACAGGCATCCTCGAATGCACTCTGGATCCACATTTAAAACAAGACCTAGGTTGGCCATTATAAAAAACAGTCCCCTGATCCTTACCTAGAAAAAAGGAACTAGGTAAATGTGCAGGACCTGCATCAGTGGAAAACAGTTTTACCTTAATCCTCCACCCCCATCCCATATTTGCTCAGAATCTAATGTGGGGGTAGGCCTACCCAAAATCTCACATCATTGTTTCGGCTGAAATATAATATCTTCTATGTGAACCCCCACACTCTTAAACATTATTGTGATGGTCTTACTTAATGGCTTTGTGAGAGGGATAGCGTGAAAAGGGATCCAAATAGAGGAATTCTTTAGACTCTAGTACTAGGTCCAGAAACGGTCCAGGTTAGACACACTTTTAAAATTAATGTCAAAGTTTCCATTTCTTAGGCTAGTCAAGGCAAAAATCTCAGAGTAAAAGAAGTGCATCAACTGTTTCAACAGGATTTTTGCAATACATACACGGTCAGGCAGGGATTCTAACCCCCCTATGAAAAGGAGTCTCACGACATTGCATCTGGAAGCAGGTTCTCTTTAGTAGAAAACAAGTCCAAAAGTTTAAAAAGGGGGTCCAGATTTGGGTTGATAGGGAACCTGATTCTGTCCGGGGGGGGTTCACTACTGACCCCTATCTGCACATTATTACTCTACTGACTCAGTACAGTACCATAGGTTGCACAATATTATGCACAGTATTACATTTCTTAGTAACCTTATTTATATCATTAATAGACACATTTTCTACAACAGTAATGCCAGTAGTAGTATCCCCGGGGTTCAGTGGAACTCTTGTCAGAATCAACACTGGTGGCCACTGTAAAAGGTGCCTTCTATAGCATTTGTTGGAAAGAAGGATCTTGAGTATCCAGAACCCACTGTCCAGTGGGCCTAACAGCCCAGCCTGCATTTTCTAGGGCTGTTTGAGGGGACCACTCATCAAAGTCTATACTCCAGTCCGGTTGCATTTTGTTCCTTGATTTTGTTTTAGCCCTTTCAGCAAAGGAAAAAGTAGGGCCATCCTGAGCATTTTGTTCTGCACCAGAAATGTGTTTGCTGCCAACTGAACTTCCGGCTTATTTTCCCATTCCCAGATGCTTTTTAGATTGTCCTTTAAAGTTTCAGGCTTCTCCATGATGTCAGGCTTTGGGCACAAAGACTCAGTGTCTTTTTTACTGCCAGCCTGATTTCCCACATTTTTCAAGGGACCATTCAGTACAGCAGCTGATTTCTCCTGCATTTCCAAGCTGTTACTCACCACACTTCTGTCAGGAGACTCAGCTGACTTGTCAATAGCGTTAGTCAGCGCTGCAAGTGCTGCGTCCAGTTCACAAAGTTTAAGCAGCTGTTTCTCTTTCTCAGCTTCCAATTCAGATTTGGAGATGCCGTATTGCACGGGGTTTTTTGTTTGCAGAGTGGTTTCATTTATTTTTTTATTTCATAAGAATCAGAAATACCTTTGAGTCATAGACTCCTTTACAAAGGTTCACGTCACATATAGTAAATCAGATTACACAACAACAGTTTGTACAGACAGAGGTACAGAAACAAATAAAGTGATTGTTACAAAGTAAAGATATATACAACAGGAATGCAAGGTTAAGCAATCAGGATCTAATTCAGTTTGAGACAGATAAAAAAAAATAGACTGGGAGAGTAACATCCCTAAGTTAACATCCCTAAGGTTTGACCAGCTATGGCTCCAATCTGGCTCTTTGATTCACCACAATCTCCTCCGTCTTCCAGGTCAGAAGTCGTTTCTATTTCTGTAAACTCAGCCACAACCAGCAGCCTCTTGAGACAAAACAACAGGGGAGGAGGTTGTCTCCTCTGCTCCTGAGACTGCTCTCTCTGGTGTCTGCTGAGGAGTGGCCATCCTGAAGAAAACACCCATGGGTTCCCCCACTGCAGAGTAGGACACTTTCCCCGGTGTCCTGGCCAAGTTTCCCCTATTCACTAAAAATACCACCAACAGCTTAATCTGGTCCAATTCCAGTTGGTTACTGTTATATGTAGTGCAGCTTTAAGAAATGTTAGACAGTACAGCTTTAAGAAATCTACTTCCTGTGAGTCTTCCTGTGTCTGTTTGAGTTCAGTTTTCCCCTTGTGTCTGTGCTGAATAGAAGTAAATAGAGAAGGCATAGATTTCTGTGGTGCTCTTTCTACCAAGACCCTGATGTGTTTAATGTACTTATTTTCCGCCACCAAATACAACAAACTGTCGATAAGGATGGTGGAAATTTCCATAGCTCCTGCTTACTGAATGACACCATTTTGTGACTTTCTGCATTGAAGGCAAGTAAGCAGTTTGGAACTGTGCAGTTTCATGGTAACTTCAGCCAGCTTTGAAATTTTTACAGGAACAGCCTGGGATACATGGTCCAGATGGTTTGATAAGTGGTTATTACTTAATCTAGCCACACAATCAGCAAATGTTGAGCTACAGGGTGAGCTTATTTGAGCTGCTTTTTGTACTTTCTTGGGAAGTGAAACCTTTAAACTTTTATGCAGACCGGCCAGAGGATTTGTCATATCAAGAGCTAAAGGCTAAAATGAATGCACACTACAGTTTAACAACTTTCCCAAGAGCCGAATGTAATAAATTCTACAGATACCAGCAGAAACCAGGTCAGTCATTGCAATCTTATTTGGCAGAGATCAAGCACTTAGCTCTCATGTGAAAGTGGAGCAGGGAGCATCTTGAATCTAATTTAGCTAATAAGTTTGTTATGGGGTTGAATAATGAACATCGTATTCAGCAATTACTTTCTGTAAGTGTCAAGAGGTCTGCTGATGAAGTTTCACAGTTGGCACAAATGTTTGAGGCTACAGAAAATGAAGCACATGCTAAGATGAACACTAAAAATGAGGTACAAGTAGCTGCAGTAAACCCCAAATTGAAACAGCTCAAACCTAAGTCTAAACCACTGTTCACAAAAAAAATTCAACCACTCCACCCAAACTGCATGGCCAGTAAAAATGTGCCTCATGTGGGTCTTCTCAGCATAGCAGGGACCAGTGCAAAATTCAGAGAAGTTCACTGTCATGCATGTAAATGTCAGGGGCATATTGCTAAGGCTTGCAGAAGCAGGAGAACTGCAGTGATCAGTTCAGAGAGCACAGACAGTGCAGTGCTTCCCATTGCACCACAAATGCAGACTAAAGATGTTCCTCCTTTCTAACTGTTACTTCAGTTGCCACAACTGAGGCATCAGTTGCGTTTAATGGTAGATTCTGCTTCCCCAGTTACTTTTATTAAACATCAGATATGGTCTGATCTGGATAAGCCACCACTGTCTCATTGTAATAAGTTGCTGCGTGCATTTGAAGGGCAACCAATTGAACCACTGGGCTTGTTTACCAATTTAGTACGCAGAATGGATTCTCCTGGTTCACCTTTAACTTTTCTGGTTTCAAAAAAGGGTGTCAACATTGTGGGCAGAGATGCTCAGGTTCTTCTAAACAGTCATATTGATCCCGCAGATTTTGACCTACTTGCTGTTGTCCAGGTACTACAAAGCAGTAACCCACCCAAGCTTGGGGAGATTTTAGACACGTATCCAGACCTGTGGAAAGGCCTGGGATGTTGCACAACAGCTAAAGCCTAGCTAGTTACAAAGCCTAATGCAATCCCTAAGCTTTGTAAACCATGAGAACTCCCTTTTGCCTTTAAACCGGTGTTTGGGGCAGAATCGGACAGACTGGAAAAAGTGGGTGTGCTGGAAAAGGTTTCAAGTTCAGACTGGGCTACTCCAATTGTTGTGGTATCTAAACTAGGTGGTAAGGTTCAAATATGTGAAGATTTTAAGCTGACACTTAATCCAGTACTTAGCACAGATGTATTTCCTTTACCCTTACCTGAGGAACTTTTTCACAGACTGAATGGTGGTGTGGGGTTCCCTAAACTGGACCTCGCTGATGCATACCTTCAAGTGGAGTTGGATATAGACTCTCAGAAATTGGTAGTGATTAATACACACCGAGGACTGTACAAGTACAAACGGTTATGTTTTGGCCTTAGTTCTGCACCTGTTTTTCAAAAAGTATTTGAGCAAACAGTGGATGATATACCAGGTGTTACTTGTTATTTGGATGACATCATTGTCACGAGCAAGACAGAAGCAGAACATTTACTTAACCTACAAAAGACTTTAGAGAGATTGCAACAGAGTGGATTCAGACTCAGGAGAGAGAAATGCCAATTTTGTCAACCAAGTGTCATGTACTTGGGTCACACTATTGACAAAGATGGAATTTGTCTAAATGATGAAAAGGTGGAAGCCATTGTGCGCATGCCTGAACCACAGAAGGTTTCAGAGTTGCACTCATTCTTGAGTATGGTGCATTACTATGACCGTTTCATACCTGGATTAGCCACTAAATGTACTATGCTGAATGAACTGTTACATAAAGTTACGCCAAGGAAGTGGACCAAGGGCCACAGTACTGCAGTTCAAGCCATCAAGCTCTCTCTAACCGATGTGAATAATTTAACTCATTATGATCCTAACTTACCTATCACATTGGCCTGTGATGCTAGTCCTGTGGGTATAAGAGCTGTTGTTTTCCATATAGATTCAGAAGGAGTGGAGAAGCCGATAGCCCATGCTTCATGCAAACTCACTGCAGCTGAAATGAATTATGCCCAGATTCAAAGAGAGGCATTAGCAATTGTGTTTGAAGTCCAGAAAGTTTGCCAATACTTGCTAGGTCACAAATTTCACCTGAAGATAACAAGCCACTAGTGACAATTTTCAGTCCAGAAAAAGGAATTCCAGAAACAGCCGCCAATTGACTTCAATGATGGGCATTCATTTTGTCTGCCTATAATTTCGAGGTTACATACCAACCAACAGACCAGCATGGAAATGCGGATGCCTTGTCAAGGTTACCAATATCTAGAGAAATGGAGTTTGCTGTGGGACTTAAAGAGAAGCCATTATTATGCCATGTGGGGCCAGATAGTTTTCCAGTGCAATTCAAAGATATGGAGGACTCTACTGTTGTGTGTGCAATGGAGTTACAACAGTTAGACCAGCTTCCAGTACTAGCCAAGGACATTGCAAAAGGGACTAGTCAAGATGTAATTTTGAAACAAGTGTATCAGTATAAGCTTAAGGGTTGGCCGCAAGGCACTACTTGTTCGACTGCACTACAACCCTACTATACAAAGAGACAGCAGTTGTCCATTGCTGAAGGGTGTCTTCTATGGGGATTGCGTGTCATAGTACCCCAATGTTATCACTCAAATGTGTTGACTCTTTTGCATGCGGGCCATCCAGGCACTGCTAAAATGAAATCCCTAGCCAAACTTGACGTATGGTGGCCTTCCATTGACAGAGACATATACCAGCTTGTGCAAAGATGTGATGGTTGTGCTGTATCGATGAGAAATCTGGCAAGAGCTCCAGTTCACCATTGGGAATGACCTGAAAAACCCTGGCAAAGGTTGCATATTGATTTTACAGGACCCTATTACAATTCCATGTGGTTACTCTTAACTGATGCTTATAGTAAATGGCCAGAAAATCATCAAATGTCTTCGACAACTACTGAGAGTACCATCAAAGTGTTGAAATCTCTCTTTGCTACTCATGGTTTTCCGCAAGTGATTGTCTCGAATAACAGACCATAGTTCACGTCTGTTGAATTACAAGCATTTTGCCAGCAATGTGGTATCCACCATATTTTCTCACTTTCCTACCATCCAAGATCAAATGGTGAAGCAGAATGCCTGATTCAGACTTTTAAAAAAGTATGGACAAAGCTAATCCTACTACACGACAGCAATACAAATAGACCTTTTGGACTTTCTTGCGATGTATCGAACAACACCACATTGTGTAATGGGAATATCCCCTGCAGAACTGTTGTTTGGACATCAGATTCAAACTCAGTTGGACCTTCTTCACCCTCTAGGCTATATGTCAGTAACTGAAATGCTTCCTAAGACCAGATCTTTCAAACCCAATGATCTAGTGTGGATCAGGATGTATGCAGGCCCTAAGAGATGGCTAGAAGGTGAGGTGGAAAAAAGTTCAGAAATGTCGTCTATACTGTTCGACTAACTAGAGGAGAGTGAAAAAACATGTGGACCAATTACGTACTACAACTGAAACAGAACAAAAAAGGGATACCCAAAGTCGGGGTAGTTATCCAGTATTATTTGTTCCAGAACAAGAACAGATAGTGGAACCACAGCAATTGAGACAAAATGTGGCTGATGCTAATCAGATTTCAGGGCAACAGCCTCCAGTCATACTACATCAGTCAGGACGTATAAGACGTCCACCAAAGAGAATGGATTGTAGAGATATAGTCTAATGACATAGACTAACTAAAAGGGACACTGCAGTAATAACTTTAATAGTTTCATACTACTTCTGAATTATTGACTTATGTACTTTCTAGCTAAGTCAAGAGGGATTGTTATGTGTAGTGCAGCTTTAAGAAATGTTAGACAGTACAGCTTTAAGAAATCTACTTCCTGTGAGTCTTCCTGTGTCTGTGTTTGAGTTCAGTTTTCCCCTAATGTCTGTGCTGAATATAAGTAAACAGAGAAGGCCTAGACTTCTGTGGTGCATGTTTTTCTTTCTACCAAGACCCTGATGTGTTTAAGGAACTCATTTTCAGCCACCAAATACAACAGTTACCATCTGTATCCCTCCTTCTGGGTCGCCCCGAAAGAGAGACTTCTAGTCTCAGTGGGCCTACCCAGTCAGCAAAATTCAATCAATAAATAAATAATGAATTAATATAATAGAATGCACACATTAGATCCTAAAGAAAGAAAATATACCTAATCACTGATAGAAAAAAATGGTCATATCCATTGAACCTATGTAACAGTCTAACATACTAACATACTAAAATGCCAGCAGAATAGGCCTAACAGTCTTTCATGTCTGCTCGTTTGGTCAGCCCCCACCCTGGTTGCTGACCTTGCTGCCCCCCTCGCCTTCTCTGGCTTCTCCCTTCCCAGTTCCGGATATTCTTGCTGCATTGGATTTTGCTTCCAGAACCCTTCCCTGTACCTGTCCCACCCCTCTTGAACCCTCCACTGTCTCTGCCTCCACCAGCCCCTAGGCAGCGCATTCCATGGCTCCACCACCCTCTCAGTGAAGTAGCACCTCCTCCTTTCTCCCTGAATCTTCCCCCCTCCAGCTTCCACCCATGCCCTCTAGTGGCCCCTCCTCCTTCCTTCGAAGCACCCTGACTGTTCCTCCCCTATTTACCCTCTTCATGTACCTGAAGACCTCTATCATGTCCCCCTAGTCCCTTCTCTCTTCCAATGTGTACATATTTAGCTCTTCAAGCCTCTCCTCCAGGTCCTATCCCCAAGCCCCAAATCATTTGGTTGCCTCTCTGGACCCTCTCCAGGAGGTTAATGTCCTCTTAATGTGGCCTCCAAAACTGCCCATGAGTACTCAAGGTGCGGCCTCACCAAGCAGTTATACAGAGGAGTATCACTTCCTCTTTCTGGAGGTGATCCCCAGCGATGCATCCCAGCATCCTGTTGGCCTTGGCTGCTGCCTCCTACAAGTCTCAGAGTTATTCATCTTGACATCCACCACCACCCCAGGTCCCTCTCAGCCATCGAGACTTATAGCATCCCCCAGGGTGTACACTTGTCCTGGGTTTCTGGCCCGGTGGAGTACCTTGCATTGAACCTCAGCTTCCACTTTCTAGACCATCTTCCAGAGCCTCCAGGTCCCCTGTAGGCCACCCTCCTCCTCCCATCCACCACCACCCCAGTTTCAAGTCATCCAAAAGACTCATCTCACTCCTGATTCCTGTCCTTATGTCAGAGACGAGGCGCTGAACAGAAGTAGGCTCAAGACTGATCCCTGTGGGACCCCACTAATGACCATCCTGGGGATGAGACTATCCCACCAACTACGACTCTCTGGGTCCCGTCCTGAGCCACTGCCTATCCATCTGATCATCTGGTTCCCACCCCCATTTCTCCCAGCTTATTCAACAGGCCCAGTGAGGAACAGAGTCAAATGCCTTGCTGAAGTCTAGAAAGAGGACGCCCACTGGTCTACCCAGGTCCAAGGCACTCGCCACCCAGTCATAGAACTCCACCAGGTTTGTCTGACACAATTTCCCGGATGAATCCATGCTGTCTATCGTCCAGGCACCCTGACTTATCCAGGTCCCCCAGCCTCCTCCAGCAATGCCTCCATCACCTTGCCCACCACCAATGTCAGGCTGACAGGCCTGTAGTTTTCTGCCACCTCCCTTGATCCCCCTTGTGGATTGGCACTATATGTGCCACCTTCCAGTCCTGGGGCACCCACCCTGTCCTCAGAGAGATGGTGAAAAGCTCCGCCAGGGGTTTCGCCAGGACATCCGCAAGTTCCTTCAGCACTCTGGGATTTAATTTATCCGGCCCCAGTACATTCTCCATCTTAAGGGAGCTGAGGGCTTCCCTCACTCGCTCTGCTGTGATTTCCACTTCCGGTACCTCTTCTCCCTGCTTAGCCCTCCCCTCCTGCCAGTGATGCCTCCCTCTCCCCAGACCCGCCGATCGTAAGGGTCCCCCTCCTCAGTATCTCTGTCTCCTCCCATGTATGATGCAGCACTCCCATTTTCCTTGGTGAAATCGAGGTGAAGTACTCATTTAGTACCTCAGCCTGCTCCCCGGGTCTTGTGCCCATCTCTCCCTGATTTAATCCTGCTAATCTGCCCTTCACCCTTTGTTTTCCCCAATGTATCTAAAGAACCCTTGTTCCTCTCCTAATTTCCCTGACCAGGTTCTGCTCCTTCCTTGCCTTAGCTGCCTCACCACCCTAGTGGCCCTTCTAGCCATCAGCCTGTACTCCCTCAATCTCTTTCACTCCTTGAGCACTTGAATTGCTTATAGGCTGCCTTCTTTCCCGCACCACCTCCTGGACCTCCCTGGTCCACCAGCAGGTTTTGGGCCTACCGCATTTTCGTCTTATCTTGCACAGGTGCTGGTAGCATCCTGCACCCCTCTCCTGATGATTTCCCACCTACTATCAGTGTCCATGTCTCAGACCCAGTCCCATCCAAATGCTCCTTAAGATCCTTCCCATTTCTTAAAATCCGCCCCTTCTGAAGTTGGTTACTCCGCCTTTGTGCAGCCTTCTACCCCTCCTAGGTCCAGGCGGAACCAGACCATGGCATGGTCACTCCCCAATGGGTCCCTTACCTCCAGGCCCCAATCTGGTCACTGTCTGCCAGGACCACATCCAGTACCCGTGCTCTCTGGTCGGTTCCTCACCTGCTGAGTTAGGAATGCATCTTGAAAGACATCCAACAACCTCTGTTCCTGGTCACAGAGGATGTCATAGTCTCCCAGTCTGTTCCTGGCATGTTGAAGTCCCCAACACCACCACTGTCCTCTGCCCAGTCTGCAGTGTCTCCCAACATCTGCCACCAGACTGTCCTCCAGCTCCTCCGCCAGGGCAGGGGTCTATACACCACTCTATTTTTACTCTCTTGCCCCCCTTGTTATCAAGGTGACCCAAATCGCCTCCACGGTTCCCTCCACCTCCTCTACTCCCCCATGCCAATGTAGTTTTTGACTATCATTGCTACCCCTCCTCCCCTTCCCCCCCCCATCCTTCCTGAACATAGTGTAACCCTCCAGGTTCAGGTCCCAGTCATGTCCTGCAGTGGCCCAAGTCTCAGTGACTGCCACCACATCCACTGCTCCCTCAGTTAGCATCACCTGGAGCTCAGGCATTTTATTGCCCAAGCTCCTGGCATTTAGCAGGACTACCTTCCACCCTTTCCCTATAGTTCCAATTCCCCTGCTCGTGATCCCATGGGGATTCTGTTTTCCCCTGGTCTGCACTTTTCCTGCAATCCTCCAGCTCCCCAGGGGGGTGGAGACAGAGTCCCTCCTTTATCGGCACCCCCTTGACAGCCTTTTCTCCCATCCCCCCCTTCACAAGTTTAAACCCCACTTTTCACCAATGAACCCCTCTATTTTCAACTTAAGGATTCCCCTCCCCTCCAAATTGAGATGGAGTCTATCTCTAGCATACAGTTCCTTATCCTCCCAGGTCTCCCCAATCCCCCATCAACTCATACCCTCTGGCCTCACACCACTCCCTGAGCCACTGGTTTATCTCCTAATCTTCCTTTTTGTTTCCCCACCAGCCCCTTGGCACCGGCAGGATTTCTGAGAAGGAAACAGTGCATCCTATGTCATGACAGACCCTGGCAAACTCCCTGAATCTTGCCTGTATCTCAAGCTCGCTTATTCCCTCAATGTCATTTGTACCCAGGTGGACCAGTATGTCCGGGAACCCCCACAACTTTGCCAGCTGATATACCTTGTGCTTAGCCCTGTGCAACCGCTAGTCCAGGGAACATCTGTTCTAACTGGCCAGGCTTCTCCCTCCCTATCCCATTTGATACCCCTGATCATAGAATCCTCAACAGGAGCACTCTGACTGCCCTTTTCCTCCATTCCCCTTCCATGTCCCTCATCCTTTCTGCCGGCCCCCTCCACAGCCGGCTGTATTCCTCCCCCTATCTGGGTGCCACATGCTGCCCCTCATTTACCCTGGCTACCCCTCCTCCCATCCTATGTCTCTCCTCCCAAATATCCTTCGTGCCTCACTAACTCCCCCTCACTGCTCATGACCAGTCCTTTTCCCCCATCCAATAAACTAGCCTGGCTTGTCCTCCCTTCCTTCCTGTCTCCGTTCAGTCCCTCCTTGCTTCTGTCGTGCTTCCCTGGCCTAAACCCTCAGCCCCTTACTGTATCCTCCTGTACTCTGGTCCTTCTCCTTACCTTTCCTCCCAACTGGTCTTTTCTCCTGCGCTTTCCTCCTCTTCCCCTGCCCCTCCTGCTCTGATTCACTGCTCCCCATTTTCCTGCATTCCAGGTCCCCCCTGTTCTTCCTGCTATCTGGCCCTGCCTCCTGCCACCCCTTTCCATCTCTAACCACCCCTGTCATGGCTACATCACCCCCTCATCCTCGAGCAGAAGAAGAGTTTGAAGCAGTTATTGAGTGTAAGGTCTGATCCACCTCCCCGCCTTGCTTCCTTCTGTCCAGCCCTGGCCATCTGCCTACTTCCCTGAGAATGTTGTCCCTCCATCCCTCCTTTGTGAGGGTCCCCAGTTACCTGCCTGCTTCCTTGGTAGTGTCCTTTTGGACCCCCTCTGCCAGGGTCCCTATGTGACCCCTGAGTATTCTCCTGCACTCCTTTCCCTATGCCCCCACCCCCAGTGCTTGGTGCAACTGCGGAGATCCCCAGCCCCTTCCCCAACCATACCACCCTCCCCCAGCTGTCTCCTAATCCCTGCAACCTCCTCCTCAAGCTGTGCCAGCTGGCAGCACACTGGGCAACCACCAAACTTCCAAGCCCAGTCCAGTATCATGGCTGCTCCACACCCTGTGCACCCCACCACCCTCCCAAAGATGCCGCCCCAATGACGGTGGTTCCATCCCTTCCAAATAGGTTTCCTTGGGTGAGCCACCAGGTTCCCCTGCAGTCCAAGATGCACCCTACTGCCTAATCAGGTCACCCACTAATCTTGAGACAGTCCACTGTACACCAGTAACCCTGTTACTAGGTGCAGTACAACACATTAAACTTATAAGGAAATGAACAACTCCTAAGCTCCTCTGTCCCAGCCTTTAAATCCAACCCCAGTGGCTAGAACTACATGAGCTGCACCTGCAGCCTTTCCTCAAATTGCAGGGCAGGTGTTCCCTATAAATTAGCAGAATTCTGGGAGGGAGGGGTGGGGAGGCAGGTCTTAGGCAGACACCTGACTCGAGAGAGAGAGTGTATCAGCCCTGTGTCTCCCTCCAAGCCCACAGCCAAAGAACCAGCCCCAAGCAAATCCCACCAAATAGGTTTTAAATCAGAAGAAATAGGCCTCCACCAGCGCAGCCTGTTACACAGTGAAACAGATTCACATTTTTGCAGTTCTCTTTAGAAATACATGTAGTTATACAAAGAGATATGTATTTTCCCATCTTTTTAGGAATACATGTAAATACAGAGATCAGAAGAACAGAAAAGAAGAAGAATAATAAGAAGAATCAGCATTTATATAGCTCTTTTCATACATCCAAAGCGCTTTACAAGCAATGCTAGACTGGTAGTGAAGTGACTGAATGTGTGGTGGCCGCCATATCGCACATCATCACCCACACACAGCCTGGATAATTGCATGAACTGGTTTATGGGAAGGAATGTTGGGCAGGACACGGGAATGTTCCCTACTCTTTCGCGAAGAGTGCCTGGATTCTTTTGCTTCCCACCTGGACACCCACCAGGACAACACCAGGATGGGCAGAAGGGACCTCGGTTTAACGTCTCATCTGAAGGACAGCACACCCCAGCAGTACAGCACCCCCCAATACTGCACTCAGATGCCAGCGATTTTTAGGTGCAAGTCCAATCCCGATGTGAGACGAGAACCCACGACCTTCTGGTCCAGAGGCGGATGTGCTACCAACTGAGCCACGCTGACACAAGAAGAAAGGAGAAGTGCGATTAGCTGTAAGGAATCAAAACTGAGTATGTTTTGTCCTTTATCCTAGAGATTTTCATACATGTAGTGTTGGTTTATACCTTATTTTAACCTGATGAGCCAATGATAATGAACAAATTACAGAAACTTTACCTGCTGCTTACATATATCTGCACTCCACTTGGAAATAAGGTTATAAATAGTTCTCCACTGGGACTGAAATGCCTTGTCTTGCCCAGTTGCAAAGCGTGGCAAGCACTATATTCTTAGAATTTCCACTAAACTGTGTCTCTAGTCTGTTACCATTGGGGCCCTGTTCTCTACTCATAATTTTACAATGACATTTTTAACTAAAGCCCCTATCATGGCTATGTTGTATTTCTCTTCTTTACTTCACTGCTATGCAGATGATATTCAGCCCTACCTGTCCTTTGTGCAGGGCTGGTGTTAGACATTATGGCTCCCCAAGCAAGCCAGCATTTGGTGCCCTCACCAAATTATAGGCTGGGGTTGGGGTCCGCCTAGGCCCCCAGAAATTTTTTTGTTAATTTTGGTGCATTCTGATGTATTTCTGTGAATTTTGGGGGTAACCGAACTAAGAGATTTCAACCTTGTTGCCCTATCCCCATTCTCAGTAAGTTGCACCCTAGCCCCTTCCTAACATTGCTCACTGACCAGTATGGTGCCTGAGCCACCCTCTCCATAGCCGGACCACCTTGCCTTGAAGCTGTTCCAAGGCGATTTTTCCCCTCAAGTTCTCCTTCCCTTTGCTTCATTTTGTTGGGGTGGGAGTATACACCTCCCTCTGTCCTTTCGCCACCCCCTCAGCTAGTTTAAATGTTCATCAAAGTAACATTTAAACCATCCATTAAGGACTGCAGTTCATATCCTAGATAGATGCACACTATCAGCTTTGTACAGGCCCATATCCTCCCAGATTGGTCCCCGATGTAGTCTACCCCTACTCTTTGTACCATTCCATTGGACAGGAGTTGAAGCTCCTGATATAAAGGTTTCATTGATCTTTTCCTTGGCCGTAGCACCTCAGTAAACGCCACCATGCATGCTACCTGTTTTCGGCTTCCCTCTGAATAATTCCAACTGCCTCCCTAGCTAGAACATTGGTCCCCAAGAGGACAGTGACATCCATCTCCCCCCTGCTCTGCCACCATTGTTATCCTTATGATCCAGTGTCCATCCCTTCAGACCACGATGCCAGATAGGCAACTTACCTCCTTGTCCTCCCTGCTCCCTGTTCCCAGATCTATCCCCCTAATAATCTAGTCCCCCACCTAAAGCTGCTTTTTCTTTTGCTGGGGTCCTCTGCCACCCATCTTGGGTTCTTCCCTTTGGGGGACCCTACATCCTTCCCTACCACTAGTATGAGTGCTACCTCTCAGCGGTCATATCCTGCAAGAACTGGCAAAAGAACATGCTCCTGTCTTGCCACCCCATCCTCCCAGAGCCCAACATTCTCCAGAAAGCCCTCCTTCCTTTCTGCTTCCTCTGGGGCAGAGGCAGTGGACTTGGTGGTCCCTGGGAGAGGGACAAGGCCACCTGGATCATGGTCAGCTCAGTCCAGAGTCTAGTGACTTCGTCCCTCAACCCAGACAGGTACATAAATATGGAACAGCACCTCAGTCTCCATAAAGTCTCCCTGAAGACTGCTGTTCTGCACCCACTGCACTGTACTACTCCTATTTCTGACTATATGTTCTTTCTCCTGCTCCTTACTGCATCTTGTCCCTATGTTTCGTTCTACCCCATGAACCTCCTAGCAGTTTTTCCTGTGTCACCCTTCCCCAGATAGGGTATCTCCTGACTTTCCATTTTACCCTAGCTCTCCTGTTTACTGCCTTCTTTAACTTTCTCCCTGCTCCCCTCTGCCTCTTTATCATTTTGAGATCTTTCCTTTTAGTGCCCTCCTGGAAATCATATTTCACCTTCCTCTAGATAGGGCGTGCCTCCTTTTCCCACTAGTGACCTGTCTTCTGCCTTTCCCTGTTTCTCTACAGTGTGTATAACAACAGAAGTGACCAGGAACGGTACCTTACCTTTGTCAGCTGACAGAGTCCCCTGCTTCCCTGCTTCTTCCTGTGGGCACCTGCTGATGCCTAAGATGCCAGTACCTGTTCCACTCATTCACAGTTCTACTCATTTACAGGGCCATGAGAGTGCTGAGACACACTGAACAAGGGAGTCTTTTATAGTACTTATTAGAAGAAGGCACTAAGCCTCTGTCAGCTCCACAGAAGGAGGATGTGGGAAGCTAACCCAGGTCTGCTGGGTGTACCAAGCTCAGTCACAGCTAATTGCTTTAACTTCTAGTCTATACTGCCAGGCAGTTTATGACAGACTGCAGAAGATTATATACCTTTATTGTACTAAAAGATCTAAAGTCTTAACTGAAAATTAAGGGACTGTTAACAAAGCTTAGTTTGGCCTGTATACAAATATTGGTGAATTTTGTGGCACTTATCATCAAAAGAGTTTTCAGTCCTCTGGTACTCTGGGGAAAATAGTTAATATGAAATCCTTACAATTTGATATGTGCCTCTGTATAGTTTTGGAGACCATACCTTAAGAAGGATAGGGACAGGATAGAGACCATTCAGATAAGAACAACCAAAATGATACACCCCCACCTTGTAGAAGGCGCAGCCCTCGAGGTCCAGGGAGCGGAGGGGCTCCGAGCCACTGAGCGGTGGCGCCTGTCAGCTGACCAAGGGTTCCAGGAGGCCGGAGAAGCAGGCAGAAAAGAAGGCGAGCCCTCGAGGTCCAGGGAGCGAGGCTCCAGCCGCCAGCGAGTCAGCGGTGCCTGTGCAGCTGACCAAGGGTTCCAGGAGGCTGGGAGAAGCAGGCAGAAAGAAGGCGCAGCCTCGAGGTCCAGGGAGCGGAGGGGCTCCAGCTCAGCAGCAGGGTTGTGCGCCTGTGCAGCCACCAAGGGTTCCAGGAGGCCGGAGAAGCAGGCAGAAAAGAGATGCAGCCTCGAGGTCCAGGGAGCGGAGGGGCTCCAAGCCGCCAGCGGGTCGGGCGGCGCCTGTGCAGCCGACCAAGGGTTCCAGGAGGCCGGGAGAAGCAGGCAGAAAGAAGGCACAGCCCTCGAGGTCCAGGGGAGAGGAGGGGCTCCGAGCCACCAGCGGGTCAGCGGCGCCTGAGCAGCTGACCAAGGGGTTCCAGGAGGCCAGGCTAGGCAGAAAGAAGGCGAGCCTCGAGGTCCAGGGAGCGGAGGGGCTCGAGTCACCAGCAGGTCGGGCGGGCGCCCAGCCGACTCAAGGGTTCCAGGAGGCCAGGAGAAGCAGGCAGAAAGGTACGGTAAGCCACAAACCAATCGGAAAGCGACTGCAGTCTGTGCCTTGCTTCCGATTGCGCGCTTCCCAAGACTTAAACTGGGGTTTGCTGCACTATTCTGGCCGGATTTCTGCTTTTCTTAAATTATTTTGAATTCCTCATAAAAGTGCTGTTTTCTTACTTTGTGCCTGATTTATGGGCTGTTTTCTGTATTTTAAAATAAGTGTTACAGTCTTTTGAATGCTGTGTGGGCTAGACGCTTAGGCGCAACCCCCCATACCCTCCCAGTCTATTGTTGTGCAAATCTTAAGTTTTAGCACCTTATTGCAGATTACTGCAATAAAGGTTCTGCTGACTGCCTCCTCTGTCCCCACCTTGTAGAAGGCGCAGCCCTTGAGGTCCAGGGAGCGGAGGCCTCGAGCCAGCCGGTCGGGCGGCACCCCTGCAGCCGACCAAGGGTTCCAGGAGGCCGGAGAAGCAGACAGAAAGGTATGGGCAAAGCCGCAAACCAATCGGAAAGTGACCGCAGTCTGTGCCTTGCTTCCGATTGGTGCGCCTTCCCCATAGACTTAAACTGGGGTTTGCTGCACTATTCTGGCCGGGATTTCTGCTTTTCTTTAAATTATTTTGAATTCCTCATAAAAAGTGCTGTTTTCTCTTACTTTGTGCCTGATTTATGGGCTGTTTTTCTGTATTTTAAAATAAGTGTTACAGTCTTTTGAAATGCTGTGTGGGCTAGACGCTTAGGCGCCTAACCCCCCAATACCCTCCCAGTCTATTGTTGTGCAAATCTTAAGTTTTAGCACCTTATTGCAGATTACTGCAATAAAGGTACCTTGCTGACTGCCTTCTCCTCTGTCCCCCACCTTGTAGAAGGTGCAGCCCTCGAGGTCCAGGGAGCGGAGAGGGCTCCGAGTCACCAGCGGGTTGGCGGCGCCCAGCAGCCCACCAAGGGTTCCAGGAGGCCGGGAGAAGCAGGCAGAAAGGTACGGGCAAAGCCGCAAACTTTTGCTCCGCCCCTCCTCCTCCTGGTTGATTCTTTATACACTTTCTCCCGCCATTTCTTAATCCACGCCACATCCCTTTCCCTTCCTCCCTTAACCCATACCTAACCTCCATAATGCTACTTTGCTTCCTTTTGCTCCTGAGCTCGCGATCTCACCCAATCCCTTATAATATTAATGTTATGCCCAGTGTCAAGATAAATAACTCAGTTATACGACCTGCCCACTCCTGCCATCCACAATGGCCAACCACGGATTCCTTATTACCCCGAACCACGCTATAATGCAACCTCTGGGATATCCCACATAAGGCCACCCTAACAATTCAGCACAGCCCTGGCACCTTACTTGTATCATGGCTTTTTATTAACCCACTATGCCTGTCCATTAAATTATTATGCTATGATAAAATTCGCACCTATATACCAGGACCATCACTCATCTCACAGCAGGCACCCAGGATTAGGAGGAAACGCTCTGACCACTCACTATCCCTGTCCCTTGGTGCCTCCTCAAATTAATCTTCTACCTTCTGATCTGTTTTGGTACCATTGAAATAAATCCTGGCCCCATTGAAAGTTTATTTTCCCTGCTGATCTATCCTCTATAAATGGCCTAAGCTTCCTACACTTCAATGCCTGCAGCCTCTTAAAAATTCTCCGTAATACAGACCTGGGTGGCACATACCCTGCCTGACTTTCTGGTCATCTCTGAATCTTGGCTCAGACCTTCGACCAAAGACAGTGTTGTAAACCTTACTAACTATCAGCTCTTCAGAGCAGATCGCCCTTCCAGGGGTGGTGGGTGGCTACATACATTAAGGACACCATCTCTGCTACCTGCCTCATCAACACATCCGAACCAAAGGAATTTGAATGTTTGTCAATCAAAATATCCCTTCCTAACTTGTCTTCATTTAAATTGATTGGCTGCTATAGGCCCCTCAGCAGGCCTCAAATTACTATCTCACCTGGGTCAATAACCAATCTAGGCCCTGAAGATACCATCATCCTTGGTGATTTGAATTTAAACTGGCTATCTAATGCATCTGCACCATTGGTAACCTTTGTGACACCTGTGGCTTTACACAGCTAATTAAAGACCAACCAGGGTTAACCTAAAATTCTAGCAACAGCTCACTCCTGGATATTATGTTGGTAAACAAGCCTCACTTATATACGCATGCAGGAGTACTACCGAATGATGTAAGTGACCATTGTCCCATAGCTGGCATAAAATCTTCACTCAAACCACCCAATCCTGCTGAATTTGTCCTCAAAAGGTCAAAAGAAGTTCAACATACCAGGATACCTCCATGACCTGAGTAACACAATATATTGGCAAGATTTCTACCACAACCTCAGTGGAAACAGCTCTCCAGATCTTAAGGACATTATCACTAATGCTCTCAATATTCATGCACCATTCACCAACATCAGAACTACAGCAAGGTCCTGCCCTGGTTCACCACTGATCTTAAAACAGCCTTGTTAGCCAGAGACAAACTGTGGAAAAAGGCAAGAAAAACTAAGGATTCCAGAGACTGGCTAAATTTCAGAAAAGCAAGAAATTCATGTACAACACAAATAAGATCTGCCAAAGCTGCCTATTATAGAGCTGAATTGGATGCCTCCTATAATAACCCAACCAGGCTCTGGGGAACTATAAGGGTATCTTGGGCCAAACTCTACTCCTGCCTTATGCAAACTGCTACTAAATAACACAGAAATTACGGACAAACAAGAAATCCTAAATACCTTCAATGACCACTTCACCACAGCTGGACTAGCATTTGACTCTTCACCTGCAAATCTCCTGAGATCTTCCTTGAACCTTCAATCCACCGTGGGTCAAAAGGCTACATCAACCTTCTCCTTCAACCCAATATCCTTGAAAGAAGTGGAAGATCTCCTCTCCAATTTAGATACTTCAAAAGTGCAGGTACAGACTCCTGGACCCCTACTTCCTCAAGATTGCATCTCAAGTCTTATCTGCCCCCTCACTCATCTCTTCAGCTTTCCTCACCACTGGATCCATTCCTCCACTTGGAAAACAGCTCAAGTAGTTCCTTTACTCAAATCAGTGATCCCATGGCCTCACTAATTACAGGCCCATTTCCATCCTATCAGTTCTATCCAAGATGCTCGAAAGATTAGTAAACTCACAATTAAGGGACTACCTGGATAACAATAACCTCCTAAATACAGCACAATCAGGATTTAGATCAAGGCATAGCACCATTTGGCCCTAGCCAAAGTAACCAACGACTGGCAGATTGCTATGGATAAGAAGAACAGTACCTGTGCTGTGTTCCTGGATTTGAGCAAAGCATTTGACACAGTGGATCATGAATCATTAATCACCTCCCTTGGCTCACTAGGTTGGATTCCCTTCACTCAATTGGTTCAAGTGCTATCTATCAGATAGGTCACAACTGGTAAAAAATGGAAACTACCTATCCACCTTAAAACCACTGTTAAGAGGTGTACGCAAGGCTCTATTCTGGCCCCATCTCTCTTGCCATCTATATTAATAATATTGATGCTAACCTCACTCAATCCAACATCCATCTGTTTGCTGATGATACTGTATTATATGTTAGCAATCCTTCATTATCTAAAGCCTGTGAACTGCTCAATCTGAATTTTCCATCCTACAACACAACCTACTGGATAAAAACTACTTCTAAATGCCAAAAACAAAAGCTATGTTCTTTACCTCAAAGAGTTGCTCTGCCACTACCCACCATCCACCACCCTACAACTAACCACCTTACTTGGAGAGAAGCTGGAATTCGTTGATAACTTCAAATACCTTGGAGTCTGGATTGATAACAAGCTTGACTATTCTGTCCATATTGAGGAGCTACTAAAGAAACTGAGACAAAGGCTTGGTTTATTTTTTAGAATAAAGCACTACCTCAACAGAGACTCCAAAAAAAGATTAATCCAGGCTTCATTCCTATCCCTCATTGACTATGCTGACTTTCTGTACGGACATTGTTCACTCCCCCTCTTAAATAAACTGGACACCCTATACCACAGGTCCATCAGATTCATTACTGACCTTCCTTCAGCACCCATCATTGCTCCCTTTATAAGGCAGTTAATTGGACATCATTACAACACAGAAGAAATAGGAATGCTGCAATTTGGATATTCAAAGCCTTATCAGGCAAGCTACCTACCTATATCTCAGACTGTTTTACTCAAATTACTTCTAGGCCATACAACCTAAGGATCAGCAAAATTATCATTCTTAAGGTCCCCAATGTCTGCACCCAGTTTGGGAGGGCTGCTATCAGCTACTCACTAGCAATTGTTTGGAATTTACTCCAAAAACCATGAAGCTAAATAACCTCCCTAATATCCTTCAAGATTATTCACCACCCTATTCCCAGAACTCTGCAACTGCTTCCACAAGGCCTAAACCCCCGCCCTACCTACCCCTCTTTTTTTTTTAATTCTATATGCTGATAAAACCCCATTTCCAGTCCCAAGATTCACCCTCAAAATGCCTGCTAGGTCCTATAATCTACATATTACTCCTGATGTGCCCATTGCCTTCTGTCTCACAGATTAAAAGTTTTAATGTGCCTTTGTACATATGTATATTGTTATATATTAGCACTTATGTCATTGTATTACTGTTTATGTTACCCTGTCATTGTATTACTGTTTATGCTACCCTTGTCAATGTAATAACACTTGCACTTCTTGACCACTCAGGTCCATCTTGTAAATGAGCTATGCTCAATGATGTTCGCCTGATTAAATAAAGATTTTGATTGATTGATTGATTGATTGATACAGGGGCTTCAAAGGCTGTTGTAAAAGGAGCGACTGGAGACATCAAATGTACTAACTTGAATCTAGTAGAGAAAGGGAGATATGATAGACACCTTTAAGTACATGGGGGGTTTAAATTCAGTACCCTACGCTGAACTATTCACCAATGCTCACAACTCAAACACAAGGGGGCACGGATGGAAACTGAAGTGTGGGAGTTTCAGGAGGGATCTTAGGAAACCCTATTTCTTGGAAAGAATTGTGGAGACATGGAACAAACTACCTGTGGAGGTAGCAGGGGCTAGGACCATATCAGCATTCAAAAGAGGTTGGGATAAGGAATATGCTAGAATCATGTCAGCAAGGGAATCTACCAGCTAGGACCCAGGATCACCTAGGATCTTGGGATCTCATGGCCAGACTTGACGGACCTTTAGTCTCCTTCTGCCATCACCTTTCGATGTTTCTGTGTGCCTGCACAGCGTGCATATTTAATCTCTGCTTGTGAAGCAGGATGTGGACATGATGGGCCTAGACTTCTCTCCAACTTAAATTACTATGTTCCTGTTTCAAAAAGGGAACAGAGAAATTGGAAAACAATATTGAAATGGGCATCAAAAATAATTGGTGCATGAAATGCTTGGGATAGAGTGCTTTGCAAACACTCAAAACAAAGAGATTCTAAATGTGTAAACATTGAAACTGAAAAGGAAAAGCATAAATGACATAGGATTTTGATACCAATTGCCCTCTGCGAATATTCACTTCAAAACAAGTGATGGTAGAAGACAGTACTAGGAAAAACTGAGAAATTTAGGAAAAGTCTGATACCATGGGCTATAAAGACCTTTTGCTTGCTGGTGTAACTATGATGCACATTAGAGAGGCAAAGATGTGGTGAAGTCACAGACTCCTCCGTTTACAAAGGTTGAGCAACATTCCGAGAAATTTGGCACTTTACCCAAAACACTCATGAAGCATGGTAAAGTTCCTTCACTGGTAAGTTTCATCTTAATTTCCCACCAGGATTTCTACCAAATACAGAGGACCGTAAGCAAGCTACTGAAATAAATGAATAATGTTGAAATCCTCCCCACCCTCATAGCAACCTGTCTTCCATCTTTTCCCAATATCAGTAAAAACAAAATAACACTCCTCCCCCAACTCACTTACTATCGAAATGATACCCTTCCGACTCATCCCACAGTCCCAGAAACATATTTTTTATTAGCTGCCCTTCAGCTAACCAAATGTAGGACCCCAACTCTCACCTCTTTTCCCCATGGTCCTGATAATAATTAAGTACCCCCTGCCACTGACACACTTAGTACCCCACTTCCCCCTCCCTCCTTGGGTGCACTGACATGAAAAAAGAGACCTTCTCATCCAAGGCGGCAACTGGCCAAGCCCTCCACATAGCGCCTCAGCCAGCTGCTCTGATCGGATTCATTTTGCACAAGTATTATACAAAAGTCTGGCTGACAAATCTCTGAATGGGGCAATAGGGCACACTGTGTGATCGAAAGAGCTCATACAGCCCTTAGACCAGCACTCACTAAATGCAATCCCCCATGTCCGTACATCATTCGCTTCTTAAATTACCTGCATAGACTTCATGTAGTACACAAAGCTAAGGAAACAAAAGATCTAAGTTGGGACGGGAAAAGAATCTGCTTGGCTCAAGATTTACCACAAGAAGTTAGGCAGAGATGAAGAAGTCTCCCACTTTCTCGTAAATTAATCGCTACTGGGATTAAATTCCAAATGATGTACCCTGAAGCTGAGCATTTCTAAGGATGGTAACTCTTATGCTTTTGAAACTCTGGAACACGCTATCACACACCTATCAAAACTGTTCCTTGATCTTTTTAAGTCAGGATGATCGTACTGAAATACTTCAAAGATTTTGTGTTGAAGTGCATTTTGCTAAACAGTCACTGACATGCTGCTTAAAAACTTATCTAAGTCTTAAGAAAAATTAGGTTTGTTTTTCAAACTATTCTAAGGATTTTGAACATTTTCATTAGATGGTACTGAGCTCCTAAGGCTGTGAGAAAAGCGTTGCTTGTTTTCTTCAATTGCGTCATTATAAGCGAGTGAATTACGGTTTCATGTTCCTATTAAGGTTTAAGAGTGGACAAAATAAGATGCGATCCAGGGACTAGCAGTCTTGATAACCTTTTTTTAATTCTCTCCTCAATGATTTTTCCATGCGGGTTGATTTTTCCAGGGTGCACTCATTCTTGAATGCGTATGTGTTTTTATAAATCCCATGTTTGAAAATTATTTAGATTTATTAAATTCTGAGGGCTGATACATATTTGAACAATCCCAACACTACACCTGTGAAATCATCAAGCTCAAGAATTGGTTATAATTGCCAGATTTTCGAGGGTGGAGCCTCTATCGAAAAATACAACTCCTGATTAGTAAACTGCTTTAGGTTGGGAAATTCATAGCCTTAATTGATTACTTTTAAAAATGTATCTGGTTTACTAGCCCATATCTAAACAGATTATATTACTATTTCCTGGTGGGTGTCTAGATCGACCGTGGAAACTCTGTGACAGTTTTGTTCGATCCAGGTAATAGATGTGACATGAGCTTTCTTATATTTTAATGTATAAAAGATGGTCATGTTGCCTTTTATAAAGAGTTATAAGTTATTGCTTAGAGAGTAGGCGAACAAGTTGAGTAAGCATTGGTAGAAGTTTTAAGTACACTACAAAATGGAACGGGAGGGACAGAGTTAATGTGGACTCCTTCATAAACAAAGGATCTTAGAATGCCTCTCGATAGGGACAATTATGGATTCGTTAACATGTGTTCTTGGTCTGACTTTGTTAACTTATTTGAGTTGGATTCTCTGTTAAATAAGGGCGATTTCCAATATTACATTGCAATGATGGGAGGTGCGCTCTCCTAACTGTTATGCTTTTTTTAGATTAATATTCCTCCTCCTCTAATTATAGATCATGTAGTCCCCCTCATTATTGCAACTCCACTTTATCTAATGGAGCAGAGGCAGTTTTTGAGCTTGGATTAGGAGTTTGACACTGTGAGACTCCAACTTAAACAAACTCCGTTAAATAGGAGATATTTAAAACATTCTTCTCCTTTCAAATCTTTCTTCCACTCTGTTATCAACCTCAGAGACTGGGACAGGAGATCACAGTTTATGTATCTAGCTGTAGCCCTGTTACTCAAAGAAATGACAGTTCAATTTTTGTGTGGCTTGACAGTAACCTTCACTCAGCATTATAAAGCTGTCTCTCCAACCTATCCAGTCTTGTTCCTATCACTCTGATTCTTTCTGTCCCAAGTAGGGACAGAGAGAAAAAGAATGATAGGAACAAGACAGGATAGGACGGAGAGACAGCTTCATGATGCGAGTGAAGGTGCTGGTGGCCCAGTGCTATAGCCGCTAACATACAAAACCTAAAGCATACTTTTTTTTTTTCCAACAGACCACATGACATCTAACTGATGGGCTGGTATATCAGCAATTTTCAACTTTTCAATAAAAAAAAGTATGCCAGTGTCACTGTCAATATCTCGATGACTGTAAACACTGGAAAAAGCCCCCTCTCCCTCTCAAATATTCCCACCGTGAGCTCGCGCTACCCCCTTGCATAGCTGACTGGAAAAGGACCGCAGAGGAGCGGCGCAACACTTTTCATTATTTCTATTGGCTAACCGACCTTACACAACAGCCAATAGTGTGTAAAGCTGGCATTTAGCCTCCCGCAAGCCATTAACTGTTACTGTGCACTGTGGTGGACTCACAAGGTCTCCAGATGACAGGATCTGAATACTAAATTAAAATATCTTCATCGGTATTCAGATCCTGCTATGCACCCACCAGTCATTGAACTTTGCTGGCGCCTATGGCCGCTATTTCAGGTAAGTAAACGCTGCACTGCCTTTGTGCCCACCAGGATAGTGCACGTCAGGTTTTTAACAACTGTCTCAATGGAAATCCAAGCCTGGATGAATACCAGCTGGTTGAAGCTCAATTCCGACAAGACTGAGGTGTTGGTGTTGGAACTGAGTCACCGGATAGAGGGGTCGGTGGTGGGATGTTCCTCTGGGCTTTGGCATGGGGGTTCCCAGTTGCTGATCTCTGAATGGATGTGGAATCTGGGGGTGATACTTCACGGGCTGATGCTTTGTTCTCAAGTGTCAGTGGTGGTCAAGCCCTCTTTTTGCTATCTGAGGAACATCGCCGGATTAAGCATCTCGTTCCATCCAGTGATCTTCCAACCCTGGTCTACGCCTTTGTGATCTCGTGCCTAGCCTATGTAACTCACTGTACCTAGGACTTCTGGGGGTTGACATCTGCCACTTGCAGCTGGAGCAGAGCACTGCAGTCAGGTTGTTGTCTGGATCTACTCGATCCAGTCATATTACACCTGTGCTGCATGAACTGCATTGATTGCCAGTGCAGTACTGGATCACCTTCAAGGTCAGCATGCTGACCTATAATGCCCTACATGGACAGGGTCTGAGTTATCTGTAAGATCTTCTGAACCCCTGCTGTCCACTCCAACCACTCTACTCAGCCGACGATGGATTGCTGGAGATTCCCAGGGTACAGTTGAAAACTTCTGGAGCTCAGGCGTGTTCATTCATTGCCCCCACCCTGTGGAATTCTCTACCTCGTCGTATACGAGAGTGCCTGACAGTGGAGAGTTTTAAAGTGGCTTTAAAAACACATGTTTATGGGCTTGCATTTTCTGAATGTATTCAGACTTGTAGTGTAATATGCTATGATTTTAATTAGATTAGAGTGTCTCTATATTTCGGAGTTCTTATTGATTTTAAATGGTTTATTTCATTTTTTACAGTGCTTTGATACACTGTGAATTGTGCTTAACAAATAAAGATTTATTATTATTATTACTCCAGTTCACATTCTCATCAAAATACCCTATGGCATTTGCTTCTAGGCTTTACATTTTAGTTAGTATGGAATGACCTTTTAAAAAACCTTTGACCATTTCTTGTGGAATATCTTGAATCCATTGGCTTACAGGATCCAAGGCAGCATGGACTCACAGCAGGGAGTTCATTTCAAACAAATCTGATAGATTTCTTTGACTGAGTGACCAGGGAATTAGATCAGGGTGGAGCGGTACACGTGGCCTATCTAGATTTTAGTAAGGCCTTTGACTCAGTTCCACATAAGAGACTCATAAACAAGCTGGGCAGCCTGGGAATGGGTCCAAAGGTGGTAAACCAGGTAACAAATTAGTTGGGGGATAGGTGACCGAGGGCAGTGGTAAATGAAGTTCAATCCAAGAAAGGGACGGTGACCAGTGGGTTGCCACATGGATTAGTACTGGGACCAGTCTTCTTTAATGTCTTCATTAACGATATTGCAGAGGAGCTAGAAGGGAAGGTATGCCTTTTTGCAGATGATGCAAAGATCAGCAATAGGGTAGATGCTCCAGGGTATGTGTGGAAAAATGAACAGGGGTCTAAGAAATCTTGAGGAGTGGTCAAGAGTGTGGCAATTAAGTTTCAATGTGAAGAAGTGCAAAATCATGCACTTGGGGCACAGAAACCTGGGGGTAATCATATCTGATGACCTAAAGGTGGCCAAACAGTGTGAAAAGGCTGTGGGAGAGCCAGTGGAATGCTAAAGTGCATAGGGAGGGATATCACCATCAGAAAGAGGAAGGTGGTGATACCACTGTATAAATCATTGATGAGACCTCATCCAGAGTACTGTGTGCAGTTCTGGAGACCACATCTCTGGAAGGACATAGGCAGAGTAGAGGCAGTCCAAAGGAGGGCAACTAAACTGGTGCAGGGCCAGTGTCAAAAGCACCTCAATATTGTATGTACACCCTGGAGGAAAGAAGATTGAGGGAGGATATGATAAAGACTTTCAAATACTTCAGGGGTATAAACAAGGTTCAAGAAGGGAGCATTTAACAACAACAAATAAAAGATGCTCAGGAACAAGGGATCATGCTATGAAGCTGGGGGGAGAGATTCAGCGAAAGGTGAGGAAGTACTTCTTCACAGAAAGTGGTGGATGCCTGGAACAGCCTCTCAGTGGAGATGATCAGGGCAAAAAAAGGTAAGGGGATTCCAGAATGCATGGGACCAGCATGAGGGAACCTTAGTGGTTATGAAAGGGAGCGGGTAAAGCCAGAGACCAACTAGGGTCTGCGGTATTACAGTAGCTAGGGGAAATAGGTAGACTGGGTGGGCCAAGTGATCATAATCTGCTGTCAAATTCAGTGTTTCCATGTTTGACCGTTGCCCATAGGTTTTGAATCGTCTGACAGTCCCAGAGCATTTGAGTGTGTATTCCTTGAGAAGCAACACCAAATTTGTACAGTTGGAAGCTTCCCTAAGACCCATTTTAAGTAAGTGCTGAGGAGTGTAGTGCAGTGCAGACTGCAGAGCATTTTATACTGCACTACATACCTCTCAAGTGTCCCTGATTTTCAGGGATGTCCCTGATTTTGTCCCAAAATTTTACTCTGTCCCTCCTAAAATTTGTGTTTTTGTGGCTAAACAATGGGGACTGTAAGCACAAAACAATGTCAAGCATTAAAGTTATAGACTTGCTCTTCTTTAGAAAATGCATTTTGCACTAAGCCCCATATTCTACCAGCTTTCTGGGTGGATATCTTTAATTTTGAAGATGTGTTCCTGATTTGGGTCCTTTGTCCCTGATTTATGAAGCAGGAGGTTGAGATGTATGCTGCACTAGTTTCATATCGCGTAAGGCCGTTATGCCCCCAGACAAGTCATTGCGGTCTCAATGCGGCAGACAGCTAGTCACAAGGTCATAAAGAAGCTGGTCAATTGATCCTGTGGTTGAGAGGTAGACAACGTCACCTGCAGCTTGCCATAAATATCGTCGGACAAAACGTCCCTGTCGAATGATTTTTATGACCAATATTGGCCACTAATGCCAAAACAAGTAAGATATTTCAAAAGCTTTATTATTTGGAAAATGTGCAAAGGAAGAATAGGTTGCTCAGTCGTCATTAGGTGCAAAGGTCTAAAGGTGCTTAATGTACAAAATTAACAAAATGAGCAAACTGTGCAGTTACAAATATTATAAATATTAGCTCAACATTTAAAAACAGATTAACTTTATTTAACTTTTATTTCACATTGGTTCACGGTTGGCGATATCTCCACATATTGATTTAAAAACGTTGTTAATGTTTAAGTATTTTGCATTTTGCCTTGGCGGTTGCTGTCCAAGATCCATTTACCTCCTCTGTAAAGCCACTGCCTGCTGCTCCTGCCCTACTTTTCGTGCAAGTCTTGCAGAAATTTGGTGGCTGATTGATACTGTTCTTGAAAATGCCCTATGCCACGCTTCAAGCGCGTTGTCGCTTCTTGGTAAACCAGCAATCACTCTCTCATACTGATTCCAGAAAGACAGGGGAACCGTGATTGACGTCGTTTTGTCCTATTCCTTGTCAACCTCCACTGTAAGTGTCTTCAAAGTAATTAAACAGACATTCAATTTCTTGAAACCTGAGGTCATCTTGCAGCATTTCAAAATACTGTTCAACACTCTCTGATGGTACAAATGCTAATCCCCAAATACATCGAACCTTGTGCGCAAAGTCTTCCTCATGGATGTACCACTGTTGTAAACCCTCCTGCTGTACTCTGCGCCATAAAGCTTGTCCCAGATGAAATTACACCCTGACAGCTCAGCGTGTGGTATAAACTCATGTAGAACATTGATTGCCGCTATCTCAAAATCCGATCAAGCTTTCCTCCAAGCAATATCTGCAGATGCGCCAAAAACTTGCGGTATATGGCCTCCCTTCGGCCTGGCAGAAGCGCACAGACACAGGGACGATTCACCCCGTGTACTAGTGCATGCACTGTATACATCTGGTCATCTTCTTAGGGTGCGACGGAAAATGTCCCATCACAAAACCAGTGCTCGCTGTCAACACTTTTAAATCGGAATCACTTGCGAAAATTAGCATGTCGTTCTTATTCACCCTTAAAAATGTCTCACCACCGCCAATGGTAGTTGAATACTGTAGTACATCACTGTCGCTTGGTACACCTTGCTGCTTATGGCGATGGACATCTCGCCTCAGTGTCTTCTGAGACGGCAGCAGGTGTGCGTCCTTTACACTCACATCTTGGCAGCAAGATGGACCACATTTCTGGTGGCCTCCTCGGTGTCGCATGCTCATTTTTTCATGACAGCCTTACAGAGAGCACTTCCACCCTACCATGCACAGGGCATGATTATGCTCAGTCAGAGGCAGGATAGTAGAGTCACCCTTCAGGTGTAGGCGTGTCTTTATTTATTTATTTATTTATTTATCTTTTGTTGACCGGGTAAGTGCACTAGACAAATCCTGCCTATTTTCAGGCATGACCCGGGGGAAGGGGATACAGATGAATGCCAACTGACCTTGAATCAGATTAAGCTGTTGGTGGTATTTTTAGTGAATGAGGGAAATTTGGCCAGGACACTGGGAAATTCCCTTACTCTTTCGATAAGTGCCATGGGATCTTTAACATCCACCTGAACTACCACCAATCCAGGCAGATGGGACCTCGGTTTAATGTCTACAGGTGCGATTTTCACAACGCCAGATAACCTTGTCCTCGGCGCTTATCTTTCTCTTAGTGTACAAATAATTATCGAGTGCTAGCTTCTTCTTTCCCTTTGTGTCGGTACAAACTCCATGGCTCAATCGCTGAAAACACTGAATTGTAAATGCAAACACAGGGTTTACCTAAGTACCCCTGTCAGAACAGCATTATACCTGTCATATTTAAATTATATGACATTGCACATTCATGCCACTAGAGCACAGGTGAGAGCAGGTATGGGCTGAGTAAACCTTACACTAGGAGGGTGGACAATTGGTTGCGGGAATATGGTGACAGTGGCTGCATTATGTCCACTACCACCATACTCACCACCGACTGAAATAACGACATAAGGGCACAACCTTTTTACCCTGGCGAGGAAAGGACCGTATGCCGTTTCATATTAACTGTTCTAAATGTCTGAATAGAAAACAACCGTATTTTATTCCAGTCCTAACTGTCCTTCCTTCCTAATGCTTGTGACCACCATCTGCTGTTCTCCTCTGCTAGCCCTCTTGTGTTATCTTTACGTATGACAGAGGAAACGTTTGGTTCAAATTGTACAAAAGTGAGGACACTGATACTGCTGTCCTTTGGGACCACAAGAAATCTGAATTGTTACACAATGTTTAATATACTGGTTTTGAGACAGGAACAGAAAGCAAAGGTATTATCTTTCTGTAATCTGATGGTAGTAGTGCCTGCCACCGAGTCCGAGCCATTACACATGGACAAGGGCCATTGGCTCAGGTGCTTACCCGGTGAATAAAAGTTTAAATAAATGAAAATAAATGACCCCACTGCTGTCTATTGGCCTATATCAAACTTAGAGGCCCTCGTTGAATATGACTGCATCCTCTCTGGGTGACTGTATTTAATTCCCTACTAAGGATTGTCCCAGGTACAGTGCTCCCTCGCTATAACAAACAAAATGGGAGACACATAACGCGTTCGTTACAGTTGCTTGTTCACTACATCAGGGGAGCCTACTTTCCGTCAGTCTCATCAATCTCAAACCACACCACAATTATCAATGTAGTCAAGTAACATTTATTGTGTTTTAAATAATCAAAACAATTGAAAAAGTAAGTAAGCATATCAAGTTAAAAAGTTAAAAACAGCCCGAAAGATGAAACTTGTTAAAAAATGTAAGGTTTTAAATACTGTACAGCAGTACACATAGGGTTTAGTTAGCAGCAGAAGCACGGTACTGCACAGGGGCATTTAAGTTAAAGTAAGGGTCATCACACAGCAACAGCATCATCATCACTAGAAATCACTCATTCAACTTCATTAAAAAGTCAGTTATACTTTCCTGAATTGTCTTCTTTTGTCTTGCCAAGTCCGTGAACAGGAAAAAAGCTGTCTAGGCTAGATTACTTTTATAGGGTTTAAGTCTTAGCGCCTGCATAACACTAGTGCGGCTGCCAGACCCGCAACTGCTGTTTTACTGGGTGGCACCTGGACATCCACTGCACCCTCCTCACTCTCCACCTGCACCTGCTCCATTACCGCTGTCACTATCTCCGATTCTGTCAGCTGCTCATGCGTCTAGCTTGCCATCCCCAGACAGCCAGTCATCGATGACATCCCTGGCTGGCTGTCCCGGATCAATCAGATGGAGCTGTTCTGCGATGTAAGTGATATCATTAGTGTCATCTGGCTCTAAACTGTAATTTGGCTGCAGCAGCTCCCCAAAAGTAGGTCCTAAAGTTGACATCTAGCAGTTTGTTATGGCGAACTTGGTTACATTGCCCCATGCTTCACCTGCAAGAGTCAGAACTTTGAGTAAATTCAGTTTTTTGGAAAGGCAGTTAGGGAGGTTTGTTCAGAGCAAGAGACCAGGTCACTCAGGAGTCTCTTGTGGATAGTGTTTTTTAAATCTGGCAAATACTTATTTATTTATTTAAAGATTTTACCAGGAAGGCATACTGAGCAGACTACTGCTTGATTCCAGATGTGCTCTGGGGAAGGGAGAGTGGGAGTACAGACATGTAGTACATGAACAATTCATTTTCAGATAGAACATACAGTATAGACATACAAGGTAGCATAATATTATAGAACACAAGATACAAGAGCACTCCAACAGGCAGTGTACAAGACAAATGACAGAAGAATGCCTGCAGATTAAATTTGAGTGACAAGTGGCACGTGATAGAACAGTACAATAGTAAGGATTCCTCTCTAATACAGATGGCTCTGATTCCTGTTCATGAACTCACAGGGTACAGGTACAGATGGGGTAGAGTGTGTTTTGAGAAGAGGGCTAAGGTGCTGACTGGGGGCATGTCAGATATCTGGGGGAGTGAGTTCCAGAGTTTCGGCATGCGATAAGTGAAGGCTGCGTGGCCTGTCATGGCTGACATGAGTGTGTTGGACAGAAGACGCAATTCGTTATTCCTCAGTGCGTAGTCCTGGGTGGTATGGGCCGAGAGGACAGAGGTGAGATATGGGAGGAGTGATTGCATCCAGTATTTGGCTGTGAGGCTGGCACTGTGGGAGTAGCACTGCCATCCATCAGTGTTGGCTCCACACCAGGGCACACCAGTGCACATGCCCTGGTAGACAAATGCTGTGCCCTGGTTGGTGCCCCATGTGGTGCAGAGCCACCCAATAGTTCCAATGTATCAGTGCCCTGGCTAACATCTATTGTGCCCCAGTAACCAATAGTGGCTAAAGCCGCTACTGCCATTCATGGGTTGACTTCCATGAGGTAGTGTTTTCGGGAGAAAAAAGAGCTTTATTTTCCCATCTCTGGTTTCAATTCGAACTCTGAAGGGTGGGCAGGACAGTGATCTAATAGCAGAATCGCTTTGGGTGGCAGATGTTCATTCCTCAAGTGATTACGAACTGAGGGCACAAAGGGTTCTGAAAATAGCATCCAGGCATTTCTACTGGCAGAATACTGTACAGGTAGAGAGGAAAATGTTTATATGATGGAAACATTTGGGCTTTTGAAACTTGCTAACACAAAGGGCATAAGCATGTGTGAGCCTGAAGCATTGCTGCAGAACAGGAAAGTTAGCCTGTCCTTTGAAACTTTAAAACCCTAGCTGGCATTCTATTCAGTCTTGTTTACCAATCTCACATGTGGAGGCAACCTCCAGAACAAGCCCATTTTGTCAGCATTGTAGACTTGTTTTGCAGGTATCCCCCATGAGCTCTCTTAGCTTGGGTTGGAATTCAGTAGCTGCCTGGTAATCACAGGACCATTGCTCGCCTGTGATGGCTACTCTGTGAAAGCTCATCTTCTTTGAAAATGCCATAGCCACCCAGAGGACGATTTAAAGGAGCTGTCCTCTCGATAGATTTGTTTGGAAAAATTATCTGCTTTCTCCAGAACGATGGATCCTGAAACTGGCACACTGTTGAGAGAAGCAGAGCTGTGTTGCTTTGTCAGTCTGTCTCTCATCTACATGCCACAGTTTCTTTCTGGACAACTCTTCCAGCTCGCCACACTCCTGCAGTGATGCCTCCTGCTTATACCATGCACATATGGTCGGTTTGGAGAACCCAGTCTCTGCAGACAGTCTTTTTAAGGCTCTCAACAGCCTATAGCTGATCAAGAATGGCCAACTTTGTTTCTACCAAGTAAGAAGACCACTTCACGTTTCACTTGGAGTTCTGTAGACAACTGTGCTATACTACACTACTAATGCCTGTGTGGTTTAAAAACACCAAATAACACTGGCCTGGTGGTGCTGAGAGCTAAGGAGCTGGATGCCTTACCTCACCCTATGCTGGTAACCCAGGTCTGGGAACAACCTTGGGCTGCCATGTGCGGCATGGGGTGGGGAGGGAGCAGGATTGAGTAACAGTTCTCCTCTCCCAGGAAGGGGGGGGAGGTTCCCACTATAGGGCACTTAATTGAATGAAAAGGTACAGTAATTAGATAATGACATTTAATCATTGTTAATCGTGTGTATGTGTGTGTGTGTGGGGGGGAATAGAGACAGCTACTGTTGTGAACAGCTGCTGAATGCAGGTAAATAATGTATTTCCAGTCTGTATTTTTCAGGAGCTAAAAAGTGCAATCGCTATAGCTGAAATTCACTCTAGCGAGGGAGAACTGTACTTGGTGACATCAAAATATATAGCTATTCTCATTATAGCATCCCCTTACAGTTAAGAGTGGGATGTCCTCCCATCCTTATTTTATGGGGGTATCCGGTCAATGAAGTGCAAAAAGCGCCCAAAAACTATGCGGTGAAGGGAACTTCCACTGACAGCATGAGCAGTAAGCAGCAGGTGCAGTGAGTTCTCCGGCCCCTACAGTTTTACACCTCAAAATCAATTAATCCACCACAACTAACTAGCAATCTCAAATTCACATTTGCACTACAGGGAAAGAGAGAAGAGAAAATTAAAATCTTATGGTCGGATGGCCTGTATATCTCAAAACCGTTTAGCCGGCTTGGAAGACCATAAGGAGAGTGGTGCTTCAGGCACAGAGTAGGTGCGACTGGATCTCCGAAACATTACGTCTACCGGAGGAAAGAAAAACAAAAGCAAAAAGACCCAAGGCGATAAATCAGTACCCGAATGGAACCAGTTCTAGATGCTATAACAGACTTTCGCATTGAGATGAGTGACACATTAAAAGACATTCGATCTGAATTGGGCACCCTACAAGGCCGACAAGATGAAGCAGACTGGCAAATATTGAATAACTCAGAAAAGCTGGAGGCGCTGGAGACGTCCATGTCTGCCCTGGCCTACGAAAAATTACAAATAGCTATACGCCAGGAGGACACAGGAAATAGAGGGAGGAGGGAGAATATCAGAATGTAAGGCACACCAGAATGGGAGGAAGGCAGCAACACGACTGCCCTTATAGACAATCTCCTCCTATGGAAACTGGACTTGGGCCCTGACTCTCCCCTGGATATGGAGAGGGTACACAGAGCCTGATGCTCACCCACGTTCCATGGTAATTTGTTTCATGAGTTATGCCATGAAAGACCAGCTCCTCATGAAAGCATGGCAGCATGGCATGGAAGAGGGATGCCTGGATATCGTAGCAGTCACAGAAACATGGTACACAGAGAACCATGACTGGGATGTTAACATACCAGGGTACATAACCTACAGGAGAGACAGGCAGGGGAGAAGAGGGGGAGGAGTAGCTCTCTATGTAAAGGAAGGGATAAAAGCAACTGAACAAGAGAGTAAACAGGGAGGAGAGGAGGCACTGTGGGTCACCTTGGAGACTGGAAAGGGCACCACAATCCACACAGGGATTGTGTACAGACCCCCATGTCAAGGGAAAGGAATGGACAAGGATATGATAGAAGGCATTCTTAGAATGGCAGAGAAAGGGGAGATACTGTTGATGGGAGACCTGAATATGCCAGATGTTAACTGGAGCACATTTGCTGCAGCCACATCTAAGAGCAGGGCCATTCTTGATGCCCTACAGGTGGCAAGCATTAGACAGCTAGTTTTGGAACCCACTCATGAGTGAGCAATCTTAGACCTCGTACCTCAAACGGGGCAGTGAGAGGATCTCAGATCTAGAAGTGGGTTGCCATCTGGGAACAAGTGACCATCAAACAGTGTGGTTCACGTTAAACTCAGCTACAGAGTCAAGCCATACAAAGTGAGGGTACTGGACTTTAGGAGGGCTGACTTTGGCAAGATGGGAGAGTGCCTCAGAAAAGCACTAGCAAACAGGCTAGAAGGAGGTGGAGCAAACAATGGGGAATCATCAAACTGCCATCACAGAGGCAACAAGCCTTTGTGTGAAGCAAATAAACAAATCAAAACGAAAGAAAAGCCACTATGGTTCTCAAAAGAGGTGGCTGTGAAAGTCAGGAAGAAAAGATAGCATTCTGGAAGTATAAGGAAACACAGAAGAAGCAGGACAGAGGCTGTACCAGTTAAGGCAGAAGGAAGCAGGGAGGGAAGTCAAGAATAGCAAAGAGGCCCAAACTGAGAAAGATAATAACTCAGTTAGAAGGGATAAAACCTTTTATAGGTACATCAGCGAGCGTAGAAAGACAAAGGAGGGATAGTGAGGCTGAATAGAATGAACGGTGGGTGGGCAGAGGGGGACAGTGAAAAAGCAGGGATACTGAACGAATATTTCTGCTTAGTATTCACAAAAGAGGAGGGGGAAGTGCCTAATCCAATTAACAGAAGCACTTTTGATGGGGGGTCGATCCCAGTCCTTTCACAGAAGAAAGGGTTCTACAAGAACTCCTAAAACTGAAGGTGGACAAAGCAATGGGGCCTGATGGAATTCACCCCAGAATTCTAAAAGAATTAAGGGAGGAACTAGTGAAACCACTGGCTACTCTTTTAATAAATCATGGGAGGATGGTGCGGTACCTGAGGACTGGAGGAAGGCGGATGATTCCCTTCACAAAGTGGGACCAAGACAGAGGCAGGAAACTACAGACCTGTCAGTCTGACCTCTGTGGTGGGGAAAGGATGGAGTCACTTCTGAAGGAAAGAATAGTTGAGTACCTAGAGGCCAGTGAGCACAGGACCCAAGGCAGCATGGGTTCACAGCAGAAAGGTCATGTCAGATGAATCTAATAGATTTCTTTGACTGGGTGACCAAAGTAGTAGACCAGGAGGGGCTGTGGACATGGCCTACCTAGACTTTAGCAAGGCATTTGACACAGTCCCACACAAAAGATTAATAGTCAAATTAACCAGCCTGGGGTGGGTCCCAGGGTAGTAGCCTGGGTAAAACATTGGCTGGACAACAGGACACAGAAGGTAATTGTAAATGGAGTCCACTCTGAAGAAAGAGGGGTTACTAGTGGGGTACCGCAGGGTTCAGTATTGGGTCCAGTCCTTTTTAATGTCTTCATGAGTGACATTGCAGAGGGACTGGAAGGAAAAGTATGCCTTTGCAGATGACACAAAGATCTGCAACAGGGTTGATACACAAGGAGGTGTGGAAAGGATGAGAAGGGACTTGGCAAGGTTGGAGGAATGGCCAGAAGTATGGCAGCTAGGATTCAATGCAAAGAAGTGCAAAATAATGCACCTGGGAAACAAGAACCCAGGGGAAGAATACACAATGGGTGGGGAGGTAGTAACAACAACAAAAAAGGAAAGGGACCTGGGGGTAATCATATCAGATGACCTTAAGGTTAGCAAGCAATGTGAGAAGGCAGTAGGGAGGGCTGGGGGTATACTGGGATGTATAGGGAGAGGCATCAGCAGCAGATAACAGGAAGTTGTTATCCATCTGTACAGACAGTTGGTGAGACCCCATCTGGAGTACTGTGTCCAGTTCTGGAGACCCCATCTCCGGAAGGACATAGACAGGATAGAGGTAGTCCAGAGGAGGGCAACTAAAATGGTGCAGGGTCTGCAAGAGAAGCCATATGAGGAGAGACTAAAGGAGCTTAATATGTATACCCTTGAGGAAAGAAGGGAGAGGGGGACATGATAGAAACTTTTAAGTACCTCAGTGGAATCAACAAAGTCCAAGAGGGTAGCATCTTTCAGAAAAAGAGACTTGCAAGAACAAGGGGACACAATTTAAAGATAGAAGGAGGGCGGTTCAGGGGCAATGTGAGGAAGTATTATTTCACAGAGAGGGTAGTGGATGCATGGAACAGCCTTCCTGAAGAGGTTGTGGGGTCTAAAACTGTGGGAGAATTCAAGAATGCATGGGACAGGCATAAGACAATTCTTGTGGGGGGTAGGAAGAAATAGGCTGTTGGTTAACTAGGATCTGAGGCCTATCCTGTAGGTAGGGAAATGGGCAGACTAGATGGGCCAAGCGATCCTTATCTGCCGTCAAAGTCTATGTTTCTAGCAACAAAAACAATGTATTCTCCCAACGTCTGATTTTAGACAATGACTATGCCCTAGCTACACAGTGCCTTAGAAGAGTATGCCCTATATTTCCACAGCTCGAACACAGGTGATTCGGTTCACACCCTACCTTGCAAGAATGGTGGTCCAGCTGCAGAATGGCCCAGTCACTTATTATTCTTCTATGGAGGTAAAAATGAACTTAAAAGCCCAAGGCGAAAGTTTGCCTAGAAGTGCATTCTGATGCAGGATACAGACGGAAATTGGAGAATGCCTGGGGAATACTATTGAAGTAACTGAGGAGATGGTTTTATTAACAATTTTACCCCAACACTCCCCTCCTTGGCATAAGACATTGCTGCCAACATTGCTACTAGTGGCCAAAAAAGCAATAAAGCAAAAGATGGATGAACTCGGCTATCCCCACAGTACCCGAGTGGCGTCAGATTGTGCTCTCTATATATCACCTTGAGAGGCAGTCTGCAGTTCCAACCTTTACCACTCAATGGCAGCAGTGAGTCTGGTACATGCTCAATGTAGACAATTCATTTGTGCCATGAAGAGAAGGAAGGTAGCAAGGATGAAGAGGACCGCTACTGATGTATCAGAGGGAGCCAAGGGAGGGGGGATAAAGAACACCAAAATCTAAAATGACTGACTCACATACCTCCAAAATAATTATTCTGAGAGAGTATCAACCCAGAGAGGTGTACTACAGAAAAGTATGTGAACTTAATGCATTTATTAACAATGTATAAGCTCTGAAAGAAAAAACACTTGTAATTATGTATGCCATAAATGACCTTCCTAACAGTTTCTAAATGTACTGGTAAAGTCTCGAAATAAAAATATATAAAAAGAAAAATTAAAATAAAAACTGTGCGGTGAAAACAGTATCTGGAAAACTAGTTAACAGGATAAAACAGCATCAGGGTGTCATCAAACCCACCCCAAATCACCTCCCCAACGACCCCCCCTGAGTTCCTCCCCCTTTGTAATAGTAAATCCCCCCACCCACCAACTTTCTCCCCTCAAATTCCCTCCCCAGAGTTTGTAATAGTAAATCCCCGAGTTCCACCCACCCCTGGGAGTTTGTAATAGTAAATACCCCAACCACCAATTCCCCGATGTGCTGTCATCGCTAGGCACTGTCTTGCCAACGTGCAGTTTTATCTCTGCAGTTTTTCCATGCAATTATTAACCGCACCATTATGTTCCCATTATATTGACCTGGACCCTTCTGTGGGCTGCTGTCTCCATTCCTTACAATCAAACATCCAGCCACATCTGGTCTACAGCATTTAGTTCAGTATATATTTTTTTGTTTGTTATTGTTGTTAAATGAAGGCTAGAAAATTCTGCCTATTCTCAGCTGGGGGTAGTGGAAACAGAGAGATACAGATGGAAACAAACTGAAATTGAACCAGATTAAGCTGTTGGTGGTATTTTTAATGGATGGGATAAATTTAGCCAGGGCACTGGGAAATTCCCTACATGACCAGAGCCTAGTCAAACATATCCTACCAGTTGTGTCTTACCCTGGTTAATGCCTCTGGAATATCACATCCGCTGCCTGTAGGTTTATCAGTGTGCACCTACCTCCTCCTTGGTACAGTGGCCAGGTTGTTGACACCCTACTGCAGTTTGTAAGGCAGACTTATACTGTGATGAAAAATCAAGACACATGCAAAGTCCTTCCAGCTCCTGTAAACTGTGCCAAGCCCTTAGACAACTGATTTACTGCTACTCATCCTCGGGGGGAGTGTGCATCCTAAGCCAAGCCCAGTACCTCCTGTGTCGTCTCTCAGGGGTTATCTAGAAGGGGCCCACATCAACCTAGGGGGTCTTATACCCAGGTATGACAAATTTAACCTCTGGGTCACAGGCAACAGTTTGATGTTGTTGCTGTTATGAAGATATAGTTCAGTAGCAGAATTCTGGACAGAGAAATTGAAATTGAAACCTACAGCTTATTTAGAGTAGACAGGACCACTCAAAAGGAGGAAGCCTGGTGTATCTTGAATCCTACAGACTCCCTCTTAGCTTTGAACCTTCTCGCTGTGAGCTACTTTGTATTAACCTAAAGCTTGGGCTCAAGGGGGGAAAAACCATCAACCTCCTCACTTATCAAGGCTGTCTCTAGCCTAAACCCACAGCATTAAAGACTTGTGGTTGGGGACTGCAACTAACTGACTTGCCAGTAAGATGAAATCAGAGGACAAATGGCAAATATCTACCGTGCCCAGGTAATTAACAGACCAACCAGAGTAAATCATTAAAAGTGGTGCAACTCTATTTGACTGGATACTGGTCAACTACATGGATAAAATAATTTCAGCGGATTCTTGCAGACTTTCTTAGCAACACTCCCGTCACCTGCTGATGGCCTTCTAAGGTCTGCAAAAGTGAGCCCACCACCTCAACTGCTCGGGTTTTCCGCATACAGAAGTTCCTTTATTTTCAAGCTCTACTGCAACAAACTGACAAACTTTCCTAATACATATGACTGATGTCAATTCAGCCCTTGAATAATTTATTCAATGGTTTAACAGGGTCTGCCATATCGTTGTACTGGACCAACACATTGTTAGGAAAGGGCCCTCTCAAGCCTGGTATACGCTGGCCATTAAGTCCCTATCCTGGGAGTATGACAGATCATGGACTCTGTAGAAGGAAAATGGGCAGCGTGCATTTCTCCAAAAATACAAGGAGTTACATAACCTGATAGAAATTCAAATCAGGGTACACAAGGCAAATTATTATAAATCCAAGCAGTTAAATTTGCTTAAGGAGATGAAAAATGATTTCTCCGATATATTTACTGGGTAAATTAGTCATAAACATCAAAGGATGGCCACTGTGTATGTATTTTATGGAGTAATTCGTTAAAGTGCTAATTTTGTGTTACTTTTAATTTTTCAAAGAAGAATCATCTTGACTGTCTTTGTTTTTTATTGGCACTCAGCGCATGTCAGGCTTTGAACTGCCCACGTCACAGACTCCCGATTCGTATGAAGCACGTGGCTGCAGGACACACTTCACTTCTGATGCCACCCTTGCATCTCAGACACTGGATGCCACTTCTATCTGTAACAATCACCCATCTCTTGTATACCCGCTCAGTGCACCTCCTCATTCCCCTGCCAGTTACCTTACAGCTCAAATACAGTCCACTGTGTGTCATTAGTTTTATTTACTTTATTCCTTGTGTTAAATGGGTCCCGACTCCCTGCTGTAGGTACTCGCTCACTCTCCGCATTATAAAACTTCCCGGGAAGATAAACTTACCATCAGCATCAGCCCCCACCCGTGTTCTTCTTTTGTTGCTAATATTTTCAGTTTCCCAGACCCTTTCCTGCACTGAGACCGAGCCAATAAGTAGTAACATTATGTGGTGTCTTAGATCAGTCAGCAAGCTATGTGTGTCAGTCAATTGCCAACTGAACAGGCAAGGATGGCTAGGTTTGTCAGCCATTAGAACATTTTGGGGAGACAGCAAGTGCCACCCATTTTTGTTGCTAAGGCGCATTACTGCTTGTGTGACCCCCACACACACACACACACACTTTGCTGGTTGACTGCTGTGGGGTGGTGAGAATGGGACCAACTCCCCAGCTGCATAGCGCCAAGAAATAGCCCCACCGGCCTCTCACCGGGGGGGCAGATTGCAGACGGCCCCCAAGAGGGTGGGGCAAGGAGGGCCGCCCACCAACAAGGAGGAGGCGGCCCCCCCGAGCAAAGAGCCCAATCCGAGGATATCCTCGGAGAGGGCTGGACCAGACCCTCCCTACAGGGAGGGGCACAGCAGGTACTCTTAAGGAGCTGTCCCAGGGGATCTCGCCCTCCTGGAACAGCTCCTCGGCAAAATTTTCTTTTGTCTCTCCGTGTAGGCTTTTTGGCATTTCGCTTTGCTTGCTTTGTTGCCGCAGCCCCTTTTTCGCTTTTTTTTCTCGCTTTTCAAGTCGCACCTTTCTCGGATCCGGAGGTAAGTGTTTTAGATATGGGGTTTTTCGTTGACAGCTTGTTCAGGTTTCTCCAGGGTACCGCGGGGTTTTGGTTAATTTTATTACTGTGCAGCTAGTGTTCCTTTGCTTTGCATCCAGGACTGATCTTTGTTCGCTTTTCTTGTGCCCCCCACCAAATCCTCTGTTATCTTTGGGCACAAGTGTCTATTTTCTGGGATGCTGGTCCCTTTAAGTTTCCCCTGGAGTTTTCTCAGGTCTTGGTTCCTGGTTTTCAGGCTGGCGACTTGCTGTGCGTTCGGTGGCCTCTGTTTCCCCTCCCCCCGTGGCATCTGCTCTCCTCTTGGCCCCCCTCTCCCTTGTCCTAGGCATTTAAAAAAAAAAAGTAAACCTTCTTGGGGCGCTTTTCACTCCTGCAGCCTGCCCCTTGTTTCGGAGAGTTTTTGGGTTATATTTAAAAAAAAAAAAAAAGAAAAGCTAATTCCTTCCTTTCCTCGGGCTGCTCTCATGTTGGTTCTTCCTACAGTGGCAAGCTGGAATTTTAGACCAGGTCTCCCCCCCCCCGCTCCAATTTTTTTTTTTTTTCAGCAGAATCCGGTTTTCTGCCTTTCTTCCTGTTCGTTTTGCTAGTGCAAGCCAGGTGTATTACCCCAGCCAGTAATTTCAAAACTAGCAACTAAGCCCCTTTTGAAACTCCAAAAAAAAAAAAGTTGAACCTATTGAGACCAGAACTGCCTTGTTGCTTAAATCCCTTAGGAATTTTAATTTCCATCATATACTGACTCTTAAAAGGGTGCCTTATTGAGCCTTTTACAGTGTTTTTCTCCCACCCCTTTGCCCTAAGTTAGCTCTCCTCCCTGCCAGACTCATTTAATTTCAACGCATCTGTGCTAGTTTAAGGCCCCTCCCTTACTGCGGTGGAGTCTGGCCCCCTTCCCCCAATCCCCGTGGGGGAGGGCCAGCCCTTTGCTTTAGCTAGCTCACCTCATCTGCCAGTCTTTATTTTCAAGGCAATTTTGCGAGTTCCACCCAGTGGAGTCTGGCCCACTTGAGATTCCCCAATATCCGAGGGGGTGAGTAAACAATGAATTGTGTGTTTTTTTTGTTTTTTTATAGCAGGCTGGTTTGTCTCCCATCTGTCTCTCCTCAGAAAGGGATCCATGTTTCTATACCAGTCCAGTTTTTGTGCTCTTCAGGATTATAAGGCAGTTGTGTTTTGTGTGTATATATTTAGATATAGATATATGTAAAAAAAGTGTTTGTTTATGGATCTTTTCCTAATTCCATTGGCAGCATACAAGATAACAATTTTATTCTGTTTTCCACAAAGTAGTTTGTTTCATATTGCATTACTGTACTCAAGTGTGTTTTTTTTTCTCTCTCTCTCTTTCTCCTCCCCTTCGGTAAAACTAAAATACCATCTTGTAATGTTAGAAATGACACACTAGAACACCAAAACATCTCATGGTCGGAGTAAATTATGTTCAGAAAAGGTTACTGTTTTAAAACTTAATAAGAATTCTTGGTCGTTTAGACTGTTTTCTACACAATTGTGGAATTTATCCCCAGTCCTTTTAACATGGTGGGGTCAAAGGGAGAGGTTGATTGTTTACTACTAATAGGCTGGATATAGCAAAGACAGGTCTAGTGGAAACACAGACTGGCTATGATAGGGCACTCAGTAAGAGGATATAGGGTTAGACTGTTAATGTATAAAGGGCAAGATAAAGGTGTATTAATAAATAATGTTTTGTCTCATAGGTATCGCATTGCTGAACACTGCTTTGCCCCTTAATATCAATAGCTAAAATGTCCAAAACATAGAATAACCAGTTTCTGGACAGCCAGGCCCCCCAAATCTCCACGCAGGCGCAGGGCACCGGTCAAGACCTTATGGTACCGGGAAGCCAGACACAAATTGTAGTACAGGCTATCCCAGTGCAAGGGCAAGACCAAGCTTTCCGTGAGGCCCTGCAATGCCTTAAGGACATTGGGGGATCTGATTGGCTGTCAACCATGTCCAGGTTGGAACCAGAAATACTAGTTGCCCGTCAAGGCGGGCAACAGAAATCGGTGGCAGACCCTCCCACCATGCCAGAACACAGGCCACAAGAACCAGCCGAAGAAGAGGGTCGGCAGCCTAGGCATAGCCAGCCATCAGCTCGATGGTTGGAATCCATGGCTCAAGAAAAATCTGTTGCTAAAAAGGGTCAGGGCAGGCAAAGTAAGCGTAAGTTTTCACCAGTGGCAGAGGCCGGAAAAAAGCGGACAGAGAAAAAAACGGAACAGAGCGGAGGGGAATGCATCTGGGGCCCAACCAAGAGAGAACGAAGAGGTGGAAACAGTATCGGTGGCCCAGCCACAGAGGGGTGAGTATGAGGGAGATCAGCCCAGCGATGTATCAATAGATTTAGTGTGGTCTGAATCTGATAGTGAGGAAGAACAATACAGTGATAGCATAAAAAGGCTGCCATTGGAATCGGCAACAGAGGAAGCAAGACATAAAAAGGATAAAGAACCTTGAAGACATGGTCAAGGCCAAAGGATAAAGAACGTAAGCGGAAGGGGCAGGGTGCAGGGGACAGGATTGGAGGATGTGGCCAAAAACAGTGGCAAGGAATGCAAGGAAGCCAAAGGGGTCAAAAGGTAAGCAACCAGTCAGGACACCAAGGGCTCAGGGTTCAATCCTGGACCGGTGATACCAAGGCATCAAACATGGCAACATAACCCCTTCATGTGGCCATTTATGTATGGGGCATCAGGCAACATGCCCATCACTTGGCCAGCAGTGACTCCTTGGGACCCCTTACCTCCTGGTTTTCCAACAGCCCTGCAAGGTGGAATGCCCTCCACCATTGTGGGGCCTCGGGCATTTCCAGCTAGTGAACCTGGTGAGGGTACCTCCTTGGGCACAGCCAGGTCTGCTGGGTCAATAGAGGATTATGGCTTAGGGGCACACCACTGGACCGAATCTGCAATGACAGGAACTGATGCAGCTCAGGTAAGTCACATGGGAAGCGTACGGCAGAACACCATGGTGTTTGAGCCTCATTTGAGCCAGCCTCACTCCAATTTACCCCAAGGGGATAAGGGGAAGGGGCAATGCAAAAAGGGCGGCGGTTCAGGTATGGACAGGGGCAGGGCTCCCCACATTACAACCCCTCACAACTAACAATGAAAACAGGACACCAAGCTCACAAGAGCAAGATACTGTAGTCTCTAGAATGGATAACACTCCAAATACTGCACTGGGGACAAGTCAACCAGCGCAGTATTGGGATCCCCAGAGCGTTGGGCATATGCTGGGGTGGAAGACCATTGGGGATCACTTATCCGACACTGTCTGAGAGAGAAAATCTGGAAAGGAATTCATAGACATGTTCTCATTATTGCATAGAGATCCGGAGGTGAGCGGCGAGAAAGGTATAAACAAGAGGCATGGCGACCAAAGTACCTTTCACATTTGAGGATTGGGCAGCTGCCTTGACATATTTATGTCAGTTTATGGGATAAACACCTGATAAACTAATTGCTCTGCTAAAATACAGGGATACCATAAAATTTGCACATCTCTCATTTGATGGTTATGCACGGTTAAAATACGACGAGCAGTTTCATCTAAAACTATCTAGGCAACCTAATCTCAAATGGGAAAACACGCACATAGACCTGTGGGTTCGCTATATGACGCGTGGCCAGCCTAATGTTGTGACATATACGGATAGTGGTCATGTTATTGCAAGGCAAATGGGTGGAGAACACAGGAAAGAGCAGAGGAAAGGGGCAGGAGGAAGGCCTGTCACGACTACAATAAAGGAAAATGTTTTCATTCCTTTTATGAAATACAGGCATATCTGCAAGTCATGCGGAGGAGAACACAGGTTCTCTGAATGTACACAACAACCCTCAAGACATCAAACATCGAGGAGCAAGCAGTGAAAAGGAAAGGGTCTGAGAAATTTGGCTAACTCACCGGTATGTTTAGACGGATGGCCCCTGGCTTGACTGCTACCCCATAAATCAACAGCAAAATATATACATGACGGTTTCAAGTATGGTTTTAGGATACGTCACGCAGTCCCTGGAATCCAATGATACAATTCACACCATCCCTGCCCCAAGCTCATCTTCACAGGTGTTCAGTGGTACCACCTTACTTGTCCTCAATCCACACAGTCTCTGGCATCCAGTGGCACCCTCACTCCAAACTTGGTATGCTTTATAGAAATAAGAGGCACACCCTGCTTTTAGCCCATAGTGAATCCTCTTGAAGATGATAGTCTCCATTTTTGACTATGGTGACATTGTTTACAGTGCTGCTCTGTAATCCAGCTCAGCCGGACTAGACCCCCTCTTTCACTCCTTCTGTCGATATGCCCTCAACAAACATCTATATTCTTACCACTGTTTTTTGTACATCTCCCTCTCTCTCCCCTCCTTTAATGCCCACTGTCAGTACTGTGCCTCCTTTATCTCAAGTTTTGGTTTGGTTCCTTCCCATCTTATCTTGCTTCTTTCCTGTCCTGCCCCCCAATCCATTACCTCTTACTCTCTTTGTAACTCTGGCTCTCAATCTTGTGCTCTCCCCCCAATGAAATCCTGTGCTGATCAAGCTGCCATCTCTTTTTGCTTCCCTAAACTCCTGGGCTCTCTAATCCATTCTAGAATAGGACACAGAGAGTAATAGTAAATGGAGTCCACTCAGAAGAAAGGAGGTTACTAGTGGGGTACCATGAGGGTTCAGCATTAGGACCAGTCCTCTTCAATGTCTTTATAAAGCGACATTGCGGAAGGACTGGAAGGAAAAGTATGTCTCTTTGCAGATGACACTAAGATCTGCAACAGAGTTGATGCACAGGGTGGGGTGTAAAGGATGAGAAGGGACTTGGCAAGGTTAGAGGAATGGTCAAATGTATGGCAGCTTAGATTCAGTGCTAAGAAGTGCAAGGTAATGCACCTGGGAAACAAAAACCCAGGGGAAGAGTACACAATGGGGGGTGAGATACTAACAACAACAAAAATGGAAAGGGACCTGGGGGTAGTCATATCAGATGACCTAAAGGTGGGCAAGCAATGTGAGAGGGCAGCAAGGAGGGCTGGGGGGATACTGGGATGCATAGGAGAGGCATCACCAGTAGAAAACAGAAGTTATTATCCCTCTGTACAGACAGCTGGTCAGACCCCATCTGGAGTACTGTGTGCAGTTCTGGAGACCCAATCTCCATAAAAACATAGACAGGATGGAAGCTGTCCAGAGGAGGCAACTAAAATGGTGCAGGGTCTGCACCGAAAGACATATGAAGAGACTTAGGAGCTTAATATGTATAGCCTCGAGGAAAGGAGGAGGGGGACATGATAGAAACTTTCAAGTACCTCAAGGAATCAACAAAGTCCAAGAGGTAGCATCTTTCAAAAAAGAGGTGTGCAAGAACAAGAGGACACAATTTGAAGATGGGGCGGCTCAGAGGTAATTTAAGGAGTATTTTTTCATAGAGAGGGTTGTGGATGCATGGAACGGCCTTCGGAGGGTTGTGGAGTCAAAATCAGTGGTGGAATTCAAGCATGCATGGGACAGTCATAAAGCAATTCTGGGGGGTAAGAAGAAGTAGGCTGCTGGTTAACTAGGATCTGCAGCTTATCCAGTAGGTCAGGAAATGGGCAGACTGGGTGGGCCAAGCGGTCCTTATCTGCCGTCAAATTCTATGTTTCTATGTTTCTATACCATCCACAAGGGGCCAAGGGTAGAAACCACAGCACGCAATCTCAAGTCTGCAATTTTGCTTCCCAACATCCTGGAAGGAAATTGCCAAGGAATGGAGAGGCAGGCAGGGTGGCGGGACCATTTGATTACCCCCAGTGCACAACCTCAGAGTATCCCCATTGGGGCTGGTTCCCAAGAAAGAAGCAGGGGAATACAGGCTTATTCATCACCTGTCCTACCGAAAGGCAATTCAGTAAATGACTTCATCAACCCGGAGGATTGCACAGTGCAGTATATAACGTTTGATGTGGCTCTGCGCCACATACAACAGCTAGGCCGAAGGGCAATGATGGCAAAGAGCGACATCAAATCCGCTTTCTGTCTGCTTCCAGTACAGCCAAGTGACCATGATTTACTGGGTTTCAAAGTGGGAGGTCGATGGTGTATGGACAAAGCTATGCCTATGGGATGCTCCATCAGCTGCTCAGCCTTCGAAGCATTCTCAACCTTTTTGGAGTGGGCCACCAGAGAACACACAAAAAACATACTGTACATGTAGTCCATTATCTCGATGATTTCCTATTTATGGGTCCCAAGGGGGAGATCACATGTGGGGAGATGCTGCAAGGCTTCACCTCACTGATGGGGTATTATGGTGTTCCGCTCGCCGGGGAAAAAACTGAGGGCCCGGCTACCTGTCTCTCATACCTGGGCATAGAAATAGACTCCGAGGCTATGGTTTCCCGGCTACTGCAAGACAAGGTGGCACTTTTGAGCAAAATGTTGGGTGAGATGGGAAAAGCAAAGAAGGTAACCCTACAACAGGTACAGTCTGTTATAGGCCACTTGAATTTTGCATGCCATGCAATTGTTAGGCAGGCCATTCCTTAGGCGGATGGCGTCAGCCACAGGGGTTCTAAAACCATATCACATCAGACTGACGCAGGGTATAAAAGCAGATCTACAGGTTTGGGAACTCTTCTTAAAAGATTTCAATGGTATCACCATCTGGCAGACACCAGCAGACCAATTTTTGGACCTGCACATGGTGACCGATGCTTCAGGGGGCATTGGTTTTGGGGCATTCTGGCAGGGGCATGGTTTGCGGGACACTGGCCACAGGAGTGGGTGTTGAAGGGACTCACAAAGAATATCACCCTTTTGGAACTGTTCCCTATCATGGTAGCCATAAGGGTGTGGGGACACAAACTTCAGAATAAGAAAGTGCTGTTTCACACAGACAACAGGGCAGTAGTGGACATATTGAACTCGCAGACATCTCGTTCGGAAGAGGTGATGAAGGTCTTGCGGGTCTTTGTGTTATGCTGCTTACGGTACAACATCTCTTTTAAGGCACGTCATTTGCCAGGAAAAGAAAATGTTATAGCTGATGCCCTGTCTCGATTTCAGCTCGCACTTCAGGCAGTTAGCCCCGTGGGCGGACCAGTTCTCCACAAAAATACCGGAAGCAGTCTGGAGACTTGGGAACCAAGATTGCAGCAACTGGTACAACTTGCTGTGGCCCCCCCGACATGGAGGAAGTATGTAGGTAGCTATGAATCTTTCCAGCAATTTTGTGGTCACGAGGTAAGCGTGGAACTACACAATACCCAGAGATAAGTTCAAAGCTACATCCTACACTTAGAAAGCCGGGGAAAATCCCCAGCAGCTATACGCCTCCAACTAGCAGGCATTGCCTTTCTTCGGAAATATGAAGGTTTCCCCGACCCAACCAACAATTTCATTACAAAGAAAATGGTGCAGGGCATGTCTAGACTCGTAGGGAAAAAGGTGGACACAAGGAAGCCCATAGGATTACCTGAATTGTCCAACCTCCTGAAAGCACTGGCGGTCACTTGCAGCTCTGGCTATGAAACCAAGCTTTTCAGGGCCCTATACACATGTGCATTTTTTGGGGCCTTCCGGGTGTCTGAGTTGGTACCACAGTCCAACTCACCGAGTCAGAACACCAATCTCCAGTTGAGTGATTTCGTCATCTGGCAAGATAGACTGTGTCTTCAGCTGCAAAAATCAAAAACAAACCAGTGTGGCCCCCCTGCTATGATTACGCTGTTTAAGACCCCACCAGGGAATATTTGCCCATGGCTGGCAATGAAGGAGTATGTGGCAGGTTGTCCAACAGGAACAGGGCATTTGTTTGTGCATGGGGACGGAAAAGCTGTTACAAGGCAACAGTTCACGGCTGTCCTAAGAAAAGGTTTATGGATGGCGGAAAAACCCAACCTCATACAACACCCATTCGTTCAGAATTGGGCAGCCACCAAGGCAGCCAGGTGTGGGTTAAAGAGGAGCAGATAAAGGGGTCGCAGGTGGGCTTCAAAAGCATACATGGGGTACATTAGGCCTCAGCAGAACCCAACAGGAAGTGATGTTGCAGAACCCAGCACAAGTGGCAATTGAAGTACAGATTGGGAGATTACTCACATGCTTCTATCTTTGTATTGCAGGCACGTCTACAGCAACCCCTCAGATATGGATTGTGGGTCATTCGCACGTAAGGGAGGCATACACGAGGGCGAAAAAACAGCCTTACACCAGACAGCTGGGCATCCCAAGGAGTCAAGCTGCAATAAAATGGGCAGGAAAAGGTGGGATGAAGTGGGGGGCATTATGCAGGACTATTGTTACATTGGGTCTACATAGGCAACCACCGGTAGCGCTGGTTATCCACCTGGGAGGGAACGACTTGGTCACCCTAGGGGCACCGAGATTAATTGGAGATATTAAGAGGGGTTTGTCCCACTTAAAGCAGATGTTGCCTCACACCATTCTAGCATGGACTAGAATGATACCATGCCAGCAGTGGCGTGGGGAGCGAAAGGCAGGGGCCATGGACAAGGCGCGGAGGTCTGTGAATAGGGAGGTGTCCCATTTCGCGGCTTCAATGGGAGTGGAGGTAATCAGGCATTTCCTGATCACGAAATCTACTAAGGGCCTATATAGCCGGGATGGGGTTCATTTATCTGATATTGGGAATGACATTTTCAACAATACGCTCAACGATTTCTGTGAAACAGTACTGTTTGGAAAGAGTAATATCCCTTGGGCATTAGTGGGAGATACGTGTTGGCACTGTATGTAGTGGCGGTAATTCATGGCTGACCCTGGGTAAGATGGACATAAGAGCTGCGATTGGGTGTCAAGGGGGACAGGCACGACCCTAGGACGGGTATGCCCTGGAAGATTGGGAGATGAAGGCATCCAGGCTGGGGCATGCACCGAAATGCTGGGATCCAAGACTCAGAGATGGGGGGTGCGGCCCTGACGGGCATGCTCCTTGTCAAGGGTCTAGGAACCCCTAAATTCGGGTAAGGGGGGAACTGTCTTGTGGAAAGGCACGGCCATCAACGGGTCTGTTGGACTAAAGGGCCAGAGTTCCCCTCAAACAAGCAGATGAAGGAGCCGGGGTTTCAGCAATACATGAATTAGGGCTGCCCAAGGGGTCTTACGGGATGGGATATGTAATGTACATATGTTAAAATGTATATATATGATATTTTGTAAAGTGCATACATTGTAAATTTGTAATGTACAGAGTAGGTTTATAAATGTATGTCCCGTGTAATGTACATAGTAGGTTTATAAATGTATGTCCCGTGTAATGTACATAGTAGGTTTATAAATGTATGTCCCGTGTAATGTGTACATAGTAGGTTTATAAATGTATGTCCCGTGTAATGTACATAGTAGGTTTATAAATGTATGTCCCGTGTAATGTACATAGTAGGTTTATAAATGTATGTCCCGTGTAATGTACATAGTAGGTTTATAAATGTATGTCCCGTGTAATGTGTACATAGTAGGTTTATAAATGTATGTCCGTGTAATGTACATAGTAAGGTATAAATGTATGTCCGTGTAATGTACATAGTAGGCGTATAAATGTATGTCCCGTGTAATGTATACAACTTTTGATCAAGTAAGAAGAGGTGCGGCCTTTTCTATACCAAAACAGTGTGGTGTGTTTTTGGGTTGAATTGGGGGTCCGCTTTGGACAATAATGTGTGCTCTCCACACTGCTGCTGTCTCATTGGAGTGTGCAGGGTAAATAAGTTTGCAGCTTTGAAACTTCAGATGCCATGATTCCAGGTGCGCCCTTGTGTTTCCAGCCCTGCTGCCCTAGAGGGTCGGTGGAGCAAGAAGCACATGAGCTTGCCGACTGATCAGAGGCACCATGTAATGTTGCTGCTTCTTGACTTGGTCTCAGTGCAGGAAAGGGTCCTGGAAACTGACACTATTAGCCGCAAAAGAAGAACGTGGGTGGGGGCTGATGCTGATGGTAAGTTTCTCTTCCCGGGAAGTTTTATAACGTGGGGAGTGAGTGAGTACCTAGAGTAGGGAGTCTGAACCCATTTATCCTAAGGGAATAAAGTACATAAAACTCTAATGACATACAGTGGACTGCATTTGGGTTGCAAGTGTAACACCCCTCTGGGGACTTACCTGTATTTGCCCGTTAGCCCTCAGTTTGCTGGCACTCCTGGTTTCCCCACACTTTTTCCATGCCAGTATGGTTTCTGCTCCTTGGGCATAATTCCTAGGTCACAAGCTGCCCGGCAGAATGGTCATAGGACTTGTGTATCGCCTCTAAGCGCTTTCTTGTTGTGACTGCGATGTGGTCCACCAATTGGGAGATTATCTGTGGTCCTGGTGCCCTTTCTAGTGGTCTTGGGGACCAGAGACCAAAAAAATGGGGCAGAAGCCGTGCCTGCACCACAACGGGAGTGCCAACAATGGGGTGGCTGGGGAGAGGGATTATGAATATTAATGAGTTGCCCCATGAATATTGATGAGTGCTGCCTACTGCCTGGGAGGACAGAGTTGCAGCGGCAGTGACCGTTAAACTGCAGGGGTCCCTGGCATGAGAGTGGGCTTACTTGAAAGGGGACACTTGGGGCTATAACCTGGTGGGGTGTTGGTGACAATAAGGTATCATGTTGAGCTACACCAGAACTGGAAAGGGGAGAGACTGCATGAAGCTGAATGGGTTCCATGTAAACAAATGTGAGCTGACATGTTTGTGACTTTTAACCAATCAGTGATTTAGGTTCCCAAACTGGACACAAAGGGACTCCTGGGAAAAGGAGGGGACTCATTCTGGCACCTAGATAATGCCCCAATAAATGAGCAGGGGATATTGATCACTGTGAATATTGATTGACAGAAGGATGGGAGAATCCTTGTGACTGGGGTGGTATACAGACCACCTACGCAAGGGGAGGAGGGTGATCAACATTTAATTCAGGCAGTCACAAGGCTGTTCCTAAAAGGAGAACTACTGCTGGTAGGGACCTAAGCCTCGCGGATGTCGACTGGGAAATCCCAGATGCAGCATCATCATGGAGCAGTGATGCTAGCTGCACTTCGAGGCGTATCCTTCAACAGCTAGTCAGGGGAGCCAACAAGGGGCAACAACCTGCGGGATGTGGTCCTGACAAACGGGGAGATTGTGGAGGGGGTGCCGGTGGGAGAAGCTTTGGGCAGCAGTGACCACAGCACGGTAATGTTCAGGGTCAGGGCAGGGAGGGAGACGAGTAACACCAGTACTACAGTCATGGACTTCGGATGCACAGACTTTGACAAGATGAGAAGGATAGTAAAGGAGACAATGGAGGGTACAGAGAATATGGGGCAGTGGAGGAGTTATGGCAAGCTATCAAGGAAGGGGTACTGAAAGCTGCGGAAATGTGCATGAAAAAGGTTAGGAAGAGCAAAAGGGAGAGGAGACCACTTTGGTTTACAAAGGGGGTTGCTGGGGCAGTCAGGGAAAGGAGGAGGGCTTTCAGAAAATTTAAGTGGACACTCAGCAAGGAAGATAAGGAAGAGTATAGGGAAAAGAGGATCAGAAGGGCAAAAGCAGATACTGAGGAGAAAAATAGCAAAAATGAACAAAAGGGGGATAAAACCTTTTTCAGATATGTGAGGGAGAGGAGAAAGGTAAGGCAGGGGATTACTAGGCTGAGGGGGGAGGGAGAAATAAAACTGGAAATGGACTGTGAAAAAGTAAAGTTGTTAATAAAGTACTTTAGCTTGGTATTCACAGAGAAGGAGGACAGCAGGGGACCTGAGCCTAAGTCGAAAGGGAAGGAGGGGCAAATGGGTGGATCTGAGCCCATTCACTGTGTGTAGGGTTAAGGCAGAGCTAGGTAGATTGAGGGTGGACAAGGCAATGGGGCCTGATGGGTTTCACCCAGGGTGATCAGGGAATTGAAGGAGGGTTGGTCGCACCCTTGGCAAGGCTCTTCAACTTGTCCCTGGATGAGGAGAGTGCTGGGGACTGGAAGAGTGCAGACATGGTGCTCCTTTACACAAGGGCGGTAGTAAAGAGGTGAAGGAACTACCACCCGTCAGCCTCACGCCAGTGGTGGGGAAACGAATGGAGGCATTAATCAAGGAGAGGGTGGTGGATTACCTGGAGGAGAGTGGCTTGCAGGACAGCACTCAGTATGGCTTCATGAAGGGGAAGTCTTGCCAGACAAACCTAATTCAGTTCTTTGATTGGGTGACTCAGGTGATTGACGGGGGGGTGGTGGACGTGGCCTATCTGGACTTCAGTAAGGCCTTTGACACTGTCCCCCATAGGAGGCTGGCGAGCAAGATGGAAAGCCTGGGGTTGGGTGGGAAAATAACAAGCTGGGTGGAGGTCTGGCTGTCAGGAGAACTCAGAGGGTGGTGCTCAACAGGGTGCACTCTGGGACAGCGAGGGTGAAGAGTGGAGTGCCACAGGGGTCAGTTTTGGGTCCACTTCTCTTCAACATCTACATCAGTGATATTGCAGAGGGTTTGAGGGGAGAGGGTGTGACTATTTGCTGATGATATGAAAATATGCAATAGGGTGGACACCTGGGGGGGTGGAGGACATGAGGGAGGATTAAAGACACTTAAAAATGGTCTGGGATGTGGCAGCTGAAATTTAATGTCAAGAAGTGCGCTGTGATGCACTTGGGGAGTAGGAACAGAAGAGCAGGGTACACCCTAGGTGGGGAGGAAATTAAAGTAACAGAACAAGAGAGGGATCTGGGGATCATAGTCAATCAATCAATCAATCAAAATCTTTATTTATCCAGTCGGGCACCATTGAGCAAGGCTCATTTGCAAGGTGGACCTGGTCATGAATACGTCAAAGTACAGTACAGAAGCAGGTATACAAAAAGCAATAATATACAAGGAAGAAAAAATATATACAGTACAGGACAAGGTTAAAATAAATAAATAAAAAAAAACAGCATTATTTTACAGTTGAAGAAGTCAGCAGATGTACAATCCACCATAGGCGTACAGGGGTTATAAGCAGAGATCTTTTGAGTGAGGCAGCCGGCAACTACACATATAGGGGAAAGAGGCCGTGTGTGGGGTGGCAGGTTAGAGAAGTAAAGAAGAGGAGGGATATATTACTGACGACTGGGGGAAAAATTGGGCTAAAACCACAGAAAGTGATGATGGCTGTTGTGTACTTGTTTATTATGATAATGATGGAGGAGGGGTAAATAATTGGGACACTACTATGGGTGGGGTGGGACTTTAGCCAGGCTGGAGTGGACAGGGAAGGGCGGGTGCAGCAGGAAGAGTTAATAGGGAAAGATTTAGAGCCAGGGGTAGAAACTTAAGGGTAGGAATCCATTGCAGCCGGGTGGAGGGAAAGGCCAATGGAATGTTGGCATGCATGGGCAGGGGCATTACTAGCAGAAAGAGGGAGGTAGTAATGCCCCTTTAAAAAGCCACAGTGAGGCCACACCTGCAGTATGGAGTTCAGTTCTGGAGGCCTCATCTCCGCAAGGATACAGATGTGTTGGAGAGGTTCAGAGAAGGGCAACCAAGATGGTGCGGGGTATGCAGGGAGAGTCATATGAGCAGAGGTGTAAGGAGCTGGATCTGTACACGCTGCAGACAAGGAGGGAAAGGGGAGACATGACTGAAACTTTTAAATATGTAAAGGGGCTCAATAAAGTGGGAGAAGAGGGTTTATTTAAGAGGAAGGAGGGGGTCAAACCTAGAGGGCACAGCCTCAGACTGCAAGGAAAAAGATACAGGGGCAATGTGAGAGTGCATTTCTTCACAGAGAGGGTGGTGGAGCCCTGGAACAGACTACCAGATGGAGTGGTGGGGGCTAATCGGTGGAAGAATTCAAGAGGGTATGGGACAAGTATATGGGGCTAAGTATTGAGGAGAGGGCTGGCAGGAGGGCGTGTAGGGTTAAAAGGCAGACTTGATGGGTCAGTATGGTCCTTTTCTGCCATCAAGCTTCTATTATTCTATGTTTATTGAAAGGCTTCAACAGTCAATCAGAGCGCTGGGACTTTGACTGATACAGTGAGGGCTTACTGGGATTTCTTCAGTCTATAGTTGGGCTCTGTACAAGTCAGTACTGTGCTGAAAGAGTGGACATTGCACTTCACGGGCTTCCTCAGGCCCCCATTTGGAGAGTGGTTGTCAGCAGAAGTGGATTGGAAAGGGGACAGCAGGAAGAATGTTTGTGGTGAGGTTCTGGTTCCCCAGGTACTTGCTGCTGGACTGATAGAGAAGGGAAAAGACCAAAAGAGACTGGATTGTGATTCCCCAGGTACAGAGAAGTTGCTTGTGGTTAAATAGAAAGACTGAATGCTGCAGAAACCCTGCACTGAAAGGTTGGATTTGCTGAAAGGGCTGTGTGGCTGGGCAGAGTGTTACAGCCAGGACTGATAAGCCAATTTCGCCTGTGTTTGGAACTGCAATTTGAAATCTGAAGAGGCAGAGCATCTCTGGTCGTTGGGGTGCTAGCAGAAGCTGGAGTGTGTCCTGGGTGAACTGGTTCAAGTGGCTGAGGCCGAGTCCCAGGTGTAGCTGAAGAAAAGGTGGTCTCTGTCAAGTTGGAAAGCATGGACTGGTGTGCAGGGGTTGTTATTCCTGAGCCCCCTGCTGGAATTGCACTTATGCCATTTGAATCTGAGGCCAGCATCCCTGCTAATTGGCATGGGACCTTAGTGGAGAAACTGCCTAAGAACTTTTATTTGCTGATAGCTCAGTGCAGGGACTTCAGGAGGACCCCCACCATTAGGGAGTCCTCACCCAGAGCCAGGGAAGGAACCCATAACCTTCCAAGTGAGACTCACTGTCTCAGAGGGGCACCAGCGCTTGCTGGGGTGCTAGGGCATCTGCAGTCCATGGTTGGGAGCCAGGCTGTATAGCCACTCCTGGGTCTGGGCCTTCTAGGGATGGTGTTTTCCTGCCACAGTGCTCTGCAATGAGCCAGAAGCAGCTGAAGGTGACAAGCTGCAGGATCCTCGAGCAAGGTCCATCCAGACAGAGAGATCCTGGCCAGCCTGTGCTTGTCTTTTCCTACCTATCTAGGATGAAAGTTAAGACCAGACTGAGCCCTGACAATAAAGACATGAAGCTTCTCAAATGTGGTCCTAGGGACATCACCTACACCCTTCAGCAAATCTTCAACCTGTCTCTTGCCACTGGCAAAGTTCCTGATATCTCAAAAAAGGCATTTGTGGGCCCTGTTTTAAGGGTGGTGATACCAACTTACATGCCAACTACCGCTCCATCTCCATCCTTCCTCCTTTATCCAAAACACAGGAGAGGACTGTGAATGACCAGCTAGTGGAGTTCCTTAGATGGCACGAACTCCAGGCCAAACAGAAGCATGGGTTCAGGAAGAATTTCAGCACTATGGCTGTTGTATTTGAGTTCACTGAGTCTGTACATAGTGCTCTGCATCAAGGAGAACTGGTTGGATCTGTAGATCTAACAGCCATTTGATCTTGTAAACCATACTCTCCTCTGCCATAAGCAGCCATATCTGGGCCTCTCAGTGGAGGCAGTCAGCTGGTTTAAGGACTACTTATCTGGTAGATCCCAAGACAGTCAAATGCAGGGAGGCCTTATTAGATAACAGGTCAGTCAATATTGGGGTCCCTCAGGGATCCATACTAGGGCCCCTGCTATTTAGCTTGTTCATAAATAATCTACCTGCTGTCTGCAAATCCTCCCACATAATTCTGTATGCTGATGATGCTGTCATCTTCTCTAATGACAGGAACCTGGACCTCTTGAGACTGAGGCTCTAGGATGACTTTAACTCAGTCCAGGCCTGGTCCGCCAACAAACTTCTAGTCATGAACGTGAAGAATACAAAATGTATGCTGTTTGGCAATCCTAATAAGGTAGACCTCTCCTCTGGCATTACAATATATACCTCAACTGGAGCCGTATTAGAGCAGGTAAAAATCTTCAAATACCTTAGCCTGCCCCTGGACAGTGCCATATCATTCCCTAAACATGTGGACCGCCTAGTAAAGGCAGTGAACATAAGAACTGGCTCCTTATATAGATACAAGAATAACCTCTTATCAAAGGTAAAAAAAAAAAAAAAAAATTCTTGTCCAAAGGTTCTTCATAAGCATCACTGACTAATGTGGTCTGTGGGTACACTAATGACAAGGTGCTGGCCTGGACAAGGGGGCTGCTTAACAAGGCCTACTGGTTTACGCCTGACCTTTGAGTTGATACCCATACATGGGATCTGTATACCAAGTTGAACTTGTTAAACTTCAACTCAAGGGCTCTGTACCACACCCAGGTCATGGGCAACAAAGCCTTGCTAGGGCTTGTTCTCTCCAGGCCTGCAGACTAGGTTCACCTACATTGATAATAGTTATGCTACTAGAGGCACGGAATGCTGCTCGTTGCTACTACCCAGGAGGAGAACCATGGGACAAAACTCCTTCTTGTACTGTTTTACCAAGCACTAGAATGACTTTGTGGGTGCTTTAAAGAGGGTGAGTATATTTCGTTTTTTTAATCTTCTTTTTTCCTCAGGTCACTGCTCCGCCGAGACTCCCTCAGACATCTTGGCTTGTTCCTGCCCACCTGAGATCCCCCATCCCAAGTCTCCCCCATGGTACTTCAACCCATCGCTCCTACCTTGCAGTAAGAACTCCTTGGCTTTTACCCCCCAAAGTGGGCCACCACGCCTTCTTTGCTGCTCCTCTGAAGACAAGTTGGCTGAAGGAAAGGCAAGGGGTGGAGAGAGAGAGAGAGAGTCAGGAGACCAGGTGGGCGGGATCCGGCAGTGGGCATGGAGACCAGGCATCGTTGTCTACTTGGCGGTGCTGGGTGTTTCTTGTTCATGCTCGTAACCCCCTTCCCAGAGGTGAGGACGTGCAGTGATGTCCAGCCAGAGACACGCCTCCTGCACCCGCTTCTGCAGGACATCTGCCGGTACACCTCACCCGCACCTGATGTGGTCCCAGGCTGTAGTACACCCAGCCTCCACTGCGTCGCTAGCACCAGGGAATCACAACCCACCCTACCCCCAGGAGAGGAGAGCTGTCATCGCATGATTGCACTGTGGAACAGTGCTTCCTGTTATAAATATACTGGTGTAATACATGTACTATATTCTTCCTGGATTCTCAGCGTTCGTATTTATGACTGCACTGTAGAACAATGCTTCCTGTTATAAATATACTGATGTAATACATGTACTGTATTCTTCCTGGATTCTCAGTGTTGGTATTTATGACTGCACTGTGGAACAATGCTTCCTGTTATAAATATACTGGTGTAATACATGTACTGTATTCTTCCTGGATTCTCAGTGTTGGAATTTATGACTGCACTGTGGAACACCGCTTCCTGTTATAAATATACTGGTGTAATACATGTACTGTATTCTTCCTGGATTCTCAGCATCGGTAGGTATGACTGCACTGTGGAACGCCGCTTCCTGTTATAAATATACTGGTGTAATACATGTACTGTATTCTTCCTGGATTCTCAGCATCGGTAGGTATGACTGCACTGTGGAACGCCGCTTCCTGTTATAAATATACTGGTGTAATACATGTACTGCATTCTTCCTGGATTCTCAGCGTTGGTATTTATGACTGCACTGTGGAACACCACTTCCTGTTATAAATATACTGGTGTAATACATGTACTGTATTCTTCTTGGAATCTCAGCGTTGGTAGGTATGACTGCACTGTGGAGCGCCGCTTCCTGTCATAAATATACTGGTGTAATACATGTACTGTATTATTCTGGAATCTCAGCATCGGTAGGTATGACTGCACTGTGGAACGCCGCTTCCTGTTATAAATATACTGGTGTAATACATGTACTGTATTCTTCCTGGAATCTCAGCGTCGATATTTATGAGTGCACTGTGGAATGCCGCTTCCTGTTATAAATACACTGGTGTAATACATGTACTGTATTGTTCTGGAATCTCAGCATCGGTAGGTACGACTGCACTGTGGAATGCTGCTTCCTGTTATAAATACACTGGTGTAATACATGTACTGTATTCTTCCTGGATTAACAGCGTCGGTATTTACGACTGCACTGTGGAACACCTTTGCCGGTTATAAATACACTGGTGTAATACGTGTACTGTACTCTTCCTATAATCTCAGTGTCGGTATTTATGACTGCACTGTGGTATGCCACTGCTGGTTATAAATACACTGGTGTAATACACATACTGTATTGTTTCCGGAATCTCAGTGTCGGTATTTATGATTGCAGTGTGGAAAAACGCTTCCTGTTATAAATACACTGATGTAATACATGTACTGTACTGTTCCTAGAAACTCAACGTCGGTATGTATGACTGCACTGTGGAACAATGTTTCCTGTTATAAATACACTGGTGTAATACATGTACCGTATTGTTCCCAGAATCTCAGCGTTGGTATTTATGACTGCACCTTGGAACAATGCTTCCTGTTATAAATACACTGGTGTAATACGTGTACTGTATTGTTCCTGGAATCTCAGCGTTGGTATTTATGATTGCACTGTGGAACAACCCTTCCTGTTATAAATATACTGGTGTAATACACATACTGTATTATTTCTGGAATCTCAGTGTCGGTATTTAGGTCTGCACTGTGGAACAATGCTTCCTGTTATAAATACACTGGTGTAATACCTGTACTGTATTGTTCCTGGAATCTCACTGTCGGTATTTATGACTGCACTGTGGAACAATGCTTCCTGTTATAAATACACTGGTGTAATACATGTACTGTATTGTTCCTGGAATCTCAGCGTCGGTATTTATGACTGCACTGTGGAACAACATCTCTATGCATTAATGTGTGCTTGACTCTGAACCCTTTGACAATAGCACGCACCAAAAGGATTCTTTGTGAAATAAAAAGTAAACTAAAGTCTTCTTTAGAGATGCTAAAAGTGTGCTCTGACAGTAAACTGAGGTTATGTTTCTGTACAATGCCTTTGAGTCTTATGATTCCCCTATGTTCCCACTTGTTTTTGATGCACATTTCTTTGTCTTGACAAAAAGTGGGTTTCCACCATAATAGCTGCATCCTGGAAGTTCATTCCAGGTAAGTTGGGCCATTTCGTTATGTGCTTTTGAGTGTAAGATGCCATTTTTTTTTGTTACTGGGGTCTACAGGGTACCTAACAGCGAAACCTTGACCAGCCAGGCATTCAGATTCTATCTTTATCCTTTTAGGGCTATTAATATGATTGAAGCTGGCATACATCCATTTTCGAAAACTGCATGGCTCTGTATCCAAGGAAGTAAACGTACAAGTCAGCGACTTTCAATCCTCTGTTCTCTTTAGACCTCACCATTTCATTACATGCTATTCTACATCTTTTGTTAGCACTGATAAAATGAAAAATAAAAACTCTGAATGCTTACAAACCATTTGAGAATAAATATGTGATTCTTAGTAGTGAGTTCATTTATAGTTTCTCTGCAGCCCACAGACCCAGAGGTAGTTTGTTCCACCTTACTAAGTCTTCTTGAATGCAATTTTTGAGTATACTTAGATTCTTTGAGGTACTTCTAGTAACTGTTTTAAATATTTTAACTCCCCAATAGCCCATATTTTCTTTGCTCCAAGCAATATGTAGTTTTGTGATATCATCTTTATTACATTTATTGGGTGGAAGGGAAGGTTTTGGCTTCATAGGGGACTGGGGCCTGACCTGGACAGATGCGAGCTTATATAAGGAGGATGGCCTGCATCTGTCGAGAAGGGGACCTGGCCCTAGTGAGAAGTTGAAATGCTTCAGCTGCAAGCATTTAAACTGGCCTTGGGGAGAGCCAGAAGGGCAGGAAGCTTAGGAATACCCCTCTCATGAGAACATGCAGGAACATAAGTTGCCAGCAGATACAGCTGAAGCAGGTGGGGGGGCAGGTAGGCAAGAGTGTATAACAAGTGATACATGGGGGCACATAGGAAAGGAAACAGGGGTGGGGGAAGATTCTAGAGAGGGAGGACAGGAGCAGGGGAGGGAACACTGTAAAACATGGAAGGCCATGTTAACAAATAAGGAAATAAGGTTCCAGACCTGGAAGCCTAGTTGGCAGATGCAGACCTTGACATAGTAGCAATAACAGAGACGTGGTACTCTGCTAATCATGGCTGGGAAGTCAATGTACCAGGCTATACGTTGTTCAGGAGGGACAGGGAGGGTTAAAAGGATGGGGATAGGGTGGCCCTGTACATCAGAAATGGTTTAAAAGGCTACAGAGTTCAGGGAAGACAGGGAGGCTGAGGCAATGTGGGTCACCATGGAGTCAGGGAATGGAACAGCAAAGCACACTGGGGTGATCTACAGACCATCAACACAGAGGAGGAAGTAGATAGGAACTAGTGGAGGACATACACACATGGGAGGTAGAGGTGAAAGCCAGCTACTGGGGGATTTCAATGTGCCAGATGTGGATTGGACCACCCAGGTGGCTGCTTCAGCCAGAAGCACAGCCATCCTGGAATCCCTTCAGGGGGTTGGACTCAGGCAGCTGGTGCATGAACCAACCAGGGACAAGTCGATTCTGGACCTGATATGGACCAATGGCAACAGAGTCAAAGAAATACAGGTTGAAGGGCAGCTGGGGACAAGTGACCACTGCATGGTGTGGTTCAGCATGGCAACATGGACTCAAGTATGCCACACAAGGGCAAAATAATTAGATTTTAGGAGTGCAGATTTCACTGAAATGGGTAGGTGTATACAAGCAGTCCTGGGAAGGTAGAGGTAACAGAGGGGTGGAGAAACAATGGGAGAAACTGAAAGAGCCATAGTAGGGATAACAAACCAATGCATTAGGATAGTGGCCAAAGGAGAAAGAAGAAAACCACTATGGTTCTTCAAAGAGGCAGTGGACAAAGTCAGGGCTAAAGGCTGAGTTTCAGGAAATAAAGGGGAGCCAAAGGGAGGAGGACAGGGAGGTGTACCTTGAATGTCTAAGGAAACAGAGAAGGTTGTTAGGAGGCTAAAGCACAGACAGGGGAGGGTTTAGTACTGGTCTGTGGAAAAAGGAGACATGGCATTTTGTAGGTACATCAGCGAAAGAGGAAAAACAGGGAGGGTTGTGAGGCTCAAAGGGAGGAGGAGAGTAGGAGGGGGATCTGGACAAGGCAGAAATACTGAACAAATACTTCTACTCAGTATTCACTAGGGAGGGGGAGGGGGAAGGTCAAGGACCATAGATGGTTAGCAGAGGAAATAAGGGTGGAGAAGTGGACACCAGTCCATTCACAGTGGAGACAGTTCTGGAAGAACTTACAAAGCTGAAGGCAGATAAGGCCATGGGGCCAGACGGCATCCACATGAGGATATTAAGGGAGCTGCAAAGAGAACCAGTAGTGCCTCTGGCAGCCTTGTTCATGGAGTCACTCAACACGGGTGTGGTTCCAGAGGACTGAAGGAGGGCACATGTGGTCCCACTGCACAAAAGCGGCAGTAGGGAGGAGGCAAGGAACTACAGGCCAGTCAGCCTCATCTTAGTGGTGGGAAAGATCATTGAGACACTGCTGAAAGAAAGGATAGTGACACACCTGGAATCCAGGGGTGCTCAGAATCTGAGACAACACTGATTCAGAGCAGGAAGGTAATGTCAAACAAATCTGATAGATTTTTTGATTGGGTGACTAGGGAAGTATATCAGGGAAGGGCAGTAGATGTTGCTTACCTACAGTAGATTTCAGCAAAGCCTTGGACACCATCCCACATAGAAGTCTGGTTAACAAGACGGGTAGTCTGGGCATGGGAGACAAGGTGGTGAACTGAGTTAGGAACTGGTTAACAGACAGGAGACAGAGGGTGGTGGTAAATGGGGTACAATCTGGGGAGGGGTGACCAGTGGGGTATCGCAAGTTAGTACTGTGATCAGTCCTGTTCAATGTCTTCATTGTGGCATTGCAGAGGGGCTGAAAGGAAAGGAAAGGTCTGCTTGTTTACAGATGACACCAAGATCTGCAACAGGGTGGATACCCCAGAAGGGTGCAGAAATGAGGAGGCACCTGGGGAGGCTTGAAAGATGGTCGGAGATGTGGCAACTGAGGTTCAGTGCAAAAGTGCAAAATAATGCACCTGGGTAGAGGGAACCTGGGAGAGCTACCGGTTTGGGGGAGCTGTCACCACGGAGGAAAGGGACCTGGTTATCATCTCTGATGACCTTAGATATTGAAGCAGTGCCCAAAGGTGGCAGGAGGGCCAGTGGAATGCTTGGGGTGCATATGCAGGGGTATCACTAGCAGGAGGTGGGAGGTGGTGATGCCATTGTACAAAACATTGGTAAGGCCTCACCTGGAGTACTGCATGCAGTTCTGGAGACCACATCTGAGCAAAGACATCGATAAGGTGGAGACTATCCAGAGAAGGGCAACAAAGATGGTGCAGGACTTGCACCACAAAACATACGAGGAGAGACTAAGGGACCTCAATATGTACTCACTGTAGGAGAGGAGAGCATGGGGGGACATGACTGAAACATTCAAGTACCTTAAGGGCATAAAGAAGGTGCAGGCAGGGGACCTTTTCCAGAGTGGATAAAGTACTAGAGCAAGGGGGCACAATATGAAATTGGAGGGGGGTAGATTAAGAGGTAATGTGAAGATGTTTTTCTACACAGAAAGGGTAGTTGATGCTTGGAATAGTCTGCCACAGGAGGCAGTGGGGGCAAGCACAGTGGAGGGGTTTAAGCATGCCTGGGATATGCACAAGGGAACCTTGAGCGGGGAGGGAGTGATGAAAAGCCATTGACCACATAGGGTCATAGAAACATAACCTAGAAACATTGAATTTGATGGATAAGCTGCAGATTCTAGTTAACCAACAGCCTAGTTCTTCCTACCCCCCACTAGAATTGTCTTATGTCTGTCCCATGCATTCCTGAATTCCCCCACTGTTTCTGACTCCACTACCTCCTAAGGAAGGTTGTTCCATGTATCCACAACCCTCTCTGTGAAAAAATACTTCCTCACATTACCTCTGAGCCGTCCCTCCTCGATCTTCAAATTATGCCCCCTTGTTCTTGCAGATCTCTTTTTCTGAAAGATGCTACAGTGTGTTCCAAATATACTGACCACAGTTAAATCGGGCAATCGGATAATGCGGGCAAATAGTCAAATCCATTTGCCATTCCAAATTAACCCTAATTATAACACCACTGTTTACATCGCATTATGTCCGCCTGCTATATCGGGCAGTTGTAGTGCATTTTTCAGTCTGTACTGACAGTTTGTCACACCCAATTAGCTCAATTTGTAATTGCTTATTTCCTGTAAACCGGTTTGATGGCTCAATAAAAGAGGTCTAGCTGATTGCAGTGCTTTGTTTGTTCCTGCATCTCCTGTAACAATGGCCAGCAAACGGAAAGCGATGTCCTTCTGCCAAAAAATCGATGTCCTCAAGCAGATCGATGAAATGCCTAAGATGAGCCAGAGGGATCTGGCTCAGCACTTCAATCTTCCAAAATTCACTGTGGCAAACGATAACAGTTTGAAGTAAAATTATTAAAATTAAGTAAAATTAGTCACTGAAATAAAGTTATGGGCACAGTTACTTTACATGTCAGTGTTATAATTAAGATTTGCATCCATTTTTTATCTAATTGAAGTGAGGCACTACAGGAACTTAAACCATGATCAAAAAATAGCTTTTTGTTACGCCGACCATCTCCTATACTGGAATAATTACAAAGTACGCATGTGCCCGGTATAGACGGCGGCCATTGTACCCTCTTGGACTTTGTTGATTCCCTTGAGGTACTTGAAAGTTTCTATCATATGCTCCCTCTCCCTCCTCTCCTTGAGAGTATACGTATAGTATTAAGGTCCTTTAATCTCTCTTCATATGTCTTCTGGTGCAGACCCTGCACCATTTTAGTTGCCCTCCTCTGGACAGCTGCCATCCTGTCTATGTCTTTGCGGAGACTGGGTCTACAGATCTCATGCCAGTACTCCAGTTAGGGTCTCACCAACTGTCTGTACAGAGGGATAACAACTTCCTGTTTTCTACTGGTGATGCCTCTCCCTATGCATCCCAGTATCCTGCCAGCCCTCCTTACTGCCTTCTCACATTGCTTGCCCACTTTAAGGTCATCTGATATGACTCCCCCAAGTCCCTTTCCATTTTTGTTGTTGTTAGTATCTCATCCCCCATTGTGTACTCTTCCTCTGGATTTTTGTTTCCCAGGTGCATTACTTTGCACTTCTTTGCATTGAATCTAAGCTGCCATATATTTGACCATTCCTCCAACGTTGCCAAGTCCATTTGCATCCTTTCCACCCCACCTTCTGCATCGACCTTGTGGCAGATCTTTGTGTCATCTGCAAAGAGACATACTTTTCCTTCCAGTTCATCTGCAGTGCCACTTATAAAGACATTAAAGAGGTAAAGAGGACTGGACCCAATACTGAACCCTGCAGTACCCTACTAGTAACCCCTCTTTCTTCTGAGTGGACTCCGTTTGCTATTACTCTCTGTGTCCTGTTCTCCAGCCAATTTTTTACCCAGGCTACCACCTTGGGGCCCACTCCAAGTCTGGGTAACTTGTATGGTCAGTGGCCACATACAATGTATAGGGCCTACGGGCAGACTGGATGGGCCTGGTGGTTCTTATCTGCTGACAATTTCTGTGTTTCAGTAGTAAGAAAAGGATTTTTTATTGTTTACATTGTAGCCTGAAATCTTACCAAATTCCTTAAAGAGCTGGTGACACGTTTTGGAGAACTTTACCAAAACATAATAATTAGGCACTGTCCAGCTTGTATTTCCCATTAGTTCTGTATTCCTTCTCTCCATTATTTAGTAGTGAGGTCATGTGCACGAAAACAGGATCTTTGCTCCTGAGGAGTTCATTTATCCCTGCTGTTTTCTCCCTACCTGAAGTCATAGAGCACTGCTTGTGACCTCACAGTTTCCCCAACGGCAACAGATTGTGATGTCACAACAGAGGACTATGACTTTTAAGTATTTTATTTATTTATTTGCTTTTGGTAACCGGGTAAGTGCACTAGACAAGATTGCCTATTTTCAGGCATGAAACGGGAGATTACAGTTCAGACAAGTTACAAACAACAGTACAGGGAGGAGCTAATACAATGCAATACATAAAGAGATCAACACCCTTACATGACAGTGGAATTACTTAGCTCCTAAGTGATGGCACACATAGCATGAGCATTACGGTACAAAAGAGATAAAAACAGTTTGCAGAGGTCAGTAACGTAAGTGCATAACAGCAGTGCTGGTGGCATAGGATGAGAGTATGGGAGAGGGAAGGGGACAGTAGTGCAACGACAAGTAAAGAGGTATGTTCTGTGAGCTAGAGCAAGTAAAGAGGTGTAATACATGAACTAAAGACATTTACATGCGTCTAGGGAGGTGAGGTAATTAAAGAGTGCATGCTTGAAGGCAGGGTAAGAACTGGAGCTTCCAAGGGAAAATGGAATGGAGTTCCAGAATTTGGGAGCAAGTAAGCTATAGAGGCAGATAAACTCAAAATAAACTCTAGGGCACAATGCTCATATTTTGTTATACACATTTCTTTAGTAATAAATTATGGGGAGGAGAAATATATAAAATAGAGAATAAAGTATGGGTCGGGGTGTGTAACGAGATTTTACACACACCCAAGTTGTGGGATGCTACATAAACCCTGAGGGCGAAGTCCGAGGGGTTTGTAACATCCCACAACGAGGTGTGTGTAAAATCGAGTTTGACACACATCCCGACCCATATTTTATTTTATATATTTGCTGGGTTTCCCTTTTTTGCCTCAGCAATTATGTAAAATAAAAAGCTTCCGATGCATTCGCGGTGTGGCTTCTCAGGTGCCGATTTGAATCACCATATTTTAAAACCTTTTTTTTGCCCTGGTTTGTGAGGTTTTCACTGTGTAGGGGGGAAAAAGAACTTACCGCCGAGTTCTTCTGGCGATCGCAGTGCTGTTTTGGGAGAGATGGAAGTGGTCAGCGGTCATGAGTGGTGGCGCTGCTGCGTGAGCATGCACACAGCAAGGGAAACGTGCGCATGTTTGCCATTATAAACACTCCTTTATAATGGCAAATTACGCCACGGTTTTCCTATGGGAAAAAGGGAAAGCCGGTTATTATATATAAATGAATGCAAGCAGAATTGTATGAATTCTACCTAATTATGTTTTTTAAAGTTTTTTTTTTGAGGTGTCAGTAGCTCTTTAGGATAGACAATATTTTTGGCACTGAGGTATTTGTGTCAGACACAGAAATCAAGATATCAATTGTGTACAACAAATTCAGATACTCAGTTCCATGCAAAGTAATCTCTTTCATTTCTTGATGCCGGAAGCCTTCTAACCAGATGATCTATTATTAAGTTAAACCATTGAGGGGAAAGCTGGCAGCCATGTATGTTTCCCCTTTTCAGCAGAAAAAATTGGGAAATCATGCAATTCGTGATACTTCAGATGATGGATTGTTATATAAAACTTTAACCCAATTTATAAATCCCACTAGGAATCCATTGGTCTTCAAATCATCAAATATATGTGGCCACAGTATATGATGATCAAGGCCCTTTCAGCATCAAGAGAGAACAGACCCATGTCACCTCCTGTACCCATCCAGGCTGGGGTCTCACAGGACTCCATCCTGCATCCCATCCTCTTCTCCATTTTCCTGAACAACCTCCCCTCTGCTAGTGCCAACCTGCATATCCACATGTAAGCACTATGTAGATAACACAGTTATTTATATCTCTGGTCCTTCAACTGCAGCAGTGGAAGGCTTGCTTCAGCAAGACTTCCACAACATCCTTCATTGGTTCCACTTCAACCAAATATGGGCCAACACTAAGAAAACAGTGTCATTGATCTTTGGTACCAGCCAGAAATTGACCAGGCCCTCCCCTCCTTGTCTTATCACTCCTCTTGAAGTGGTTTCTTCCTTCAAATCTCAATGTTTGGCTAGATACTAAACTTGACTTCTGTGTCCACATTGATGCCACCACTCCAAGCTCCACCCCAAACTCAGTGCCTTATACTTCAATAAAGACTATTTGTCTCCTAAAGTCTGCCAGGAGCTTGTTACTAAACCGGTGCTTCTGGTTTTGATTTTGTGGATGCAGTCTATGGGACCATCCTCTCCTCTTCCGTTGCCTGACTGGACCCCCGCTCAATACCCTTTGTCGCTTATCTACCCACTCTTTCGCACTTACCACAGTTCCCTGTACCTCTCTATTCCATAGTTCCCTGCCCTCATGTCGCCACTGCGCTTTTTCATCTCTAAATTCTGGTTTGGTCCCTAGCTCTTACCTGTCCTCACTCCTTTTCCCATTCTGTCTGTCTCATATTCCCTCCACTCTAGGATCCTCACACTTTGCCATTCCCCACCCTCATTCCTCTGCTGGGCAGTCACCCTCTCCTATCGCCTTCCCTCCTCTGGAACCTGTACCATGCTTCTCTTAATCTTTCTCTCCTGTCTCCCTTGGCTCCATTTAAAACTCCTTCCTACTCCCATCTGCTCTAGTCATTCCTCTCTCTGATTCCTCCCATTGGAGACCCTACCATCCCTGTTGTTGGGTCTTTTCCTAGGTTCTAACTCAGCCTGTTTCAGGCTCCTTCCTTTTCTGCATACATACATATACAAATGAACATACGAAGAAGCCAGCGGAAGAAGGCCAGTTGGTCAATTTAGTCTGCTCATATTGCAGGGTCCACAGCTTGAACTACTATCCCTGCCCCCCTCCTCACTTCTCCCATCCTTCCTACCCATGATCCTTACCTTCCCCAATGCCTATCCCAGCCTCTCTTGAAGCTGCCTACTGTCTTCAACAAGATCACTGCTTCTGGCAGTACATTCCAAGTGTCTACCACTCTCTGTGAAGTGCTTCCTGACCTCCGTCCTGAACCTCCCCCTCCAGCTTAAGACTGAGCTCCCTCATGTTATGGTTGCCACTCAGCTTAAAGAGACCCTCCTTATCCACCTTATTTATCCCTTTCAAGTTCTTGAAGGTTCCTATCATGTCCCCTCTCTCGCTTTTCCTCCAGGGAGTACATGTTCAGTGCCCTCAACCTCTCCTCATGTGTCTTACCATGTAGACCCACTATCATCTTCTTGTATGCCTTGTCATCTTTGTAGCCCTCCTCTGGACCTTCTCTAGCAGGTTAATGTCCTTTTTGAGGTGTGGGCGCCAGTACTGAACTCCGTACTCTAGGTGTGGCCTCACCAGTGACCTGTACAAGGGTAGTATAACCTCCTCTCTCCTACTACTGATCCCCCTAGCTATGCATTCCAGCATCTTGTTTGCCCTTGCTACTGCTTTCTTGCACTGCATGCAGTACATCAGGTCACTAGTGAGCATCACTCCTGGGCCCTTCTCCTCCTCTTCCTCTGATGCAGATACCTAGACTCCACCCAGGTAGTACTCCATCCAGGGATTCTTGGCTCCAGTGTGCATAACTTTGCATTTCTTGGCATTGAGGCCAAGTTGCCAGATTCCAGACCACCTCCCCAGCTTTTGCAGATCACCCTGTAGGTCCTGTATCTCTTCAGCTGTGTCTACACTCCCGAAGAGCTTGGTATCATCTGTGAATAGGCACATTTTGCCCTTCATGCCATCCCCAATGTCATTGTTGAAGACATTGAACAACACCGACCCTGGCACTAAGGCCCGTGGGACCTCACCGATGACCTCTCTGGTGCCAGATAACTCTCCCCCCTCCACAACCACCCTCTGGATTCTGTCCCTCAGTCAGTTTTCCACTCATCTGGATATCTTATCCCCAACCCCAAGATCCACCAACTTCCTGATCAATCTTTTGTGGGGCACAGAGTCAAATGCCTTGCAGAAATCCAGATAGAGGATGTCTACCACTTGTCCCTGTCTACTGTCTTAGTGACCTAGTCAAAGAAGTCAATCAGATTCGTTTGACACAATCTCACCCCCCATGAATCCATGCTACCTCGCATCCTGGAGACCATGCCACTCTAGATATTCTACCAACCTTTCCTTAAGTATGGTCTCCATGAGTTTGCACACAATTAAGGTCAGACTGACTGGTCTGTAATTCCCTGGGTCATCCTTAGGACCACTTTTGTGGAGAGGCACCACACGTGCTGTTCTCCAGTCCTACAGTACCACGCTCAACTCCAGTGAACTATTAAATAAGCCTGCCAGTGGCTCTGCCAGCTCCTAAGCCAGTTCCCTTAGTACCCTTGGATGTTCTCTGTCCGGGTCTGGTGATCTGTCCACCTTCAATGCTAGCAGCCCCTCCTTCACTCTATCCTCCTTTATCGCTACATCTGTTTTCTCCCCCCACTCCTCTTCTCCCTCATGAAGGCACTGCTCTGTCCTTCTCCCTTGTGAAGACAGAACAGAAATATTCATTTAGTATTTCTGCTTTCCCCCATTATCTTCACCCTCCTCCCTTTCTTAAGCCTAACAATCCTGTCCTTCTTGTCCCTTTTCTCACTTATAAAGTGAAAGAAGGTCTTCTCCCCCTTCTCAGTTCCTTCAGCTATCTGCAGCTCCTTTTGTGCCTTAGCTTGCCGGACTTCCTTGCCTCACTAGCCAACCTTAGGTACTTTTCCCTATTCACCTCTCTCTCGGTCTTCCTGAATTTTCTATAAACTAACCTGTTTTTCCTTACTGCCTGGGCAACCCCAGAACTGAACCAGCTGGGCACTTTGGCCCTTGTGTTCTTCCCCCTGAGCCTAACACACTCCTCTGTGGCAACCAGTATTCCTTCCTTAATGATGAACCACATTTGATCCACCCCCATATCTGCTCTGATGCCTCCTTAGCACTTCACCCATCTTTCTGAAATCTGCCCTTTCAAAATCCAAGATTTTGGTCTGTTTTTCCTGCCCATACCCAACTGGAACCACACTGTGCAATGGTCACTGCCACCCAAGGACTTTCTGACTGTTATTTCCTGTACATGCTCCCCATTTGTGAGCACCATATCAAGAATTGCCTCTGCTCTTGTTGGTTCTGTGATGCTCTGAGTCAGGAACCCATTTTGCAGTCCTCCCAGGATCACCTGACTCCTAGCATCTTTTTTGTTTTGTTTGTTTCAGTTGTTTAAGCAGGGTGACACACTAAGCTGGCTTGTTTACAGGTGCGACCTGGGAGCACAGGGAGATTAAGTGACTTGCTCAGGGTCACATAGTATGCAAGTGGGGCTGTGGGATTCAAACCCAGGTCTCCATATTTGCAGCTCAGAGCCTAAGCCACTTCATATCTGCCTCCTCATGTTGTGGATGGTACACTCCAGTCCACCATGGGCAGATTGAAGTCCTCACAATTACCACCTCTCCTTTCCTGCAGCTTCCAATATTTATATATGAATGTGCAGGAATTGCCAGCAGATAAAGGCCTTATGGTCTATCATCTCATCGATTGTGCAGCTAGCAGCCCTTAAACTGCAGCTGCCCTCCCTCCCTCCCCGTCCAGTGACCTTCCCCTTACCCTGTCCAATCCCCTTTTGAAGTAGCCCACTGTTCTACAGGATACCACTTCCTCTGGCAATGCGTTCTACCCAGACATCACCCTCTCTGTAAAAAAGTGCCTCCTCATTTCCCTCCTGAACCTTCCCCCTTCCAATCTCAGATTGTGCCCTTGAGTGTCCCTCCCCTTTCTTAATTTGAAAAGCCCCTCCATGCCTGTCTTATTTATTCCCTTCATGTACTTGAAGTTTTAATCATGTTCCCCATCCCTCTTCTACTCTTCCAGGGTACATGTTCAACTCGTCAGCCTACTCTCATTTAAGTCTCCTAGCCCCTGGATCATTTTTGTTGCCCTGCGCTGTGCCCTCTCCAGTAACCTTCTTCAGGTACGGTCACCAGAACTGCACGCAGTACTCCAGGTGTGGTCTAACCAGTGACCTGTATAGTGGCAGGATCACCTCCCCCCCCCCAGAAGATATGCCTCTGGCAGCACAACCCAACATCCTGTTGGCCTTTGCAGCTGCCTTTCTACACTGTGCTGAGTTGTTCATTGCTCCCGTTATGATCACCCCCAGATCCTTCTCCTCTTCTGTCTTGGCTAGTTGAATCCCTCCTAGCTGGTAGCTCCTCCTTGGGTTTTTTGCACCAAAATGTAGCACCTTGCATTTCCTGGCATTGAACCCCAGCTGCCAAGTGTCTGACCAGTCCTCCAATTTTGCCAGATAGTCTTGCAACCCCTGCCACCCTTCTAAGTCATCCACTGTCTACTGCTCACATCTTGGTGTCGTTTGCAAACAGACTGATCTTGCTGTTGATGCCTATTGAGATGTCTGCTATGAAGATTCTAAACAACACCAGCCCCAGTACAGAGCCCCATGACACCCTGCTTGTCACTGCCTTGGGAGATGACAGCTACCTTCCCACCACCACCCTCTGCTGTCTCCCTTGCAGCCAGTTCACTAATCATCCCACCATCTTTTCCCCACCACTGTGCCTTTCAGCTTACTTATTTGCAAGCCCAGTCTCTGCTTCTTTCCATGTCCTGTTCGGGTGGTCTGTAACCATCCCCAACCTCACCTACCAGCACCTACATGTAACCCCCTGCCAAAATGGGGCTTACCTGCCACCTTACAGCTCTTGTTCCTGCTCTCCTTAGCACCCCTGGTCCTGTTTCTGCCCTCTGGTGCCCCAGTAACCAGCCCTGTGTAAAACCAGCCCTGCGGGGCTCCAAAAGTTAAAACCACAATCACCCACTCAGCCATGCACTTCGGTGCAGCGGGGATCACGCAGGCATCATCGGCACCTTTGATCTTTTGGCCGCTCACATTATGGTCAATACGGAGAGAATTCTGTTGGTCCCGGGATCCCCATGTGGTAAATGGCACCTGGTGACCACGGACAGGGCCATGAGCACCACTTTCTTTAAAATTGAAAGAGATTGCCAGCCCAGTGGTGTTGAGGCACTGGATACCACACCTCGCGCTATGCCGGTGACCCGGGTTCCGGAACAGCCTTGAGCCACCGGGGGTCGGATGGGGAGGAGATTGAGCATCCCAATGGATGCTCTCCTCCTGCTAGGGTGGGTTACTGGGTAGCATAAAGCACCTGAGCTCCTCTGCCTGTGGAAGCACAGGCGGTAGGGACTGCGACTCACCGGTCGGAGGAGGGAGGATGCTGTCGGGTGCTTGACAATGGCATGCGTCAAGCACGTCATTCATCTGGATGAACATCCTCTGCACCGGTGTCCTCAGGAGATAGGGAGAAAATTGGGAAAAAATGTATACACCCCGGCCGTAATGAGCAATATGAAACCAGGGGGATCCCGGTGGCAGGATCTGGCGGATGGAGTAGGAGGGGGTACGAGGCACCCCCTGAAGCCAAGGAGCTGGGCAAGTAAAAAAATAAAAATTAAAAGAGATCCAGAAGCTTTTTCAATCTGGGCTCATGAATATTAATGAGCCATAGCCCCGATCGCTTTGAATATTCATGAGGGTCATGTTCTGCCTCGGGGCAGCTTGTTCTCAGCTCCAGCGAAAAGAAAAGAAAATGTTTAAAAATAATGTAACTGCATTGTGTGTTTGGGAGATTGTTCTAAAAGGGGAAAGTAATAAAAAGTAAATAGATACTTTATTCTGGTTGCACCAGCAACTATGAGACTCAGAAAAACAGCCTGTCTGCTGCATGCAAGGAGCAAAATACAGCACAGCGACAGGAAAATGGACTGAGCAATCTGTTCCTCTGTGCAGTGATAGCAAGTACACAGCCAGGGCTAATGGACTGTGGGGCATTGGGGCAAATATTTTCCTCATTCTGGCTGCACCAGGACTTTGATTCGGGACTGTACCTATTCTGCTTAGGGACTATGTGTTAAGCAGCCATTGCAAGCAGTCAACTGTCAATTGGAAAGCCAGGATAACAAAACCAGGACTTGTGGGACATTAGCCAAAGCTCATGGGAAAATACCAAGTACTCATGGGGACTTGCAGGGACCTAATTTCAGGCGTCAAAACAGCAAACCAACAGTACAATGGTGGGGTTCATGCATAATTCATTTTCTTGATTGACAGGTCCTCCAGCCAATCGTAGGCGTTCACCCAAAAGCTTCAGCCAATCAGGAGTCAGAGACTGTGTTTTTCAGCCTTTTGCCAGATTCAAGCAGGAACCCCCATGGGGTGGGATCTCTGGCCCCCAGCCATGCAGCCAAGCCTGGAGAACCAGCTAATCCTCTCCATCCAGGAGGGGTATTTGCCTTCTTAGCAGCAAAAGTTAAGGTCATTTAGGTTCATACAGGTCCTGCTAGCCTGAGGGTTGCCAGAATGTCTCCCAGGTGCTAGCCCTCCCTTCCATGTTGGAGAAAGACGTGGACCTGCAACCAGATGACATCAAGCCAGCTGTGAAAAGATGAAATTTCACCGCAGTTCTGAGAGAATGGAGGACATCAGGAATCTCGATTGCAGAAATTCTACCGTGAGGAGCCTGAGTGAGTGCTCTTGTACCCCCCCCCCGGTGCAAGAAAAAAAGAAAAATCTTGCTAATTTAGGGCAGCCTTGCTCAAATAACTGTTCAACTGAAGATCATTCTTTGATGTGTAGCCAGCTCAGCTGCAAATAACCTTAGCCAGTGTGGGTGGACCTCTATTAAATTGTTTCTGATGATTTGTGACTGTCCATTGGGTCTGCACCCTACTGCTGCATATAACCTTAGCCCAGTGAGGTGGATCCTATAGTAAAACTGCCTGCTGGCTGAGACTGTTCTGGGGTACCCATAGTGAGCCAGGACAGACTAGTAATTGCTGATATGTATTTGTGCTAATTATCTGGTCAAGATGTCCCGTGGAGCCACCAGCCATAGCCACAATGCCACATTAATGGACTGAGACCCCGAGTTAATTCAGACTGCCCTATATAACCTGGAAATGACAGTTTTCACCTTGTCTAATGTAAACCAGGGTGTCCCTCCTGGCTTCTGGTGGAAGGCGTTCCCCTTCTGCGACTGTGCCTGATTATGTCATGAAATATAAATGTGCTGGATGTGACAAATGTATAAATGTGCTGAATATTCAGGATTGCCAATCCAAGTTCCAACCAGCGTAACCGGCTGGTTACCTCAACCTGAATTGCTCAGTCTGCTACACGCAGGGCAACCCCTGCTCTACTGCTAACACCAGGGCAATCCCTGCACTTCTGCTAAGAGTTTGAATTTGTTGGTGTTAAACTGCTAAAGTTAATTCTTTCCGCTTCCATATCAAAGCCAGCCAACGCCACAGCTGCAAAGTCCACCAGGCCTGCAACTATCCAGGACTTTGGTAACTGGGTACCCAGGGTAAAGTGTGAGATTGTGGGGTTTCATGCAAGTCTGGGAACTGGTACCAGTGGTGGGGGTTAATGCAATGTGTAACATATGATTATCAGTATGCAGCTAGATAGCCAGGGCTCTGGGTGTCATTTCCGTTAGGCTAATATGATTGTGATTTCTGCTTCACCAGTATCTACCCAGCTGGAGGGTTTTCACCAGCACAAACCAAATTCGAACCAATCTAACCAACCAATCAAATGTACATTTTGTAAATAATAATCATTGCATAACCTCTGCTCCTCCTGTTTCCCCATTCCTAACTCCTATTTATTTATTTATTTAAATTTTGGTGACTGGGTAGGCTCACTGAGTCAAATACAGGTCCTTTTTTCTGGGGCGACCAAGGATTAGTTACAGATAAATAGAATTTACAGAGTACATTGTATTGTGGAGACACATAGAGTGGGATTTGTAGAGTGCAACAGACATTATTTGCAATCAAATGTTAGATACAAGAATTTACAAGCAGACAAATACACGTTTTCCTTACATGTCATTATATACATCATTAGAGCACCTTCAAGTGTTGAGACCATGACTGACAATAAGACAATATAGGCATTTGTTCCTTATACTACAATACATATAGCTTTATACATGGCAGTGGAGTATATCTTTGCAGCACATTCACAGCTGGCGAGGCTGAGTGGGCACACAAATTGCCATACTGGGATGTCAGCTGAAGCAGTTACACTGCTTAAGTCCTAGTAGGTAGGTTTTTAGGCCTTTTTGAAGCCTCCTAGAGAAGTACTTTCTGGTGGGTGATTGGGAGAGCGTTTGTGGGGATGAGATTGGGAACGCCCCTGGCCCCTTGGGCTGTTAGAGTCCTAGATTTTGTTAGGAGCTGTCTACTCGAGGACCTTAGATTTTGGCCATTTAGTTTGGGCATCAAGAGGTTTGCTAGACTCGGACGTTAGGCTGCCTGAGCTTAAAAGCTAGGCAGAGAGATGAGTATTTTAGCCTGTCATCAAGGGTGGGCCAGCTATGCTCCCAAATAAATATTGTTGTTACTGTTTTGCAAATATGTTGTCATGTGTATATTATTAGAGAGAGTCTTTAATTACAAAATGTCTGAGATGTTGGGAAATGGTTATTGGGTCATGTGTTAGGGTGTCAAATGGTAATAGTGAGTGGTATGACATCCCAGGGGTTTGTACCAGGTAAAAGCTTGCTCACTCAAAAGTGAAACTCTGGGTGGAGGCAATGCACATTATGAAACCTTATGGAAAAGAACCAGTTTAAAGCAAGTTTGGGAACCCAGGCCCCTCAACCTTGTTTAAGCCAGGAAAGGTAGGAGTAGTAGCCCTTGGAGTAGCGCCGGCTAGGGTTACATACATCTGCACTGCCATTCATTCTGCCTGCTTTTGTCTCTTTATTTTACACAAGCCATGCATTGTACCTTTCTTTAGCCTTGTTTACTTCTGCCTCCTATCTTTCAACCACTTAGATACCCAGCTCACCAACTTTCCCCACTCCCCAGGCTGCTAAGTTTCAGTATCAACCTTCTGTGTGGTACAGTGTGGTACAGCATTAAAGGCCTTACTGAAGTCCAGATAGGCCACATCCACTGCCCTCCTCTGATACACCTCCCTAGTTACTCAGTTAAAGAAATCTGTAAGATTTGTTTGACATGACCTCCCCGGTGAAGCCTTGCTTCCGTTGGTCCTGCAGCAATATGCCTCCAGGTACTCCATCAGTCTCTCCCTCAGCAGGGACTCCTTTAACTTCCCCACCACTGATGGGAGACTGACTGGACTGTAATTACTGGCCTCCTCCCTGCTGTTGCTCTTGTGCAGAGGGACCACATCAGCTCACCTCCATTTTTCGGGAACCTCCTTTGTCTCCAATGAGGTGCTAAATAGCATTGCCAGAGGAACATCCAGCACCATACTCAGTTCCTTAGGTACGCTTGGAAGGAGTCCCTCTGGACCCATTGTTGTGTTTTCCTTTAGGGCTTCTTACCCCTGTTGACTCTGTCTTCTGTAAATGGACTTGTGTCCACTCCCCTCTCTCCCTGGTGCTGTTAACGCATGTTGGCCCATCCCCCCACATTATTGATACATAGATGTTGTCGGCAGATAAGGGCCTTGTGGCCCATCCAGTCTGCCCTATCCGTCTTTCTAATGCTTAAGGTACCCTAGATGCTACAAGGCCCCCTTCGTCCTAGCTTGATAATTCCCATGTGCTTATCCCATGCATTCTTGAATCCCTGCACTGTGACCACCCCCACCACTTCCTGGGGGAGACTGTTCCATCTCTCCATCACCTTTTCAGTGAAGTAGAATTTCCTCAAGTTCCTTCTAGGTTTTCCACCTTTTAGTCTCCTGCAGTGCCCCCTTGTTCTGCTGTTTCCCTTCATGTGAAAGATGCTCCCCTCTGGTATCCTGTTGATCCCCTTAATATGGACATATGAAATGCCAGCAGAAACAGGCCTCACAGTCTATCGAGTCTGCCCATCGGTGCAGTGGTTGGCTTTCTGCTCGCGGCGCTGATGACCCGGGTTCAGGAACGGACTCAGGTCGTCACGGGGCTGGCTGGGGGGAGAAGGATGGAGCATCCCGAGGACTGCTCTCCTTCTCTGGGGGATGACTGGGGTAACGTCTGATTCTTGATGGACCCCTGACTGAGGCTGGGGTACCACAGCAACCGGCGTTTGAGTGTTCTGGGGGGGTTGGGTGGATGCTGACATCATTGCATGTTCCCACCCCAGAAACCCCCCCAAAAAATCCATGCCAGCTGCTAAAGGATGACGCTGCCCGGCACCTGGCCTGCATAGCTCTCTGCCCCTCCACTCCACTCCACTCCACTCCACCGACTCATCCTGTCTCCACAAGGCACCACGGCAGGCCCTGAGCTCCATCCTGGGGGGGAAGCCAGGAGGCAATGTTGGCTCCACTGGCACCTTTCCCATTGTAGACGGGCAAGCCATGGTACTGTGGCCCCGCTCTGAGGGGCAAGCCAGGAAATACTGGTGGTAAATGGAAGGCAGTCATTGGAGAGCAAGGCAGACGACTGAGGGGCTGATAGGCAGAGCACCGGAATGGGAAAAAAAGTACACTAAATAAAAAAGACCTTAAAATTGGCATTGATAATGCTAATCAAGCCAAAAGGGATTTAAAAGCAGAAATGGAGGCAGTAAGACTCGATCTAAATAAACCTGAGCAACATCTGAGTGAACAGAATGAAACGATTTCTCAACTAAGCTCCATCACTTTGAAACAGAGCAAGCAGATTGAATATTTGCTGGGAAAAGTAGATGACCTGGAAAACAAGGGACGAAGGAATAATGTAAGAATAATTGGGGTGCCAGAGGGATGGGAAGGTAATAACATGATCAGTTCTCTGCAAACCTTCATCCCCGATCTCCTGAAATTTCAGTGGGCCTGGCCGCTGGAGATTGAGAGAGCCCACAGGGCTCTGGATCCCAAAGTCTCACAAAACAAACGTCCCCATCCTATTGTGGCCTGTTTTCTTAGGTTCTCTATAAAAGAAAACATTTTGAGAATTGCTAGAGAGAGGAAATCTTTACAATGTCAAGGATGCAAAATTTTACTGTTTCAGGATTTCTCCTCAGAGCTGGTGAATAGTAACTGGCGGGTTACAGTTGATGTAACATCGCTGTACACATGTATAGAACATCATTTGGGTTTGAGGGCTATTAAAGAAATGTTGGAAAACTCCAGTTTACAGTATCCAATAGAATTTATCTTATTATCTTTGGAATTTATCTTAAATTCAAATTGTTTTCTGTTTAAAGGGATTTTTTTCAGCAAATTAGGGGTACAGTGATGGGGTCCCCGATTGCCCCCTCATACACCAGTCTTTTTATGGGTTGGTGGGAGGGGAGAGTGATACATAATCCCAATGAGGAACCCTTACTATTCAAATGTGGTGTTTTACAGGAGGTATACATATATATATATATATGTATTTTTTTTATGTTTTTTTTATTTTATTGAAGTTTCGGAATTACAATCCTTTGAGTCGAAGACTCTTTTGCAAAGGCTCCACGTCAATACAAAATGGACACAACACTTAAGACAATTTTGTACATAGCTCACTAAGCAGAACATCACATTAAGACAAATTATACATGGTTACATCGTACAGGATAATTTACAATGTTAGATTAGTATCACTGGGGTTGTTAAGGATCCTAAGTCATCGAGGTGAAGTGAGACTGGTTACTGTTTCGGTAGGCCTGCCCAGGCGTTGAGTCAGTGGTTTAAATCCCGTCGGGTTAGTAGGCCTAGATTTGGGTCAAGAGAGACTCTTGTTTTCTATCGCATTCTGAAATTAGGGAGGGCTGCTCGTAACAGCCACATGACTCCGAGTCAAGGAGCAGTCTCTTAATGCCATTTTTAAATAGGCCAAGGCTAGGGGCCAGGGTGATGGAGGAGGGAAGGTCATTAAGCCAGCGGGGAGCACGGTAACAGAAGGACCTTTGTCCTAGTGAAGTCCTACAGTGGGGGACTAAGGGGGTGCTATCCCGGTGTCTGGGGGTGCTCCTGTGTGGGGAAGGTTGGATGAGGAGGTGAAGGCCTGTGGGTGCAAGATCCAGATGGATCTTTTTGGCTTGGAGGCAGGTGTGGTACCTTAGTCTCCCTTCAAAGGTCAGCCAGTTTGCTCGCTTATAGAGTTCGCACGTATGGGTTAATCTACCACCGCTTGTGACTAGTCAGCAGGCTTTGTTGAGGGCTAGATAGATGCTGTTAAGGGCTGTGTGATCAGCCGTGCCGTGTATTATTCTCCCATAATCGATCAGTGATAGGACTGAGCTGGTTACTGCTGGCTGTAGGGCCTGGGGGGGAGGCAGTGTTTGTGTCTGTAGAGAATCCCAAGCCGGGTGTTTACTGAGGAGGAGAGGTGGTTAATGTGTAAGTGGTAGGTGAGGGATGTGTCCAGTGTGATGCCTAGAGATTTCAAGTTAGGGACCTGTTCAATATGGATGCCCTGGGAATTTGAGATGGACATTACTGTTGGGGTTTTGGTGGTGAGCAAAGATCATAGATTTAGTTTTGTTGCAGTTTAGTATTAATCGAAGATCGGTGAACCATAACTCAAGTTCTCTAAAGCAACTTTGCAGGGTATTTTGAAGAGAGTTTGGATTGGTATTGTTCCAGTACACTACAGCATCGTCTGCATAGAGCAACAGTTTACCACTGCAGGCCTTTGGGAAGGAGTTCAGAAAGAGGGTGAAAAGTAGAGGGCCTAAAATAGACCCTTGAGGGACACCCGCAAGAACTGGTTGCTTGGCTGATAGGGTCTTGTTGATTTTGACTTGTGTTCGGCCAGTGAGATAGTTTTTAAACCATGCGATTGCTTCAGGGGTGAGATAGAGGGAGGGGAGAGAGTGGATAAGTAGTACGTGACTGACGGTGTCAAATGCTTTGGTCAGATCAACAAAGATTGCTCCTGCTATTGACCCCTGTTCCAGCGCCTCGTGTATGTAAGGGGTAAATTCGAGAAGGGCAGTGGTGGTGCTGTGCCCTACTCTGAACCCGTGTTGTTCGGGGCAAAGCAGATTGTGTTTGGCCAGGTATTCGGTGAGCTGGTCTGACACGATTCTTTCAAGGACTTTGGGGGGGTAGTGATGGGCCTATAATTATCAGGGTCGGTTGGATCACCCTTTTTTAGGATTGGCGTGATTATTCCTCTTTTCTAAAGCATAGGGAATTGATCTAGTTGTAGTGAGCAGTTTAATATTTTGGTGAGGTGAGGGAGGGTCTTGTCAAGAGTTAGACGGAGAATTTTAAGGTCAAGGGAGTCGCTACTGTACCTCAAGTTGTGCAAGGCTTTGGATAGGTAATGTTTAGCTTTGTTACAGGAGATGATTCTCAGTCGGAAGGGCGGGAGAGTAGTAGGGGGAGATGTTGGAGGGGCCATTGGGGATAGGGTCAAAGAACTTTAGGGGTAGGATGTGGCTGAGATTGGAGAAGGAGTTGTTCAGGACATTGGATATAGTGGGTAGGGTCATGGGAGAGGGCTCCATGATCAAGTATTTGCGTTGGGGAGACAGTTTTCCCACAAAGCTCCTTGACATTGCTCCAGAAGTTGTTCCCAGAGCCCCATGTGGCGGTGAGTGTTTGCTTATAGTAGTTTGACTTGGCTAGCCGAATAGCCCAGGTGCACTTGTTTCTTGCCTCTCTATAGAGCTGCTTGTCATGAGGAAGTTGAGAATGCAGCACCTTGTGCCAGAGGTTGTCTCTGTGGCGCATCTGTTCAAGTAGGGTCTGCAAGATCCACGTAGTGTCCCTGTTTTTATAACCTGTTTTGAGAAAGGAGCAAATATGTCCTGAGCAGTATTGAAAATTTTAATGAAGGAGGTTAGGGACAGCATCAACTGACTGGGCAGGTGAACAGGTGCCCAGTCGCAGGAGGAGAGATAGAGTTTAAGCAAGAGAGGCTACCTTTTTGAGGTGCCTTTGGATGGAGATTTTGGGATGGCTGGGAGTGATTTTATTCGACCAAAAGCATGAGACTGAGAGTGGTCACTTAGCACGTCAGGAGCACTTAATATTGGAGAGGTGATTGGGACGGTTAGTAAAGATGAGGTCAATAAGGGTGGATGTCCCTGACCTGGGATCTTGCCTGGTGGGAGACTGGACAGCCTGGGTCAGGTCATAGGCACGTACTGCATCTTTAAATGGGGCAGATGCATGGTATAACCAGTTCACATTAAAGTCACCCATAATAGTCAGTTCGCTCCTGGGGGGGAGCTGGGTGATGCTGTCTAGGATAGAGTCAAAGGCTTGCTTCTGGTTGGAGGGAGAGATGTAGACAGCCATACTGTATAGTGGTTTACCAGGAGTGCCTAGGGTGGCTTTGATCGTTATGGCTTTGGCCCCGTGTGCCGGCGAGGGCAGTGGGGCCAATAGGGGCTGCAAAAAAGTTCTGGCGTATATGGCACATCCACCACCCCTCTTGCCTGATCTATTCAGCTCTGAAGATGGCATAGTCATTTAGGGAGACAGATGCATCCAGGGTATTCTTGGAGAGCCAGGTTTCAGATAAGGCCAAGATGTCGGGGAGTGTTGGGTGATCCAGCCTTGAGCTGCGTGAGCTTCCTAGGTAGGCTGCAAATGTTAAGGAGGCCAGTAGAGTCCACGTTGCCGCACCCCATGGGGACACTAGTCGATGCAGGTCCAGGATTGGGATGTATGTCACCTGAGATAAGAAGGAGGAGGAGGAGAGCATGGCGAGAGCAACTTTCCGGAACAATTTGGAAAGAGTTATATGGAGGCGTGGATTAGTGGTAAATTTGTGGGGCTTGACTGGTATGGGGATGGTAAGGACTAGTTGGGCTAAAAGTGCTTGGGATAGGAGAGGATTGGGGCTATTTAGCATGTGATTTTTAGTGGGGGGTATAGCTTGAGCCAGTAAGGACCCGCTTTTAGTTCTGCTTAGGCTAGAGGTATAATTGGTGCTGAGCTGAACTGGGGAGAGAGGAGTCCAGTGATGTGACCGGGTTGTATTTCTGGGGTACTGAGTGGTGAGGCAGATGTAAGGGGACCTGGATAGGGATTTTGTCACAGGGAGAGGAGGGTGGGAATGAGAAAAGGTTGTTATTAATAAGGTGGATTGGATTAGGGTCCAAAGGATGCATGCCATGCTGTCAGCTAGGGAGCTTAAAAGTGAAAGAAGTGAGAGGGAGCCCTCTAGTGTTTAGCTAATATAGGCTGCAGATGGGAAAGTGAGCTGATTGGTTTTAGACAATCATGTGGTCAACAATATAAAGCTAGACGTCGACCAAGGGTGGTGGTGGGGGCGGTTGGGAGCCAGTGCGGAGCGCCGGTGGGGATCAACTTCAGCTGCTACACAGTGAGAGCAGCAGAGGATCTTGCAGGCTCCAGGCATACCTATTCATGGCTACTGGAGAGGGAGAGCTGCTAAACAGACCCTCGCGACCTTCTTTCTGTGTCTTGGGCTGGCTGTGGGGGAGGGCTGAGAAAACAGACCCTCACGACCTCCGGCTCAGTCCCCAGCTGTGGACAAGGAACAGGGAGAGGAGAAATTATTTATACTAGCAGGCTCTAAGGACGTCACAATGCTGCATTGAATACGGAGCAGGCACTGCAATTCAGTTTACACTCCGGTTCCAGATATGCACACCGACCAGTATTCCAACAGTATTCCAATGCTAGCAGCAGGTAGCTTTACTTTTAAAGTGTAGCAAGAGCTAAATTAATTAATTTAAACAGCAGCTGCAATCCAGCGCATTTAAAGAATTACTTCTGATTCATGCAGATACAGCGACAGTCCCTCCGTACGTAGTTTGGTAGGCTAATTTATTTAATTCTTTTTTTTGTAGTTTTTCAAATTCAGATTTGGCACCAAAAGCGAACAAAAGGACCGGGCAGAAGCTGAAGCTGTGTGCCCTGCTATTAATCAGCTCTGGTCAATAAACTATTTCCACTGGTGTGGGGACATGAATTAGATTTAGCCACTACCACAGAGACAGAGTTTTGAGCAGTTTCAGTTGTTTTCAGCAAATTCAGTCAATTTCAGCAACTTCAGCTGCTACACAGTGAGAGCAGCAGAGGATCTTCACAGGCTCGGGCATATGCCTATTCACAGCTACTGGAGAGGTAGGGCTGCTAAACAGACCCTCGTGACCTTCTTTCTGTGTCTTGGACCTGGCTGATGGTGGAGGGCTGAGAAAACAGACCCTCACGACCTCTGGCTCGGTCCCCAGCTGTTCATGGCTACTGGAGACAGAGGGCTGCTAAACAGACCCTCGTGACCTTCTTTCTGTGTCTTGGCCTAGCTGTGGGGGAAGGTTGAGAAAACAGACCCTCACGACCTCCGGCTCGGTCCCCAGCTGTTCACGATTACTGGAAAGGGAGGGCTGCTAAACAGACCCTCGTGACCTTCTTTCTGTGTCTTGGCCTAGCTGTGGGGGAGGGTTGAGAAAACAGACCCTCACGACCTCCGGCTCGGTCCCCAGCTGTTCACAGCTACTGGAGAGGGAGGGCTGCTAAACAGACCCTTGTGACCTTCTTTCTGCATCTTGGGCTGGCTTTGGGGGAGAGCTGAGAAAACAAACCCTCACGACCTCCGGCTCGGTCCCCAGCTGTGGACCATGATGATCTGCTGTTCATATGAGAAGGTTCCAAAGTGGACTTAGAATCCTTTGTAGTTTATTTGAATTCAAATGATCTAGGGTTGAAGTTTAGTGCCCAATATCATCAGAAACAAATAAATTATTTGGATCTTACTTTAATGAGTCAAGTTGGAAGCAGGATAAAAATGAGAGTGTTTAGAAAAGAAACAGCTGGGAATAGTGTCCTACACAGACACAGCTCGCATCCAAAACACACGATAGAAGCATTACCATATGGGCAGTTAATTTGGCTTAAAATAAATTGTACAGAGTCTCAAGATTTTGAGGAATCAAAGGATGACTTATTTGACAGGTTGAGATCTAGAGATTATTCTGAAAATGTTTTAAATAAGGCATTGGACAAGGTCAAAATTAAATTAAGAAAGGAATTGCTACAATATAAAAGGAAAAGTCATAACCAGGAGAAAGTGTTTTTTTCAACTTTATATGGACCAGGCTCGATGGATATACGTGCCATAATTAAAAAACATTGGCATATTTTTTTCCTTTTTTGAAGTTCAGTTTTAACAAATATAAAGGGATGGGAAATATAATTTCTCTGGTACTCATACTGCACCAGACTATTACCCATTAAATTTGTTGACATCATAACCTCCTACTCTACACTATTCTAAGGGACATGATCCAGGCTTTTAATCTACAACTTGCCTTACTAATATTTATTCTTTTTATTCTATATGTTTTGATCTTTATTTATGATCCTTCTAATATGTTTTGCTAGGAAGGGCTGCCATATTCCCTCAAATTCCTCCTCTCGACCTTCCTTAATGAATTGTATTCTTTCCATATTCATTGCTCCCACCATATAATTTAACCAACTTTTAAAAGTTGGGGGTTAGAATCTTTCCATTTTGTTAATATACATTTTTTTGCAGTCGTCATAGCTATTGATACGAACACTTGTTGTGGCTGTTCAATCTTATTATTATGTTCCATTATTCCAAACATAGTAAACAGGATTTTGAATGAACTTTGTTTATTTATCACTTTCTTTATTAATTCATAAATTTTAGTCCAAAAAGTTGTTAGATAGGGCAACTGTAGAATTAAGTGTATCAATGTGCCCGATGTGGTGCTACATCTTGGGCATTTTCATTTATTTCTTTATTCATTTTATGCAGTTTATCTGGTGTAGGTACATTCTTTGTATAATATTATATAGAATTTGTCTTAAGTTAGTTGCTTTTATGTTTCTGAATGTTGATGCCAAGATCTCTTGCCAAATATACTAACATACTAACATACTATTTGTAGCAGATTAGGCCTTATGGTCTATCGAGTCTGCTCGAACCTTAGATCCTTAGTTGGGTGCCAAGACCCTTCCATCCCTTGTGCTCCAGAAACCCCTATCATCCATCCCCACCCCCTGGGACAGGCCATCATCTGATACATCCACTTTCTGTGTCTGTCCCACCCTCTCTTGAAGCCCTCCACTGTGGATCTCTGAACCAGCTCACCAGGCAGTGCATTCCAAGAGTCCACCACCCTCTCAGTGTAAAACCTCCTCCTCTTTTCCCCTCACCCTTCCACCTTCCAACTTCAAACCATGCCCTCTGGTGATACCTCCCTGCTTTAGTCTAAAGATCCCTCCATGTTTACCATATTTATTCCCTTGAGTACTTGAAGACCTCAATCATGTCCCCATCTCTCCTCTCCTCCAATGAAAACAGGCAGGCTCCTCAAGTCTGTCCTCATCGTCAAATCCCTAGCCCTCATTATCATCTTTGTTGCCCTCCTCTGTACCCTCTCCAGGAGCTGTATGTCCCTCTTCAAGTGTGGTCTCCAGTACTGTACACAGTACTCAGGGTGTGGTCTAACCAGTCCATTGTACAGTGGCAGAATCACTTCCTTGCCCCTAGAGTGATCCCCGTCTTGATGCATCCCAACATCCTGTTTTGCCTTGCTAGCCGCTCTCCTGCACTGCTCAGAGTTATTCATACATGCATCCACAATGACCCCTAAGTCTTTTTCCCCTATTGAGGCCTCCAGCGCCTCCCCTCCCAGGGTGTACCTGTGTTTAGGGTTTCCCCGACCAAGATGCAACACCTTGCACTTGGTGATATTGAAATTTAGTTTCCAAGTGTGAGCCCAGCTTTCCAGGGTGTCCAGGTCCCCTTGCAGGGCCAACCTCCCTCTTCTCCCTCACTACTGCTCCCATCTTGGAGTCATCCGAAGAGACTCATTTCACACCTATACCCTCCCTGATGTCCGATATGTATGCATCAAACAGGATCGGACCCAGGACCAACCCTCATGGCACTCCCACTACCAACCTCTCTAGGGTTCGAGAGCTCCCCACAGACCACTACTCTCTGGGTGCATCCAGCTAGCCAGTTTTCAATCCATCTGACCATCAAAGGGCCTACTCCTAACCCCATCAGTTTCTCCACCAGACCAGTGTGGGGGACAGAGTCAAACGCCTTGCTGAAGTCCAAGAATAATAAATCCACAGGCTTTCCCCTGTCCAGTTCTGATGTTACCCATTCGTAGAACTCCACAAGGTTGGTTTGACATGATCTATCTGGCACAAACCCATGTTGCTGACTATCCAGACCTCCACCTCCTCCAAGTACACCCCAATCGTTCCTTTAGTATACTCTCCATTAATTTTCCCACACGAGGTCAAACTGATGGGTCTATAGTTACCGGTACTTCCCTCGACCCCCTTTATGGATAGGAACCATGTGCCTCTGCAATCCTAGGTACCCTCCCTGTCTCAAGTGACCTGTTGAAGAGCTCCACCAGGGTGCAGCCAGTATGTCCGCCAATTCCATAGTACTCTCAGATGAATGCCATCCAGCCAGGAGATTTGTCTTTCTTTAGGACCTTGAGGGCTAACCACACCCTTTTGGCGGAGATAGCATCATCCGTCCCCTCCACCTTACTGGCCTTTTATCCTTACCCAGATGTGACACCTGGGGTACCTCTCCCTCCTCTTGCTCCATTTCTGTTGCTCCCTGATCCCACTTACTGCCTTCTATCCCTTCATGCCTTGCTTTATAGATATCCCATTCCCTCCCTAGTGAACACAGAGCAAAGTACTGTTAAATACCTCTACCTGGTCCCTCACCTCTTCCACCCACCCTCCTTCTGATCTCAATCTGCTGAGATGGCCCTTAGTTTTCTCCGCTCCCCAATGTTACGGAAGAACCCTTTTCCCTCCATGTATCCTCTGTGCCAGCCGCTGCTCTGTTGGACTTTACTCCCTCACCATACGGGTGACTTTTCTAGATGCAAGCTGGTACATTTCCTATCCTTATCCCCTCTTGTCGTTTACATTTTTGTAGGCCCCTTCTTTTCTCTGACTGCTACCTGTACCTCACTGGACCACCAGCATGGTTTATGTGACCTTGCTCCCTTACATTTCAACTTAGCGCAGATCCTGACTGCCTCATGAAGTCCCCGTTTTATGAGCTCCCATCTCCTCTCCACACTTGTCATTGATGTAATCCCCTTCAAGTGATCCTTGAGAATATTTCCCATGCCCATAAAGTCTGCCCCCCTGAAGTCCACTGCCAGTGTTCTGGATCTCCCCCCCCCCATGCTTATTTGAAACCAGACAGTATTGTGGTCGCTCCCAGTCAGGGGTCCTGTACAACCATGTCCCTTACCAGATCCCCATCTGCCAGAACCACATCCAGGACATGCCCTCCCTTGTGGGCTCCATCACATGCTGTGTTAAGAACACATCCTGGAAGCCATCCAGCAGCCTCTGCTCCTTGGCCACCTTAGAGGACATGGTTCCCCAGTTTGTACCTGGCATAGTAAGGTCCCCCATCAACACCACTCCTTCCCCTTTTGGTCCACACTGGGCAATGACGTTGTCCAGCAAACCATCCTCTAGAACATCACTCATCCGGGGGCCTATAACTACACCCAACTGACCTTATCTCCTGCTGGGATCATAAAGTGACCCATAAGGCCTCCACGTTTCCTCTGCCTCTTCTACCCTAGCAATTTCAATGTCATCTCTAGTGAACATAGCCACTCACCCCCTCTGCCTCCTTTCTATCCTTCTAGCAGCAAGTGTACACATGTACGTTTAGGTCCCAGCCATGGTTTTTGTTGGCCCACGTCTCCGTGACCGCCGCCACATCCACCCCCCCCCTCGAACAGCATGGTCTGGAACTCTGGCAACTTGTTTCCCAAGTACCTGGCATTTAGTAACACCAACCCCCACCCCTTATCCCCAGTCCTCTTTGTTGAACCCCACCCAGATTCCTTATACTCCATCCTCCTCTGCTCCTCCTGAAACCTCCACCCCAGTCTGTTTCCCCTCCCCTTGGGCTTGAGGCTACTCCCTCATCTGGAGGAGAGGGCTTCTGGTCAGCTTCTCCTTATCCCTTCCCCTCACAAGTTTAAACCCCACCTTTCTTGAATGTAGTCAGCCATCCCTGTTTAGGACTTCCTTCCCTAATGGGGCAAGATGAAGCCTGTCCTTGGCATATAGTCCTTACCCTTCCAAACTCCATTCCAGTTCCTAAACACCCCAACCCCTCTCTTCACCCCACTTCCTGAGCCAGTCATTAACCTCTGTGTAGCCTTCATTTTTTCTCCACTGAGGCGCTTGGTACTGGCAATATCTCCAAAGAAATGTTGCATCCATTATCCCGACAGACTCTGGCAAGTTCTTGGAACCTTGCTTGGATTTCCAAAACGCTATTTCCCTCTAGATCATTAGTTCCCAAATGCACCAGGAAATCCTGTTTCCCTCCACAATCCTAACCATTTCATACCATGAACTTTGCTCTGTGCACTGTCAGCCCAGAGATACTCACTACCTTCACCTGGCTATAGCATCCACCCCCTGTCCTCCCTGGATACCTAATCATCGAGTCTCCAATAACAGAACCTTAACACACCACCATCATCATATGGTTTACCTCCACTATGCCTCTCAGCCCCCTTCCCCCTTTATTCATAATCTCAATTCCATGGGAGTATTCCTGCCTTATTAGAGACCCCCTTGTCACCCTCCCCTTTCTGCCTCCCTTGCTATTTTGCCCACTTAACTCAAACCCCCTCTGAATAGGTGTCCCTTTAACCCTCTCTTATCCGAACCATTTATCCTGGCCCTGATGGTTTCCCCTTCCCCCACACAGCCATCCTCCCCCCTTGTAATAGTACCCCTGCCTCCAGAGGCTCTCTGTGGGTTCCCTTTAGCTAGGGCCCCATCCTTGGTACTGACCCCCCTGCTGAAGGGGGGCTCCTCTCCCACCTCCTTGTCTCCCAGTTTCTCTCCAATCATGCTCTCCTCCCTCATGTCTGGAATATGTTGCATCTCCCCATTTGCTTAACATATAAGTTTCCCTTCTCCCTCTGGGACTATTACTATCCTTTCCATAGCAGTCTGTGATGCCCTATGGGTATCCGATCCTACCCCGCCCTCTGTACAAGTTCCTCATTTCACCAACCCCTTCCTCCCCTCTAGGTTGCTTAGTAGCTCAAATTTATCTATGTCAGCCTCCATCAAGTAACCGAGTTCCCCTGACTGCACCTCTAAACTGCCCCTCTTCTTCCCCTCTTGCTCTGTTCATCTTGGAGCTCCCTTCCCTGATCTGCTGTTTTAGGCTTCCACACAACAGCCCTTCTGACTCTTCCCCTCCACTCTCTTTGTATTCAGAATGTTCACCCGATGCGGCTTTCCATTAGCATCAACTTCCTGTCTAGGGTCCTCTGTCCCTAATATACCCCTCCTTTGCTGTAACATAACGTCCTGTAATTTCAGGTGTTGCCCCAGCCTCCCTCAGCCCCACCCTTCTGCTGCCCATATCCACACCCTTATCATTGGACACCCCCAGCTCCCCCAGCTTACTCCTTAACCAATATACCTCACTCCTGATACAAGATAGCTGTCTACAGAGTGGGCATCCTCTCTCCCTCTCTCTCTCTCCAGGCCCAATTTAGGATTATTGCCATCCCACAGCCTGTGCAGCCTACAACCCTTCCGAAGATACCTGCCATGGTGGAATATGGCCACCCTGTTTATCCCCCTCTGTTTATAATGGCACACCCCCTTTTCTCAGTCCCTTTCCCCTGGAATACAGTTTCTCTCTATACTGACTGTATTTATTCACAAACCCAATTTCAACCCCACCAATAAAGTTCCCAAGTCTCACAAACACATACAGTCCAGTGTGTGTTCGGTCCCACTAACAGTGTGTGTATGCAGACATCAGGTACCATATGATGTCACAGGCCCACCAGCTCCTGTTGCTTTGAATTTCAGTCCCAAACAGAAATACTCAGCCTTCAATCCCAACCCCAGTGGCTTTTCAGTATTTAAGAAAGCCTACAAAACAGGGTGGGTGGGAGGCTCTTACCAAACACCAGGCAAACAACACATTAAATTTCCTAATTAACCCTGCCAAACAACTGCTCCCAAGCCTCCAAAGTTACAATATCACAGCCCAAGTAACAGTTCTAATTCAAGGTAATAATTTTTAACACATAGAACTAATTTCACTTACAAAACTATTCAAATATTTCAGTTAAAACAGAATATAACCCCAGACCTCTGTCCTTACCAGCCTGCTGCTTAAGTTCCCAAGTGAACAATGAAGGCCAAGGTAATTCCTGTTAAAGACAAGGTAATTGCAGCTAATGTCCCTCCCCTAACACCAGGCAAACAACACATTTAAATTTCCCTCTAATTAACCCTGCCAAACAACTGCTCCCAAGCCTCCAAAGTTACAATATCACAGCCCAAGTAACAGTTCTAATTCAAGGTAATAATTTTTAACACATAGAACTAATTTCACTTACAAAACTATTCAAATATTTCAGTTAAAACAGAATATAACCCCAGACCTCTGTCCTTACCAGCCTCCTGCTTATGTTCCCAAGTGAACAATGAAAGACAAGGTATATCTTCCATCTTTTCTTCCTCCGTTTCAGCACTTCATTCCATTTGCCATTTTTGTTTTAATTTTATCATCTCTTTACTAGACAATCCAGATAAAGAACCATATAATACAGATATTAAGTTTTTATTTTCTTTTTGTTCCAGTAATTTTTCTAGTATTGGTGTCACTCTTAATTTTAGGTCACCATTAGTTGTTTTTATGTATTGTTTAATTTGTATATATTTGAAATAGTGTGTGTATGGGAGGAGATATTTTTCTCTGAATTGTTCAAATGAAAAAAATTCTTCTTTATCAAATAGTTGACCCATTTCTGTCAAACCATATGAGGACCAGAGTTTAGTTATCTGATCCCCAATAGATGGAGGATGATTCCAATTATTATGTAAAGGTGTGAATTTTGAGATTCCTAGATCAAATTTCATAATCTTATGAATTTGAATCCAGCTTTTAACTGTTGTTCTCACAGAAATTGGAAGTATCCTTAACCTATCTGCATGCTTTTCCTGTCCTGAATATAAAAGATTCATTAAAGTGGGGTAATTCCCTTCAGAATGTTCCATTCTAACTGAATTTCTTATTTCCGTCTGGTGGTTTATCCAATTCCATATTATAACCACCTGTGAAACTAAGTAATATTTATAAAAATCTGGAAGAGTCAAACCTCCCTTTACTACCGGGAGCACCAATTTATTGTGTGCTATCCTTGGCTTTTTATTTAACCAAATAAAATTAGTAATTATTTTTTTTAGAGAGTTGAAAAATAACATGGGGACTTCTATCGGTAGTGCCTGAAATAGATAGAGGATCTTAGGTAGCACCTGCATCTTTACCAGATTAATCCTCCCTATTAAAGTATATGGAAGGCTCCTCCATCTTTCTAAATAATTTTTTGTTATTTGTAATATTTTATCATAATTCTGTATATATAGATCATTGGTATTTTTTGTAATTATGATCCCTAAATATTTGAATGAGTCTGATTCAATACCATAATTAATATTCTTATCTATTGCTTTACCCGTATCTAAAAGTTTCAATATCACTGTTTTCTCATAGTTAATTTTAAATCCTGATTCTTTCCCGAATTGTTCTGTTATTTGTATGAATTCATTTACAGAGTTTTTATCATTGTCCAAGTACAATAAGGCATAATCTGCATATAAGCTTATTTTATGATATGTATTGCTATACATTATTCCTTTTATCTTATCATTTTGCCTTTTATATTCTGCCCAAGGTTCTATTACCATTGCGAAGATTAGTGGAGAAATAGGGTATCCCTGTCTTGTACCCCTTGATATTTTAAATACAGTAGACAAATCATTATTCAATTTTAATCGTGCAGTTGGAAGATAATAAATCAGTTTAATCCAATCCAAAAAGTTCCCACCAAAGTTCATTTTCTGCATCACATGTATAATGAATTTCCATTCAACACGATCGAATGCTTTTTCTGCGTCAATTGTTATCATTAGAGAGTCCTTTTTATCCTTATTTTTCAATAAGTTCACAGTTCTAATATTTTCCATAATTTTTCTTCCTCTAATGAATCCATTTTGATCTATATTTATTAAATATGGTAAGAATTTATCTAACCTTAAAGCGAGAACTTTATAATTGGAATTTAATAATGATATTGGTCTATGTGATTTACATAGGTCTGGGTCTTTATCTTCTTTTAGAAATAGAAGAATAATTGCTTCATAAAACGTCTTTGGAACTTTTTTAATTCTATTTTATTGAATAATTCCACAAGAATAAGGATTAATATTGTCTTGAATCTTTTATAAAATTCAATCTGTATACCGTCAAACTGGGAGCCTTCCCTGTCTTAATCTGTGTGTGACGTCAGTTCCAGACAGAGGAGCTGAAGCAAGATGATGAAGAGGATGCGGTCACACAAGTTTGCTATACTACGGTTACCCTTTGATTTCTCTGTAGTCTTTATGGGCTTTTTTTCTCTCTTTGTTCCCAAAAAGCTGTGTAATACTACTCACTCCTGATATGCATAGCCTGGACCAGAAAGGTTTATAGTGAGCCTGTTGGGGATAAAAGCTATACAGTTTAGAACGTCTTTAAAAAAAAAAAAAGGAGCCCGATAGCACCCCGATAGCCCTTCATTAGAAACTGGATAACTAAGCTTTTATGTCAGCTTAAACACTTGTGAATTTACTTTTTGAATTAAAGCTGAGAAGCGGAAATGGAGATGAAGGGGTGGCGCAGTGAAAAGATGGCAGCGAGGCCACTGAGTGAGGAAGAGGTGAAAAGAAAAGTGGAGAGAAGGGAATGTCAAAATCACTAAGAAGCATAAAAGATATAACAAGGAACCACAGAGATAATAACTTTCCAAAAGGTAAGAGAAACTTTGAGAAACAGCATGACTCAAAGTCATATGGAGAGTCATACAATATCACCATTGAGAAAAATAACAGAGTGGGGGTAAGTAAACCCTTATTATCACCACTTCCCGATACTCCAATTAAACAAAAAACAGAAGTAAGCTACAAAGGGTTTGGTAAAATAACTCAGTTTTGTAGTTTAAAATCATTTACTGATACTGGAATTAAAGGAAATCTTGGTACTTTACAAAAAGAAATGGAAAATGCAACACTGAATGAGCAGCAAGGGACATCAGAGGGAGCTAATTTCAGCAGGGTGGAAGTGAGGGAACGAGAGCTGCAAGGCATACAAAGTAAAAGAGGTGCTAAATCAACCCCAAAATATGAGTATACATCAAGAGGTGATACAGGAGGAGCAAGTTCAAATGAAGAACTCACAACAGCAGGCCCTTAATGTTAAGCAGGAAGTACTCAGTATGAGGGGAAACATTGCTGGAAATGCAGGCTCTGTAGATGTAATGCAGGCTGTGCAGATTTAAGCAAGATATGCTTAAAGCTATGGGGAATTGGGTCAACCTATAAAGGAATCTCATACATGATGAGTGCAATAACAGAAAAATATCAACGCTATCAATAAGAACACAAGAGTTAGAGCAACAGGTTTCTCAGGTAGAAGACATTAAGGACCTCTACTGAAGATACAAACTCAGCAGGACATTCAGATTAATTTGTTGACCACCAAAATAGCAGATCTAGAGGACAGATCTAGAAGAAATATAAGATTAAAAAGTCCCAGAAGGTGTAGAAGCAGGTGGAGACCCTATAACAAATTTTGAGAAGTTGATTACAGAAACAGTGAGAAGCTTTCCTGAACAAAGATCACACTGGATAGAGCTCATCGAGTTGGAGCAAGATTTAATAATGGTTCTAGCAACTTCCCATGTTCAGTTTGATAAAGCCACATAAATTTCAGGACAGAGAAATTATATTACAGAAGGCAAGAATCGAAAAAGGGATAAAACATGCTGATTTTAAGTTTAATGCTTTTCCAGATCTTTCAGCTGACACAATGAATAGACGGAAATTATTTAATCCATTAAAGAAAAAGCTATATGAAAAAGGAATCCATTTTACTATGCAATATCCTGCCAAATTACGCTTTCTAGTAAATGGCAAAATTATGACTTATGATGACTATGAAGAAGCAGAGGAAGCCTATGAGAAAAGTTATGGCACTCCAGCAGAACCATCACCTCATACAGGCAGACCACATCCATATGAATAATATTCATAAGGAAAGGGAGAGAAGGGGAGGAAAAAAAAGGGCGATAAAAAATGAAGGGAAAGGAAAAGAATGGGATACATATATAAGATACAGAAGAAAGCCTAACATAAGTAAAGGAGGGAGAATAGAGTTAATACAAGAGACACTACAAAGAATTTAGGGAACCTGAGCTATAGTTTAACTTACCATAATTACCCTTCACCCAGATACTTTCCCCCGTCAAAAGCTAAACATAAATCTAGAGATTTTTTTTCTCTTCTCTTCACTATGTTGAATGATAAAGGAGAAAAAGAGAGAGGGAATTAGAGCAGAAAGGTAAAAAAGGGGAAGACAGTGACCACGTCAACAAAGTGCAAGAGATGTCAATTAGTGCGTCTCTGCAAGAGAAGGAGGGTCTTATGGATCCGAGGGAATGGAATTCTTAATCAATATTAAAAAGGAAAATATGTATTTAAAAATGGGAAAATAAAAAAAGAGAGATGAAGAAGACAATCTTGGATATTAAAAGGGAAAAAAAACATTTAAGTAAAAATTGGTTGGGAATGATCCAGGCTAAACTCGAAGAAAATAAAAAAAAGATAAAATGGCCACGTTAAAAATTGTTATCATGGAATGTAAAAGGGTTAAGAAATAGAACGAAAATGGTAAAGATAATAAAATATATTAACAATAAAGGAATTAACTGTTTATTAATACAAGAAACACATTTTTTTGGAACCTGATTTCAAATGGTTGCAGAAAAAATGGGGGAAAGGTATACATTCACCCTTTACTTCACAAGCAAGGGGGGCTGCTATGTTCTTTCATAGAAGAAGTCTTCAACCTTCTATATTGAAAGAATTGAGAGATCAAACTGGGAGATATGTAATTACTGAAATAAAAATAAATAATCAAGTATTGACAGTTGCGACAATTTATGGTCCTAATTACTGTATAATAACCAATTTTTTTCAGATTTTTTTGCAGCTGTCATGCTTCAGTTCACCTTTTATTATAGGAGGGATTTTAATTTAGTACTGAATAAATCAGATAGAACAACTGGTTTAGTAAATAACTTTAAATCAGCTGCTAAGGTTATAAAACATTTTATGGAAGATTTGAAATTAGTAGACCCATGGATACAAATGGAAGAAGAAATAAATCAGTACTCTTATTATTCTAATCGCATCATTCCTATTCTAGAATCGATTATTTTTAATTCAGAATCTTTATTATATTTGGTTAAAAGACATCTTATCTGGGAATAATGATATCTGACTACTCTCCCTGTATTTTGGAAATACAACTGAATAATCAAAATATAAAATCTCCAATATGGAAAATGGATCCACGAGTTTTAAGGATGCCCTACTTATGAAGCATTGGAAAAAAATTAGGGCGTTCTTTGAAAGAAATTTAAATCAAAATGTGGATATTATGGGGTCTGGATTCATTTAAACCCTGGATAAGGGGTCATCTACAGGAAATGGGGAAGGAAAAAAGGTTTCATCAACTTAAGGTGCTAGAAGAAAAGATAAAGATACTGGAACAAACTCATTCTTTAATGCAAGATAAGCAAATCTTAAATCAATTAATAATTAAGAGAGACTTATATAATAAATTGATTACAAAAGCGGAACACAAATTCTAAAAACAAGAGCTAATTACTATATGAACTCAGGAAACCTTTAAAATTAATGGCATGGCAAACAAAAAGATCAAGAAAGAAATAATATAATACAAATAAAAGATAAGAATGGAATATTGAAAAAACACCCAACAGAAATTATGGATACATTTGTAGAATATTATAAAGAATTACTGTATATACAGCTCAGGAAAAAACGTTAGATCAAATTAGTATAATGGAAGGAATAAACTTAAAACAACTTACAGAAGAAATGGAAACAAAATTAGAAATACAATTTACATACATAGAAACAGAAACAACATTGGCATATTTTAAGTGTGGATCCAGAGTTGAAAGAAAGTAGCTGATGAGGGACCTTTGATGGCATTTAAAAAGGGAAAAAGCTTGAAAAACATTATAATTCAAAGTGAGTATAAGAAACCTTTGCCCCCTCATGCATGGTTAGACACCAAACCTATAGGCTTTTTCCCATGTAAGAGGTGCAAAATCTGTCAATCAGCTGTACAAGGAAGATCTTTTTTTAACCCTGGTCCCGATGGTGTAAGGGAAGTCAAAATAGATCATTTTTGACATGTTCATCAAAATTTGTTGTTTATGCTCTGTGGTAAAGTTTATATTGGGCAAACTACGCGGAGCCTGAAGGAACGTATACAAAAGCACTATAGAGCTATTCAGAAAAATTTTTTGGAGCACCCTATAGAAAGGCATCTATAAGCTCTGCCTGTTACAGCTGGCCACCAAATATTATATATGGCGATAGATCATGCACCACATAGAATAAGGGGGGTGACAGACAGACTGAATCGGATAGAAATGAATCAAAATGGATTTTTATTTTAAAGACCTTGGCCCAGATATTCAAAAGAGTTGAGCCATGCGCATAAGGGTTGCACCTGCACAAGTCTGAAATTGCGCCATTCTGCGATATTCAGCAGGAGGAAGTTGCGCCCCCGAAATCATGCTGAGCAACAGCGCAATGATAATGAAGGCATGCGCAACCGAAGGGGGAGGAACCATGCATAAATGGTGCAATGCGATATTCAACAACTTGCGCCATGTGCAATGGGGAACAAGCTGAAGTTGCGCCATAGCGAAATGAGCCAAAATAAAAGGAGCAGGGAGAGGCACAAGAACACTACAGGAAGCTACATGAGGAGAACTCTAGCCAGACAGACAGGGCAGGAGGCACAAACAGGGCAGGCCAGGGAAAGGGCAGTCTGAACAGCCAGGCACAGGGAAGGTGTGGGAGCCACACAGCACAGAGGCCAGCACAGGCAGGTGTGCCGGTGCAGGAAGCAGCAGCCAGGACAGTGGGGAATACAGCAACAGCTGCGGGGTGAACACAAGCCAGGGACATGACCAGTGCCACCTTCAAATGGAGACCGTTATGAGGGGGATGAGAAGGCAGGAGACAGGGGGGCGTGGCCATGGAAGGGCCCGTCGGTGGTATGCCCCCAACAGGCAGTACCGAGCCCGCACCAGCTTTGAGCTGTACACTGATACTGAGATTGTGGTCCAGTACCACCTGAATAGGGCAATTCTGAGGTCACTCTGTGAGCTGTGCAGTGATGTGATGCAGGCACCCATACGACGGAGCCATGCCCTGTCAGTGGAGACTAAGGTAACAGCCTGCATGTGCTTGCTCGCCACGGGTACCTTCCAGAGACCAACTGGGGACACCACAGGCATAACCCAGTTGGCCACGTCATGCCACCTCACCCAATTCCTCAGCGCACTGCTGCCACATGCTGTGGAGTACATCCATTTTCCCCAGCACAGTGTTGGGAGGCGCACAGCAGGCCTCTGGGGTTCACAGGGTAGCATGTATGCCTGGCATGCTAGGGGTAATGACTGCACCCATGTGGCCATACGCACACCACCTGACCGAGGGGCCACATACATAACCGTAAGTGCCGCGCCAGCATCAACTGCCAGGTGGTGTGCGATGTCAGGGGCGCATAATCAATGTCTGTGCCATGCACCCTGGGGAGCACATGATTCATTCATCTGGCACCAGTCAGCACTGTGCCACAGATTCGAGTGGGGACATCCCACTGGACACCTACTGGGTGAGTATGCAAACCACATGGACAATCATAGGGCCTGGGGGCATGGCCAGAGGTGGCATGGGTGAGTAGCCTACATGGCCTGGGGCAGGGCGATGTTGATCAAAACTAACCTCTGCCCTCTACACACAGGTGACAGTGGATACCCACTCCGTCCCTGGCTGCTCACACCATACTGGCGGCCCGTGACCCCATCGCAGCAATGCTATAATGAGGCACACGCCACCACACGTAATGTCATCGAGTGGGTGTTCGGGATGCTGAAGGCACTTTTCCATTGCCTGGACACCTCTGGCGGTGCCCTACAGTACAGCCCCTCAAAGGCCTGTGGGCTATTCCTGGCCTGTTGCATCCTGCACAACATGGCCAATGAATGTGGGATAGCTGTACAGGTCGAAGAGGGGGACAGCGATGGGGACGATGGGGACGCCGGTGATGGGCAGCCCTCCCTTGGCTGACGGGACCCCCGACTGCTCTGGCTGGCACAGCTGCACCGGGACACCATCATGGAGGAGCACTTCAGCCAACCCAGGTAAGTCATGGGGCCATGCGACCACCACTGGCTAGGCACAACCCACAAACACACATGGACACACACCAGGGGTGCATGCCATCAAGGAAGTGGCAGGGCACAGAAGCACACACACAACCAGGGATGGGTGAGGATTAACATAGTGCAGCGGATGGACACACACACACACATGCTCACACTCAAGCGCAACAAGCGTGCACAGAGGGCAGGAGGCACACTGACCCAGAACACACACCCCTAGCCACACACATGTCCACAGGCCACCATGCCCTGCCTGTCCATGTGCGTGTGTCAGATACTGAGCACCATTGCACATTTTGTACAGCACAATGCAGGCATCATCATGCATGTGCAACTGCGGACAGCACCCGGGAGGGTATGGAGGTGGACTGTGTGTCCCGTGCAGGGCTAGTACCACTGAAACACACACAATGCACACAGGGCAGCACCAGACAGTAGCTGCACTGGGAGACAGCAGTCACGCCGACACAGTGCCATGGCCACCCACGGATGCGTGGGCGGCCCCGCTGAGACCTGCCAGCACTGACAGGCTGACCACTGGCCTCATGGGGTGGCACCGATGGTCCCCCAAGGGGTTCCACTGCGTGAACATGACCGTGCTTGCACAGGGGTCTGCAGCACACTGAACATGCCTGTGCCAGGAGTGCTCAGGATGTTCACAGCTGAACCCGGCATCGACAGGGTGGGAGTCTGCAGCCGCCCGGGGAGCGGGGGTGGATTGTGCACTGCGTGGTGTCTGCAATGCATGGGCACCTGACTGTGTGCCCATTGTGGCCATGACAGCAATGAATGCCTGTGCATGCCTGTCAATGGCAGCGGTCACATCCTCCATAAGCGGTCCATCCCTGCCAGGATCAGTCCGGTGTCCCTGCTGTGATTCTCCTCTGCCCACTCCAGAGCCACACACAGTGCATCCACGGATGCCGCAAGCCGCATCTGCTGCTGGACCGATGCTTGCAGTAGGTGGGTGTGCTCGTCCAAGAGGTCATCAGCCTCCTCGGCATCCTGTCCCTCAGGGTGCGCACGGCCCCGATGATCAGCACCCCTTGAGGGTGGGTGCTGCGCACCAGAACCAGGTCTGGGCATGTCCACAGGTGGGGCACAGATGCCGCCGCTGAACTCTGTACCCCCAAGCCCATTGGGCGACTGCTGATGCTGCCCCTCTGGCTGCTGCTCCCCAGGGCTCAGTGGTGCTTCCACAGTGGCCACAACAGTCCCACTGTCCTGAACAGACACCAGTGCTGCCCCACTGGTGCTGACAGGCACAGCCTGGGACTGTGCTGACACAAAGGCCTCTGGCGGCACCACCCACAGCCATGGGTGTGAATAGCCCTGCTGTGTGGCCATCCCATGGCACACACGTGTCACTGCCTATGATGGTCGTATCATCATCACTGGTGACGGACTCTGCACCAGCCACAGCCACAGCATGCTGGCATCCATGGATACCAGCACGCTGGTACACAGGCAGGGCTTCCTCCACACCAGTTACAATGACATCAGTGTGGACAGCCAGGCGGCCCCACTGTCGCAATGCTCCACGTATACCTGTGGAGGTGGATGGTCCCTCCTCCAACTCCAGCTGACTGTCTGCAGTGGACAGGCCCACCACCGCTGACCCATGCAGACGCTCAGGATCTGTAAGGGAAAGCAAAGTCGTGTTAGTGCGTGTGACCTACCCTGCCCCCATAGACAGACCATGACTTACTATGCAGTGATGGGCCACCACCCGTCTGGAAGCCACCACCGGAACACCCTCAATGGCACTGCGCTGCATGCTTCCAGCAAGCCTCTCCTCCTGTGGGGTCAGCTGTACCACCTCTGGCTGTCCCCCACCTGTTGCAGCACATGCTGCCCTGATGGCAGCCACCTTCTCCTTTATCCTCCTCCTGTCCATGCCCATCTTTTTCTTACACTCCTGCACGGAGCACTGGTGGCTGCCATGCAGGCTCACAGCATGTGCCACCTCCTCCCATGCAGCAGCACGGGCTTGAGGTGTTCCCGCGTCCACTGAGAAGTGGCTTCTGATCCAGGTAGGCCTCGAAAAGGGCCTCGGTTTCAGCCTTTGTAAAGTTAGTCCTCCTTCTCCTCCTCCCACCACTGTGTTCCTCCTCTCCAACAACCTGCTCTGTCATTATGTAGCCTGTAAGAATGGCAGTTGTTACCTGTGACTGTGCAGTCCCATGCATGTCCCTGAATCCACAGTCCACACTCCCAAACAGCATGCAACTCACCAATAAACTGCAGTAACTGACTATGGCCACTGCAGCACATTGTCGCACTTTTATAGCGCAATCCATGCAAATGAGATGAGGAGCAACTTTAAGTAGATGCAAATTGCAGTGCTGCGCCATTGAATGGCTGATTAGATGATTTGCATATGACGGCTGAATATTGCGCTGTTGCACTTTGCGCAATTGTGTTGAACGTGCTGAGCCAATGGCACAGTTCTGTGATCACGTAGTACACCTCACTACGCATGCCCAGGTTGCTGGCGCGGCATCTGCCATGCTGATGACATGCTGTGCACGGTAGGCAATGCAGGGCATGGCCACTATTGTGCCAGTGGCGCTATAGCGATGGTCACTACATGGTGCTGTGGCACTGGGCCATCATAAGCGCAATGGCCCAACTGCTCGATAGTCCACTATGGCGCTGGCACACAGGCAGCCAATCGGCGCTACGCATTGTCTTCCAATGGCGCTGTGCGTGGCCATATGCAGAGACCCTTGACCCTGTGCCTGACCTTTTCCCCTAGGTGCCATCGTCAGGCATGGGTGCACTATCTATCGGCGCTGTTGATAACAGTAGCGATGAGAATAACAATGCTATACCGCGTAGCATCTGCACATGGGGAGTCACGCTGCAGAGCGCCATACTGCCTACTATAACTGGAAGGATGGCACGCAGATGGGCAGCGCGAGTGGTCTGCGATTGAGTTGGCAAATCTGGTGGTAATTGTGGAGCCACACCGTAGAGTCTCTCTTGAGGAGGTGCCCTGGACAGGGCCAGGACCCAGGTGTGGCAGGAGGTGGCCACTGCCCTGGAGGAGGCCACGGATGGGAGAGAGCGTGGAGCAGTGCAGGCACCACTATGGGGACCTGCAGAGGAGGGAGCCGGAGCTACTGGCACAACTGCAGGCGCGTGCCAGGAGGGGCACGTGCCACATCCAGATAGGGGTTCCATCAACACAGTTTTATCGTCTATATGGGTAACAGTGTTGTATGTGTCCAGCACATAGGGAGGGACCATCTGGGGTTGGCTGTGGCGGTGTTCACAGGTGTGGGGTGGGTGGGTCTGGCTGGTGGGAGGGCACACACCTTGGGGCAGGGGACTTTGCTCGGGATTGTACTGATGTTTTCTCTCCTTGTTTTCCCCACAGGCCCGGACGAACGCCGCCAGTTGAGAGAGGAGTGGCGGAGGGAGGAGGACGGTGCAGCCAGGCGGGGCGAGGGCCATCACTGCCCACCTGACCGGCCCAATGAGGGTGAGTGCCATACATCCATGGTTACTATTGCATGCGGTGTGACAGGGTGGGCAGTGGGGCATGGCCACCATTCATCGACACCACTGCCATGCATGCAACTTGTTACAGTCAACACTGTCCAGTGGCAATGCATGTCTGGGTGTGCATCACTGGTGGTCCATGCGTGCACCAGGTGCATGGCTGTGCCACTGCCTTTGCACCACATAGCCATGTCACTAAATGGCCATGGTGGTGCTGTATGTGACTTGGCCGGTGGGTGTGTGCAGCGTTCCGCATGGCTGTATGCACCTGGGTGGGCAGGTCCTGTGGACGTGACCACTGCGGGGTGGTCACACCATCACAGTGGTATGTCCCATGGCCGTATGCCATGCACAGTGGGCGGGCTGTATGGGGTTGTGCATTCACACCTATTGACTGTGCTCCCTTGTCGTGACCCGCCATCTACGGGACATCAGGGAGGCTGTGAGGAACTGCTACTGCTGGCCCAGGAATCGCTGGACATCCTCAGGTGGTTGGATAGCACCGGCATACTGAGAAGGCACAGAGGCGGAGGTCACAGCATGGAATGGTGCTCCCATTCAGGGTCTCTCAGTCCCTGTGTTCCCCTACCCCTGGACCCACCCTCCACCCCTCCTTTCCCATCCCATTTGTCCACCCTACCCACCCCCACCTTGTTTGTGGCCCCCAACCTTGTATATAGTTTTTGTATTATTGTAAATAGTTGAATTTTATATTTGTGCAATACATTTGATTTTGATATGAATACTGTGGTGGTCTCTGATTTGCAGTGGGCTATAGGTGCTCAGCTGCAGTGGTGTGCATGGCGTCAGGGGTGGTACAGTCATGGGTATGTGTGTGTGTCCGTGTGGAGGTAACTATGGTGTGGGGGTAGCTATCAGTCAGTGTCTGTGGTGTGTGTGTTGTGCCCTGTGCACTGGATGACTGCGTGCAGTGGTCCATGGTGCATGCTCTGTGCCCATGGCGCACCCAACGGCCCGTCCATGGCCTGTGCATGCTGACACACATGCATGTCTGTGACCTGCACGGTCCGCTGGCATGTCAGCGGTAGCAGTCCCTGCAGGGCGGCCACTGTACCCGTCACTTTGCTGGGTTGCCCCTGTCACTGGTGTGGTGCATGTCTGCCTCGGGTGGCACTGTGGGCACCACAGTTGTTGTCCCACCTCCATGCTGTGCCTTGTATGTGTTGCAGGGGATGTGCCCCATTGTCTGTGACTTGTGCTCCGGGTGACTGCTGGTGGTGTATGGGTCCACAGTGCCTGCGCAGGGTGGCTGGCACTCCAGTGCCATGGAGGACTGCGGGTTGTGTGTACACAGTTTACATGGGCCCACAATGGGGGCTTGGTTGCCCCACCACTGCGTCCCTGTGTTGTTGTGCCCTTGGGTATGGGTGGGTGTCTGTCCATACACTGTGTGGCATCCAGTGTGGTGCATGCTTCCACGCACCACTGTGGGTGGCTGTGCTGGCTGTTGTGGCCAGTGGTGGGTCGGGGTGTGTCACTGGACTACTGTGCAGGGTGCTGTACCACTGGTGGTGGTGTCAAGGGCATGCCCTATCCCGTGTGGGGTACCTCTTGTGCCGACGCATGGTTGGTCTCTCAGCAGTACCTCAGGGGGACTGTGCATGGTGGCACTGTGTCTGCCGTTGTTGCATTGCCGTGTGCTGCAACCCATTGATGGGTGCTCGTGGTGGGGCTGGCTTGCATGGTTCTGTGGTGCACAGGGTTGCATTGACACTGTGGGGGGGTGGTGGCATGCATGGGGTTTCCTGCATTGGTGGTCACTGCTCATGGGGGGCTGTCTGGGGGTCACGGTGCAGGGTGTGCTCTGCACTGGGGGATGGTGACGCGGGGTGGTCTGCCCTCCTTGTGTGCCAGTCACAGCTTGCCGGTAGGTGTGATGGGGCACCATGGCTCAGCTGTGGGTTGTTTGCTTGTCTCCATGGGCCAGTGGTTATTCCAGCCCTTCCCCAGTTGTGCAGTGCTTGGGGTGTGGGGGGACGCTGTCTGTTCTGCTGTGTGTTCCTGTGCCCATCTCTGGCATGGGTGGTGGGCCCCTACCTCCCTGGTTGTGCAGTTACATTGCTCTGCTGCTGGGGGCATCCCTGGTTGTGCTATGGCACCTCTGGACTGCTCAGCTGAACATCCCTTGTTGCGCTATGGTGCATCAGATCTGCTCAGCTTCCCCTCCCTAGTTGCGCTATGGCACAGGTGGTGTGATATTCAGTCATCGGCTGTAGGCATAGTTAGCCTGCTCTATTTTTGAATCTCGCGCCTCTTGCATGGGCTAATGGACTTGTGCTTGCTCCTGCTATGCACTTTTTGGGCACAGTTTGAATATCTGGGCCCTTGAAGCCTAAAGGCTTTAATGACATTATGGATTGGAAATCATTCATTTAAAATTAAAATGAAGGCATGGATTTGTTACACAATAATTTAATATAGGAACATGCCCAAGGTTATGCTTAAAAATATTATTAAATGTTCAAAAAGAACTGGTTTTGTTATTATTTGTGCTTAGTAGCCATCCTGTATAAAGCTATTATCGAGTCTGGACAAATTGAATGTTAAAGATGTTTAATTGTGACAAAATAATGACTGTGCCATAAAAGACGTGTTTGTTTATTATTGAGAAATTAGAGAAATATTGTGGTGCAAATTATATTATCAGTGCCAAGTTCAGAAGTAGATATATTTACAGTGCCATAGTTATTAGAATATTAGAATTAGAGTTAAATGTTGTTTTTTGCATAATAATGTATCACTTTTTGCACGTTACCCTTGGTTTAATTCTGCTTTTTTACATGTCATTTCAGCAGTGTCACATGTCTCCGAAACTGAGAATCCCAATGAAATTAAAGAGACATGAACACTAATGAGAGCTGCTCTGATATGACTGAATGCCCTTGGGAGACACTACAGCACTTTAATAAGAAATTCTTCTTTTTCTTAATGATTTAACTGTTGGCACCTGGTAATTTACTATTTAAATACCAGTTTATTCACGTTTGGTCATGCCTCATGATGAAGAGGTAGCATTGCCCCGGAGCGCCGAGGCTGGAGAGGGAATGAAGCCTTGAAGTTTGTTTGCATTTATCATTGTGAATTTCTTTACTTACAGTAGTAAATTTTTTCACCATTTTGTAATCAATATAAATCTATAATATTCTCCATTGTAGTATATGGTAACTTACCTAGTAACATTGTAGAATGGTTTAGTCCACATCCCCCTGCAGTTTTGGGCTAATGGTATGTCTGGGGGTGGAAACTGGGTTTTAGAAACTGCACGAGCAGATTGTAGTAGTAGTTCTACTGAGGCCTGCTGATCTATCTAATGTATGTTTGTTGAATAAACCTAAGAGCTGTTAGAAGTTACTTATGGTGTCCAGTCATTCCTGAAACCAGCAATCCGGCAAAAAGTAACTAAAGTGAAATATTATATCCATGAATGGACCTGGAGTGCTGGATTTATTTCTATTGTTTGCACTTATATATTTTTCCAGCACCCACTATGTCCTGGAGCACAGCCTGAGAAATTTTGTCCTTGAAAACTGGTGAACAAAAGGAGAGGTTTCTATGAGGTGAAGCAGGAGCATCAGAAATTGGGACTCCTATATAACTTTAAATATCCTGCAGTTTTTCAGATCAGAGAGCAAGGAGGAGGAGTGGTGTCTTGTTTTACTGTTGAGGATGCTTGGAGTTACATTAATATGGCCTCCGAGAGAGATTATTCAAACAACATGAAGTCTTGCTGTATTCTGACTATTGCAGTTAGCCCCAGCCCTCAAACTGCCCCGGAGAGTAGGAGAGTAGAGGGTTAATGTCTATGCAGAGCATAGAATGTTGAGCTCGAGCTCAGTTCAAACCTCTGTCTGCTGCACTTTGAAGCGCAACTGTCAGATTCTTTACTCTGCCTAACTGAACAGTTGCTCCAGAGATTTCTCCTTTGCTCGTGGTTCGAAAGTCGGTTAAAGTCCTCGGTTTTACCGATTATTTTTTTGCAAGTTTCGGTTCAGATCTCTGTCTGTGGTACAGTTAGTAAGTACTAGGTAGTGAACTAGACATTGTAAACTTGTGGAAATTGTAAAAACTGATTTTTTGGCCAGTTCGGCTGAACCGGCCATTTAGTGAATTATATATTCTGTTTTTGTTTCTAAACTTAGAGTGTGTTTACCGGTTCTTATCGGTTTTAAAAAAAAACACATTTTCTTGTGGTTTTTTCCAATATCCATGACACAATTAGAAACCGATAAGGGTGTCTTGGCTGGTTGTTTGCCATAAAAAGGGTAAGTTTGTGGTTAGGATGGTTCGTCTGAGAAACCCAAAAGAAAAACCAGGCCCACTGGGTTTCAACACTGTAGTGTGTGTGGGGAGGTCTTTGCTAAGGCTGATCCCCACACCACCTGTGTTTAGTGTCTGGGTTTGACCACCTCGATTCAGACTGCCAAATCTGTAAAATTTCCTAAGTCTACCATGGAAAAAGATTAGGTAGGCTTAGGGATAAGAGCAGAAGTCAGCTGACCGGATGGCCAGCCGGTTTGGTTCGACCGAACCTCAGGAGTGCCCTCTGACCAGGCGATACTTCTTGAGCAGAGGAGAACCGATCCTGAGGGATCGGTTCCTACAAAAAGAAAAAAAGAAAAAAATCAGCGGTTCAGATCCAGAGACCTATTTTCTGACACGGAAGAGATGCCACAGTGATAAGGATTGTAGAATTGTTTCGCCTGTTCTGTCTGATCCGCGCGCCTTCAGGCAGGTGCTTGGTTCGAAGTCGGCTTCTCGGTTCAAGATTATGCCCTGAAGATTTCTATGAACCGGATTTGAGGGATGAAGATTATGATGATGATGATGATGATGATGGTGTGGAAGGTCTGGATGAGCCCATTGAACCGGACATCTCCCCAGACAGGCCTTCTGGTGTTTCCCCTCCTAGGCTTTCTGAGTCCCCTTCCCACTACATATTTTACAGGAAAGTGGCAGAAACCCTCCAGCTCCCTGTGGAAGAAGCTGTAGAGGAACAAGAGGAACCTGATTATGTGGAGATGATGGACATCCCATATTCCAAGAGACAGTCTATTCCCCTTCATAAGTCTTTTGGGAAACAGACAAAGATTTTAAAAACTCCAAATTCTGTTCCTCCTGTCGACAGAAGGATGGACAAAAGGTACACTTATCAGGTTCAGGTACAGAGTACTTGTATCAACAATGCAGCCATGTTGAGGGTTGTGCAGGCTGCAGCCTGTGATAAGGCTAATATACCCTTGGCTTCACACCCCCCAGATAAAGACTCTAGGAAGCTGGATGCCGTGGCAAAGAAACAGCACATGGCATCCGCCTTGGGACTCAGGCAGGCTAATTATATGGCCTGTGCAGCCAGGTACCAGAAGTCCAGGTGGGACACTGTACTGGCACTGGCTAAGCGGGCCTTCCCCCAGCTAGCCTCAGAGCTGGAGGGGGTGGCTGCTGATGGGATTGAGGCATCTAAGGTACAGTTCCATGCTGCTGTGGACTTCAATGATGTGTCATCTAGAGTCATGGCTACATCTGTGGCTCTTGGAGAATGGCTTGGCTCAGATGTACTAGCCTCTCACAGGACACCCAGGCTAAGGCCATGGATTTCCTGTGGTGAGTAATTCTCTGTTTGGGGAGCAGACAGAGGATTACATGAAAAGATGGATGAGTATAGGACCACCTATAGGAATGCACAGGCCAAGGAAAGGCAGGCAACTCCTCAGAGGCGGCAGTCTAGGGGCAGGGGCAGGCCTTTTCAGAGGCCTTTGTACCAGGCACAGGGCTTCTCTCCTTTTTCCCAGAGGGGGTTCTTCAGAGGTAGAGGCAGAAGGGGATGAGCAGGGCTGCATTCACCCCTCAACCTATGGCTATTGCCAAGCAGACACCCTGATGTGTCAGCCCGGGTCGACTCCCCCATTCCTGTAGGAGGCAGGCTGGCTTACTTCATCCAGGACTGGATGTCTGTTACCTCAGACAAGTGGGTCCTGGAGGTGGTAAGCCAGAGGCTGGTTCTCAACTTCAAGAAATTTCCAAAGCTGAGGGCCAGATCTTTTCCACCTGCAAACATCTTCGATACCATTGCCCTGAGGCAGAGGTTTCATCTCTACTGGCTCTAAAGGCTGTAGAGAGTTCCTACATTGCACAGGGGCAAGGTCTGTACTCCAGGTACTTTCTTACCCTAAAAGACAGGGAGTGGCGACCCATCCTAGACTTAAGATACCTGAACAAACATCTTTTAAAACCAAAATTCAAAATGGTGACTCTGGGAATAATCCTTCCCTCTCTAAGGCCAGGGGACTGGCTAGCCTCCCTGGACTTAAAAGATGCCTACTTTCACATTCCCATCAGGTGCTCCCACAGAAAGTACCTCAGGATCAAATTGTCTTCAGGCCATTATTAGTTCAAAGCTATGCCCTTCGGCCTGACATCAGCTCCAAGGGTATTCACAAAATGCCTAGCAGTAGTAGTGGCCTTTTTAAGAAGGAAAAATATTTCCATATTTCCATACCTGGATGACTGGCTCATTGTGGTTCAGTCCCCAGACCAAGTCAAGTCAGACCTGCAAGTGACTCAGCAAGTGCTCACTTCCCTAGGATTCCTTCTCAATCTTCCCAAGTCAGTTCTCGAGCCTGTACAGCTCCTCATCTTCATAGGGGCAGAGTTGGATACAGTCAAAGCAAGAGCTTTTCTTCCCCTGGAACGGGCAAGGGCTATTGTAGAGCTGGCTTCTTCATTCCACCTTCTGGTCTCTCAGCCAGCAAGGCACTTCCTTCAGCTTCTGGACCACATGGCAGCTTCTACAGCAGTGGTCCAAGGGGCCAGATTTCAGATGAGGGACATTCAGTTTCACCTGAGGGCCTTTTCATCTCAGAAGAAAGATTCTCTAACCAAACTAGTTCCAGTGACTCAGACTCTGATCCAGGCTCTCCAATGGTGGCAGGATCAGGACAACCTCAGGCAAGGAGTCCCATTCGTCACTCAGTCTCACTCTGTGGTCCTAACCACGGATGCTTCTCTATTGGGGTGGGGAGCCCATCTGAGGGCTCTCACAGCCCAGGGACTGTGGTCCCCCCAGGAATCCCTTCTTCATATCAATCTCTTGGAACTCAGGGCGGTCTTTCTGGCCCTGCAAGCTTCCTCTCAGACAATGCAGAACAAGGTGGTTCAGGTCAGGACAGACAACACCACCACCATGTGGTACAGCAACAAGCAGGGAGGCACTCAGTCCACGGCCTTGTGCAGAAGCCAAGAGGTGTGGTCCCTAGCTTATTCTCTGCAGACCTCTCTGATAGCAGTCCACCTTCCAGGGAAGGACAATGTGCTAGCAGATGCATTGAGCAGGATCTCCCAGGGCCATCACGAATGGTCCCTGGACCCTCTGGTGTTAAGTAATTTTTTCAAGGTGGGTCACTCCAGAGATAGATCTCTTTGCAGCCCCAGACAATCACCAACTTCCTCTGTTTTGTTGCAGACCCCCAGTCTTGGGCTCAGTCCCTCTGGATGCTCTGATTTTGAACTGGGAAGGGAAATTTCTATATGCCTTCCCTCCCTTCCCTCTACTGTTCAAGGTTCTGGTCAAGATAAGGTCACAACCCTGCAAAGTGATTCTGATTGCTCCAGACTGGGCCAGGGAGCCTTGGTATCCCCTGTTGCTGTCCCTAGCAGTCCAGCTTCACCTGTCTCTTCCCAGGAATTACAACCTGTTAACCTCCTCTCAGGGGAGGATTTGGTACCCCAATCTTCGGTCTCTCAATCTCAAGGCATGGCTCTTGAAGAGTTAGAGTATGCATATTTGCATCTCTCTCAAGGGATTATGGATATTCTCAAAGCCTCTCAAAAGCCTGCCACCAGAAAAACTTATAACTCCAAATGCAAAAGATTCAGCATTTGGTGTTCCAAGAAGCATATATCCCCAGATACTGCTAAATTGTCTACAGTTCTGGGTTATATGGTTCATCTTAATAGCCTAGGCCTCAGACCAACTACTCTCAAAGTACATTTGTCAGCTGTTTCTGCTTTTCTGTCAGTGGAAAGCCTTCCTCACTTCATCTCACCCTGTATTCTGTAAATTTTTCAAGGGATTGCTTCATACCAATCCCCCCTTTAGGGATCCTACCCCTGCTTGGGATCTTAATGTTTGCATTGCTCAGTTTATGCAACCCCCTTTTGAGCCTTTGTCTTCAGCAGAGCTTAAAGGGGCACTGTCAGCTTTACCCCTCCATTTTTATTAATCTCACGCAGTGTGCCTTTTGGCACACACCTATATAATTAGCACTGCAGAATAACTCTGTGGACATATGAACTCAGTACAGATACCTGATTTATAAATAGTTAGTGAAGTTTGTCTTTCCCTCTGGCTGTCCATAATGACATTGTCACTGGAAGCATAACACCATTGAGGATGCGCACCAGGACCGAGCGCAGTCACAAAGTAGCATTTTATGCCAAGCCTGCTTTAAGAACACACTGCCCGTATAAACTTCTACCTCGCGAACTGCTCCTAGTAATTTAAAATCAAAACCGAGCCCCATGTGGCTTGCAATTTACTTTTTAAAACTGATGCTGAAATCCCGCGCATGCTTGCAATAAAGATGTGTGGAGATCCCGTGCATACTGAATCGTGCCGCCCTTGAGCATCTGTGGGATTTCGGCATCAGTTTTAAAAAGTAGATGCGACCACCTAGGCTTGGTTTTAATTTTAAATTACTAGGAAACGGATGCCAACGTAGAACTTATATAGGCAGCATGTTCTTAAAGCTGACTAACATAAAATGCCACTTGTGACTGAGCTCAGTCCTGGCGTGCATTCTCAATGGGTTATGCTTCTGGTGTCAGTGGAGTTTTGGAGGACCTGAGGAAAGACGAACTTCACTAAATACTTATATATCATGTTTTGTGCTGAATTTCTAAGTCCATGGGGTTATTCTGCAGTGCTAATTGCCTAGGTGTGGCCAAAGGCACACTGCACAAGAGATTAACGAACGGAGGGGTAAAGCTGACAGTGCCCTTTAAGTACTTGACTTGGAAAACTGTGTTCCTGGTAGCTATTACCTCTACCAGGCATATCAGTGAATTGCAAGCTTTGTCAGTGGAGCCTGATTTTATCTCATTCCACAGAGATAAGGTGGTTCTTAGAACTAATAGGAGTTTTTTACCTAAAATGGTTTCAGATTTTCATCTGAACCAATCTATGTCTCTCCCTGTGTTCTTCACTGATCATTCTTCTTCAGGGGAAAGAAGTTTACACAGTTTGGATGTTAAAAGAGCCCTTAGTTACTACATTGAGCGGACTAAGGTTCACAGGTTTGACTCCCTCCAGTTGTTTCTCACTTATGGGGAAGTGGGGAAGCGCAAACCAGCCACTAAGAGAACTATTGCCAGGTGGATTATCTCTTGTATTCTATTCTGCTATGAGAAGCTAGGCAAACTACCACCCTCAGGCCTGAGGGCTCATTCGACTAGAGGTACAGCTGTTTCCCTGGCTGCGGCCAGGGATATTCCTTTGCTAGAGATATATAAAGCAGCCACCTGGAAAACAGTCCATACATTTACCAAGCATTACTCCCTGGACATCCAGGCTAGGAGTGATGCTCGGTTTGGTACAGCAGTACTTCAGAGCCTATTCCCAAGGTAGGTTCAATTCCCTCCTCCATGGAGGTACTGCTTGGTAGTCTGCAATAGTCAGAATACAGCAAGACTTCATGTTGTTTGAAGAAAAATTACTCACCTTAGTAATTATGTCTCTTCTAATGGAGTCTTGCTGTATTCTGACTCTCCTGCCTCCTCTCAGAACCTGTTTTGGAAATGGTCTGGCAGGTGCAGTGTTACACCCCAGGGGTGCATTTGGGCACTCCCTCCTTTTAGAGAGGGGGAGTGGGTTATATTATTAATTTAACAGTCTTAAGTTGTTCACTACCTGGTTTTTGATTTTGGATTTCTTGACTTGAGTCTTTTGGGGATCCAAAATATTTGGTTGCCATTTGGCTAGTAAAAATTTTACAATTTCCACATAGTAGTATTAGCTCATAAGAATCTGACAGTTGCGCTTCAAAGTGCAGCAGACAGAGATTTGAACTGAGCCCGAGCTCAACGTTCTATGCTTTGCATAGAAATTAACCCTCTGCTATTCGGGGCAGTTTGAGTACTGGGGCTAACTGCAATATGTCAGAATACAGCAAGACTCCATTAGAAGAAACATAATTACTAAGGTGGGTAATTTTTTCTTCTTCCCTCCCCTCTCCTGAGTGCTAGGCAACCACCTTTTAATTTCAAATAAATCTAATGCAGCGCGTGCCCCCGCTGCTTGCCTGTCCACCCACGCTGATGCTGAGCGTGTGCATCCAGTGGAGTCAATGGAGACTTACCCTTCTCCGACAGTTTCCTCCCAAGCACTTTCAAATTCTATATCTACTCCATCCACTCCTCATTTGTACTCAACTGCTGCAAAATCTAAGACTAATAGTGTCTATTCGGAGCACTTAGAAATTATTGGAGATCAAAGCTACCTCTAAGCCAGCAGTTTCAGCTTCAAGGCAAGGAAGGCGGTTTCCAAATCCTCTCTTAGCCAAAGAAGTTGGAGCAGGCGCAGATGCCATGTCAATATGGCCCTCAGGAATGCTTCCTCTAACAACTCCTTTGAAGCAGAAGAGGAAGAGGTCCTGCACAGATCTCATGCTGCAACAAGCTCCAGAGTTCAGTCTCTGGAAGATTTTGGAGGGCCTAATGTTCAGGCGGGGTCTGTCTCTGCAAGGGAACTTATACCTGTGACTCCGGCTACAAATACCCCATGACTGCCGTTTTGTTTCATCCCAGTATCGCATGGAACCGAATGATCCAGAGAGGTTTTCATGCTGCAGGGATGCGGCCTGAAATTTTCTCTTTATCCAGACATGGGGTGAGGATCTATTTCATGCGCTACCCTTTTTGACTTGTTTCTTGACTAGATCTGCAACGTAAACATCTTGCTATTTACTAATTCTATGTCTGGCTATCTGTTGCTGCTCTGAGTATGCCTCAAATGTGTGTGTACTATGTATGATGTATTTGTTCATCATAGGAAAAGATGGATTTATGCCAATGTCTGTATTTATGGAATTTTACATTATTTCTTATTATAGCTCACTGTTTTAGCTATACAAACTTGCATTTTATGCTTTGTGGTTTATCAGGGATGAGACGAGGTGGCTTGCCTGTGCTATCAGTGGGCAGAAATCACTTTGGCTCCTCATCTGGATTGATTGAGTGTACCCCAAATCCTTTTGTTTTTCCAATATGCTCCACTTACTGTAACCCCCCCATTGCAAACTTTTGCTCTGTTTTATGGGGTTCTTCAGTCACTCTGCAGGTAAATTTCTTGTGGTGGTGCTGGCATGGGTTTTGGTGAGAGAGAGAGATGGCCCACTTTCTCAACTGTGGCATTTGTCTGCTCTGCTGGTAGTCTACAATGTATTGGGGGCATGAACCTGCTGGCTAGCCTTACCCAGTGTTTCTATAAGTCCCAACATCACTTTAGCACCATGGGATTGGTCCTTCAAGTGTGGCGCACTGCAATTTAAAGTGCCATTGTATCTCTACCGAGATATTACAGTGGCCTCTCTTTCTCTCATCTCCTGCCTATAATTTTTAGCAAGGATAATAATATAGCAGTGGCCATTATGGATCATACTTGAAAGGGAGGAGGTTCCTAGTTTTAGCGATGCCTGTTTTTTTGCTAGCTCTGGAGAAACAGAGTTGAAATGGCAGAAGTTTGTGGGTATTCCTTGGCAGGCCCAGGCTTGAGTGGCGTAAAAGTGATCCCTGCTGCATGACTCATAATAGTTACTCTACCCCCTTGGTTTATCAAAAAAAGTTATAGAGGGGTTTATCTTGCTGGGCTGTACCACCTCACCAGTACTACTTAAGCATATTGACTATTATCCTACTTTTTACAGGTAAAGAGAGGGGTGAGACACGTTTATTTGTTAGTGTCTCTCTAAATACCGGAGGTGGAACTTTTCTTTTTCAATTGTTTAACCAGGTGAGACACACTAAGCTGAAAGCTTTTTTACAGGTGCAACCTGGGAGCACAGGAAAGTTAAGTGACTTGCTCAGGGTCACACAGTATATGCAAGTGGGGGCTGTGGGATTCAAACCCAGGTCTCCAGATTTGCAGCTCAGAGCCTTAAACCACTGTGCTATACTGCCTCCCGTAATTGCATAATTTCTGTCATTAGATATTGAATCCTTACGGTTAAACTCACTTCTGAGCAGATTTAAAGTTGTTTTACTTTGGTTCATAACTGTTATGTTTATATTATTTAACCACTTTTAGCTAACTAGGTAATGCACAGGCAGACAAGTGCCGAGAGAAGGACCGCTAACTGTTTTTCCCACCTTGGACTGTGGTTCAGTGGTCAGAGGTCCTCCAGTAGTTTCCATCCTACTGTTCTTAGAGAATTTTGTTTTCTTTCATTTTCTTATAATCTGTTTATTGTAATTTATATAGCTGTTGAAGGATCTACTTCCTATTTTCATTTTGAAAACTGAAATTCATACCATTTTTAGATAAGTTCATATAAAAAGATATTTTTATTCTGTTAATCTATTTTAAAAATCTTTATATAAGACTGTGATTTAGGTAGTTGTTATAACATAACAAGCAGCTAACTTGATTTTTTGCGGTCTTCATTTCTTGCTAATTGCTGTTGCTATTTTGATTTTAATACTTAATTGGTTGCAAGCCTTTAGAAATGTCAAACCTATCAATAGGCTCATGGAATGTTAAAGGATTAGGATCCCCAATCAAGAGGAAAAAAAATCTGATGTACTTAAACAGGCATAAACTTGATACTGTTTTGCTCCAAGAAACACACCTGGAAGAGGATGAAGCTCAAAAACTAGCTAGATCATGGGTGTCCCAGGTAGAGTTTAGTTTTTTGAACTCAAAAAAAGAGAGGTACAGCTATTCTCTTCAGAAAGGGGGTCAACTTTATGAAGAGTTCTCATTATGCTGACCCTGAGGGCAGATTTCAAATTCTGGTTGGTGCTATTGATGGAAGAGAAATTACCATCTATAACATATATGCCCCAAATCTAGGACGATCTGTCTTTTTCAGGGACCTTAATGTATGGTTAAGCACGTGCAGCCATCAACATTTAATTTTGGGTGGGGATTTTAATGAGATTTCTGATAATCTGACCAACAGAAGTTTTCCTTCTCCCCTTTAAGGTTTTCTCAGTCGGTTCACTATTCATAAACTGGTGTAGACTCTAGATTTGGTCCTACAAGTTGTCCTACAGGTATAGATCACTCAACACAAACCCAAGATTCTCTCAATTATGGAAACCTGGCTCAGTCCACGCATCCCAGATTCAGCCATTCAGATGCCAGGATACATAACTTACAGGCTCGACAGAACTGGCAAGCGTGGAGGTGGCTGTGTAATATACATAAAGGAGCACCTCCGGATGCAAACACTACCTCATATTACCTCCTCTAGATACACCCAGTTGCTCCCTATAAAGATCTTAGTCCTCAAAGGAAATCTTTCACTGTGGTATCTGTATATATTCCCCCAAGGAGCATGACCCCAGTTTCAAGGCAGTGTCAGACTTCCTAGCCACCCATTCCAATAGCTCTGAAATCTTACTGCTAGGGAATTTCAATATAAACTGCATCTCCCCTGAAGCAGGTCCATACAAAGATGCACTAGCACCATTAAACGTCTCACAGCTCGTGGGTACTCCCACACAGGTAAATTACCATACTGGCACAAGCACCCTTCTTGACTGGTTGGTCACTAACCATCCTGAAAGGATCAGCAATGTTGCAGTACTACCCGACTCCCTCAGCGACCACTCCCCTATCCTCTTCACTTGGCTAAACAAATCACCCAAAATCCATTCCAAAATAATCACATCAAGACTACTAAAACAAGCATTTGTCAATGCCGAATGTTTGCTTGCTGGCATTGGCAGTAGTAGTGTAGAAGTTACAGAGCTGCGTAATAGGAATGGCAGTGAAGTACTGAACTGAAGCCAACCCCACCACCACCACCCTGCAGAGAGTGACAGTCATTGGGGTGTGCCTTTGGGTCGTCAGGCATAACGGCCACGCCATTTCAGTACACCCCACCCTGCAGACACTGGCAAGTGTCACGGTGTTCCTTAGGGTCTTTGGCCCTTATGCACACCCCATTCCATTAGGAAATACAGTGAGATAGGTGCGATATAGGAGAATGGGGTGAACTTTGGGGCCGAAGAGTCAAGGCATACCTCGATGCCTCTCACTGCTGCAGGGTGTGGAATGTATGAGCATTACAGGCAAGAATCCCAAGTCACACCGATACCTGTCATTCTCTACAGGGTTGGGTGTTATGGTTGGAAACCCTAATACCTCAGGCATTCGTTGGTATTTTCCTCCAAATGTTCAACATGGTTTTGTGACCCCACCTCATGAACAGGAGAATATCAGTTTCTTAGCGAAAGCTGCTTATGCACAGCGACTACGGCATTTAGCACCACAGGTGCAAAAACATTCTGAACAGGATGTAAAAAATGACAGCTGTACTGTTCATGGGGAGGTGTAAAAAATGGCAATGTTGCAAATCTGCAGTAAAAATATTTAAAAAAATGGTGCAGTCACGAGCGTACATAGAAACTGTGCACACACCCGGAATATAATTAGGTTGGGGATTATTTTACAGCAGTTTGTCAACTCAGGCATTTTGGTGCCTCCGATCATGAACAGTGTCACTGTGATTTTCTTTATCTGTCCCGAACAATGAATTCCCACAGCGACCACGCATCTCTGCGCTGAAAGTGTGAAAACACACTTCGGCCATGTTGTGAAAAATGACAGCTGTACTGTAAATAAGGCAGTGTGGAAAAATGCCACTGGTGAAAATCTGGACTTAAAATATTACAAAGTCATGAACTTACAAGGGTGCGTGGAAACTGCGCAATGCTCACTCGTAACACAGTCATTTTATGGACTTTTGTCACCAAATTTTCAACATAGCCATTTTAAGACTTCTGCTCATGAACAGTGTAACTGTGATTTTCTTAATCTGTCCCAAACATTGCTTTTGCACACCAACAGCACCATTGTGCGCTACGTATCATGACAAACACATTTTGGGTGGCATATGAAAAATTGCAGCTGTACTGTTCATAAGAAGTGTAATAAAATGGCAATGTTGAAAATCTGGAGTGAAAATATTAAATTCGCAAACTTATGAGCATGCATAGGAACTGCACAACACACGCTCGTAAAACAGTCATTTTTAGGAATTTTTTCACCAAATTTTCAACATAGCCATTTTAAGACCTCTGCTCATGAACAGTGTCACTGTGATTTTCTTAATTTTGTCTCGTACATTGATTTCGCACACCGACTGCGCCATTGCGCGCTACATGGGCGGAAACATGTTTTGGGTGAGATGTGAAAAATGACAGCTGTACTACTCATAAGAAGGTGTGGTAAAATGGTAATGTTGAAAATCTGGAGTGAAAATATTGAAAATTCGCGAACTTACGAGCATGCGTAGGAACTGTACAACGCACGCTCATAAAACAGTCATTTTTTGGAATTTTTTCACCAAATTTTCAACATAGCCATTTTAAGACCTCTACTTGTGAACAGTATCACTGTGATTTTCTTAATTTGTCCTGTACATTGATTTCACACACCGACTGCGCCATTGTGTGCTACATGGGCGGAAACACGTTTTGGGTGAGATGTGAAAAATGACAGCTATACTACTCATAAGAAGGTGTGGTAAAATGGCAATGTTGAAAATCTGGAGTGAAAATATTAAAAATTCAGCGAACTTCACGGTGCGTGAGGAACTGCTGCAGCTCATCATAAAACAATCGTTAGGAATTTTTCACCAAATTTCAACATAGCCATTTAAGACCTCTGCTCATGAACAGTGTCACTGTGGTTTTCTTAATTTGTCCCGTACATTGGTTTCGATACACCGACTGCGCCATTGTGCGATAAGGCGGAAACACGCTTTGGGTGAGATGTGAAAATGACAGCTGTACTACTCATAAGAAGGTGTGGTAAATGGCAATGTTGAAAATCTGGAGTGAAAATATTGAAAATTGCGAACTTATGAGCGCGTAGGAACTGTGCAACGACTCAGAAAAACAATGTTTTTGAATTTCACCAAATTTTCAAATAGGCTTCTTGAGAGCCCACCTTATGAACACTGGCAGTGTCGCTTGATTAATCGGTCCCAAACATGATTTCACGCAGTGACTTCAAAATCACACCGGGCCCAAATAACGCCATGACAGTAACATCATTCATGAGAAGGGTCCCAAAACCCCATGTTGAAAATTTGATGCAAAATTCCAAAATGCCTGAGATATGCAACAAAGTTGAAAAACCCTATCTAGCCCATTATACAGCTTACGGCATTTCCTCAGTTCGCGATTGGCTTTGAAGAGTGCAGGCGTGTTCCTGGTCCACGGTTGTCGCGCGAGGTCCGGAGGTAAGTATGGGTTGAGGGTGTGTGGGGAGGTAGGGTGCGCAGTGGGTGGAGTGCGGGTTGTGGAAGGGGCCAGGAGACTACGTGGGACCATTTTTCTTTATAGTTTTTTTTTTTTTCAATGACATGCGGGATGTTTGCCATGCTGGGTGGGCTCCCAGCGTGGCGCTGGGAACGGTTGAGGCGTTCGGCGATGGGGGATTAGGCACTTACCGACCAACATCTATTGCCACGCTGGGGTGGGCTTCCAGCGTGGCACCCAGTACTCGGGGGTGAGGATAGTGGAGCCGACGGGGATTGGGCACCCCGTCGGCTATATCATGAGTTGCCACGCTGGGGTGGCACCCAGCGTGGCATTTGGAAAAACTTTATGAGGCGGGGGCGCAGCACAGCCGGCGGGGGATTGGACCCCGTCGGCTATACGTCAATGTGCGTGCGGGCGCACGCCTGCGTATGCGTGTGTGGGGAGCTGCGCGCGAGGCAGGCAATATCTTATCGCTGCTCAATCAAGTGTAGCTCCCCTTTCAACTGTATGCCACTGCATTTTGGAGCTTGTCATGAACAGCTCCAGCATGCGTAACACGAGAGCATGCTGCCAACACACACTGAATTGGAAGGCAGGGTGACACACCTCCGAAATCTCGGATGATGGCACTATGTTTCTTGCACATGCGTGCAAGCAAACATAAAAAAGGGATGCTTCATGCGCTAAAAGCTCATCTTAGTAACCAAGATTGGCGCTTCCTAAACACCATGACAGACGTTGATGCTGCCCTTGAATATTTTATCGATAAATTCAACCAGTCCTACGATATATATGCCCCCTACACAAAACGCAAGGTCAAGGGCTCCCAAAACCAGTGGGCCACCCCCCAGTTTTTAGATCTGATGAAACACTGTGACTGGCTTTGGTACAAAGCTCGAAGTACTGGCTCCATCTCAGACACCCAGGAGTATAAGGCTATCTGGAATAGATGCACAGCTGCAATTAAGAAAGCCCAACATCAGCATTTTAAAGAGAATTAGAAAACTCTTGAGGGACAGCAGATGGGTCTGCGAGAATATCAAAGGCTCTTACAGGCAAACCTGACAAAACACCCCTATCCATAATAAATGTAAATGGAACTCCTATCCAGGACCCTTTCACCATTGCTGACATTTTTAATAAGGCCTTCACCGACCTCAGTGGCATCCTCCCCTCAGATTTCCTTCTCCTTCAGAGGGAATGTAAGATCCAAAGCAGCACAAACACCCATTAAGGCTCTTATCCTCCTTTCTGCCTCAACAGTCACCCCATCAGTAGCCAAAAAATATATCTTGAATGTCCTTGGGAAATCAAGAAATAGCAGTGATGCACTCGATCTCAAGCTCCTTGAACTCACTCTAGACGTTATTCTAGTTCCCCTCACTAAAAGTTTAAATCTATCTCTCATCACGGGCAAGTTCCCTCGAATTTAGAAAGTGGCTGTTGTTACATCTGTGTTTAAAAACGATGATAGAACAAACCGCTCAAACTATTGACCAATCTGTATACTTCCCCCTCTCTCAAAAGCGTTGAAATGTATAGTCACAGACCAGCTCTCTGAGTACCTTGGCAAACATCAACTACAATGCAGACAACAGCATGGATTCCAGAAACAGCATATCACCACAACTGCACTCGTAGAATTTACAGGGTACATACATAGCGCTCTTGACCGTGGGCTCTTGGTGGGGGCAACCTATGTGGACCTCACCAAGGCCTTTGATACAGTTAATCATAAGCTGCTAATAAACCAACTATCCAACATCAGTCTCTCCCTGGAGCCAGTGGCTAGGTTCCAGAGTCATCTCCAAGGGAGAGTATAGAAGGTGAAGATAAATGGCATCTGCTTGGATAATCTCTGTGTTAACACAGGAGTTCCACAAGGATCAATACTAGGGCCCTGCTATTCAGTCTTTATCTAAACAAACTCCCCCAAGCAGTAGATGATCAGGTTTTGCTTTACACTGATGATGCTGTGCTGTACTCAGCCCGCTCGGACCCTGCGGTCCTCGAAAGCTGTATGCAGTCCAACTTCACATCCATAGCAAACTGGTTCTCGGACTCAAAGTTACTTTTGAATTATAAAAAAACTAAAACAATGATATTCACCTCATCCCACAACAAACTCAGAAACCACCCTATCCAAATAGTTAACAACCAAAACTCCCCACTTGAGATGGTAAACCTCTTTAAATACCTGGGGTAACATTAGACCTCGTTGTCCTACTCCTGACACATTGATCTAGTTGCAAAATAAGCAAGCATAAAACTGGGGCTGCTATTTCGTAACAAACACTGCTTTACTAATGAGGCCCTAAGCGTTGCTGTAACTAGCTTAGTGCTGTCTGTCATAGACCACGGTGTGCTGGTATATGGCGCCGCTACCCCACGCTCTTAAAGGATCAAGACCACCTAAATAAAGCTTGTATGCTAGTTCTGGAGTGCCCGACTAACATACATGTGTGAATTATACTCCCAAATTGGATGGCTCAATTTGGATTGTAGCATCCAGTACCAAATGTGCCTGCTCACCAAAAAAGTTACTCTTGGCCTAACTCCTCCTGGAGTACAGGATTTCTTCAATCAGCTTTCCTCATCCAGATGTACCAGGGAGCGGAAAGAACAAACCATAGATGTCCTTTTCCGTAGAACCTCACAAGGCCAGAGATTCTTCCAATACTGGGCCCCTAGACTACTATACTCCATCAATGAAGACCTTCTGAAGGAAACTAAGCTACATCCTTTTAAAACTATGTTTGCGTTCCACCATTGCCCAGGCCAATGTTTGCGACTGCTACTCCTAACCCCCTGTAATCCTCCTCCCAACTAGTCCAACCTTCTCTCCCTACTACACCACCCACATAATCTCCTCCCTTGCTTTTCGAAGCACTGTCCTTTCCGCCTTACACCCTCCTTTCCATCAACACCCCGTATACTCTCGATCCCACATCCCTCGCATTTGTTCTTAATTTCTCCCCCCTTTTTTCCTGCCACCCTCCTCCCACTGCATCCCTCCCCTGCCCCTCCCTACAGTTCTTGTCCCCTTGTTCACCACTTACCTGTACTCCCCATGTTTGCCTCACACCTGCACTTTCCTCCTTCCCCCACCCACCCATTTCCCCTACTCCACACATTACCAAACCTCCACTAGAACTGTCTTGCCCTGCCTTTTGCCCACCCCATTTCCCCCACACACACCACCCTCCTTGCTTCTCTCACCCTTGTTCCCTCCTTGCTGACAACTAGCACTCTCAAAACCTAGCGCTCATCACTAGGGACTAGCACCTCAAACTGCACTATGACAATAGTACTGTTCCTTTGGATTACAGTCTAGCTACTAATTGTTTCTTCTTTTTATCTCCTAAACGGTAGTACTCCAATATTGTCAACCATCACTGTTGTATTGTAACTATTGTTTAGCTGAAATGTATTTTGTATTCCAACTCTAAGTAATCTCTTGTTGACCTCCACTTTGCATGGAACCACTGTGTAATCTGTGTAATCTCATTTGACGTGGAACCTCTGTAAATGAGCCACTGGCTCAAAGGTATTTCCTAGACTGTAATAAATAAAATAAAATAAATAAAAAAGATGCCTGGCACCTCTTAAATCCCTCTGTAAGAGGTTATTCTTTTTACTCTGCAAGGCATGCGTCCTTCAGCAGAATTGACATGGTTTTTATTTCAAGGCATCTGGCTTCAAGCCTTGTCTCAGCAGGTATCAAGGAGATTTCACTTTCTGATCATGCTTTAGTGCAGATCTCTATCCATTTTGAAGGCTCCAAAAGTAATTGTATAAACTGGAGACTTAATGTCTCTCTCCTCCAGGATCCTGACTTTGTCTCTTGGCTAGGCCATGAGGTGGAGGACTTCTTTAACATAAATGATAATAGGTAGGTGTCCCCAAATTGCTTATGGGACATCTTTAAAGCATTTATTAGGGGAAGGATTATTAGCTTCTCAGCTAAAGGATAAGGAACTGGCACAAAAAGAGTTAAAACTTCTAGAATTGCAGAGTGACTATAAACGAAACTGCAAAAAGAACAACAGCCTTCTTAAAGAGGACCTTCCCCAGTCCTTTTGACTTTCATGCATAAATTACCCCTTCTTTTTCTGGAATTGTATTTCATTACTGTCCACTGCAGTTATTTTGCATTCTGAGCTGCTGCAAACTGCAGGGTGTACCAGAGCTTCTATAGCAAGCCTGGTGTTGCTGCAGGCCCTGGGTTGTACTGCTGACATCACTATAGGGCAGAGTCAATTTCACAAAAAAAAACATACTGACAAGGCATTTGGATTTTGGCATAATGCATTGCTAACAGGGTGTCTTGAGGAAGAGGAAACACAGTGGCCCAGATATTCAGACTGCGCCAGGCTGTGGTGCAAGCCTGGGCGCAGCGCAACTTAGCTGCGTAGGGACGTTGACTGGGCGATATTCAACGGAGCTGCGCCATGGCACAGCATCATTTAATATTGCACCCTGGCCACCCGCAGTGTGCATGGTGCAGTGGCACTGCGCCAGTGCAAGTGGCCAGAGTGGAGCAGAGGATGCGCTAGCACCAAGTCCCATTGGCTATGAACAACGCGATATTCAAAAGTGCACATGCAAATGGGGCCATAATGTATATAGGTGCAAATGGGGCCATTTGCATATCAATCTCTTCAATTGCATGCAGGTGCACTGATCCCGGCAACTTCGCCTGGCACCCTGCAAGCAGCCATCGGGGACCGATGCCCCCTGCACAGCGCAGCAATGCGCCCCTCTGCCTGATCGTGGGCATATGTAGATTTAATAAATCGTCCAATATCCCTGGTGGTCCAGTGGACCGCTTCACACCCGATCACGGGCTTAAGTATCATATTTAACTGTCCCATATCCCTGGTAGTCCAGTGGACCGCTTGCAGCCCGATTGCGGACATAAGATGCAATTTAAACTCGTCCTATATCCCTGGTGGTCCAGTGGACTGCTTGCAGCCCGATCGCAGGCATATGTAATAAGGAGAGCTCCACAGTACCCCCCTCCCCATCCGCCCACTGAGCCCCACCGCCCCGCTCCCCCCCGTTCAGCGGCGGGCGGCAGCACCCACCACCTGCCACCCCAGACCACGGTGTCACGGTGGGGCTGTCACCCATTGGTCCACAGTGTGAGCCAATGGGTGTGCAGCCCGTTCATACTACACAGTCAGATATGTGAATGGTTCACATATATCTGGAACTGTAGTCAATCTGGGCTGCAGTCCATTGGCTCACACTGTGGACCAATGGGCGTACAGCTCCCACCACACTATCGATCAGCGAGCGGCGGGTGGCAGGCAGGTTGGGTGCTGCCGTCCGCCGCTGACCAGGGGAGCGAAGGGTGGTGGAGCTCAGTGGGTGAGTGGAAGGAGTTACCGTGGAGCTCTCCTTATTATTACATATGCCCGTGATCGGGATGCGAGCGGTCCACTGAGCCAACAGGGATATAGGATGAGTTTAAATTACATCTTATGCCCGCGATCGGGCTGCAAGCGGTCCACTGGACCACCAGGGATATAGGATGAGTTTAAATTTTATCTTATGCCCGCGATCGGGCTGCAAGCAGTCCACTGGACCATCAGGGATATAGGACGAGTTTAAATTACATCTTATGCTCGCCATCAGGCTGCAAGCGGTCCACTGGACCACCAGGGATATGGGACGTTTAACTTCTTCTAGGTATGCCGCGATTGGGCATGAAGCGCTACCCGCGAAGATGCAGCCCGGGCTGGTGCTACCCAGGTGGCAGCTGCCGTTTGCCCCTTGCAATACTGCAGCTCACCCGTGGGTAGGTCTGCAGTTGTTCCTTTTTTTTTTTGGCTCCACCTGTGTGCAGGCGCCGTGGGGTTGCGCGAAGCATGGACTCATCACATCCCGGGCTGAATATCGGGATGTGTGAAGTATGCATGGGCACGCCCCCCCACCTGCACCGCATACATTACTGATGCGCTCCGGCGCATCGGGATTTGTGCCAGGCACAATCCCCGTTTGAATATTGCGCCGGGGCACATCAGTGGATTGCGCATGGGACAACACTGTTGCGCCATGCGCAACCCTTCTGAATACCAGGGCCTGTATGTACACTGAGTACTGGTAGGTTTCCCTTGCAACATTCTTGCAACTGCATGGTACTGCACAGGGTGAGTCACCTCTACCCTATAGTGATGTCATCAGGAGCTAGCAGCCCAGCAGCTGCACAGCAAAGGCAAGTGCAGCAGGGCTCAAAAATAAATCCAAATTATGGATGGCAGAGTACACCTTGGCCAAAAATAACAAATGCAAACACCTTTTCAGGTTTAGTACTGCATATACTGACTACAAGCTGTAACTTTTTGGACCCCCATGAAAGGTCCTCTTTAATAATATTACTAAACTAAAATATGAAGTTAAGAAAATCTATTCTGCTAAGGCAGAGTACTCGCTGTATAGAACTAAGCAGACTTACTGGGAGGCGGGGGAGAAAGCAGGGAAACTTAGCATATAGATTAAAAAAGAGGGCGGGTCAAAGTTTGATTGGGGGTGTCTCTAATGGCTTAGGGGTTACTGAGGTTATAAAATCCAAAATAAACTTATGAGTTTGAGAAATTTTTCAAGGGCTTATATTCTGATTCAGGTGTAAAGGTTGTAGGGAATTTACAGGCATTTCTCAACTCAGTCACCCTCACAGAAGATAATGAAAAGGGCAAAGAAGGGTTAAATTCTCCTGTCTCCCAGGCAGAGTTTGACTCTATTATTAAAGGGCTTCAGCCTAACAAAACACCCGGACCAGATGGCCTTCCAGGGGAATTTTACAAAGCCCTTGGTGTTAAGGACCTTTTCTGCCCTCTGACAGTGACTGATAGAAAATTTCTTGCAGCATTTCTTACCGCTGGACTGGAGTCTGCCGGCGATTCCTACAAGACCTTTAAGGGCACTGAGCACACTGCTGGGCTGTTCTTTCTCCTTCTCTTCTCCTCTGCACTGTTTCTTCATTGTGTAGAGCTTAGTACTGTTAGCATTTGACAAACTCTGAATGTACTCCATATTAGCAACACTGCTAGGATTTATGTCTGTATTGCTAGCGTTTAACAACTTTGCTAAAATTTGTGTGACACTGTATTGTGACTTGTGTGCTGGTAAGAGCCTACCTGTCCCAGGGCTCCTAGACGCTCCACGTGGGGTCAGCGTTCTAAGGCGTCTTCAGTCTGGTCTCCATTTTGGAGTCCTGTGTTCCCCTGCAAACAGGCAGTCTGTTCACGCATGCGCAGTTCTGCTTCCTAGTTACACATGCACAGTACAACTACCAGTATTCCATTGGGGAGTGCATCCCACCCCCCCAACTGCATACTAATGAATCCTATTGTTTGCTCTTCCTACAGGCCTCCTGGAACCCCAGTCCCACCACACTGACAAGCCTGCACACAGCACACTTGGCTGGGCAGCATGGACAAAGGAAGCCCTAATGGTAAATCATCTCCTTTCCTGCTGAACTGTACCAGAGGGTGCCTGTTTTCCCTTTGCTGGTTATCTTCTTCTGGCACTAGGAGTCACTGCACTCCCTTTGCAACTCCAAGTTTTTCCCACATCCCTGGCCACTCTAGATCAACACACCACCTCCTCTCCCCCTAATTCTCTGGCACTGTTTCCTCACTTGCTAAGTGAACTTCATAGTCTCCTCCCTCCAGACATGAACCTTGCACCCTCGGCACTGTAGTCTGGGATGCTACCACTGCACTAACTGGACTGTCCTGTTAGTAGGTGCCTTTTAGTCCCTCTTATCCCACATCCCCATCTTTGTGAATATTCTTTCCCTGTTGACCTCCTACCACTGCCTTGCATGGTGATTACTATGGCCTCATCCTACCTTGCCTCCCCCACTACCCACCTTGCCAACTTCTGTATCATACTCTTTTCCCTTATCACCCCCACCCTGGCCCCCACTACCCTAAACTGTTCACCTATCACACCCACCCTAAATGTCAATTGTTTTATCCACACCGTTTCTACTCTTGCCTTCCCCCTGTACCCCTCCACTTGCCCCTGGCAATGCCCTCCCCAGACACGCCTCCCTCCTGCCTACCCTCTTCCTTGCCATACCCCACCTAAATGCCCTCCCCATCCCAGTCATCTGCTCCAAACCAACCCACCTCTCCTGCGTCGGTGCCGGCCTTTACAAGCAGCTCAAATATACCTTCCTAAGAACCCTCCTACTCCTACTGCTAATTTATTTATTTATTTATTTAAGAGTTTTACCAGGAAGGCATACTGAGCAGTGTACCACTCGAGTCCAGATGTGCCCTGGGGGAATATGGGATAGGCAGGATACAGTAATAGTAGAATTTACACATGTACATGATTCAATACAATCATAATACAGCAGGCAAAAATCCTTATAAATAAATAGCAATATACAGACAGCAACACGCACAGAATTACATATTACACAACAACCCACATCATAACAATAGGCAGGGTTGTCAACAGCAGGATAAAAATAGTGAAGACAAATAAACAACTGACATCAAGGCTGCAAGGACTTCAGCGGGGCAGAATGCAAGAGCAAGTAGTGGAGAACTGAGTCTTAAGTAGAGCATTGCGGTGCGGAGTGCTGGCGGTGTGTCTAATATCGGCCGACAGGGAGTTCCATAATTTGGGCATCCGGAAGCTGAAAGCAGCCTGTCCAGACCTGGTGGACCTGTGGGGGATGTGAAGTAGCCGAGAGTCAATGTTCCTGAGCGAGTAGGCTGGAGGGGGAAGAACATTCAGGGTGGTCGCAAGGTAGGAGGGGAGGGACTTCGACCAGAATTTCACAGCGGTTCTAGCGTAGTGTACCAATCTCTGATTGTGGAGAGAAGGGAGATCTAAGGAGTGGTAGAGGTCGCAGTGATGTGTACTGGGAGGGCAGTCCAGGGAGAAATGGCAGAAGGAGTTGAAGAGAGGGTCTAGTCTGGTCAGGGAGGATTTAGGGGCTGCACAGTAGACTACATCCCTGTAGTCCATTATTGGGAGGATCATCTTTTGAACGATAGCCAGGCGTGTGGGCAGGGGGATGCAACTTTTATTACGATATAACGCACCTAACATGGGGTGTAGCTTCTTATGTATAGCATCAATATGCACAGAGAAGTCAAGATGCTGGTCTAACTAATAACGGGGAATGTTCACCTGAACCCTGGGCACCCCTCCGCCCACAACCCAAACTCCTTCAACACAGACTGGCTCCATATCGCGTCCATTAATATCTGCAGCCTGCTGAAAAAAGTTGCTATCCTCCAGGGTTGGCTAGCCCAGCACTAGCCAGACATTTTAACCATTGTTAAGACCTGGCTCTCTCTAAGGACACCCCTGATTCTGCTGTCTCTATTCCCAGGTACACCCTCTTCTGAGAGGAGAGAGTAGGGAAGCATGGAGGTGGCTGCGCTATTTACATCCGGGACTCTTTGCAGAGCCATGCACTCCCTCATGCCCAGCTGGATTTTGGTGCCCAGGTACTCTCTCTGAAGATCACCAGTAGCACGGCCAGGGCTCCCCTCTTTATATCTTCCATCTATTCCCCCCTAGGAACCAATCACATGCATTTCAGTCTCTACAGAACTATCTCTTCCCTACTGCTTCCCAAATCAGAGATCATTGCTCTAGGAGACTTCAACATTAACTGGTTATCTAACACTGCGGCCCCCCCATAAGGATGCCACAGCTGCCCTGGATCTCTCCCAAATCATAACATGCCCTACTCGCTAAATCCCCAAACTGGAACCTCTACGTTAATTGACCTGGTACTTACCAATCGCCCTAATAAAATCTCTGGCATCTCGGTCCTCCTGATGTCCTGAGTGACCACTCGCTAGTACTCTGCACCTGGACCTGTAAGACAAAAAAACCCACCCCTAAAACCATTCTTCAGCATCGTCTCAAACTGGGTAAGCTGGGTCACCTCAAAAACTACCTAGCCCACTGGGACTGGTCACCCCTTGACCTGGCCCCTGACATCGATACGGCTCATAACTACATTGTACGAACCTTCAACACTGCCTGCGACATATTTGCCCTACTCGCTAAACATGTTATCAAAGGCCCCAACACCCTCTGGATATCTCAGGCTCTCCTAGATTAAATGTGCCACAGACACTCTACGGCACCTAGCCCTTGAATCAGGCAAACTGTCTGATAGACAATGCTATTGGGCTTAGGAATAAATGCACCTGGGACATACTCAAGGCCAAGGCTGACCACTACAGGCAGCCCTCACCACCTTCTGGGGCTCTGGCTGCAAGTTTTGGGATAACTTGAAGGAGCTCAATGGAAAACTGTATTGGCTCCCCACCCAACTCACTATCACGGCAGTATCTCCACTGACCCACAGGACATCACTGGCTCCCTCAACTTCTCCTTTTCTGACCTCAGTAATGTACTCCCCGCAACTTTCTGTGATCCCCATACTCCATCTCCTCTACCTGACCATCCCCTCCACCTTTTCACTTAAAAACCCTCACTCCCTGTGAGGCTAAACCCTACACCCTAAAAGCCTTCAGTAAGTCACAATACAGTAGTGATTCGCTGGACCTTAGACTCCTCCACATGACCCTGGATGTAGTCCTCACCCTGCTAAGCAAGATACTTAATCACTCCCTCTGCCATGGTGAATTCCCTCTAAATGGAAAAATACTGTTATTACCCCCATCCACAAAAATGGCGACCGTACTTCCCCCGGGAACTACAGCCCCATCTCCATTCTCCCCCCCAAAAGACCCTTGAAAAATCATCTCTGATCAGCTCACAGACCACCTCATAAATATGACCTACTCTGCCAGGAACAACGGATTTCGCAAGAGCACAGCACCACTACTGCCCTGCTAGAGTTCCCCAGCGCTATCCATACTGCCCTGGACAGAGGGTGTCTGGTTGGCTCGGTCTTTGTGGATTTGTCAAAAGCCTTTGATACCGTGAACCACTCCCTGCTTTTATCTGCTCTCTCCCACACAGGTCTCTCCCAGGATGCCACTAAGTGGTTTGCTGACTACCTAGCTGGTAGGTCACAACAAGTTAGAATTAATGACACGTTCTCCTCCTGTCTCCCGGTCAAGTCAGGGGTGCCCCAGGGTTCCATCCTGGGCCCCCTCCTCTTTAGTCTATTTCTGAACACCCTTCCCAAGGCCTGCTCTGGGCAATTACTCCTATATGGCGACGATGCAGTTCTCTGCTCCATTCACCCTGATCCTCACTCACTACAATTATCCCTCCAGAAGTCCTTCAAAGATGCTGAATCCTGGTTCACTGACCACTGTCTGGTTCTAAACCACAAAAACAAAGTCATGATGTTCGCTCACAATCAGAGCCGATACAAAGGCTACCCACTATTTATTCACAACTCCCAACTACTACCCCTTAAGCAGGTCACAACTTTAAATACTTTGGGGTCACCCTTGACTTGGCTCTCAACTTCCATGAGCACATACGCCACCTTAGCTCCGCTGTCAATGTCAGAATCGGTCTGCTCCACCGGCTCAAACATTGTCTCCCCAGAAGCCTCCGACTATAGCAGTCTCTTCATCCATCTTGTCCCTTATGACTATGGTATCCTGGTTTATGGGTCGGCCGATACCACTGCCCTCCACAGAATCTGTGTTTCCCTAAACAAAGCCTGTTGCCTTGTTACGGGCTGCTCTGGTTTGACACACACTTGTGCTCTGTTCAGTCTCACCAATTGGTTTGACCTTGATGGGAGACTTAGGCACCAGACATGCCTTCTAGCCAAAAAGATCACCATGAGCCTAGACCCCCTGGCCTCGCCAACCTGCTACAACCTGCACCCTCATTGATACCTACTCGCAGCTCCATCAAACCCTCCCTCCTGATTCCCCACTGTTGAACTACTCAAGGCCAGAGATCTTTCTGCTATAGAGCCACCCTCTGGATGAATGCCCTGCCCAGTGCCATCTCCTCTGAAAATAAACTAGGCCACTTTAAAACCTCCACTCCTCAAGCACCTGTGACTGCTACTAGCCCACCCTCTGGTGCTCCCTCCAGCCACAGAATGTATGACTTCTCCAGGTCTGCCTCTGTTCCCCACTGTTTCCCTCAGTTTCCCCCTTCCCCACTCAATCCTTATGGCATGAACCTGGGCCTTTACCTAAGTCCTTGACTGCTCTTGTGCTATGACAAAGGATCTCCATCCTGCTAACCTCTGAACGTTAAATCTATTGTCTTTCTCCCCAACTTTTGAATACCTGTATTTTACCTACTGCTTGCTAGTGTATAGTTGTTGTATATGTGACGCTCTGCCCACCTGCTTATTGTATTAGTGGATAATATTTGTAAAATAGATAAATGGTGTGAGAAGGTCTGCTTAGACAAGAAGACTGATACAGTGACATGACCTTTGACCTCAAAAGTCAAAGTGTGGCTGACAGCTGCAGGATATGTTAAGTTGACCAGTGAAGAGAAACCCTAATTAAATGTTTCCTGTTCTGTCTTAATTAAAGCCTTCTGACCATCTGCCGGGAGATAGAACCTCATAAAATTTTATGATTTCTGCAGGAAGAGACCATTTGATTACAGACTTGTGAGAAACCATAAAAACCTGAGATCACTCTGGCAAAACAGGAAATCAGCAGGGAGACATCAAAGGAGATGTTTTGATGAAAGACTCATATTTTGAAAATTGCTAACTGTTGATCCCCACAGTAGAAATTAAATCTATGGCACGTTCTAATAGTAACCTCATGGGTGGCATCACCAGAAGGTGGAGAAAACTGACTTTTGAATTGGGCTGCACTCTGACAAGTTTGTGCAGAAGGACTCTCTAAAAAGAAAGGACACACAATCTGTGGACTGGTAACTAGGCACTTTTAGATAAATAATTAAACTGGAACTTAAGTATTTGTGGTAGAAGTTTGTGTTCTGTAACTTCCCATTTGTTTTATGTGACTGTGAGTTAGTGATGTTATTGTTCTGTGTTTGATTTTACCTGTTTTACAATTTTTAGCAAACAATATTTTCTTTAAAATACTGCCTGTGCTTTTTCTGTTTTTTTTACATGTGAATGCTGAACCTGTGTTTAAGTCTGACAGCTGTTAAGGGCTTGAATGTGTTACTAAGCTTGCTAAAAGTTAAGAATATACCTAGGTCTCATATTGAATCGTAAGGGTACATTTTGAAACCTAGCTGGGTGCCCCTGGGCAGATTGTACTGCATCCCCTAAGAAGGTACGATTCGAGCCTGTTAACTGGGCATGCTAGCATAAGGTTCACATTTGATCCACAGGATTCGAGGCTAGTAGGTGATTTGGACCTCAAAACAGACAGGAGGGTTATCCTGTCTGTCCCCTGTTCACAATATCGCACTTCGAGGTTGGCACTGTGGTAGCAGAGGGCCTGACCTGTGGAGTGCATTTGAGACAGATCTGGTTGGCAGTGGTGGGATTTAAAAGTATTTGGTAACACGAGCATTAACAGTTCAGTGTGTCAGATTAATACTGTACAGCTCACATTAAAAATAAGGCAGTGATTTTTAAAAAGTAAACTGAACTATATCATTGTGCTTACAGTCTAAGTTCCCTACCCGTTTTATTATTTTTTTCAAGTGCAAGTTAGTATAGCCGTACTTAGGGAAGAAGATGGCTTCCAACTACAGCGGGTGCACTGCAGACTACCTGAGGCAGTTGTGCCAAGAGAGAAGAGTCCAGCATGAGGGGAGCTAAAAGCACTGCAGAGGCTCAGGCAGCCGGCGCCCAGAGCCTCAAGTCCGTGACTGAAAAGGATTGAACCTTGGGCAAGGAGGGCAAGGGTCCAGTGCAGTGTCCAGATCCAGTGAGGAGGACAGCAGGGCTAGTGCAGGCCAAGGGCCACAGTAGCAGGGAAAGGTCACCAGCATTCTGGAGCCAGAAGCGATCAGGCTGCAGATGGAGTTGCGGAGGATGGAGCTGGAGTTTGAACAAAAAAAGGTTTGAAGCCCAGCAGCAAAGGGAGTTGGAATTTGAGCAGAAGAAGTTCCAACTGCAGATGGAAAAAGAGGAGAAGAGGGAGCAGCTTCAGCGAGCCACAAAGGAAAAAGAGAGACAGCTTCAGCGAGAGGTAGAGGAAAGAGAACAAGTTCAGTGGAAGTTGTGTGAGAAGAGGTGAGCGCCAGAGGCAACATGAACTGGAAAAGTTACTACTCCAAACACCAGCACCAGAGCAGGTAAGTGGCCTGGTTTAATTGGAACTCCAGGACAGGGTTACAAACTAAATTCTAAATTGATAACTGTAGCTGGCCCAGTGGCACTGAGGGTTGAGACGCTGGAGGCCACACCTCGCACCATGCCGGTGACCTGGGTTCGGGAATGAGTCCGGGCCATTCGGGGTTGGTGGGGAGGGAAAGGATTGAGTGTCCAGAGGATAGCTCTCCTTCCCCGGGAGGGATCCAAGCCTGGCGCTTGACTGGCCTCTGGCGGAAGCCAGAGGCACAGCAATCATTGATGCATACAGAGAGGGTTGGGGTGGTGATGTCAGTGGTGATGCCATGATGTCAGGATGTGCCACTCCTCTAGAACAGGAGAAAAACATGCTGGAGTACCAAGAGGAAGGAGCGCCTAAGCAGACCCTAATGGCTCCTGCCTGCCTGACCACCAGAGGGACCCAGAGAAGTTGAATTGGGTGTATGGGCCCCACCTTGTACCCACCTGGGGCAGAGCTACAGCTCCATGGGGGTCCCTGGGTTACAGGTAAGGCAGCGAAGTGGGGTTGTGTGTGTGCGTCTCCCAACGGAGCAGGGCTCCAGCGAGGGTGGGCGTATAAAGAGTAATTTCAAAAAAAATAAATTGATAGCTGAATTTAAAGAGGGGGAAGATATGGATGTCTTTTTAAATTCCTTTGAAAAAGTATGCATTCAGGCAAATATTCCTAGAGAGTCCTGGAGCTTCCAGCTATCCCCACTATTTACCAGGAAAGCTCGGGATGCATTGGGTCAAATGGACAATGAGGACAGTAATGATTATAATAAACTGAAAATTGCACTTTAAAAAAAATATGAGTTAACAGCAGAGGCATACAGAGTTAAATTCCGTAAGCTCAGGAGAAGCCCTGACATGAGCTATGAGGAGCTAGCCACTAAACAACGTCAGTTTTTAAAACATTGGTGGGAAGGAATTGAAGCAGACTCTGTAGAAAAAATTTAAAATGCTGAAAATTGCTAAAGCAGTTTTTCTGGGCATGCCCAGCAGAGCTGAAACCTGGCTGGAGGACCGAGATCCAAAAACAGTGCAAGAGGCTGCTGAACTCTCAGACCACTACACCAGGAGCAGACCTGCTCTGACAGCGAATGGGGTGGGCATGGCAGTGCAGAAAGGGAAAAGCATGCCTTCAGGGCAGCTAAAATCCTCCCTGCCTCCACCAAAACCAGGTAGCCCCAGGTTACAAAGAAATGATTTACCTGAGAAAAGAAATGAATGTTGGGTTTGCAAAGAAACTGGACATATTGTAAGACAGTGTCCCAAAAGGACAAACAGTGCACAAAGTGGTGCTAGAAAAGAAGTGGGTTGTTTGTGTCTCCCTGAAAGCATACCAGTCAACATGAGGGAACACATGCACCCAGTCACTGTGAATGGTGTACAGACACATAGGTTAAGAGACGCAGGGGCATCCCTGACTTTGGTAAAAGGGGATCTGGTAGAGCCTGGTCAGCTTATACCCAATCAATTTGTAACTGTACGAGGATTCACTGGGGAGGAGAAAACCTTGCCACTTGCTAGTGTCCTCTTAGATTGGGGTGAGACGGGGGCACTGTCCAAAAGGTTGCCATAGCCGAAACTTAAGTTGTCGATGTAATTATCGGCAACAATCTCAAACAGGGGATGGTGTGTGCAGTTATCCGCAGCCAAGTGGCAAAGGAAAATTGTGGTTCCCTGGAACCCATAGAAGCCCCTGTGGAAACCACTGGGAGGCTGGTTGCCCAGTCTGTGTCTCCTGATATGGAGACTAATGAAAAGGGGTAGACATTCCACTGGTAGCAGTTAACCAAACAGCTACGGAGGGTTACTCTGAGGTGGGAGGGGTGACCCCTTGTCAGACGGTTAGGGATGGCAGTGATCCTGAATGCCCTGATGCTAGAGCTAGGATCCTAGTTTAGACACTGAAGGGACCTGTCCCATGCCTTGGCAATGTGAAAAGAGTTTACAGCTGCTTAGAAAAGTGACCCTAGTCTAGAGAAGCTGATGGTTTGGGCAGACTCTGACGGAGCAAAGGGAGGTGATGGGAAACATAGAGTTTCGTGGGACAATGGACTGCTGTATACGCAGGATGCTAAGCCAGAGGGAGGGGTGATAGGCAGGCAGCTTGTCATTCTCCAGGGGTGCCGTGAGCAGTTGCTCAAGACTGCACATGATATTCCCATGTCTGGCCATCTGGGAATCGTGAGCACTATACAGCAGTTGGCCCAGAATTTCTATTAGTCCAACTTCACCCAGCAGGTGAAGGAGTATTGTGGGTCTTGTCACCGGTGCCGAGAAATAGGGAAGGTGGGTAAGAAAACCCAAGCTGCCCTAATTCCCTTACCCATAATGGAGGAGCCATTCCAGAGGGTGTAAATGGATATTGTGGGGCCTTTAAATACCCCCAGCTCCTCCAGGACGAGGTTCTTCCTAACCGTGGTGCATTATGCCACCCAGTACTCAGAGGCAGTAGCCCTATCCTCACTGAGGACAGACAATGTGGCAGATGCCTTACTAGGGATTTTCTCCTGTGTTGGGTTTCCACAGGAGGTTATCACTGATTGAGGGGTTCCTTCATGTCGGACCTGATGAAATGTTTGTGGGAGAAGTGTGGTGGTGCAGAGACGCAACATTCCTATCACCCACAAGCCAATGGGATTGTGGAAAGATTTAATGGTACCCTAAGTCAATGCTCCAAGCATTTGCTAAACAGCATTGGAGGGACTGGGAAAAATACCTTCCCCACCTGTTGTTTGCATACAGTGAGGTGCTCCAAGAGTCAACAGGGTTTTCCCCTTCGAGCTCCTATATGGACGCAGGGTCTGTGGGCCCCTAGACTTGATCCGGGAGGACTGGGAAGGCAAGCACACCACCCAGGGAACTCCCATAGTGGATTATGTCCTTAGGTTTATGGAAAAGCTGAAGGAGCTTATGGGGACAGCCCAGAGCAACCTGGCAGCTGCCCAACAAAAACAGAAGGTGTGGTATGACCGCAGAGCCAGAGCTCGCTCATACATGGTGGTTCAGGAAGTCATGGTCCTAATCCCAGTCCGGAAAGCCAAGCTGCAGGACAAGTGGGCAGGACTGTACAAAGCAGTCAGACAGGTAAATGATGTAAACTACATTATAGAGTTACCTGACAGAAGACATACACAAAGAATGTACCATGTCAGAATGATGAAGCCATATGCTAATAGGGCTGACATGGTGTTTGCAGTGTGTAGTCTCAGGGAAGGGGTGGACAAAGGAGACCCCCTTCTGGACTTGCTGGAAGAAAGCAAGTGGGAGTCCTCTGTGGAGGCAATTAAAATGTCACCCCAGTTGACCCTGGACCAGATCCAGGAAATAAGGGAGGTTTTAGCAGACTTTGCTCCACTGTTTAGCACCAAGCCTGGACTAACTCCCCTTAGCAATGCACGATGTGAAGACAGGGACGCAGGTGCCCATATGGTGAACAGCATATTGGGTGTCCGAGGCTATCCAAAAGGACATTAGGAGGAAGGTGGAGGAAATGCTGGATTTAGGGGTAATCCAGAAATCCCACAGCCCAGGGGCCTCACCCATAGTCCTTGTTTCCAAGCCAGATGGCTCTACTCATTTTTGTGTGGACTATTGTGGACTGAATGCAGTCATGAAGACAGATGCCCACCCGATGCCACGGATGGATGAACTCCTGGACAAGTTAGGAGGGGCGACATACCTTACAACTATTGACCTGACAAGGGGGTATTGGGGTAGGAGAGAACTGCCAGAGCTAGGAGAGGTTGTCCTTCATCACTCTGATAGGGTTATTTGAATTTAAGTAATGCCTTTCTGAATAAAGAATGCCCCGGCCACTTTCCAAAGGTTGGTGAACCAGGTGTTACATGGTGCTGAGGACTACACTGGGCATATCTGGATGACGTTGCCATCTTTAGTGCCAGCTGGGAGGAACACCTGTCCCACTTAGGGAAGTGCTCGGCAGGATACAGAGGGCTGGGTTCACTGTCAAAGCTGAGAAGTGCCAGGTGGCCATGGCTGAGGTGGCATACCTCGGGCATGTTGTAGGCTGGGGACAGCTCCATCCTAACCAAACAAAAATAGAGGCAAACAAGGCATGGCCCAGACCAGAGACACAGAAGCAGGTCAGGAGTTTTCTGGGGACAGCAGGGTACTATAGGAAATTTTTACCAAGTTACAGTGCCCTGGCCACTCCCTTATCTGGTCTGTTAAAGAAAAGGATGCTTAAGAAAATTACCTGGGAACCAGCCTGTGAGCAAGCCTTTACCAGACTGAAGGAGGCACTGTGCAGTGCTCCTGTATTGACAAGTCCAGACTATAGCAGACCATTTGTAGTCCAGACTGACGCCTCAGATGTGGGTATTGGGGCAGTGCTGAGTCAGAAGTCCAACCAAGGGAAAGATCACCCCATAGTGTACATCAGTAAAAAGTTACTTCCCAGGGAGCAGACTTACTCTACTGTGGTAAAAGAGTGTCTTGCCATGGTGTGAGCCCTGAAGAAGTTAGAACCATACCTATACGGGCAGCATTTTGAGGTACAAACTGACCGCAACCCCCTGGTTTGGCTGGCACAAATGGGTAAAATGAATGGTAGACTACTAAGATGGTGTCTTGCCTTGCAAAGGTATGACATGACTGTCTCACACAGGGCCAGGGCAGCAAATGAAAACACAGATGGATTGTCACATCAATTTGAGCAATAAACTGACTTGGGGAGCTCATCCCATGCTGATACAGCCCCCAATTCAGTCTAGGTGGGAGGACTGTAGACACTCTGCCCACCTGCTTATTGTATAATATTCGTAAATAGATATATGGTATGTGAAGGTCTGCTTAGACAAGAAGACTGCTGCACTGAGTGACCTTTGATCTCAACAGTTAAAGTATGGCTGACAGCTGCAGGATGTGTTAAACTGAGCAGTGAAGAGAAACCCTAATTAAAAGTTTCCTGTTCTGTCTTAATTAAAGCCTTCTGGCGATCTGCCAGGAGATAGAACCTCATAAAATTTCATGATTCCTGCAGGAAGAGACCATTTGGTTACAGACTTGTGAGAAACCATAAAAACCTGAGATCACGCTAGCAAAACAGGAAATCAGCAGGGAAACAGCAAAGGAGATATTTTGATGAAAGACTCATATTTAAAAAAGTGCTGACTGTTGATTCCCACAGTAGAAATTAAATCTTTGGCAGGTTCTAACAGTGACCTCATGGGTGGCATCACCAGGAGATGAAGAAAACTGACTATTGAATTGGGCTGCACTCTGACAAGTTGAAGGACTCTCTGAAAAGAAAGGACAAACAGTCTGTGGACTGGTTACTAACACTTTAGATAAATAATTAAACTGGAACTTAGTATTTGTGGTAGAGTTTGTGTTCTGTAACTTCCATTTGTTTTATGTGATTGTGAGTTAGTGATATAATTGTTCTGTGTTTGATTTTACCTGTTTTACAGTTTTTAGTTTTAATATTTTCTTTAAAATACTACCTATGCTTTTTCTCAGTTTTTTTTACATGTGAATGCTGAACCTGTGTTTAAGTCTGACAGCTGTTAAGGTCTTGAATGTGTTACTAAGCTTGCTAAAAGTTAAGAATATACTTAGGTCTCATATTGAATCGTAAGGGTACAGTTTGGAAACCTGGCTGGGTGCCCCTTGGCAGATTGTACTGCATCCCCCGAAGAGGGTACATATCTGAGCCTGTTAACTGGGTATGCCAGCATAAGGTTCACATTTCTTGGGAGTAACTTCAGAAGGGTTTAAATACTGCATTTTGGTTGTCCCTTGGAGGTAGCTGGATTGACTACTAGGACTTTGTGACAGATAAACTATTTTTAAATAAAGTACTGGTGGGTAGGATTTTGTGATAGTTAAACTATTTTTAAATAATTTACTGGTGGTTAAGGAGTTGTTATAGCAAAAGCTGCAGTGTGGATTGTAACACAGACAGCCTTAGGTGCAGGAGACTGTGTTCCCCTGATTATTGTGCAGGTTGTCTTGCTTAAAGGGGCACTGTCAGTTTACCCTCCATTTTCGTTAATCTCTGTGCAGGGTGCCTTTTGGCACACACCTAATAATATCGCTGCAGAATAACCCCACAGACTTAGCCCGCTACCAAATACCGATATATAAGTATTTAGAGTTTGTCTTTCCCCGCCCGTAACTTTGCTGATTGTCGGCATACCATTGAGATCGCGCATCAGATCGCCGCATCATAGCAGCATTGCCGGCTTTACGCCGCCCATATAAACGTTTATGTCGTTGCACTTGCACTAAAACTGACTGGCGGTTTACACTTACTTTAAACCGGCGCCGAAATCACGCACGCGCACAAGGGCAGCACGCCTGGTGCATGCACAGGATCGCCATACATCTTTATTGCAAGCATGCGGATTTCGGCATTGGTTTTAAAAGTAAATTGTGCCACATGGGGCTCGGTTTTAATTTTAAATTACTAGGAGCAGTCTACGAGGTAGAAGTTTATATGGCAGTGTGTTCTTAAAGCAGGCTTGGCATAAAATGCTACTTTGTGACCGTGCTCGGTCCTGGTACGTGTCCTCAATGGGGTTATGCTTCCGGTATTAGTGACGTTATGGACAGCCAGAGGGAAAGACGAACTTCACTAAATTTTTATAAATCGGGTATTTGTACTGAATTTCTACGTCCATAGAGTTATTCTGCAGTGCTAATTATCTAGGTGTGTGCGAAAAGGCACACTGCATGGAGATTAATAAAAACAGAGGGGTAAAGCTGGCAGTGCTCCTTTAAAGGAAGGTTAACACTCATCCTAGTGGTGGGTCAGAGCTTGAAGCTGATTGTTCCTGAGGGCACAGCTTGGGACCAATCCCACCCTTCCCCACATCCCACCCCCTAGGTGTCACCTCCTTTATAGCAGGGGTTGTGACATCATTTCCTCAAGGGGGAAGGTGCATACAGCACGTTTCCTTACCAGAACAGCACAGCACACTGCATTGAAGGTAATAGCACTCAATAACTATATATAGCCAAAAATAAAATTAAAAAGGCTTAATGCAAGAGAATCAGGAAAGAAGACAGACATATAGGGAGTAGTGCAATGCACTGGCTGTGGGGCAGTAGTCTTCCGGGAGACTTTCTGGAGGCTGTGATGCTGCCCTATTTGTAGGCACCTCTCTGGTCTGAGGGAGGAGGTTTTACTCTTCTCCGGGCTCACTTGGCTAGAATTTTTGAAACCTCCTCCCCTATCCAGGGACCACCAGGACCACTCCCGTTACCTCAGAGGTTGCCAAGAAATCGGAGCAGTAGGACCAAGGTGGGCTCAGGCAGGGAGAGGGTGGTGGAACAGATGCACATTCCTGCAGTTGTACCTCTCCACAATTCATATGCTCTTCTGGTGGAGAGTGGTTTCCATGAGGAACCAGCAGTGGAGACCAAAGAGGATGCAGGAACCTCCACAAAGGAGTCCCACAGGAGGGTGGCATGGATCCCACAGGGGAAGGAAACAACTCCTGGTGGGGACTCAATTATTAGGGGGTAGATCTGGGGAACGAAGGGAGAGGAGGAGGGAGGAGGTAAAGCCTGCCTGTACAATGGCTTGAGGGACAGGAGCGAATCCTCAGGATCACGTGAGCAGCTGCACGAGGGAGGTCTACCTAGGGTCAAATGACCTAGCTATGAATGGGATCACAGCAGCACAAGAGGTATTTGAAGAGTTGGGAGGGGTCTTAGACAAGTAGCACATACAGTAACCTTCTCAGAGGTGCTGCCTGTCTATGGCAAGGGTGATGCTAGAGTACTCCACACCATGGAATTCAATGAATGGTTGAAAAACTGGTGAAGAGCTCAGGGTTTTGCTTCATTTGGAACTGGGAGTCCACCTGGAGGGATGCAGGCCTATTCTGGCACAATGGTCTGTATCTGTCCAGGAGGGGAGAATACTAAGGTGATAGGTTTAAATGCGTAATTGGCAAGCATTTAAACTAGCCAAGGGGGGAGGCACTGAAAAGGAGCAGGGAAAACCCAGCCTCCCCCCCAAAAACACAGTAGTTAGGAGGTAAACACCAAGGTAGAGAAGTTAATGGGGAGCAGGACAGGGGCAAATACAGAAAAAGGCAGTAAGGACAGGGATGGGGCTAAAAGAGGTAAGGCCATCAACAAATGGAGGGTGATGAGTACCAATGCCTGTAGTCTGCGTAACAAGATCCCTGAACTAGTGGCCTTGATGGAAGAGGAACATCTGGATATCGTGGCAATCACAGAAACATGGTACACTGAGAACCATGACTGGGATGTCAACATACCAGGATACACAATGTACAGGAGGGACAGGGAGGGTAAAAGAAAAACATAGAAACATAGACTTTGATGGCAGATAAGGACCACTTGGCCCACCCAGTCTGCCCATTTCTCTACCTACTGGATAAGCTGCAGATTCTAGTTAACCAACAGCCTACTTCCTGCCACCCTGCACTACAACCGCCTTGTGTCTGTCCCATGTATGTTTGAATTCCCACTGTTTTAGCCCCAACAACCTCCCCAGGAAGGGCAGTTCCACGCATCCACCACTCGCCATGAAAAAAATTTCTCACATTACCCCTGAGCTGTCCCCCCTCTATCTTTAAATTGTGTCCCTTGTTCTTACACATCTCTTTTTCTGAAAGATGCTACCCTCCTGGACTTTGTTGATTCCCTTGAGGTACTTGAACATTTCTATCATGTCCCCCCGTCCCTCCTTTCATCAAGGGTATACATATTAAGCTCTCTCAGTCTCTCTTCATATGGTTTCTGATGCAGACCCTGCACCATTTTAGTTGCCCTCCTCTGGACTGCTTCCATCATGTCTATGTCCCTCGTAGATGAGATCTCCAAACTGCACACAGTACTCCAGATGGGGTCTCACCAACTGTCTGTACAGAAGGAGACTACTTCCTTTTCCTACTTGTGATGTCCCTTCCTATGCATCCCAGTATCCCCTGGCTCTCCTTACTGACTTCTCACATTGCTTACCAAACTTTAGATCATCTGATAAGACTACCCCAAGTCCCGTTCCATTTTTGTTGTTGTTAGTACCTCCCCTGCTATTGTGTACTCTTCTCCTGGGTTTTTGTTTCCCAGGTGCATTACTTACACTCTTTGCAATGAATCTAAGTTGCTATATGTCTGATCATTCTCCAACCTTGCCAAGTCCCTTCTCATCCTTCTACTCCCTTGTGTATCAACTCTGTTACAGATCTTTGTATCATCTGCAAAGAGGCATACCTTTCCTCCAGACCCTCTGCAAGTCACCTATAAAGATGTTAAAGAGGACTGGACCCAGTACTGAGCCCTGAGGTACTCCACTAGTGACCCCCTTTCTTGAATGTGTTCCACTCACTATTACCTTCTGCGTCCTGTTGTGCAGCCAGTTTGCAACCCAGGCTACCACCCTGGGACCCACTCCCAGGCTGGCTAGCTTGATTATTAATCTTGTGCGGACTGTGTCAAATGCCTTGCTAAAGTCTAGGTAGGCCATATCCACAGCCCTCCCTGGTCTATTACTTTGGTCACCCAGTCAAAGAAATCTATTAGATTCATCTGACATGACCTTCCTGCTGTAAATCCATGCTGCTTTGGGTCCTATGCCCTCTGGCTTCTAGGTACTCAACAGTTCTTCTTTCAGAAGTGATTCCATCATTTCCCTACCACTGAGGTCAAACTTACAGGTCTGTAGTTTCCTGCTTCTGCCTTGTTCCCACTTTTGTGAAGGGGAATCACATCTGCCCTCCTCCAGTCCTCAGGTACCACCCCATCCTCCCATGATTTGTTAAAAAGTGTGGTCAGTGGTGTCACTAGGTCCTCCCTTAGTTCTTTTAGGATTCTGGGGTGAATCCCATCAGGCCACACTGCTTTGTCCACCTTGAGTTTTAGAAGTTCTTTCAGGACTCTTTCTTCTGTAAATGGACTGGTATCAACCCCCCTACCCAGAGTGCTTCTATTGTCTGGTTTAGATAACACCTCCTCATCTTCTTTTGTGAATACTAAGCAAACGTATTCATTCAGTATATCTGCCTTTTTACTGTCTCCCTCTGCCCACCTCCCCTCTCCCTTATTAATCTTCACTATTCCTCCCTTAACCTTTCTATGCTCCCTAATGTACCTATAAAAGGTTTTATCCCCCTTTTTAACTGAATTGGCTATTTTTTCCTCAGTTTGGGCTTTTGCTATTCTGACTGCCTTCCCCACTTCTTTCTGCTTTAATTGATACAGTTCCTGTCATGCTCCTTCTGTGATGCCTTATACTTTTGAAAGCAGCCTTTTCTCCTTAACCTTTCCTGCCACCTCTTTTGAGAACCATAGTGTTTTTTTACTCTGCTTTGTTTTCTTTATCTGTTTCACACAAAGGCTTGTTGCCTCTATGATGGCAGTTTTGATTTTTCTCCATTGTTCTTCCACCCCTCCTTTTTGGCCATTTGCTAGTGTATTCCTCAGGTATTCACCCATTTTGCTAAAGTCAGCCCTTCTAAAGTCCAGAGTGCTTGTTTTTGTATGGCTTGTCTCCATGGTTGTGCTTATTGTGAAGCACACTGTGCAGTGGTCGCTTGTTCCCAGATGTCTACTGACTTCTAAATTTGTGATCCTCTCTCCATTTGAGAGTACCAGGTCTAGTATTGCTCCCTCCTGATTGGGCTCCAACACTAGCTGTCTAAGGTCTGCCCCCTGCAGGGCATCGAGAATAACCCTGCTCTTGGATGTGGCTGCAGAACATGTCATCCAGTTTACATCTGGCATATTCAGGTCCCCCATCAACAGTATCTCCCCTTTTTCAGCCATTTTGAGACTGTCCTCTATCATTTTCTTTTCCACTTCCTTCCCTTGAGATGGGGGTCTGTATACAACCCCTGTGCGGATTGTGATGCCATTCCATGTCTCCAAGGTGACCCAGAGTGCCTCTTGTCCTCCCCCTTTACTTTTTAGTTCTGTAGCTTTGATCCCTTCCCTTATGTATAGAGCTACTCCACCTCCTCTTTTCCCCTTCCTGTCCCTTCTGTAGACTGTGTACCCCGGTATGTAGACATCCCAGTCATGGTTCCCCGCGTACCATGTTTCTGTGACTGCCACAATATCCAAGGTTTCATCTTCCATCAAGGCTACTAGCTCAGGAAGGTTTTTTCCCAGACTACAGGCATTGGTACTCATTGCCCTCCATTTAATGTTGGCCTTATCCTTTTCCCCCCATGCCTGCTCTTTTTGCCCTTGTCTATTTTTCCATTTACCCCTGTCCTGCCCTCTGTTGAGCACTGTACCTCAGTATTTACCTTACTACCCGTCATGTTTTGTGGGGGGAGGCTTGAAATTTCCTGCCTCTTATTAGCACCTCCCCCCATGGCTAGTTTAAAAGCTTGCCAAGGAAGCATTTAAATCTGTCACTTAGGGTCTTGGTTCCCTTCATGGACAGATGCAGACCATCGTGCCAGTATAGACCTTCATCCCTCCAGGTTTACCCCCAGTCCCCAATGAAGCCAAAGTCCTGTGCTCTGCACCAGTTTTGCAACCATTCATTAAACTGCATGGTGTGTAGTACCCTAGCCTCACCCCTGCCATGGACTGGCAGCACCTCTGAGAAGGAGAAGTAGTTCTCTAGGTAAGGGAAGGGATCAAAGCAATGGAACTAAACAGTAAACAGGGAGCAGAGGAGGCACTGTGGGTTACCCTAGAAACAGGTTATGGCACCACAATTCACATAGGGGTGGTATACAGACCCCCATCTCAGGGGGAGGCAATGGACAAGGAAATTATAGAAGGTATCCTTAGAATGGCAGAAAAAAGGGGAGATATTGTTGATGGGGACCTGAATATGCCAGACGTTAGCTGGAACACCCTGGCTGCAACCACATCAAAAGCAGGTTTATTCTTAATGCCCTGCAGGGGGCATGCCTCAGACAGCTAGTGGTGGAACCCACTAGGGAGGGAGCAATCTTAGACCTGGTACTGTCAAACGGGGATGGAGAAAGGATCTCACATTTAGAAGTAGGTAGTCATCTGGGAACAAGTCACCACAAAATGGTGTGATTCACGATAAACACAGCCATAGAGTGGAGCCATACAAAAGCAAGAGTGTTGGACTTTAGGAGGGCTGACTTTGGGAAAATGGGAGAGTGCCTCAGAAAAGGGCTAGCAAACTGGCAAGAAGGAGGGGTGGAGGAACAATGGGGAAGAATCAAAACAGCCATCACAGAGGCAACAAGCCTTTGTGTGAAGCAAATCAACAAAGCAAAACGAAGGAAAAAACCACTATGGTTCTTAAAATAGGTGGCAGGGAAGGTTAAGGAGAAAAAGATAGCATTCAGGAAGTATAAGGAAACACCGAAGGAACACGACAGAGAACTGTATCAATTAAAGCAGAAGGATGTGGGAAAGGCAGTCAGAATAGCAAAAGCCCAAACTGAGGAAAAGATAGCCAACTCAGTTAAGAAGGGGGATAAAACCTTTTATAGGTACATTAGGGAGTGAAGAAAGATGAAGGAAGGGATAGTGAGGCTTACTAAAGGGAAGGATGGGTGGGCAGAGGATGACAGTGAAACAGCAGGCATACTGAATGAATACTTCTGCTCAGTATTCACAAAAGAAGAGGAGGGGGAGGTACCTAAATCAAACAATAGAAGCACTCTGGATAGGGAAGTCGACACCAGTCCATTCACAGAAGAAAGGGTCTTGAAAGAACTCTTAAAACTGAAGGTGGACAAAGCAATGGGGCCTGATGGGATTCACCCAAGAATTCTAAAAGAACTAAGGGTAAAATTAGTGACACCACTGACTACCCTTTTTAACAAATCTTGGGAGGATGGTGTAGTACCGGAGGACTGGAGGAGGGCAGACGTGATTCCCCTTCACAAAAGTGGGAGCAGGGCAGAGGCAGAAAACTACAGACCTGTTAGTTAGACTTCAGTGGTAGGAAAAATGATGGAATCATTTCTAAAGGAAAGAATTGTTGAGTACCTAGAGGCCAGAGGGCACAGGACCCAAGGCAGCATGGATTCACAGTGGAAGGTATCAGACAAATCTAATAGATTTCTTTGACTGGGTGACCAAAGTAGTAGATGAGGGAGGGGCAGTGGACATGGCCTACCTAGACTTTAGCAAGGCATTTGACACAGTCCCACACAAAAGATTAATATACAAGTTAGCCAGCCTTGGAGTGGGTCCCAAGGTGGTAGCCTCAGTTAAAAACTGGCTGGACAACAGGATATAGAGGGTAATAGTAAACAGAGTTTACTATGAAGAAAGGGGAGTTACTAGTGGGGTACCGCAGAGTTCAGTACTGGGACCAGTCCTCTTTAATGTCTTTATAAGTGACATTGCAGAGGGACTGGAAGGAAAAGTATGTCTCTTTGCAGATGACACAAAGATCTGCAACAGGGTTGATATAGAAGGTGGGGTGGAGAGGATGCAAAGGGACTTGGCAAGGTTGGAGGAATGGTCAAATATATGGCAACTTAGATTCAATGCAAAGAAGTGCAATGTAATGCACCTGGGAAACAAAAATCCAGGGGAAGAGTACACAATGGGGGGTGAGATAATAACAACAACAGAAATGGAATGGGACCTGGGGGTAGTCATATCAGATGAACTTAAGGTGGGCAAGCAATGTGAGAAGGCAGTAAGGAGGGCTGGTGGATACTGGGATGCATAGGGAGAGGCATCACCAGTAGAAAACAAGAAGTTGTTATCCCTCTGTACAGACAGTTGGTGAGACCCCATCTGGAGTTCTGCATCTAATTCTGGAGACCCCATCTCCGCAAGGACATAGGCAGGATGGAGGCTGTCCAGAGGAGGGTAATAAAATGGTGCAGAGTCTGCACCAGAGGACATACGAAGAGAGATTAAAGAGCTTAATATGTATACACTGAGGAGAGGGGGACATGCTAGAAACTTTCAAGTATATCAAGGGAATCAACAGAGTCCAAGATGGTAGCATCTTTCAGAAAAGAGATGTGCAAGACCAAGGGGCACAATTTGAAGATGGGGGATGGCTCAGAGGTAATGTGAGGAAGTATTTTTTCATGGAGAGGGCTGTGTATGCATGGAACAGCCTTCCTGAGGAGGTAGTGGAGTCAAAAACAGTGGGGGAATTCAAGAATACATGGGACAGACATAAGGCAATTCTAGTGGGGGGTAGTAGGAAGTAGGCTGTTGGTTAACTAGGATCTACAGCTTATGCATTAGGTAGGGAAATGGGCAGACTAGGTGGGCCAAGCGGTCCTTATCTGCTGCCAAATTCTATGTTCTATGTTTCTATTTGACCCCCAGGATTTGAGGCTAGTAGGTGATTCAGATCCAAAACAGGCAAGAGGGTTACCCTGTCTGTCCCCTGTTCACACTTATCGCACTTCGAGGTTGGCACTGTGGGAGCAGAGGGCCTGACCTGCGGAGCATGTTTTTGTGACAGTATATATGTGTAATTACTGTTCCATCACTGCCTCTGTATTGTATCTCTGAATACTATTTAGTACTGTTTGTAATGTGACGAGGAGCTTTTGCAAATGAGTCTCTGACTCAAAGGTTTGTAATTCCGATACCTCTAAATAAATAAATAAAATAAAGAAAACTAGAGACTATCTCTTCTAGGCTCTTCCTTCTCTGCACAATCCCTGCCTGAGTGTATGTATCAAGCCTATATAACCTTGATTTTAAAGGATGGAAAAGACCCCCCTCCAATGTGAGAGTTAAAGGCCCATTTCTCTGCTTAATGCAGACTATAAGATACTTACCCAAATACTAGCCTTTAGACTGAAGTCTCATCGCACTAAGTTACTAGGTGAGGAGTAGATGGGTTTTGTGCCAGGCAGAAGTGCAGCAGGCAATATGCATAGGCGTTTTAATGGAATGTGGAAAGCGAGGAGAACAGATAATCCAGCTACAGTGCTGGCCTTTGATGTCTGCAAAGCTTTTGATTCCTTAGAATGGGGTTATCTATTTCAAGTGCTTAAGAAATTTCATTTAGGAGGTAACCTTATTCACTGGTTGGAAGTTCTGTGCAAGAAACCCTCTGCTAGAGTAATTACTAATGGTTTTATTTCTGATTCCTTTCGTCTGTATAGAGGTTCTAGACAAGGTTGTCCTCTCTCTCCTTATTTTTTTATATTGGCCAGTGCGACCTTAATATAGAAAATCTCTGACAGCCAGGAGGTCAAGGGAATCAGAACTGGAGCTATAAGTAATAAGGTTTTTGCTTAAGCAGATGATCTGCTGGTCTCTCTTTCAAACCCAGGAGACTCAGTAATGCATTTAGGTAACATTTTGAATGTCTTTGTCACATTCTCTGGCCTTACACTGAACTGGGCAAAAATTCAGATTTTGTCTCTGAACTCGTATTTGCGTCCAGGAGACTCCTTAGAGGTGATGCAAACTGATTTTAAATATGCAGAATATTTAACTAACATACCTAGGTTTTAAACTGTCTGTGGACATCCAAAATCTAGGCATCTTACATCTCTCACCATTAGTAAAGGAGGTTGACACAGACCTGCAAAAATGGCAAGGCCTCAACTTATCTATTTAGGGCAAAATAAAGTCGCTTAAAATGATTGTGGCTCCTAAATTATTTTATCTTTTCCAGAATTTACCCATTAAAATAGATAAAGAAAATTTTAATCTACTAAATAAAATAACTATAAATTTTCTTTGGAATGCTACTACCCCTAGACTCTCAATAGCAAAGCTTAGAGCCCATAAATCAGATGGAGGTTTTGGCCTCCCCCACTGGGAAAAGTACTACATACTAAAAAGCCAGCAGATTAGGCCCAATGGTCTATCAAGTCTGCTCATGGATCAGTTCCCACTCAGGGCACTGTTACAGACAGGCCCCCCTCCCCACAAGGTCCCTCCCCCCAAACCTTGCTTTCGGTTTTAAGCAGAGTGCTTGGAACCTGAATCCTACTCAGACCAGTATTTAACCCTTATGGGTCAGAGTTGAGAAGCAGATCTTGCTGCCATGTAAGCCTTCTGATTATCTTTTGTCAAATTACCCTTTTCACTAAGGATAATATGTGCATAAGGAAATGCAGAGTCAGCTCCTTATTGAGAATGTACCCACATACTTGACTACACTTTGGAATAACAGTACTCTTTTATACAACCAAGCGCCTCTGATAGATTTTGGGTGGGGTAGCTTAGGCATCACAAACTTACGAGACTTGCTTAGTGTCCAAGGGTGCTACTCTTTGAGCTTCTTAGGACCTGATATAAACTACTAATGTTTCACTTTGCTCTCTACTCCAACTAAGGAAAGCCCTTCAGGACCTGCTCTAGGGAAAGACCTAATACTTAGAGAGGATCCTGAATGGAATTATGTTCTTAAGGTTACTAAACTGAGGAAAGAGATGAGTCTCTCTTATAAGCTCCTAATGAACACACATGATCCCTCTTTGTTAACTGCATCTGACAAATCGAAGTGGGAAGAAGACATTGGGGAGACTATAACTATTACTGAATGGGCCTCAACTTGGAATAATGCCTGTTATAGTAGTAGGGAACTACAAGCTAGGGCAATTCAATATAAAATTCCCATTACTTTTATTACTCCCCTAAAAGATTATTTTCCATGGGTCTCCAGGCAGATGGGAGGTGCTGGAGGTGTCCGGCGGAGAATGCGGATCTATGCCATATGCTCCGGTCACGCCCCTCCATTAAAGAGATCTGGAGCAAGGTACATCAAGTTTGTGAACATGCATTAGGGGCAACGATCCCTTTCAATCCTAAATTCCTTGTTCTAGGAATGAGAGATAGCGATGGGAGTCTAAATAGGCATCAGAATTCTATAATATGGACAGCTGCTTTAACGCTCAAGAGGACTCTGCTCTCACAATGGAAATCTCCTTCCCTCCTTCTCATGCGGAATGGGTATCCGGAATAAGTGGAGTCATCTATAATGAAAGACTAGCGCACCAGATTGTGAATAAGAAAGACCTGTTTGAAAAATCGTGGAGGCCCTTTCTCAGTTATATAGATTCGTCAATATCAGACAGTTAACCCATCAAACTTTAATGTACAGAAATGTTATTAACACACTCACCTTAGGATGTACTGTATTTTATTTATCAGTCTTAGTAGCTCAGTTATGTATGTAAGAGAAATTTTCTGAAGTTGTAATATGTATTCATTCTTGTGCTCTTCCTGGTGTAATTTGTCTTCCTGAAGTCTAATAAAAATGCTTTAAAGCAACTGTCCACTTGAGAAAACTCATTACAAAATGACGATAACTGAAATTCTGCAGTCGGGTCTCTCTGAAAGGCACCCTCAGATATTGTGTATTACCCCTTTAAGTGCTTAGGTTGCAGAAGTCAGTCACATGAATTCTTAAAAGGATTTGTACGATCAGTGTAAGCATATGAGAAGCAACCCTGTACTTTAAGCATTGTTAAAAATTACACAACATTTAACTGTGATCATTTCTCTTTTAAAACAAATTCTGTGACCTAAAAAGGAGCACTGGGTAGCTGCAATACAGTCACCCACCCTCATCCACAGTACCATGTGACCCAACAGCTGCTGTATATTGAAATATGTTAGCAAGGCATTAGCTGTATAACATGAAAGTCTGAGCTGGGAATTGCTGAATGCCTCGCCCTTACAAATTAGTCTTGGGCATTTACCTTTGATGCATTTACCCAGGTGTGGATCAGAAGTGAGTCTATAGTTCAAGTTCAAAGTTACTACTGTAATAACTTCTTATCAAGAGCAGCACCTGACTAACCCTGTCGCCGAGGATTCTCCACCCCTCTCATTAAGTCGGGACCAGGAACACAGTCACAGGACTTCTCATATTGCCCTCTCCATGCTAAATGAGTACCAACACATTTTGGGCATTTTTTAGACCACAGGAAAATCAATTTAGATTCAAGGGATAGCACTGGAAGCCTTACCTATGTATGTTTGACACAAGGGCACTTCACAGAAGGGAAGAGGATGCCACTCCAGTACCCCCCAAACATCGATAATCAATGTTGGAAGGCAGTAAAATACACAGAATGTGACATTCAGTACATCATTTTAGAGGCTTTTGATTGCTGTGCTGTGAAATCGAAATTGCTGAACAAGTCCTTGCAAAGACCTATTTTGAATACCTTAAATCCACTGTATTCCTTAGTTCCATCGTGTGTCCAAACTCCTGCAGTGTTATAATTGCCAGAAAGGCTGGTCCCCATGGACAACTTGGCCTACACCTGTCTTTTATTTATTTGTTTGTTAACCGGGTAGGTACACTGATCCCAGGGACCGTTTTCAGGTACGACTAGGCCATAAAAACTGCACTTTACAATATGATGAAAGAGGCAACATAATAATTACCAGTAAGAACATGCAGTGTGGAGAGGGCAATACATAAAATACAATATACAAAGGTCCAGGAGAACTTTCTGTGGTACAGGCGTACAGGACATGAGGAAAGACAGTTCAGTAAAGCAGGATAGAAATAAATTAGGTGCGTCATTTTATAAGGTTCAACAAGCAGTTACAGTAGCAGGTAGGCGAGGACAGCTGCAACAATCAATGGCTTGAACTCAGCAGGATACTGGACCCTGGTTTGGGTTGTGAGGTGCACTTACAGGCCGAGGCAGACAGCAGTATGCTTTTCAGATAGGTTTTGAATGCCAGTAGAGGGGCTAATGAGTGACACAAGGTTGGAAAGCTGTTCCAGAGCTTAGGGGGCCACAACAGCGAAGTTTTTGCAAGAAGAGAAGAGAGTTTTTAACAATGAAACAGGAAATGTTTGCAAATAAAGGCTGATCAGCCCATCTTGTCTGCCCAAGCCTGCCTAGTTAATGGACTGTGCCCATCAGCTCTCATGTCTTTCCCTCCATCCTCAATTACACCCATATGCACCTTCCCTTGAGCCTGTCCCCCCTTTTGAAACCCCTACTGTTTCAGCACAGACAACCTCTTCTGTAGGTTTGTTCCTGTCTTGCACCATTCCTTAGGTAAAAAGTACTTTCCTGGCATCCGTTTTTACCCCACCCCCAATTCCATGTAGATTCCCCAGAGTCTTTAATCAAACTGTCTTTCTGTCTGTCTGTCTGTCTATCTGTCCATCCATCCATCCATCCATCTATCTTGCCTCTCTCTCCCCACGTTTCTGTCTACAGAAGTACCATAGCCATATTAAAGTTATCTGACTCTCACCTTCTCTCTGATGAGCACCCAGCTGTCATCAGCTTCTCTGATCCCCAGGGGCTGGAAGGCAGATGTGGACATCCCCAGATGTTGAGGCCACGTATTGGTGTTCACTTCAGAATTGTAACCAATCTGTGGGGGGAAGGGGGTTAAGTTGGGATGAAGTGAGGGGAAGAAAAGAAATAACCGGAGAAATCTAGGATGAACCTCAGCAGTGTAGCAGGAAACAGAAGCCATTTGACAGTACTTTTGGAATTCCAGAGTTGGAATGTCGCTGATGTCATAATTGGTCTTCTAGTAACATATTCTGCTCTCTCCATCAGAGTGGAAAGGATATGCTGTCTTTCATATAGGATGCGGTTTTACTTCTTTTTTCATTACAATTTTTTATTAATTTCAAACTTACAATAAAAATACAGGGTTGAACATACAATCATAAGATCATACAGGGAGTGACAGTTTCGCAATAAACTATTACAATATAACATAAGAAATTAAAAAAGGGGAGGGGTGAAACAAGGCTTAGAGGGTAAATGCAGGAACAAAATGTAAGTTTATTCAAGGCTGATGTTAAATTTAGCAGTTCGCTATACGCTAGTGAGGACTTCTTAGGTAATTACAACATGTACAATGCAGTGTCAGTGGTTCAGCAGGCTGTACACCCACCTCTGAGGTCAGAAGATTGAAAGGTTGTGGGTTATAGCCCCACACCAGGCACTTGGGGTAAATTACAGTACTGACACTGTAGTGCATCATGAAGGGGATGCTGCACTCCTGAGATGCTGTCTTTCAGATAAGACATTAAACCAAGCTCCCATCTGCCTGTTCTGGTGGTTGTTCAGGTGGACATTAAAGATCCCATGGCACTTCTCGAAAAAAGTAAGGGAATTTTCCCAGGGTCCTAGCCAAATTTCCCCCGTTCATTAAAAATACCACTAACAGCTTGATGTGGTTCAATTTCAGTTGGTTGCCATTTCTACCCCCGGTTGCCCCTGAAAAAAGGGACATCAAGTTTCAGTGACCCTACCTGGTCAACACAATTCAATAAATAAATACATTTTACTCACAAAAACATCTGTTCAAAATTTACAGATTCAGATAGACCAGGAAGGAGGACCCAAAAAACCTTTCCAAATACAGTTAGTGCTATCCGTTCATTGTTTGCCACCATACCTAGGTGGTTACACCATTCATGAAAGTAAGGGGAGGGCAGATTTCTAGCAAGACAGTAGTAACCTCTTAAGGGCTAGGGCCGCCCTGCCCATCGCTTGTGGTTTATTCAAATATTCTGTTTCTGTTCTATACCCAAATTACGATACTTGGGCGTGAAAGGGAGACTACTCCCAACCAGCAGTCCCCAAAACTGGTGTACCTTGTGCCAAAGGTCCGAGATCGGTGGACAGTTCCACAACATATGTAGCACGCAGATCGGTGGACAGTTCCACAACATGTGGTAGCGCAGATCGGTGGACAGTCCCACAGCACATGGGCAGATCGGTGGACAGTTCCACAGCACATGTAGCGCAGATCGGTGGACAGTCCCACAGCACATGAAGCGCCGCAGATCGGTGGACAGTCCCACAGCACATGAAGCGCAGATCGGAGGACAGTCCCACAGCACATGTAGCGCCGTAGATCGGGTGGACAGTCTCATTAGCACATGTAGCGCGTAGATCGCGGACAGTCCCACAACACATGTAGCGCGCAGATCGGTGGACAGTCCCACAACACATGTAGCGCGCAGATCGGTGGACAGTCCCACAACACATGTAGCGCGCAGATCGGTGGACAGTCCCACAACACATGTAGCGCGCAGATCGGTGGACAGTCCCACAACACATGTAGCGCGCAGATCGGTGGACAGTCCCACAACACATGTAGCGCAGGATCGGTGGACAGTCCCACAACACATGTAGCGCCGTAGATCGTGGACAGTCCCACAACACATGTAGCGCGTAGATCGTGGACAGTCCCACAACACATGTAGCGCTAGATCGGTGGACAGTCCCACAGCACATGTAGCGCGCAGATCGGTGGACAGTCCCACAACACATGAAGCGCAGATCGAGTGGACAGTCCCACAACACATGTAGCGCGCAGATCAGTGGACAGTCCCACAACACACGTAGCGCGCAGATCGGTGGACAGTCCCACAACACACGTAGCGCGCAGATCGGTGGACAGTTCCACAACACATGTAGCGCGCAGATCGGTGGACAGTTCCACAACACATGTAGCATGATGATCGGTGGACAGTTCCACAACACATGTAGCGCGCAGATCGGTGGACAGTTCCACGACATATGTAGTGCGCAGATCGGTGGACAGTTCCACAACACATGTAGCGTGCAGGCATGTTTTTCCTGGCATCTCCACAGCATGTTCCGCCAGGAAGGGACTTCATGTCTTGTCTGCAGTTTTACTTCTGAAAACTAGACACCCTCTGACCCCACCGTGACCCATCCCAGTATTCTCCCAGCTTCTGATGCAGTCTTTAAGGTCAGAGCAAAGCAGTACTAAAATACTGTGAGTTGTTTGCATTTTGTTACGTTCATATCTTCATATGTCAGAATGGTTTTCATGTAGATTTCTCCGAGTGCCACCCACCTGGCTCCCAGAAGTCTCTCCTCAGGGAAAGAGCGTCTTTGTTGCTAAGCCTGTGACACAGATCAATCTTCAAATGTTAATTCTATTACCTCTCGTTATGACGTGGTGCATAATTCCTGAGCACTTCTATTGATTTATTTATTTCAAGTGTTTTACCAGGACAGACTGAGCTCGTTTCAGATGTGTTCTGGGGGGAGGGAGAGGGGAGTAAACAATACAGCTTGTGCAAATGGAAATAACAAACCATTCGGTGCAGCAGTAATAAAAATAACATGCGAAAGTTAATATATAGAGTGAATACTGGTTCGGAAACCATACATAACCAGTCTGTGCTGCCACAGAGTGGTTCTGATTACATCAGACTTTGAGAGCGAAGATCAATAGGTGCAGTGTAATCAGAACCCCAGGTGGCAGCACTGCTGGTTGGGCAGCTCATGCCCAATCAGTACATGTTCTAGTGCACAGTTTTTCGCTTTTCTTTTTAATTGTGTTTCACAGTGCTCTGCAGCAGTAGTGTACGTGCTGAGGTAAAGATTCAGAACTTGTACTGACTGCTGTGCATGTAGCAGCACTGTGTAAAACACCAGCTGCCATGAGTATTTTCGAGCAGCTGAAACGTTGTTGTACCACAGAAGGGCAGAACCGTGTTCCATGACCTTTGTACTGTGGTACAACAATGTTTCAGCTGCCATGGAAATTCATGTAGAACAAACCCTCATTATACACTATAATACAGCTGTGCAGTCACAATATACAACCAGGCATTCAGAATGTAACCCCTTACCTGAATTGGCCCGGTGTCTCCTGTTTTCTCATATTTGCCTCTTGGCGCCCCGTTGCTTTCCCTGATATGTATCGCCCAGACCAAGTCCATTTTTGTCCCCCAGGATCCCTGAAACAGTCCCATACTTGATTTCAGCCCATTTTGGGCTCAAAAACTGAACTGTGAGCCACCAGCACTTCCTCAGTGTTGTCAGCGCACTCGCATGCGCGTGGGAGCATTTTGATCTCCCAACTGCCATTTTTGCAGTCAATCAGGAGGTGTTTCCATGGTCCCGACCCCCTTGCCAGCCTATTCAGGGTCGGTGACCAGAACAAGGCTGGTGAGAAGCCTCAGGAAAGTGGGGAGCTCAAGTTTGAATCAGGGCATAAGGCGAGGGCTCGTGAATATTAATCAGCTCTCATGAATATGAATGAGGGCTCTACCTGCCACCTAGGGGGACTGTATTGTGGCAGCGGTGACAGACAAACTACTGGGAATCGATGTTTATGAGTGGGCTCGCTTGAAATGGCAGAAGACACCAGGAGAAAGGACTGCTGTGTGACTGAACTTCTCTGCTGGGACTAAAGAAGAAGAACTTTTGTACTTGGACCTTTAATTTAGGGTAAAAAAAACCTAACAAACAAAACAGTGTGTTTGTCTGAGTTAACTGAACTGAATGGTTATCTAAACAGTTATCTAGGTGTAAATCTCAGGTGATTGAAAGGACTTAACAGCTGTGAGGTTTAAATTACTTGTAGAAAGATCTAGTAAGTAGGGGGAGTGGCTTAGCTAGAAGGAAGCTACATTTAAAGACTGCCTTAGAAAGATTCTGCTAATAGCTTGGCAGAAGACACCAGGAAAAAGGACTTTTGTGTGACTGAACTTCTCCGCTGGGACTGTATTGCCCTCCTTCCCTCCCCTCCACCCCCCCAGCCAAAGCTAGTTCTATTTTTATAGGCACAGGATTTGACTGACAACAGGAACTTCCTGTTTGGGAGCAGGAAGTGAGTGATCACAGAACCACCAAGGACCCACCATCCTAGAAGGGCAAGAGTAGCTCTCCGGCCCCTCTAGCTGCTGGAGGTCTTACCTGGCTAAGAAAGGGATTAGAGAAGTGCAGGAAGAGTTTGTGGAATTGGGGAGGGACCTTAGTCAAGTAGCACGCACGGTAACCTTCTCAGAGGTGCTGCCCATCTATGGCATAGGAGAGGCTAGGGTGTTCCGCACCATGGGATTCAATCAGTGGTTGAAAAACTGGTGTGGAGCTCAGGGATTTGGCTTCATTGGGGACTGGGGGTCTACCTGGAGTGATGCAAACCTATACTGGCATGATGGGCTGCATCTGTCCGGGAGGGGAACCAGGATCCTAGGTGATAGGTTTAAATGCTTCATTGGCAAGCATTTAAACTAGCCAAGGGGGGAGGCACTGGAAAGGAGCAGGGAAATCCAAGCACCCCCAAATAATCACGGTAGTAAGTGTGGCAAACACCAACATAGAGGTGTCGATAGGGAGAAGGGCAGGGGTAAATGGAGAAAGTGACAAAGGTAAGAAGGACAGGGATGGGGCAAAAGGGAGTAAGGCCATCAGGAAATGGAGGGTAATGAGTACCAATGCCCGTAGTCTGGGCAACAAGCTCCCTGAGCTGGTGGCCTTGATGGAAGAGCGATGCCTGGATATTGTAGCAGTCACAGAAACATGGTACACAGAGAACCATGACTGGGATGTTAACATACCAGGGTACATAACCTACAGGAGAGACAGGTAGGGGAGAAGAGGAGGAGTAGCTCTCTATGTAAAGGAAGGGATAAAAGCAACTGAACAAAAGAGTAAACAGGGAGGAGAGGAGGCACTGTGGGTCACCTTGGAGACTGGAAAGGGCACCACAATCTGCACAGGGTTGTGTACAGACCCCATGTCAGGGGAAGGAATGGACAAGGATATGATAGAAGGCATTCTTAGAATGGCAGAGAAAGGGAGATACTGTTGATGGGAGACCTGAATATGCCAGATGTTAACTGGAGCACATTTGCTGCAGCCACATCCAAGAGCAGGGCCATTCTTGATGCCCTACAGGTGGCAGGCATTAGACAGCTAGTTTTGGAACCCACTGTGAGGCGCAATCTTAGACCCGTACTCTCAAAGCGGGGGTAGTGAGAGGATCTCAGATCTAGAAGTGGGTTGCCATCTGGGGACAAGTGACCATCAAGCAGTGTGGTTCACGTTAAACTCAGCTACAGAGTCAAGCCATACAAAAGTGAGGGTACTGGACTTTAGGAGGGCTGACTTTGGCAAGATGGGAGAGTGCCTCAGAAAAGCACTAGCAAACAGGCTAGATGGAGGTGTGGAGCAACAATGGGAAATCATCAAAACTGCCATCACAGAGGCAACAAGCCTTTGTGTGAAGCAAATAAACAAATCAAAATGAAAGAAAAAGCCACTATGGTTCTCAAAAGAGGTGGCTGTGAAAGTCAGGAAGAAAAAGGAGGCAGTATAGCGCAGTGGTCTAAGGCTCTGAGCTGCAAATCTGGTGACATCCAGCAGACCAGACCTGGGTTTGAATACCACAGCTTCCACTTACATACTGTGTGACCCTGAGCAAGTCACTTAACCTCCTTGTGCTCCCAGGTCGCTCCTGTAAAAAAGCTTTCAGCTTAGTGTGCTATACCTGGTTAAACAACTAAATAAAAAAAAAAAAAAAAAAAGATAGCATTCCGGAAGTATAAGGAAACACAGAAGCAGCAGGACAGAGAGCTGTACCAGTTAAGGCAGAAGGAAGCAGGGAAGGAAGTCAGAATAGCAAAGGCCCAAACTGAGGAAAAAATAGCTAACTCAGTTAAGAAGGGGGATAAAACCTTTTATAGGTACATCAGCGAGCAGTGAGAAAGACAAAGGAGGGATAGTGAGGCTGAATAGAATGAACGGTGGGTGGGCAGAGGGGACAGGGAAAAGCAGGGATACTGAACGAATATTTCTGCTCAGTATTCACAAAAGAGGAGGGAAGTGCCTAATCCAATTAACAGAAGCAGTCTTGATAGGGGGGTCGATTCCAGTCCTTTCACAGAAGAAAGGGTTCTGCAAGAACTCCTAAAACTGAAGGTGGACAAAGCAATGGGTCCTGATGGAATTCACCCCAGAATTCTAAAAAAATTAAGGGAGGAACTAGTGAAACCACTGGCTACTCTTTTTAATAAATCATGGGAGGATGGTGTGGTACCCGAGGACTGGAGGAAGGCGGATGTGATTCCCCTTCACAAAAGTGGGACCGAGGCAGGAAACTACAGACCTGTCAGTCTGACCTCTGTGGTAGGGAAAGTGATGGAGTCACTTCTGAAGGAAAGAATAGTTGAGTACCTAGAGGCCAGTGGGGCACAGGACCCAAGGCACCATGGGTTCACAGCAGGAAGGTCATGTCAGACGAATCTAATAGATTTCTTTGACTGGGTGACCAAAGTAGTAGACCAGGGAGGGGCTGTGGACATGGCCTACCTGGGCTTTAGCAAGGCATTTGACACAGTCCCACACAAAAGATTAATAGTCAAATTAACCAGCCTGGGAGTGGGTCCCAGGGTGGTAGCCTGGGTAAAACATTGGCTGCACAACAGGATACAGAAGGTAATTGTAAATGGAGTCCACTCTGAAGAAAGGGAGGTTACTAGTGGGGTACCGCAGGGTTCAGTATTGGGTCCAGTCCTTTTTAATGTCTTCATCAGTGACATTGCAGAGGGACTAGAAGGAAAAGTATGCCTTTTTGCAGATGACACAAAGATCTGCAACAGGGTTGATACACAAGGAGGCGTGGAAAGGATGAAAAGGGACTTGGCAAGGTTGGAGGAATGGTCAGAAGTATGGCAGCTAGGATTCAATGCAAAGAAGTGCAAAATAATGCACCTGGGAAACAAGAACCTAGGGGAAGAATACACAATGGGTGGGGAGGTAGTAACAACAACAAAAAGGAAAGGGACCTGGGGGTAATCATATCAGATGACCTTAAGGTTAGCAAGCAATGTGAGAAGGCAGTAGGGAGGGCTGGGGTATACTGGGATGTATAGGAGAGGCATCAGCAGCAGAAAACAGGAAGTTGTTATCCCTCTGTACAGACAGTTGGTGAGACCCCATCTGAGTACTGTGTCCAGTTCTGAGACCCCATCTCCACAAGGACATAGACAGGATAGAGGCAGTCCAGAGGAGGGCAACTAAAATGGTGCAGGGTCTGCAAGAGAAGCCGATGAGGAGAGACAAAGGAGCTTAATATGTATACCCTTGAAGAAAGAAGGAGAGGGGGACATGATAGAAACTTTTAAGTACCTCAGTGGAATCAACAAAGTCCAAGAGGGTAGCATCTTTCAGAAAAGAGACGTGCAAGAAAGAACAAGGGGACACAATTTAAAGATAGAAGGAGGCGGTTCAGGGGCAATGAGAGGAAGTATTATTTCACAGAGAGGTGGTGGATGCATGGAACAGCCTTCCTGAGGAGGTTGTGGGGTCTAAAACTGTGGGAGAATTCAAGAATGCATGGGACAGACATAAGGCAATTCTTTTGGGGGGTATTTATTTATTTATTTATTGAATTTTGATGACTGGGTAGGCCCGCTGGGCCCCGGAGGTCCCTTTTTCAGGGGCGACCCAGGTGAAACAACAACTTACAGGTAACAGATCAGTACAGTCAGGTGATTGTAAAGTTTTTAACAGTAAGAATACATAGGTTTACGGGCGGCAGGTAGTGGAAGACATGCAGGCTGTAAGGACATAGAGGTTACACATAATGAGACCATTATACATCACAAGTTAGTGATTATATTAAAAGTGCTCTGGTAAGGCGAGCAGTAGCTAAAGACCTAGGGTTAGCTTCTTTGTGGGCAAATTGGAAGGGGGATAAGGTGGGACATAAGTGCACCCCATCTTTAGGGAGAGGTCCGTTATGCTGCCAGGATGGCGAAGTGTGGCAGGGTCTATTGAGCTACCAGGGTGGCTGTACGTGGTCAGGTCCTGTGGCAAAGACATGTGCTCCTGTTGAGCAGGTGTCCCTTAAGCTTTGTCCGGAAGCTGGTGACAGACTCGGCCTCCCGCACCTCCAAGGAGGTTGTTCCAGATGGAAGGGCGGGCGTCGCAAAGGACCTAGACCCGAGCTTTAGTCCTAGTCTTGGAACCACGAGGAGAGTTTGGCCTGATGGCGCAGGCACCGTGGGTTGGGTTCACCTGGCCGAGACCATTCAGGCTGGGGAGGTGTGGGACCCAGTAGCGGATGTAAGGCAGAGGTTGGGTGGGAGGCGAGCTTCCAGAGACAGCCACCTGAGCCTAGATTGGGCCTCGCAGTGGTGAGTCCTCGGGTGTGACACGGTGGCAAAGAGGACTATCTTGTTGTACAAGGTCTGCAGCCTTCCTAACTCCATCACGGCCATGCCCTGGAGAATCGGGAGCGTATGTGAGCTTTGGGAGGAATGCGCTAGTGGCAATGGCTACCTAGCTTCCGGGATAATCTGGTCCTTTAGTCTATAGGATTCCAAGTTTCCCATGGATGGCTTTGGTGATTTGGTCACGTGATTTTTAGTGTGAAGCCTTGGTCCAGGGGTAAGGCCAAGGTATTTGGTGGAGGTGACCACCTCAAGTTTTACACCCCCCCTGGACTGGAGTTGTAGGAGATGTGACCTCTCAGTTCCCAGGGATCTAGGGCCAAAGAGCATTACCTTCGTTTTGTTGGTGTTTAAAACCATTTTGTTCAGAGTGAGCCAGTCCTCCATCTGATGGATGTCTTCTTGGAGGCTGTCTCCAACTCTAGTAAGTAGGAAGCTCTGTAAATGACCGCATCATCCGTGTACTGGATAGCGCTGCTATTCCCGCAGTGTTTATGCAGATCATTTATGAACAGTGTAAAAAGAAGGGGGCCGAGGATTGACCCTTGAGGTACCCCTTCTTTGAGTGGAGCTAGCTTGGAGACTTTATCCTCCCACTTGACCCTCTGGGTGCGTCCAGAGAGATAACTCTTGAACCATCCCAGTGAGTGGGTGTCAAGGCCAAGTGAGCGCATTTTTTGTAGTAGGAGGTTGTGGTTTACCAAGTCAAATGCTTTAGATAGGGTAGGTTGAAATAGGCTGTTGGTTAACTAGGATCTGCGGCCTATCCTGTAGCTAGGGAAATGGGCAGACTAGATGGGCCAAGCGATCCTTATCTGCCATCAAAGTCTATGTTTCTATGTTGGGGCTTCAAGACTGTGGGGTTGTTGTACATAAGCGCACTTCCTTGGCTGCACCAGAACTACATTCAGAGACAACATAAGGATTGCTATGTAAACTGTATGGGAACAGCCATTTTAACAGTACTTTGACCGTTATTATGATCAGTCAGAATTAGGCACCAAAGACTGTGAGAAGGGACTCCTGGGAGAAGAATTTACTATTTCATGCACCAAGAGGCCTTCACCAATGAGTAATCAAAGAGGGCTGATCACTATGGATATTTGTGATTGATAATGCAGGGCAGCTAGTGAGACAGCAGGACTGTGTGGAGAAATCCCAGAGTCTTGGGGAGTTTGGGTCAGTCTTTGCCAGGCTCCTATCGAGTCAGGAGTGACCTGCACTGAGAACGTTTTGGACTTGCTGAGACCCTGCACAGGACTTAAGCTTGGAGTTCTCCTGAGAAAGAGTGAAGTGGATCCTTGTGAGAGCTGTTCTGGAGTGAAACGCTGGAGGTATTTTGGACTGTGCTGTTTGAAGGATTTTTATTTTATTTTATCAAGTCTAGGATTACAAATACCTTTGAGCCTTGGCTCTTTTAAAAAGATTCCACGTCAGAGAAATACAAATTATGGGGAACATCAAGACAGACATTACAACAATGTGGACATTGCAAACAGAGTACAGATTAATACAATTCTAGGGTAGCATTGTAAGCAAGGCAGCCAGCGGCATTTGTCAGAGAAAACAGACAACGGATAAGAAGTGCCAGAGTCATGGGGGAATGTAGGAAGGGTGGGGAGAGGGTGAAAAGTGCAGCATTGGGTATACCAAGATGTGAGGGTAGAATCCAGAGAGAGGGGGGGGGGGGACCACTAGAGCAGTCAGGGAAGTGGAGAAACAAGGTTAAGTTGGGCAGTCACAGGAGCTGTTGGTAGTGAGATAGTCCCGGAGCCTAGTTTTAAACATACCAATTGTTGGGGCAGAGGAGATGGTGGGGCTGAGGCCATTGAACCAGATTGGTGCTCGATAAGCAAAAGAGCGTTGTTTCTGTGAAGTGTGACAGTGGGGGACTTTCAGTAGCTGTAGCGTGGATCTCCGAAGGCACCATTTGTTAATTTGGTGTTGTAACAGAGTTGAGATCCCAGAAGGTGCAAGGCCAAGGTAGATTTTTTTCACCATGGAGCAGGTGAGAAACTTTATGCGGTTTGATAGTTGGAGCCAGCTGGTCTGAGTGTACAGGTCACATGTGTGGGTGAGGACGGTGAGCACCAGTGATGAGCCACATGCCTTATTTAAGGCAGTTGAGAGCGTCTAAGGGTTGTGGTTGTGGCGAGCCATAAATGATGAGACCATAGTCTATTACAGAGATCACAGAGCTCAGGACTGCAACCTTCAAAGCTTCTGGCATGAGGTGTGGTCTGTGTTTGTAGAAGAGACCAAGCCGTGTAGTAGCAGCTCTAGCTACATTATCTACATGAGGTCCATAGGAGAGATTAGGGTCAAGCTGCATCCCTAAGTATTTGAAGGACCCCACCTGATCTAGGGTGTTCCCCTGGGTGGTGGAGATAGCCAAGTGGTGTAGCTTGTGTGGGTTATGAGAGCTGCAGAAGAGCATAGATTTGGTTTTCTTGTCATTGAGGACCAGTTTATGATTAAGAAACCATGTCTCTACAGAACTGAAACCAAGTTGAAGATTGTGTTGAAGAGTTGCAGGATCTTTGTGAGTGGAGAATACAACAGCATCATTGGCATATAGTATGATCTGCTCAGAGCTGTGGTAAGGGAGGGAGTTTAAGAAAAGGCTAAAAAGGAGGGGGCCCAGTATGGATCCCTGTGGGACACCCGATCGAACAGGCAGGGTGTCAGAAAGAGCGTCCGCAATTTTTACTCTCTGCGACCAGTTTTCTAAGTAGCTTTTAAACCAGAGAGAAGAGTTAGGTGATAGCCCGGCATTCAGTAGTTGGTCAATAGTAGTCCATGGTGTACTGTATCGAAGGCCTTGGAGAGGTCGATGAAAACGGCCCTTGTGAGAAGGCTGTTGTCAAGGGATTTGTGCAAAGCTCCAGTGAACTCAAGAAGGGCTGTGGTGGTGCTGTGACCTTTCTAGAAGCCATGTTGTTGTGGACAAGGTATATTGTATTTATCCAAGTGGTCGGTAAGTTGATCAGCCAAGGTGCGCTCGAGTGCCTTAGAGAGTGGGTGCAGTATGGAGATAGGGTGATAATTTGAGTGATTCGTCTTATCCACACTTTTATGGACGGGTGTCACGGTGGCTGTTTTCCATAGGTCCGGGAATTTTCCACAGCTGAGAGAGAGGTTTAGGATTTTTGTTAATGGATGAATTACCTCATTGAGGGTGAGCAACAGAAGCTTAAGGTCCAGGGTGTCGCTACTAGATCTAGATTTAGAGATAGCTGCAGTAAAATAGCGGCAAGTTTCATTCAGCCTTACCTCCCTGAAGTAGAAGAGGGGATGATTAGACTGAGGGGCTGAGGTATTTGGGGAGTAGGCCCTGTTTTCGAAAAAGTCATGGGGTAGAACAACACTAAGGTCTGAAAAAGCCAAAAAAAGGAAATCCTCTTCTGCAGAAATCATGCACTTTTTTTGAGACTGTGAGAAACTTCTTGTGAGCTGAAATGTTTGCTGGAATTGGTTGCTAGCCACTACTGTTTGGAAGCTGGGAAAGCTGGGAGGATTTAAAAGTGCTGTGAACCAGCCAAGTGGAAAGAGAAAGCTGCTCTGGAGTTGAGAGTGTGAGAAAAAAGGTGACTGGGTGTTCTATGTCTAGGGACCCTGTGGTTGCCACCCTTACTCAATCAGGGAGCGTTCACTCTGCTGAACTATAGCCTTGTTGCCAAGTGGTACTGGAAAACTGTAAGAGTTTGTGTTCTTATTCTGGCTGCAACCTGGGGCCAATTTCCTGCTGAGACCGGTAGAGAAGTTTTCCAGCTGATTCCAGAGCCAGGTAGGGAACTTGTCAACCCCTACCAAATGGAGCCTGCTAGTCTCAGGGGGTCACCGGTACTTGCTGGAGTGCTAGGGCACCTGCAACTCATTGGGGGAGCTGGGCTGTGGAACCACTTCTGGATCTGGGCTCTCTGAGGTCTGGTAGGTTTGCGTCAGTGCTCTGCAATGGGCCAGAAGCAGCCGAAGGTGACAAGCAGCCAGATCTTCAATCAAGGGAACAAGCTGCTAGACCTTCAATCAAGATCAAGGCTCCAAGAATTCTGTTCACTGCCCAGTGCTATGCCCTCAGTGTACTCATCTCACTGCTCCAGGACTCATGGAGGTCCTCCCTGCGAGAGACCCAGTAGAATCTTCAGAACCGTGAGTACCCAGGGCCTGTCCCTGGAACCCAAAGGGAGTGTACAAATTAACGTTAATTACAAATTTCCAGTTTTTAGGGCCACAACAGCCGGCCAACCTGCGGCAACATCCAGGCCTGCAACTTGTGGGTACCCAGAAAGACCTTGGGAAAGAACACTGGTAGCAATGGGGGTTGGGCAGCTGGGGCTTTTGCTGACCTTTCTCTTTCCACGGTGGCCCCTTTGTCCAGGTATCCCATTCCTAACCCCTTACCCCCAATAAACCTGTAGTATAGTGGTTTGGAACTACTGTGTGAAGGGTATTTCTGTGTCTGTCAATTGCAAAGTGTTCATGGTTTATGGTATTGAGGAATTGTTGGGTATCCAGTGTGTGGGGTGGTTGGTAGGGGAGGTGGGTATGTAGAGCAATCCCAAGGGGCTGTACTAGCTAGGCATCTGACCCACTTATAACTCACTCTGGGTGGAGGCACCACACTATTTACTATAACTTTGGGATGGGGTCCCCGGACATCACTGTAGCAGGACCCAGGCCCCTTAGCCTGTTAGAGGGTCAACAGGCAGGAGAAGTAGCCCACAGGCACACGGTGCCAGGGCTACCAGAATAAACAAAATAAAGATGTATAACAGTACAGTTATGCTACAGGTGCAATATTAAAGTACAAACACACTGTGGTTATCAACACAGTCTGGGACAAGCTCCTGTCAGTGACACATATTTCACCTTCCTGCAGTCTATTCACCTGTTCTGACTGCCTGTGAAGCCACTAACCAACACAGTTACCCCCTTCCTCTGTGTCACCTCATTGTCCTGTTTTTTAATATCTTGAAATGGTTCTCAGTGGGAAGGGCAGTAGTTTTTGAAGTGCATGACAGGTAGTTCGGGCATGCCCCTGAACCACCCATGGCATGTAGCTGCATGACTGGCTGGGGGATCAGGTGTGCAAGGGACACATGGCCCTTCCGTGAATACCTCCAGGGGTCCACTGACCTCTAGTAATGGCACTCTGGCTTAGGGTTGCCTATGCACCACAGATCTATGAAAGAAATCCTTGTGCCACTCCTTAGAATATTAAAAAAGATCATGGAAGCCATTTTTTCTCCCCACTTAACAAGAGTTTGACACAGCCTACCTGCCATACAGTAAAGAGTAGTTGCTACTTTTCCCTGCCTGATTTAACACACTACATAACAAGCATTTGTCAATGCTGAATGTTGTCTCGCTGGCATTGGCATTGGTAGTACCGGAGCTAGAGACGCGTAATAGGAATGGCAGTGAAGTACTGAAGTGATGCCAACCCCACCCCACCCTGTGAAGAGTGACAGACATTGGGTTGTGCGTTTCGGTCGTCAGCTATAACGCTCATGCCATTGTACCTCACCCTACCCTGTAGACACTGACAAGTGTCATCGTGTGCTTTGAGGTCTTTGGGCATTATACTTACCCCATTCCATCAGGAAATACGCTGAGGTGGGTGCAGTATGGGAGAATGGGGTGACCTTTGTGGCTGAACAGTGCGAGGCACTCCACGATGCCTGTCACTAGCTGCAGGGTGGGAGTGGGGGTGGAAATGGCGTGCGCATTACAGCCAATGATCCCAAGTCACACCCCTGACACCTGTCAGTCTGTACAGGTTGGGGTGCTACAGTTGGAAACCCTAACACTGTAGGCGTGTGTTGGTATTTTCACTCCAGATTTTCAACATGGACTGTTTGTGAGGCCACCTCATGAAAAGCGGCACAATCAGTTTGTTAGCTGAAAGGTGGTTTTGCACAGCGGCTAAGCCATTTGGTGACACAGGGATGAAAACACATTTGGGCTGGATGTGGAAAATGACAACTGTATTGTTCATGAGAGGCAAAAAATGGCAATGTTGAAAATCTGAGTGAAAATATGAAAATTGGTGAAGTCATGAACATGCATAGAAACAGCGCAACACCGTCCGTAACTCAATTATTATTGGAGTTTGTTAGCCACATTTTCAACATAGGCATTTTGGGACCTCCCTCATGAACAGTGGTGCTGTGATTTTGTTAATCTGTCCCAAAAGTTGATTTCCACAAGCGTCCATGCCATTGTCCACATGTCGCGGAAACACATTTTGGGCAGGATGTGAAAAATGACAGCTGTACTGTTCATAAGGAGTTGTGAAAATGGCAGTGTTGGAAAATTTGGCATGAAAATATTGCAAATTGGCGGCTACAGGTGCGTGAAACTGCTAACACATGCTTGTAACACAGTTATTTTATGGATGTTCGGCACCAAATTTTCAACATAGGCATTTTAGGAGCTCTGTTCATGAACAGTGTCACTGTCATTTCCTCAAACTGTCCCGAAAACTGATTTCGCACAGCTACCGCGCTATTCTGTGCCGGAAGTGCAAAAACACATTTTGGTCAGGATATGTAAAATAACAGCTGTACTGTTCATAAGGAGGTGTGGAAAAATGCCAATTTAGAAAATCTGGAGTGAAAATATTACAAATTCATGAAGTTACGCTGCGTGTGTGAAACTGTGCAACACGCTCGTAAAACAGCCATTTTGGATTTTCTCACCAAATTTGCAACATAGGCTTTTTGAGAGCCCCCCCCCCATGAACAGTGGCACTGTCATTTCATTAATCAGTCCCTAAAGGTGATTCCGCGCAGTGACCGCAAAATCACCTTTTGGGTCCAATTAACGCCATGCAATTGCCAGAATTCATGAGGAGGGGTCTCAAAAACCCCATGTTGAAAATTTGATGCCTAAATTCAAAAAAATGCCTGAGATATGCATCAAAGTTGAAAAAACCCTATTTATTCCATTGTACAGCTTACCAGTATTTCGTTAGTTCGTGGTCGGCTTTGAAGAGTGCAGACGTGTTCCCGGTCCACCGAAGATCGTCGAGCTGGACTCCGGAGGTAAGTATGGGGTGAGGGGTGTGTGTGTGGGGAGGCAGGGTGTGCAGTGGGTGGGTGCAGGTTTTGGGAGAGGGCAGGGAGACCATGAGGGACCTTTTTTTTTTTTTTACAGGTTTACAACAAAAAAAAAAAAACATCACGGGATGTTTTTTGTTTTGCAGGGGATTTAGCATGCTGGGGTGGGCTCCCAGCATGCCACCTAAGTGTTTTTTTGGGGAGTTCTGTAGCCAATGAGGAGTTGGGCACCCCATGCGGCACTGAGGGAAGACATGAGCAGGGGGAGTTGGGCATCCCTCAGCACTTAACAAAGAGGGGGGACATTATGCCCGACAGGGGTGGGCTCCCCATCGGCACAATCAACAGGGACGGGGATAGCGCCAATGGGGATTGGGCCCCATCGGCAAAAAACTGTTGGGGGGCCGCATGATGCTAACGAGTGGGCTCCCCGTCTGCGTGTGACAGGCGGTTTGCCTGCGTCGCCGGGCGTGTTGTGGTCATGCTGCATGAGAGCTTTGCTCTCATTGCAGAGGACCTTTTCTTTGTTCTTGTGGCCACATTAGAGATGTGTGAGGGCAGCGCCTGCTGCTGGCTGTTTGGGGAATGAGGGACTCACCTTCTGATGCGTGCCCTGCATTTGCCCAACAGTGACTGCGCCTCCAAATCTGCTACTACCGCAAGATGTTGGCTGTGCAAGCGCGAGCCAACATAAAAAGCATCAAAGTAAGTAAGGAAGTAAGCTGTTGGTTAACTAGGATCTGCAGCTTATCTGTTAGGTAGGAAAATGGCAGACTAGGTGGGCCAAGCGGTCCTTATCTGCCGTCAAATTCTATGTTTCTATGTTTCTATGTTTCAAAGATAGTCATACTGTTTTGTAAACCTTGTTTCCTTACGCGCATCTACGTTGAATCACAGTCACATCCTGCTTCAGAGCTGGTAGCTTTCCTCATGACTGATTGGTCACTTTCCTGCTTGCTCATTGCATCTGCTCTTCCAGAAACACAGCTCGACATGGAGACAGAGCGTGAGAGCAACTGATGCAGTATGAGAGAGAGTTAGTGAGTGAGCAAGACACTGGGGTCCTGTAAACAAATGCTGACTGCAATCAGCATTTTGTCCGTTCAGTTTTCAGCCTCTTTCTTGTTATGTTTAACAGGCTGCTGCGTGTGCTTTTATTTAGTTATTTTTAATTTATTTATTTATTTATTTCAATCTAGGCGCTGACATTCAAGAGTTCAGGGAGAACAGTAGTCTGTAACAACATGGTCAACATGTTTACTTTCAGCTTCTTTCTTTGCTGTGTGTTTGTTAAGGAGAATAGGCATATTAAATTCAGCAGTACTGTACTGGGGGAATGGGTAACCCTGACAGCTAGCAGGTAACCATGGCAACAAGCTCCCAATTTACAAGTATCGAGGTCCCAGTAGGACATCTCAAAAAGCACACTAATGCAGGCAGAGAAACTATTTTACTTCAAATGAATGAATGAAACTTTTATTGTTTTAATGTTGAAACATATATACATTTTTAAACAGTTAAAATACATGGTCCCATTTTACAAGTGCAGTAAGACACTCCAGGGATGTGCATTAGACAGTTGCAATGCATGGCTATGGACTGAACACACTTGGCCTGCAGCCTCGAGACTAGCTACACCCCTGGCCATGGTTATACTGTGTAATGCACACCCAGTCATGTCTTATTGCTTACCTTTAAAACAGTCTCAGAACTGCTGTAATCTGATTGCCTTTTAGCATTCTGAGATCCTTGCATTGATCTCTGTTACGCTGTCATGTACAGCCTGATCACCATGGTGCATGAACTGTTCTATCAACATTCAATCCTCTAGCACTGCTAAATGAATGGAATGATGCGTTCTGATTCGGAACCAGCATTCTTAAACAGGTTGTGGATGAACTATTTTATTATAAATCTCCCTTTTACCCAGTCCGGTGGCACTGAGGGCTGAGGCGTTGGACGTCCTACCTCATGGCACGCCGGCGATCTGAGTTCGGGAACGAGCCTTGGTCATCGGAGATCGTGGGGGGGGGAAGGTGGACCTGGATGGAGTTGCTGACAGGCATGCTCTCCTCTCTGGGGAGATGCAAGGGGCTTTCTCTGTCTGATGGCTGCCACATGGTGGAGGCTGGGGGCAGCACAGGCCAGGAGGAACCAGGCGCTAGGCCCGGGGTGGGAAGAAAAGGGCCGTTACCAGCGCCGTGGGACTAATCGTGCCTCCACACATGCATAGCAACTCTTGGGGCAAAAGCGGAGGAAACAGGCAGCAGGATGGCGATAAACTCCCTTCAGGCTCCACTCCCAGGCGGGTGTAAGGTAAGCCCCAGTAATTCCGAGTGATGGGGCTGGAGGGATCGATCAGATGGGGGCTGTTCGGGGGGGTGACAAAAAATGACAAATGATAAAAAAAATCTCCCTTTTAATTAGGTAAACATTTGAAAGGGACACTTCTAATACTTTTTTTGTAATTATTTTTTATAATGGCAATAAGGCACTTCCAGGAGTTTGATTAACAGTCACTCAACCCCTAGGGGTAATATGGCCCTTGGCTGTGCCTCATGCCACATTAGACCCCTAAGGGGCAGGAGTGATTAACAGATTGTAAATCAAAGCCCTGGTCATGTCTTATTGCTTCATTTTAGAGCTCTTAGATGTAGTTTCTGTCTCTTTCAACCAAAGATCCCTGTATTATAAACCACATACAATACACTATATCAGCCAATCAGCATTCAGAGCCATTGGGCCTTTTATCCTGCATACAAGTGTCCTTTCCTGCAGCAGCATTAAACTGGAACATTGCACTTCCGGGGGATAAATTCACTGTTTTAAATTAAACCAAATGTAAAATATATTATACTGCTAATAAGAACGTAAGTAAGCTAGTGGAATATCTTGAATCTGGGGTTGAAAGACCAAAAACAGCATGGATTCATGAGGGGGAGGTCACGTCAAAGAAATCCGATAGATTTCTTTGACTGGGTGACCAGGTAACGAGACCAGTGAAAGGCAATGGGTGTGGCCTATCTGGACTTCAGCGTTCAACACTGTCCCTCATTGGAGACTGATAAAGACGTTTGGCAGTCTAGGGGTGGCAGCCAAAGCTGTAAACTGGGTAAAAAAACTAGTTATTGGGGCCGGTCCTCTTCAACATCTTCTTAAGTGACATCGGGGTTGAAGGGAAGGTACGTCTTTTTGCAGACAACACCAAGATCTGCAACAGGGTAAATACTCAGGAGGGATGGAGAAAATGAGAAGGGACATTAGAAAACTTGCTAAGTGGTCAAGGGTACAACAGCTGGGGTTCAGTGTCAAAAAGTGTAAAATCATGCACCTGGAGTGCAGAAACCTAAGAGCTGACCTCAAAATCGCAGGGCAGTGTGAAAAGACAGTAGGCAGGGCAGTGGAATGCTGGGGTGCGTAGGGAGAGGTCATGGTATCACAAGCAGAAGAAAGGAGGTGACTCATACGAACATACACCACTGTATAGATCACTGGTGAGAACACATCTGGAATATTGTGTACAGTCTTGGCAGCCACATCTCAGACAATACAGGGACAGGGTAGAGGCAGTCCAGAGGAGGGCAACTAAAATGGTACCTGGGTTGCATGAGAAACTGTACAGTGAGAGACTGAGGGGTTTCAATATGTGCACCGTGGAGCAGAGGAGGGAATGAGGGGATGTGATAGAGACCTACAAGTACCTCACAGGAATGAACAGGGTACAGGTGGGGAGCTGTTTCAAATGAAAAAGTATAACAGAACAAGAGGGCATGCAATAAAGGTAGGACAGGGGAATTTACGAGGGATGTGAGGAAATGCTACTTCACTGAAAGAGTGGTGAACATCTGGAACAGCTTGCCAAAAGAAGTAGTGGGGCAAAAACCGGGGGGAGGGGGGTGTCAAACATGGCATGGGATAGACATAGGAAAATATTAGTGAATATAAGGGGGGAGGCTCACTGGAGACCACTTAGGGTCTGCTGGGACATTATAGGCAGGGAAATAAGTGAGCAGACTGGGTGGGCCAAGCAATCTTTTTCTGCTGACAAATTCTGTTTCTGTGTTTGTATGTAAATCAAGCTAGCCAACTCAAGTGATTATGTAGAGAATAATACATGGGTGGGTATCTCTAACCAGAATATTATACACCCAAGGTGCGTGAGGCTACATAAACCCCAAGTGCAAAGCTCAAGGGTTTATAAAAGTGCCAAGGTTGTGTATAAAATTTGGGATTAGACCCAGCCACCCACGTTTATTTTATGTTTGCTTGCAAAATGCTAAGATGCTCACAGTCTCACCAGGTTTTTAGAAAAAACTTTGCAAGTTTCTCATGTCAAACGATAAGTGCTTGTGTCATTGATTTTCATTGTAGTTTTACCAAACCTGGAATACCTATCTACCACACAACTTCTGGCACTTACAAGTGTTGCATTCCTAAATCTCTCAAGTTCCTTAATTTGTTTCTTAGATTCTACAGTGTTTTATTTCTGACCATGCTGGCCTTATTGTGTTTTGTAATTTCATTTTGTGCTATTTGACATTGCTGTCTCATCTTATGCCTGTATCTCAATATTTGTGCTACTGAATTCTTGGCCGTATCATTTTATGTCTGCAACTCTCCCTGGTCGTGCCTGAAAATAGGTGATGCATTGCTTAGTGCCCCGATCTGGTCAGCAAAAAACAAAATAAATAAATAAAGATTGTGCTAACTCTGAGCTACAACAGGGCTTCTAGGGGACTTAGCCATCCTCCTCCTATTACAGCATCAAAATCACCAATCTAGTCTGCCTCAATTCTGCCCACTCTTTGTCTTCATGCCACTTTCTGCTTTGAAGTACTGGCCAATCAGAAGGCTGGAAAATGCAGGTTGGAAGTGGGTTTTCTTGTGCAGCTTGTAGTTCCTACTGGCAACGTGTCCTGTACTGTATGTTCCACTTATGTGGTGCTGTTCAGTGCTTTGTTTCTCTGCCTCATGGGAATGGCAGAGATGTCGCAGCACACCCACAGCTTGTTCTTGTGTGCTGGCTGCTATATCAGTAATGCTGCTCACTGGCACTCATTATGTCTCCAGCTTCACCCCCATCACTGGTTCTATAAGCTTGCCACTTGTCCCTCTCATCGGCTGCCCGATACACTACAGACTGCATTGCTAGAGTGAAAAGAGATTTTCTTTGCCCTGCTCTGAGGATGTCAAAGCCATTCCCCCAAGCCATTGCCCAACACCAGATGCGAAATGGCAGTGGCATTGGAGGAAAAGGGCCACTAAATGCTTAGCCAGCAAAATCCCCCTGCCACAGTCTGACTCTGGGGTGGTCAACCCCCTGTGTTGTGAAATAACTGCCCTGCTATGGTCCAACATCAGGATACCTCACCCCAGTGTTGCCAAACAACACCCCTCTGCCACGGTCCGACACTGGGGTGCTCAACCCCCAGAGTTGCCAAAACAACATACACACCCTGTGTGGTCTGACAGCAGGATGCCCAGCCCTAGGTGTCGCCAAATACCCCTCACCATGGTCCAACACCATGCTGTCCACTCCCCAGTGCTGCCAAACACACACTCTAACACTGGGGTGATCAATCCCCACCCCAATGCCCCATTCCTGAAAAAAGGAGAACTGTCCATCACTGTTTGTCTTTTTTCTAAACCATGAAAAAAGAAAACCATTCAGCGATGTCTTCAAGACCCCCTTGACCCCCCCCATCTACACCCAACCCCCTTCACAGCACCCATCAGCCCACAACACCCGGCCCTCACTTAGGTCACATGAAGTAATCCTCTACATCGCCGGTAAGCTTCTGCTACTGTGCATGACCGTAAAATGACTGAAAATAAGGTAAGTCCGATAAATTATGTTTTAATGTATTTTTAACTTTTACTCATAACATTATTGTTTTCAAGACTTTTGTTCCAAATTTTCAGTGTAAGGTGTTTGTTACTCCACCTCATGAACAAGATAGCTGTAAATTTGCAAAATGGATAGGGGGGTTGATATTAGTCCTTTCACAGAAGAAAGGGTTCTGAAAGAACTCTTAAAACTGAAGGTGGATAAAGCAATGGGGCCTGATGGGATTCACCCCAGAATTCTAAAAGAACTAAGGGAAGAACTAGTAACACCACTGACTACCCTTTTTAATAAATCATGGGAGGATGGTGTGGTACCTGAGGACTGGAGGAGGGCGGTCGGGCGATGTGATTCCCCTTCACAAAAGTGGGAGCAGGACAGAGGCAGGAAACTACAGACCTCAGTCTGACCTCTGTGGTAGGGAAAGTGATGGAATCACTTCTGAAGGAAAGAATTGTTGAGCACCTAGAGGCCAGTGGGGCACAGGACCCAAGGCAGCATGGGTTCACAGCAGAAAGGTCACGTCAGACAAATCTAATTGATTTCATAGAAACATAGAAGCATAGAATTTGACGGCAGATAAGGACCGCTTGGCCCACCTAGTCTGCCCATTTTCCTACCTAACAGATAAGCTGCAGATCCTAGTTAACCAGCAGCTTACTTCCTCCTACCCCCCACTAGGACTGCCTTATGTCTGTCCCATGCATTCTTGAATTCAACCACTGTTCTTGACTCCACGACCTCCTCAGGGAGGCTGTTCCATGCATCCACAACCCTCTCCGTGAAAAAATACTTCCTCACATTACCTCTAAGCCGCCCCCCCTCTATTTTCAAATTGTGCCCTCTTGTTCTTGCACATCTCTTTTTCTGAAAGAAAGTCCCTCTTGGACTTTGTTGATTCCCTTGAGGTACTTGAAAGTTTCTATCATGTCCCCTCTCCCTTCTTTCCTCAAGGGATACATATTAAGCTCCTTTAGTCTTTCTTCGTATGTCTTCTGGTGCAGACCCTGCACCATTTTGGTTGCCCTCCTCTGGACAGCCTCCACTCTGTCTATGTCTTTGCGGAGATGGTGTCTCCAGAACTGCACACAGTACTCCAGATGGGGTCTCACCAACTGTCTGTACAGAGGGATAACAACTTCCTGTTTTCTACTATTTATGCCTCTCCCTATGCATCCCAGTATCCCCTAGGCTTCCTTACTGCCTTCTCACATTTCTTTCCATCTTTAGGTCATCTGATATAATTACCCCAGGTCCCTTTCCATTTTACTGTTGTCAGTATCTCACCCCCATCGTGTACTCTTCCCTGGGTTTTGTTTCCCAGGTGCATTACCTTGCACTTCTTTGCATTGAATCTGAGCTACCATACATTTGACCATTCCTCCAACCTTGCCAGCCCCTTCTCATCCCTTTCCTCCATCTTCTGTATCAACCCTGTTGCAGATCTTTGTATCGTCTGCAAAGAGACATACTTTTCCTTCCAGTCCCTCTGCGATGTCACTTATAAAGATATTAAAAGGACCGGTCCCAGTACTGAACCCTGTGGCACCCGCTAGTAACCCTCCTTTCTTCACTGTGGACTCCGTTTACTACTACCCTTTGTGTCCTGTTGTGTAGCCAATGTTTTATCAGGCTACTACCTTGGGACTCACTCCAAGGCTGGCTGACTTGTATTAATCTTTTGTGTGGGACTGTATCAAATGCCTTGCTAAAATCTAGGTAGGCCATGTCCACAGCCCCTCCTGGTCAACTACTTTGGTCACCCAGTCAAAAAAATCTATTAGATTCGTCTGACATGACCTTCCCATCGTGAATCCATGCTGCCTTGGGTCTTGTGCCCCACTGGCCTCTAGGTACTGAACAATTCTTTCCTTTAGAAGTGATTCCATCATTTTCCCTATCACTGAGGTCAAACTAACTGGTCTGTAGTTTTCTGCCTCTGTATTGCTCCCACTTTTGTGAAGAGGAATCACATCCGCCCTCCTCCAGTCCTCAGGTACCACCCCATCCTCCCATGATTTGTTAAAGATAGTTGTCAGCGGTGTCACTAGTTCTACCCTCAGTTCTTTTAGAATTCTTGGGTGAATCCCATCAGGCCTCATTGCTTTGTCCACCTTCAATTTTATTAGTTCTTTCAGAACCCTTTCTTCTGTAAATGGACTGGTATCGATCCCCGTCTTCAGAGTGTTTCTCTTGTTTGGCTTAGGTACCTCCACCTCCTCTTCCATTGTGAATACTGTGCAGAAAGATCCTTCAGTATCCCTGCTTTTTCACTGTCAACCTCTGCCCACATTTCCTCCCCTTTATTAAGCCTCAGTATCCCTCCATTGGTCTTTCTTCGCTCCCTAATGTACCTATAAAAGGTCTTATCCCCCTTCTTAACAGAGTTGGCTATCCTTTCCTCGGTTTGGGCTTTTGCTATTCTGACTGCCTTACCTGCCTCTTTCTGCTTTAACTGATAAAGTTCTCTGTCCTGCTCCTTCTGTGTTTCCTTATATTTCCTGAATGCTATCCTTTTCTTCTTAACCTTTCCTGCCACCTCTTTTGAGAACCATAGTGTTTTTTTCCTTCATTGTGTTTTGTTGATTTGCCTTACACAAAGGCTTGTTGCATCTGAGATGGCTGTTTTGATTACTCCCCATTGTTCCTCCACCCCTCCTTCTTTCCTGTTTGCCAGTGCTTTTCTGAGACACTCTCTCATTTTCCCAAAGTCAGCCCTCCTAAAGTCCAATACTCCTGTTTTTGTATGGCTTGATTGTATGGCTGTTTTTATCGTGAACCACACTGTTTGGTGGTCGCTTGTTCCCAGATGGCTACCCACTTCTAAATTTGAGATTCTTTCTCCATCCCCATTTGAGAGTACCAGGTCTAAGACTGCTCCTCCCGAGTGGGTTCCAATACTAGCTGTCTGAGGCATGCCCCTGTAGGGCATCAAGAATGACCATGCTCTTGGATGTGCCTGCAGCAAAGGTGCTCAGTTAACATCTGGCATATTCAGGTCCCCATCAACAATATGTCCCCTTTTTATGCCATTCTAAGGATGCCTTCTATCAGTTCCTTGTCCATTCCCTCCCCCTGAGATGGGTCTGTATACAACCCCCATGTGGATTGTGGTGCCATTTCCTGTCTCCAGGGTGACCCAGAGTGCCTCATCTGCTCCCTGTTTACTCTTTAGTTCTGCTGCTTTGATCCCTTCCTTTACATAGAGAGCTAGTCCTCCTCCTCTTTTACCCTCCCTGTCCCTCCTGTAGATTGTGTATCCTGGTATGTTGACATCCCAGTCATGGTTCTCTGTGTACCATGTTTCTGTGACTGCCACAATATCCAGGCAACCCTCTTCCATCAAGGCCACCAGTTCGGGGAGCTTGTTACACAGACTATGGGCATTGGTACTCATCACCCTCCACTTTTTGATGGCCTTACTCCTTTTAGCCCCATCCCTGTCCTTACTGCCTTTGCCTTTTTTTACATTTACCTCTGTCCTGCTCCCTACTGACTTCTCTACCTTGGTGTTTACCTCACTAATTACCATGTTTTGTGGGGGGAGGCTGGAATTTCCCTGCTCCATTTCAGTGCCTCCCCCCTTGGCTAGTTTAAATGCTTGCCAATGAAGCATTTAAACCTCTCACCTAGGATCCTGGATTTCTTTGACTGGGTGACCAAAGTAGTAGACCAGGGAGGGGCTGTGGACATGGCCTACCTAGATTTCAGCAAGGCATTTGACACAGTCCCGCACAAAAGATTAATAAACAAATTAGCCAGCCTGGGAGTGGGTCCCAAGGTGGTAGCCTGGGTAAAACACTGGCTGGACAACAGGACACAGTGGGTAATTGTAAATGGAGTCCACAATGAAGAAAGGGGGGTTACTAGTGGGGTACCACAGGGTTCAGTACTGGGGCCGTTCCTTTTTGATGTCTTTATAAATGACATTGCAGAGGGGACTGGAAGGAAAAGTATGTCTTTCTGCAGATGACACAAAGATCTGTAACAGGGTTGATATGCAAGGTGGGGTGGAAAGGATAAAAAGGGACTTGGCAAGGTTGGAGGATTGATCAAATGTATGGCAGCTTAGATTCGACACAAAGAAGTGCAAAGTAATGCACCTGGGAAACAAAAACCCTGGGGCAGAGTACACAATGGGAGGTGAGATACTGACAACAACAGAAATGGAAAGGGACCTGGGGGTAGTCATATCAGACAACCTAAAGGTGGGCCAGCAATGTGAGAAGGCAGTAAGGAGGGCTGGGGGGTACTGGGATGCATAGGGAGAGGCATCACCAGTAGAAAACAGGAAGTTGTTGGCCCTCTGTACAGACAGTTGGTAAGACCACATCTGGAGTATTGTGTACAGTTCTGGAGACCCCATCTCCACAAAGACATAGACAGGGTGGAGGCTGCCCAGAGGAGGGCAACCAAAATGGTGCAGGCTCTGCACCAGAAGACCTATGAAGAAAGACTAAAGGAGCTTAAGATGTATAGCCTCAAGGAAAGGAGAGAGAGGGGGGATATGATAGAAACTTTCAAATACCTCAAGGAATCAATAAAGTCCAAGAGGGTAGCATCTTTCAGAAAAAGAGATGTGCAAGAACAAGGGTGCACAATTTGAAGATAGAGGGGAGACAGCTCAGAGGTCATGTGAGGAAGTATTTCTTCACAGAGAGGGTTGTAGATGCATGGAACAGCCTTCCAGAGGAGGTCGTAGAGCCAAAAACAGTGAGGAATTCAAGAATGCATGGGACGGACATAAGACAATTCTAGTGGGGGGTAGGAGGAAGTAGACTGTTGGTTAACTAGGATCTGCAGCTTATCCGTTAGGTAGGAAAATGGGCAGACTAGGTGGGCCAAGCGGTCCTTATCTGCCATCAGATTCTCTGTTTCTATCTTTAATTTGTTTTCGCAGTCACTCCTGGAAATTACCTTTCAGATGGGAGTTTAAACATTACACCTGTCTTGATCATGAGGTAGGGTAATAAGGCTGTTTTGAAAATGTGGGGTCAAAATCAAGGAAAACAACAAACGTGTGAATAATCATTGACATTTTCCAATGCTTACTTGTAACATTGCCATTTTTTGAAATTTTAACCACAGTTTTTCAGCATATACTTTTTTTACCTCACCTCATGAACATGACAAACATCATTTTTCAAATCTTGCCCAAAACATGTTTCCATGGTCCTGCCATGAAATGACATTTTGGGGAGGATTATATAATGTAAAGGCTATCGCCTGTAGTTATGTGAGGGAAGAGCTCCTCCCCCACATCCTATTTAAATGAGCAGGCTACATCTGCTCTGCTTAGAGCGAGTCACACTCACTGTGCTCGCTCCTTTGCGTGCTGGGGCAGGTTCCTCCTCCTTCCCTCTCTCCCCCCTGTGCCTCCCGGTTGGTCTGCCCCCCCGTCTTCCCATCCCCTTGTTCCTCATTCCTGTCTGCTCCACACCGCCCCCTTCTTTCCCCATATGTTTTCCTTTTTTGGGGGGGGATCCTTCTCGTCCCAATGCCGCAACTTTGTCAGTTCATTCGCCGGCTTACCTGGATTTCTATGCTCGCTCCACTTCGTCCGTTGCTTGCAGTCCTTCACCAGTGCCTTCGTTTTGACCTCCATACCACCGCATTGCTTGCCTCACCTCACCCTCATCACCGACATTCACCGGGAAGCTCAGCTTCCGGATACGCTACTGCTACCAGCTTGTATTTGGAGACTTGGCTGCTTGTCAAGCAACGCTGCACTGCACCCTCATTCTTGCAGCACCTTGTAGTTATTCTGCCATCTAATTTTGTTTTTATTGCCATCTCTATATCTTGAACTCACTTCAAAGGCTGGGTAGCACCATCATTACGGACAATACAGTCATGTAGCTATCTACTATGGTTACTCATGGAGATGATTGGGGCAGAATAGAGGATCGCATCTCGGTTGTACAGTAAGCACGCCACCTGCTGGAGAAACTCCTTCATCTTTTACTTTCCTACGGCCCGTCTATAGCTCCATTACCATAGCAGCACTCGCAGTACGTAGCAGCCAGTCCCTTACCTAAGGAACCTTGCAGACTCTGGACACCTCTGTGACTTGCAAGCTTGGTGTACTCGACTATGGGCAATTATTCTTTTTTCCCTGGTTCATTAATTTCATACATTCCTCTGGATATGGACTCTTGCTTGGTAGACAGCATGGATACCCTCCCTGGAAGTCACTGATGCTAAATTCTACTACATTCACTATTGTAATTGGCTTCACTCTGTCTCTCCTCTAGCAGCTCGAGGCACTCACTATTCATTTATTTATGGCAATCCTAACACTGGGCAGCTGCACCTGTGCTTGCATTCCTTCCGGTTCATGTACCCTAAGCTCACTAAGGTGGACTAGTACTTTATGTTGTACCTTTTAATTTGAGAATGCTCATTTATTTCTACTGCAGCGTGGCCTATTGTATACTTCCATTTGCCCTTCTGCATACATCCAGGTCCATTCCTCTACATTCTTGCCCAGGCACATATTGAGCTCCGACGGCCCTCCTTGGCAGTACATTCGGTCTTGCTAGCTTTCATGGGGCCTAGCTGCCACCCTCTATTTCTTCCTTCGGCTGACTTACGTGGGGTTCAGCCGCTCATCCTACCTGTATTCAAGCCTTGCTGCTTCCTTGGTTTTGGCTTCTGGCCTCCGGCCATGCACTTAAGCCATTTACCCCATCATTGCCCTCAGAGCCTGCTCCAACTCGTCTTGTGGATCATCTTAGTTTCTCTATTGTTTGGACACACTCCAGGATGTCTTGTCTTCAATTCTGCTGCTCGAGTTCTGGACGCTGCAGCTCACCTTGTCTTCACACTTTTCCATCCGTCCAGGATCATCTGTGCTCAGTTATGGATTTCCTATCGGCTTATGTTTTTGGATTTACATCGCTATACCTGGATGCTTGCCTTCATGCTCCGCTTCAATTGTTCCTTCCTCACTTTCCAACTGACCTCCATGTAGTCCAGCCGTACTGGCTTACCTTTATGGGGCTTCATTGCCTTTCTTTACTTACCTCACCAGCTGACCTACGTGTGGTCCAGCTGTGCATGCTAGCTTACGTGGAGCTGGCTGCCACTCTTTACTTACCTTACCAGGTGACCTCGCATGGTCTAGCTGCAGGCTAGCCTTCTTGGGTTTAGCTACTAATTCTATTACTCACCAGTGACATACTCATTCACCTGTACCAACTACGGTTCATCGGCTGACCTACACGTGGTCTAGCCGCACTTCCCTATCTCATTGGACTAGCTCCCCTTCGTTCCCATGGATGCTTCCTACATAGTTGATTTATTTATTCAGACCTACCTTTCCAAAATATGCTCCCTAAAGCTTCCGCCTTCCATTGGATTATTTCTGAAGTACCTCAAGATATTCTCTTCAATTCTCTTGGATGCTCATCGCCATGCTGCTTCAACTCCCGAGTTACTACCACGTCCGCCAGGACTCCTGCTGATCTTTATTCCATACTGTCTTCCTAAGTTTAACTGATGCCTAACACATTGATTTACTACAGTTTCAGGATGCTTATTACCTCTTGTTGAGTTGCCAACTCTTCCGCCAAAGTCTCTTCACTGCAATCCTTACCATCCTCGATCTTCAGGATACGACAGTCTACAGCACCGTTCTGCTCTCATAAGTCTGCCTTAAAACTACAATACTACTCCGCTTTACTTTGACTCAGGATGTCGCCATTACAATACCATCAACAATTTATTCCTCACTACTTCCTGCTATTTTTGCATTGCATGCAGTTCGACATTTCCATTATGTTATCTACCACTGCTCTGCAACCTGCCTCCTGCTGGGCTGGAGGTTCACCATCGCATTTCGCTAGACCTGCATCCCAACAGACCGGAGGTCCTTTGCTCTTATATTACTGCACTGTAATCGCTACTTCTATGACCTGCTTTTGCCCATTGGGCGGGGCTTAACTACTACTCTACACCTGCCTCACCCAACTCGGGGCCTGGAGGTTCGCATATTCTACTATACGACTACCTGCCGCCGTGTCAGCCAGCCCTAGGAGCCCCTTTACTATGCATTCACATCTGGATTTGTTTAGCCATTTGTCATCTATTCTTTGGATGCTTCTGCCCTGCCGCTTCAGTCATATGAAATTACTACTACTACAGTCTTACCAGGACACTTAGTTGAGCTTTTCCAGAAGACCTTCAATATCCTGATTTGTGCGCTAAGGCTTCTTGGACCCTGTGACAACGCTACTTCATTTGACTCAGCCTCTTCAGTTATCACCATCTATGACTCATAAGCTCGATTATTCAGGACTCATCAGAATATTCTTACCAAGTCAATTCTAGTTAATGTACCATTCTAACTTTCGAAACATGGATATCAACATTGTTATGCAACCTTTTGGATCACCAGATGAAGCTCTTAGATTCCCATGCTATTACCATTTCCTCATACCCCTCACTGTATACCGTACATAAGCTATGCAATACTACTTCCCTGCTACTACGTCTGCATCATGCAGCTTTACTTACTACTACGATTGACCTACGTACAGGTCCACTTATTTACATTACTTGCTCATATTACCTGCTTCGCCCTTACAGGGCCTAGAGGTTCATCAAGACCGATTCCTTATTCTACAACCTACTCCCCCATAGGGATCTGGAGGTACATTTAACTTATGTCTGCATATTCGCACTAAGATTTATACCTAATTTGCATCACAAGTCCTATGAAGACAGGTTGAAGGAACTGAACATGTACTCCCTGGAGGAGAGGAGGGAGAGAGGGGATATGATAGAGACATACAAGTATCTTACAGGGAGGAACAGGGTGCAGGAAAACACTATTTTTAAGCGAAAAAGATGTTTCAGGACTAGAGGGCATGGGATGAAGTTGAGGGAGGGACGATTCAGAGGAAACATGAGAAAGAATTTCTTCACAGAACGGGTGGTGGACAAGTGGAACACCTTGCCAGAGGAAGTGGTGGGGCTGAAACAATCACGGATTTAAGAATGCATGGGATAGACATAAAGGAATTCTAGAGGGCAGGGGTGAGGGAAACAGACTTCTAGGAAAACAAACTGAACTTACAAGCTCAAATGGGCCAGACTAGGTGGGCCCATAGGCCCTTATCTGCCGACACTGTCTATGTATCTATGTATCTATGTATCTATGTACTATGTAATTCACTCCAGATCAAAGATTCCTACTGCTCCATCCTCTCCAGATCACGCAGCATCGCCAGTTCTTATGCTTCATCACCAAGGCCTTCATTGCGAAGCTTGCCAAGAGGAATCTGAACTACCTTCCTCCTACTCTGGACATGGACACTTAGCCTTTTGGTCACTGGTTCTCCTTGCAGAAGTCATTCCTCACCACTGGAACATTTCACCAATGTAACTTTGATGCTTCAAATTATTATTATCGACCATGGATTCCAGTCTCCCACCACTCTGCTCCGGACATGGGTTCTTGGACTAGGATTTGCTAGAAGGATGCTGCTTCGTTCTGCACGGAATATTCTGTACTTCTTCAGCTTTCTTCACTGGATCAGGATCTCAAACTTTGGAACTCAAATTTGCATAATATTGTTATTTAGGATTGTTCTCTGTTAGTATGCCCAGAAGGATGGGCAGGTCAGTATCCATGGGTCCTCAGAGGTTTCCTCCAAAGGGGGGTTTTCCTCTAGTGTGTGCTACTGGTCACACTCTCCGGAGTTGGAGGAGATAATCGTTTGATACTATTATTCTTTTTGTGGGGTCTCATACTACTGGACTAAGCATTCTTTTACGGTGGGATACAGAGTAAGGCCAAACCAATACCAAGTCATAACACGTTACTCATCAGCTCAAGCATCTAAGAACTTGCATAAGACTATCCAACTCACTTGTACTATACTCGCTGACTGTATAACTATGTTCCAAGTACCTAAGCACTGATCAGTTCAAACTGCTAAATATCTGAGGAGCACTGTCCTACTTACTGATCTGGCCTCTGTATCCAAGTACAACCTACATTATCCATTACAGTACGTAGCACAAGCACTGAGCTCTGAACCACACATAAGTGACATCTGTCATGCTCATAAGGTTGGAAAACAAAAGGGCTATATGGAAAAGTTGGGGTCAGTATCTTAAAAAACCAAAAAAAAATGGCTGACACTGGGAGGCTGTGCTGTGATCGGAACAGCAGGCTGTCCTATGAACTCATGTTCAGGGTGTAGGTGGGCTGATATTTTTGGGGGAGTGGTACTGTGATCTGAACAGCAGGAGGCAGTATAGTGCAGTGATTTAAGGCTCTGAGCTGCAAACCTGGAGACCTGGGTTTGAATCCCACAGCCCCAGCTTCCATACTGTGTGACCCTGAGCAAGTCACTTAACTTCCCTGTGCTCCCAGGTCACACCTGTAAATAAGCTTTCAGCTTAGTGTGTCTCTCCTGGTTACACAATCATACTGTGTGACCCTGAGCAAGTCACTTAACGTCCCTGTGTTCCCAGGTCACACCTGGAAACAAGCTTTCAGCTTAGTGTGTCTCTCCTGGTTAAACAACCATACTGTCTGACCCTGAGCAAGTCACTTAACTTCCTTGTGCTCCCAGGTTGCGCCTGGAAACAAGCTTTTAGCTTGTGTGTCTCTCCTGGTTAAGCAATCATACTATGTGACCCTTAGCAAGTCACTTAACCTCCTGGTGCTCCAGGTCACACCTGTAAACAAGCTTTCAGCTTAGTGTGTCTCTCCTGGTTAAACAATCATACTGCGTAACCCTGAGCAAGTCACTTAACTTCCCATGCTCCCAGGTCCACCTGGAAACAAGCTTTCAGCTTAGTGTGTCTCTCCTGGTTAAACAATCATACTGTGTGCCCTGAGCTAGCCACTTAATTTCCTGTGATCACAGGTCACACCTGTAAACAAGCTTTCAGCTTAGTGTGTCTCTCCTGGTTAAACAGTCATACTGTGTGACCCTGAGCAAGTCATTTAACTTCCCTGTGCTCCCAGGTCACACCTGGAAACAAGCTTTCAACTTAGTGTGCCACTCCTGGTTAAACAGTCATACTGTGTGACCCAGAGCAAGTCACTTAACTTCCCTGTGCTCCCAGGTCACACCTGTAAACCAGCTTTCAGCTTAGTGTGTCTCTCCTGGTTAAACAGTCATACTGTGTGACCCTGAGCAAGTCACTTAACTTACCTGTGTTCCCAGGTCACATCTGTAAACAAGCCTTCAGCTTAGTATGTCTCTCCTGGTTAAACAATCACACTGTGTGACCATGAGCAAGTCACTTAACTTCCCTGTGTCCCAGGTCACACCTGTAAACCAGCTTTCAGTTTAGTGTGTCTCTCCTGGTTAAACAATCATATGGTGTGACCTGAGCAAGTCACTTAACTTCCCTCTGCTCCCAGGTCACACCTGTAAACCAGCTTTCAGCTTATTGTGTCTCTCCTGGTTAAACAATCATACTGTGTGACCCTGAGCAAGTCACTTAACTTCCTGTGCTCCCAGGTCACAACTGTAAACAAGCTTTCAGCTTATTGTGTCTCTCCTGGTTAAACAATCATAGTGTGTGGCTCTGGGCAAGTCACTTAACTTCCCTGTGCTCCCAGGTCACACCTGTAAGACAAGCTTTCAGCTTATGTGTGTCTCTCCTGGTTAAGCAATCATAGTGTGTGACCCTGAGCAAGTCCTTAACTCCCTGTGCTCCCAGGTCACAACTGCAAACAAGCTTTCAGCTTAATGTGTCTCTCTTGGTTAAAAAAAAGTGCTCTATGAAGTCCTGTTCATGGTGTGGTTAGGCTGATATGTGGCGGGGTATGGGGATCTGAACAGCATGGTGCCTTATGAACTCCTGCTCAGGTTGCAGGCAGGCTGATATGTGGGGGGGGATCTGTGATCTGAACAGTAGGGTGCCCTATGAACTCCTGTTCAGGGTCTAGGCTGGCTATTTGGGAGGGTACTGTGATCTGAGCAGCAGGGTACCTTATGAACTCCCTGTACAGGGTGTATACTGGATGATATTTGGGGGTGTACTGTGGTTTGAACAACAGATGCCTTATGAAGTCCTGTTCAGGTGTGGGCTGGCTGATATGGGGGTGGATACTGAGATCTGAACAGCAGTATGCCCTATGAACTCCTGTTCAGGGTCTAGGCTGGCTGATATTGGGGGGACACTGGGGTATGAATAGCAGAATGCCCTATGAAGTCCTGTTCAGGGTGTAGGCTGGCTGATATGGGGAGGGGGACACTGGGGTCTGAATAGCAGAATGCCCCATGAAGTCCTGTTCAGGGTGTAAGCTGACTGATATGGGAGGGGTACTGTGATATGAACAGCAGGATGCCCTATGAACTCCTGTTCAGGGTCTAGGCTAGCTGATATTTTGGGGGCTGTGATCTGAACAGCAGTATGCCCTATGAACTCCTGTTCAGGGTCTAGGCTAGCTGATATTTGGGGGGGACTGTGATCTGAACAGCAGGATGGCCTATGAACTCCAGTTCAGGGTCTAGGCTAGCTGATATTTGGGGGGGGACTGTGATCTGAACCGCAGGATGCCCTATGAACTCCTGTTCAGGGTCTAGGCTAGCTGATATTTGGGAGGGAGCACTGTGATCTGAACAGCAGGGTGCCCCATTAACTCTTTTTCAGGGTCTATCCTGACTGATTTTGGGAAGGGAGTTACTGTGATCAAAAAACAGGGTGCCCTATGAACTCCTGTTTGGGGTGTGGATTGGTTGATATTTGGGAGGGGGTGAGTAACTGTAATCTGACTAGCAGTGTGCTCTATGAACTCCTGCTCAGGGTGTAGGCTGACTGATGGGCGGGGGGGTTACTGTGAGCTGAACAGCAAGGGGCTAATTGCTGTTCAGGATCTAGCCTGGCTGATGTTAGTGGGATGGAGTCTTGTGATGTAACCATCAGGGTGCCCTATGATCTCCTGTTGAGGGTTTTGTATGGCAGATATTGGAGGATGATAGTACTTTGATCTCACCAGCAGGGTGCCCTATGATCTCCTGTTCAGGGTATGAAATGGTAGATATTGGAGGATGGTAGTGCTATGATCTGAACAGCAGGGTGCCCTATGATCTTCTGTTGGGGTATAAAATGGCAGATATTGGAGGATGGTAGTACTATGATCTGACCAGCAGGGTGCCCTATGATCTGTTCAGGGTATGAAATGGCAGATATTGGAGGATGGTAGTACTATCCCACACCCAGTCAGTTATTCCACTCCACAATCCATACACCATTCTGGGGGAGCACAGCTCCCCCTATGGATGCACCCACGGAGGAGATTAAGGAGGCTGAGGACACCTGTCACAAAGGAGGCCCACAGGAAGGAGGCAGAGGATGCCACAAGGAAAGGAAGCAGCTCCTGGTGGGGGACTCAATTATTAGGGGGATAGAACTGGGGGGAGCAGGGAAAACTGAAGTAAAGTGCCTGCCTGGTGCCATGGCTTGTAGGGACAGGAAGCGCATCCTCAGGATCACGAGAACACCTGCACAGGAGTCTGAACTGGATGTCATTGTCCACCTAGGGACAAATGACTTGGCTCAACATGAGCTTAGAGCAGTGCAGAAGGACTTTGTAGAACTGGGGAGAGGCCTAAGACAAGTAGCACACACAGTATCCTTCTCAGAGGTGCTGCCTGTAAATGGCATGAGTGAGGCAAGGGTACTTTACACCATGCAGTTTAATGAGTGGTTGAAAAAATGGTGTGGAGCACAGGGTTTGGCTTCATTGGGGACTGGGGTTCCACCTGGAGGACACCAGCCTATACTGGCAGGATGGTCTGCATCTGTCCAGGAAGGAAGGAACAAGTCTTTTGAGCAATTGGTTTAAATGCTTCATTGGCAAGCTTTTAAACTAGTCAAGGGGAGGCACTGATAAGCAGCAGAAAATCCCAGCCTCTCCCTACAAAACAGGGTACTAAATGGGAAAAAGACCGAGGTAGAAAGGTCAGTGGGGATGCTGCAACAGAAAGTAAAGCCATCAAAAATGGAGAGCAATGAGTACCAATGCCCGTAGTCTGAGTAACAAGCTTCCTGAATTAGTGGCCTTGATGGAGGAGGAACATCTGGATATCATGGCAGTCACAGAAACATGGTGCACACAAAACCATGACTGGGATGTAAACATACCAGGATACACTATCCACAGGAGGGACAGGAGGGTAAAGAGGAGGAGGAGTAGCTCTTTACATAAGGAAGGAATCAAAGCAACAGAACAAAAGGGTAAACAGGGAGGAGAAAAGCACTGTGGGTAAATTTGGAGACTGGCAATGGCACCACAATCCACTACAGGGTTGTATACAGACCCCTTCTCAGGGGAGGAAATGGACAAGGAAATGATAGAAAGTATACTTAGTATGGCAGAAAAGGGAGATATTGCTGATGGGTGATCTGAATATGCCAGATGTTAACTGGAGTGCAGTTGCAGCAGCCACTTCTAAGAGTGGGGTTATTCTAGATGCCCTACAGGGGCATGCCTTAGACAACTAGTATTGGAGCCCACTCGAGAGGAACAATCTTAGACCTGGTTCTCTCAAATGGAGATGAAGAGAGATCACAGATGTAGAAGTGGGTAGCCATCTGGGAACTAGCGACCATCAAACAGTATGGTTCACAATAAACACAGCAATAGAGTCAAGCCATACAAAGACAAACGTACTGGATTTTAGGAGGGCTGACTTTGCCAAAATGGGTGAGTGCCTAAGGAATGCACTAGCAAATGGGCAGGAAGGAGGGGTGGAAGAACAATGGGGAATAATAAAAACTGCCATCACAGAGGTAACAAGCCTTTGTGTAAAGCAAATAAACAAAACAAAACGAGGTAAGAAACCACTATGGTTCGCAAAGGAAGTGGCAGTGAAGGTTCAAGAGAAAAAGAAAGCATTCAGGAAGTACAAGGAATCACAGAAGGAACAGGACAGAGAACTGAATCAGTTAAAGCAAAAGGAAGCTGGGAAGGCAGTCAGAACAGCAAAGGCCCAAACCGAGGAAAAGATAGCCAACTCAGTTAAGAAGGGGGATAAAACCTTTTATAGGTACATCAGGAGCGAAGAGAGAAGACCAAGGGAGGATAGTGAGGCTTAATAAAGGGAGGAGGGTGGGCAGAGGGTGACTGTGAAAGGCAGAGATACTAAACAAATATTTTGCTCAGTATTTACAAAGGAAGAGGGGAGGTACCTAAAACAAACAGTAGAAACACTCTGGATACAGAAGTTGATACAGCCCATTTACAGAAGAAAGGGTTCTGAAAGAACTCTTAAAACTGAAGGTGGACAAAGCAATGGGGCCTGATGGGATTCATCCCAGAATTCTTAAAAACTAAGGTAGAACTAGTGACACCACTGACTACCCTCTTTAACAAATCATGGGAGGATGGGGTGGTACCCGAGGACTGGAGGAGGGCAGATGTGATTCCCCTTCACAAAAGTGGGAGCAAGGCAGAAGCAGGAAACTACAGACCTGTTAGTTTAACCTCAGTGGTAGGAAAATGATGGAATCACTTCTGAAGGAAAGAATTGTTGAGTAGCTAGAGGCCAAGGGGCACAGGACCCAAGGCAGCATGGATTCTGGCCAGGAAAGTCATGCCAGACAAATCTGATAGATTTCTTTGACTGGGTGACCAAAGTAGTTGATCAGGGAGGGCTGTGGACATGGCCTACCTAGACTTTAGCAAGGCATTTGACACAGTCCCACAAAAGATTAATATACAAGTTAGCCAGCCTGGGAGTGGGTCCCAAGATGACAGCCTGGGTAAAGAATTGGCTGGAGAATAGGTCACAGAGAGTAATAGTAAATGGAGTCCACTCTGAAAAAAGGGGGGTTAGTAGTGGGGTACCTTAGGGTTCAGTATTAGGACCGGTCCTCTTCAATGTCTTTATAAGTCGACATTGCAGAGGGACTGGAAGGAAAAGTATGTCTCTTTGCAGATGACACAAAGATCTGCAACAGAGTTGATGCACAAGGTGGAGTGGAAAGGATGAGAAGGGACTTGGCAAGGTTAGAGGAATGGTCAAATGTATGGCAGCTTAGATTCAATGCTAAGAAGTGCAAGATAATGCACCTGGGAAACAAAAACCCAGGGGAAGAGTACACAATGGGGGGTGAGATACTAACAACAACAAAAATGGAAAGGGACCTGGGGGTAGTCATATCAGATGACCTAAAGGTGGGCAAGCAATGTGAGAGGGCAGCAAGGAGGGCTGGGGGGATACTGGGATGCATAGGAAGAGGCATCATCAGTAGAAAACAGGAAGTTATTATCCCTCTGTACAGACAGCTAGTGAGACCCCATCTGGAGTACTGCGTGCAGTTCTGGAGACCCAATCTCCACAAAGACATAGACAGGATGGAAGCTGTCCAGAGGAGGGCAACTAAAATGGTGCAGGGTCTGCACCGGAAGACATATGAAGAGAGACTTAAGGAGCTTAATATGTATAGCCTCGAGGAAAGGAGGGAGAGGGGAGACATGATAGAAACTTTCAAGTACCTCAAGGGAATCAACAAAGTCCAAGAGGGTAGCATCTTTCAAAAAGAGGTGTGCAAGAACAAGGGGCACAATTTGAAGATAGAAGGGGCAGCTCAGGGTAATTTAAGGAAGTATTTTTCACAGAGAGGGTTGTGGATGTATGGAACGGCCTTCCAGAGGAGGTTGTGGAGTCAAAAACAGTGGTGGAATTCAAGCATGCATGGGACAGTCATAAGGCAATTCTAGGGGATGGGGGTAGGAAGAAGTAGGCTGCTGGTTAACTAGGACCTGCAGCTTATCCATCAGGTAGGGAAATGGGCAGACTGGGTGGGCCAAGTGGTCCTTATCTGCCGTCAAATTCTATGTTTCTATGTTTCTATGATCTGACCAGCAGGGTGCCCTATGATCTCCTGTTCAGGATATGAAATGGCAGATATTGGAGGATATTAGTACTATGATCTGACCAGCAGGGTGCCCTATGATCTCCTGTTCAGGGTTTGGTATGGCAGATATTGGAGGACGGTAGTACTATGTGATCTGAACAGCAGGGTGACTATGAATGCCTGTTCAGGAGCTAGGCTGACTGATATTGGGGAGGTGCCCTATGAACTCCTGCTCAGGATGGGCTGGCTAATATTGGAGGGTGTACTCTGATTTGAACCACAAGGTGCCCTATGAACTCCTGTTCACCATGATAATGGGGGCCGGGGGTGATACTGTGATCTGAACAGCAAGGTACCCTATGAACTCCTCTACAGTGTCTGTTCTGGCTGATATTGGGGGGCCGGGTGCTGGGATATAAACAGCTGGGTGCCCTATGAACTATTCAGGGTCTAGGCTGCTGAGATTGGGGAGGAGGTACTTTGGGCTGAACAGCAGGGTGACCTATGAACTCCTTTCATGGTCTGGGATGGCTGATCTAGGGGGGCTACTTTGGTCTGAACAGCAGGGTGTCCAATGAACTCCTTTCATGGTCTGGGATGGATGATCGCAAACCAGCCTCCTGGGTCTGTGTGGTGGCTGCTTGTATGTGTCTGTAGCTTAGTTTTTGTGGATTTACATGGTTTTCTGCTTGGAGTAACTACACCATTCTTGCTCACTACATCCGTGAAAGTCTCCTGAACTGGATTTCTGCAAAACATCATCACCAGGTATCTGCATTTTACATTTAAAAATCAACTTTTTGGAAGCTATCTCAAGCAAAACATAAGTCAAGCAACTAAGTCTGACAAACTCAGTGACTCTAGGTTCTGCTTGAATCCACATTTTCATCTGACCTGCTCCATGATCTGTATGTGGGCTTTTCAACAACCTCTTTGAATGACAAAGAAGCATGCAGACAAAAGATTTACATCCTGCATATGCAGGCACAGTTCATCACCTTCAGGAATTCTAACACATTCTGTGACTCTGGACCTCAGCTGTTGATATTTCTTTTGGCTTATGACTTAACCACCAGGTATCTACAAGATGCTGAAATCCTTTCTCCTACAAATTCTCCTTATGCTGCTTCTGCTCTCAGGAAATGTTTACTAACCCAGGACCACCTGGGCAGCCAGCAGTGGCACCAAGCAGAAGGACAGGGACATTCACCATGGCATCCATCAATGCCTGCAGCATCCTCAACAAACTTGATTCCCTCCAAACATGGATCCTACAGCACAACCCTGATGTCCTCTCAGTTGCAGAAACATGGCTAAACCATAAAATCCCTGATACCTTAGTCTCTATCCCTGGCTACTGCATTTTCAGGCAAGACAGGATTGCTAAACAGGGTGGGGGCTGTGCCATCTATCTTAAGGATACCCTTATGGGTCACATCATCCCATCCCCTAGCCTGAGCAACTCCTCTCAGGTCCTCACAATCAAAATCCTCCTTGGTGCACATAACAAGGAACTCACTGTCATCTCAGTTTACCTACCCCCAAGAGACCAGGCTGCTGGCTTCCATAGCATCATGGAATATCTAAGGGTCCAGCATAATTCTGAAACCATAATCATGGGTGATTTTAACATTAACTGGCTCTCCGCTGAGGGCCGCTAACTATAAGGATGCAGCACGCATCACCTCACTCAACTGGTCAATGCCCCCACTAGGTGTAACTATAGGACAGGCTCCCTTATGCTTCTAGACTGGATTCTATCTAACCGCCCTGAACGCACCTCCAATGTTTCTGTACTCCCAGATACAATAAGTGACCACTAGCCTGTCATCTGCTCCTGGTCAAACAAATACCACAAGCCCCCTCCCAAGCTTATATATGCCAGGGTTATCAAACAAGGGCACCTTCAGCTGTTAAAATCCCATCTAACCAGGCTGAACTGGACAGTGCTTGACTCCCACAGTGACTCCAACAAAGCTCTGGACCTATTTTTCAAACATTTCAACGAAGCCAGTGACATCTATGGACCAGTGAAAAAGATGAAGGTCAAAGGACAGACCAACCCCTGGGTTACTACTGACCTTTTAACTCTACTCAAGCACAGAGACCACCTCTGGCATTGTGCTCGTGCAACACCGACGCAAGTAAACATACAATTATACAAAGCAGCCAGAAATGATTGCACTTGAAAAATACGGAATGCTAAACGGAGCTATTACAAAGAGGTTCTGACCAACTCCTGGGGCCAGGGAAAAAAATTCTGGAACAACATGAAAGAACTCACAGGCAAGGATCCTAAAGCACCACCCACTATGCGCAACCTTCATGGCACTCCTACACTCGACCTAGGTACCATCACCAGCACTTTTAATAATGCATTTACAAACCTGGACAGTGTCCTTCCACCAAATTATTTCGCCGACCTCCCCTCCAGCTCCTCCCAAGTTACCCCCCCAACTAGAACGTACAACCCCAAAGTTTTTTTTTAAGGAGGTCCCACCACAAGTAGCTAGAAATGTCAGCTAGCAATGTCAGTGGCTCAGTAGGTAGCACACTCGCCTCTGAGGCCAGGAGATCAGAGGGCTGTGGGTTCAGTTCCCACATCTGGCACTTGGGTTAATATCCCAGTACTGACACTGTAATGCAGCATGAGAGGGGTGCTGCATTTCTGAGGTGCTGTCTTTCGGATGAGACGTTAAACCGAGGTCCCATCTGCCTGGATTGGTGGTAGTTCAGGTGGATGTTAAAGATCCCATGGCACTTATCGAAAAGAGTAGGGGAATTTCCCCGGTGTCCTGGCCAAATTTCCCTCATTCACTAAAAAAAAAAAAAATACCACCAACAGCTTAATCTGGTTCAAGGTCAGTTGGCATTCATCTGTATCCCTTTCCCCCGGGTCGTGCCTGAAAATAGGCAGGATTTGTCTAGTGCACTTACCCGGTCAACAAAAGCTAAATAAAATAAATAAATAAATAAATAAAAAATACATTCAAAAGGCCATCAGCAAACAAGGGTACAGTGGTGACTCCTTTGACCTGAAACTGCTGGCACAAGTCCTCGATGAAATCTTAGAACCACTTACAAAGATCTTCAATCTCTCGCTTAGATTGGGCCATTTCCCCTCTCTCTGGAAGAAAGCCACTGTCACACCAGTTCACAAAAGCAGAGATAGGATGCTCCACACCAATTACAAACCTATCTCACTCCTCCCCCCACTTTCTAAAGCGCTGGAACGAATAGTGTCGGACCAACTAGTTGAATTCCTGGATAAGTACAATGTACAGTGCCAAAAGCAGCATGGCTTCAGAAAAGGGCACAGCACCACCACTGCACTACTGGAATTTACAACCTTCATTCATGCCATGCTTGACAAAGGGAATTGTGGAGGGGCAGTATTTATAGACCTTACCAAGGCATTCGACACAGTTAACCACCCCTACTGCTCAAGCAACTGTCTTCATTGGGATCTCCAGTGATGCCCTTCCATGGTTCACCAGCTTACCTTGATAATCGGATCCAACATGTAAGGATTGCAGGGATCTCTTCGGATGAAAACCGGTCCGCTCTGGAGTCCCCAGGGGTCTATTCTGGGCCTCTACTCTTCTCCTCTTCATCAACAATCTCCCCAGTGCCTGCCACCAAAAATATTACTATACGCAGACGATGCAGTCCTGTTTTCCAGCCACCATGACATTACAGTCCATGAATCCCAGCTGCAGCTCGACTTCAAAGCGCATTGAGACTGGTTCAGGTCTCACAAACTTGTCCTGAACCACAGCAGACTAAAGCCATGTCCTTCTGTAACTTGACAGAGCAGGCACAACTCTCTGTCCTCACCATCAAGAACCACGCTGGGAACCCACCCTAACATGTCAAGGAGTTCAAGTACCTTGGTATTACCCTGGATAGTACCCTCTCCTACACTTGGCATATTGACACTGTTGCCAAGACTGCCAATATATGGATTGGACTACTACACAAACACAAGCACTGTATGCCTGCGGATGCCCTTAAACTAGCCATCTACAGCTCTGTCACCTCTATCATGGCTACGGCCTTGCCATCTATGGCTCTGCCTCAACAAGTGCCCTCCGTGAGATCTCAGTTTCTCTCAACAAAGCCTGTAGACTACTAACGGTGCGGCCCGACAAACTCACACCTGTGACCTCTATGCACAGGCCAGCTGGCTACCCCTATGCAGCAGAATACAATACCAGACCTGCTTACTTACCAAAAAGATTCTCCTCGGTCTCATGCCATCTGGTGTTAGCTCACTCCTTACTACCTACAGTGGCACTCAACAAACACGTGGTGCCCGGTCTCTAACCTTTCAGGTTCCTAGATGTCGTACCTCCATGGGTCAGCGGTCCTTTGTCTATAGAGCCACTCAATGGTGCAATTCCCTCAATAAAGAAGCACTTTCCTCTACTACACTTGGACCCTTCAAAAGGAATCTCAGACTTTACCTCACTTCTACCACTCAGTGTGACTGCTTCTCTGAACAGAGATCTCTCTAAACACCTCCCACCTCACTCATGTCTCACAGCCCGCCCTTTCCCAGTCTCATTCCCTTTGGCACCGGGCCTTCCTTGTGACTCCTTTTCTGCTTCGCATCTCCACTGGTACAAGACATTTTCCACCACCATTGGACAGTGGCCCATTAGCCTGCCAACTTCCTCTCCCGGTCGCACGTCTGCAATACTAACTGCCTATGGTGCCCTCTATCTCTTATTGTTACCGCAGCCAGCTGCCTACTCAAGCTGCTCATTATATGAATATTATCTCAAAGTATGTTATAACTGAGTATCATTATTTTTTTCTTTTAGTTGTTTATTGTGCATTCTTTTACTACCTATGTATGCATGTTGACCCTCATCCTTTGACGTAGAACCTTTGTAAATGAGCAGTTTCTGCTCAAAGGTATTTGTAATCCGAGAATTTAATAAATAAATAAATAATAAAATATTGGAGGGCTACTTTGGTCTGAATAGAAGGATGTCCAATGAACTCCTTTCATGGTCTGGGATGGATGATATTGGGGGGCTACTTTGGTCTGAACAGCAGGGTGTCCTATGAACTCCTTTCTTGATCTGGGATGGCTGATAGAGGGGGCTACTTTGGTCTGAACAGCAGGGTGTCCAGTGAACTCCTTTCATGGTCTGGGATGGATGATACTGGAAGCTACTTTGGTCTGAACAGCAGGGTGTCCAATGATCTCCTTTCATGGTCTGGGATGGATGATTTGGGGGCTACTTTGGTCTAAACAACAGGGTGTCCTATGAACTCCTTTCATGGTCTGGGATGGATGATATTGGGAGCTACTTTGGTCTGAACAGCAGGGTGACCTATGACCTCCTTTCATGGTCTGGGATGGCTGATATGGGGGGGCTACTCTGGTCTGAACAGCAGGGTGTCCTGTGAACTCCTTTCATGGTCTGGGATGGATGATATTGGGGGCTACTTTGGTCTGAACAACATGGTGTCCTATGAACTCCTTTCATGGTCTGGGATGGTTGATATTGGGGGGCTACTCTGGTCTGAACAGCAGGGTACATAGATACATAGACAATGTCAGCAAATAAGGGCCTACCACCCACCCAGTCTGCCCATTTGAGCTTGTAAGTTCACTTTATGTTTTCCTAGAAGTTTGTTGCTCCTTACCCCTGACTTCCAGAATTCCCTTATGTCTATCCCATACATTCTTAAATGCCATGATTTTTTCAGCCCCCACTACTTCTTCTGGCAGGGTATTCCACTTGTCCACCACCTGTTCTGTAAAGAAATTCCTCTTCACGTTTCCTTTGAATTGCCCTCCCTCCGACTTCATCTCATGTGCTCTAGTCCTGGAACTTCTTTTTCACTGAAAAATAGTGTATTCCTGCACCCTGTTCCTCCCTGTAAGATACTTGCATGTGCCTATCATATCCCCTCTCTCCCTGCTTTCCTTCAGGGAGTACATATTCAAGTCCCTCAACCTGTCCTCACAGGACTTGTGATGCAATCCATGTACCATCTTGTTGCCCTCCTCTGAACCTTTTCTATCCTGTCTATGTCCTCACGTAGTACGGCTCCAGAACCGTAAACTGTACTCCAGGTTGGGCCTCACTAATATCTTGTGTAGTGGAATTAGGACTTCCCTTTTCCTGCTGGTGATGCCCCTGTCTATGCCAGCATCCTATTTGCTTTACCTTCTGCCTGTCGCACTGTTTCCCTACCTTGAGGTCATCAGAGATGATAACCCCAAGGTCCCTTTCCTGCTTGGTGCATGCTATGTCCTCACCCCCCAACTGATATGTTGTTCCAGGGTTCTTGTGCCCCATATGCATTATCTGGCACTTCTTTGCATTGAATTTCAACTGCCAAACCCCTGACCATTCTTCAGGTTTCTGCAGGTCCCTCCTTATTCTGTCTACACCCTCTGGTGTGTCCACTCTGTTACAGAGCTTTGTGTCATCAGCAAACAGGGAGAGTCTGCCTTCTAGGTCCTGCGCAATGTCACTGATGAAGACGTTGAATAGGATTAGTCCCAGCAATGATCCCTGTGGTACCCCATTGGTCACTCTTCCCTCTGTGAAGCGACAGTCATTTACCACCACCCTCTGCCTCCTGCCATCCAGCCAGTTACCTACCCACCGCACTATTGTCCTGCCTACTCCCATATTCCCAAGTTTGTTTAATAGCCTTCTATGTGGCACAGTGTCAAAGGCCTTGCTGAAGTCCAGATAGGCCATGTCCGCTGACCTCCCCTGATCCAACTCCCTTGTCACCCAGTTGACAGATTCAATGAGGTTGATCTGACATGACTCCCCCCTGGTGAAACCATGCTGCCTTGGCTGTTATAGTCCATTGGCAACCAGATGTTCCACCAATCTCTCCTTCAGTAGTGTTTCCATGATCTTCCCCACTACCGGGGAATAGGGTGCCCTATGAACTGCTGTTCAGGGTTTAGACTGCTTGATATTGTGGAAGGGGTTATTGTGGTCTGAAAAGTAGGCTGCCCTATGAACTCCTTTCATGGTCTGGGCTGGTTGATATGCAGGGGTACTTTGCTGTTCAACTTGGCTGATGGGGGAAGAGTTAATGTGTTCTAAGCAGCAGGATGCCCTATGAACTCCTTTTCAGGGTCTCGTCTGGCCGGCCTGGGGAAGGGGTATTACAGTGTTTTTTTTTTTTTTTTACCATAATAATTTTTATTAAAGTTTCAAACAGTATAGAAAATAAGGCACTTCATTACAAATATAAGAATTCTTTTAAAACAAAAACAGTCCTTAAATATTCAACCATAACACATATAAAAACTTTTTGTAATATTCCACACACACTCATTTCAAAATGCAAACCTGAGGGTAACTTTAGGGTGTTACAGTGTTGAACAGTAGGGTGCTGTATCAACTCTTATCTAGGGTCTAGCCCAGCTGTAGGTCTGGACTGTCTGATACGGGGGATGGTACAGTGATCTGAATCACCATATTGCTCTGCAAACTGTTTTCCTCCAGCTCTACCTGACTGGTGGGATCTTTCTCTCTCCAGCTATATTTTGACAGGTAAGGTCTCTGTCCACCTGTTCTCTCTCCACTTGAGCCTCTGACACATAAGATCCCTGTCCAGCTGTACCTCTGAGAGGTAAGCCTTTCTCAAGCTGGGTGTCTGACAGAGGCAAGTCTGTAGACTAAAGACATTTTTCCCTGCTCTTTTCCATTGAAGCCAGCAGCAGCTCACTAAAGGTTGAAGGTCAAAGTAAACAGCAGCAGGTTGCTGAGAGAGGAAAGTGTTCCTTTCGGCTTGCGGAGGGGACTGGGTTGTCATGCAGACACAAGTTCAGGCAGGCCCTTGCTAGCTGAACAATGAGGAAACTCTAGATGTGGTAAACCTGATCCCTTGTCCTTGCTCTGTGCAGAAGTCAGGCTCTGCGGCAGGTACTCAGCTGCAGGCACTACAGAAACATTTCCAGAGCCCTAGGAGACAGGTGAGAGAAAGTGCCTTTTCTTTTGTGTGCTCTCTTCCTCTTGGGATCATTCTGATGCTTTCCGATGTGGAGTCCTCAAGCCTGGTTTTCCTTGGATAATCAGCCTGTGCTGGGTTAATATGCTGCTCTGGGGTCATCATCTCCCTCTGCATCAGTTGAAATGGTACGTCGGACAAAATGGTTAGAGCCCGGAATGCCACCAGATATATTGTGCTTTCCAGCTTCTAGTCAGTGTGGTGCAATGTTAGAGTCAGTAACTGGGGAAAAAAGAGGCTGGAGGGCTGGTGATGTTACCCCCCACATTCACATCACAGCGTAAGTAAGTCATTAGGAATTTAGCTGCTCAACAAACCCTAAAATAGACAGATGTCTTATGTAAGCGAGTTTCAGCCTGACGGCAGGGCAGCCAATGCATCATTTAGAAAGTATCAGGTATATTGCCACCATGAGCAGCCATGTACATATGATATGTTACAAGAATAACATTTCCACCGTAGGTTTTGCATACATAATAATTGACAGTAGCGAAGCATCTGACAGGCATTGGATGGGTAAGTGAAACTGCTTTTTCCAGTAAACAGAACATTTCTAAAATGATATGGCAGAGTTCAGCTTTCATTTAATTTTTCTGTACTTATTGTCTGTCTCCTCATTTTGTAATAGTGAACACATTTAAGTGAAATTATAGTGCAAGGGTAGGGGGTAGACTCTCTCTTCATGGGGAGAGACAGGCAGGGTCAGAGGGGTTGCTTGCTAAGTCAAGAATGGAGCTGAAGCACGCAAGAAATAGGGAGGCAGGAGCGATGGAAACCTTACAGAAAGACTCGGGCTGGAATTAGGACATGCAGGAGGCAAACATTGCATCTGGGAGCATATACAAATGGCCAGGTCGGAACGTGGAGCTGGCAAATGGAATTACAAGGGTGACAAGTATGGGATCTATGGTGCTCATGACGGATTTCAACATACCTGGCAAGGATTAGGAGATGGAAAGTGCCTGTGGAATGCAAAGAGGAATTCTTGTCAGTTGTGAAGACGTGTTGCCTTATTTATTACGTAAGATGTTTTGCCTCCTGGTCTGCTGCTTGTGCCTTTACATTCAGGTATCCCCATGATGATCTCCCAGTCCCATCCCCACTCCCTGTGTCATTGATGCTGACAGGGATCCACATGGGCAGTACGAGAGTGTCGGTGACCTCCCAGTCCCATCCATCACTCCCTAGACATCGATGTTGACAGGGATCCACATGGGGAACACCTGAGTGTACTGGTGACCTCCCAGTCCCATCTCTACTGCCAGTGTCATCGATGCTGACAGGGATCCACATGGGGCAGTACCTGACAGCGCCGGTGACCTCCCATCCACCCCCACTCCCGTGTCATCATTGCTGACAGGAATCCACATGGGGCAGTACCTGACAGTGCCGGTGACCTCCCAGTCCAATCCATCACTCCCTGTGACATCGATGTTGACAGGGATCCACGTGGGGAACAGCTGAGTGTACTGGTGACCTCCCAGTCCCATCCTCTACTGCCAGTGTCATCGATGCTGACAGGGATCCACATGGGGCAGTCCCTGAGAGTGTTGGTGACCTCCCAGTCCCATCCCTCACTCCCTGTGTCATTGATGCTGACAGAAATCCACATGGGGCAGTACCTGAGAGTGTCGGTGACCTCCCAGTCCAATCCATCACTCCCTTTGACATCGATGTTGACAGGGATCCATGTGGGGAACACCTGAGAGTGTCGGTGACCTCCCACTCCCATCCTAAACTCCTCATGTCATGGATGCTGACAGAAATCCACATGGGGCAGTACCCTGACAGTGCTGGTGACCTCTTAGTCTCTTCCCCCCCACTCCCCATGTCATGGACGCTGACAGGAATCCACATGGGGCAGTACCTGAGACTGCTGGTGACCTCCCAGTCCCATCCCTCACTCCCTGTGTCATTGATGTTAACAGGATCCACATGGGGAGCACCTGAGAGGGCTGGTGACCTCCCAGTCCCATACCCTACTCCCGTGTCACCGATGCTGACAGGGATCCACATGGGGCAGTATCTGAGGTGCTTGTAACCTCCCAGTCCCAGCCTCACTCTTCATGTCATCAGTGCTGACAGGGATCCCATAGGGCAGTACCTGGCCAGTGCGGTGACCTCCAGTCCCATCCCCACCTCTCATGTCATCGATGTTGACAGGGATCCACATGGGGCAGTACCTGAGAGTGACAGTGACATCCCAGTCCCATCCCCCGCTCCCCATGTCATCGATACTGGCAGGAATCCACATGGGGCAGTACCTGACAGTGCCGGTGACCTCCCAGTCCCATCCCCCACTCCTCATGTCATCGATGTTGACAGGGATCCACATGTGGCAGTACCTGAGAGTGACAGTGACCTCCCAGTCTCATCCCCCACCTCTGTGTCATCGATGCTGACAGGGATCCACATGGGGAGTACCTGAGAGTGCTTCTGAACTCTCAGTCCTATCCTCCACTCCCTGTGTCATCGATGCTGATAGGGATCCCCATGGGGCAGTACCTGAGAGTGCAGTGACTCCCAGTCTCATCCCCACCTCTGGTCACCTGATGCTGACAGGGACTGTACCCAGTCCCATCCCCACTCCGTGTCATCGATGCTGACCGAGAACCACATGGAGCAGTACCCGAGAGTGCTGTGATCCACATGGGTCAGAACTGAGAGTGCCGGTGACCTCCCAGTCTCATCCTCCACTCCCGTGTCATCGATGCTGACCGAGAACTACATGGGGCAGTATCCAGAGTGCTGTGATCATGGGCAGTACCTGAGACTGCTGGTGACCTCCCAGTCCCATCCCCCACTCCCGGTGTCATCGATGCTGACAGAGAACCACATGGAGCAGTACCTGAGACTGCTGGTGACCTCCCAGTCCCATCCCCCACTCCCGGTGTCATCGATGCTGACCGAGAACTACATGGGGCAGTACCCGAGAGTGCTATGATCCACATGGAGCAGTACCTGAGACTGCTGGTGACCTCCCAGTCCCATCCTCCACTCCCGGTGTCATCGATGCTGACTGAGAACCACATGGAGCAGTACCCGAGAGTGCTGTGATCCACATGGGGCAGTACCTGAGACTGCTGGTGACCTCCCAGTCCCATCCCCCACTCCCGGTGTCATCGATGCTGACAGAGAACCACATGGAGCAGTACCTGAGACTGCTGGTGACTCCCAGTCCCATCCCCCACTCCCGTGTCATCGATGCTGACAGAGAACCACATGGAGCAGTACCTGAGACTGCTGGTGACCTCCCAGTCCCATCCCCACTCCCGGTGTCATCGATGCTGACAGAGAACCACATGGAGCAGTACCTGAGACTGCTGGTGACCTCCCAGTCCCATCCCCCACTCCCGGTGTCATCAATGCTGACAGAGAACCACGTGGAGCAGTACCTGAGACTGCTGGTGACCTCCCAGTCCCATCCTCCACTCCCGGTGTCATCGATGCTGACCGAGAACCACGTGGAGCAGTACCCGAGAGTGCTGTGATCCACATGGGTCAGTACCTGAGACTGCCAGTGACCTCCCAGTCCCATCCCCCACTCCCAGTGTCACCGATGCTGACAGAGAACCACATGGAGCAGTACCTGAGACTGCTGGTGACCTCCCAGTCCCATCCCCACTCCCGGTGTCACCGATGCTGACAGAGAACCACATGGAGCAGTACCTGAGACTGCTGGTGACCCAGTCCCATCCCCACTCCCGGTGTCATCGATGCTGACCGAGAACCACATGGAGCAGTACCCGAGAGTGCTGTGATCCACATGGGTCAGTACGTGAGACTGCCGTGACCTCCCAGTCCCATCCCCCACTCCCCGTGGTCATCGACGCTGACAGAGAACCACATGGAGCAGTACCTGAGACTGCTGGTGACCTCCCAGTCCCATCCCCACTCCCGGTGTCATCGATGCTGACAGAGAACCACATGGAGCAGTACCTGAGACTGCTGGTGACCTCCCAGTCCCATCCCCCACCCGTGTCATCGATGCTGACCGAGAACTACATGGGCAGTACCGAGAGTGCTATGATCCACATGGAGCAGTACCTGAGACTGCTGGTGACCTCCCAGTCCCATCCTCCACTCCCGGTGTCATCGATGCTGACTGAGAACCACATGGAGCAGTACCCGAGAGTGCTGTGATCCACATGGGGCAGTACCTGAGACTGCTGGTGACCTCCCAGTCCCATCCCCCACTCCCGGTGTCATCGATGCTGACAGAGAACCACATGGAGCAGTACCTGAGACTGCTGGTGACCTCCCAGTCCCATCCCCACTCCCGTGTCATCGATGCTGACAGAGAACCACATGGAGCAGTACCTGAGACTGCTGGTGACCTCCCAGTCCCATCCCCCACTCCCGGTGTCATCGATGCTGACAGAGAACCACATGGAGCAGTACCTGAGACTGCTGGTGACCTCCCAGTCCCATCCCCCACTCCCGGTGTCATCAATGCTGACAGAGAACCACGTGGAGCAGTACCTGAGACTGCTGGTGACCTCCCAGTCCCATCCTCCACTCCCGGTGTCATCGATGATGCTGACCGAGAACCACGTGGAGCAGTACCTGAGAGTGCTGTGATCCACATGCAGTACCTGAGACTGCCAGTGACCTCCCAGTCCCATCCCCACTCCCAGTGTCATCGATGCTGACAGAGAACCACATGGAGCAGTACCTGAGACTGCTGGTGACCTCCCAGTCCCATCCCCACTCCCGTGTCATCGATGCTGACAGAGAACCACATGGAGCAGTACCTGAGACTGCTGGTGACCTCCAGTCCCATCCCCCACTCCCGTGTCATTGATGCTGACCGAGAACCACATGGAGCAGTACCCGAGAGTGCTGTGATCCACATGGGTCAGTACGTGAGACTGCCGGTGACCTCCCAGTCCCATCCCCCAATCCCCCCACTCCCGGTGTCACCGATGCTGACAGAGAACCACAAGGGGCAGTACCTGAGACTGCCAGTGACCTCTCAGTCCCATCCCCCACTTCCGGTGTCATCGATGCCGACAGAGAACCACATGGGGCAGTACCTGAGAGTGCTGTGATCCATATGGGGCAGTACCTGAGAGTGCCGGTGCAGTCACTGTTTTGTGCTTGCCTCCCCTTTTCCTTCCTCTGTGAGCACTGAACAAAAGTATTTGTTCAGGATGTCTGCCTTTTCTGGTCCCCTTTACTCAGTCCCCTTCTATTTTAACTTTACAATCCTCACCTGCTCTTCCTCTTTTCACTTATGCACCTAAAATGTCTTTGTCCCTTTGGTGATCACCTGGGCTATTCTCTCCTCAGTTTGCCCTTTGCACTCTTGCTGCTTACCTGCTTCTTTCTGTTTCTCCTGATACACCTCCTATCCTCCTCCATCTGCATCTCCCTATACCTTCTTAATGCTACCCTTTTAGTCTTTACCTTTTGAGCTACCTCTTTCAAGAACTACAGTGGTCTCTTTTTATGTTGTCTTGTGCACATGCAAGCAACATTTTGTGGCAGTAGGAGATGGTAGTAGGAGAAATGCAGAGGTGTGTAAGTTCTGGCAAATGCAGGGCATGCTTTAGAAGGTGCGTCCCTCATTCACCAATTAGCGAGCATGCTAGCAGTGACACAAGTTTTATGCAGTGCCACCAACTTGAAACAAACCTGCCACTGCAATCAGAGACAAGTTCGTCATGCAGTGGCACGGATGACATGCCTCCCCTACGTGCCTTGCCTGGTGAAACATTTCAATAAACATGGCAGTGGCTTGTGCCTTCACCTCTCACAATCCCTAAAAGCTGACTTTGGGGATGCCAAATCCCCTGTTGGCATGTTTAACACCCCAAGATTATGTGGCACACTGGTAACCCACCCAGTGTGCCTCCATGGTGTTTGAAGCCAACCGCATCGGCATGTTCCTGCTCCCACCCCACCTCCACTGTGTGCCACACTGGGATCCCACCCCAATGTGCCAACATCATCCCCCAAAGTCAGGGGACACTCAGTAACATTTGTTTTCTTACACCTGTAAAGAAATCCATCTGCAGTGTTCCTTTTTTTTAAAGTGCGAAACAAAGAAAATGGTCCTTGCTGTTGGCAGCACCCTCCACCAACCCACACCCACCCTCTGTGCTCCACCTCCCCACACCCCTCTCACCCCCATACTTACTCTCCGAGGCTGGCGCCACTTCTAACTTCTCTGGAGTGGGGACATGTCTGCACTCTTCAAAACTGACTGCGAACTGAAGAAATGCTGGTAAGCCATATAATGGCATCAATGGGGGAGGTAGAAACACTGAATTTGATGGCAGATAAGGACCGGGTCCACCTAGTCTGCCACTTCCCTACCTAATGGATAAGCTGCAGATCCTAGTTAACCAACAGCCTACTTCCTTCTATCCCCCACTAGAACTGCCTTATGTCTGTCCCATGCATTCTTGAATTCCCCCACTGTTCTTGACTCCAAGACCTCCTCAGGAAGGCTGTTCCATGCATCCACAACCCTCTTCATGAAAAATACTACCTCACATTACTCTGAGTCTCTCCATCTTCAAATTGTGCCCTTTTTCTTGCACATCTCTTTCTGAAAGATGCTACCCTCTTGGACTTTGTTGATTCCCTTGAGGTACTTGAAAGTTTCTATCATGTCTCCCTCTCCTTGCTTTCCTCAAGGGTATACATATTAAGCTCCTTTAGTCTCTCTTCATATGTCTTCTGGTGCAAACCCTGCACCATTTTGGTTGGCCTCCTCTGGAGAGCCTCCACCCTGTCTATGTCTTTGTGGAGATAGGGTCTCCAGAACTGCACGCAATACTCCAGATGGGGTCTTACTTACCAAAGATCTCAAAAGGTTTGAACTTGGGTGGATATCTTGGCCATTTTTCTGACTTTTGCCTCCAAATTTTCTCATGGGGTTCTTGGGATCCCACCTCATGAAATCAGTCACTGTCATTTCTTTATTCTGTCCCAAAAGGTGATTTTCAGGTCACTGTGCAGAATCACCTTTCGGGACCGATTAACAAAACGATAGTGCCACTGTTCACAGGGTGGGGTCCCAAAAAGCCTATCTTGCAAATCTGGTGAAAAAATTCCAAAAAAAATGACCGTTACGAGTGTGCATTGTGCAGTTTCCATGCACGCTCATAACTGTGAGAATTTTCAATGTTTTCACTCCAGATTTCCAACATTGCCATTTTTTCACACCTCCTTATGAGCAGTACAGCTGTCCTTTTTCACATCCTGCCTGAAATCTGTTTTTGCATATCTGGTGCACAATGGCGCAGTCGCTGTGGGAAATCAATGTTCGGGACAGATTAAGAAAATCACAGTGGCCAGCCTGGTGGTGTGGAGGGATGAGGCATCACTGCCTCACCTCATACCATGCCAGTGACCCGTGTTTGCGGTGCAAGTGGGTCACCAGGGATCGGCTGGGGAGGGAGAGGATTGAGCATCCAGAGGAAAGCTCTCCTCTCCGGGGAGGGTGGGGACATGGATCGGCACTTGCCTGATCCCTAGCGGCAGCTGGGAGCTAGCATGCCAGGTCCTAGAATGTGGGGCAGAGTGGGAGCAGCTGCCCGATGTACAGCATGTGGACGCGCACACTGGGCATCATTGGCAGCATTGCACGCTCACACTCCACAAGAAAACAGGAAAAAATTGGCTCCCACCGCAGGATGACGATGGTCCCCCTTTGCAGCACTTCCCTGAGAGGACACCTCCCTCAGCTGGATCCATGCTGGTGGGTTGAGTCACTCCCCGCCCCCTACCATGAAGGGTAAGTCATAGGGGCAACAAGGAAGGGGATCTGATGCTTGAGTGTGACAGGAAGGGGACGTCAGAGAGAAAGCCAGTGGAGGCAGGGGAGAAACAACTACTTAAAAAGATAAATAAATCACAATGACACTGTTCATGAGCAGAGGTCTCAAAATGCCTATGTTGAAAATCTGGTGAATAAATCCAAAAAAATGACTGTTACGAGCGTACATTGTGCAGTTTCCATGCACGTTTATAACTTCGAGAATTTTTAATATTTTCACTCCAGATTTTCAATATTTCCATTTCTCCACACCTCCTTATGAATGGTACAACAGTCATTTTTCACATCCTGCCCAAAATGTGTTTTTGCACATCTGGTACAGAATGGCGTGGTCTCTGTGGGAAATCGATGTTTGGGACAGATTAACAAAATCACACTGCCACTGTTTATGAGCGGAGGTCCCAAAATGCCTATATTGAAAATTTGGTTAAAAAAATCCCCAAAATGATTGTGTTATGGGTATATATTGCGGAGTTTATATGCACACTGTTGACTTCACCAGTTTTTCATACTTTCACTCCAGATTTTCAACATTACCATTGTTTTATACCTCCTTATGAACAGTATAACTGTCATTTTTCACATCCTGCCTGAAATGTGTTTTTGCACCTGTGACGCCAAATGGCGCAGTCACTATGCAAAATCACCTTTCGGCTAACAAACTGATGATGCCATTGTTCATGAGGTAGGGTCACAAAAAGTCAATGCTGAAAACTTGGAGTGAAAATACCAACAAATGCCTGGGGTGTTAGAGTTTCCAACGTAACGCACCACCCCATAGAGACTGACTGGTATCAGGGGTGTGACTTGGGATTTGCGGCTGTAATGCTCAAGCCATTCCACCCCCACCCCCAGCCTGCAGGACTCTTCAGCCCCAATGTTCACCCCATTCTCCTATACTACACCCATCTCAGCATACTTCCTTATGGAATGGGGTGAGGGTAAGGCCCGAAGACCCCAAGGCACACCGTGACACTTGTCGGTGTCTGCAGGGTAGGGTGAGGTGAAATGGCATTAGCGTTATGGCCAATGACCCAAAGGCACACCCCAATGCATGTCAGTCTCTGAGGGGTAGGGGTGGCATCAGTTCAATATTTCACTGCCATTCCTATTATGCATCTCTCTAACTTCTGCATTACCAATGCAAATGCCAGCAAGCCAACATTCGGCATTGACAAATGCTTGTTCCTCTTGCTTTTGCTCACTTGCTTGATGCAGAAGGTTTTGCCTTTACTGTTCTCCCTTTTATCTTTGCCCACTGTTCCTCCATCCCACCCAGGCCATCCCCCCCCCCGGCCAGGTCATCCCTGAGGCATTCGCCCATCTTTATAAGATCTGCCCTCCTGAAAGTCAGGACCGTCAACCTTGCATGGTTCAGTTCCACGACCATCCTCATATTGAACCACACTGTACGGTGATCACTGGTCCCAAGTGACCTCCCACCTTGATGTCTGTAACACTGTCCATTTTAGTGAGTACCAGGTCCAGTATTGCCCCATCATACCAGGCAATCAGAAACATGCCATCGGTTAATCTTTGTTTTTAAGTTTGGGTCCTGCTTTTTACATAATACATCCTAGATGCCAGATAGATACATAGAAATTCAATACGCTGCAGCATCAGCTTCTCAGCAAAAAGCTGCTGCTAAATGCAAAAAAAACTAAGGCCATGCTCTTTACCCCATCTAGCACTAGGGCCTACTCTGCTGCTGCTGGTACCCTTCCTCCCATAACTACCCTTCTAGGCGAAGATCTTGAGTTCGTGCCTAAATTCAAATATCTGGGTATATGGCTGGACAACAAACTCTCCTTTGCGGAGCACACAGAAGAATTGATGAAAAAGCTTAGGCAGAGGCTTGGCCTCTTCTTCAGAATTAAACACCTTCTGACTGCAGACGCAAGAAGACAGCTTGCTCAGTCAACTTTCCTCTCATTAATCGACTACACCGACATTATCTATGGCCAATGCTCTGTCTCGCACCTAGCAAAACTGGATGTCCTGTACCACAAAGCGTTAAGATTTATAACTGGTCTCCCATCCTCCACACATCACTGCTCTTTATATGCAGCATAGGGTGGCCTTCCCTTCAATATAGGCGGTGTAGAAATGCAGCACTCTGGACATTCCTAGCCCTTACCAACAAACTCCCAGATTACATTATTGCCTGCCTTCCCCTGAGCCCAATCAGTAGCTACGCACTAAGAAGCCACTCGCTAATTTCTCTGAAAATCCCCAGGATCAGTACCCACTTTGGCAGGGCTGCCATAAGCCATGCTTTGCCTACGCTCTGGAACAGGGTACAAAGATTCTTGAGACTCGAATCTTTTGTCAGTTTTGCCCTGTTTAGGATCATTTATGACAAAACGTTCGCCGAAATCTGTAAGTGTTTCCATAGTTCCTAGCTGTCCTGCTGATGGTTCACTCCATATCCTTACCACATCCAGCCACGAACCTAGTTCCTCCCCTTCCTATTTTAATCAAGTCCACTAGTCAGCTGCCATAGTGGCCCTCGGCACCCAAGGCACCACTTCTCCCATATTACTCTCCTCTCACCGTTTAAGTGGAACATACAGATCTCATTAGGAGCCCCTATGCAGCCCAGGACCCTCACTCAAGTATGGTAAACAGTCACTGAGGGCTGAAATGCAAAGAATTGTACCCTCTGATGGAGGCTTGACTAAGAATGACTAAACATACCACCTCAACTTCCACATACATGGAGTCTGTATATACCACAGCAAAGTTGAGTGATGCATGTATTTTCCTACAAGAACGCTTGGAATGTATATCGGGCACCTACCACTTTTCTGTAAATTTGTTTGTAACTCTTTGCACATGTTGTACTTTGTATTCTCAATCTATGTATGTATAACTGTCTTGGACAACAGCAGGTCCATCTTGTAAATGAGCTTGCTCAATGATGATCGCCTGGATAAATAAAGATTTGATTTGATTTGAAATAGAGAATGACAGAAAATAGCCTGAGCAGTTAGCTCATCTAATGCATCCCAAGATCCCTAAGCTACTCAGAATCTTAACATTCATTACTTCCCTCTTAGTCCCGCCTCCTTTCCTCAAGACTAACCCATCTGATAACTCTCTTACAGCAGCAGTATTCATTATCAAAAAGTGTTATCATACAGTTTTTCATTGTAATGTATTTCTGGCAAAAATATCAATCTATCCATTTTTTCCTTTTCATTTTATCTTAAATGCTGAGCTGAGATATGAGGTTTTAAGCTGTTTAAAAGTGCCATTCCCACAGAGAAATAAAATGTTTTGCTCTGGTGCTGTGCTGTGTGCTCCCAGAAATGCAAGCTAGCCCCAGTCTAGTACATCCACAGTATGACTCCAATATGTAAAGGCAAACCATAACCTCAAGGAAAGGGATTTTTTTTTAAACAATTGGTAGTGGTGGCCATCTTTAATGACTTAATTCATTAATTGTAACATTTGTAAAAACAGCTGTTAAAAACATCTTAGAGGAGTAGCAAAATTAATGATGATGACTCTAATCATGTAGGAAATATATTAATGCAAAAAACCAAAAATACAATGAAATATTTGGCAGTTAACTATACTGCTTCTCTACACCCTGTTTGTCTTGCCCTTCTCAAGCTGTGATATATTTTAAGTGCTAATATTGTAATCAGTCACAAACTGTCTGTTGCATTGTACTTGTATTATGTTCTCACCTCCCCTCTCCCCCAGGATGCAACTGGAATCTAGTGTTGGGTGACTTACTTTTTCTATTACTTTCTATCACTTTTGGAAACTTGTTCCAGGAAGCTCTGTGAAGTCACTAGTAAGGATGGAGAAGTACTAGAAAAAAAGTATTGACATCTACAGTTACATACTTATGTCTTTTTATACAAAAGAAATACGTAACTGTAACTGATTACATTTATATGAAAGTAACTAGTAACTAACCTATTACTTTAAAAAATGTAATCTGTTATAGTTATTTGTTGTTTTTGTATATAAAGAAATAAGTAACTATAATTGTAAGGTGTATTATGTTTTCTAGTACTTCTCCATCCTTGCTAGTGACTGCACAGAGCTTCCTGGAACAAGTTTTCAAACATAATAGAAAGTAATAGAAAAAGTAACTTACCCAACACTGCTGGAATCGAGCAGTACTCTGCTCAGTGTGCCTTCCTGGTGAAACTCTTAAATAAATAAACACATAAACTAACTGCAACCCAGATACTTGAATCCTGCTTTTGTCTTTGCTTTCACAACCTTGCCTGGAGGTTTGGTCCATCCATCCTCCACTCCTTCTGTGGAACAGTACTTTCTAATCTATTTTTTACATATCCCCCTCCCAGCTAAAGCACATGCCCCCTAGTGGAAGTACTGTTTCTCAGATTAAATAAACTTGCCATGTGCCGGATTTTACAAAGTATAACATTGACGTAAGTACTGGGTGCACCAAAGTGAGTCCTCCCATTCTGACCCTTCCCTAGCTCTGGAGGGTGTTCCCTACCCACTTCTGTTTGCTCTACACATTAACTCAACAAATCGAAGCCTGTCCCACTGCGCTGCCATTCTCTACACCTGATGATCTGGCTCTGTATACCTGCTCCAGCAGTACTCCTCAAATCAACCAATACCCAGCAATGGACCTGCAGTCCGTGCACACTTGTCAGCAAACAAACAGATTCTAAGCACAACTAAGACACAGTCCATCTGGGAAACACAGACAGTCCGGACATATGCATAGAAGATGTGTAAATCTGCTGCATAGCTCCACATTGCGTAAATCCTACACACATTTATTGGTTTATTTGAAGAGTTTCTCCAGGAAAGGCATGCTGAGCTGCAATAGCTTGTCTCCCAGTGCATCCGGGGGGGAATGGGAGTACAGAAATATAAATTAACATACAGAAAAGATGTGAGAACCCTAGTGGAAACCTGTAAAGAACACATTAAGGCAGATTACAGAACATTTTTTAGATAAACAGGGAGTGCATACCATCATATGTGGGCTAGAAACATTCACAGGTAACACATACATGCATGAAAGCCTGCATTTACATTTTCTGTACATAAGACAGAAGTCCAAATTACACACAAGTATGCTTTGATATCCATTCCTCTAGCTATACACACTCAGAAATGAAGACATATCCTTAGGTGAGCACCTTTTCATATTTCTACTTTACTTTACTTCTTAGGATAAGAGGCAGTGTAGCAGAATTTATGAGATGGGGAGGTGGTGAGGAGTTAGAAGGGTTAGGGTGGAGGGTGAGAAGTAGGTTAGCTAGGTAGGCCTGCTCCCTCCCCTTTGGGATGCAAGAACTCTGCAAGGGGAAAAACAGGGGAATAAGGGTGAGAAATGACATAGCAGAATTTAGGAGATGGGGAGGTGATGAGGAATTGGATGGGCTAAGGTGGGGGTGAGGAGAAAGGTAGCAATATAGGGCTGCCCCCCCAGGATGCAGGAACCCTGCAAGAGAAAAGCAGGGAAATATTAGAGACAGGAATAGAAGACTGGAAATATTGGCACATAAGAACATGGGGGGAGGGAGGTGGTATAAAGGGGGGGCAGAGAATAAAGGAATTAGGGGAGGTAGGGTCAGGTGCAATTTCAGGAGGGGATATGGTGGAGAAGCATGTGGGATAGTGAATGGTAGATGGGAGACAGATAAAAGGAACAGAGGAGGAGGTCAGGTGCAATACAGGAGGGGATATGTAGTGATGAAGCAGGTGAGATGGAGAATGGGTAGATGGGGCAGAGCAGATGTCTAATTGAAGGGAGTTCCATGTGTTTGGAAAGTGATAAGAGAAGTGGTCCTATCAGCAGCGGAGGACTGGGAAGAGAGCTAGTGTCCTATGGGTGGAGTTTGGAGTAGTGGGGTAGAGTAGCAGGAAGGAAGCCAAGCCAGTACTTACCAATTAACTCCTTGGTCCCGTAGCTGCCTACATGGCGGCGGAACCATCCATTGCTAAACCTGACCCAAAATGGCCACTGGGAGAGAATGAGTTAAAGAAGCTAGTATGGGCAAGGCGTCTGGCACATTGTGGCATCGTGTGATGTGCAACGCGGAGAGGCAACTACCCATGTGGAGTCTAGTGCAGAGAGGTGTGCAGTGAGTAGGGTCAGCTATGAGAAAACATAAACACTCTTACAGAATGGCTCCAGCAACAGCCACATAAGGAGATATCTGTGCATGTGCCTCTCTAGGGTGGGCATAACCACTATGTATAGCATGAATGGGTGGAGTGTATAGCATGCATAGCCACTGTGTAAAGCATGCATGAGCGGAGTATAGCATGCATAGCCACTGTGTAAAGCATGCATGGGTGGAGTGTATAGCATGCATAGCCACTGTGTAAAGCATGAATGGGTGGAGTGTATAGCATGCATAGCCACTGTGTATAGCATGCAAAGCCACTATGTGTAGCATGCAAGGGCAGAGTGTATAGCATGCATAGCCACTGTGTATAGCATGCATGGGTGAAATGTACAGCATGCATAGCCACTGTGTATAGCATACATGGGTGGCATGTATAGCATGCATAGCCACTGTGTATAGCATGCATGGGTGGAGTATATACCATGCATAACCACTGTGTAAAGCATGCATGGGTGGAGTATATACCATGCATAACCACTGTGTAAATCATGCATGGGTGGAGTATATAGCATGCATAACCACTGTGTATAGCATGCATGGGCAAAGTGTATAACATGCATAGCCACTGTGTATAGCAGTATAGCAGAGGCTAAACTGGACATAGTAGCAATTAGTGAGACGTGGTTTACCAGTAACCACACTTGGGAGACTTCAGTACCTGGCTATGTATTGTTCAGAAGAGACCGAGGTGCAAAAAGGGGGGGAGGAGTGGCCCTGTATGTTAATGAAAATATCAAAGCTACAGAAATTCAGAATACACATAAGGAGCCAGAAGAACTGTGGGTCACCCTGGAAACAGGAAATGGGACAGCCATAAGAACTGGGGTTGTCTACAGGCCCCAGACCAGAGGGAAGACATAGACACATTACTGTTAGAAGATATACAAAACATGACAGCTAAAGGGAGGTTCTGATAATGGGAGACTTCAACATGCCGGATACAGATTGGTCAATACCAGCAGGAACATCTGCCAGAACTAGACTCATAGTGGATTCTCTGCAGGGGAGGGCCTCAAACAACTGGTACAGCAACCCACAAGAGACAGGGCTATCCTAGATCTAGTACTGACTAACAAAGAAGGGATCACAGATCTCCAGGTAGAAGGTCACCTGGGAGCCAGTGACCATCACATGGTATGGTTCAATTCTAGCTACATCTAAATCATCCCATTCCAAGGCAAAAATATGGGACTTCAGAGGAGCTGACTTTGATAAGATGGCCAACAGAGTTAAGCTAGCCTGGCAAAAGAAACACGGGTGAGGGGTACAGGTGCAAGTGGCAAGCATTATGAAGTAATACTTGAAGCAACATCCCATTGTGTTAGACAGAAAAGGAAGTGCAAAAGAAGAAGGAAACCACTTTGTTCTCAAATACAGTAGCAGAAAAGGTCAGAGCCAAAAGCTACCTTCAGGAAATATAAGGAACACAGCGGGATGAAGATAGGGAGGCATACCAAACTGCCCTAAGGGAAGCAGGTAAGGCAGTAAGGCAGGCAAAGTCCCAAACTGAGGAAACACTAGCACAAACAGTAAAGAAGGTGACAAGACTTTCTATAGATACATTAGTGAAAGGAGAAAGTCCAGAGTGGTGTTGCTAAGCTTGATGGAGAAAAGAGAGCATGTGAGGAGGAGGACTCTGTAAAGCATCTATCCTAAATAGATACTTTTGCTCAGTATTTACTGAAGAGAAGGTGAGGCAGGCCCACAGCTCAGCATCATGGACACAGGGGAGGGAGGTGAGCACTACTCCCTTCACAAAAGAAAGGTCCCACAAGAGCTTGCTAAGCTCAGGGTGGATAAGAGCAATGGGACCTGATGGCATACATCCCAGGGTACTTAAGGAGCTAAAGGAGGAACTAGCAGAGCCATTAGCAGAATTGTTTAGTGAGTCTCTGAGCACGGAGAGGTCCCAGAAGACTGGAGAAGGGCTCATGTGATCCCGCCTCCACAAGAGTGGTAGCAGGAGGAGGCGGGGAACTACAGACCGTCAGTCTTACCTCAGTAGTGGCAGATTATGGAGGCACTCCTTAAGGAAAGGATAGTGCAACACCTGGAATCCATAGGGGCACAGGATCCAAGACAGCATGGGTTTACTAAAGGAAGGTCCTGTCAAACTAATCTCATAGATTTCTTTGACTGGGTAACCAGAGTGGTGGACCAAGGGGAGCAGTTGATGTCGCCTACCTTGACTTCCAGCAAAGCTTTTGACACTGTTCCACATAGAAGATTGATAAATAAGCTGGTAGGCTCGGGTGGGTCAGAAGTTGGTCAACTGGGTGGCAAACTGGTTGACGGGCAGAAAACAGAGTGGTGGTAAATGGTATACAGTCAGAAGAGATGCAAGTCACAAGTGGGGTACCTCAGGGATCAGTCCTGGGCAATGTCCTTCTTCAACATCTTCATTAGTGACATTGCAGATGGACTAGAGGGTAAGGCTTGTCTGTTTGCAGATGACACCAAGATCTGCAACAGAGTAGATGATCCAGATGGGGTGGGCAGAATGAGAAGAGATCTGGATAAACTAGCAGAATGGTCAGAAGAGTGGCAACTGGGATTTAATGCAAAGAAGTGCAAAATCATGCACATAGGGAAGAGAAACCCTGAAGCCACCTATAGGCTGGGAAGGGAGTTGCTAGCAGTCACAAAGGAAGAAAGAGACTTGGGCATCATCATCACTGATGACCTGAAATCATCCAAGCAGACCTCTAAAGCAGTAGGTAAGGCTAGGGGGGGTGTTAGTGTGTTAGTAGGGGTATCACAAGTCGTAAGAGGGAGGTATTAATCCCTCTGTGTCAGCACACCGGTTAGGCCCCATCTGGAGTACTGTATGCAGTATTGAGGCCACACTTCACAAGGACATTAACCAAATTGAGGCAGTCCAGAAGGGCAACCAAAATGGTGCAGGGACTGCATCAGAAGACATATGAGGACAGATTAATGGAGCTCAATATGTATACCCTTGAGCAAAGGAGGAGAGAGGTGATATGATCGAGGCATTCAAACACCTTAAGGGCATAAACAAGGTGAAAGAATCTAACATGTTTAAATATAAGAAAAATAGCAGGACAAGAGGACACAGGCGTGCGATTAGAGAGTCCAATTATGGGGAATGTGAGGAAATTCTTTTTACAGAAAGGGTGGTGGATGCATGGAATGGCTTACCACAAGAAGTGGTGGCTATGAATACAGTGCAGGGCTTCAAACAGGCATGGGATAGGCAAAGGAGCAATACAAATGACTGTGAATAGATAGGCCACTGACAGAGCAAAGGCCGATGGCACATTTATAACGAGAAAAGAAATGGGCAGACTGGATGGGTTGCAGTCCTTATCTGCCGTCAACTTCTATGTTTCTATGTTATATACCATGCATAACCACTGTGTAAATCATGCATGGTGGAGTATATAGCATGCATAGCCACTGTGTATTGCATGCATGGGTGGAGTATATACCATGCATAACCACTGTGTAAAGCATGCATGGGTGGAGTATATACCATGCACAACCACTGTGTAAATCATGCATGGGTGGAGTATATAGCATGCATAACCACTGTGTATAGCATGCATGGGCAGTGTGTATAGCATGCATAGCCACTGTGTATAGCATGCATGGGTGAAATGTACAGCATGTGTAGTCACTGTGTATAGCATGCATGGGTGAAATGTACAGCATGTGTAGCCACTGTGTGTAGCATGCATGGGTGGCATTGTTGGGAGGTCTAAACCTCACTTTCAGATTCTTGACAATATTGGGAATGCAAGTAACCACAGACACGTTGCATTAGAGAGTAATAAACAAGTTTATTACTACAAAGGGATAAAATCACAGTTGCCTAAGCAGTTCTTACCAATATGAACCAGGAGCCAGTGCTAAGCGTTCCCTACTCCTCGAAGGTTTCTTTGTGTCTCTTGGGGTCTCTCGGGTCTCTGAGGTATAAGGCTTGTGCATTACATTATATACCTATGATAATTATTATGGTTACCAAAAGATAGAAACATTTCTAGTTACAGAGATGAGCCCTATTGGCTAAATTAGAGGTGGCTCCATGGTCCAAGATAACATTATACAATTCTGTAAAGTCATCAGTTTGAGAACAAAAGAGTTCTTATACAGAGTCTTACATAACTCAGTGTAGTGGTACAAATCACCAAAAGGTGGCAATGCCATCTTACATATTATAATTACTCCAAGGACACAGGTGTTTTGGCACCTTACAAGTAAGAAATACACAGAAAATACATGGCAGAATATATGTATTAGCAAGCAAAGTGTATTACAACTATATGCATTCATATCTTGACATCTACTCTTGTACGGTAGATGCCCTTAGCCCTAAATGTTAGTATAACATATGCTTAAATGCTAGCTGTCTACGGTGTACCTCTGAGGGTACCAGTTAAGGTGCAGGGACCTTGTGTAACATTCCCCCCTTGTTGCCTCCAAGGGCAACACAGGCAGATGTCTAGGGAAAGGACAGGAGCAGTGGTCGTTTACAAACCCGACACGTGAGCTTTGTAAAGGAACTCAAGCTGCTCACGGTGTTGGCACAGTGTGTACCGTAGGCAGCAGAGCATAATAATCAAAATAAAGATTAAAATGTTTGTATAATAAAACCTTTAAAAGTAACCTCGAACCAGGTGTTAGTCAATGCGTTATTCATATCTCCATCATTAAACAGGGCGAGAACAGCTTCATTGGCTTTGGTCATATTATTGCTGATGTGGATGAGGTGTGTGTCTTTCCTTCTAAAAGTGATTTCAATGTAAGTGTGAGTGCGCTATGTGTACATTAAAGTATGGCAAATATTCTGACAGTGTGAGTAGATAATCGAGGTTACCATCAATAATGTCCGCATCCATAAGGGGGACGGGGGTTATAACAGTATGTCCAATAACAGTCTTCTGGTGGGGAATAAAACAAAAATTGGGGTAATCAGTAGCACATGTAACAGATCCGTATGTGTAAGATTTGTAATTCGTGACCACGCAATACTCTGCCATCGGAATTATACTGTGAGCGCACAGTAGGCAGTCTCCACTTTTGCAACTGGACAGGGCAGGTGTAGGTCGTCTTCGAAATCCGTGTTGACAGGTGATAAACCTCCTCACGATAGGATTGGTAGAGCTTATCCGGAGCCAGAGTCGAGTCAAAGGAGTTGGTGCCATTCGCTGTGATGTCATCATCCATAGTGAAAGTCCAATCAATGCTGTCTAGAGAGTAACCACAAACAGGTTGAATAACATCAAATACATCACATTGGCACAAGTAAATATGTTGCTTTTTCGCACAGCAGTCCATGTGCGGAGCCACCCAGGCATCCAGGAAAGAATGATAAACCATGAGAGGTGGTAGATCCAGGCGTTCTCTGTAGATGTCTTCATCCAAATGCCCAATGGAGTGTACCAGTGCAAGCTTGTCGAATAAAGCTGTAGTGGGATCAAAGCGTGGTAAGGAGACAGTGAAAGAAACAAACATGATATCTGTTAATGTCGCGATCGCTGCAGCAACAGACGCTCCAGCTCCCTTCAGGAGCCCACGGGCCAGCATTGCCAGCAGCTGACAGGCCCTGAGGTAAAGGCTTACCTCTGCTTCTTGCTCCAGAAGACTGCTGTGGGGTGCTACCTGAGTGCAGCCTTAAGACTCTTAATATATGTCCTCACAGGTGTACTGATTGTTTTCACTGTCTATGCTTTTACCTGCCTGTGCCAGCGTTCCATGTATTTCAACTAGGGACTTTAATTGCTAAATTCTGCTTTCCTAGCATTGTACACTACTGTTGGGGCTGTTAATCTGCAACTTTTACTGTTATATGGAACAGTCTTAATACCTTACCTGTTCTCTCCTGTGTGGCCATGTTGGTAGCCTGCGCAGTGCAGTGGGGCCTAATCAGGATATAGCCCACGCGTCCCAGTTTGGTGTCTGCTTTTGAATTACCCTTCCCGCTGCATACTAATCGGCCCTTTGTTTGTGCTCCTTATAGGCCTGAGCCCCTCCCAGCACTCTGCCGATCGCGGCAGCAGTGGACGCCCAGCTCCCTTTAGGAGCCCATGGACCAGCATTGCCAGCAGCCGACAGGCCCTGAGGTAAAGGCTTACCTCTGCTTCTTGCTCCAGAAGACTGCTGTGGGGTGCTAGTCCGACAAGGCTACGCATCGTCTGCCCCGCCCACCCCAGCCATCCACCCACCGGCGGCCCTCAATTTATTGGCCCACCCCATTACATCACTTCCTGTTTGTCGAAATACTAAGTTCTCACTTTCCCATTTGCAGGTTATACCCGCTTGCCACTAGAGGTCACTGTGCTCTCTGCTGTTAGCATCTTGCTAGCTAACCCTACGCTATCCCTGCGTCTTCTCTACCCTCTTATCCCACTCTCTCTCCCTTCCAACCACCCCTTACCACCTCCTTCCTGTCACTAGGCCCCCCATACTTCACTCACTGTTCTTCCCCTCCCAGTATTCTCTGGCCCCTGAGACCACCTACCCCACACCAGCCTTCAGCCATTCTCAGCCACTAGGAGTCACCATTTAGCACCCGTTGTAGGGCTCTCACAGTACTGGTGGGCTGCTCCTGGACTGTGGACAACGACTCTACCCTGGTCATTTCCCTATTATCCCTGGTGAGTCTTGAACCTGGCACCTTGCACACCAGAGGCGGGGACTCTACCACTGTACCAGAGTGGCACTAACACTGGTGACAGACTGCTTACCCTCTTCTCTCATTTCTTATTATCTGCCTACAAGCCTTCACTGATAATGCCTGCTTACCTCCGACTTACTTGCCTCTCTCTCCTCCTCCTTAAGCCCTCATCTGACCCTGGTGTCCCTACAACCCCGCAGTTTCACTACTCTAGTGCTCCCACTTGCCCTCTTACTCTCCCCTCCTTCTGGGTCTCTGCACCTCCACCACCTTCCTCCTTCACTCTCCCAATGTGCCCTAGCCCACCTCACCCACCACCTAGACACTACCTTGCTTCTCCCCTTTGTTCCCACCAGCGACTTATCATTCTAGCCTTTTCAGCTTGTGCCCCCCTCCCTACCCCTTGTGTCCTGAAACTCCCCTACTCCTCCTATTTTTCCTGGCGTAAACTCTCCTTCCACCACCCCTGTCCAGGCTGTTCTCATCCTTCTGCTCCTGACTGGAATATACATCCTAATCCAGGCCCAGCATACAAAAGCTCATCAATGGAACCCCTGGACTTCATATTGTTTCTATGAACATCTGTAGCCTCCTTAAAAATTTGACTCACTCCAATGTTGGATTGCAGTCCATAAACCTGACATTATCTCAATAGTGGAAACCTGGCTGTCAGACTCAACCCCGACTCCTGGTCTCACTCCCGGCTACTCCCTTTATCGGGAGGACCGTGTTGGTAGGCGGGGTGGGCCTGCTATTTATATCAAAGACCCACTCATAGGACTAGCCCTCCCAGCCCCTGTCCTTGACTTCAGGGCTCAGGCCCTAACCCAAAATTGTCCCTGATCCTTCTAGGGTCCCATCTACCTGACTACAGCTACATACCTCCAAAAATCAAGCCGCAGCACTAGGTCCACTAATTGATTATCTTACCTCCCTACCCCCCTCAGACCAAATCCTTTCGGGATCTAAACGTCAACTGGCTCAGCCCCTCATCCTCCACCTCCCATGACACCTTTGCAGCTATTGACCTAACACAACTGGTTACCCAACCTACTAGAGTGAATCTAGAATGGGCACTAGCACACTTTTTGATGTGGTCCTCACAAACCGTCCTAACCACATATGCAATATCCAAATCCTTCCTGACGGTCTTAGTGACCACTCCCTGTTCTTTTCTGTTGGTCAACCTCCTCGCCCAATCCACAGCACAATCCACCCTTTGGCGGTGGCTAAGACCAGGCAGGCTGAAAGGCCTTAAGCAACTCCTTGCCCATATTGACTGGTCTCCCATACAATACACCCATGATATGGACATGGCTTTAACCTTTTTTACCCATATTTTTAACAATGCCTGTGGCATTTTTGCACCACTAACTGCACGCCGGTCCAAAGTAAGGCATGCCCCCTGAGTTACACCTCCCCTGTGCCAACTTCTTAAGAACAGGGATAACCTATGGCACATTGCCACCGAAACTGTCCGCCCTGCTGACAGGCAGGCCTATGCTGCTGCCCGGAACAAATGTACCTGGGCCATCCGCAAGGCAAAGGCTGATCACTATCAAGCCTCACTCACCTCTTCATGGGGGAATGCCAGGACCTTCTGGGACATCATCAAACAACCGAATGGGGGCACACGTCCCCCCCACCCTTCCTTATCAACATCGATGGCTCTATCTCCACAGACCCAGTCCACATTGCCAGCCACCTCAACAAATCCTTCACCGACCTTAGCCCTGTGCTCCCAAACAACTTCTTTGCCCCCCCCTCCCGGTCTGTCCCTATTCTCATATGCCCTTGGTTCTACCTACACCATGTTACTGCCCGGGAAGTCAGACCTGACCTGCTCAAGGCCTTAAAGAGCAATACTATTGGCAGTGACTCCCTCGATCCCAGTCTCCTCCGTCAGGTTCTGGATCTAGTTACCTCACCAATCACCAGCCTCTTTAACAAATCACTCTGCCTAGGACAATTCCCCTCTGCTTGGAAAATTGCTACAGTCACCTCAATGCACAAGGGTGGGGATAGGACTCTCCCTGGTAATTATCGGCTTATCTCTATCCTCTCTCCTCTCCTCTCTCAAAGGCCTTAGAAAAGATTGTGTCCTCCCAAATCTCTGAATATTTAGACAAATACAGCAACCTCTGTCCTGAACAACAAGGGTTCAGAGCCGGCCACAGCACCAACACTGCCCTCCTTGAGTTCTCTAACTTTCTTCACTCCTCTCTGGACTCTGGCTCTCTAGCGGGTGCAGTGTTCATAGTCTTATCAAAAGCCTTCGATACTGTCTCCCACTCCCTCCTGCTGGATGCCCTTAGCCACTTAGGCTTTGCCGCTGGGCCTGTCTCCTGGTGCTCCAGCTACTTGACTGCCCGCTCACAATGTGTTAAAATTAATGGGACACTCTCCAGCACCTGTCCTATCCGCTCTGAAGTCCCACAGGGCTCCATTCTTGGGCCCTTGCTCTTTTCTCTTTTTCTCAACTCCCTGCCAGGTGATTGTACTGGTAAAATCTTACTTTATGCAGATGATGCTGTACTCTTTTGCCTCAGACCGTAATCCATCTCCCTCCAGGACTCTTTGCAAGTATCCTACAATGACGCTGAAGCCTGGTTCAATAAGCATAGACTGATTAATCTTAAAAAACAAAACCTTGCTCTTTGCCCACCCTCAAAATAAAGCTAGAAATTATCCACTCCAGTCCATGCCAGCTCTAAACTCCCAATTGAGCAAGTTCACCATAAATACTCTAAGATAACCTTCGACTCCTGCTCTCACTTCATGCCCACATCTCTGCCCTTACCTCAGCCTCTAACACTCAGCTGGGTATCCTTTACCGTCATAAAAACTGTCTCCCCTCTGACGCCCTCCGACTCGCAGTCACATCCTCTGTACTATCCCTAGTAGACTATGGCTTACCAGTGTATAGGGCTGCTGACCAGACCTCCCTACACAAGATCCACCTCACCTTAAACAAGGCATGTAGGCTAATAACTGGGGCACCTAGACTAACCCATACCTACCATCTATACACCCTAGCTAATCTACTAAACCTAGATGAACGTCTCAAATACCAAACCTGCCTCCTAACTAAAATGTTGCTCCTTGGTCTATCCCCACCAGGTCTGACTGCCTCTATCCACCGAGCAAACCCTCCAGTGCATACCCGAATCTCCTGCAAAACTGCACTGGTAGTACCGAGGGCTTGAACCTCGCAAGGTCAAAGGGCATACCCCTACAGAGCCCCTTCTTGGTATAATACGCTCCCCACCAGTATCACTGATGCCTCCATGATCTCTCACTTCAAAACCACCCTTAGAAAACACCTACTCACTACACGCAGCTGAGGCTGCCTCTAAATCTTTTCCAGATCTTGTCCGGACAAAGCTCCCTGAGTGGCTCACAGACCTACTGCCTATCCCTACCTATCTTGCTACTGTCTTCCCCACATGCCTCTACAATGATTTCTTCCGCCTAGCTCTGCCTCTGTTAGCTTACTGTACTACTCGTCATGTATCAACTTGTTTACTGTCAATCCTGTAATGCTCATCTGTAATGGTAAGGAATACCTTGGACTGACTTATGCTTTGCCAACTCTTTTTGTCTCATAACTGTACTCTGTTTTTTGTATGAATGTTGTTTGCATTGTTTTGTCCTCTCTGGGTGACGAGGTATTTTGTAAATGAGCCTCTGGCTCAAAGGTTGTTAAACTGATGTTCCATAAATCAATAAATAAATAATGGAACACTTCTAGCAGCAAAACAAGGACCAGTATTAGAGTGTCTGGTCACAAACCCCAAATTCCTAGCTGTGGAAAGAGGAATGGTTAAAGTCTGTTGTATACATGGAAACACAGCTAGTGGTTTTACATCTTGGGCAATACCATTTGAGATGTGTCTATCATGTATAATGTCAGGTATTCTTCCAGATTCTAGATCATGGAAGAGGTTATTGATGGTAGTGATGATGTAGAGCCATAAGCAGAGCAGAGTATCTCTCTAGCAATGTACTGTTTATCTGCTTCTCTATTGTTCTGTTGTATGAGTGCGTTGATCTTATCTTTAGAATCGGTAATGTCTTGGCAAATGTCGCATGTTGTATACAGTGTGCTCGTTTTCCTAATCTCCATCCACACCATGCAATAATGGGGTAGTATATTGTTGACCAAACCAGTGGGAGAATTTGGCAGAATGACTTTTGATAGCAGCAATATTTCGCTTGTTCCAGATAGACAGGCTATACCAAAAGGCCTGTGACAGTGCATGTTGCACCTGTGACATAAGAACTGTCAACTTCACGTCTGTTACATTTATGAGCTAGATTATCAGGAGAGGGCTTCCTCCTGAAGTTGCTCCATGTTCAGTAGAGTGGACCCTGGCAATAGGGTCTTGTGTACTAATCTGAAATGCAGCCAAACTATCAAGCAGTAATGTACTATAAAATGCTGACATATTAGTATTGTGACATACCAAACTCTTTCATATTCCAGTAAGTAAGATTAAATAAAATAGGTATATGCATAAACTGTGTTATTAATCAAAGAACCTGGAGGGCAGTGGCTGTTAGACCACAGAATGGGTACAGCTTTGGACATTCCAAAAACTGCTTGTCAGTGGGTAGTAACAGAGAGTACATGGATGCAGGAGCCATATGGTGTATAGCACAGAATTTTGAGCAGAATCTTTGGACAAGGAATTACAGTATGAAGGAACAATTAAGCAGTTATGTTGTACAAACCAGAATGTCTAATGCAGTTTGTAACAAGGACAGCGAACCATTGGATATTTAGCATTGGGGCCAACCTTGGAAAGTTTTGAGAGTTTGGCCACAGGAGTATTTGTCCTTGTGATGTGGTTTGCCACTCAATTTGAAAGGTAGATTTATCAGGAGCAACAACTGAGGCAGTGAGGTAAGCATCGGAACCTTCCTGGACAGTGATCATACTATCTGGTATATTGATGTATACTCCTCTGGAGGAGGTGCTGGAGGATCGAGGTGTTGTAGGAGGTCCGTACCATGCCTTGATGCAGGGGATAACTCCTGAAAGGAGGAGATAATGGAACAAGATAGCCATCTTGTCAGTGTATCTGGAAAGAAAGATCAAAGATTAGTATGTTAGTACTATTCCGCCCAATGGGGTAAGGAAAAGTAATTTAAACTCCTTTATACAGTTTGAGCTGGTTTGCATATAACCATTTGTCAGTCAGCTTGTTGTTGTGGAGGAGTCTAACTTGATAGACTGCCGGACTGAGCTTGTTGACAATGGGGTATGGGCCTTCCCATTTATTGGAGAAGGCGTGGGTGGGATGTGCAAATCGAAGTACCATTACCTGATCTCCAACTTGCCAATCCACTTCTTATGTGTGTTTGTTGAACTGTATTTTGGATTGTTGCTGGGCCTTGCCCATGCAGTTGGCAGCATACAAGTGTGTGCGTGTATATGATGTCTTTCCTAAGTTTTTCCACATATTGGTCCACAGACACCGCGGTCTGCAGTGGGTGTGTAGGGTCAAACAACAGGTGTTCAGGTAATCTCATCTGTCTACCAGTCATCACCTCAAAGGGTGTGAGCTGGGTGGTGGCTGAGGGTGTCCCCCTAATTGCCATAAGGAGTAACGGCAATAGGGAATCCCAGGTTTTGGGATTGTCCTCAATGAATTTGGAAAGCATTTGCTTAATCCATCTGTTGGATCTCTCTACTTGACCTGAGGATTGAGGGTGGTAAGGTATGTGGAACTTCTGTTAAACTCCAAGGAGTTCAAGGGATTCTTTCATCAACTCACCTATAAAACTGGTTCCTTTGTCAGAGACTACCTTGAGAGGTAGACCCCGTCTGGAGAAAGTCTGTTCCACCAGGATTTTGGCAGTAGTTTTTGCTGTACATGTCTTAGTGGGGAAATCTTCTACCCACTTAGAGAAGAGGTCAGTTACCACAAGAGCGCATTTATTATTTCTGCTGGTTTGGTCAGAGGGCCAATGAAATCAATTTGAATGGCATGCAAAGGGCCAGAATGTCATTGTGGTAATAGTTTGGCATTTTGTTTGGTAGGGATGGGGTTGTTTTGTGCACAAACGAGACAGTTGTCTATGTATTGTTTAACATCTTTGGTGATACCAGGCCACCAGGCAGTGGTCTTGAGTCGTTGGAGGGTATTTTCTGCTCCCTGGTGTCCACCAGTAGGAGTATTGTGCACTTAGTGCAAGAATTCAGATCTTAAATGTCTGGGGACCACCCACAACTTAGTGGTGGAGTCATCTGGTTAGAACCAGATGAGCTTGTCATCTGGTGACATGCTTAACTTAGCTTCATGTCTCCAATAGGGGTTGTATGTGGGAAGTTTCTCTTCAGTACCTTTGTCAAGGAATCTGAACACCTCTTTGAGTTCAGTGTCAAGCTGCTGGGCTGCAGAGAGGTCTAAGGGGGGAAAAGGTTCAGGTTTCTTCCTGAGTGCTGCAATGAGTACAGCTGCATTAGCTTCTGGATGGTCCATCATCCAGATGTCCCCCCCTTGGGCCCCTTCCTTGGCAAGGGAGTCTGCTGTGTCATTGAAGGCATTATAGGGGTCATGGAGAGAGTGGGCTTTAACTTTGTGTACATAGAGTTTGTGAGCAAATTTTTGTGCCAGTGAATGTATGTATATTACTAATTCCTTGTACTTCACTGGGCTGCCATCAGAAGAAAGGAAGGAGTTCTTCTGCCAGAAGGGAAGAAATTCTGTAAGAGAACAACAAACCCACTTAGAGTCTGTAAAGATGATGGTATCCTCGGTTCCATGCTGGATGAACTCGAGGGCACAGGCCACCGCTGCCATCTCTGCATATTGTGATGATGCTACACTACAGCGCTTTAGATATTTTGACAGTGTTCCATAAGGGTAGATTACTGGAATGCCCATCCCTGCAATTTGTTCTCCTGATAGTAGGATGCTGAACCATCAGTAAAGACACGCACAAAGAAGTGTTATCAAGTATTTGTGGTGTGGCAGGAGGAATGGACCTGATCTGGAAGATCAGGTGACTGTAGTGTACAGTCATGGGGTTCTCCTGAAAAGGAGGCCATGAGCTAACATAGATGGAACTTTACTCGTTGTATCTGTATGTCTCTGTCCTGGAGAAGAAGTGACCAGTGTGTTATCCTGGTGTTAGATACTGACCCATCCTTCACTCTATCTGAGAGCAGAAAGGTGGTTGGGTGTGGTTGGTGTTGCATGATCAGTGGTGAGTACCCAGTGATATACAGGAAGTGCTTGACAGCCCAGTAGGTAGCCAGAAGGTTCCTTTCACAAATGCCATACTTCAGTTCCACTGGGGTCAAGAGCTGTGAGGCATATGCAGTGGGTCTCAAGGTGCCGTGCACCTTCTGAGCCAACACTGCTGACATAGCAATGTCAGAGGTGGCACATTCCAGATGAAATGGTAGTGCTGGATTGGGGTTAACCAGAGCTTGGGTGGAGACCAAGGCCTGCTTCAGTGACGTCACAGCCTGGGTGTGTATGGGGCCCCAAGTCCATGGTATGTCCTTTTTGAGTAATTCATACAGAAGAGCAGCTTTCTGAGCAAAATCACAGATAAAGTCTCTTGAATAGTTCACCATACCTAGAAACCTTTGAAGAGTTGCCACACTGGTAGGTAATGGCAAGTCTTGCAATCCCTGTACCTTCTTCCAGGTAGGGCTTCGACCTTGGTCAATTATTTTTAGACCCAGAAAGAGTACTTCTTTCTGACACAACTGTGCTTTTGCTGGATTACATTTTAGGCCTGCTCTCTGAATGAGAGTCAGTAGTTCGTCCAAGAGATCCAAATGTTGTTCCTGTGTGGCTGTTTCCAGCAACAGGTCATCCACATATTGTAAGAGACATTGGGGAGTAGAGAAACTCTCAAGGGCATCCATCATGTGAGATGGAACAGGGATGGACTGTTATGGAATCCTTGTGGCAAGCAGGTCCACGGTACCGCCTTCCTTCAAAGGTGAAGGCAAACTTATATTGACTCTTAAGGGCCAATGGCAATGACCAAAACCATTGGAGATGTCCAGGGCACTGAACCACTTCAAATCAGGGGTCAGAAGTTGTAGCACATCTGGTGCTGATGCTACAGTTGGAGAACAACTGGGGGTGACCTGATTTAGTTTCCTGTAGTCAATAGTAAGTCTCCAGGCACCTGTGGGTTTCTTCACAGGCCATACTGGGGAGTTGGCAGTGGAAACACAAGTTCTGATTACTCCTTGCTTGAGGAGTGACTTGATCGTTTCTCTGAGGGAAGGCAAGGCCTCAGTTGGGAAAGGATATTGCCTTTGCCTCTCATGTGCTGGGCCTGGCACTTCAATGACGGTGTGCATTCTACCACAGTCATGCTTGTTAACTGCAAACGCTTCCAAATGTCATCGCAAAATAGGTAGGAGCTTCAGGAAAAGTTCATGATTCTTGAACAAATCTATGATATCATACTGTTTGTCACTGGCAGATATCGTTGCCACAACGTGCAAATCAGGAATCAAAATGGTATGATATTGACCCTGAATCTGTATCAGTAGCATGTTGGCTAGGTCCACCACACAGCTTTGCAGTGCAAGGAAATCGATCCCTATAATACTAGGATGATCATGCAATACCATTAGTTGGAAAGTGTGTGAGGCCTTTAGATGGCCTAGCTCTACCGGTAGGGGTAGAGAACGGTATGCAGGTAGCCTAGTACCGCTAACTCCTGACATGTTGGTCCTCCGTCCGTGGACCAAGGATGTGTCTGGTGTTCATCATGTAGCACAGATACAGCTGCACCTGTATCTAACAAAACTACTAGTAGGCGGCCCCTGACCTCGGCCTCGGTGCAGGGCCTTCCGTTTGTATCCAAGACTAGCTTGTTTACAATCCGGACTGGGGCCTGTAATTGTCAATCCATACTGCCAGAAGCATGCAGAGGTTGGGCCTGGCTCACGTGAATCACTTCACCATGTTGCACTGATGCTATATAGGGAGGAGCTTCTGGGTTCAGACCTAAATGGATCTGAGGGCCTGTGACGCCAGTGTCCCCATGGCCGGTTGGGGCCTGGGTCACCGGTTGTACTGCCGCAAGGGTCTGAGCGAGAACAGCATCCGCCACAGAGCGTACTTGTCCCAGGAGCTCTCAAAACTTCCAATTCTCTTCAGCTATCTCCCTATATGAAGGACCCATTCTCTGTTGTTGTGGTTTACCTCTACCCTTGTGCTTTCTGTTCTTGTGCCAATTCTGGTTCCCAACCCACTGTTGTTGTTGTGGTTGTTGTTGATGGGCCTGTTGGGGATGTTGATTATCAGCTGGAGGGGCTTGCTGATGTTGAGCCTGTTGGCGCTTTGGGCCTGCCTTCCACTGTGTAGTGCATCGTGGCTCGGAGTGGACTCCATGGCAGCTACCTTTTGGAACTGAGCCCAGATCATGGATATAGAGTTGATACACGTGTTTTTTCGGTTTTCCGAAGAATGTCGGCAAACCTATCTATATTGGGGTAGGTGGTTGGTTCTACCTTTTCTCTCACTGCTGGAATCATGTTCCTAAGGAACAGGGTCTTATATTCAATAAGGTCTACATCCGCAGCTTCTTGTGCCAGGTGCTTTCCTGATCGGTAGGCCATCCAGAGTCTCTGGTGATAAGTCGCTCGACTTTCTTTTGCATTCTGCTTCACAGGATATGCAAGCATCACTCCTACTACACCTGGGCTGTGAGCAGAAATGAGCTCAGCTGCAACCTCGTCAAAGGTAGCATTCCCACCTTGGCGAACAGCATCGGGGAGTTTGGCCCACAAGCCAGGATCGATGGTCTGGCGTAGTATTTGGACCTGATATTCTGCAGCGAGGCTAAGCATCTCACATTTAGAACGCAGCTTCTCCAAGTGACAGCTGAGGTTGTCAGATGGATTCATCCGACTGATGCTGTCAGCAATTTGCTGAACAGAGTAGGCCATTTGTAGGGGATTAGTGGGTCGATCAGGCAAAGGTAGATTGTCTCGAGCACCGTCCAGGGCAGCCCGAGCTGCAGCTTCAGCTGCAGTATGGACAATCCCTTCCTGAGTGCCAGCCTCTTGCAGAAACTGCCTAATCTGGGTTTTAATGGCCCGTTTACGCCTCTCAGGAAGAGGTACATTGCCTATTGCAGTTTCAATCATGGTTTCTATCTCCTGCCTGTCTTCCACATTAATAACGGCTGCCGGAGGTACCGTCGGGACCAGGCTTTGCCTGCTCCCCCATCATAGGGGCCGCCATGTTGGCATCTCCATGATGAGCGCCATGACGCCGACGCGGTGACATGGGGAGTTGTGGGCGGGACCGCCATGCTGTGGATAGCTGGTGTGTCTCTGGGCCATAATAGGGGCGTGACTGGGCACTGAATTGTGAAATGTCATCATCAGATAGCTCCCCTTCTGATGACGAATGAAAGGCAGGGCCAGCCTCCCATTGCCTTAACATGTCCAGCCAGAACCTCTCGCTGATGGCGAGTGTTGCCATCTTAGTTCTACATTCATCGTGACTACACTTGCAACATCCATATCAACCTCATCTTGCTTTTGCAACACTCTGTACGCCGGGCGTCAATTGCGATTGTCCCTGTAAGCCACTTCTAAATCATTACGTACCTGGTTTATCTCATCCGCAGCTCACCATTTTCGTCACTCAACTGAGCATTCGAGGCACTCAGCAAATCATTCATTTACAGTGCCTGACTCTTATCCTGTCTCAAACTTTCACACTCCTGCTTCAACATACATATTTCTTGTTCTCTAGCTTGAGCTGAATGATGCAATAGTGAATCCTTTTCATTTCACAGAGTTTGGAGTTCAGACTCCAAATTCTGCTGCAGTCTAATACTTTCTGTTTCCTGCAAACCCATCTGTTGCTTAAGAGATGAAATCTGCAGATCAAGGGTTCGAAACCTCGCTTCGGAGGCTTCCAAAGCAGCGTAGAGAGCCGCGACCATCAACCCTTTAGCTTGACACTTATTGGTTGATTGTCTTGTCTCTGCATACTGGGTTGAAATCCCCAGTATCGGGTTTTCAGATTGACTTGCGTCCCGCACGAGTCAGCCCATCCTCCATGGGAGGCAAGGAAGTTCGAGACATCGAGTCTCAGTTCTGCGCAGATATCTGATACTGTGGCCATTGTGTGGGAGGGAACAAAAATTCAAACTGTGAAAAAGACAGCATGCTGCGTATCGATCCACAGCACAAGTACTTTATACACAGCTGGGCTACTGTATTAGTTGTAGACTTGCAATTCAAAACTGCTATGGAGTGGGTCAAGATGGCATCGACCACACCCGAAAAGTCAGCCAGACTTTGCAAGTTACTACAAACTGGTTTGAAAACGGGAGAGGTGATATGGGAATGTACACCTACTGTCCCCGTGGGAAAGGGAAAAGTTTCAGCAACAAGTGAAAACTTACAAACACCAAATATCGCCTGCACACGGTCACCAATTTGTTGGGAGGTCTAAACCTCACTTTCAGATTCTTGACGATATTGGGAATGCAAGTAATCACAGACATTATTGTATTAGAGTAATAAACAAGTTTATTACTACAAACGGATAAAATCACAGTTGCCCTAAGCAGTTCTTACCAATAGAACCGGGAGCCAGTGCTAAGCGTTCCCACTCCGAGGTTTCTCTGTGTCTCTTGGGTCTCTCAGGTCTCCAGGTATAAAACTTGTGCATTACATTATACCTATAATTACTATGATTACCAAAAGATAGAAACATTTCTAGTTACAGAGATGAGCCCTATTGGCTAAATCAGAGGTGGCTCCACGGTCCAAGATAACATCATACAATTCTGTAATGTCATCAGTTTGAGAACAAAAGAGTTCTTATACAGAGTCTTACATAACTCAGTGTAGTGGTACAAATCACCAAAAGGTGGCAATGCCGTCTTACATATCATAATTACTCCAAGGACACAGGTGTCCTGGCATCTTACAAGTAAGAAATACACAGAAAATACATGGCAGAATATATGTATTAGCAAGCAAAGTGTATCACAACATTATGCATTCATATCCTGACATCTACTCTTGTATGGCAGATGCCCTTAGCCCTAAATGTTAGTATACCTTATACTTAAATGCTAGCTGTCTACGATGTACCTCTGAGGGTACCAATTACGGTGCAGGGACCTCATGTAACAGTGTGTATAGCATGCACAGCCACTGTGTATAGCGTGCATGGGTGGAATGTACAGCATGCATAGCCTCGGTGTGTAGCATACATGGGCGGAGTGTATAGCATGCGTAGCCACTGTGTATAGCATGCATGGGTTGAATGTATAGCATGCATAGCCACTGTGTATAGCATACATGGGTGGAATGTACAGCATGCATAGCCACTGTGCATAGCATGCATGGGCAAAGTGTATAGCATGCATAGCCACTGTGTACAGCATGCATGGGTGGAGTGTATAGCATGCATAGCCACTGTGTATAGCATACATGGGTGGAGTGTATAGCATGCATAGCCACTGTGTATAGCATGCATGGGTGGAATGTACAGCATGCATAGCCACGGTGTGTAACATGCATGGGCAGAGTGTATAGCATGCATAGCCACTGTGTATAGCATGCATGGGTTGAATGTATAGCATGCATAGCCACTGTGTATAGCATACATGGGTGGAATGTACAGCATGCATAGCTACTGTGCATAGCATGCATGGGCAAAGTGTAGCGCATGCATAGCCACTGTGTATAGCATGCATGGGTGAGTGTATGCATGCATAGCCACTGTGTATAGCATGCATGGGAATGTATAGCATGCATAGCCACTGTGTATAGCATACATGGGTGGAGTGTATAGCATGTATTGCCACTGTGTATAGCATGCATGGGTGGAATGTATAGCATGCATAGCCACTGTGTATAGCATACATGGGTGGAGTGTATAGCATGCATAGCCACTGTGTATAGCATGCATAGCAACTGTGTACAGCATGCATAGCCACTGTGTACAGCATGCATAGCCACTGTGTATAGCATGCATGGGTGGAATATATAGCATGCATAGCCACTGTGTATAGCATGCATGGGTGGAATGTATAGCATGCATAGCCACTGTGTATAGCATGCATGGGTGGAGTGTATAGCATGCATTGCCACTGTGTATAGCATGCATGGGCACAGTGTATAGCATGCATAGCCACTGTGTATAGCATGCATGGGTGGAATGTATAGCATGCATAGCCACTGTGTATAGCATGCATGGGTGGAATGTATAGCATGCATAGCCACTGTGTATAGCATACATGGGTGGAGTGTATAGCATGCATTGCCACTGTGTATAGCATGCATGGATGGAATGTACAGCATGCATAGCAACTGTGTATAGCATGCATAGCCACTGTGTACAGCATGCATAGCCACTGTGTATAGCATGCATGGGTGGAATGTATAGCATGCATAGCCACTGTGTATAGCATGCATGGGTGGAATGTATAGCATGCATAGCCACTGTGTATAGCATACATGGGTGGAGTGTATAGCATGCATTGCCACTGTGTATAGCATGCATGGGTGGAATGTACAGCATGCATAGCCACTGTGTATAGCATGCATAGCCACTGTGTACAGCATGCATAGCCGCTGTGTATAGCATGCATAGCCACTGTGTATTGCATGCATGGGTGGAATGTATAGCATGCATAGCCACTGTATATAGCATGCATGGGTGGAATGTATAGCATGCATAGCCACTGTGTATAGCATACATGGGTGGAGTGTATAGCATGCATTGCCACTGTGTATAGCATGCATGGGTGGAATGTACAGCATGCATAGCCACTGTGTATAGCATGCATAGCCACTGTGTACAGCATGCATAGCCACTGTGTATAGCATGCATTGCCACTGTGTATAGCATGCATGGGTGGAATGTATAGCATGCATAGCCACTATGTATAGCATGCATGGGTGGAATGTATAGCATGCATAGCCACTGTGCATAGCATGCATGGGTGGAATGTATAGCATGCATAGCCACTGTGTATAGCATACATGGGTGGAGTGTATAGCATGCATTGCCACTGTGTATAGCATGCATGGGTGGAATGTATAGCATGCATAGCCACTGTGTATAGCATACATGGGTGGTGTGTATAGCATGCATAGCATACATGGGTGGAGTGTATAGCATGCATTGCCACTGTGTATAGCATGCATGGGTGGAATGTATAGCATGTATATCCACTGTGTATAGCATGCATGGGTGGAATGTATAGCATGCATAGCCACTGTGTATAGCATACATGGGTGGAGTGTATAGCATGCATTGCCACTGTGTATAGCATGCATGGGTGGAATGTATAGCATGCATAGCCACTGTGTATAGCATGCATGGGCGGTGTGTATAGCAGCATACATGGGTGGAGTGTATAGCATGCATTGCCACTGTGTATAGCATGCATGGGTGGAATGTATAGCATGCATAGCCACTGTGTATAGCATGCATAGCCACTGTGTATAGCATGCATAGCCACTGTGTATAGCATGCATGGGTGGAATGTATAGCATGCATAGCCACTGTGTATAGCATGCATGGGTGGAATGTATAGCATGCATAGCCACTGTGTATAGCATACATGGGTGGAGTGTATAGCATGCATTGCCACTGTGTATAGCATGCATGGGTGGAATGTACAGCATGCATAGCCACTGTGTACAGCATGCATAGCCACTGTGTACAGCATGCATAGCCACTGTGTATAGCATGCATGGGTGGAGTGTATAGCATGTATTGCCACTGTGTATAGCATGCATGGGTGGAATGTATAGCATGCATAGCCACTGTGTATAGCGTATGCATGATGCCACTGTATAGCATGCATGGGTGGAATGTATAGCATGCATAGCCACTGTGTATAGCATGCATGGGTGGAATGTATAGCATGCATAGCCACTGTGTATAGCATGCATGGGTGGAATGCATAGCATGCATAGCCACTGTGTATAGCACACATGGTGGAGTGTATAGCATGTTTTGCCACTGTGTATAGTATGCGCGGGTGGAATTTATAGCATGCATAGCCACTTGTATAGCAATACATGGGTGGAGTGTATAGCATGCATAGCCACTGTGTATAGCATACATGGGTGGAGTGTATAGCATGTATTGCCACTGTGTATTAGCATGCATGGGTGGAATAGTATAGCATGCATAGCCACTGTGTATAGCATACATGGGTGGAGTGTATAGCATGCATTGCCACTGTGTATAGCATGCATGGGTGGAATGTATAGCATGTATATCCACTGTGTATAGCATGCATGGGTGGAATGTATAGCATGCATAGCCACTGTGTATAGCATACATGGGTGGAGTGTATAGCATGCATTGCCACTGTGTATAGCATGCATGGGTGGAATGTACAGCATGCATAGCAACTGTGTATAGCATGCATAGCCACTGTGTACAGCATGCATAGCCACTGTGTATAGCATGCATGGGTGGAATGTATAGCATGCATAGCCACTGTGTATAGCATGCATGGGTGGAATGTATAGCATGCATAGCCACTGTGTATAGCATACATGGGTGGAGTGTATAGCATGCATTGCCACTGTGTATAGCATGCATGGGTGGAATGTATAGCATGCATAGCCACTGTGTATAGCATGCATGGGTGGAATGTATAGCATGCATAGCCACTGTGTATAGCATGCATGGGTGGATGTATAGCATGCATAGCCACTGTGTATAGCATGCATGGTGGAATGTATAGCATGCATAGCCACTGTATATAGCATGCATGGGTGGAATGTATAGCATGCATAGCCACTGTGTATAGCATACATGGGTGGAGTGTATAGCATGCATTGCCACTGTGTATAGCATGCATGGGTGGAATGTATAGCATGCATAGCCACTGTGTATAGCATGCATGGGTGAATGTACAGCATGCATAGCCACTGTGTATAGCATGCATAGCCACTGTGTACAGCATGCATGGTGGAATGTATAGCATGCATAGCCACTGTGTATAGCATGCATGGGTGGAATGTATAGGATGCATAGCCACTGTATAGCATGCATGGTGGAATGTATAGCATGCATAGCCACTGTGTATAGCATACATGGGTGGAGTGTATAGCATGCATTGCCACTGTGTATAGCATGCATGGGTGGAATGTATAGCATGCATAGCCACTGTGTATTGCATGCATAGCCACTGTGTACAGCATGAATAGCCACTGTGTATAGCATGCATAGCCACTGTGTATTGCATGCATAGCCACTGTGTATAGCATGCATAGCCACTGTGTATAGCATGCATGGGTGGAATGTATAGCATGCATAGCCACTGTGTATAGCATGCATGGGTGGAGAGCTCCCTTTATTATGGAGCCTGGACCTCAGTGTATCCAGAAATGGAATGGTACTAGCATACTACCGAATGGCATCTGTAACGTCATGCCGATTGTCTGTACACCCTTAACAGACACACAGAATCTTGAAATGTCAGCCATCACCCACCAGTCCCAAGCAGCATGTCAGTGTGGCTGTAATGGGGTTCGGTCAGTAGCAGATCTGGGGGCAGCAATGGGTGCACCTGCACCCACCACTGTAACTTACTTACTGCTGCTGCTGCTGCATTTCACTTTGTTGAAGAAGTCTGATTTATTGATTGCATAAAAGTTTATATCCAAAACTAGGTGATAGGGTAGAATATCGGGTACATGTAAGACCTATGCTATTAGCGTAGAGCTCAAGTTACACTATGTGGTACAGTCGCCCGTTCCTTTTCTTTTAGTTAATTTGGGTTGGGGTTCACCCCCCCCACACCACCCTGTAAAAACAAATAAACAAAGGGGCTGTAGGGGGTAAAGCCCCACAACTTAAATAAACTGACAACCAAGTAAGGCGCGGTATTCAGGAAGCTTTTATGGCGAGCTTCTTAGGTGTACCCAATATTCTACACTATCACCATAAACTGTAAATTACATTTGTATTTTCTGTCAAAAGTGTAATGAAAAAGACAATTTCAGACAATATAAAGGATAAAAATGTACAAAAATTGCACGTCACATATGCATGCCACTTCAGCACTCCCATTATAAAATCTTGGATCCGCCACTAGGTTCGGTAACTCCAGAACTCAGGCTGCTTGGTTGTTCCACATGCTGAGATGAATTATACTTTTTGTGGTACACTGGAAAAGTGATGTCACTGGCAGCAGTCTGGTGTCCACACCTTAATGCATGTTACCCAGGCATGCTGGGCTGGGTATGTCCCGGCAGCAGTCTAGTGTCCCCGCCTTAAAGCATGTTACCTAGGCATGCTGGGCTGGAGTTAATGTCCCTGGCAGCAGTCTGGTATCTACACCTTAATGCATATTACCCAGGCATGCTGGGCTGGAGTTAATGTCTCCAGCAGCAGTCTGGTGTCACACCTTAATGGATGTTACCCAGGCATGCTGGGCTGGAGTTAATGGATGTTACCCAGGCATGCTGGGCTGGAGTTAATGTCCCCGGCAGCAGTCTGGTGTCCACATCTTAATGCATGTTACCCAGGCATGCTGGGATGGAGTTAATGTCCCCGGCAGCAGTCTAGTGTCCACACCTTAATGGATGTTACCCAGGCATGCTGGGCTGGAGTTAATGTCTCTAGCAGCAGTCTGGTGTCCACACCTTAATGGATGTTACCCAGGCATGCTGGGCTGGAGTTAATGTCCCTGGCAGCAGTCTAGTGTCCACACCTTAATGCATGTTACCCAGGCATGCTGGGATGGAGTTAATGTCCCTGGCAGCAGTCTAGTGTCCACACCTTAATGGATGTTACCCAGGCATGCTGGGCTGGAGTTAATGTCTCCAGCAGCAGTCTGGTGTCCACACCTTAATGCATGTTACCCAGGCATGCTGGGATGGAGTTAATGTCCCTGCAGCAGTCTAGTGTCCACACCTTAATGCATGTTACCCAGGCATGCTGGGATGGAGTTAATGTCCCCAGCAGCAGTCTGGTGTCCACACCTTAATGCATGTTACCCAGGCATGCTGGGCTGGAGTTAAGGTCCCCAGCAGCAGTCTGGTGTCAACACCTTAATGCACGTTACCCAGGCATGTTGGGATGAAGTGCAGCCAGTGCCACATAAACATCTGGGCATGCAGCTATACTGTACATCAGAATGGCATACCAATGGCTCCTGCACTGCTGTGAATGGTATGCTGTGACTGCCTTGACACATGGGCACTGTTGACTTCCCTGACCTTCTATATACATGTCACACATACACACACACACACACACATGCACATACGCACACACGTGCCTACACACACACACATGCACTGCGTACACACAAACACACACACACACACACGTTGTGGCCACTTCACATCACTACCCTAGCACTATGTACAGGTATCCTAACACCAGCATTACTGGCACACGACTGATCGGGTGCTGACACACACGCAGTGTTCCACACAACCACAGAAGTAGGCCCCTGTTGGGATGAGAGCACACATGAAGAGATGGCAACATGGCACAGAACCCAGAACAATACAGGGACAAGGGAAGCAGCAGGATACAGTACAGGTTGGTAAATGAAACCTGTTAATAGCCATGACCTGGAAGGGAGTGAGCATGTCACAGGGCATGTGGAAAGGCACTAGGGATTCAGTGGGAGAACACAAGGAGGTGACAGAATGCAGGCCATGAGTCACATGAGTAGTTGGTTAGTTTCACTCTGTAAGGCATAAATGCATAGGGCATTAGTAATGGCTGGGCATGAATGTGTGTATATAGTGTTCTGTTAGACACACACAGTGGATCACTGCAGTGGTCCAGCAATGCCACTGTAGTTCCTGTGACTCTGCAGCTGTCAGCATCCACCCCTCACAGATCCCTGTATAGCAGAGGAGGGCCATGAAGGGCAATCAGGGCTGGAGTTAGTGGTGTCCCATTAGGAAACATTAGGGCATGGTGCAAAGGCACCTGGTGCACATACCTTAACACCGCCGTCATTCACACCATAATGTATTCAGTAACAAATAAAAAAGGAACATGGACAGCACAAGCAACTAGTTACTCCCCACCACTCATCTCCAGCCTCGGAACACATTTTCAGCCACAAATCTGTACAGAGAAGGAGACATTGGGAAGTTTAAAGCGAACAAAAACTAGCTCTGGTTGGTGCTGAGGGCGGCACTGGACACCTTACCTCATGCTACACCGGTGATCTAGGTTCTGGAACAACCTCGGTCATTGGGATGCCAACACAGGGGAGCAGGATCGAGCATTGGCTCTCCTCTCCCGGTGGGTGGATCGCCCACCTGTAGTCCCACCGTCACTGGATGGGCGACAAGTAGGGTGTATACCCATCACATCGGAATACGTAGAGCTCGGGACTGGGGAGAAAAACAAAAACTATCCAAAAATTACCTATGGAAAAAAAATAAAGTGAACAAAAATGGAGCAAAACCCAGGCGCCATCCTCTTGGTGCCACAGTCTCTGCTGCCCCGGAAAGAACCTTTTTAAAAAAAGAAGAGTTGTCATGAGACAGTGAAACTTTAAATGAAAAAATACAACTCTGAACGGGGGCACTGGTGATCATTCTGAACTGGCGCCACTGAACATTTTAACAGTCTTTTCTTTTCTTGCTCTTTCTTGGGGCTTCCAAATGTCCTTTACAGGCCTCAGTCTAATTCCTGAAGGTGAGCTCCTGTCGCAGTGCACTCAGACGTGACCACACAAGCAGATGTGCTACTGGCACAGTGCATACTGATTCCCTCAGGGAGAGGGGGCAGTGTGGCAGGGCAGCAATGAATCATGCAGAACTTGATCTGGTGAGGATTGAGTTCCTTGTATTTATTAACAGAATGCCTCACTTCAGACAAACTCAGGGTCTAGGGTGAGAAAACGTAGGGGCTACTGACTGATCCTCAAATGCTGCTGCCTGTGGCACGTTGTGGATGAATTCCAGACTATAAGAAACATGCTACCACTTAATCCCTTTTTCCTCTGCTCAGTGCTTGCTTTTTATGTGATACATTCTAGACACCACATAGATACACAGAAATAGAAAATGACAGAAAATGATCTGAACAGTTAGTCCATCTAATGTGTTGCAAGATTCCCTAGGCTATTCGAATCTTTCTAACATTAATTACTTCCTCGCATTCCCACTCCTTTCCACGCTATCCCATCTGTTAACGCCTTAAAGCAGCACTATTCATTATCAAAAAGAGTTTATCATACATTTGTTCACTATAATGTATTTCTGGCAAAAATATCAATCCATTTTTCTTTTTATTGTATTTATAGCTGATCTGAAATATGAGGCTTTTAAACTTTTAAAGGAACTGCCGTGCTCATTATGAATGAAATGAAACATTTTGCTGTGCTGTTTGCCCACAGAAAGTAAGACAAACCCACTCTAGTACATCCACAGTATGAATCCAGTAGGTAAAGTCGACAAGTCACCAGGGAAGGACGTTTTTAACAGCTGGTAGTGGTGGCCATCTTTAGTGACTTGAGTCATTAATTGTTTTTGTCTCTGCTTTCATAACCCAGTCTGGAAGTTTCTTCCATCTGTCCATCACCCTTTCTGTGGAACAGTACATTCTGTTGCTTTTTGCATATCCCACTTCCAGCTTAAGCACATGACCCCTAGTGGTGGTGCTGTTCCTCAGATTAAAAATTTGCAAGGGCCCAGATTTTCTAAAGTAAAACATTGCTGCAAGCCACGTGTGCACCAAAGATATGTTGTGGTTCGTGATGACAATCGAAAGGTTTACTATCCCTTGTGGCAAATGATATTTGCTAGACCATTTTTTGTGGTCTAGCTTGCATCCATACCTCCAGGACAATTTAAACAGAGCTCGACCGGATTTGGTGCAGGCTGGTCAAATGAGGTTGATTGTCACAACTGCACCTGAGATTATAAAATCGGGTGCAGATGCAACAATCGGCAAAGCCACAGCTGGTGGCAAGGGTTTGATGCAGGGCTGGACAAAGCCTTGCCATCAACCTTCTAAAACCTGGCCAAGTTTTTAAGGAGCTTGACAATCTCTATCATGTCCCACCCTTTCCTCCAGTGAACACATATTAAGGGCTTTTCAGTTTTCCCTTGTACATCTTGCCTTGTTGTCAGTAAATCATCTGTACTGCCCTTCTCTGCCCTGTCTCTAATCTCTCCTTATCCTTCCTTAGATATGGACTGGACCCTAGAACTGCACACTGAACTCTAAACGCAACCTGACCAGTGACAACACTGGAGGTGTTTAGTGTTGCTGAAAGGTCAGGGACTGAAATAACTGTAGACTGAAGTGCTCTGTTTATCTGTAGGAAAAGGTACATTTTGGGGCTGGTGCAGTGCAGGCTTCCCACACTATAATGACATTTAGTGCTGGTGACAGGCAAGGCACTGACAGCACTGGAGACTGAAGCCCCTGTTTACTCATAGGAACAGGTACAATGTGGGCAGGTACATTACATCCTCCAAGCACAGTGTGCTGTGAAAGCCTGCACTTTGCCTGTCCCAGCTGATGAGCGGAGATTCAGTCACCAGTGCTGTCAGTCCTTCACTTTCCCCAGCACTGGCGACTGAATCTCTCCATTCATCAGCTGGGACAGGCAATGTGCAGGCTTCCACAGCACACTGTGATGGATTTAGTGCTGGTAAATGTAAGGGACTGACATCACTGGAGATTGAATGCCTTTGTTTAACCACTGTGACAGGTACAGTGTAGGCAGGTACAGTGCAGACTTTCTAACATTAATGCATTTAGTATTGGTGAAAGGTGAGGGGCTGACAGCACTGGAGACTGAAGCCCTCTACTTATCCATAGGGTGGGACAGGTACAGTGCAGGCTCCATACACTGTGATGTAGTTACTGCTGGTGAAAGGTGAGGGACTGACAGCACTGGAGACTGAAGCCCCGGAGAGGTACATTATGCTGCAGGTGCAGTACAGGTTTCATACATGTAACCCTAGGTGGCGCTATCCCGTGCTACTACCACTGCCTGCTTGGCTAGTAGCAGGTTAAGGGCCTGAGTTCTGAAACGGGCGCCCACCCAGGGTCAGTGTTGGTAGTGGTCAAGCTAACCTGTGCACAGCCCTCCAGGACACCGTAACTCTCTTTCCTTACTAGTGGCTGGAACAATACACAATAATCACTTTCACAATACCCCTGATACACCACACAAGTACCCACACTGTTTGCACTTACCACCAGGGTTTTCCTCTGGCCCAGCCCTGGGGACCCCCTGTAAAACAAGGTTATACACAGCAAATAACAGCAGTACAGTACTCTTGCACAAACTGGAACCACAGTCAGGGTAAATGCAAAAAAGAGTTAGATCTGATTTATTTAAGGGGCTTAAACAAGGGAGGGCGTAATTAGGTTAATTTGCTTAAAGGCTCTATCAATCAAACAGTTATGCATGCACTTCAGGGTCCATAAACAGTCACACACTCTGGGTACCCAGATGGAGAATGGTGGGCTAGCCAGGATCGCTGCAGCTGGTTGGAGCCCTGTGACGGAAGAAAACAACACACACTATTTGTAATCCTGAGCCAGAGGGCTCAGTTCATGAAAAGAAAACAAGACAATCAGATGACACACTTTAGATTAGGCTGTTGTTGCAGGAGCTACCTGATGATTACTCACGATACCAAAGACTGGATACAGGCTGGATGAAAATCGAGACAACAGGTGGTTAATCTGGAGTGCCAGGAGAAGCAGGGCCCACACAATTTGCCGAGGTGTCATTCCTGTTCAAGCGTGGAGCAGGGGTCTGAACCCTAGGCAGGTCTCTTGTCAGTGGCTTTCTCTGTGCAGAGGGTAGTCTAGCAGGGCCAGCGTGGCATGGCCCAGGCCGAATGGAGATGACTACAGATTCAGAACACAGTTCACACAGTGGGGAACCAAATCACGACCCACTTTCAATACACAGCACATTTACACGCAAGGAAATTCTACTGTACCAGGCAAACCGCTCTCCGGTCACGATCGCAAAGTCTTTGCACAAACTGGAGATTCAAAAGCACCTAGAAATCCTGACAGGCCGATCATATTCAGCAAATTTTTGGTCTTCTTCAGGTTAAAGCCTGGTCACAGTTCAGTGGCTTAAATAGTCTTCACAACTCTGATTCAGTCCGAATAAACTCTTTTTTCCCTCTCGGGGACAGCAGGCAGACAGGCAGGCCAAAACTCAGCCCTTTCACAGTTCTCCCATGCAAAACTATAGAACTGCTCCCCAAAATCACTTATGCTGTTACTTCTTCACTTCTCAGCTCAAAACTGAAACTAGTGCAGCAGCCTGGGAAATTCCCAAGATCAAAAGGTCCGTTGGCTGATCCTCCTGTCAGTCACAACAAAGGCTCCCCTTCAGGTGCAAAAAGGCGCAAAAAGCCCAAAACTACAATTCCTACAGATTTTGACTCCAGACAGCTCCTGTAGTCTGGCTCCATTTTAGGTCCCACCAGTACCAATTGGTCCAATTCACAGTCCAGGACCAAGATAGTGGAGATAAACAAAACAGTCCTTGCTGCAAAGAAGGCAGGTTAGACAAACTTCATTATCATTATCACTCTAAATGATTTTCAGCAAATAGTTACATCTTTCAACAGAGCTCCCTCTCAGATTACTTATGACTGCAATCCAGGCAGCTCTTAAAGAGACAGTACACAGAGGCTATACAGACACTCTCTGGCAATCACATTTAAACTGCTAAAATGCAGGACACCAGCCTGGCAGTGAGCATTTAGGCAAGCTCAAGGAAGACTTTTCAGGAACCCCCATTTGTAGGGGGGTTACACCCTTCCTGCCTGGAGAAAACTTGGCATCTGCGCAAGTCTGTACCATCATGCATCAATCAACATAAACTTATTACTTTACTACACATATTCACTACATTTCATGATACTATATCCATTCTGACAACACATTGGGCCGATTCTAGTACACTTACACCTGGCGTAACAGCAGTTGCACAAAGTAGAATGGCACATGTAGCAACTTATGCCAGCAGTTGCGACACGCACGATTCTACAATGTGGCCTGCAACATGGCATACTGAAAAAGGCGGCACTCAGAAATTAATTTCTGAGCGTGTCTGTTCTGTCTCCAGTCCAACTGAACTCAGTCAGCAGCTGGTCAGAGAAGGAGAGGTGGGCTGTGCCAGCCAGCTGGGGATGGGTGCGGGGTGCTGGGTGGGCTGGCATGGCTGGGTGGGCCTAAGGCTACCAGGGCAGGTTAACTGCCACATTTGCAGCCGGCGACTCAGGGGTCAGTGCTGCGGTGGGGGTTGAGTGTGCCACCCTGTGGGGCTTCTTGGAACAATGGAGTCAGGGGACAGTGGGTGTGGGCAGCCCTGCAGGGCACTATTTGGACACTTTGGGGGGCTGGAGGTGTGGGCAGTCCTGCGGGGCTCTATTTGGACACTTCGGGGGACAGGGGGTATGGGCAGCCCTGCAGGGCTCTATTTGGACACCTTGGGGCTGGGAACGTGGGCAGCCCTGCAGGACTCTATTTGAACATTTTGGGGAGCTGGGGGTGTGGGCAGCTCTGCAGGGCTCTATTTGGACACTTCAGGGTACAGGGGTGTGGGCAGCCCTGTGGGTGGCGATTGTGACTTGCTGGGCAGGGGGTTGCACATGTACCCTGCATTTTTGACTTGCAACATGCTCACCAGGTGCCCCGCAGTTCAGGGTACCCTAGTCGCATGTCGCAAGTCACAGGACTTAGCTGTGGAGACCCTGCCCTTCTAAAATAGACGAGGGTCAATGTCGCAGAGTCGTGTGTGCAAGTTGTGTTTATACACTTGTGCCACCCTTCTAGAATCGGGCACAATGTGCATATTTCACATGTAAATTGAACATTACTATACTGAATCAGGTAATAACTTCTTGTACCTGAAACAATGCAAGAGGGGCCCTTCCTATCAGCTAACTTGGGGCTAGAGGGGAAAGGGCACCATGGTGAGGGAAAGACAAGTAACCTGGAATTGGCTGTCAAGATCAATTTGGGCAGTGAGCTAGGTGAGACATAAACACCATTGTGCACCACATTGAGAGGCAAATCCACTGGCCTCCCAGGAGAATCATAACTGAGGCATACTACTGGCTTGACAGCTTGGCCAGTCTTTCTGAGGGGAACAACTGTAGTCTCTACTCTCAGCACTGGTCTGGGGACTCTCGTCACTTGTGAGGGGTGCCTCTGCCTGGGTGGGAACGTCCAAACTTAGGGCACTGTTGGCTCCTTGCTCTACAGGCTCTGTTTCTACAACACTTGACTCATTTTGCAAGGCTCAGGCACAATCAAGCTTTGAGGCATGGAAGGGGGTGGTCAGCACTCATAGTGTTCTTCAAGTTCTGGTATGTCACCAGAAAGACTCAAATCTTCAGCCCCTTCTTCAGGCAAATCATACAGTTCCACAATACACAGAGACTCAACATCTTCAGGCGTGATACTTTGCAATTCACTTTCTGGGAGCACTGACTTCAAGGATGAAGCTGGGGAGTAAGGCAGTCCAGAAGGCCCAGATTCATCACACAATTTATCAGAGGTTATTCTCTTTCGTCAGAAGTGGACGACAGTCACTATCATTCTGGGCCTGCTGCGTTATCTGTGACCACTGGGGTGAGGTTGACTCTGTCTCTTTCTTGCAGCAGCAGTCACCGACCCAGGGGCTCAATTTCTGGGGGTTGGTCTCAATCATGACTTGGCCGATGGGTAGCAAGTGGTTATGGTACATAGTCTTGACAGCTTTGGAGTTGTTCTCTGGGCGCACCTTGTACACAAGTAAATCATCCAACTTTCTAACTACTACATGGGGAAGACGTGCCAAAATCAGCAATTTTGTGTTTACCATGCAGTCCCAAATTATGTAACAACACATGGTCTCCAGGTCAAAGCTCTTGAGCCTTTACTTTTTATCATGCTCTCTTTGTTGGCTAGATTTCTCTCGGCCATTGTCTGGGCCAGTTGATAGGCATGGTTCAATTGAACTTTCAGTTTTTGTACATATTGCAAGTAGTTTCCTCGGATCATATCTGAAGAGACCCCAAACAGACATCAGCTGGCAGCCGGGCATCTCTCGAACATGAGGCAGTAGGAGGAGAACCAAGAATACTGGACTTTAGAAGGACCGACTTTGGAAAAATGGGTGAATACCTGAGGAATGCACTAGCAAATGGCCAGAAAGGAGGGGTGGAAGAACAATGGAGAAAAATCAAAACTGCTATCATAGAGGCAATAAGCCTTTGTGTGAAACAAATAAAGAAAACAAAGCAGAGTAAAACACTATGGTTCTCAAAAGAGGTGGCAGGGAAGGTTAAGGAGAAAAAGGCTGCATTCAAAAAGTATAAGGAATCACAGAAGGAGCACGACAGGAACTGTATCAATTAAAGCAGAAAGAAGTGGGAAGGCAGTCAGAATAGCAAAGGCCCAAACCAGGAAAAATAGCCAACTCAGTTAAGAATGGGGATAAAACCTTCTATAGGTACATTAGGGAGCATAGAACGGTTAAGGAGGAATAGTGAAGATTAATAAAGGAGAGGGATGGCAGAGGGAGCCAGTGAAAAGGCAGAGATACTGAATGAATACTTTTGCTCAGTGTTCACAAAAGAAGATGAGGAGGAGTTACTCAAACCAGACAATAGAAGCACTCTGGGTAGGGGGTTGACACCAGTCCATTTACAGAAGAAAGAGTCCTGAAAGAACTCCTAAAACTCAAGGTGGACAAAGCAATGGGGCCTGATGGGATTCACCCCAGAACGAAAAGAACTAAGGGAGGACCTAGTGGCACCACTGACCACACTTTAACGAATCATGGGAGGATGGGGTGGTACCTGAGGACTATAAGAGAGCAGATGTGATCCCCTTCACAAAAGTGGGAGCAAGGCAGAAGCAGGAAACTACACACCTGTAAGTTTGACCTCAGTGGTAGGGAAAATGATGGAATCACTTTGAGAGAAAGAATTGTTGAGTACCTAGAGGCAGGGGCACAGGACCCAAAGCAACATGGATTTACAGCAGGAAGGTCATGTCAGATGAATCTAATTGATTTTCGACTGGGTGACGAAAGTAATAGACCAGGGAGGGGCTGTGGATATGGCCTACCTAGACTTTAACAAGGCATTTGACACAGACCCACACAAAGATTAATAATCAAGTTAGCCAGCCTGGGAGTGGGTCCCAGGGTGGTAGCCTAGGTAACAAACTGGCTGCACAACAGGACACAGAAGGTAATAGTGAATGGAACACATTCCAAAGAAAGGGGGTTACTAGTGGAGTACCACAAGGCTCAGTACTGGGTCCAGTCCTCTCTGACATCTTTATAGGTGACATTGCAGAGGGTCTGAGGAAAGGTATGCTCTTTGCAGATGACACAAAGATCTGTAACAAAGCTGATACACAAGGGTGGGGTAGAAAGGATGAGAAGGGACTTGGCAAGGTTAGAGGAATGGTCAGACATATGGCAACTTAGATTCAATGCAAAGAAGTGCAAAGTAATGCACCTGGGAAACAAAAACCCAGGGGAAGAGTACACAATAGCAGGGGAGGTACTAACAACAACAAAAATGGAATGGGACTTGGGGGTAGTCATATCAGATGACCTAAAGGTGGGTAAGCAACGTGAGAAGTCAGTAAGGAGAGCTAGGGGATACTGGGATGCATAGGAAGGGCATCACAAGTAGAAAAGGGAAGTGGTTATCCCTCTGTACAGACAGTTGGTGAGACCCCATCTGAGTACTGCATGCAGTTTGGAGACCCCATCTACGCAAGGACATAGACAGGATGGAAGCAGTCCAGAGGAGGCAACTAAAATGGTGCAGGGTCTGCATCAGAAACCATATGAAGAGAGACTGAGACAGCTTAATATGTATACCCTTGATGAAAGGAGGGATGAGGACATGATAGAAACTTTTAAGTACCTCAAGGGAATCAACAAAGTCAGGAGGTAGCATCTTTCAGAAAAGAGATTGTAGAACAAGGGACACAATTTAAAAATAGAGGGGTTTTTTTTCACAGAGAGAGTGGTGGATGCATGGAACTGCCTTCCTGGGGAGGTTGTTGGGTCTAAAACAGTAGGGAATTCAAACATGCATGGACAGACATAAGGCAACTGTCGTGGGGGGTTGCAGGAAGTAGGCTGTTGGTTAACTAGAATCTGCAGCTTATCCAATAGGAAGGGAAATGGGCAGACTGGGTGGGCCAAGTGGTCCCTATCTGCTGTCAAAGTCTATGTTTCAATGTTTCTATGTAACCCAGTAGCATAATTTTTCGTGCAATTGTATGCATGTACCAAGGTGCTAATCTGCTGGCTCCATTTATGCTTGTCTTTTGGGTGGAGGGTGCCCAGCATGTCCAGAAGGGTGCGGATAAACGTTCTGGTTGAGGGTTTCCCTGTGGGTGATAGGGGGTGGTTCTTGACTTTCGCACTCCCCATAGAGAGAGAGAGCATTTCTTTGATTAGCCGACTCTCAAAGTCTCTGCCTTGATCAGAATGAATCCGCTTGGGGGCACCATAGTGGACGAAGAAATTTTCCACTAGCACCTTGGCAACGGTAGATGCCTTTTCTTTTTTTTTAACCTTATCTTTATTCCTCCTTACTGCCCCATCCCTCCACTCTTTCAGACCCCCTCAATTCGCCTTCCTCACGTCGCCATGGTATCCCCAGGAGTCTGCTCCTAGAGTGATCGCCATCTCAATGATTCCTTAGGTATCCCGGTACACCCCCCGGGCAGGGCGGGGAAGGAACTGCCAATCCTCCCCCTAATAATAATGACTGAGATGGCGATTCACATTGGAGTCTGCCCTGGTGAGTGCCTGGCACGTGGACGAGGCGTCACAGGAGTCGTCACCTAGGAGTGATGGACTCCATTTTCCTCCTGTTCTGCCCTATCCCTGCAGTTGCCGGCACACTGGGAGAGCCAATGAGGAGGCACGCATGTACACTGCTCCTCCTCGGGCTCTCGCCAGCACTGCCTCTTCCTCTGTGTGTCCCAACCCGCATCGCCATTCCTGGGTTCATCCAGGAGGTGGCGATACAGCAGCGGGACAGACTGGTACCCCTCCCCAGAGAGGGACAGCCACCACTGGGCGCTCAATTCCTCTCTTCCCCTGCCGACCCCAGATGGCCCGGGCTCGTTCCCGAACCCGGGTCGCCGGTGTGGAGCGAGGTGTGGCATCCAGCGCCTCAACCCTCAGCGCCACCGGGCCGCGTAGATGCTTTTGATCTTTGGTGGAAAAGCTTGTGCATACTGTGGAAATTATCCCCAACCACTAACACATTGCCAATGTTCCGCTGATCAGGTTCTAAACACAAGAGGTCTATGCAGACTAGTTCACGGGGGCGCTGGTAGTAATATTAACAAGGGGCATCCCTCTGAGGCAGGGCTTTTTTCTTTACAGGCAACTACAAGCTTTACATGGTGCTCAACATCGCCCTCATGTTGGGCCAGTAGAAGCAAGATTGTACCAGGCCAAGGGTTCTGTCAATACCGAGGTGCCCCATGTGATTGTGGAGGGACCGCAGTACCAAATCTTTAAAGGCCGTGGGCAGGACCAATTGTTGCTTGTCTACTTTGCCACTATGATCTACTGTCTCTCTATACAACAACTGATTGAGCAACTTCAATCTGGGGCCTTCTTTAAACAATAAAGCAGTTCGCAAGTCAGGGGAATGTAACTTAGACACATCTTTCCCCGCACGCAGGGTGTCAAGTGCTGGCTGAATCATAGGATCTTGGGATTGAGCCCACTGAATGCTGTCATTGTCAGATTGAGGTAGTGCACTAATATCTAGAGCAGAAAAGTGGCAATAAGCAGCTGGTGTGCAGGTGTCAGAAGGGCCAAGCAATCTACTAAACAGTCCTCGTGTCCGCAGACATCTGTTCATCTCTATAAAACTTTTGGCACAATGCTCGAATGTCAGGTTCAGACAGCCTGACCCAATCACTCTTGAAAGTGGGCCTTCGGTGATAGGGCGTCAGCATCAATATGGTTCAGGCCCGGTCTGTATTTGACAGCATAATCATAGGTTGATAATGCAGAAAGCCACCGGTGCCCAGTGGCATCTAACTTAGCTGAAGTCTGTACATAGGTCAACGGGTTATTGTCAGTCTTCACCAATATCTTTGCCCCATAGAGGTATTCATGAAACTGGTCAACGATGGCCCATTTTAGCGCAAGGAACTCCAACTTATGCACAGGGTAGTTTTGTTCGGACAGAGTCAAGCTCCTACTGGTGAAAGCTACTGGTCTCAGGCCATCCTCATGGTCTTGACACAGCACTGTTCCTAGGCTCTGCAGACTAGCGTCAGTATGCAGCACATAGGGTTTGGTAGGGTCAGCATAGGCGAGGATGGGGGCATGGGTGAGCTGGTATATGATCTCATGGAAGGCTGCTTCACATTCGGGCATCCAGCAGGGTCCGAAGAGTTCACCTGGGCAGAAGTATACTTTGTCTGTTTTTTTAATGGCCTATTTTTTGTATTTACAATTAGAAGGAGGGTAACCCTGGGTAAGGTTCAATAGTGGGCAATCACCTTGGAGTAGTCTTTATGAACCTGCAGTAGTAGCCACAGAACCCCAGGAAATGTTGTAGTTCTTTCAGATTATGGGGCTGGGGCCAACTAGTCAGTGCTTCAACCTTACTGGGAACAGTCTCTATCCCTTTTGTAGATACTATGTGCCCCACATACTTCACAGAGGTTTGGAAAAACTGGCACTTGTCAACGGACAGCATGAGGCCAAAGTCTTCCAGTCTGTCTAGGACTTTAAATAGTCAGTTCTCATGCTCCTCTAAGGTGCTCCCAAACACAATGACATCGTCCAAGTACACCAGGCATTCCAGCAAATTCGTATCTCCCACTGTACATTCCATCAGTCACTGAAAGGTGGTCAAGTGCCCGATATCCCCTGTGGCATCCTCAGAAACTTGTAGAACCCCAATGTACAGATGAAGGCTGTTTTCACGGTCTTCCAGGGCCATCAGGATCTCGTAGGATCCACTGGGCAGATCCAACACCGAGAACCATTTGCTCCCATTCAAGCAGTCTAGGGTATCTTGTATACGAGGCATAGTGTATTGGTCTGGGATGGTCTGCCGGTTCAGGGTTCGATAATCAACACGCATCCTCACAGACCCATTCTTCTTATGCACAACCACAATGGGAGAGGCGTATGGGCTCCTGGATTCTTGTATCACGCCAGCAGCAAGCATTTCCTGCAGGTGTCTTCTCATATCATCTATGTCTGCTGGGGCTAGGCATCGGGACCTCTGTCGAAATGGCCGTTCATCGTGCAGGCATATGTGATGCTCCGCACCCTGGACACATCCCACATACCATTCCTTCAATGAAAACACTTGGTCTCTCTGGGCAAGTCTCTTTCTAATTCTAGCCTTCCATTCAGCTGGCAATGGGGAGTCACCAAAGTCAAACAAGTCTGGGGTCACTTCTCCTTCTCACCAGGGTGCTTTGTTGCTGGGCAATACTGCAGTGTCTCGCGAGTGTACCACAGCTAGGGTGCACCCTCTGTTCACCCGGATCTCCCAATCTGACACACTGTGAATCTGGACTATCACTCGTCGTGCATAAGCAGGCAAGATGCTGGGCTTGACCAACAATCTTTCTGGCAATTTTCCATCGCCTGGCACATCCAACATCAGTATTTTGTTCTTGACATCTTTCTGGAGGCAGACCTCCCCTTGAATGGTACACTGGGCGTTAGGGGCCAGTACCATTGAATCTGGATCCTTCTTCCACATGATCCCCACCGGTTCATCCTGGTCTACTTCCTCGGGTTTCTGTTGCAAATCATAGGCCCTCTTGATCAGAGCCGAATTCTCATGGCCCTCCCAGTCCATCGTCCTTGTTGCTCATGACAGAGTTGCGCCAGTCTCCCAAACATATCAGCGTTGTCCCACTAACAGGGGACCTCATCATACAGTCCGGTGGGTGACACACTAGGCCAATGTCTCTACTGCCTCTACACCAATTACAGTTGCAGGAAAAGACAACCAGAGGTGGACATGCCCCAGGTAGGAATAATACTTTGTCACCAGGCCCCACACATGTAGGCCTTCCAGTGATTGCAAAGGCACATCAGATAAGTGTTTGTCATACCAGTCCTGGAATACAATGGTCACTTGCGACCGCTGTCAAGCACAGCCCGAGTATGAATACCATTCACAGTCACCGTAGTCTCCATTGAAGGGCCCACTATCTTGGACCAGCCTGAGGGACAACAGCAGGGGTCTGGACAGACGATTTAGCCACAAAGAAATTTGAGTTAGGGTTTCTCGAACCCTCACTGCGGTCATTTCCGGCATCCCTTGGCCATTGATTTGCTTTTCAGAGCTCCCCTTGGAGTCTGTTTAATACTCTTTCTAAGTCCTTCTGAGACCGGCATTCTCTTTTCATATGGCCATCCTTTCCACAGTTGTGACAAATGATAGCCTCCTGGGTCATTCTGGGAGAGAACATCATATGAGGAACTGAAGCAGTAGTAAGAGATTGGGGTCTAGTATCTGCTTGCAGCGTGAGAGTGGTGCAACGTGTCTTAACAGTTCCTTTAGAGTGGCAGTCAATCCGTGATCTCAGCCTTGAGCCATCCTTGGTAGCGGATGCCTGTGGGTGCACCCCACCTCCATGGCAGTCACATCCTGAAAGGACCAGAATCTTGTTCCATGGGGAAACCCCGCAGAGACAACCATCTTCAACTCTCGGACTTCCTTTAGTAGCTCATCTTTCCAATGCTGGGCCCAGGGCGGGAAGTCCTTTGCATTCTCAGAGTGCTCGTTAAGTGCCGATTTTGCCCTGAACCTCACTTGGCTGATCACTGTCGTCACTGGTCCTTAGCAGCAGATATGGGTGCAATTCCCCATGGGGTCACTTTGCTCAACCCCCAATTTCATTCATTAGCTCGTCATAGGAGGGCGATTCCAGTCAGGTGGCAAGGCGCACCTGAAGCAGTAACAATTCTGAAAATGGAGCAGACTTAAGGATCCGGTCCAACCTAGTTCAATCAAATTCATTTGATGGCAAACTACCCTTTCTGAGGCATTCTTGTAGCAGCTTTTCAAGTCGAGGTACATACACAGACAATGGCTCCCCTGGGTACTGTTGAGCGTTTCTTACTCTCCACCACAGATCCTCATCTGAATCCCGGCGCCCATACACATTTTCCAATGCATCAAGATAGTCCTGTGCAGTTGTTTGGGGTTATTGGCCCGCTTGGCACAGATGGTAGCCAGGGCAGGACCTCGGAGGCTCTCACTCAACCTCTTTCATTTCTCTGCTTCTCGGCATTACCATTCAAGTACTAGAGGGCAACATAGTCTATCCAGGTCTCCCAGTCATCCTCTCCTGGGGTGGGAGGTGCCCAAGAAGATTCTCAGCCTTCGTAGGAGTCGTGACTAATGGCAGGTACAGATATAGGCCAGCAGTGGCATGGGCACAGAAGGCAGGCAGTAACAGGTGCTGGAGTGGGAGGGGGCATTGGGGAAGGAACACCCCAGGTGGCAGGAATAGTTTCTTAAAGTCCTCACGGTTTTCCTTCCTCCAGCAACAACTTAGCAAATTTCTCCTCCAAAGTCTCAGATAATGGTGGGAGCTCATCCTCCCGGGTCTTTACTGTCTTTGTTATCACTCCAGGCAGCTGGAACCCCTTCTGGGGCAATAGTCTGTGGCACTTTAGAGCTGTCCACGAGGTCACTACACTCTACCAAGGCTATGAAAGTTTGGACGATCAAATCAGCCTGTCACCCACCACCACAGGGTTTTTAAACATTCAACTTTGAGAGTGCTCCCTCTACAGTGTCTTTACTGGTACCCAGGGGATATCCAGTATAAGTAGAGCATTTTGGGGTCGATCTCCTGCCCAGTACACCACCCCATCAACCTGTGTACAGCTACATTTCTACTGGGGAAGCCATTACTCTAACAATAATTGTAATTTTTGGCCACTAGAAGGCACAAAATCCCAGCGGTGAGCCTCCAAAATGTAACCCCTAGGTGGCGCTATCCCAAGGGCTACTACCCCTGCCTGCTTGGCTAGTAGCAGGTTAAGGGGCCTGAGTTCTGAAACGGGTGCCTTCACCCGGAGGTCAGGGTTGGTAGTGGTCAAGCTAACCTGGGCACAGCCCTCCGGGACACTGTAACCCCTCTTTCCTTACTAGTGGCCTGAACAATACACAATAATCACTTTCACAATACCCTGATACACCACACAAGTACCCATGCTGTTTGCACTTACCACCAGGGCTTTCCTCTGGTTCCGTCCTGGGGACCCCTGTAAAACAAGGTTATACACAGCAAATAACAGCAGTACAGTACTCTTGCACAAACTGGAACCACAATCAGGGTAAGTGCAAAAAAAAGTTAGATCTGATTTATTTAAGGGGCTTGAACAAGGGAGGGGTGTAATTAGGTTAATTTGCTAAAAGACTCAATCAGTCAAACAGTTATGCATGCACTTCAGGGTTCATAAACAGTCACACACTCTGGGTACCCAGAAGGAGAATGGTGGACTAGCCAGGAATGTTGCAGCTGGTTGGGCCTGTGATGGAAGAAAACAACATGCACAACACACACTATTTGTAATCCGGAGCTGGGTGGCTCAGTTTGTGAAAAGAAAACAAGACAATCAGATGACACTTTTAGATTAGGCTGTTGTTGCAGAGAGCTACCCTGATATTTACTCACAATACCCAATACTGGACACAGGCTGGGCGAAAATCGAGACAGCAGGTGGTTAATCTGGAATGCCAGGAGAAGCAGGGCCCACACGATTCGCTGAGGCATCATTCTTGTTCAAGTGTGGAGCAGGGGCTAATCCCCAAGCAGGTCTCTCGTTGGTAGCTTTCTCTGTGCAGTGGGGTAGTCTGGCAGGGCCAGTGTGGCATGGCCCAGGCCGAATGGAGATGAATGTGGCTTCAGTCTGATTAGGCTGGATAAAGCTTCCAGCAAGCAGAACACAGTTCACACAGTGGGGAACCAAATCACGACCCACTTTCAATACACGGCACATTTACATGTAAGGAAATTCTACTATACCAGGCAAACCGCTCTCAGGTCATGATCGCAAAGTCTCTGCACAACCGGGATTCGGAAGCAGATGGAAATCCTGACAGGTCGATCGTATTCAGCAAATCTTCGGTCTTCTTCAGGTTAAAGCCTGGTCACAGTTCAGTGGCTTAAATAGTCCTCACAACTCTGATTCAGTCCGAATAAACTCTGTTTTCCCTCTCAGAGACAGCATGGGCAGACAGGCAGACCAAAACTCAGCCCTTTCACAGTTCTCCCATGCAAACCTACACAGAACTGCTGCTCAAAATCACTTGAGCTGTTACTTCTTCACTTCTCAGCTCAAAACTGAAACTAGCTGCAGCAGCCTGGGAAATTCCCAAGATCCAAAAGTTCGTTGGTTGATCCTCGTGTCAGTCACAACAAAGGCTCCCCTTCAGGTGCAAAAGGCGCCAAAAGCCCAAAACTACAATTCCTACAGATTTTAACTCCAGGTAGCTCCTGTAATCCGGCTCCATTTTAGGTCCCACCAGTACTGATTGGTCCAATTCACAGTCCAAGACCAAGATAGTGGAGATAAACAAAAACAGTCCTTGCTGCAAAGAAGGCAGGTTAGACAAACTACATTATCATTATCACTTCTTAATGATTTTCAGCAAATAGTTGCATCTTTCAACAGAGCTCCCTCTCAGATTACTTATGACTGCTATCCAGGCAGCTCTTAAAGAGACAGTACACAGAGGCTATACAGGCACTCTCTGGCAATCACATTTAAACTGCTAATTAACGCAGGACACCAGCCTGGCAGTGAGCATTCAGGCAAGCTCAAGTAAGACTTTTCAGGAACCCCCATTTGTAGGGGTTACATAATATATATTTAGTTGCTGGTGACAAGTAAAGGGATTGACGGCACTGGAGACAGAGGCCCTCTGTGTACCCACAGGTACAGGTACAATGTGGAACAGGTACAGTGCAGTCTTTCCCACATTGTGATGGATTTACTGCTGGAGAAAGATGAGCGACTGACAGCACTGGAGACTGAGGCTCTCTGTTTATCCACAAGGCCAGGTACAGTGCAGGACATGTACAGTGCAGGCCTCCCCACTGTGATGCAGTTACTGCTGGTGAAAGGTGAGGGACTGACAGCACTGGAGACTGAAGCCCTCTGTTTATCCACAGGGACAGGTATAGTGCAGAATACGTACAGTGCAAGCTTCCACACACTGTGATGTAGTTTCTGCTAGTAAAAGGTGAGGGACTGACAGCACTGGAGACTGAACCTTCTGTTTATCCACAGGGACAGATACAGAGCAGGCATCCCCACACTGTGATGTAGTTACTGTTGGTGAAAGATGAAGGACTGAGAGCACTAGAGACTGAAGCCCTCTGTTTATCCACAGGGATAGATACAGTGCAGGATATGTACAGTGCAGGCTTCCCCACACTGTGATGTAGTTACTGCTCGTGAAAGATGAGGGACTGACAGCACTGGAGACTGAAACCCTCTGTTTATCCACAGGGACAGGGACAGTGCAGGCATGCCCACACTGTGATGTAGTTACTGCTGGTGAAAGGTGAGGGACTGACAGCACTGGAGACTGAAGCCCTCTGTTTATCCACAGGGACAGGTACAGTGCAGGATATGTACAGTGCAGGCTTCCCCACACTGATGTAGCTACTGCTGGTGAAATGTGAGGAACTGACAGCACTGGAGACTGACGCCCTCTATTTATCTACAGGGAGAGGTACATTATGCTGCTGGTGCAGTACAGGGTTTCATACACTATATATTTAGTGCTGGTGACAAGTAAGGGATTGACAGCACTGGAGACAGAGGCCCTCTGTGTATCCACAGGTACAGGTACAATGTGGGACAGGTACAGTGCAGTCTTTCCACTCTGTGATGGATTTACTGCTGGAGAAAGGTGAGGGACTGACAGCACTGGAGTCTGAAGCCCTCTGTTTATCCACAGGGCCTGGTACAGTGAGGGACATGTACAGTGCAGGCTTCCCCCACTGTAATGCAGTTACTGCTGGCGAAAGGTGAGGGACTGACAGCACTGGAGTCTGAAGCCCTCTGTTTATCCACAGGGCCTGGTACAGTTCAGGGCATGTTCTGTGCAGGCTTCCCCACACTGTAATGCAGTTACTGCTGGCGAAAGGTGAGGGACTGACAGCACTGGAGTCTGAAGCCCTCTGTTTATCCACAGGGCCAGGTACAGTTCAGGGCATGTTCTGTGCAGGCTTCCTCACACTGTGATGTAGTTTCTGCTAGTGAAAGGTAAGGAACTGACAGCACTGGAGACAGAGATCTTCTGTTTATCCACAGGGACAGGTACAGTGCAGGACATGTACAGTGCAGGCTTTCCCACACTGTGATGTAGTTACTGCTGGTGAAAGATGAAGGACTGAGAGCACTAAAGACTGAAGCCCTCTGTTTATCTACAAGGACAGGTACAGTGCAGGCTTCCCCACACTGTGATGTAATTAGTGCTGGTGAAAGGTGCGGGACTGACAGCACTGGAGCCTGAAGCCCTCTGTTTATCCACAGGGACAGGTACAGTGTAGGACATGTACAGTGCAGGCTTCCCCACACTGTGATGTAGTTACTGCTGGTGAAAGGTGAGGAACTGACAGCACTGGAGACTGAATCCCTCTGTTTATTTACAGGGACTGATACAGCGTAAGGGAAGTACAGTGCAGACTTCCAGGCACTGTGATGTAATTACTGCTGGTGAAAGATGAAGGACTGAGAGCACTAGAGACTGAAGCCCCCTGTTTATCCACAGGGACAGGTACAGTGCAGGATATGTACAGTGCAGACTTCCCCACACTGTGATGTAGTTACTGCTGGTGAAAGGTGAGGGACTGACAGCACTGGAGACTGAAGCCCCTGTTTATCTACAGGGACAGGTGCAGGTATGTGACAGGTGCAGTACAGGGTTTCATACACTGTATAGTTAGTGCTGGTGACAAGTAAGTGACTGACAGCACTGGAGACTGAAACCTCTATTTATCCACAGGGACAGGGACAGTATGGGACAGGTACAGTGCAGGCTTCCCTACACTGTGATGTAGTTACTACTGGTGTAAGTGAGGGACTGACAGCACTGGAGACTGAAGCCTCTGTTTATCTACAGAGACAGGTACAGTATGGCAGGTGCAGTAGAGGTTTCATACACTTTATATTTAGTGTTGGTGACATGTAAGGGATTTACAGCACTGGAGAGAGAGGCCCTCTGTTTATCCACAGAGACAGGTACAGTGTCAGGCAGGTACAGTGCAGTCTTTCCCAGACTCTGATGTATTTAATGCTTCTGACAGTTTGGGACTGACAGCACTGGAGACTGAAGCTCCCTGTTTATTCACAGGGCAGGTACAGTTTGCAGCAGGTGCAGTGCAGGCTTCTCCACACTGATGTAGTTAGTGCTGGTGACAGTTGAGAGACTAACAGTACTGAAGAAGGAAGCCCACTGCATATCTATGTTATTACTCCCATCCATGAGGTTCATGATTAGCTTGGGTGTTGGTATCATAAGGCTGCATCTTAAAAGCTTCAGGTGACTGGCACCTGAGTTGGGTTGGTATTGGGGGCTAGTTAGTAGTGTGGTGTCTCCACTTATGGGGATCCTTTTAATAAGGGCTGCCACAGAACTTCCCCACTGAAAATAATGCAGTCCACCCACAGTGACAGGGAACCCACATTATATCCTCCCCCCCACTTATCACTCTCAGTATACCCAGTATGATAGGCTGTAGTACTCAGCACAAGGATATCCAATGAGGCACACAGAAAATAAGGGACTTTATTTAGGGGACAGGATCAAGGTTTGAGGAGGACAAAGGCAAAGGTCGAGGCCATGTCACTTTTTTACCTGCAGTGGTAGCCAGTCTCCAGTGACAGGCAGGACCTCTCAACTCTCTCACAGGTGCACCAGTAGCCCCAAAGTCCCCCCCTGGGTGTACCCACACTTTATGCTGCACCTGTAAATGGAATTGTATTACAGTGTGCCTATCAGTTTATGAATACATTCAAATACTGTGGTGTGCACACAGGTGGCTGAAGTTGCAGTGCTGTTGGTGGTAAAGCAGTGCTGTATTGGTGGAGCGGATGTTGGGGTGAAAGCAGTGCCATATCAATAGCAAACAGATGTTAGGGTAAACCAGTGCTGTACTGGTAAAAGAGAGATGCTGGGGTAAAGCAGTGCTGTATCGGTAGAGACAGATGTTAGGGTAAAGCAGTGGTGTATCAGTAACAGACAGATGTTGAGGTAAAGCAGTGCTGTATCAGTAGCAGACAGATGGGGTAAAGCAGTGGTGTATCAGTAACAGACAGATGTTGAGGTAAAGCAGTGCTGTACTGGTAAAAGAGAGATGCTGGGGTAAAGCAGTGCTGTATCGGTAGCAGACAGATGTTAGGGTAAAGCAGTGGTGTATCAGTAACAGACAGATGTTGAGGTAAAGCAGTGCTGTATCAGTAGCAGACAGATGGGGTAAAGCAGTGGTGTATCAGTAACAGACAGATGTTGAGGTAAAGCAGTGCTGTATCAGTAGCAGACAGATGGGGTAAAGCAGTGGTGTATCAGTAACAGACAGATGTTGAGGTAAAGCAGTGCTGTATCAGTAGCGAACAGATGTTAGGATAAAGCAGTGGTGTATTGGTAGCAGACCAATGTTTGCGTAAAGCAGTGCTATGTCGGTGGCCTCAGCACTCCCAGTGGAGTGACATCATACAGAGCAGCTTACGATGCGCAGAAATCGGTGTTGAGAATACAGAGCCTCTCAGCACTGTTGAAGCTGGGGGCAGTCGCCGCACCCACCCTTGGTTGTCATTTTATGTGCTCTTTCCTGTCACGTGACAGATCATGTGACGCTGGGCTGTTTTTCTAACAACCCATTTCCCCACCTGCTCCCTATACTGTCTGACCACTAGGAGTCACTGTCTGCACTTGCATTTACTGTTCTCCCCATCGCTTCTCCTCTCCCACCTTGAACCATCTGACCTAAAACTCACCTCTGCCCTCCCTAGTAATCCACTCATCCTAGAGTCTACTCTGGCACCAACCAGGTTTTGAACACTGCATCTTCTGCACCAAAGGTTGTGACACCAACTACTACTCCATTTGGCAGCCTTAATTACTTAACACTTTAAGCAGACCTTTAACCTTCCTACTCAACACCCCTATGTTCTGTCCACTCACTCAGGAGTTCTTAACTTCACCTCATATTCTTCCATCCATCTGTTTCACAGCACCTACTATGTTACTCCTTCTCCTTCTCCTCTTGCATCTTGACCCCCTGCATGTGTTCTCCCACCACCCCTCCCTTCAATTGTCCCTCCCAATCACTGTACAGTCTCTCTCCACACTAAACCTTTTAACCTCCCACAGCCCTTTGTCCAGCTCTATCCTAATGACCCTCTATCCTTCCGCTCTTGTCCCCTGTCCCTCCACTGCCCCTGGTGTCTTCCATCCGTGCATCCACCATTACAACTAAATGTTGCAGATCTAAAAGACACAAGTCGCAAACTCTTGTCTCTATTTTTACCAGAACCCTCATTCTCCTCCTACTCCTCTCAGGTACCATCCGTCCTAACCACAGCCCAGGAAATCCCATCACCCTGCCCCTCAGCCCCTCCTTAATAAAGAAGGAAAGATCAGCATAGTCCACCTAAACATTCAGAGTCTCCCAGCCAAACTCGACGCCTTCCAAGCCTGAGCTGCCCTCTATGATGTTGATGTCATCATCCTCTCTGAAACCTGGCTCTCCCACAAAATCTCCAATGGGGAGAGCGAGCTCAGCAGCTACACCGCTGTCAGAAAAGAGAGACAGAGTAAAAAAGGGGGCGGCTGCATGTTCTTTATAGCTAACAAATTCTCTGTCACCGAACATGACCCCAGCTCTGAGTTTTCCCTACTTGAAACCCTCTCAATCCACCTCTTCCTCGGTCCCAATAAAACCATCACCCTCACCACCACCTATCTCCCCAAGGAACCCTGCACTCTGGTCTTGAGTCTTTACTAGCCCTTAAACACTCCCTCCACTGAATAGAGAGTGGATCCTCCTCTGTGATTTTAACATAATTGGGACTCTGGCCATGCCGACACTATCAAATCCTGTATCGCGAATCTAGGTCTCCACCAGCTCATCTCCTCACCTACTAGATCCAACTATAAAACTAAGACTCACACACTTATAGACTGGATCGTCTCCTCGCACCCCTCCCACATCACTCACTCCGGTGTTTTGCCTGACTGTATCAGCAATCACTGTGCCATTTTCTGCCTATGGTCAGCCCGTCTACCCAAAACCCCACCTAAATTCATTTTCTCCACAAGACTAACCAATCATAAAATCAAGCGGATAACTCACAATCTCAGTTTAGTGGACTGGTCCTTCCCAGAGGGGCCAAGCGGCTGCTACCCTATCCTAGATGAATTCTCCAGGATCCTTGGCAGCATCTGCAACAGGCATGCTTTCTTAAAAAAAATCAGGACCAGGGGTCAAATTAATGAATGGCTTTCACGTAATATCATCAAACTTATTAGATCCAGGGACAAAGCCTGGGCCCGCTACCAAAAGCACGGGGACCCAGCCCAGCTCTCCCTCTATAGGTTGCCATGAAACAAATGCAAATCGGCAATAAGAAAAGCAAAAATCAACTTCCTGCATGACAAAGAACTCAATGAATCCTCTAACCCCATCAGCTTTAGGGGACCCTTAACTTGCTACTAGGCAAGACCAAAAATTCAGATCCCATCACATTGCACCATGGCGCCAACCAAACTAATGACCCAACCGAAGTGGCTAACATTTTCAACAACTTTTGCGACCTTGATAATGCAAACTTACCCTCCTCTCTTATGCCCACCTCCCCTCATCACCCCCACCCCAGGACTTTACCTGAATTCTACTCAAAGCCCTAAAACCTGATGACACCAAAAGCTCATCCATGGAATAACCCCAAACCCAGTAAAGGTGGTGACAGTATTGATTATAAAATTCTTGAACTCTCCATCAATGCCTTGGCAGTCCACATCACCAACCTACTGAACAGCTCCCTCTGTTCTGGCTTCTTCCCCACCATCTGGAAAACTGCCACCATCAGACCCGTATTCAAGTCTGAGGCTAGAAGAGGAGTGGCAAGTATTGTCCTAAGCGGAGTAGTTTTGGATCCTTGTTTAACTTACTCCCCTCAGGTTCAGTTAACTGTTAATAAGATAAACCAAAGATTGGGTTTACTTTATAGATTTAAATCTTATTTTTCTCTGAGACCAGGTCTGCAATTGCTGTTGGATCATTACTCCACATTTTTGATTATGTTTCTTGTATTTATTATAATATTGGGGTAAACAATTGAAGCTTTAACTGTTGCATACAACAATATTTATTGATTTGCCCTTGGAGGTTCCTTGTCGAGCGCATTACTGTGATCTCTGTTCTCAGCTGGGGTGGTTGTCCCCCAGCTGTAGGATAGAGCTCTCAGTGGGATGTCTTATATTTAAATGTTTACTCTATACCTCAGTTTTTCCTTTTAGCAACTTAGTTGTGAGAAGAGAACTTTTACCTGGTTTGCGATCAGCATTTGGGCCACAATATGTAGTTCCACAGTATAGATTAAAGGCTAGTTCCAGAGCACTCTCAATTGCCGCCCCTATATATTGGAATGCTCTTCCAATCAATGTTAGACAAGCCACGCCAGTCTCTCTCAATTTAAATTAAGGTTTAAGAATTACTTATTGCAAAAATCTATTTGTAATTGTTGTTCTTAAATGTCTTTTGTACTAATTTGCTTATGGTATGTTGTGATGTTGTTGTTTTTTTTTTGTTACTTGTCCGGTCAGACTTGAAAGGGGCCTTTGGTCCAGTGTCCTTACCAGTTAACAAAGAATAAATAGATAAATAAATTTCCTCCTTCCCTCTCTCAAAATTATAGACAAGGTCGTGCACACTCAACTCGCTGACTACCTGGAATCCAACAACCTACTATCTAGTGACTAGCATGGGTTCAGATCTGGGCACAGCACTGAAACTGTCCTGGTCTGGTTCACTATAAAAATCATTAAAGTTAATGACAAAGGCCAGTACACTGGTCTGCTTTGTCGACCTTACCAAGGCCTTCAACCTTGTGGATCATGCCCTTCCTTAACAACCTAAAAGGCCTACATCTTTTGATGATGCCATACAATGGTTCAGTAGCTACCTCCAGGAGATCCCACAAGACCGCAATCAAAGGCCACTTCTCCTTGAATGTCCATTTAAATATGGTGTCCCCAGGGATCGATCCTGGGCCCCTTCTTGTCTCACTCTTCATAAATAACCTTCCTCGATATGCCATTCCGCTCAAATTGTCCTTTATGCCGATGACACAGCACTTTTTTTCTTGCAGCGGCGAGGAGACCCACCACGATGTTCCACAATCCTGCAGTCCGACCATGAAGCTTCACTCCTGGTTCTCCGGTAATGGCCTTGTCCTCAACTCCAAAAAGACCAAACTCATTATCTTCTTGGGACCCAGGAAAGCCCTAGATCCTAGTTTTAAACTCCTCAACAATTCCAGCAACCTCATGGAACAGATGTCAGAATTCAAATACCTAGGTCTTCACCTTGACCCCCATCTCTCATACAATCTCCACATTGGTAACCTCATACAGAAGGTACATGTCAGACTTGGTCTGCTGTACAGGATTAGAAAATTCCTCATCTCTGCATCTAGACTTTGCCTCGCTACAGTAGCTCTCTACTCCTGCCCCTTATCAACTATGAATCTATTGTCTTCTCTCTCCTACCTCATCCCTACTTTTCTCCAAACTTAGAGTCACATACAACAGCATAGCACGTTTCGTCACTGGTCTCCACTGGAAAACACACCACTGTTCACTTTATTCCTCCTCGAGTGGCCCACTGTAGAAGGGGTTCCAGCTAAGATGCTCTCCTTCCTACATAAGATATACCTCAATATTCTCTCCCCCAGCATCATCTCCCTATTCTCACTGCGCGCCTGGGCGTTTGACTACAGGTGCCCCAAGTCTGTTTTTGACACCCTTTCTACAGGAATAAGCATGCCCAGTACTCCATTACCTTCAAGAGAACAAAGCTTTACAACAATCTATCCCCTGAAATCCAAGCTTGCAGGTCCATATACTCTTTCAACTCCCTCCTAAAAGAGCACATCCTCCCATCATCCACCTGCAGCTGCCCTGATAGACCTCCTCCATGGCCCTCACGATAAATCCCAGCGTCTCTTTCTCTCTCTCCTCCACATCACCCGCACTTTTCTTCTCCCCACCGACTGCACTAAAACTTCCTGCCCTATACATTACCTGAAAACATTTCTGTTTATTAGTTTGCCTTCTGATCGACTCTTGTACAGTTTTACCCATGTAATATGCTAGTTTTATTTTGCACTTGTTAGTCCCTTGTACTTCTATACATATACATATATATATATATATATATATATATATATATATATATATAATGTACTTCTGTACATGTGTATATGTAATGTATTTACTTTGTTGTATGTCGAGGTAATTCATTGTATGTCCGTGTATTCCATTGGCCTATGTATTTGTTCATCTGTTGTATTTCCTACACCAGACATTTGTGAAAATGGGCATTTTGCTCACATACCTTCCAGTATACAAATAAAATTGATTGATTGACCGATTTAGGGTAAAGTAGTGTTGTATTGGTAGCAGACAGAAGTTGGGATAAAGCAGTGGTGTATTATATAACAAATAGATTTAGGGTAAAGCAGTGGTGTATTGGTAGCAGACAGATGTTAGGTAAAGCAGTGTTGTTTTGGTAGCAGACAGATGTAGGGTAAAGCAGTGGTATAATTGGTAGCAGACAGATGTTAGATAAAGCAGTGGTATACTGGTAGCAGACAGATTTAGGGGAAGTAGTGGTGTACTGGTAGCAGACAGATGTTAGGGTAAAGCAGTGTTGTATTGGTAGCAGACAGATGTTGGGATAAAGCAGTGGTGTATTGGTAGCAGACAGATGTAGGGTAAAGCAGTGGTGCACTGGTAGCAAACAGATGTTGAGATAAAGCAGTGGTGTTTTGGTAGCAGACAGATATTGAGATAAAGCAGTGGTGTATTGATAGCAGACAGATGTTGGGATAAAGCAGTGGTGTATTGATAGCAGACAGATGTTGGGATAAAGCAGTGGTGTATTGGTAGCAGACAGATGTTGAGATAAAGCAGTGGTGTATTGGAAGCAGACAGATTTAGGGTAACCCACAGTCTCCACACCAAACCACTGAGCTACCAAAGTGAAGCCAGTATACAGGTGCGGGTAGCCAGACCAAATGAAGTAATCAGCATCCAAGGTCCAGTGCACTCAGGTAGAGAAGACAGAAATCACAGCAGAGATTTTTGCTAATGCAGAGGACTAGCGTGAGTCTTCAAAGGGGTCCACTGAAGACTCATGAGATTCGAGCATAGGGTCAGAGCTGTGCTGCCAGAACCTGCAGACATCATCTAAAGGACTTCAATAAACATTAGTATATTTCATTTGCTACCTTTCAATGTATTTCCTCAGAGTGCTACCACAGCCATGCTGTGTCAGCAGCAGTCAGATGTTGGGGTATTGCAGTACCATATTGGTAGCAGACAGATGTAGAGGTCAAGCAGTGCTGTATCAGTAGCACACAGATGTTGGGATAAAGCAGTGCCATATCGGTAGCAGACAGATGTTGGGGTAAAGCAGTGGTGTATCAATAGCAGACAGATGTTGGGGTAAAGCAATGCTGCACTGGTAGCAAAAGATGGGGTAAAGCAGTGCCATATTGGTGGCAGACAGATGTTGTGGTAAAGCAATAGCATATTGGTAGCAGACCAATGTTGGGGTAAAGTAGTGGTGTATCAGCACACAGATGGGGGGTAAAGCAGTGGTGTATCAGCAACATGAATGCTGGGATAAAGCACTGCCATATCAGTAGGACACAGATATTGGGGTAAAGCAGTGCCTTATCAGTAGGACACAGATGCTGGGGTAAAGCAGTGCCATATCAGTAGCACATAGATGTTGGGGGTAAAGCTGTGCTTTATCAGTAGCACACAAATGTTGGGGTAAAGCAGTGGCATAACAGTAGTACACAGATGTTGGGGTAAAGCAGTGCTGTATCAGTAGCACACAGATTTTGAGGTAAAGCAGTGCCATATCAGTAGCACACAGATGTTAAGGTAAAGCAGTGCCATCTCAGTAGCACACAGATGTTGAGGTAAAGCAGTGGTGTATCAGTAGCACACAGATGTTGGGGTAAAGCAGTGGCATAACAGTAGTGCACAGATGTTGGAGTAAGGAAGCACCGTAACAGTAGCACACAGATGTTGGGGTAAAGCAGTGCTGTATTAATAGCACACCGATGTTGGCGTAAAGCAGTGTCATATCAGTAGCACACAGACGGTGTAAAGCAGTGTCATATTAGTAGCACACAGATGTTGGGGTAAAGCAGTGTCATATCAGTAGCACACAGATGGTGTAAAGCAGTGTCATATTAGTAGCACACAGATGTTTGGGTAAAGCAGTGGTGTATCAGTAGCACATAAATGTTGGGGATAAAGCAGTGCCATATAAGTAGTATACAGATGTTGGGGTAAAGCAGTGGTGTATCAGTGGCATGCAGATCTGGGGGTAAAGCAGTGTCATATCAGTAGCAGTCAGGTGTTGGGGTAGAGCAGTGTCATTTTAGTAGCACACAGATGGGGTAAAGCAGCATCATATCAGTAGCACACAAATTGGGGTAAAGCAGTGCCATATTAGTAGCACACAGAAGTTGGGCTAAAGCAGTGGTGTATCAGTAGCACCCAGATGTTGGGGTAATGCAGTGTCATATCAGTAGCACACAGATGGTATAAAGCAGTGGTGTATCAGTAGCACACAGATGTTTGTTTAAAGCAGTGGTATATCAGTAGCACATGGATGGGGTAAAGCAGTGGTGTATCAGTAGCATGCAGATGTTGAGGTAAAGCAGTGTCATATCAGTAGCAGTCAGGTGTTGGGGTAAAGCAGTGTCATATTAGTAGCAGTCAGGTGTTGGGGTAAAGCAGTGTCATATTAGTAGCACACAGATGGGGTAAAGTAGCATCATATCAGTAGCACACAGACATTGGGGTAAAGCAGTGTCATATTAGTAGCACATAGATGGGGTAAAGCAGTGGTGTATCAGTAGCACACAGATGTTGGGATAAAGCAGTGTCGTATCAGTAGCACACAGATGGGGTAAAGCAGTGGTGTATCAGTGTCATGCAGATCTGGGGTAAAGCAGTGTCATATCAGTAGCAGTCAGGTGTTGGGGTAGAGCAGTGTCATTTTAGTAGCACACAGATGGGGTAAAACAGTGTCATATCAGTAGCACACAGAAATTGGGGTAAAGCAGTGTCATATTAGTAGCACACAGAAGTTGGGCTAAAGCAGTGATGTATCAGTAGCACCCAGATGTTGGGGTAATGCAGTGTCATATCAGTAGCACACAGGACGGTAAAGCAGTGTCATATTAGTAGCACACATATGTTTGTTTAAAGCAGTGGTATATTAGTAGCACACAGATGGGGTAAAGCAGTGGTGTATCAGTAGCATGCAGATGTTGAGGTAAAGCAGTGTCATATCAGTAGCAGTCAGGTGTTGGGGTAAACAGTGTCATATTAGTAGCACACAGATGGGGTAAGTAGCATCATATCAGTAGCACACACAGACATTGGGGTAAAGCAGTGGTGTATCAGTAGCACACAGACATTGGGGTAAAGCAGTGTCATATTAGTAGCACATATAGATGGGGTAAAGCAGTGTCATATTAGTAGCACACAGATGTTGGGGTAAAGCAGTGTCATATCAGTAGCACACAGATGTTGGGGTAAAGCAGTGTCATATCAGTAGCACACAGACGGTGTAAAGCAGTGTCATATTAGTAGCACACAGATGTTTGGGTAAAGCAGTGGTGTATCAGTAGCACATAAATGTTGGGGGTAAAGCAGTGCCATATCAGTAGCACATACATGTTGAGGATAAAGCAGTGCCATATCAGTAGCATACAGATGTTGGGGTAAAGCAGTGGTGTATCAGTGGCATGCAGATCTGGGGGTAAAGCAGTGTCATATCAGTAGCAGTCAGGTGTTGGGGTAGAGCAGTGTCATTTTAGTAGCACAAGATGTTGGGCTAAAGCAGTGGTGTATCAGTAGCACACAGATGTTTGTTTAAAGCAGTGGTGTATTAGTAGCACACAGATGGGGTAAAGCAGTGGTGTATCAGTAGCAGTCAGGTGTTGGGGTAAAGCAGTATCATATTAGTAGCACACAGATGGGGTAAAGTAGCATCATATCAGTAGCACACAGACATTGGGGTAAAGCAGTGTCATATTAGTAGCACATAGATGGGGTAAAGCAGTGGTGTATCAGTAGCACACAGATGTTGGGATAAAGCAGTGTCGTATCAGTAGCACACAGATGTTGGGATAAAGCAGTGTCGTATCAGTAGCACACAGATGTTGGGGTAAAGCAGTGGCATATCAGTAGCACATGATGTTTGTAAGCACCAGGTAAAGCACTGCCCTGCCCTTAGTGGGTTCTCTGGCTAGTTGTTGACAAAGACCCTGTAGGGGTCAGATGGCCCTGCTCCTGCTGAAGTTGCAGTTGGGAGGCTGCACTCCATCTGGCAGACTGAAGTCACCAACCAGCAGCACCTCCCCTTATCACCATTCTTTTTTTTTTTACTACTTACTATTTACGCCCCTTCTCACTGCTTCAGGACCTCTCTTCAGGGATCCCAAGGTTGTGCGTGCTCCCGTAGTCCCGCCTGGGTACCTCCATTCAGGGAACCAGCTGCCTGCCCATCCTGCCACGGTTTACCCCCGGGCAGGGAGGAGAGGTGTCCCTTACCCTGTCTCATACACCTGAGGTATGTCGGAGGTCAGTTGGTCCATCTCAAGATCCGGCATGGGTTTTCTCGGGACAACCGGGTCTCTACTTCCACCGAACCTGGGGCAGGTATTTCGTTTTTTTCTGGTGACCCCAGCCCCACAGGACTTCTGCACGCAAGGGGAGCCAAGGAGTGATGCACGTCAGAACACGCTAAAGCTCCAGCTCCCAGCAGACGTCCTCCCTCCCTTATATGCTGTCTCGTTACGCCTCCACCCCTGGTCACCCAGGTGGCGGTATCGCAGTGGGACCCGCATCCCACCGGAGGAGGAGGAGAGCAGCCCATGGGCGCTCAATCCTCCTCCCCCCAGCCGGCCCTCCAGCCCGAGTCCTTCGAACTGGGTCGCTGGCATCGCGGAGCAGTAGCCTCATCACGCGCCGGGCGGGCCAGCCCTTATCACCATTCTGATGACAGCTTCCCATGTAAACAACTAACTCTCTCCTGTGCTGGAGATCTGTGCATTACTCCAGTACAGACAGTGGCCCCAGATCCTGACCCATGGCACCTCCAGCACTTCTTTTCCTCTACTTGCCCCTGTACCTCTGTGGCTGTGATTCCCTCCCTCACATATACTACAACCTCATATCCCCACCTCCCCGCCCTGTCTCTCCTGAACAGAGAGTACACTGGTATGGCCATGTCCTGGTCATGGTGCTCAGTGCACCGTGCCTCCATTATGGCTACTAAATCCAGGTTATCCTCTGTCATGTTGGCTTTGAGGCCTGGAATTTTGTTTCAAGACTCCTTCCATTGGTGCACAGAGCTCTCCACCTTCCTTCCCCCTGCCCTGCTCCCCCCATTCTTGATTGTGCTGTTTCCTGAAGCTCCTCGCGACTCACATCTTCCTTTTACCGTCACCATTACTTGACTCCTTTAATTCTCCACCCCTCACTTACCTGAGTTACACCATCTTTTCTTCTGTCTTGTCCCTGGGGTGCAGTTGTTGCCTCCTTTGGTTTTACATCTAACTTGTGTGCTAAATGCTCTTACATCTCCGTCTGCTCTGCACAACTAATAAAGATCTACGAGCACAAGTTATCTGCAGCCTACCTGCAAATAAGAAAGAAGGAACAAGCTAAGCAGGCTGCACGTAAGCACTAAAACTGCTGCTGCTTTAATTAACTGAAACTGCTGCTGTTGTTCTGCTAAACAGTGACTGTGTAGCTTATTGTGGGTGTTTACCTGGTCACAGGTGTAGGGGCTCAGTGGCAAGCCAGCAGAGTCAGAAACCGGGGCAGGGGTTTTGTTCCTTCAAAACCACGCTGCTCCATATCGCGAGCGTGAGTGACTCCTGCACAAAATTTAGGTAATAAATGATTGCCTAGCTTAGTTCCTATTTATAGTTTGTTTATTTGAGTAGTACATCTGCTTTAATAATGGATATCTGTAAAATAGTTTGAGTACTGATTTGCTGCAGCACTTTTAACTTATATCTGACAGCTCATGTCTACGCAGGTTTTTCTTTAGATAGGGTTCCAGGTCTTTCGGGTGATTCGTGGCCTGAGGAAGAAATTAAAGAATTTATATTGATTAATTCGGAGATTTATATAGGAAAGTGGTTTTAATAATCTGCTTAAGGCCTTTTCAATTAAATGTGTACCTCAGACTGCTTTGTCACTGAAGACTGACCTGATAAAAACAGCTAATGATAAAAAAATTAGTCGGAGGCAGAATCTATTGGGATGTTAACAATCTTTCTTCATATTGTTTGTAGTCTGTAGTGATGGACACCCTAATCCTGATCCTTCTTTAGTGACAATGCCAGATGATGGTATATTTAATCAGGGTTGTTTGCATATAGTGCACTTTAATGTGAGAAGTCTGTGGGAAAAGTTTATGAAATGAAGGACTGGGTTGAGGAACACAAACCGGGGATAATTGTAATAACAGAAACTTGGCATAATGATAGAGTCCCTGATGCCTGTATTGATTTGGATAATTATCAAATACTGTATTTAGGAGGGATAGAAATAAAAAAGAGGGCAGAATTGTAATTTATGCTGATCGTACCTTAATTACACAGGAAAGTTTGTGTCCATTTTTGGGATGTGGTTTGGAAGGCCTAGGAATTGAGATCAGATCACCACATAGAAAACCGATCTTGTTAATGGGAATTTATAAACCCTTAAAATTGACATAAGTTTGTAATGTGTTACAGGACTTTTTATTAGAATACAGGCATTCTCATGAATTGATCATAACGGTGATTTTAATGTAAACGGGGCTATAATTGACCCAAATCATGACATGATAGATTTTCAAACTGACTTGGCACTGACCCAATTAATACAGGAGCCGACCAGAAATGATCACCGGGATTCTAGGAAATCAACTTTGTTGGACCCTATGTTCGCAAATTACTCTCAACATTTCATCAGATCCGGAGTTCTTCCAGACTCTTTTTCGGATCGTCAACTAATTTTCACGTTGAGAAATAATATTATTAGGACTAATCTCAGAATAGGTGTGTCATGGAGAAGTTTTAAACGATTTGACTATCTTCTATTTATGATGGACATAGAAAACATTAATTGGTCCAGACTGCAATTAATACCTACTGCATCAGAGGCTTGGGAGTATTTCTCCAACAAATTATTGAAAATCTGTGATAAGCATGTTCCAATAAAACATTGGAAATCCAAACATGAGGGCAATACCTGGTTCAGCACCCAGTTACATGAAGTTAGGAGAGACAGAAATAAAAAAATGGATGAAACCAAAGAAAACAATACTGGATCAGGACTGGGTTATGTATAGACAAGCACGTAATAGAGTATGGTAGAACACTGTTCCGCATGGAAAACCATGTCTGGAAGTGTTGTTGTGCTGCACTTCATGCGTCACAATGTTCTTGTGCTGCACTGAGTACGTCACTAGTGCAACACAACAACATTGAACATGGTCCTGCATGCGCAATTATGCGGACCACAGCAGTGAGGCAGTAAGCGGCGCTGGAACCAACTGATACAGCTGCCGAAGTAAGCCTTATTTTTCTGGGAGACCTGTTTGGGGGAATCAAGGAGTGCCGCTTATGGTTGCCCATACACTATAACAGATTGTGTATGAGCAACCATACACAAACAAGACAGAGTTGTACATCTCAAGGTTTCTATGGTAACGGACCTCTGGTTACCACAGAAACCTCTTGATCATGCAACTGCCTTGTTGTGTATGATTGCTCATACACAGTCCTCTATATGCTTATACTAGAGCAGTTAGATCAGCAAAACAGACTTTTGTTAAAGCAAAACTTGATAGTAATCACAAACAGAACCCCAAAATGTTCTGGAGACAATATCTGACTTAATGGGAAAGTAAAGAATCTTTAGTAAATAAAATATCAGCTAATGGTATAGAATTAACCCTGGGTGATGAGCTTGTGAATACCTTTAATGAATATTTCAGTAAGGAGGATCTCCTGTATCTGATAATAATGGCTCTCTGGATCATCCAATATATGAAGAAGCCAGCAGAAGAAGGCCATTTGGTCTATCAAGTCTGCTCATATTGCAGGGTCCACCTGCCCTCCCTCCATACTCCTCCCATCCTCCTCTCCATGATCCTTACCTTCCCCTATATTTATCCCAGCCTCTCTTAAAGCTGCCCGCCTATCTTCAATGAGATTATCTTTTCCAGCAATGCATTCCAAGTGTCCACCACCCTCTCTGTGAAAAAGTGGTTCCTCACCTCCCTCCTAAATCTCCAACTCTACAGCTTAAGACTGTACCCCCTCATGTTATGGTTGCCACTCAGCTTAGACTCTTCTTATCAACCTTATTTAGCCCTTTCAAGTACTTGAACATAGAAACATAGAAACATAGACTTTGATGGCAGATAAGGACCGCTAGGCCCATCTAGTCTGCCCATTTCCCTACCTACAGGATAGGCCACAGATCCTATTTAACCAACAGCCTATATCTTCCTGCCCCCACAAGAATTGCCTTATGTCTGTCCCATGCATTCTTGAATTCTTCCACAGTTTTAGACTCCACAACTTCCTCAGGAAGGCTGTTCCATGCATCCACTACCCTCTCTGTGAAATAATACTTCCTCACATTGCCCCTGAACCGCCTCCTTCTATCTTTAAATTGTGTCCCCTTGTTCTTGCAAGTCTCTTTTCTGAAAGATGCTACCCTCTTGGACTTTGATTCCTTGAGGTACTTGAAAGTTTCTATCATGTTCCCCTCTCCTTCTTTCCTCAAGGGTATACATATTAAGCTCCTTTAGTCTCTCCTCATACGGCTTCTCTTGCAGACCCTGCACCATGTTAGTTGCCCTCCTCTGGACTGCCTCTGTCCTGTCTATGTCCTTGGAGATGGGGTCTCAGAACTGGACACAGTATTCCAGATGGGGTCTCACCAACTGTCTGTACAGAGGGATAACAACTTCCTGTTTTCTGCTGCTGATGCTCTCCTATACATCCCAGTATACCCTTCTCCCTACTGCCTTCTCACATTGTTTGCTAACCTTAAGGTCATCTGATATGATTACCCCCAGGTCCCTTTCCTGTTTTGTTGTTGTTACTACCTCCCCACCCATTGTGTATTCTTCCCCTGGGTTCTTGTTTCCCAGGTGCATTATTTTGCACTTTTTTGGATTGAATCCTAGCTGCCATACGTCAGACCATTCCTCCAACCTTGCCAAGTCCCTTTTCATCCTTTCCACGCCTCCTTGTGTATCAACCCTGTTGCAGATCTTTGTGTCATCTGCAAAAAGGCATACTTTTCCTTCCAGTCCCTCTGCAATGCCACTGATGAAGACATTAAAAAGGACTGGACCCAATACTGAACCCTGCGGTACCCCACTAGTAACCGCCCTTTCTTCAGAGTGGACTCCATTTACAATTACCTTCTGTGTCCTGTTGTCCAGCCAATGTTTTACCCAGGCTACCACCCTGGGACCCACTCCCAGGCTGGTTAATTTGACTAATAATCTTTTGTGTGGGACTGTGCCAAATGCCTTGCTAAAGTCTAGGTAGGCCATGTCCACAGCCCCACTAGTTTGGTCACCCAGTCAAAGAAATCTATTAGATTCGTCTGACATGACCTTCCCGCTGTGAACCCATGCTGCCTTGGATCCTGTGCTCCACTGATCTCTAGGTACTCAACTATTCTTTCCTTCAGAAGTGACTCCATCACTTTCCCTACCACAGAGGTCAGACTGACAGGTCTGTAGTTTCCTGCCTCTGTCTTGGTCCTACTTTTGTGAAGGGGAATCACATCCGCCTTCCTCCAGTCCTCGGGTACCACACCATCCTCCCATGATTTATTAAAAAGAGTAGCCAGTGGTTTCACTAGTTCCTTCCTTAATTCTTTTAGAATTCTGGGGTGAATTCCATCAGGACCCATTGCTTTGTCCACCTTCAGTTTTAGGAGTTCTTGCAGAACCCTTTCTTCTGTGAAAGGACTGGGATCGACCCCCCTATCAAGAGTGCTTCTGTTAATTGGATTAGGCACTTCCCCCTCCTCTTTTGTGAATACTGAGCAGAAATATTCATTCAGTATTCCTGCTTTTTCACTGTCCCCCTCTGCCCACCCACCGTTTATTCTATTCAGCCTCACTATCCCTCCCTTTGTCTTTCTACGATCGCTGATGTACCTATAAAAGGTTTTATCCCCCTTCTTAACTGAGTTGGCTATCTTTTCCTCAGTTTGGGCCTTTGCTATTCTGACTTCCCTCCTGCTTCTTTCTGCCTTAACTGGTACAGTTCTCTGTCCTGCTCCTTCTGTGTTTCCTTATACTTCTGGAATGCTATCTTTTCTTCCTGACTTTCACAGCCACCTCTCTTGAGAACCATAGTGGCTTTTTCTTTCTTTTGATTTGTTTATTTGCTTCCACAAAGGCTTGTTGCCTCTGTGATGGCAGTTTGATAATTCCCATTGTTGCTCCACACCTCCTTCTAGCCTGTTTGCTAGTGCTTTTCTGAGGCACTCTCCATCTTGCCAAAGTCAGCCTCCTAAAGTCCAGTACCCTCACTTTTGTGTGGCTTGACTCTGTAGCTGAGTTTAACGTGAACCACACTGTTTGATGGTCACTTGTCCCCAGATGGCAACCCACTTCTAGATCTGAGATCCTCTCACTGCCCCCGTTTGAGAGTACGAGGTCTAAGATTGCTCCCTCACGAGTGGGTTCCGAAACTAGCTGTCTAATGCCTGCCACCTGTAGGGTGTCAAGAATGGCCCTGTTCTTGGATGTCGCTGCAGCAAATGTGCTCCAGTTAACATCTGGCATATTCAGGTCTCCATCAACAGTATCTCCTTTCTCTGCCATTCTAAGAATGCATTCCATCATATCCTTGTCCATTCCTTCCCCTGACATGGGGTCTGTACACAACCCCTCGTGTGGATTGTGGTGCCTTTCCAGTCTCCAAGGTGACCCACAGTGCCTCCTCTCCTCCCTGTTTACTCTTTTGTTCAGTTGCTTTTATACCTTCCTTTACATAGAGAGCTACTCCTCCCCTCTTCTCCCCTGCCTGTCTCTCCTGTAGGTTATGTACCCTGGTATGTTAACATCCAGTCATGGTTCTCTGTGTACCATGTTTCTGTGACTGCTACGATATCCAGGCATCCCTCTTCCATTAAGGCCACCAGCTCAGGAGCTTGTTGCCCAGACTACGACATTGGTACTCATTACCCTCCATTTCCTGATGGCCTTACCCTTTGCCCCATCCCTGTCCTTCTTGCCTTTGTCACTTTCTCCATTTACCCCTGCCCTTCTCCCTATCGACACCTCCATGTTGGTGTTTGCCACACTTACTACCGTGATTGTTTGGGGGCTAGGATTTTCCTGCTCCTTTCCAGTGCCTCCCTTGGCTAGTTTAAAGCTTGCCAATGAAGCATTTAAACCCATCACCTAGGATCCTGGTTCCCTCCCGGACAGATGCAGCCCATCATGCCAGTATAGGCTTGCATCACTCCAGGTGGACCCCAGTCCCCAGTGAAGCCAAACCCTGAGCTCCACACCAGTTTTCAACCACTGATTGAACCCATGGTACGGAACACCCTAGCCTCCTCCTATGCCATAGATGGGTAGCACCTCCGAGAAGGTTACCGTGCGTACTTGACTAAGGCCCCTCCCCAATTCCACAAACTCTTTCCTGCACTTCTAATCCCTTTCTTAGCCAGGTCATTTGTCCATAAGTGGACAATGACATCCAGCTCCTCCCTGTGCAGCTGCTCTGGCAATCCTGAGGATTCACTCCCTGTCCCTCCAAGCCATGGCGCCAGGCAGGCACCCACCTCCTCTCCCTTCCTTGCCCAGTTCTACCTTCCCAACAATGGAGTCCCCACCAGGAGTTGTTTCCTCTCTGCGGGGTCCCCTGCCACCCTCCTGTGGGTCTCCTTTGTGGAGGTTCCCAGCATCCCTCCTTGGTCTCCACTGTAGGTGCCTCCATAGAGGAACCACCTTTGCAGAATGGCATAGGAATGTGGAAGAGGTACAACTGGAGGGATGTGCCTCTGTTCCACCACCTCACCCTCCCTGAGCCCACTGTGGTCCAACCGCTCCTCTTTCTTGGCAACCTCTGAGGCAACGGCAGTGGCACTGGTGGTCCCTGGATGGAAGAGGAGGTCCCACAAATCCTGGCCAACTCAGCCTGGAGATGAGCAACCTCCTCCTCAGCCCAGAGAGGTGCCTGCAGATGGGACAACACCGCATCCTCCAGAACATCTCCCGAAGACTGCTGCTCCACAGCCACTGCACTGCACCACTCCAATCATGTCTTATTTCTGGCCCTTAACTGTTTGCAATCCTTACTCTTTCCTCTGTTTTTTCTCTCTCCTTACTTTCTGCCTGTGTGCCCTTTAAGCTCCTGATTGTCCTGTTCTGAGACAAGAATATCCTATATTTCTCAGTAGACCGCTTACTTGTTCAGAGGCAGACCTCCAGCAGCTAGAGGGGGCCAGAGAGCTGCTCTTGCCATTCTAGGATGGTGGGTCCTTGGTGGTTCTGTGATCACTCACTTCCTGCCCCTAAACGGGAAGTTCCTGTTGTCAGTCAAATCCTGAGCCTATAAAAATAGAACTAGGTCCCAATCATTTCCCCTCTCTCTCTCTCCCCTGTCTTCCAGGGAGTACATGCTCAGTGCCCTCACCCTCTCCTCATATGCCTTACCCTGCTGACCCGCTATCATCTTTGTAGCCCTTCTCTTGACCTTCTCCAGCAGGTTAATGTCCTTTCAAGGTTTGGGCACCAGTACTAAACTCCATACTCTAGATGCAGCCTTACCAGTGACCTGTACAAGGCAGTATAACCTCCTCTCCTACTACTGATCCCCTAGATATGCATCCAGCATCTTGTTTGCCTTTGCTGCTGCTTTCTTGCACTGCGTGAGTGCTTCAGGTCACTAGTAATCATCACTCCCAGGTCCTTCTCCTCCTCTGATGCAGATACTCAGACTCCACCCAGGTAGTACTTTGTCCTAGGATTCTTGGCTCCAATATGCATAACTTTGCATTTCTTGTCATTGAAGTCAAGCTGCCAGATTCTGGACCACCTCCCAGCTTTCCAGATCTTCCTGTAAGTCCTGTATCTCTTCAGCTGTGTCCACTCTCCTGCAGAGCTTGGTGTCATCCATGAATAGGCACATTTTGTCCTTAATGCCATCCCCAATGTCATTGATGAAGACACTGAACAGCATTGGCGCCAACACCGAGCCCTGCAGGACCCCACTGGTTACCTCTGGTGCTAGATAACTCTCCCCAACAACCACCCTCTGGGTTCTGTCCCTTAGCCAGTGTTCTACCCATTGGGCCATCTTTCCCCAACCCCAAGATCCACCAACTTTCTGATCAACCTTTGTGGGCACAGAGTCAAAGGCCTTGCTGAAATCAAGATAGAGGATGTCTACCACTTGGCCTCCATCTACTGCCTTAGTGACACAGTCAAAGAAATCAATCAGATTCACTTGACACGATCTCCCAAACCCATGCTGCCTCTCATCCTGGAGACCATGCTCCTTTAGATATTTCACCAACCTTTACTTTAGTATGGTCTCCATGAGCTTGCCCACAATGGAGGTCAGATTAACTGATCTAATTCCCGAGTCATCCTTGGGACCACTTTTGTGGAGGGCACTACATGTGCTGTTCTCCAGTCCTCGCGCACCATGCCTGACTCTAGTGAACTATTAAATAGGTCTGCCAGCAGCCCTGCCAGCTCCTTAGCCAGTTCCTTTAGTACCCTTGGATATACTCTTCCGGACCTGGTGACTCGTCTTACTTTCAGTGACAGCAGACCCTCCCTCACTCTATACTCCTTTATCACTACATCTGTGTTCAATCCCCTGCTCCTCTTTTCCCTCCTGAAGACACTGGTCCATCCTTCTCCCTGGTGAAGGCGGAATAGAAGTATTCATTTAGTATTCTTTCCCCCATTATCCTCCACCCACTTCACCCCTTTCCTAAGCTCAACAATCCTTTCCTTCTTGTCCCTTTTCTCACTTATACAGTGAAAGAAAGCCTTCTCCCTCTTCTTAATCCCTTCAGCTATCTGCAGCTCCTTCTGTGTCTTTGCTCACCAGCCTTCCTTACTTGCCTCACTAGCCAACCTTAGGTAATTTTCCCTATCCACCTCTCTCTTGGTCTTCCTGAATTTTCTATAGGCCAGCATCTTTTCCCTTACTGCCTGGGCAACCTCAGAACTGAACCAGCTGAGCCCTTTGGCTCTTGTGTTCTTCCCCCTGAGCCTAACGCACTCATCTGTGACAACCAGTATCCCTTTCTTAATGGTGGACCACCTTTGGTCCACCCCATATCTGCTCTAATGCCCACAGATGGCTCCTTAGTACTTCACCCATTTTCCTGAAGTCCACCCTCCTGAAATCCAAGATTTTGGTCTTAGTCGGGATGCTTTCCCTGCCCATATCCAACTGGAACCACACTGTGCAATGGACACTTCCACCCAGTGGCTCCCTGACCATTATTTCCTGTACATGCTCCCCATTTGTGAGCACCAGATCAAGAATTGCCTCAGATCTTGTTGGTTCAGTGACACCCTAAGTCAGGAACCCACTCTGCAGTCCTTCCAGGATCACCCGACTCCTTGCACGTCAGAATGTAGATCAGAATGTAGTCTCAGATTATAGGCTTGAGGAACAAACTGGAGCATCATGTTTTGATGAATTTAGCTTTGAGTTTGTTTCACCCACAGAGGTCCGTGTTGAACTTTTGAAAATGAATATCTGTGAGGCTGCAGGTCATGATGGGATTCCAGCTAGACTCCTAAACTATGCGTCCCCTTGTATAGCATATCCTCTAGCCTATATTTATCTTTCCTGTAAGAGCAGTGAATTCCCCCAGGGCTGGAAAATTGGCAAAGTTAAACCAATATTTAAGTCTGGCAACAAGGGTGAATTGAGTAATTATCAACCCATTTCACTGTTGCTGCAGATCTCTAAGATATTTGAGAAAATAATTTCCAGACAATTGAAGAGATTTTTGGAGTGAAATAACAAACTGTGTCTTTTCCAGTCAGGTTTTAGATCCCTCCATAGTACTCAAACTGCACTGGCCAAAGTGGCCAGTGATCTGCAACTGAGCCTGGACAGGAGATCAACGGCTGGAGCCTTATTTGTTGATCTTTCTAATCTAAGGCATTTGATACCCTAACCCATTGGGTTCTCCTGTCCAGCCTCAGTGAGATTGGTTAGTCTGCTCAGATAGCGAACTGGTTTTCCTCATATTTTAGTGGTTGAAAGCAGTTTGTTGAAATAGGCCCCTTTAAGTCTGGAATTTTGGTCATGAACACTGGAGTCCCCCAAGGATCAATTATGGGGCCTTTGCTTTTTAACATTTACATAAATGAGCTTAGATTTGACTTGCAGATGTTAGTTGTCATCTTCATGCAGACGACACCATAATTTATGTGGAGGGTAAAACTCTTGACTTGATAACTTCTAAGCTACAAATTGCCTTTGACCAGGTTCAGTATTTCTTTAATAAGCATTGTTTGGTTCTAAACTCAAAGAACACCCAAGCTTTTTATTCCAGAAAAACAGCAACCAAAGGAACGTGACACACATTTGACCATTACTCCCTGGCCCCACTCTCCCATAGGAGAACCATCCATAGCGCCTCCCTCATAGCTAAATACTGGTTGGGCTCCCTGCCCCCCTACCTCACCTCCCACCTTGCACCAGCCAACTCCCTAGGCTACTCCCTATGCCACAGGGACACCCAAACTTTCAACCTCCCTCGCCCTCACACTGCCTCCAATCAAGCCGCCTGTTCATACCGTCTTCCTTCCTATGGAACAACCTCCCACCCATCTTCGCCAGGCCTCCTCCCTCCCAGCAGTTAGGCAACTCCTCAGGTGCCTCCCATCCCCTCCTTGCCAAAGATGCGCCTTGGGACCCACCCCTACATGGGACTAAATCCCTCAGTAGGAGGCCTCAGTTGGTCTAATATTTGCCTACGCTTATCTCAAGTTATACTAATTCCTGCATCTCTACTGTACAACTCCCGCACCTGCTTATACCATACTGCAAGACAAATGTTTTTATTGTAAGCTCTAGATGTCGTACCAACTGTCTGCAACCAAGAGCTGTTGTGCAATCTGTCTGTAAATATGAAATTGTTGTACTCGTTTTTTTTTTCTGGATAACTTCTATGTACTCCTCTGTACCAGGATTGCACCTAGAAATGAGCCTCGGCTCAGTGTGCCTTTCCCGGTCACCAAATTTTAAATAAAAATAAATAAATTAGATGGAACTACTATTAAATAAGTGGATCAGTATAAGTATTTGGGTCTTTGGTTAGATTGTAATTTAGGCTGGAATTTTCATATAAATTCTACTCTTAGCATCATGAATAAAAAGTTAGGAGCTCTTTATAGACTCAGAAAGTTTATGACCAAGGATGTTAGTTTGAATGTTGTTAACTCCATTATTACCTATTCTGGACTATGGGGATCTTCTATATAGTAGGGCAATAAGTTCCTTGACAAACAAGGTGGACCTTATGTTTCACAGAATTTTTATTTATTTATTTATTGACTGAAATGTTTCACCAGGAAGGCACACTGAGCAACAAGTCACTCGTCTCCGGGTGCGACCTTGGGTGGGGGGGTACAACAGGAATGAGATATTAAACATTCAATTTACAAGATCAACAATACAGTTGTAAGGCAGGTGTCACAAAAGGTATTTTTCGGGATATTGGGTTTCGAGTTTAAATCTTCGGGATTTTAATTATTCAGCATTTCGATCTCGGGATTGTGGTCGTCGGGAAATTAGTCTAGGGAATAAGTACTGATACCATTACAACAGTGTTGAGCATAACATGTAGAAAGAGTGGATAAAAATAAGTGCTAGATTAATAAGTAAACAAGTGCTTCTGGGAAAGAAAGGGGAAAGGGGAGGGGTGGGAGGTGGGGAGAGGGGAAAGAGCCATATTCTGGATCCCCAGGTGCTAGGAACCCTGCAATGAACTGGTGGGACCAGAGAGAAGGGATAATGCAATGTACCAGAGAGACTCCTTTAGGATGGTTGGGGAAGGTAGTAGATCAGAGATACAAGCCCTTGGGTGGTGAGTGAAGTGAGGTAGAGAGGTAGGGTTTGTCCAGGGCTTAGAGGAGGAAATTAGGCAAGACATGGCAGGAACAGCTAGGTGCAAGGTAATTATTGAGGCAGAGCTGATGGAGTAGGTGGAGGATGGGTGCCGGATTTGAGGTGGGAGGGAATTCCATATTTTTGGGAGGCAGTGAGAGAAATTGGATTGGCCGATTTGGGTGGATCTGCAGCGGACAACCAGGGTACAGGAATCATTTGATCTAAGGCAGTGGTTCTCATATGAGAGACCAGCCTCTCCAAGGAGGCCCCAAATTGCTCCGGGAAGGCCTGGTCAAGTCTGAGAATGTACAGTATTAACATTTTAAGTTTGGGATGTTTTGTGTGATGGGATGAAGCAAATTAAATATGAATAATGGCAGCTGAATTTCTTTACTTATGCACAAACTTGTGACCAGCAAAGATCAAATGAGTCAAAGCTTGTGTCTAGGTGTGTATTTATATGTCAATTGATAACTGGGAAAGGCACACTAACCCAAGGCTTGTTTCTGCAGTAGGTGTGTGTTTATACTTTATGTAAATTGAAGACTGGGAAAGGCACACATACCCCATGCTTGTTTCTGCAGTAGGTGATTATAAGCAGGTGAGTGAGTGACTGGGAACGGCACACAGAGCCATTGCTTGTTTCAAGTGTCACCTGAGGGAAAAATATGTGAAATTGCTTAACAACATGGTAAGGGGGATGAGATGAAGGTGGCTAGGTAAGTTGTTCCAGATAGATAGAAAACAGAGTAACAAGGGCCCAAGAGTCAGAAAAGTAGAGTGACAAGGATAACCTGGGGTGTGGGGTTGCGGGTGGAGAACAACAAGTTGAATAAAAAGAGAATATACTCAATAAGCTTTATTAGTCTCACTTTATTCCTGGTGTACTGTGCAAAATATTATCTTTTTTTTCTATGGGGAGGCCCAAGTTTTGTTTTCCAAATTTGAGGGAGGCTCGAAATATTTTCCATTGCTTAGGGGAGGCTCGCTGTCATAAAGTGTGAGAACTAATGATCTAAATCGAATGGGAGGGTGGAGGAGGTGTTATAAAGGAGGTGGTGAGGTAGGACGGGAACTCACCCAACCAGTGAATTTAGCACAGAGGGAGAATTGCCTATTTGTAAGAGACGGGAAGGATAAGGCACGAGAATGGCTCGGTTTATTTTAGAAGTGCCTCACAGAACCCATAGATGCTTGCTGTATAATAACTTCAACTGACCTAAACCTTATGTTCATAGAAACTTATATGTTCTTCAATTTATGTTTAAAGTTTGGAAGAATGAGACCCCTAGTTATATTTCTGATCTATTTAAACTCAGATGTGTTAAGGATAGTTTGGGACATGCTCAGGGAATACGTTTCTCTTTAATCAGATGTAGCTTAGCAGTGGGTAGGTCATCTGCCCCTTGTAGAGGAGTTGCTTTGTGGAATCAGATTCCACTAAACTTGCGACAATGTGGCTCCCCTGTCAAACTGTATGACCTAAAGATGTGGTGTATGAACCTGGTAACTGATTCATCTAGCTGCTGCCATTGTGATGTTACTTGACTGTACTATGCTTGCAATTTTATTTCAATACAATGTTCGTAATGCTGTATGTCTGATCACTGTAGTTTTATTGTGTACATTGTTTAAATTGTAATGTTAACCAGGACTTCACTGAAAATGAGCTCAGGCTCAATTGAATGTTCCTTTTTATTCTTATGAATAAAAAATTTACTACTACTGCCTCATCCCTAGGTTTGTTTAAATGCTCATCCAAGTAGCATTGAAACCTCTCAACAAGGACTGCAGTCCCTCTCAGAAGGATGCAGGCCATCTACCTCATAGAGCCCATATCCTCCCAGGCTGATCCCCAGCCTCCGATGTAGCCAAAGCCCTCCTTCATGCACTATGCCATGCGTTGCTGTTGAGTACCCTTGCCTCTCCCCAGCTGTATGTAGGTAACACCTCACAGAAAGACACCATGCATGCCACCTGCTTGAGAACCCTCCACAGCTCCCTGAAATGTCCTTGCAGTACCCTTACTGTATCCCTTGCCAGGGCATTTGTCCCCACCTGAACAATGACAACTAGCTCCCTCCCAGCTCCTGCTGCCCTAGCAATCTTCTGGATAAGCGCCCATCTCTCCAAATCAAGCAAAGGGAGGCATGCCACCTGCCTATCCTTCCCCTTCCAGTTCCCAAGTCTAGCCCTCCCAGTAAAGTCCTCCACCAGCAGCTGCTTCATGTTGGGTGGGGGATCCCCTCCCTCCCTCCTTGTGGCCCCCCACTTCTGAGGACCCTCTCCTCTTCCCTTTCCACTGCGATGGGTGCTTCCTCTCGGCTACCCTGTTCCCGCCACTAGGGTGAAGGAGTTCTGCAGTGGTATATTTCTAGGCTGCACACACCCTTCTGGAGCCCACTAAGGTCCATCCACTCTGCCTCTGCCTCGGCATCCACTGATGGAGCAGAGACAGATTTGGAGGCCTCTGGGTTGGGCAGAAGGTCTGCTGTGCCCTTGCCAGTTTGGCCTGCAGTCCAGCAACCTATGCTTACAACCCAGAAAGGTAAGTACATATGGGGCTGCTCCTTCGTTTCCAGAAGGTGTCCCTAAAAACTGCAGCTCCACACCAGTTGCACTGCACCACTCCCATGATCCTTACTGTCCTTTGCCTAGTGTCTGTTCAAGCTCCACCATACCCTTCTACCTCCTTCCTACTCCCTTTGTACCCCTACTGCTCCCCTTTTGATTACCAGCAACTGGTTCGTTACCCTTCCCCAAAACTGGTTTGTTACCCTACCCTAGATAGACTGTCTCCTGCTTTCCTCTTTTTTAACCCTCTTACATTTCTCTGTCTTTTTCCCCCCTGGGTGTCTACTACACATTATAGATTCATAGTATGTCTACAAGCTGTAGCTATCTGCCCCCTAGCTGGTTTTTCCAGCATATTATTTCAGTTATGTGGTCCCTCCTACCTTATTCCAGTGTCCCACCTGCGTGTTCTCCTGCAGCCTATGGTCACCCCATGGATGCTCCACTCCTGCTCCGTGCTGTTTGTCTCTGCCCTACCTCCCCAGGGTGTATAATGACAGCACCGTCACAAAGCCCCTGCCCCAGATGTTTTAAAGGAGAACAGGGTTTAGCAAAGCTCCCATCTTCAAACTGGTCTGCCTGATGTAAGTTTTTACAATAAAATAAAATTACATTGCACTGAGCTTGCCCCAACACTGAAATTCTGCCAGCAGGCAACAGCAGGTGCTGCACGGTGCCATCTCGCCAGTGCGCCTGCGCTGCTCATTCAGCATATGAGTGAGCAGCAGCCGCGCACACTAATACGAGATAGCACCGCAGCGCCCACCATGTTGCCTGCCGGCAGTTTACGAGTGTTGGAGCAAGTAAGTGCAAATACTTAATTTTTTATTTTTATTGCCAAAAGCTAAATCGAGCAGTCAGGTTTTGGGGGATGGGGATCTTTACTCAAGTACTGTTCTCCTTTAAGGACAGGCGTGTGTATAATGACCCAGAAACATAGAAACATTGAATGTGTCGGCAGAAAAGGACCAGTAGACCTATCTTCCCTGCCCATTATTACACCCTGGACCCTATTTGGTCACAGGTGTCCCTTCCTCCTCCCTTCCCTCTAATTATTATACCCAAGTGCCTATCCAACACATATTTGAAGCTCCCTCCTGTTTTCTCACCTACCACATCTTCTGGAAGGCTGTTTCAGGTTGAAACCACCCTTCCTGTGAAGAAGTATTTCCTCATGTCCCTCTTAAACTTTACCCCCAAGCTTCATAGCATGTCCCCCTATTCTGGTGCTCCTCCTCCTATGAAACAGATTCCCCTCCTGCACCTTGTTTACCCACATGAGGTACTTACAGTTCAAACCCCTGGAAATCGTACTGTATTCTGACTTATGTAGCATAGCCTCACCATAGGACTGCCCTGGAGCCGAAATGGTTAACAGAACCTGTGCAAATGATGGAATGCTATGCTCGAGCTCGGTTTTCAAATCACTGTCCCTGGTAAGCAGTTCTAAACCGTCAGATTCTTTACTCCGCTTGTCTCAATAAGACTTCTCCAGAGAGCTCTCCTTCATTGCTTGAAACATTTTTTGGTTTTCTCGCTTTTACCTAGTGCTGTTTTAGTTTATCTGGTATTTAAAGCACTGTCCTTGGTTTTCAGGTAACATAGAAACATAGAATTTGAACGCAGATAAGGACTGCTTGGCCCATCTAGTCTGCCCATTTCCCTACCTAACGGTTAAGCTGCAGATCCTAGTTAACCAACAGCCTACTTCCTCCTACCCCCCCACTAGAATTGTCTTGTGTATCCCATACATTCTTGAATTCTCCCACTGTTTTTGACTCTATGATCTCCTCAGGAAGGCAGGTAGAATTTGTTTAGATTTTAGTGTTCGTTGAGTAAGTAGCCTGTTCCCTTTTCAGTTCTCTAACTGAGAGGAAACCAGCATCTCCCTTATTTTCACTATAAAAATAACATTTTAGTAGCCTGATTTAATTTAAATTGTACCGATTCGGGTGTAGTTGGTTTTGGCTAAATTTTCACTGGGGTAACTCCTGGTTCTTTATCGGTTAGCATAACTGAAAAAAAAAATACAGTATATAGAATATACTTGTTTTTTATAGTGAAGCTTATATAGTTATTTTCTTCTGGGTTATGTCACAGAAAACCAAGAAGAGAATGGGACCTACAGGTTTCCAGCACCATACTGTGTGCGGGGAACCTTTTGCTAAGGCTGATCCATATTTAATTTGTGTTTTCTGTCTGGGGTTTGAACACCACCTCAAGACAGAATGTGAGATCTGCAGAAACTTTCCACAGTCTACATTCGAGAGATGGTTAAAGAGACTGCAGGAAAGGATGGCTGACAAGGTTGCTGACCCAGCCATTGAAAAATTGGTTCCTCATCAAAAAGAACTGGAGGAGCTGCCCTCTGAAAGGGACGATAGCTCTTCCAGCAAAAGACGAACCACAGACATTGCTGCTGAACCGATCATTGTGGTAAAAAAGAAGAGAAAAGAAAAACATCAGGAACCACAACCGAGAAAAGCTGTGGCTCCTTCTGCAGAAGAGATCGCTAATGTGATCAGAATTTTTCAGTCTCTTTAGACCCCGGTTATGGTTGGAAAGCAACCGCTACCTATAACGGTCCAGACTCCCGAGTCAACCCAGGTCTCTGGTTTATCAGACCTCGGTGGAGACCGATTTGGAGACAGTAAGATGAGGGGATGAGAAAGAGGAGGAAGAGGATTTGGAGAACCCATAGATCCGGATATTTCTCCTGAAACTCATAGGCAGATTCCTGACAAGGGAACCAAAGATTTTACCTCCCATTAGTCATTCATGAAACAAATAGCTCAGACCTTCGATCTCCCCACTCAGGAATCCACAGAAGATGAGGAGGAAGAGGGTTATAGGGAAATGATGGATGTGCCAGCATCAAAGAAGTTACTGCTGCCCATCTACAAGTCCTTTAAAAAGCAGACTTTTAAGCTTTTACAGACATCCTCTTCAGTACCCCCTACAGAAAAGAAGGTGGACAAGAAGTACTGGGTAGCCAAAACTGGCGCTGAATTCGTTTTTGGGCACCCTAGTCATGAGGGGGTTGGGCAGACTGCAGCTTGTGACAAAGCTGGCATCCCCCTGGCCTCTCACCATCTGGACAAAGACTCTAGGAGAGTGGATTCCATAGCAAAAAAAGTTTACCTGGGGTCATCCCTGGCTATTAGACAGGCCACATACATGTCACATGTGGCCAGGTATTAAAAGAATCTTTGGTCTACTGTTCTGGAGATTTCAAAAGCAGTTCCATCTCCCATGGCAGCTGACCTGGAAGGAGCTGCAAAAAGAGGAACTTGGGCTGCTAAAACGCAGTTTAGAATGGCAGTGGACTCCAATGATACTGCATCCAGGCAAATGGCAGCATCAGTGTCTCTTAGGAGGTTTGCCTGGCTCAGAACTACTAATCTGGCCTGGTGGCACTAAGGGTTGAGGCACTGGATGCCATACCTCGTGCCACGCCAGTGACCGGTCACAGACTCGAGCCATCGGGGGTCAGCCCGGGGGGGGGTGTGGACTTGGATTGAGCTCCCAGCAGGGAGCTCTCCTTTCCTGGGAGGGAGAAATTAACTGCTCAGCTTTGGTGGTCCCTAGTGGTATGGGACTCAGCTGACACAGTGCACGATCCAGAGGGGGATAGGTGGCAAGGCAGACTTCCTGCAGAAGGGTGCAGGAGCACGCCCGTGCTGTGCTGGAAGTCCATGCCCATCCACGTTGCCGGGAAAAGGAAAAAAAAAACTCCCATTGGTAGGTGAAAGCAGGTCCAGTGGATGCGGCCGCATGTTCAACAGTGGGCACCAGGACGCTTGCTCTGGTCCCTCCTCGAGCAGCAGCAGCCCTATCAGTACTATAGATAGAGCACCAGTGAGGAGTATGGTGGTCCTTCCTCAGGGGACTCAGATCCGAGGGATTCGGGCAAGGTTACACATGGAGTGGGTATCCCCCCAACTGGAGTCGGGGGGTCTGGGCTTCAGGTTGGATGGGCAGAGCCAGTATTCCGAGAGACCATGCTGGAGAGAGGCTAATGGGTAGGGGAGAATTAAAAAAAAAACTACTAATCTGACACAGGACACACAAATCAAAGCCATGGACTATCCTTGTGACCCTGTGTCTCTGTTTGGAGAACAAAGAAAAGCATACATGAAAAAGATGGATGAATATAAGGCTGCCTGTAAGAGTGCAGCAGCAAAAGACAGAGAGGTTCTACACCCCAGAAACACCAGGCCAGAGGTGGCAGGGGCAGAGCTCACTACAGGCCTTTTTTCTAGCCTCAAGCTTTCCCCCAGTATCAGCAGCAAAGCGGGTACTTTAGAGGCAGAGGCAGAAGGTGCAGTGATCGTACTAGCCCCAGTGTTCAGCCAGCAGCCCAGACAAAGCAGACACCCTGAAGTACCTGCTTGGTTCGCCTCCCCAGTCCCAGTAGGGGGCAGGCTGGCTCACTACCTCCAGGAGTAGAAAAACATCACCACAGACAAGTGGGTCCTGGAGGTAATGGGCCACGGTCTTGTCCTCAGCTTCAAGCTCATGTAAAAGCTGAAGTCAAGGGTCTTCAAACCCTCTTCCCCATCAGAACAACCTTGCTAGAAGAGGAAGTTTCAAGCCTTCTATTACAAAAAGCAATAGAGCCAGTTCCCTCAGACCAGAAGCGAAAGGGCTTGTACTCAAGCTACTTCCTCACAAAATAAAAAGGGGAGTGATGACCCATTCTGGATCTCAGACACCTAAACAAACAAACATTTGCCAAAGCCAAAATTCAAGATAGTGACTCTGACTATTATTCTACCATTCCTAAGGCAGGGAGACTGGCTAGCATCCCTAGGCCTAAAGGATGCTTACTTTTACATCCCTGTAAGGCAGTCACACAGAAAGTACCTCAGGTTCAGACTGCCATCAGGTCATTACCAATTCAGGGCAATGCCCTTCAGACTAACCTCTGCTCCCAGGGTGTTCACAAAATGCCTAGCTGTGGTTGTGGCACACCTAAGGAAACAAGGGACGTTGTTCCCCTACCTGGATGACTGGCTGATAGTAGGTCAGTTATATCAGTAAGTGAAAGTCTTTCACCGTCACCGTCTTTCGGATGAGACGTTAAACCGAGGTCCCATCTGCCTGGACTGGTGGTAGTTCAGGTGGATGTTAAAGATCCCATGGCACTTATCGAAAAGAGCAGGGGAATTTCCCCGGTGTCCTGGCCAAATTTCCCTCCTTCACTAAAAATACCACCAACAGTTTAACCTGGTTCAAGTTCAGTTGGCATTCATCTGTATCCCCCTCCCCCGGGTCGTGCCTGAAAATAGGCAGGATTTGTCTAGTGCACTTACCTGGTCAACAAAACCTAATATATAAAGAGGCATTGGCACTCACACAGGATACCTTGCATTCACTGGGGTTTCTGATGAACCTAAAAAAGTCTGTGCTGGAACCAGTTCAGTTACTCAAATTCATAGGAGCAGAGCTGGACACACAAAAGGAAGGCCTTCCTCCCTCAAGACAGAGTGGACAACCTTATACAGATAGCCAACTCCTTCAAGCTTCACATCCCAAGGCCAGCAAGGCATTTCCTGCAACTGCTAGGCCACATGGCAGCATCCACAGCAACTGTGTCAGGAGCCAGGTTCTAAATGAGGGACATACAGTTCCACCTGAGAGTTCACTGGCTTCAAAAAAGGGATTCACTGTCAAAGCTAGTACCTGTCACAGTAACATTTCTCCAAGCTCTACAGTGGTGGCAATACAAGGTCAACCTCAGGCAAGGGGTGCCATTCTTGCAGCAAGCCCCCTCACTGGTACTGATGACAGATGCATCCCTCCTGGGGGTGGGGGGCACACATGGAGGATCACGCAGCACATGGCACATGGACACAGCAGGAATCACTCCTGCACATCAACTTGTTGGAGCTCAGGGCAGTTCTCCTGGGTATCCAATCATTTGCCAGTCAAGTAATGGACAAGGTGGTTCAGGTCAGAGCAAACAATACATCCACCATGCACTACTACTCAAAGAAGTTGAAGACTCGCTCGTTAACTTAGGTACTAAAAAAAGCACCGGTGAACATGGACATGAACCACTTTCCTAAAACTTGGTTACTCTTACCTTACTGCCCCATCCTCCATATTCTTAACCTCTCTATTTCCTCCACCACAGTTCCTTCTTGCTGGAAATCTGCTCATGTCCTCCCCCTATTTAAATCGGGTGACCCATGTGACCTAAACAATTACAGGCTCATTTCAATTCTGCCCATCCTCTCAAAAGTTCTCGAAAAATTGATGTATACATAACTAAAAACATATTGAAACCTATTCTCTTCTCAACCCTGCACAATCTGGTTTTCACCATAATCACAGCACCATCACAGCCTTGTCCAAAGTTACTAATGATTGGTTTGCTGCAATGGACTCAAGAAAATAACGGGATCAGTATTCTTAGATCTCGTAAAGCTTTTGACATCATGGATCACAAATTATTAGTGAATAGCCTTATTAAAATAGGCTCCATTCCTTCCACTGCCCAGTGGTTCAATAGTTACTTATCCGAAGGACCCAGAAAGTCAAAGCAGGAGGCTTGTTCTCATCCTCTCTGCCTGTCATCAGGGGAGTTCTGCAAGGCTCCATCCTAGGTCCCATTCTGTTCTCCATATATATCAATGATCTAGACCACAAAATATCCAAATCAAATCTGCATTTCTTTGCAGATGATACAATTCTATATACCTCTGGGCCCACATTATCTGGAGTCAGAGACCTCCTTCAAGCTGACTTTGTGCAGTTAGAAACTAACTTAATTAATGCTAAGCTGCTACTAAATGCCAAGAAAACCAAAGCCATGATTTTCTCCCCACACCTCCCACACTACTTCTCTCGACATATCTAAAGACCTTATCGTCACCTCTCTAGGAGAACCATTGGAAATTATTTCTAAATTCAAATATCTTGGCATCTGGCTCGATAACAAGCTCTCCTTTAATGACCACATTGATTACCTGTCCAGGAGATTAAAAGTCAGGCTAGGTTTCTTCTTCCATAATAGGTCTTTCTTTCCTTTGGAGACCAGACTCAAGCTTGTCCAGGCACATTCTCCCCCTTCTCTTGATTACGCACATAATTTACAACTCTTCAGCAATTACCAGCCTCCATAAATTAGACAACCTCTACCACCGTGCCCTGCGTTTATCTCCAACTCCTGTACCGAACTCACCACTGTGATTTGTAATGAACAGTTGGATGGGCCTCATTAACCTTAAGGTACTCCATGCTGGTACCTGGACCCTAAACCTTCTTCTGAATAAACTCCCGAGCTACCTAACTTCCCTTGTCCATATCTCCTGCAGTGTTTACTCACTCAGGAAGTCGGACTTCATCCTCCTAGATGTATCTAGGACTTGTACCTCCTTTGGAAAACGCGGTATTTCATGATCCCTTCCAACCGTTTGGAATTGGTTACAATCCTCACTGAAATTATCCAGTATTGTTCCTGTTAACTTCTTCAAAAGGTTAGCATTTGACAAATTAAAAGATACATGTAACTGCCTTTAAACTCCCTCTCCATCCTCGCTTGGTCACCACCAATCCTTTTTTACTTGCTCTTACTCCCTACTCCTTCTGTTCCTCCTGCTCCTTACGCCTCTCCATAAGTTCATGCTCTTTATACTAAGACTGTTACTTTATGACCAGAACATTATGTACCACATTGAATGTTTTTACTATATATTATTTACTGTTATGTCATTTTTTATATGTATTGTACACCTGTCTGTATACCTGTAACAGGACCTCCTTGTGAATGAACTTGCTCAATGGAGTTTTCCTGCAATAAACTTGAACTTGAACTACACAAACAAGGAGGCACAAGGTCGACTCCTCTGTGCATGGAGGCAATGAAAATCTGGACCTTGGCATATTCCCTGGAGGTTTCCCTCTCAGCTGTCCATCTTCCAGGAAAGGACAATGTTCTGGCAGATGCTGTCAGCAGAATCAACCAGAACCACCATGAGTGGTCACTGAAAAAGCAGGTCCCGGATGTCATCTTCAGGAGATGGGGCACTCCAGAAGTGGATGTGCTTGCAGCTCTAGGCAATCATTAGGTACCACAGTTCTGCTGCAGACCCCTATCAAGAGCACAATCCCTCTGGACGTACTTCTGCTGGATTGGACAGGGAGGTTTCTGTATGCTTTCCCTCCTTTTCCCCTGCTGTTAAGGGTGCCGAACAAACTCAGAGCCCAGCCAGCAACAATGATTCTCATTGCCCCAGACTGGGCCAGGCAGCCCTGGTACTCCATGATTCTACCAATGTCAGTAATCAAACCAATCAGCCTCCACAGGAGGCACAGCCTACTGTCATACTCTCAGGGCAGGATCATTATCCCAACCTGCAATCCCTCAGGCTCAAAGCCTGGCTCTTGAGGACTTAGAATATGCAGATCTGTATCTGTTAGAAGGGGTTATGGAAATATTTAGGATACCCAGAAAGTCATCCACTAGGTAAACCTATTCTTCCAAATGGAAGAGATTTTCCATCTGGTGCCAAGGCAGGGATGTGGACCACAACCAGGCCAGTTTGGCGATAGTCCTGGATTACCTAACCCATCTCCATTCTACAGGCTTACGAGCCTCTACTTTGAGAGTGCACCTTGCAGCTGTCTCAGTTTACTTACCTGCGGGTAAGAGGTTCTCCCTAGCCTCAAACCCAGTGTTTAAAAAGTTTTTTAAAAGATTGCTGCATTTGCATCCTCCACATAGGGAACCAACTCCTATGTGGGACCTGAACATTTGCATTGCCCAGATCATGCATCCCCCTCCTTCAAACCCATGTCTCGGCAGACCTCAAGTATATGACTTGGAAAACAGTATTCCTGGTGACGTGACTTCTGCTAAAAGGATTAGTGAGCTTCAGGCCTTGTCTACAGAGCCTGGGTACATTGCTGTTCATAGGGACAAAGTCGTCCTAAGGACTAATAGAAAATTCTTGCCCAAGGTAGTATCAGAGTTCCACCTCAACCAGTCCATTACACCGACTGTCTTTTTTACTGACCATTCCACCTCAGGTGAACACAGGCTACACAGCCTGGATATAAAAAGGACAATCAGCTACTACCTTGACCACACAAAAAGTCATAGTTAGGATCAAATTCAGCTTTTTCTCACCTATGGAGAGGTGGGAAAAGGGAAGCCAGCCACTGAAAGATCCATTGCAAGATGGATTGTGGCTTGCATTCAGTTCTGCTACAAGAAGGTGGGTAAAGAGCCACTCACAGGCCTCAGGACCCTTTCGACTAGGGCTACAGCTGCTTCCTTAGCAGCTGCTAGGGATAGTCCCCTGGTGGAGATCTGTAAGGCAGCTACCTGGAAAACAGTCCACACATTTATCAAGCATTATTGTTTGGATGTCTAGGCCAGAGGGGATGCCAGGTTTGGCCCAGCAGTCCTGCAGAGCCTGTACCCTAAAAAGGTTCTAGGCCCACCTCCAAAGGTACTGCTTGGGTAGTCTGCATAAGTCAGAATACAGTAAGATTTCCTGGGGTTTGAAGAAAAAATTACTTACCACAGTAATCTTGTTTCTTCCAAGGGAATCTTACTTCTATTCTGAGCCCCCTCCCTTTCTCCCCTACTAAGAACATATGATCACTGCACTCCAGCTGTAATAAGCATGTTGCAAACCTTTGGGTATGTTTTTTTCTCTTGGGCACCTGAGACCTGAGTCTTAGTGGTGCCAATTTGAACCATTTGGGGGAAAATAATAATTCATAACAGGGGGGACTATTGTTAGTATTAGCATAGTTAGATAGTTCTTTGTGCATGCTTCATGAGAATCTGATGGTTTAAAACTGTTTACTAGGGACAGTGGTTTGAAAACAGCTCGAGCTTAGTAGTCCATCATTTGCATAGGTTCTATTAACCATTTTGGCTCCAGGGCAGTCCTATTGTGAGACCATACTGCATAAGTCAGAATACAGTAAGATTCCCTTGGAAGAAACAAGATTACTGTGGTAAGTAATTTTTTCTTCTCAGTCATGTCCCCTTCCCTCTCAAAAAGTCCCACCTCCCCCAGGGCTGTTTAAGGATTGGTGAGTGAACTGTATAATGACCGCCCCTGTCACAAAGCCCCCCTTCCCTAGCGGTAATTAAGGACAGTTGAGTTTAAAATGACTGCACTTGTCATGCAGCCCCCCCCCCAGGGATAGTTATGGACAGGTGAGTGTATAATGACCACCCTGTCATGAAGCCCCCCCCGGGGTAATTAATGACACTTGAGTGTATAAATTCTTCCCCTGTCATATAGTTTCCCCTTCCCTGGGGTGTTAAAGGACAGGTAAGTGTATAATGACTGCCCTGTCATGAAGCCTCCCTCCTATATGGCTGTTCCAGGATAAGGAGTGTATAATCATCACTCCTGTCATCATGCTCCCTTCCTCTTAACAGCAGGTGAGTGTTTAATAACCACCCTCTGCTGATGCTGCCTCTCACACAAGTGTTTCAGGACAGGCAGAGTATAGTGATTACCCCTGCCATGATGCTCCCTGCCCCACGTGTGTCTAAGGATGGGTAAGCATACAATCACTACCTCTGGCCTGATGCCCCTCCCCAACAGGTGTTTCAGAATAGGAGGGTACAGTGATCACCCCTGTCACAATGCTCCCCCCCCCACATGTGTTTCAGCACAGGGAGTATATAATGATTGCCCCAGCCATGATACTCCCTTCCCCACATGTATTTAAGGACAAGTGGGTGTATAATAACTGCCCCTGTCCAGGTGGCCCCTCCCACAGGTGTGTTTCAGGATTGGGAGTGTACAGTGATCAACTCTGCCATAATGCTCCCTCCCCCACATGTGTTCAAGAACAGTGAGTATACAATGATCACCCCATCACAACTGCCCCCACAGGTGTTTTAGGATAAGGAGTGTATATTGCCCCTGTCATGATGCCCTCTCCCACAGGTGAGTTTAAGGGCAGGTGGGTATATAATAACCCCCCTCCACAGGTGTTTCAGGATGAGGAGTGTATAATGATCACCCCTGTCATGATGTCCTCTCCCACAGGTAAGTTTAAGGATAGGTGAGTGTATAATAAACGCCCCCATCACAAATGCCCCCTACAGTTGTTTCAGGATAAGGAATGTATAATGATTGCCCCTGTCATGATGTCCTCTCCCACAGGTGAGCTTAAGGATATATGGGTGTATAATAACCTCCCCTAACACAAACGCCCCCCCCCACAGATGTTTCAGGATAGGGGGCATATAATGATTGCCTCTTTCGTGATGCCCTCTCCCACAGGTGACTTTAAGGATGTATGGTGTATAATAACCTCCCCAACACAAACATTCCCCTCTCCCACAGGTGTTTCAGGATAGGGAGTGTATAATGATTGCCCCTTTCATGATGCCTTCTCCCACAGGTGAGTTTAAGGATATATGGGTGTATAATTACCTCCCCCCACAGGTGTTTCAGGATAGGGAGTGTATAATTATCACCCCTGTCATGATGTCCTCTTCCACATGTGAGTTTAAGGACAGGTGAATGTATAATAACCTCCCCAACACAAATGCCCCCCCAACAGATGTTTCAGGATAGGAAGTGTATAATGATCACCCCTGACATGATGCCCTCTCCCACGGGTGAGTTTAAGGATATATGGGTGTATAATAACCCCTCCATAGGTATTTCAGGATAGGGATTGTATAGTTATCACCCCTGTCATGATGCCCTGTCCCACAGGTGAGTTTAAGGACAGGTGAGTGTATAATAACCTCCCCAACACAAACATCCCCCCAACAGGTGTTTCAGGATAGGGAGTGTATAATTATTGCCCTGTCATGATGCTTTCTCCCACAGGTGAGTTTAAGGACAGGTGAGTGTGTAATAACCTCCACTGTCACAACCCCTTTACAGGTGACTCAGGATAAGTGAGGGTATAATGATGCAGCCGCCCTGATGCCCTCTCTCCACATCCCTCAATGACAGGTGAGTGCATAAGAACCACCCTGTCATGAATGCCCCCAGGTGTTTTCAGGATAGTAAGTGTATAATGAACACCCTGTCATGATACCCCTTCGCCAGGCGTGTTTCAGGATAGGGAGTGTACAGTGATCGCCCCTGTCATAATGCTTCCTCCCCAACACGTGTTTCAGGATGGGGAGTGTATAATGATTACTCCAGTCATGATGTTCCCTTCCCCACATTTCTTTAAGGACAGGCGTGTTTATGATAACTGTCCCTATCACAAAGGCCTCCCTGCAGGTGTTTCAGGATAGGAAGTGTATAATGATCACCCCTGACATGATGCCCTCTCCCACGGGTGAGTTTAAGGATATATGGGTGTATAATAACCCCTCCATAGGTATTTCAGGATAGGGATTGTATAGTTATCACCCCTGTCATGATGCCCTCTCCCACAGGTGAGTTTAAGGACAGGTGAGTGTATAATAACCTCCCCAACACAAACACCCCCCCCCAACAGGTGTTTCAGGATAGGGAGTGTATAATTATTGCCCCTGTCATGATGCTTTCTCCCACAGGTGAGTTTAAGGACAGATGAGTGTGTAATAACCTCCACTGTCACAACCCCCCCCTTACAGGTGACTCAGGATAAGTGAGGGTATAATGATCGCAGCCGTCCTGATGCCCTCTCTCCCACATCCCCTCAATGACAGGTGAGTGCATAAGAACCACCCCTGTCATGAATGCCCCCCAGGTGTTTCAGGATAGTAAGTGTATAATGAACACCCCTGTCATGATGCCCCCTTCGCCAGGCGTGTTTCAGGATAGGGAGTGTACAGTGATCGCCCCTGTCATAATGCTTCCACCCCAACACGTGTTTCAGGATGGGGAGTGTATAATGATTACTCCAGTCATGATGTTCCCTTCCCCACATTTCTTTAAGGACAGGCGTGTTTATGATAACTGTCCCTATCACAAAGGCCGCCCTGCAGGTGTTTCAGGATAGGGAGTGTATAATGATCGCCCCTGCCATGATACTCCCTCCCTCACCTGTGTTTAAGGACAGGTAAGTGTATGATAACTGCCGATGTCACAAAGGCCCCCACAGGTGTTTCAGGATAGGGAGTGTACCATGATCCCCCCTGTCATAATGCCCCCTTCCCTATGTGTATTTAAGGATAGTTGAGTTTATAATCAATCAATCAATGTTATTTATATACTGGAAAGTATGTGAGCAAAAATGTCTGTTTTCACAAACCTCCAGTGGGATACAACACACGGGTAGAATAAACATAACAAGTAACAGCAAAACAAATCAACATATTAAAAAGGGTGACAAAATCTTATGCTGTAAAGGCTGAGTGTAAAACACTCAGGGTTCCAGAATAAGGTGCTGCATGAGGTGAATGTGCTAGACAAAGAGTGGTTGGTGGGATTAGAGGTCAGAAGGGTGGTGATGGGGGTAGGTTGGGGGGGGAGGAAGGGGAGAAGTTGGGCTAGAGAGGTGGAACAGGGAGGAAGGGGAATAATCAAATGGGTTTAGCAGGGAGACCGCCCCGGGCATCTGCAGGTGGATGAACTTAGGAGGTGGGCCTTGAGGGAGGAGTTGAATGAGTGGATTGACTTGCAGGCCTGGATTTCAGGGGGAAGTTTATTGTACAACTTTGTGCCAGTAAAGGGGATGGAGTTTTGAGCCTGCTTAGTCCGAAAGAAAGGGGTGTCAAAGACCATGGTGGCGGCACCTCTAGTCGACCACCTAGGTGCTGAGAACGGCAAGATGGAGTTGATGCTGGGTGGCAGCAGATTGAGGTGGATTTTATGCAGGAGAGCATTTTTAGGTGGAACCTCCCTTCCAGGGTGGGCCAGCTGAGGGAGGATTAGAGGGTGCAATGGTAAGTTTTCCAGAGGAGCCGGGAGACGAAGTGAGCTATACTGTTGTAGGTGACTGAGTTTGGAGTATAGTAGTGAAGATGAAGGCAGAGAGTAGATGATGGAACCATAGTCGATTAGGGGCAGGAGTAGGGAGGTAGCCAGGTGTAGCCTGGAAAGGGGATGCAGGAACTTCCTGATCCTGTACAGAAGACCAAGCCTGACATGAATCTTCTTAATGAGGTTATTAATGTGAAGGTTATAGGATAGATGTGGGTCCAGGTAGAGACCAATGTATTTAAATTCGGTCACCTGTTCGATAAGGTTACCAGAGTTGTCGAGTAGGGTCAGTCCGGATGCAGGGGCTCTCCTCAGTCTGGAGAAGATCATAAATGTTGTCTTTTTGGAGTTAAGGACCATCCCATTCCTAGAGAACCAGGAGTAAGGTTTCAAGAAATCAGACTGTAGGTTGTGAAGCATAGAGGCCAAGTTATTGTGGCTGTAGAAAAGGGCCATGTCATCGGTGTAGAGGACAAATTGAGTGTTTTGGCAGATGGAGGGGAGGTTATTAATGAATAGTGAGAAAAGAAGGGGGCCCAGGATGGAGCCCTGGGGGGGACCCCATATTTGATTGGACATGCGGAGGAGAGATGACCTTGAATGGAAGTACAATGGGATCTCCTGGAGAGGTAGCTACCAACCCATTTTAGAATGTTATTGGAGAGGTGCACACCTCAAAGAGTGTTGAGGAGGAGGAGGTTGTGATCCACAAGGTCGAACGCCTTGGTCAGGTTGACAAAGACAGATCTGGTGTACTGCCCTTTGTCATTTGCCTTAAGAATGTCACTGGTGAACCTGACCAGAGCTGTTTCGGTGCTGTGACCAGATCTAAAACCATGCTGGGCACTGGAGAGTACGTTGTAGGTATCGAGGCAGGCTGTGATTTGGGAGTGTATGACCTTTTCAATGATTTTTGAGAGAGGGGAAAGGAGGGAAATAGGGCAGTAGTTATGAACATCATTTCTGGACCCACCTTTGAATAGCAGTTTGATGGTGGCGGTTTTCCAGGTGTTGGGGAAAGAGTCAAAAGATAGGGAACAATTGAGAAGATTGGTACCCGTAACCGCAAGGGATGTGATGGAAAGTTTCAGGATTTTAAAGTCGATACAGTGTGTAATGACTGTCCCTGTCATACAGCCCCACCCCCCCACAGGTGTTTCAGGATAGGAAGTGCATACTGTCCACCTAGTCCTGATTCCCCACCCCCACATGTATTTCAGGATAGGGAGTGCATACTGATCACCCCTATCATGATGCCTCCTCCCCCACGTGTGTTTAAAGACAGATAAATGTATAATAAATGCCCCTGTCCTGATGCCCCCTCCAATAGGTGTGTTTCAGGACAGGAGGGTACAGTAATTGCCCCTGTCATAATGCCCCCTTCCCCACCTGTGTTTCAGGATAGGGAGTGTATAATGATCACCCATATCATGATGCTCCTCCCCCATGTATGTTTAAGAACAGGTAAGTGTTTAAAACCCACCCCGTCACAAACTCCTCCCCAACAGGTGTTTCAAGATAGGGAGTGTATAATGATCGCCCTGTCCTGATGCCCCTTCTATACGTGTGTTTCAGGAAAGGGAGCATACAATGATCACCTGTGTTATGAAGCCCCCTCCCTCACATGTGTTTAAGAACAGGTGAGTGTTTAATAACCATCCCCATCACAAATTCCCCCTTGAGGTTTTTCAGGGTAGGGGAGTGTATAATGATCTCCCCTGTCATGATGCTCCCTCCTCCATTTGTGTTTAAGGACAGGTGAGTGTATATTAACTGCCTCATCACAAATGCCCCCTTCCCACAGGTGTTTCAGGATAGGTGAGTGTATAATGATCACTCCTGTCATGATGCCCCCTCCTCAACATGTGTTTAAGGACAGGTGGGTGTATAATAACCACCCCTGTCCTGATGCCCCCCTCCCTCAGAGGTGTGTTTCAGGATAGGGAGTGTACAGTGATTGCCCCTGTCATAATGCCCCTTTCCTACATACATTTAAGGACAGGTGAGTGTATAGTAACCACCCCTGTCACAAAGACCCCCTCTCCCACATGTGTTTAAGGACAGGTGAGTGTACAATAACTGCCCCTGCAATAGAGGCCCCCACAGGTGTTCCAGGACAGGAGACTGTAGAATGATCACCCCTGTCATGATGCCCCCTCCCCACGTGAGTTAAAGAACAGGTAAGTGTATAATAAATGTTCCTGTCAGAAAGGCACCCCGACAGGTGTTTCAAGATTGGGAATGTATAATGATCGCCCCTTCTATTAATGCCCCCTCCTCCATGTACATTTAAGGATAGGTGAGAGTTTAATAACTGCCCCATCACAAGCCCCCCCCCAACAGGGGTTTCAGGATAGGGGAGTGTATAATTATTGCCCCTGTCTTGATGCCTCCTCTGCAACATATGTTTTTGAGGACATACAAGTGTTTAAGAACTGCCACTGCCACAAAGCCCACCCCCAGGAGTGTTTCAGGATAGGGGAGTGTATAATGATCCCTGCTCCCCATACATCTGTTTAAGGACAGGTGACTATAATAACTGGCCCTGTCACAACAGCCCCCCACAGGTGTTTCAGGGTAGGTGGCATATAAAGATTCCTGCTCTCTGTAAGTGTGTTTAAGGACAGGTGCGAGTATAAGAACCACCCTTGTTACAAACTCCAGAGTGACTCATTTTAAATTAATGTCTGGAAACAAAGGGCGTCTTGGGTTTCTTTGCCATGACAACACTTAGTGTTCTCTGCTTCCTGCAAGCAGTCCAGTAACTATGGAGCACTCTGACTTCCACAGCTGTGACAGGAACTGCACCACAATGAAAAACTTGAAGAGGTACACAATTCAGAATATTTCAGATCTGGTTTTATGTCTGTAAGACCAACACCTTTGTGTGGTTCCCTAAAAGACCTGGTCTGTTTTCCCACTCCTTGCTGCATATGGGAAGTGAGGGAGAGACTGCATTAGCTGAGTAATACCAACCTACAATATGTGCTCAGTGCAGTCCCTCTGTATGCCCCTCAGTTGGGCTGTGACCACACATCTCCCAATGCTTAGTGACACTGTCCTACAATATGAGCTCAGTGCAGTCTTTCTGTATGCCCCTCAGCTGGGCTGTGACCACAGATCCCCTGTGCTAAGTGACACTTACCTACAATATGTGCTCAGTGCAGTCTCTCTGTACCCCTCAGCTGGGCTGTGACCACAGATCCCCATGCTGAGTGACACTTACCTACAATATGTGCTCTGCAGTCTCTCTGTACCCCTCAGCTGGGCTGTGACTACAGATCCCCCATGCTGAGTGACACTAGCCTACAATCTGTGCTCAGTGCTGTCCCTCTGTGTACCCCTCAGCTGGGCTGTGACCAGGGCCACTGGAAAATTGCAGAACATTTTAACCAAAAATGCAAATATTTTTCAACAAACATTGTGGGGAAATTGAAGGGGTTCACTATACATCCTTAGTGCTCCCTAATACATCTTTTATTGTTTGCTGCATGTACTGATCACTTAGATAAGTATATTGCCATTTTATATGCTATCAATATGAAGAAGGGTTTATTTGTTTTTAAATGAATTGAAAATTAATTATGATATAGCATAGGTGGCGAGTTCTTCAAAGGGCATCTAGCCTGCTGAACTTGCATGCAGTCTGTGAACCTATGAACCTATATCTTCTGAAATCTAAAGACATCTAACTCGTGCACTGCTAACTAGATTTTATTTAGTAATTCACAGACAGTATTGAATAAATCCTGAAACAACATATTTTACTAGTTTCTATATTTTAAATAATGAAGCCTGTTTAACAATTACTTGAAGGGGGGGAAGGGAGGTGGGGCAGCTGCAAGGTATGGATGCTAGCTGCACACTCGAGCAGACTTGATAGACCATGTGGCCTGTATCTGCTGGCAAATTCATATGTTTGTATGTTCATATGTACTTACTTTGGTGCAAGAAATATAGAAACATGCATGGGGAAGTACAGTTAATGAGGATTTTATGCACACCCGAGGTGTGTGTTGCACTGTAAACACCGAGGGCGAAGCCCGAGGGGTTTATCTCGGCATCACACACTGAGGGTGTGCATAAAATCCAAATTTTCCACACTTTCCCATGTTTTATTTTTTTATATTTACTGGTTTCTTTTGGGAATCGCTGTTTTCTGTCTTCAAGTAATTCGTGACAGAACAGCACTTTACTGCTTGGATGTTTATTTAATCAGAAACAAGAAACAGTTTGAAGTGATTTTGCAAAAGAAACGGCTTGAAGGAATTGTTAAACAGTTTTGTTTTTCTTTTTTGCAGGCGTAGAATGTATTTCTAGTACATTCTGCGGATTGTTTTTTGGCTCGGAGGAGACAGCTGATGTCTGAGAAGGAAGCTGTTTTCCATGTGACGGTTCTGTGCGATGCGAGCTAACAGCGTGAGGAAAGGGAGCCACGGAGCTCATCAGCCTACCTCTCGCAGGTTCGGACAAGCTTTGCAGTGTTAATTTTGACTATTGCTGATCATTTTGTTTTTTGTAGCTTGGGATCTGGTTTGTGATTCTGCGGCAAGGAGAGAGGTTTTGAGTATATTGCTGGTTTTGCTTTTTTGCGGTCGGAATCAGCCTCTTTGGTTTCTTTTTTTTTTTTTTGAGTCTGTGTCAAGGAGAGAGCGCAGGGTAAGTCAGCTGGGGAGCTCATTGTTTGAGATAGGTTGGAGCAGTATTCCCAGTTTTGGAGGAAGTTTTACAGAATACTGATTTGGTGCCCAGGTTGAGGGTTTGTGGTAGATGAGCTCAGAGCGTGACCGAAGGCAGCTGAGGACTTTATTAGGTGACATGTCTCAGGTACACAGAAGGATTTTGGGGGCCGCTTGGGAAAACTCTGTTATTCAAGGATTGTTATTCACACGTGTGAATAACAGAGTTTACCAGCAACTACCCATAAGTGATTATCATAAGTCAACCAGTAAATATAAAAAAATAAACAGATAACCGGTGTGCCTAATAACATTCTAGTAAAAAAAAAAAACTACATTTTGTTAAAATAATTGCTGTTCTTAATCAGCACTGTAAGTACAAACATTTTAAAATCACATGGTAAAAATAGTAAATCATACCAACAGCTTTTCACTATATCATACAATAATTTGTAATACATAGCACTTTCATTCAGGTTGCAGTACTTAACCTGTTTTACCAATGTGTTTTCAGAAATGTTTCAGTTTTTTTTGTAGGCTTTGTATGAGAGCATGTTGTTGTGGCAGATTATCAAGTATGGACCACTGTCATCAACCCCTTCAGGAGGCTGGCCTGGTGGTGCTGAGGTTTGAGGCACTGGATGCCAAACCTCGCGCCACGCCGGCGACCCAGGTTCGGGAACAGACTCGGGCCACCAGGGGTTGGCAGGGGAGGGAAGGGATGGAGCATCCAGAAGACAGCTCTCCCTTCCCTGTGGAGGGATCGGGGTCTCACATCGCTCTCTAGCAGCTCTTGAGGACACTCGGGGCAATGCAGGGATGTGGTGCTGGCAGTGTGGGGTGGTGTGGCAGCGGACGTCAGCACATAGTGCCATGACGTCATTGCACATCCACGCTACTGTGGGGGAAATACACACAAAAATCCCCGGAGGGCTGGGGAGGCGACGAGGGCCTCAGGGATTTGGCCTCACATACCCAACGCCGGACCACTACTCTGATGGTCCCCAGGTGCCACCCACACAGGACAGACCCTCTAATTTCAGAAAGTGCTGCCAAGTAGGTGATGTGGGCCCTCTCCCAGGGGGTGATCTGGGGGGCTGAGACATTCTGGTGGGGGGATCATTGGAGGAAGGGTCTCAGTGGGGAGTAAAAGAACCAAGATCGAGCAGGCACCTCCGAGAGATGACCCAGTTCGAAGGTGCAGAAACAGAGTCCACAAACAAAAAAAAACCTTCACATTCACATTTAAGTTTATATTCAGCTGGGCCATCCAAACTCCTTACACATTTGAATCAAAATCCATTCAGGATCATTATATGTGTATAAGGCAACCCTACCCTACCACTCAAAAGCAAGCACTTTAGTTAATGCTCCATTTAGCTGAATGGGGCGGTTTGCACCCTTTCTCACACCTATTGTTTCTATCTCTGTGACAGCAAAATGTTTTCTGATAGTCTGCTTCAACACAGATTTTAAGTGTTCAAGTGTACATACGCATGACAAGAGGATTTTGAAACCAAACCAGGGAAGTGAATCACATGAAAGCAGTCACATTGGACTCCTCCTCACCTCATAATGTACTGTTTTGGCTAAATCCACATCTGTACTAAACTGTTATCATATCTGAGTTAATTTCCTTGAGAATGTCAACATTTTTTATACAATATCAGTCAAAAATTCAATAAATTGCAAGAAATTCTCCAGCCCATTCTCTCTGCCATGTGGGGTCCCTCAGGGGTCGGTGTTGACCCCCATGTTGTTCGCGGTGTATATGCTGCCCCTCGGAGACATTGTAAGATGGTATGGGCTGAGGTGTCTCTGCTATGCTGATAATACCCAGCTCTGCCTATCTTTTGTACCCAACCAGGATAGTGCGTGCTCGGTCTTTAATAACTGCCTCGCAGAAATCCAGGACTGGATGAAATCCAGCTGGTTAAAATTGAACTATGGAAAGACTGAGGTGATGATGGTGGATCCGGGTCACCAGACAGAGGGGTCGGTGGCTGGACATCCCTCTGGACTTTGTCTCGGATGTGTCCAGCTGCTTTCCTCCGAACGCGTGTGAAACCTGGGGGTGGTTTTTGATGACGGGCTGACACTGCGTTCGCAGGTGATGGCAGTTATCAAGTCCTTGTTTTACCATCTCAGGAATATCACCAGGATTAAGCACCTTGTTCCATCTGGCGATCTTCCAACGCTGATCCACACTTTTGTGACCTCGCACCTTGACTAGTGCAACTCCCTCTACTTAGGGCTACCGGGGGTTGATATCTGCTGCTTGCAGCTAGTGCAGAATGCTGCAGCATGGTTGCTGATGTCGAGTCACATCACACTGGTCCTGTGCGAACTGCACTGGCTACCAATTCAGTGGCGGGTCACCTTCAAGGTCGGGCTTCTGACCTTTAAGTCTCTGCACGGACTGGGCCCAGACTATCTGAAAGAGCTCCTGTTGACTTACTTCCCCATATGACCACTCCGCTCAGCTGATGAGGGGTTGCTAGAGATTCCTAGGGTATGTCTCAAAACATCAGGGGCCCATGCTTTTATGTATATGGCCCCAACCCTATGGAAATCTCTACCTTGTCAAATATGTGAGTGCATGACTTTTAAGAACGCCTTGAAGACCCATCTGTGGTATATTGCCTACCCAGACTAATTATTTTTAGATATTTATTTATTTGACTATCATGCTGTATGTAATTGTATGTTTTATTAGATTTTATCTGTTCTAAGTTGTACAGCACCTTGATTGCAGAAAGGCACTTTAAAAATAAAGTTTTATTATTATTTATTATTAAATTGTAAGAAACGCGGATTATGTACAGAGAATGGTGAAAATTGCAGAAAAATTGCAGATGCAATTTTTCAGTGCCCCTGGCTGTGACCACAGATCCCTCAGTCCCCCATGCTGAGTGACACTGGCCTACAATCTGTGCTCAGTGCAGTCTCTCCATACCCCTCAGCTGAGCTGTGACCAAAGATCCCCCATGCCGAGTGACAATGACCTACACTCTGTGCTCAGTGCTGTCTCTCTGTACCCCTCAGCTAAGCTGTGACCACCGATCCTCCATGCTGAGTGACACTGACCTACACTCTATGCTCAGTGCGGTCTCTCTGTGCCCCTCAGCTGGGATGTGACCACATATCCCCCATTCTGAGTGACACTGACCTACACTCTGTGCTCAGTGCTGTTTCTCTGTACCCCTCTGCTGGGCAGTGACCACAGATCCCCATGCTGAGTGAAACTGGCCTACAATCTGTCCTCAGTGCAGTCTCTCTGTACCCCTCAGCTGGGCTGTGACCACAGATCCCCCGTGCTGAGTGACACTGGCCTACAATCTGTGTTCAGTGCAGTCTCTCTGTACCCCTCAGCTGTGACCACAGATCCCCCATCCTGTGTGACACTGGCCTACAATCTGTGCTCAGTGCAGTCTCTCTGTACCCTCAGCTGGGCTGTGACCACAGATCCCCCATGCTTAGTGACACTAGCCTACAATCTGTGCTCAGTGATGTCTCTCTGTACCCCTCAGCTGGGATGTGAACAGAACCTCCCCGTGCTGAGTGACACAGGTCTACAATCTGTGCTCAGTGCAGTCTCTCTGTACCCTCAGCTGGGCTTTGACCACAGATCCCCCATGCTGAGTGACACTGGCCTACAATCTGTACTCAGTGCAGTCTTTCTGTACCTTTCAGCTGGGCTATGACCACAGATTCCCCATGCTGAGTGACACTGGCCTACAATCTGTGCTCAGTGCAGTCTCTCTGTACCCCTCAGCTGGGCTGTGACCACAGATCCCCCATGCTAAGTAGTAGTAGTAGTAAAAATCCTTATTGTTTATACAGGATAAGCTGAAATAAAACATCTTTAGGACAAGTCCTATATTACAGATGCTCCTGTTCATTCTTGGTATAACATACAGTACAAAGAGAATAACAAGTATAACAAATATCATAAATCATCATTTACACCGACATAGCATCTACACTCTAATCATTACACATAGAGGGTACTCTCAATTCATGTTTTAACTCCTTCATAAATATTTTAACATCAGTTTGGTTGACTATGGATTCTTTATTTACTGAAGTCCATATCTGAAATGTAATGGCTGAAAAAAGCATAGAACTATATTTATTTATTAATTTTGGAGGAATAAATCCTCGTAATGGTGTCTGGCGCAAGTTGTAATGATGTTGTGTTTTTTCTAATTTTTCAAACAAGTAAATTGGCCTTTGCATGTATAAAACTTTGTGAGTCAAATTTGCCCATTGCAACCTCCTTCTGTGAGCAGGGGTTAACCAACCAAGTGCATTAAATAAAGTGTAGTGGTGTGAACCCATTCCTTTTCCCAATATGAACCTTGCAAGCCTATTATACATTATATCAACTTTCGTCAGAGTTTTCTTATGAGCGAAACCATATACATAGCATCCATAATCCATTACTGGGGGTAAAAGTTGATTTACAACTGCCATTCTCATTTGCTTATTCAAGCATGATTTTGAGCGCCTAAAAGCTCCCAGTCGCTTATTTACTTTAGTTATAGTGTCTTCTATATGCTAGCCAAAAGTCAGACTCATCTAACCAGACACCTAGATATCTGCACATTTTATCTTGTACTATTACCCCCATTATCAGTCATTATTTTAATGTGAGGGACAGTAGAGGCCTTTCCTATTCCTTTTTTCCTAAATACCATGGATTTCGTTTTTTATAATTCATAACCAAACCAGATTCCTTGATCCATGTGCAAAGTGCTAGAAAATCCCTTTGAACATTTCTTTCCATTTGTTCTAAATTCAAGCCATTTGCAACCAAAATGGTGTCATTGGCATAAAGCCTAAAATTAGAATTATTTGCCACTTCCCCTACTTTATTTATGAATATCAAAAATAAAGTTGGTCCCAAAATTGACTCTTGTGGCACACCCCTCTGAATAGAAACACTATCAGAGAGGTGACCATCAACAAAAACCTCCTGAGAGCAGTCCTGTAAATAAGATAAACCATCCCACTACTTCTGTTGACAGGCCTATTTCTGCAAGTATGTCACACAACAGACCATGATCGACGGTGTTGAAGGCCTTGGAAAGATCCACGAACACCGCACCCACCGACCTACCTCCCTCCAATTGGGATGCAATCAGATCCACCAGGTCGATAAGCGCGGTGCCCGTGGAATGGCTCTTCCTAAAACCTGACTGGAATGCAGAAAGTAAGGAGTACTGTTCAAGATACTCCCCAAGCTGCCGCTGCACCAGCTGTTCCAAGACCTTCGACACCGCCGAGAGCAGAGCAATAGACCTATAATTTGTGGGTTCAGTCGGTAGAGCTGCTTTAAAAATTGGAATAAGTTTTGCTTTTTTCCACAATTTAGGAAAAATTCCTTCTGTCAGGCTCCAATTAAACGGTTTTGTCAGAATAGGTGCAATCATACTTACTGAATCCCTAAGGAACCTATTTTCAGTACCATCTATACCAAATGACTTACACTGGTTTAATTTCTTAATTTCAGCTTTTACTTGCTTACATGAGACACACCTAAATCAAAACCTGGAAATATTTGAAGGCAAGGGATCACTATTAGACAGTGTCTTTCTTCTTACTGGGATGTAAATTGGGATATCTGGGAGAGTTGCAAAATACTCATTAAGTATGTTTACTGATTTAATTGGAGTCTGGCAAAGACCATTCTTAATCATTTGGATTTTGGGTCTCTGAGAAACCGGAACCTCAAAAGACCTTATTAGAGACCAATACTGTTTAGAATCAGAAACTTTATTTATCTTATTTTTATAATAGGCTTGCTTAGCCTTTCTGATTTTTAATCTTAAAGTATTTCTAGCTGATTTATAATTTGCCCAGTCTAAGGGATCAAGAGTTCTACCTGCTTTCTTCCAAAGTCTAGATTTAGTTCTGATCTGCTTTTTCAATTTCTCTGAAACCTATGGAACGTGTTTTTTCCTTTGATTTTTATACTCAAAGGGAGCAATTTTGTCACATACTTCTCTGTACCAATTTGTGAATTCTTGTATTGCCCAATCAAGAGAAGGCATTAGAAATAGTCTATCCCATTTTACCTCCATTAATTTGGCTATGAAAAGCTCTTTACTGTGTAACCCCTAGATGGCGCTATCCCAGGGGCTACTACCCCTGCCTGATTTGCCACTAACAGGTTGAGGGGCCTGGATCCAATGGCGGGTGCCTCCACCCAGAGGTCAGGGTTTGCAATAGTTAAACTAACTTGGTCACAGCCCTCTGGGACACTGCAACCCCCCTTTCTTCCCACTAGTGGCCCACACAATATATCAGAATTACCTTCACGGTATACACTTACCCCCAGGTCTGGTTCCGGCACTGGGACCTCCTGTGAAATGAGATACAGTGCAACAATCACAGTACAGTACTTTAACATAGACAAATACCTCAGGCAGTATAACTTGCTGAAACAAGCAGCTCCTGATTTATTTGGGGGATATAACAAGGACAGGGAAATCAGGTTAATTAGCTTATCACTCTAATAATCTACCTATGGCTCTGTGCACAGGCCTATCCCTATCAGTTACTGTCCCTGGGTACCCAAGCCCTAGTGGCTAGTCCAAACCGTGGCAGCTGGTAGGGCCTTTCACACAGAGAAAAGGAAAATTAAACAGTCAGCAGTACAGTAATTCCATTTGGATTTAATGGGCACCAACAGGAGCGACTTAATTAGTACTCACGACCTCCAAAGAAGATATGGTCCTTCAATGTCAGCAGGCTACTTTTGATCTCCAAGAGACTCCTCACACATTTATATGGTAAAAAAAGAAAGCACTATACCAGGCAGGCTGCATCTGTATCCCAATCGCAATTACTGCACAATAAACCAGGAGAACACACAGCAGATTCAGTTCCTGACAGACCGAGTGTAATTCAACAATTTCTTCAGTCTTCTACAGGGTGAGCCTGGTTTCTACTCTTCAGAGATCCTTTGATTCTTTTCACAGGACGGATTCAGTCCTAACAAGCTGTTACACAAGCTGCAGACCGGAACTCTGGGCCTTACACACGTTTTTTGACTAAAACTGCACACTGAAGGAGCACAGGGTTTCTTTCCCTTCACTTTCAGATCTCAAACTGAAACCCCAACAGACAAAACGGGCACTTCCTTTGAGTTCCTCCCAGTTCTTGACTGGATTGGCTGTCACTCACAATAGACTGCTGCTGTTGGTCCAAAAGGCACAAGTCTAAACCATCTCCAGAGTCACTGCCCATACAATCCTCTTGTGGCTGGCTCAGATTATGAGTCCCAAGTTCTGATTCGTCCAAGGCATCATTTTAGAGCTAGTTTACCCCACACTGATTGGTCCAGTTCAGCAGTTCAAAACCAGAATGGGGAACTAGGCAGACAGTTCTGACTGCAAAGAAAGCAGGTTAGACAAACTGTAATTTCATTATTACTCTAAATAATTTCTGGCAAACAGTTACATCTTTCAGATAGGTTCCCTTTGCACTCCTAGTGACTGCAAAAATGAAGTGAATTGGCAGCAGCTCGAGTGGTACTCAGAGAAGCACAAGTCCCCCATACAAACTAATTATGTTCTGCAAGCAGACAGCTCTTAAAGAGACAGTACCAGAGGCTCTAAAACACTCACTGATAAATGGCTTAAATGCCAAACACCATTCAGGCTTGAGCATTCAAGCAAGCTCCTGGAAGTCTTTTGGGAACCCCCATTTGCAGGGGGTTAACCCTTCCTGGCCTGGGAAAGCTTGACGTCCAGCGTCAAGCAAGTACCCCATAAGTTTCCAACTGCAACCATATACATTTGCATTAGGCTGCATATGTAATCATCAGTCAATATATCATTTTACCAAGAACACATTTCTGAAACATTGCATACGTCACTCTTTACACAGTATTACATACACATTGTACCATAACTCAAGTTATTACCTCTTGTACATGAAACCTGAAGAGAGGGGCCCTTCCTATCAGTTACCTTGGGGCTGGATGGGGCAAGGCACCATACTTAGAGGGCAACACAAGTAACTTGAGTTAGTACTGATGCTCAGTTTGGGCAATGAGCTCGGGACACATACACCTTTATGGACAACATTGAGAGGCAAGTCCACAGGCCTCCCAAGTGAATCATAACTGAGGTGCACCACAGGCTTTACAGCTCGACCAGTCTTTCTAGGGGAACTGTTATAGTCTCTGCACTCTGAGCCTCATTTTCAGCATTGTCCTCACTTGTCAGGAGTCTCCATGGGGGTAGAGAGGCTAGAACTTGGGGCACTTTCAGCTCCAGGAGTTACAGTTTCTGAGTCCACAACATTTGGCTCGCATGGAGAGCTTGGACACTGGCAGTGGACTGTCAGGGCACTCAAAATACTCTTCTTGTTCGGGTGTATCACCAGTCTGCCCCAATCTATCATTTTCCTCCCTGAAAGCTCAAACAGTTCAACCATGCACAATGATTCCATTTCATCTGATCTGATGCTTTGCACTTCACTTTCTGGGAGCATTGGCTCCAGGGATGAAGCTGGGGGCTTAGACAGTCCAGAAGGCCCAGCTTTGTCTCCAGTATTGACTAGGGATTGCCCAAACAATTGACTCAGTTCTAAGAAGGATAGTATTCAAAGTCACTCTCACTTTCTTCCGATATGGACTGACAGTCATGCTCAACTGGGACTTGTGGAGGGGAACACTTTCTTTGCTTCTGTAGGTGCAGACTTTCTTGATCTTTTCGCAGCAGCTCTAGTCACTGGTCCAGAGGGGCATCTTCTAGGGCTCAGACTCAATTAAGATTTGTCCAATGGGCGTAAATGATTTCTATGCATTGTTTTACATCTTTTGAATTATTCTCAGGCCTTACTTTGTACACTGGCAGATCATCTAGTTTGCCCACTACAATGTGAGGGAGATGGTGCCATCTGTCAGCAATCTTGTGCTTGCCATGCAGTCCCAGATTTCTTAGCAATACCCGATCTCCTCCTGGAGTTCCTGTGCTTTCACCTTTTATCATACCTTTCTTTGTTGGCCAGATTTCTTTTGGCAGCCATGGTTTGAGCCAGTTGGTACGCATGAGTTAGCTGGGCCTTTAACTTTTGCACATACTGTAAATAGTTGTCAGCTTGAACCCCATCAGGAGAGACCCCAAACACACATCTACTGGTAGTCGAGCTTCTTCCAAACATCAGGCGGTAGGGGAGAATCCAGTGGCATCACTTTTGGTGCAGTTATAAGCATGTACCAGGGTGCTAATTTGTTGGCTCCATCTAGGCTTGTCCTTGGGTGCAGGGTGCCTAGCATATCTAGCAAAGTGGTTGAAACGCTCAGGCTGTGGGTCCCCTGGGGTGGTAAGGAGTGGTTCTGGACTTCGCACTCCCCACAGAGAAAGCATCTCTTTGATCAGACGACTCTCAAAGTCTCTCCCTTGATCAGAATGGATTCTTTGTGAGCCCCATAGTGAACAAAAAGTTTTCTACAAGTACTTTGGCTACAGTGGATGCTTTCTGGTCTTTGGTGGGAAAGCTTGGGCATATCTCGAAGAAATGGTCAGTGACCACCAGCACATTACTGATATTTCTTTGATCTGACTCAAACTTAGAAAAATCAATACAGACCAGCTCCATGGGTGCACTGGTGGTTATGTTAAGGGGCAGCCCTCTGGGGCAAAGCTTTCCTCTGTAAGCAGCGATTACAAGTTCAATGTGTTGCTCCACATCAGCCCCATCTTAGGCCAATAGAATCTGGATCTCACCAAGTCAAGTGTTCCTGTCTATACCAAGGTGCCCCATGTGGTTGTGCAAGGACCTCAATACTGAGTCTCAAAGGCAGTGGGCAGCACTAGTTGTTGTTTGTCACTTGTCCCCTCTGTCTACTGTTTCTCTGTATAACAGTTTATTGATCAGTTTCAACTTAGGACCTTCTTTGTATAACAGTGCAGTTCTCAAATCAGTGGGAGCGTAATTTGGACACATCTTTTCCTGCATAGAGGGCTTCTAAAGCTGCTTTGATCATGGGATCGCTGGATTGAGCCCGAATACTGTCATTGTCCAGCTGAGGCAGTGCACCAATGTCTATTGCAGAAAAGTGGCAACAAGCAGCAGGTATGCAATCTCAGAGGCTCCCAAGCAATCCACCATGCAGTCCACTGCGTCCGTGGACATTTGTTCCTCCCTGTCAAACTTCCGCAGAGTGCCCGAATGTCAGGTTCGCCAGTCGGACCCAATCATTCTGGGGAACAGGCCTCCGGAGAGAGCATCAGCATCTATGTGGTTCAGACCTGCTCTCGGTATTCGAGCATAGTCATATGTAGATAATGCAGAAAGCTACCTATGGCCAGTGGCATCCAACTTAGCTGAGGTCTGCACATAGGTCAAAGGATTATTGTCAGTTTTAGTATTTTAGCCCCATACAAGTACTCATGGAATTGGTCAACAATAGCCCACTTCAAAGCTAGGAACTCTAACTTATGTACAGGATAGTTCTTTTCGGATGGGGTCAGGCTTCTACTGGCAAAGGCCACTGGTCTCAGGCCATTCTCGTGTCTTGGTACAACACAGCCCCAACCTTGGCAGCTAGCATCAGTGTGCAGGACGTAAGGTTTTCTTGGATCGGCATAGGCCAGCACTGAGCATGGGTGTTGATATATGATCTCAGGAAAGCAGTCTCACAATCAGGAGTCCAGCGGGCCCCAATACTTCACTCGGATGAAAATACACTCTTCAGTCTTGAGGACGCTGACTTTGGTATTTTTGTGGTTGGGAACACTTAGTAAGGTTAAGTAAAGGCGGATCACTCTTGAATAGTCCTTGATGAAGCCCGATAATAACCACAGAATCCCAGGAATCTTTGCAGTTCTTTAGATTTTTGGGCTGTGGCCAGGTGGTCAAGGCCTCAACTTTACTTGGGTCGGTCTCTATTCCTCGGTGGATACTATGTGTCCCACATACTTTACTGATGTTTGAAAGAATTGACACTTATCAATGGACAGTTTAAGGCCAAAGTCCTCCAGTCGGTCCAATACCAAAATAATCTGCTCTCATGTTCCTCCAGTGAGCTGCCAAACACAATAACATCATCTAGGTATACCAGGCACTCTAGTAAGTTCATGTCCCCCACTGCACGCTCCATCAATCGCTGAAAGTGGCTGGGCACCTGAAACTCCTTGAGGCATCCTCATGAATTCATAGAAGCCAAGCGGACAGATAAAGGGCCGCCTTCTCACGGTCCTCTGGGGCCATCGGGATCTGGTAGTACCCACTGCGGAGATCCAGCACAGAGAACCACTTGCTCTCTGCTTAGGCAGTCCAAAGCATCCTGAATGCGGGCATTGTGTACTGATCAGGATAGTCCCCGGTTTATGTGCGATAATCCACACACATCCTTACTGTTCCATTCTTTTCCTCACTACCACAATGGGGGAAGCATAAGGGCTTCTGGATTCTTGTATTACACCAGCAGCTACAATCTCTGATGATGCTCTCACATCATCTATGTCAGCAGGTGCCAGGTGCCGAGACCTCTCACGAAATGGTCTTTCACCATGCAGCCGGATATTGTGCTCAGCTCCTTGCACGCATCCTACATCCCATTCCTTTAAAGAAAACACCTGCTCTCTGGGCAAGCTTCTCTGATCCTCACTTTCCATTCAGCTGGCAGCGAGTCGCCGAAATCAAACAAGTCAGGCGTTACTCTGTCATTCTTCCTGAACTCTTGCTGCTGGGTAGCACTGCAGTGTCTGCACAATGCACATTAGCCAGGATGCAACCTCTGTTTACTCGAATGCTCTTTCAGACACATTATGAACTTGGACCATTACCCTTCTGGCATAAGCATGGGCTCTAGCGGCAAAATACTAGGCTTGACCAGCAGTCCCTCTGGCAATTTTCCATCGCCTGGTGCATCCAACATTAATATTTTATTCTTAACATCCTTTCTGATACGGACCTCTCCCTGTAAGGTACACTGGGCATTTGGCGCCAGGATCAGAGACTCAGGATCCTTCTTCCATACAATTCGACCGGTTCCTCTGGTTCTGTTTTTCTAGCATCTCTCTGTGCCTCATAGGCCTTCTTAATTAAAGCCGAACTCTTAAAGCTCTACTAGTCTTTGACCCTGTTTTCATAACACAACTGTGCCAGCCTTCGAACATATGAGCATTTGTTCCAATCAACAAAGGGACACCATCATACAGTCCAGTGGGGGACACACTAAGGCTAGGGTCTCTACTTGTTCGGCCACTCCCAGCCACGGAGGTGGGGAAAGACAGCCAAATTCGGATATACCCGGAATAGGGTAGGCCTTCTCACTTAACCCCATACATGCAGTCCTTCTAATGGTTGTAAGGGTACTTCTGACAAATGCTTCTGATACCAATCCTGGAACATAATTGTCACTTGGGAGCCACTGTCTAATACAGCTCTTGTAGACACTCCATTCACCTTTACAGTGGTCTCCCATGGAGGGACCCACTATTCTGGACCAGTCTGGAGAGGCGGTGTGGGGCCTGGGCAACTGACCTTGCCACAAAAGGACGTGAATTAGCATTTTGGTGCCCTCACTGGGATCATGTCGTGCACCTCTTAACCACTGATTTCTTCTCCCAAGCCTCCTTGTAGCCTATATGCAACTTTGTCAGTGTCTTTGGGACTGGCATTCCTTTCATGTGCCCATCTTTCCCACAATTATAGCAAAACATACTTTCTGGAGTTTGAGCTGGCGAGGCGCCACACTGGGAGCCAGGGCGGGTATTACTAACTGGAAACCTGGGTGCCATCTCTGTCTGCGGTGTGATAAGCATTTGGAGACATCTTGTCAGTTTCTGCACTTCCATGGTCAAGGAATTGAGTTTGGGCTGTTATCAACAGGAGATACATGGGTGGGTACCCCACCCCCATAGCAGATGCAATCGGATATAGGTCAGGGCCCGTACTTGCAGGCGTGGCCTTCATAAAGGGACTGTTTTTGAATTCCCGGATCTCTCTCAACAGTTCACCCCATTGTGGCATATCTTTTTCCTTGTCAGAGCACTCATTGACTGTCAACCTCTGCCCCTGAACTTCACTTGATGGGTCACCCTCAGTCACTCGGGTCGTAGCCACAGCTGGTGGTGCAGGTACCTCCCGAGGTCGCCTTTTCTCAACTCCTCGAATTTCTCTCATTAACTCATCATAGGAGGGTGGGGATTCCAGTCGATTTGCCAGGCGTAACTGAAGCAACAGCAGTTCTGAGAAGGGGCAGACTTAAGGATTCTTTCCAGTCTGGTTCGGTCTAGTTCAATCGCTGGCAAACCACCCTTTCTGAGGCATTCTTGCAACAATTTTTCCAGCCGAGATACATACACAGACAACAACTCCTTGGTACTGTTGTGCATTTCTTACTCTCCACCATAGGGTCCTCATCAGAATCTGGGCTCCCATACACATTCTCAAGGCCTCAAGATAGGCCTGTGCAGTCGCTTCAGGGTTACTGGCCCGTTCAGCACGGATGGTAGCCAGGGCAGGACCTCGGAGGCTCTCACTAACCCTCTTTCGCCGCTCCGAGCATTGCCATTCTAGCACTTGGGGCAACATAGTTCATCCAGGTCTCCCAGTCATCCTCCCCTTGGGGGTGGGGAGGGTGCCAGAGAAGATCCTCAACCTCCGGTAAGAGTCGTGACTAATGGCAGGTGCAGAAATAGAGTCTGCATTGGTTCAGCCACCATTACGGGCACTGGAGCAGGAGAGGGTGTTGGGGAGGAACACCCCAGGTGGCAAGAATAGTTTCTTCAAGTCCTCCACAGTTTTCCCTCTCCCAGCAACCATTCAGCAAATTTCTCCTCAAAAGTTTCAGATAGTGGTGGGGCTGATCCCCGGTCTTTACTGTCCTTAGTTATCACTCCAAGCAGTGAGGGCTCCTCTGGGGTAATGGTCTGGCACTTTGGAGCTATCTATGGGATCCTTAAACTCTACTAGGGCCAGGAAAGTGTGGGTGAGCAGATTAGCATGCCGACCCACCACCACAGGGTTTTGTAAACCTTCCACCTTGGAAAGTACTCCTGCACAGTGTCCGTATTGATACCCAGGGGATGTCCAGGATAAGCATAGCATTTTGGGGGTCGATCTCCTCCCCAGTACACCACTCCACCAGCCGGTGCACAGCCACTTCTGTCGGGTACCCATTTTTTCTTAACAGTGGTTCCAGAATATGGCCACTAGAGGACACACAATCCCAGCGGTGAGCCTCCAAGATGTAACCCCTAGATGGCGCTATCCCAGGGGCTACTACCCCTGCCTGATTTGCCACCAACAGGTTGAGGGGCCTGGATCCAATGGCGGGTGCCTCCACCCAGAGGTCAGGGTTTGCAATAGTTAAACTAACTTGGTCACAGTCCTCTGGGACACTGCAACCCCTCTTCCCACTAGTGGCCCACACAATATATCAGAATTACCTTCACGGTATACACTTACCCCCAGGTCTGGTTCCGGCACTGGGACCTCCTGTGAAATGGGATACAGTGCAACAATCACAGTACAGTACTTTAACATAGACAAATACCTCAGGCAGTATAACTTTGCTGAAACAAGCAGCTCTGATTTATTTAGGGGGATATAACAAGGACAGGGGGGAAATCAGGTTAATTAGCTTATCACTCTAATAATCTACCTATGGCTCTGTGCACAGGCCTATCCCTATCAGTTACTGTCCCTGGGTACCCAAGCCCTAGTGGCTAGTCCAAACCGTGGCAGCTGGTAGGGGCCCTTTCACACAGAGAAAAGGAAAATTAAACAGTCAGCAGTACAGTAATTCCATTTGGATTTAATGTGGCAATTCAACAGGGAGCGACCCCGAATTAGTACTCACGACCTCCAAAGAAGATATGGTCCTTCAATGTCAGCAGGGCTACTTTTGATCTCCAAGAGACTCCTCACACATTTATATGGTAAAAAAAAGAAAGCACTATACCAGGCAGGCTGCATCTGTATCCCAATCGCAATTACTGCACAATAACCAGGAGAACACACAGCAGATTCAGTTCCTGACAGACCGAGTGTAATTCAACAATTTCTTCAGTCTTCTACAGGGTGAGCCTGGTTTCTACTCTTCAGAGATCCTTTGATTCTTTTCACAGGACGGATTCAGTCCTAACAAGCTGTTACACAAGCTGCAGACCGAACTCTGGGCCCTTACACGCTTTTTTGACTAAAACTGCACACTGAAGGAGCACAGGGTTTCTTTCCCTTCACTTTCAGATCTCAAACTGAAACTCCCAACAGACAAAACCGGCACTTCCTTTGAGTTCCTCCCAGTTCTTGACTGGATTGGCTGTCACTCACAATAGACTGCTGCTGTTGGTCCAAAAGGCACCAAGTCTAAACTACATCTCCCAGAGTCACTGCCCATACAATCCTCTTGTGGCTGGCTCAGATTATGAGTCCCAAGTTCTGATTCGTCCAAGGCATCATTTTAGAGCTAGTTTACCCCACACTGATTGGTCCAGTTCAGCAGTTCAAAACCAGAATGGGGAACTAGGCAGACAGTTCTGACTGCAAAGAAAGCAGGTTAGACAAACTGTAATTTCATTATTACTCTAAATAATTTCTGGCAAACAGTTACATCTTTCAGATAGGTTCCTTTGCACTCCTAGTGACTGCAAAATGAAGTGAATTGGCAGCAGCTCGAGTGGTACTCAGAGAAGCACACAGTCCCCCATACAACTAATTATGTCTGCAAGCAGACAGCTCTTAAAGAGACAGTACCAGAGGCTCTAAAAACACTCACTGATAAATGGCTTAAATGCCAAACACCATTCAGGCTTGGAGCATTCAAGCAAGCTCCTGGAAGTCTTTTGGGAACCCCCATTTGCAGGGGGGGTTACAACTGTAACCCTTAAAAGAACTTGTTTTTATTTTAGGACTTCTACATTAGGTATTCAAATTTTTCCCTTATCCAAATTAAATTCACATCTTAGAGAGCAATGGTCTCCCAACATGGGTTGATTTACTAAAATTAATTGAAGTTTAACCTTTATTGTAACAAAAACCAGATCCAATATATTTCCAGGACTTTGTGGATAAGTCTTCCCAGTAGACTGAGTAACTAATTGAGTTACTGCCAAAGGTTTGAAGCTATACTCTAAAGCATTACCCCTACTTTTGCCCCACGGGGAATTAAAATCTCCTGTTAAGATCAGTTATTTTCCCATGGCTTTTCCCTCATGTCCCCTATTATGCAGTGTATAAATAAAGTTACCCTCATCCACAAGTTTTCTTCGATTGCGAACAGACTGAATGAAATGGCAGGCCATAGTGGACGAAATGAAGCACAGAGACAGCAGACAGCAAGTAAAGCACACAGCAGTATCAGCAATGAATGCTAGGTACAGACAAAGCAGCTTTATACTCTACTGATTGCAAATTATTGGGAGTGAAATCACCAGGAATGAATTAGTAGGAGTGAAATGACCAGGAGTAAATTAGCATGGGAAAGAAATTGACCGGGTGTGAAATGACAGGAGTGAAAATGGTGGGACTGAAATGACAGGAGTGAAATGTCGTAGACCCCCTTTTCCTGTATCTTTAAAGCTAATTGTTCATAATCACTAACTTTTGTTTTTGGTGGTGCATAAATTACCCCAACTATCATTTCTAATTCAATAATCTCAACCAGTAACCAATCAATTAAACCAATTACTCCAGAATAAATATCTATAGTTTGTCCCAAATCCCATCCCACATAAAGGAGGCGCCCCTCCTCCTGGTTTACCCTTTCTATTTAACTTAAAACTTGAAAAAACATCCATTTCTAGCTCCTCATTTCCAATCTGTGGGGTTAACCAAGTTTCGGTAAGAGAAACTAAATTTGGGGATTCAGAAACTATCCAAGTCCTTAGTAAATCAATTTTAGTTTTTACACTCCTAGCATTATCACAAATCAACCTTATTTTGCTTAGGGAATCAGGACCTGGATTTCTTTCCAGTGACACTGGCCTACAACCTGTGCTCAGTGCTGTGTCTCTGTACCCCTCAGCTGGGATGTGACTAGAGACTCCCCATGCTGAGTGACACTGACCTACACTCTGTGCTAAGTGCAGTCTCTTTCTACCCCTCAGCTGGACTGTGATTTCTGATCCCCCATGCTGAGTGACATTGGCCTACAATCTGTGCTCTGTGCTGTCTCTCTGTACCCCTCAGCTGGGATGTGACCACAGACCCCCATGCTGAGTGACACTGACCTGCACTCTGTGCTCAGTGCAGTTTCTCTGTACCCCTTATCTGGGCTGTGACTTCTGATCCCCTCATATTGAGTGACACTGGCCTACAATCCATGCTCAGTGCAGTCCCTGTGTACCCCTCAGCTGGGTGGTGACTTCTCATCCACCATGCTGAGACAATGACCTACACTCTGTGCTCAGTGCACTTTCTCTGTACCCCTTAGCTGTGCTGTGACTTCTGATCCCCCGTGCTGAGTGGCACTGGCCTACCTTATGTGCTCAGTGCAGTCTTTCTGTACCCCTCAGCTGGGCTGTGACCACAGATCCTCCATCCTGAGTCACACTTGCCTAAAATCTGTGCTCACTGTGGTCTCTCTGTAACACTCAGCAGGACAGTGACCACAGATCCCCAATGCTGAGTGACACTGGTCTACACTCTGTGCTCAGTGCAGCCTCGCTGTACCCTCAGCTGGGCTGTGACCACAGATCCCCATGCTGAGTGACACTGGCCTACAATCTATGCACAATACCGTCTCTCTGTACCCCTCAGCTGGGATGTGACCACATATCCACAGTGCTGAGTGACACTGGCCTACAATCTGTGCTCAGTGAAATCTCTCTGTACCCCTTAGCTTGGCTGTGACCACAGATCCCCCATGCTGAGTGACTCTGACCTACAATCTGTGCTCAGTGCAGTCTCTCTGTACCCCTCAGCTGGGCTGTGACCACAGATCCCAAATGCTGAGTGACACTGGCTTACAATATGTGCTCAGTGCTGTCTCTCTGTACCCCTCAGCTGGGCTGTGACCACAAATTCCCCATGTTGAGTGACACTGACCTACAGTCTGTGCTCAGTGCTGTCTCCCTGTACCCCTCATCTGTGACCACAGATTTCCCATGCTGAGTAACACTGACCTACAATCTGTGCTCAATGCAGTCTCTCTGTACCCTCAGCTGGGCTGTGACCACTGATCCCCCATGCTGAGAGACACTGGCCTACAATCTGTGTTAAGTGCAGTCTCTTTGTACCCCTCAGTGGGGCTGCGACTTATGTTCCCCCCATGCTGAGTGACACTGGCCTACAATATGTGCTCTGTGCTGTCTCTCTGTACGCCTCAGCTGGGATGTGACCACAGATCCCCCATGCTGAGTGACACTGACCTACACTCTGTGCTCAGTGCAGTTTCTCTGTACCTCATACCTGGGCTGTGACTTCTGAACCCCCATATTGAGTGACACTAGCCTACAATCTGTGCTCAGTGCAGTCTCTCTGTACCCCCTCAGCTGAGCTGTGACTTCTGATCCACCATGCTATGAGACAGTGACCTACACTCTGTGCTCAGTGCAGTCTCTTTCTACCCCTCAGCTGTGCTGTGACTTCTGATCCCCCATGCTGACTGGCACTTGCCTACAATCTGTGCTCAATGCAGTCCCTCTGTGCCCCCTCAGCTGGGCTGTGACCACGGATCCCCCATGCTGAGTGACACTGACCTACAATCTGTGCTCAGTGCAGTCTCTGTGTATCTCTCAGCTGGGCTGTGACCACAGATCCCCCATTCTGAGTGACACTGGCCTGCAATCTGTGCTTAGTGCTCTCTCTGTACCCCTCAGCTGGGCAGTGACCACAGATCCCCATGCTGAGTGACACTACAATATGTGCTCTCTGCTGTCCCTCTGTGCCCCTCAGCTGGGATGTGACCACAGATCCCCCATGCTGAGGGATACTAGCCTACAATCTGTGCTCACTGCGGTCTCTCTCTACCACTCAGCAGGACAGTGACCACAGATCCCCATGCTGAGCGACACTGGCCTACAATCTGTGCTCAGTGCAGTCTCTCTGTACCCCTCAGCTGGGCTGTGACCACAGATCCCCCATGCTGAGTGACACTGACCTACACTCTGTGCTCAGTGCAGTCCATCTGTACCCCTCAGATGGGATGTGACCACAAATTCCCCATGCTGAGTGACACTGACCTATACTCTGTGCTCAGTGCAGTCTTTCTGTACCCCTCAGCTGGGCTGTGACCACAGATTCCCCATGTTGAGTGACACTGACCTACAATCTGTGCTCAGTGCAGTCTCTCTTTTCCCCTCAGCTGGGCTGTGACCATAGATCCCAAATGCTGAGTGACACTGGCCTACAATCTGTGCTCAGTGCTGTCTCTCTGTATGCCCCTCAGCTGGGCTGTGACCAGAGATCCCCCATGCTGAGTGACACTGGCCTACAATATGTGCTCAGTGCTGTCTCTCTGTACCCCTCAGCTGGGCTGTGAATTCTGAACCCCCATGCTGAGTGACACTGACCTGCAATCTGTGCTCAGTGCAGTCTTTCTGTACCCCTCAGCTGGGCTTTGACCACAGATCCTCCATGCTGAGTGACACTGACCTACACTTTGTGCTCAGTGCAGTCTTTCTGTACCCCTCAGCAGGGCTGTAACCACAGATCCCCATGCTGAGTGACACTAGCCTACACTCTGGGCTCAGTGCAGTCTCTCTATACCTCTCAACTGGGCTGTGACCACCGACTCCCATGCTGAGTGACACTAGCCTAAAATCTGTGCTCAGTGCGGTCTCTCTGTAACCTTCTGCTGGGATGTGAACACAGATCCCCCATGCTGAGTGACACTGGCCTACAACCTGTGCTCAGTGCTGTCTCTCTGTACCACTCAGCTGGGCTGTGACCACAGATCCCCCATATTGAGTAACACTGGCCTACAATCCGTGCTCAGTGCAGTCACTCTGTACCCCTCAGCTGGGAAGTGACCACAGAATCAGATCCCCCATTCTGAGTGACACTTGCCTACAATCTGTGCTCAGTGCTATCTCTCTGTACCCCTTAGCTGGGCTTTGACCATAGATTCCCCCATGCTGAGTGACACTGACCTACACTCTGTGCTCAGTGCAGTCTCACTGTACCCCTCAGCTGAGCTGTGATTTCTGATCCCCCATGCTGAGTGACACTGACATACACTCTGTGTTCAGTGCACTTTCTCTGTATCCCTCAACTGGGCTGTGACCACAGATCCCCCATGCTAAGTGACCCTGTCCTACAATCTGTGGTGAGTGCATTCTCTCTGTACCCCTCAGCTGGGCTGTGACCACAGATCCCCATGCTGAGTGACACTGACCTACACTTTGTGCTCAGTGCAGTCTTTCTGTACCCGTCAGCTGGGCTGTGACCACAGGTTCCCCATGTTGAGTGACACTGACCTACAATCTGTGCTCAGTGCAGTCTCTCTTTTCCCCTCAGCTGGGCTGTGACCATAGATCCCAAATGCTGAGTGACACTGGCCTACAATCTGTGCTCAGTGCTGTCTCTATGTATGCCCCTCAGCTGGGCTGTGACCAGAGATCCCCCATGCTGAGTGACACTGGCCTGCAATATGTGCTCAGTGCTGTCTCTCTGTACCCCTCAGCTGGGCTGTGAATTCTGAACCCCCATGCTGAGTGACACTGACCTGCAATCTGTGCTCAGTGCAGTCTTTCTGTACCCCTCAGCTGGGCTTTGACCACAGATCCCCCATGCTGAGTGACACTGGCCTACAATCTGTGCTCAGTGCTGTCTCTCTGTACCCCTCAGCTGGGCTGTAACCACAGATCCCCATGCTGAGTGACACTAGCCTACACTGTGGACTCAGTGCAGTCTCTCTGAACCTCTCAACTGGGCTGTGACCACCGACTCCCATGCTGAGTGACACTAGCCTAATATCTGTGCTCAGTGCGGTCTCTCTGTACCCTTCTGCTGGGATGTGAACACAGATCCCCCATGCTGAGTGACACTGGCCTACAATCTGTGCTCAGTGCTGTCTCTCTGTACCCCTCAGCTGGGCTGTGACGACAGATCCCCCATTCTGAGTGACACTGGCCTACAATATGAGCTCAGTGCAGTTTCTCTGCACTCCTCAACTGGGCTGTGACCTCAGATCCCCATGCCGAGTGACACTGGCCTACAATCTGTGCTCAGTGCTGTCTCTCTGTACCTCTCAACTGGGCCGTGACCACCGATCCCCCATGCTGAGTGACACTGGCCTACAATCTGTGCTCAGTGCTGTCTCTCTGTACCTCTCAACTGGGCCATGACCACAGATACCCCATGCTGAGTGACACTGGCCTACAATATGTGCTCTCTGCTGTCCCTCTGTGCCCCTCAGCTGGGATGTGACCACAGATCCCCCACGCTGAGTGACACTGGCATACAATCTGTGCTCAGTGCTGTCTCTCTGTACTCCCTCAGCTGGGCTGTGACCACAGATCCCCCATACTGAGTGACACTGGCCTACAATATGTGCTCAGTGCTGTCTCTCTGTACCCCTCAGCTGGGCTGTGACTTCTGATCCCCCATATTGAGTAACATTGGCCTACAATCCGTGCTCAGTGCAGTCACTCTGTACCCCTCAGCGGGAAAGTGACCACAGATCCCCCATTCTGAGTGACACTTGCCTACAATCTGGGCTCAGTGCATCCTCTCTGTACCCCTTAGCTGGGCTTTGACCATAGATCCCCATGCTGAGGGACACTGACCTACACTCTGTGCTCAGTGCAGTCTCGCTGTACCCCTCAGCTGAGCTGTGATTTCTGATCCCCCATGCTGAGTGACACTGACATACACTCTGTGTTCAGTGCACTTTCTCTGTATCCCTCAACTGGGCTGTGACCACAGATCCCCCATGCTAAGTGACCCTGTCCTACAATCTGTGGTGAGTGCATTCTCTCTGTACCCCTCAGCTGGGCTATGACCACAGATCCCCATCCTGTGTGACACTGGCCTACAATCTGTGCTCAGTGCAGTCTCTCTGTACCGTCACCTGGGCTGTGACCACAGATCCCCATGCTGAGTGACACTGACCTACACTTTGTGCTCAGTGCAGTCTCTCTGTACCCCTCAGCTGGGCTGTGACCACAGATCCCCCATGCTGAGTAACACTAGCCTACACTCTGGGCTCAGTGCAGTCTCTCTGTACCTCTCAACTGGGCTGTGACTACCGACCCCCTATGCTGAGTGACACTAGCCTGCAATCTGTGCTCAGTGCACTCTCTCTCTCTGTACCCCTCAGCTGGGCTGTGACCACAGATCCCCCATGCTGAGTGACACTGGCCTAGAATCTGGGCTCAGTGCAGTCTCTCTGTACCTCTCAACTGGGCCGTGACCACCGATCCCCCATGCTGAGTGACACTGGCCTACAATCTGTGCTCATTGCGGTCTCTCTGTACTCCCTCAGCTGGGCTGTGACCACAGATTCCCCCATGCTGAGAGACACTGGCCTACAATCTGTGGTAAGTGCAGTCTCTTTGTACCCCTCAGCGGGGCTGCGACTTATGTTCCCCCATGCTGAGTGACACTGGCCTACAATATGTGCTCAGTGCTGTCTTTCTGTACCCCTCAGCTGGGCTGTGACCACAGATCCCCATGCTGAGTGACACTGGTCTACAATCTGTGCTCAATGCAGTTTCTCTGTACCTCATAGCTGGACTATGACTTCTGATCCCCCATATTGAGTGACACCTGCCTACAATCTGTGCTCAGTACAGTCTCTCTGTACCCCTCAGCTGAGCTGTGACTTCTGATCCACCATGCTAAGAGACAGTGACCTACACTCTGTGCTCAGTGCAGTCTCTCTGTACCCCTCAGCTGGGCTGTCTTCTGGTCCCCTATGCTGAGTGACACGGGCTTACAATATGTGCTCAGTACAGTCTTTCTGTACCCCCTCCGCTGGGCTGTGACCACAGATCTCCCATGCTGAGCGACACTGGCCTAAAATATGTGCTCAGTGCAGTCTCTCTGTGCCCCTCAGCTGGGCTGTGACCACAGATCCCCCATGCAGAGTGACACTGGCCTACTATCTGTGCTCAGTGTAGTCTCTCTCTATCCCTCAGCTGGGATGTGACCACAGATCCCCCATGCTGAGTGACACTGGCTTAAAATATTTGCTCAGTGCAGTCTCTCTGTACCTCTCAACTGGGCTGTGACCACTGATCCCCCATGCTGAGTGACACTAGCCTACAATCTGTGCTCAGTGCGGTCTCTCTGTACCCTTCTGCTGGGATGTGAACACAGATCCTCCATGCTGTGTGACACTTGCCTACACTCTGTGCTCAGTTCAGTTTCTCTGTATCCCATAGCTGGGCTGTGACTTCTGATCCCCCATATTGAGTGACACTAGCCTACAATATGTGCTCAGTGCTGTCTCTCTGTACCCTTCTGCTGGGATGTGAGCGCAGATCCTCCATGCTGAGTGACATTGGCCTACAATCTGTGCTCAGTGCTGTCTCTCTGTACCCCTCAGCTGGGCTGTGACGACAGATCCCCCATGTTGAGTGACACTGGCCTACAATATGAACTCAGTGCAGTCTCTCTGCACTCCTCAGCTGGGCTGTGACCACAGATCTGCCAGACTGCAGAGAGGTCGTGAGGGCAGTTCGAGTCACCCTCCCGCGAAGCACCCGACTCTCAATCACAGACTGCAGAGAGGTCATGAGGGCAGTTCAAATCGCCCTTCCCCCAGCACCCGTCTCTCAATCACAGACTGCAGAGAGATCGTGAGGGCAGTTCAAGTCGCCCTCCCCTAAGCACTCGGCTGTCAAACACAGACTGCAGAGAGGTCGTGAGGGCAGTTCGAGTTGCCCTCCCCCCCAAGCACCCGGCTCTCAATGACAGGTACGGCAGGAGTACTGGAAACAGAGAAGCAGTTGGTTTTTCCCACCTACGCTTTGCGACAGCTGTCCCACCGCCCCCAGCACCACCCTTGGTAAACTCAGTAATATAAATTAGTGACCATGTGACAAAATAATCCAATCTAGCGCTTTCTCCATCTGCAGATTATAATTACAAACTACTAGTGGCCGCTATAAGCCTAAACCTCCGCAACAGCCGTTTTATAGCTAAAAGTTGACAATCAAATACACTCGAGCTCCTCTCCCTTACCCAACCCTCCCATGGGCTGTTGACTGCCACTACCTCGCTTCAGCTACAAACCCTAATTTGTCCTATTCTAGAAATCAAAAATAGTAATAAAAGAAATCTGGGTAGATGCAGCTTCAGATGTTGCTCTCCTCAATACTTATACTCTGCCGCGTGGCAGTAGTGAATCAGGAGGCTGCGCACCTCCAGGACCCCCACTTACACTATGTAATACCCCTATTTGAGATGCTTAGCAAAGGTGGGACAAATGCGGATCCCCTCCTGCACCAAGCTCACATTGTCACATCTCAAAATCTTAAACACTCAACTCCCATCAGTATCTCTAGCTGCGTTACTCCACTGTCGCCCTCGTATAATTGACCTTAATGAACCTAAGCTCACCAGGAGAAAGTGCACCCGCTCAATATGGGGAGTCAGGGCATGCTCTCTCAGAAAGATGATCCGGCTACTACTCCTGATATCCGGGAATGTGCATCCAAACCTAGGACCCACGCCAAAGCAGGACAACTAAAGATTGTCTCCCTCAACATAGAGAGCCTCCTACCTAAGCTTGCATGATTCCAGGCATGGGTGGAGATGCTGAAACCTGATATCATTGCTCTCACGGAGACCTGGCTCTCCTTCAGAAATACAGATGAAGCCATCTCCCTGGATGGCTACAACTCCTTCCGTCAGGACAGATTGTCAAAGCGCGGCAGTGGCTGTATGGTCTACCTTCGTAGCGATATTAAAGGGCAGACCCTGCCCTCTAACCAACATACAAAGGAAGAGCAATATTCGAACATAAAGCTAACCATAGGCCAACAAAACAAAACGTTACTGCTATCCACAGTATACATACCTCCCTGGCTCTTGAAGAACTGGCTTCCTACAGTTCATCAGTAAATCAACAGCAAGTCGGAAAACAGTGGGAAAGGAGTATTGTTGGTGATTTCAATACCAACTGGCTCTCCCAGGATGCAACTGCAGCCAGAGATCATGTTACTGGCCTTTATCTCACACAACTGGTGACTCTAGCCACGAGGCATAACTACAAAACTGGTTCTAGTAAACTCTTAGACTGGATCCTCTCCTCCCACCCGGAACACATCTCTGAGGTATTAGTCCTCCCGGACTCCCTCAGCAATCATTCCCCAGTGCTCTGTACTTGGTTGAACAACTTCACTAGAAACCACCACCCCCAGGTCTCGAGAAACAGATCCCTGAGACTGGGACTCCTGGATGCCTTTAAGCACTACCTAAAACAGACAGACTGGGCCCCAATTGATAAAGCCAAGGATGGAAATCAGGCCCTTGATTACTTCCTTGAGACCTTCACAAGGGCCTGTGACATCTTTGCCCCTTTCAAGTCCAAAATGGTAAAAGGGGCCTCTAATCCCTGGCTCTCTGGATCCCTCATAGGACCCATACAACACAGGTCCAATCTGTGGCATAAGGCCAAGGAGCCTGGGATGCAGGCTAACATATCTGCCTTCAGAGCAGCCAGAAACAGTTGTACTAAACTAATTCGCTTAGCCAAAGCCTCTTACTACAAGGACCTCTTAAACAAAAGCTGGAGAGATGGGAGGGAGTTCTGGAACTCAATTAAATCCTTCACAGGGAAGGCCATGGGAACCACGAGATGACAAGCTTAGTGTGGTTATGTCCTGATGACCATACGTTGTCTTTTATAGTGTATGGTCATCAGCAAAACAACAAAAAAAACAGGCGTTTTTAAATCTCTGCCGCTCAATTTCAAGACTGTTCACTTACTTTGCTGGGCAGGAGGAAGGCGATGAGGATGTCAAGCTCTTTGACAGGGATGGCTGAGATGTTATGCTGCTCCTCCGCATCTGCGAAGTATGATTTGAACAACCACATATTTGATTCAGTTTTACTCAGTATACGTTTGTAACGCTGCTCCTTGATGTATGCTTGCCAGTCACACGTATCGGGTTTAGAATAGATTGCTGCTGCCATTATTTTATGTGTTAGTTTAATGACAGTTTGTGTTTCAGTCTTTAAACATGGGAACATTCAGCTGCTGTGGGGGTCATGGCAACAGCTCCACACGATGGTTCTAGTCTGTTATACCAGCGATGTGACGCAGCGACAGCAGTGTAACAACAGCATGACATCACATCGATGTGACGCAGCAACAGCAGTGTAACAACAGCATGACATCACATCGATGTGACGCAGCGACAGCAGTGTAACAACAGCATGACATCACATCGATGCAGTTAGCGACAGCAGTGTAACAACAGCATGACATCACATCGATGTGACGCAGCGACAGCAGTGTAACAACAGCATGACATCACATCGATGTGACGCAGCGACAGCAGTGTAACAACAGCATGACATCACATCGATGTGACGCAGTGACAGCAGTGTAACAACAGCATGACATCACATCGATGTGACGCAGCGACAGCAGTGTAACAACAGCATGACATCACATCGATGTGACGCATCGACAGCAGTGTAACAACAGCATGACATCACAACGATGTGACGCAGCGACAGTGTAACAACAGCATGACATCACATCGATGTGACGCAGCGACAGCAGTGTAACAACAGCATGACATCACATCGATGGGGTAACAACACTGTAAAAATATGATTTTTGGGGGATAACAACGTTCTACCATACATTACAACAGATTCCAAGCCACTCAAGGAACCCAGTGATATAGCTAACGCTCTCAACACAGCCTTCGTGGACCTATCTGCGATACTACCGAGCGAGTATCTCACACCACCACCAACAGGGCAGCGCCCCTACCTCCATACCCCCCCCCATCTGCTGACAACAATATACCACCTTTCTATTTTAAACCCCTAACTAAACGTGAGACGATTAAATACGTCAAGTGGGTCCTTGGGAAGACCAGAATGGGAAGCGACCAAGTCAACATGAAGTTGGTTGCCCTCACTCTTGACGTATTAGCAGACCCACTCACAAAAGTGTTCAATGCCTCCCTAAGATCAGGTGTGTTCTCTGACAGATGGAAGGCAGCACTGGTCACACCAGTCCATAAAGCACGGGATAGAACAAACATAGAAACATAGACTTTGATGGCAGATAAGGACCGCTTGGCCCACCTAGTCTGCCCATTTCCCTACCTACTGGATAAGCTGCAGATCCTAGTTAACCAACTGCCTATTTCTTCCTACCTCCCACAAGAATTACCTTATGTCTGTGTAACCCCCCCTACAAATGGGGGTTCCCGAAAAGTCTTCCTTGAGCTTGTCTAAATGCTCACTGCCAGGCTGGTGTACTGCATTTTTGCAGTTTAAATGTGATTGCCAGAGAGTGCCTATATAGCCTCTGTGTACTGTCTCTTTAAGAGCTGCCTGGATTGCAGTCATAATTAATCTAAAAGGGAGCTCTGTTAGAAGATGTGCTTGTTTGCTGATCATTTGTTAAGAGTAGTAATAATATTGCAGTTTGTTCTAACCTGCCTTCTTTGCAGCATGGACTGTTCTGTTTGTTTCCATCATCTTGGTCCTGGACTGCAGAAATGGGCCAGTCAGTACATTTGGGACTCTAAAATGGAGCCTGCCTACAGGGGCTTGGTGGGGTCAAAATTTGTAGGAATTGTAGTTTTGGGTGTTTTGCACCTAAAATAGTCTAGAGGGGGAGCCCTTGTTGTGATTGACAGATAGATCAGCCAACTGAACCTTTTGGATCTTGGGGAAAGTCCCACACTGCTTGCAGTTTCAGTTAGATCTAAGTTGGGAAGTGAAGACGTAACAGCTCGAGGTAGTTTGAGCAGCAATCCATAGTGGATTTGCATGGGAGAACTGTGGAAAGGCCTGAGTTTTGGCCTGCATGTCTGCCTGTGGTCCCTGAGAGGGAACTTGTGCTTTTTTCGGATTGAATCCGAACTTGGAGAGCGAAGTAAGCCACTGAATTGTAACCAGGCTCCTACCTGAAGAAGACCGAAGATTTGCTGAATGCAATCAGCCTGGCTGAACTTCCAGCCACCTCTGACCTCCTGGATTGTGCAGAGACTCTGTAATTGCGACCAGAGAGCCTTTTGCCTGGTACAGTGGAATTCCTTACATGTGAATGTGTTGTGTGCTTATAGTGGGTCGTGATTTGGTTCCCCACTGTGGTTTGAATTGTTTTCTGCTTGCTGGAAGCTGCATTAGAATTTCCTTACATGTAAATGTGCTGTGTTCTGCTAGTGGGTCACGATTTGGTTCCCCACTGTGGTTTGAACTGTATTCTGCTTGCTTGAAGCCGCATCCAGCCCCACAGATTGAATCCATAATCATCTCCATTGGGCCTGGACCTTGCCACACTGGCCCAGCCTGACTACCCGCTGCACAGAGAAAGCCACCGATGAGAGACCCGTCTGTGGATCAGCCCCCTGCTCAACACTTGAACAGGAACGATGCCTCAGTGATTTGTGTGGGCCCCGCTTCTCCGGGCATTCCAGAGCAAGAAGCTAACAGTGCTCCAAGATTGGACATTCCCATCCTTGCAGAGACACCCCTCACAAGTGACGAAAGCTCCAAAGTTAGTGCTGAAAGTACAGAGATTGTGGCTGCTCCCCCCAGAAAGACTGGCAGAGCTGTCAAGCCAATGCTATGCTTTAGTTATGATTCCTCTGGGAGGCCAGTGGATTTGCCTCTCAATGTGGTTCACAAAGGGGTTTATGTTTCACCAAGCTCACTGCCCAAATTGAGCTTGATGGCCAACTCCAGGTTACTTGTTCTTCCCTCTCACCATGGTGCCCCTGCCCCATCCAGCCCCAAGTTTGCTGATAGGGAAGGGCCCCTTCTTACATTGTTTAATGTACAAGAAGTTATTAAATGAATCAGTATTACTTATATGAAACATGCATAAGTATTGTCAATATGGATGTAGTAATGTGAAGTATATTAAAAGATATGGTAATGTAACAAGCTAATGATGTATATATATATATATATATATATATATATATATATATATATATATGTCTCGTTTATATTGCATTTTGATATTGTGATGGTACAGACTTGATGCAGAAGCCAAGTTTTCTCCAGGCAGGGAAGGGTTTAACCCCCCTACATATGGGGGTTCCTGAAAAGTGCTCCTTGAGTTTGTCTAAATGCTCACTGCCAGGCTGGTGTCCTGGCGTTTTTGCAATTTAAATGTGATTGCCAGAGAGTGCCTATATAGCTTCTGTGTACTGTCTCTTTAAGAGCTGCCTGGATTGCAGTCATAATTAATCTAAAAGGGAGCTCTTTTAGAAGATGTGTTTGTTTGCTGATCATTTGTTAGAGTAGTAATAAAATTGCAGTTTGTTCTAACCTGCCTTCTTTGCAGCATGGACTGTTCTGTTTGTTTCCATCATCTTGGTCCTGGACTGCTGAAATGGGCCAATCAGTACATTTGGGACTCTAAAATGGAGCCTGCCTACAGGGGCTTGGTGGAGTCAAAACTTGTAGGAATTGTAGTTTTGGGCTTTTTGCGCCTAAAATAACCTGGAGGGGGAGCCCTTGTTGTGACTGACAGACAGATCAGCCAACCAAACCTTTTGGATCTTGGGGAAAGTCCCAAACTGCTTGCAGTTTCAGTTAGATCTAAGTTGGAAAGTGAAGAAGTAACAGCTCGAGATAGTTCAAACAGCAATCCATAGTGGATTTGCGTGGGAGAACTGTTGAAAGGCCTGAGTTTTGGCCTGCATGCCTGCCTGCTGTCCCTGAGAGGGAACTTGTGCCTTTTTCAGAATGAATCCGAACTTGGAGAGCGCAGTAAGCCACTGAATTGTGACCAGGCTCCTACCTGAAGAAGATTTTCTGAATGCGATTGGCCTGTCTGGACTTCCAGCCACCTCTGAACTCCCGGATTGTGCAGAGGCTCTGTAATTGCGACCAGAGAGCCTTTTGCCTGGTACAGTGGAATTTCCTTACATGTGAATGTGTTGTGTGCTTATAGTGGGTCGTGATTTGGTTCCCCACTGTGGTTTGAATTATGTTCTGCTTGCTGGAAGCTGCATTAGAATTTCCTTACATGTGAATGTGTTGTGTGCTTATAGTGGGTCGTGATTTGGTTTCCCACTGTGGTTTGAACTGTATTCTGTTTGCTGGAAGCTGCATCCAGCCCCACAGATTGAATCCATAATCATCTCCATTGGGCCTGGGCCTTGCCACACTGACCCAGCCCGACTACCCGCTGCACAGAGAAAGCCATCGACGAGAGACCTGCCTGGGGATCAGCTCCCTGCTCAACACTTGAACAGGAACAATGCCTCAGTGATTCGTGTGGACCCCGCTTCTCCGGGCACTCCAACTCAACAACCTGCAGTCTCGAATTCATCCTGCCTATGTCCAGTATTGGGTATCATGAGTAAACATCAGGGTAGCTCCCTGCAACAACAGCTAAATCTAAAGCGTTGTCATCTGATTGTCTTTTTGCTTTTTCTTTCACGAACTGAGCCCTCTGGCTCTGAATTACAAGTAGTGTGTGTTGTGCATGTTGCTTTCTTCCATCACAGGGCCCCAACCAGCTGCAACGTTCCTGGCTAGCCCACCATTTTCCTACCTGGGTACCCAGAGCGTGTGACTGTGTGGGGACTTAAAGCGCATTCATATCTGTTTGATTAATATAGCCTTTAAGCCAATCAACCTGATTACGCCCCTTCCTTGTTCAAGTCCCCTGAATAAATCAGATCTGACTTTTTTGCTGCATTTAACCTGACTGTGGTTCCAGTTTGTGCCAAGAGTACTGTACTGTTGCTATTTACTGTGCATAACCGTGTTTTACAGGGGGTCCCCAGGGTCGAGCCACAAGAACCAGCCCTGGTGGTAAGTGCAAACAGTGTGGGTACTGGTATGATGTACAAGGGTACTGTGAAAGTGATTATCGTATATTGCTCAGGCCACTAGAAGGGGAAAAGGGGGGTTACAGTGTCCCGGAGGGCTGGGCCCAGGTTAGTTTGACACCTACCAACCCTGACCTCCAGGTGGAGGCACCGGTTTCAGAACTCAGGCCCCTTAACCTGCTAATAGCCGCGCAGGCAGGGGTAGTAGCCCTTGGGAAAGCGCCACCTAGGGGTTACATCTGTTCCATGCATTCTTGAATTCCTCCACTGTTTTTGACCCCACAACCTCCTCAGGAAGGCCATTCCATGTGTCCATCACCCTTTCTGTGAAAAAATACTTCCTCACATTGCCCCTGAGCTGTCCCCCCTCTTTCTTCAAATTGTGTCCCCTTGTTTTTGCACATCTCTTTTTCTGAAAGATGCTACCTGTTGGACTTTGTTGATTCCCTTGAGATACTTAAAAGTTACTATCATGTCCCCCCCTCCCTCCTTTCCTCAAGGGTATACATATTAAGCTCCTTTAGTCTCTCCTCGTATGGCTTCTGCTGCAAACCCTGTACCATTTTAGTTGCCCTCCTCTGGACTGCCTCGATCCTGTCTATGTCCTTATGGAGATAGGGTCTCCAGAACTGGACGCAGTACTGCAGATGGGGTCTCACCAACTGTCTGCACAGAGGGATAACAACTTCCTGTTTTCTACTGGTGATGCCTCTCCCTATACATCCCAGTATCCCCTCAGCCATCCTACTGCCTTCTCACATTGCTTGTGTAGCCCCTAGGTGGTGCTATCCAAAGGGCTACTACCCCTGCCTGCTTGGCTAGTAGCAGGTTAAGGGACCTGGGTACTGAAATGGGTGCCTCCACCCGGAGGACAGGGTTGTTAGTAGCTAGGCTTACCTGGGTATAGCCCTCCAGGACACTGTAACCCCCCTCTTTACCTTCTGGTGGTCTGGACAATGTACAGTAAACACTTTCACAATAACCCTTGTTCACCACACCAACCGCCACTCTGGCTGCACTTACCACCAGGGCTGGTTCCTCTGGCTCGACCCTGGGGAACCCCTGTAAAACAAGGTTATGCACAGCAAATAGCAACAGCACAGTACTTTTGACACAAACTGGAACCACAGTCAGGTTAAATTCAAAAAGGTAGATTTGATTTATTTAGGGGGACTTGAACAAGGGAAGGGTTTAATCAGGTTGATTGGTGTAAAGGCTAAATCAATCAAGTAGTCATGCATGCACTTCAGAGTCCCTGCACAGTCATACACTCTGGGTACCCAGGTGGGAGTAAGGTGGGCTAGCCTGGAACGTTGCTCGGGGTAGGCCAGTGTCATAGCTGGTTGGGGCCCTGTGATGGAAGAAAGAAACATGCACAACCACACACAATTTGTAATCTGGAGCCGGATGGCTCAATTCGTGACAAGAAAACAACAAGTGAATTAGATTACAACACTTTTGATTTAGCTGATGTTGCAGGGAGCTACCCTGGTGTTTACTCACGATACCCAATACAGGACACAGGAGGGACGAAATTGAGACTGCAGGTTGATGAGCTGGAGTGCCAGGAGAAGCAGGGCCTACATGAATCACCGAGGTGTCATTCCTGTTCAAGGCGTTGAGCAGGGTGCTGATCCCCAGGCAGGTCTCTCATCGATGGTTTTCTCTGTGGCATGAGTAGTCTCGATGGGCCAGTGTGACAAGGCCCCAACCGTGGAACAATTCGGATGTAAGTCCAAGAAAGTTTGATACAGCCTCCAGCAAGCAAGGCACAGTTCAACACACAGTGTGGAACCAAATCGCGACCAACTAGCAGCACACAGCACATTTATAGTGATGTAATCACCACTATACCAGGCGGATGACAGTCCGGTCACAATTACAGAGTCTCAGTGGTAAGTGAAGGTCCTGATAGGCCGACTGTGTTCAGCAAATATTCGGTCTTCTTCAGGTTTCAAGCCTGGTCACCAGTTCAGTGGCTTACATCTCTCTCATAACTTCGAATGCAGTCCGATTCTTTGGAGAGCTCCCTCACAAGGGACAGTGGCAGGCAGGCCAAAACTCAGCCCTTCCATGGTTCTTCCATGTGAACTACGCAGAAGCTACTGCTCGAATCTCTCGAGCTGTTCACTCTTTCAATTCCCAAATCAGACTCACTACTGCTGCAAGCAGCCTGGGACTTTCCCCAGGATCCAAAAAGTTTGGTTGGCTGATCCATCTGTCTGTCAACACAAGGGCTCCCCCTCCAGGTCCATTTAGGCGCCAAAGTCTCAAAACTACAATTCCTACAGAATTTTGCTCCCACAAGACCCCTGGGGACAGACACCATTTTAGAGTCCCTAAAGGTACTGATTGGTCCACAGTAGCAGTCCAGAACCAAAATGGTTGTGCAACATCGAAATGTCCATGCTGCAAGAAAGGCAAGTTAGACAAACTTCCATAACATTACTATTCTAATAGATAACCAGCAAATAAGTACAGCTTCTAGCAGAGCTCTCTCTGCGCAAGTAGCGATGGCAGAACGGAGCGATTATCTGACAGCCTGGGTGGAACTCGAGCATAGAAACACTCAGCCCCCTCCCAGATTAAATAAGCACCACGTTATAGGCAGCTCTTAAAGAGACAGAGCACAGAGGCATTAAGGCACTGTCATACAAACACTTTTAAACGCTAAGACACAGGATACGAGCCTGGCCATGGGCATTTAGGCACACCCACGGGACACGTTTCGGGAACCCCCATTTATAGGGGTTACACCCTTCCTGGCCTGGGAAAACTTGGCGTCCGCGTCAAGTCTACAACATCACAATATTGAAGAAGCAATATATACAAGACATACGTGACACTAGCATACTATGGAAATAATATCTGATGCACCAGTTAACGTAAGCTTATCACATTACTACACATTTTCAATACACTTCACAATAGCATATCCATATTGACAATACTTAGGCATGCTTCATACATGCAATGTTGATTCCACTATGATTAGCATACTATTAACATTATAATACTGATTCATGTCATAACTTCTTGTACATAAAACAGTGTAAGAGGGGCCCTTCCCTATCAGCTAACTTGGGGCTGGATGGGGCAGGGGCACCATATCAAGAAGGAAGAATGACTAACCTGGAATTAGCCATCAAGCTCAGTTTGGGTAGTGAGCTCTGAGAAACAGACACCTTTGCAAACCACATTGAGAAGCAAATCCACTGGCCTCCCAGGAGAATCATAACTGAGGCACAACACTGGCTTGACAGCTTGGCCAGACTTTCTGGGGGGGGAACAGGCACAGTCTCTGTACTTTCAGCACCAACTTTGGACTTTCCTTCTGTCGTGAGGGGTGTCTCTGCACTGGTTGACATGTCTAAACTGGGAGCACTGTCTGCTTCTGGCTCTGCAGACTCTGTTTCCACAACACTTAGCTCATTGTTATCTTCTGACGAGGGCCCAGGTTGTTCATTCTGAGGAGACTCTGGCACAATTAGGCTCTGCAGCACTGAAGGGATGCTGTCAACACTTTTAATTGTTCTTCAAGTTCTGGTATGTCACCAGGGAGACTCAGTCCATCAGCCCCTTCTTCGGGCAAGTCAAACAGTTCTACAAGACACAGAGAGTCCGAAACCTCAGACGTGATACTCTGCACCTCACTTTCAGGGGGCATTGGGTCCAGAGAAGAAGCTGGGGGGGTTAGGCAGTTCTGAAGGCCCAGCTTCATCCCCACGATTCTGCAGAGGATTGCCTCGAAACAGCTGACTCAGTTCATATGACGGGATAATAGGCATTATCACAGTCACTTTCATCAGAAACCAATGAACAGCCATCACTGTCCCTCGCAGCCTGCTGAGAGGAAAGCCTTGGTTCTGGAACAATGCGGGCAGGTTGGCTCTGTTTCTTCTTAGCAGCAGCACAAGTCACTGGCCCAGGAGAAGTGTCATGTGTTGATTCTGCATCAATAATAACTTGACCAATGGGCAGTAAGTGATTATGGTGCATTGTCTTTACAGCTTTAGAATCATTTTCTGGGTGCACCTTGTACACCTGCAAATCATCCAATTTACCAACCACTACATGAGGAAGATGGTGCCATCTGTCTGCAATCTTGCATTTCCCATACAATCCCAGGTTACGCAACAATACTCTATCCCCAGGTAACAACTCCTGAGCTTTTACTCGACGATCATGTCTTTCTTTGTTGGCCAGATTCCGCTTTGCGGCCATAGTTTGGGCTAGTTGATAGGCATGATTCAACTGATCCTTCACTTTCTGGATGTACTGCAAGTAGTTTTGAGCCCGGACCCCATCTGGACAGAACCCAAAGCAGACATCGACTGGTAGTCGGGCCTCCCTCCAGAACATGGGATGGTAGGGGGAGAACCCAGTAGCGTCGTTTTTGGTGCAATTGTATGCGTGTACCAATGTGCTAATCTGCTGGCTCCACTTAGGCTTGTCTTTCGGGTGGAGAGTGCCTACCATGTTCAGAAGGGTGCGGTTGAAGCGTTCTGGTTGAGGGTCCCCCAGTGGGTGATGGGGGTTCTTCTTGACTTCCGCACCTCTCACAGAGAGAGCATTTCTTTGATTAGCCTACTTTTAAAGTCTCTGCCTTGGTCAGAATGGATTCACTGGGGGACACTATGGTGGACAAAGACATTTTTGCACCAGCACCTTGGCCACAGTAGAGGCCTTTTGATCTTTAGTTGGGAAGGCTTGTGCACACCATGTAAAATGATCAGTAACTACCAACACATTGTCAATGTTCTGTTGGTCAGGTTCTAAGCACAAGAAGTCGATGCAGACCAATTCTAGAGGGGTGCTGGTAGTAATATTGACAAGAGGGGCAGCCTTCCGAGGCAAGGCTTTTCTTTGGAGGCAATGACTGCAGTTCTTTACATGAACATCTGCACCCATCTTTGGCCAATAGAATCGAGATTGTACCAAGTCGAGAGTTCTGTCAATACCAAGGTGCCCCATATGATTGTGAAGGGACCTCAGTACCAGCTGTTAAAGGCTGTGGGTAGGACTAACTGTTGTTTATCTACTTGACCACGATGATCCACTGTCTCTCTGTATAACAACTGATCATGCAACTTTAACCTGGGGCCTTCCTTGAACAACAAAGCAGTTCGCAAGTCAGGGGAATGCAACTTGGACACATCCTTCCCTGCACGCAGGGCGTCAAGTGCTGGTTGAATCATGGGGTTTTGGGATTGAGCCCACTGAATACTGTCATTATCGAGCTGAGGTAGTGCACTAATATCTAGAGCAGAGAAATGACAATAGGCAGCCAGTATGCAGGTTTCAGAAGGGCCCAAGCAATCTACTAGGCAGTCCACTGTATCCGCAGACATTTGTTCATCTTTATCAAACTTCTGGCATAATGCTTTGATGTCAGGTTCAGACAATCAGACCCAATCATTCTTAGGAGCTGGCCTTCATGACAGGATGTCGGCATCAGTGTGGTTTAGTCCCAGTCTGTATTCAACAGCATAATCATAAGTCGATAAGGCAGAGAGCCAACGGTGCCCAGTGGCGTCCAATTTAGCTGAAGTCTGAACATAGGTCAGTGGGTTATTGTCAGTCTTCACTAATATGTTTGCCCCATAGAGGTACTCATGAAACTGGTCAACTATGGCCCATTTTAGGGTGAGGAATTCCAACTTGTGGACTGGATAGTTCCGCTCTGATGGGGTCAAACTCCTACTGGTGAAAGCTACAGGTCTCAAGCCATCTTTGTAGTTTTGATATAGCACAGCTCCAAGGCTCTGCAAACTAGCATCCATATGCAGGACATAGGGCTTGGTAGGATCAGCATAGGCAAGGACTGGGGCGTGGGTGAGCTGGCATATGACGTCAAAAAATGCTGCTTCACATTCGGGTGTCCACCAAGTCCCAAAAGGCTCACCTGTTCAGAAATACACTTTCTCTTGGTCTTTGATAGAACTGTTTTTGTATTTGTGGTTGGTAGGAGGGTAGCCTTGGGTAAGGTTAAGGAGCGGTCGAATCACCTTGGAATAATCTTTGATGAACCTGTGGTAGTAGCCAGAGAACCCCAGGAAACATTGTAGTTCTTTCAGGTTATTGGGCTGGTGCCAAGTGGTCAGCTTTTCAACCTTACTGGGGTCTGTCTGTATTTCTTCTGCAGATACTGTGTCTCCCACATATTTCACAGAGGTCTGGAAAAACTGGCACTTATCTATAGATAACTTAAGGCTGAATTCTTCTAGACGATCGAGGACTTTGAATAATCTCATTTCATGTTCCTCTAGCATGTGTCTGAAAACAATGATGTCATCCAAGTATACCAGACATTCCAGAAGGTTCATATCTCCCACCGCACATTCCATCAATCTCTGAAAGGTGGCTGGGGCACCCGAAATTCCCTGTGACATTCTCAGGAATTCGTAGAACCCTAAAGGGCAGATGAAGGCTGTTTTCTCATGGTCCTCTAGGGCCATCGGAATCTGGTAATATCCGCTGAGGAGATCCAGTACGGAGAACCACTGACTCCCATTCAAGCAATCCAAGGCATTCTGTATGCGTGGCAAGGTGTATTGATCTGGGATGGTCCATCAGTTTAAGGCCCGATATTCCACACACATCCTCACGGATCCGTTCTTCTTACGCACCACTACTATAGGAGATGCATATGGGCTTCTGGATTCTTGAATGATACCCACAGCGAGCATCTCCTGTAGATGTCTTCTAACATCGTCTATGTCAGCAGGTGCAAGGCGTTGGGACCTCTCTCAGAAAGGCTGGTCATCATGCAGGCGTATATTATGCTCGGCACCATGAACACACCCCACGTCCCACTCTTTTAGTGAGAACACTTGGTCTCTTTGAGCTAGTTTCTTGCTAATTCGAGTCTTCCACTCGGTAGACAGAGGAGAATCACCGAAGTCAAATAAGTCTGGGGTCACCTTCCCCACTTCGCAAGAGCACTTGTTACTGGGTAATACTGCTGTGTCGGTGCAGTGTACTGTAGCCAGTGTACACCCCCGATTCACACGAACTTCTCTGTCTGACATATTTCTCACTTGCACCATCACTCGGCGTGCATAGGCATGAGCACATGCAGGTAGGATAATGGGCTTAACCACCAACCCCTCTGGCAGCTTCCCTTCACCAGGAGCATCCATCAACAATATCTGGTTCTTGACATCCTTCTTTAGGTGGACTTCTCCATGGGTCATACACTGTAAATTGAGGGCCAGCACCAAAGAGTCAGAATCCTTTCTCCACACTATCCCCACTGACTCATCTCTGTCCGCTTCATCGGGTTTCTGTTGCAAGTCATAAGCCTTCTGGATTAAAGTTGGAATTCTCAGGGCCCTCCCAGCCCGTTACCCTTGTTTCTCATGACAGAGTTGTGCTAGTCTCCTAAACATGTGGGCGTTTATTCTGATTAACAGGGGAACCCCATCATACAGTCCAGTGGGGGGACACACCAGGGCAAGTATCTTAACTTGTTCATCTACCCCAGCCATGGCAGTAGGAAATGACAACCAGATCCGGATGTACCCTGAGTATGGGTAGGACTTCTCATTCAACCCTCACATGTGTAGGCCCTCCAGAGGTTGTAGGGGCACATCAGTCAGATACTTCTGGTACCAGTCTTGAAACACTATGGTTACTTGGGATCCACTGTCAAGCACGGACCGGGCAGACACACCGTTCACCATCACTGTAGTTTCCATTGAAGGGCCCACCACATCAGACCACTCAGGTGACTTATACTTGGATGTCAGCCTTACAGCTGCCTTGGAGGAATAGCTTTTTCAAGCAGCCTCACCTTGCAGCTGTATGTTGTTCCATTGAATCAATGCCAGCAGCCGGGTGGTAACTTTCTCAAATTCTCTAGAGAATGGCAGGCGAACTGGGTGTGTCCATCCACTCCACAGTGGTAGCAGAAGACAGATTCTTTAGAGTCTCTAGGGGAAGAGGGTCCATTCCCTTGCTTGAACATAGTGGGGGAGTCTCGGGGTCTCTCTCTGGGTGGGGGTTTGCTCTCTGGACTTTCTGAGCTTCCCCCAGGGTCAGTGTTTGGTGTAGCCTGAAGCAGATCTCCCACCAAGACTCTCAGTTCTCGCATCTCCTCCAGCAGGTTGTCTTCAAGCCAAGTCACCGAGGAAATGACATGCACCCCCACCCCTCCTGGCGGGGCTTCCTTCTGTGACTCGGGGGTGGCTGGACAAGAAATGGCATCTTTGGCTGCATCGACGGTTTGCTGGTTGACTCTCAACTCAGTCAGTTCCTTGATTAGTTCTCTCATCTGTTGCAGTTTGGCCTCCTCATCTCTCTCAGGAGCCGGACAGGGGTGGGCAACCGCAGCATAGGGCTCCCATCCTTCCTATTCATTCTCGGCCTCATGAATCTCTTTCATCAGACAATATCCAAGGGGATTGCCCCTACGGTCCTGAAGTTTGAGTTTTAACAACATCACGCTAGAATATCTGGCTGACTTTAGGATGTGATAGAGTCTAACCCTGTTCAATTCACTGGCGGGCACCCCTCCTTTTCTGTGAGCCCACTGCAAAGCTCACTCAATTTGGGTGATGAACATTGACAACTTCTCATTTTTCCACTGTTTTGCGGACTTGAACGTCCACATCAGATCATCCCCCGACTTGGTACTACCAAATACCCCCACCAAGGCAGAGAGGTATTCAGCAGCTGTAGCTTCTGGGCTACTGGATCGCAAAACGTGACTGGCCTCCAGTGCAGGGCCCCTCAAGCTTTCCATGAGCCTTTTCCTCTTCTCCCCTTCAGTACATTGACACTCCTGGACCAATGGGGTGGCATAGTTCATCCACGTTTCCAGGTTGTCCTCCCCCACGGGCATTGGGGCCGTGCCCGAGAAGAGTCTAAGCCTACGGTAAGAGTCCAAATGCACAGTAGGTATCACTATGGGGGAGGCAACTGTAGGGCTAGTGGGGGAGGCTAAGGGAGACTGCATGGGAGTTACATCCTCAGAGAGCGCTAACATTTTCACCAGCTCTGTAGCAGAGCACCCCTCAGAGGCTAACAGTTTAAACAGCTTGTCCCTAAACCTTTCTAAGTGGGGGGACCCTCCAGGTACAGCTGGGTTGCTGTGTAAGTGGATGACCCTCCACCCCTTCTGGGACCCTTCAGACAAAATCTCAGGGGGTACCTTCTCTGGTTCAATGGGCAGGCTGCAGGAGAGTAGGGCCACCATGGTTTGATCAAACAGGTCAGAATCCCTCCCGCTCACTTCAACCTTCCCCAAACACTTAATTCATTCAACCACTGCCACAATAGTGCCATTATCGGTCCCCAACGGGATGTCCATTAATAGCAGAGCTTGGCGGGGTCCATCCCCTCTGCCTCACTCCATCCCATCATGCTATGCTCCAGCAGCTTGTGGGAGCAAGCTTAAGCTTAGGGGCAGTGAGCACCTCCATTTGACCAAAGTTTCCAAACGCGGCGTTGTAGTACCCACTCCTGACTACTAGAAGGCGCAAATCCCAGCGGTGCCTCCAAGATGTAACCCTTAGGTGATGCTATCCAAAGGGCTACTACCCCTGCCTGCTTGGCAAGTAGCAGGTTAAGGGGCCTGGGTACTGAAACGGGTGCCTCCACCTGGAGAACAGGGTTGTTAGTAGCTAGGCTAACCTGGGTATAGCCCTCTGGGACACTGTAACCCCCCTCTTTCCCTTCTGGTGGTCTGGACAATGTACAGTAAACACTTTCACAATAACCCTTGTTCACCACACCAATCCCCACTCTGGCTGCACTTACCACCAGGGCTGGTTCCTCTGGCTTGACCCTGGATACCCCCTGTAAAACAAGGTTATGCACAGCAAATAGCAACAGCACAGTACTTTTGACACAAACTGGAACCACAGTTAGGTTAAATGCAAAAAGAGTTAGATCTGATTTATTTAGGGGACTTGAACAAGGGAAGGGCATAATCAGGTTGATTGGTGTAAAGGCTAAATCAATCAAGTAGCCACGCATGCACTTCAGAGTCCCTGCACAGTCATACACTCTGGATACCCAGGTGGGAGTAAGGTGGTCTAGCCTGGAACACTGTCCGGGGTAGGCCGGCATCGCAGCTGGTTGGAGCCCTGTGATGGAAGAAAGAAACATGCACAACCACACAAAATTTGTAATCCAGAGCTGGATGGCTCAGTTCATGACAAAAAAAACAACAAGTGAATTAGATGACAACACTTTTGATTTAGCTGATGTTGCAGGGAGCTACCCTGATGTTTACTCATGATACCCAATACAGGACACAGGAGGGATGAAATTAAGACTGCAGGTTGATGAGCTGGAGTTCCAGGAGAAGCAGAGCCCACACAAATCACTGAGGCGTCGTTCCTGTTCAAGGCGTTGAGCAGGGTGCTGATCCCCAGGCAGGTCTCTCGTTGATGGTTTTCTCTGTGGCGTGAGTAGTCTGGCTGGGCCAGTGTGACAAGGCCCCGACTGAGGAACAGTTCGGATGTGAGTCCGAGAAAGCCGGATACAGCCTCCAGCAAGCAAGGCACAGTTCAACACGCAGTGGGCAACCAAATCGTGACCCACTAGCAGCACACAGCACATTTATAGTAAAGTAATCACCACTATACCAGGCAGATGACAGTCCGGTCGCAATCACAGAGTCTCTGCACAAAACTAGGAGTTCAGTGGTAAATGAAGGTCCTAACAGGCCGATTGCATTCAGCAAATCTTCGGTCTTCTTCAGGTTTCAAGCCTGGTCACCAATTCAGTGGCTTACATCTCTCTCACAATTTCGGATGCAGTCTGATTCTTTGGAGAGCTCCCTCACAAGGGACAGCAGCAAGCTGACAAAACTCAGCCCTTCCATAGTTCTCCCACGCGAACTACGCAGAAGCTACTGCTCGAATCTCTCGAGCTGTTCACTCTTTCGATTCCCAAATCAGACTCACTCCTGCTGCAAGCAGCCTGGGACTTTCCCCAGGATCCAAAAAGTTTGGTTGGCTGATCCATCTGTCTGTCAACACAAGGGCTCCCCCTCCAGGTCCATTTAGGCAACAAAGTCTCAAAACTACAATTCCTACAGAATTTTGCTCCCACAAGACCCCCTTGGGACAGACACCATTTTAGAGTCCCCAAAGGTACTGATTGGTCCACAGTAGCAGTCCAGAACCAAGATGGTGGTGCAACATCGAAATGTCCATGCTGCAAGAAAGGCAAGTTAGACAAACTTCCATAACATTACTATTCTAATAGATAACCAGCAAATAAGTACAGCTTCTAGCAGAGCTCCCTCTGCGTAAGTAGCGATGGCAGAACGGAGCGATTATCTGGCAACCCAGGCAGGACTCAAGCATAGAAACACTCATCCCCTCCCAGATTAAATAAGCACCATGTTATAGGCAGCTCTTAAAGAGACAGAGCACAGAGGCATTAAGGCACTGTCATACGAACACTTTTAAACACTAAGACACAGGATACTAGCCTGGCCATGGGCATTTAGGCACATACAAGGAAGACTTTTTGGGAACACCCATTTACAGGGGGGTTACACTTGCTAAACTTTAGATCATCTGAAATGATTACCCCCAGGTCCCTTTCCATTTTTATGTTGCTTGCACGCATGTGCAAGAAACACATTGCTTTCAGCAGTTAGGGAGAATGCCTAATGCAGTTAGGGAGAATGCATCAAGAAATTTGGGCCATGTCACCATGCAATCAGCTGTTTTGGTGCATTACAAGCTACCAAAACAGCTGATTGGTGCCCACATGGTGACGGCTTCTCCGTCGGCCTCTCTCAGTCCCCAGGAAGCTGACAGAAAGCCGCTGCCCTCCATTCAGTACTGTGTGCATCCTGGTGAAACATTTCAATAAAAAAAAAAAAGCTGACTGGGTGCCCAATACCCCTGTTGGCATGACCCCCTCCCCAGTTAACTAGAATCTGAAGCTTATCCAATAGGTAGGGAAATGGGCAGACTGGGTGGGCCAAGCAGTCCTTATCTGCCATTAAAGTCTATGTTTCTATTTCCCAACGGGGTAGCCCAACCCCCGTCGGCATAATGCACTTCCCCCCCATCTGTTGTTTACTGAGGGGGGTGCCCAATCCCTTCCCGGCTCATGTGATCCCCCCCAGCACACTGTATGGCCGATGGGGTTGTCCAATATCCTGTCGGCTCCACTGCCCCCCCCCAAACAAACTTCCATCTGCCACACTGGGAGCCCACCCTTGTGTGGCAAAAGTCTCTTTGGCCAACAAGGTAGCCCAATCCCCTGTCGGCTCCATTGTCCCCCCAAACAAACTGCATGGTGCCACGCTGGGAGCCCACCCCAGCATGGCAAAAGTCCCCCATTGTCTGTGTAAAAAAAAAACAAAAAAAATCTAGAAGAAAAAAATGGTCCCTTGTTGATTCTCTTGCCCCTACCCAACCCACACCCACCCTCTGCTACCCCACCTCCCCACACCTCCACCTTACCCCACACTTACCTCCAGAGCCCAGCGCGATGATCTTCGGTGGACCAGGAACACGTCTGCACTCTTCAAAGCCGACCACAAACTGAAGAAATGCTGGTAAGCTGTATAATGGCATAAATGTTTTTTTTCAACTTTGGTGCATATCTCGGCCATTTTTGGGAATTTTTTCACTAAATTTTCAACATGGGGTTCTTGGGACCCTACCTCATGAACTTGGTCACTGTTATTTTTTTGTTCGGTTCCGGAAGGTGATTTCACGGTCACTGCGTGGAACCACCTTTCGGGATCGATTAACGAAATGACAGTGTCACAGTTCATGAGGTAGGACTCCAAAAACCCAATGTTGAAACTTTGTGAAAAAATTCCCAAAAATGACTGTTTTACGAGCGTGCGTTGCGCAGTTCCTACGCACGCTTGTAACTTTGAGCATTTTTAATATTTTCACTCCAGATTTTGAACATTGCCATTTTACCACACCTTCTTATGAACAGTATGGCTATAATTTTTCACATCTTGCCTGAAATGTTTTCACACATGTAGCGCACAATGGTGCAGTTGGTGTCCGAAATCAATGTTCAGGACAGATTAAGAAAATCACAGTGACACTGATCATGAGGTAGGCCACCAAAAACCCTATGTTGAAAATTTGGTGAACAAATTCCCAAAATTGACTGTTTTATGAGCGTGCGTTGCGCAGTTCCTACACATGCTCATAACTTTGAGCATTTTTAATATTTTCACTCCAGATTTTCAACATTGCCATTTTACCATACCTCCTTATGAACAGTATAGCTGTCATTTTCACATCTTGCCCGAATGTGTTTTCGCATATGTAGCGCATAGTGGCATGAGTGGTGTGTGAAATCAATGTTTGGGACAATTAAGAAAATCACAGTTACACTGTTCATGAGCAGAGGTCTTAAACTGGCTATGTTGAAAATTTGGTGACAAACATCCATAAAATGACTGTGTTACGAGCGTGCATTGTGCAATTTCCACGCACCCTCGTAAGTTCACGAACTCGTAATATTTTCAGTCCAGATTTTCAACATTGGCATTTTTCCACACTTCCTTATGAACAGTACAGCTGTCATTTTTCACACCCTGGCCGAAATGTGTTTCACACTTCTAGCGCAGAATAACGCGGTCGCTGTGGGAAATTAGTGTTCAGGACAGATTAAGAAAATCACAGCAACAGTGTTCATGAGCGGAGGTCCCAAAATGCCTGTGTTGAAAATATCCCCAAACTAATTACATTACGGGTGTGCATTGCGCAGTTTCTACGCACACTCGCGACTTCACCAGTTTTTTTATATTTTCACTCCAGATTTTCAACATTGCCATTTTTTACACCTCTTCATGAACAGTACAGGTGTATTTTTTCACCAACTTTCTAAACGTGTTTGTGCACCTGTGGTACCAAGTGGCGTAGTCGCTGTGCAAAATCACCTTTCGGCTACCAAACTGATAGTGTCACTTTTCATGCGGTGGGGTCACAAAAAGACCATGTTGAAAACCTGGAGTAAAAATACCAAGAAACACCCAGGGTGTTAGGGTTTTCGATCATAACGCCCTACCCTGTAGGGACTGACAGGCGTCAGGGGTGTGATTTGGGATTGTCGACAGTAATGCTCATGCCATTCCACCCCCTCCCTGCAGCCAGTGGCAGGCATCGAGGTGCGCCTTTGACCCTTTGGCTCCAGAGTTCACCCCATTCTCCTATACTGCACCCATTTCAGCGCATTTCCTTATGGAATGAGGTGAGTGTAAAGCCCGAACACTCCAAAGCACACCTCAACACTTGTAAGTGTCTGCAGGGTATGGTGAGGTGAAATGTCGTGAGTGTTATGGGTGACGACCCAAAGGCACACCCCAATGCCTGTCCATCTCTGCAGGGTGGGGGGTGGAGTTGGCGTCAGTTCAGTACTTCACTACCATTTCTATACTGCGTCTGTTTATCTCCTGCGCTTCCACTGCTAATGACAGCAAGCAAACATTCAGCATTGACAAATTCTTCTTGTTGTTACAGCCTCCCCCCCAAACAGAGCTAATTACAGGCCCATCTCTATTCTACCACCCCCCCATCCAAAGCCCTTGAAAGGGCTGTCTCTGATCAACTCTCGGGGGACTTAGAAAAGTACAGCCTACTTTGTAAACAACAGCATGGCTTCCAAAAGAAACACTCTACCCTCACTGCGCTGGTCGACTAAACCTCAAAACTCTATGATGCATTGGATAAAGGGATGGCTGTGGGGTCTGTCTTTATAGACCTCACTAAAGCCTTTGATACCATTAACCATTCGCGTCTCCTAAACTGCCTGCTGGCTATTGGCCTATCTAGTGATAAAATTATCTGGTTCGACAGTTACCTCTCCCATAGTACACAATGTGTCAGGATTAACAGCTTACTATCTGAACCCAAGGAGGTTAGTCTAGGAGTCCCACAAGGGTCCATCCTAGGCCCACTCCTATTCAGTCTCTTCATAAATTCCCTTCCCTCAGCCTGCCCTGCACACATAGTGCTTTACGCTGATGATGCCATCTTTTCAGTAGCTGGCAGTGATCAATCCTCAATCACCACTGAGCTACAAGATAGCTTCTGTTTGCTTGAAACTTGGTTCACTCAGAACAAACTGATGCTGAACCATAAAAAAACAAAAAGCATGCTCTTCTCTGTGCCACAGAAAAGAACAAACACAGCCCCATGATGGTCCAGAACAGACAGGGAAACCTTTTGGAACAGGTATGCACGTTCAAATACCTTGGGGTATACCTTGACAGCACACCCAGTTTCACAATCCATATTGACCATGTGATCAAAACCACAAATATAAAGCTGGGTGTTCTCTACCACCACAAAAACTCAATGACCGCGGCAGCCCTGAAAGTAGCTACTAGCAGCTCAGTCTTATCCACAATAGACTATGGCTTGCCCATCTATGGGGCTGGCTCTGAAACCGCCCTAAAAAGAATAAGAACACTTCTAAATAAGGCCTGCCAACTGGCCCTGGGGCAGACCACCCAACTCATACCTGTACCCTTTATAATGACACAGGATGGCTCCCACTCCAACTCAGGGTGCAACACCAGACCTGCACACTAGTAAAAAAAGCAGCCCTGGGACGTATGCCTGGCACAATCAGCAGACTTCTTAAAGCAGCACAACCCATTCAGCAAACCAGGAGAGCAAACAGAAGTGGAATCCTAGTGCCTTTCATGCACACTAAGCTTGCCCAGAAATCCTTCTCCTACCAGGGACCCAGACTGTACAATGAGCTACCTCATACCTTCACTGAGTGCACAGAGATCAGTCTATTCAAAACTGGGCTACAGGTTCATTTACAGCGAAAATTTACAGTGAAAAGGTTTGTCGATGCCCAAAACAATAATCCCACCATCACTCGATACTTTGCCACTTTGTTGCCCCATGCTGCACCCAACTCCCTCCCTCTTTTACCCTCTCTTCTATCACCCCTATCCTAATCCCCCCTAACCCCACTCTCCTCTACCCCACCCCCTATGCACTTAATCGTGGCTCCACTTTCTCTCCTTGACAATGCCTACTCTGGCTGCACTACTTCAGTGGTTCTATTACCACAGCTCCTCACTCAGGGTCTCCACCCTGGATGTTGGTCTTCTCTGCTCACTTGTAACGTGTACTCAGTACAAGCAGAGTACCTATTCCTATGTTCCCAGACACCCAATTTGCCAGCCGCCACACCTTCTCCTTAATCCTTATCTGTGAATTACATGTTCTGTGTTGAAACATTAACTGTTTTATCTGTGTCAACTATGTAAATATATCTTACTGTGTTACACTATACTGTATTTGACCTTATTGTTTTTGACTGACTTGGAACCTTTGTAAAAGAGTCCCTGACTCAAACGTGTAAATCTGAAACTGAAATAAATAAATGCTGAGTGACACTGGCCTATAATCTGTGCTCAGTGCTGTCGCTCTGAACCCCTCAGCTAGGATGTGGCCACAGATACCCCATGCTGAGTGACACTAGCCTACAATCTGTGCTCAATGCAGTCTTTTTGTACCCCCTCCACTGGGCTGTCACCGCAGATCCTCCATGCTGAGTGACACTGGCCTACAATCTGCGCTCAGTGCTGTCTCTCTGTACCCGCTCCATTGAGCTGTGACCACAGATCCCCCAAGCTGAGTGACACTGGCCTACAATCTGTGCTCAGTGCTGTCTTTCTGTACCCCTCAGCTGGGCAGTGGCCACAGATCTCCCATGCTGAGTGACACTGGCCTACAATCTGTGCTTAGTGCTCTCTCTGTACCCCTCAGCTGGGCAGTGGCCACAGATCTCCCATGCTGAGTGACACTGGCCTACAATCTGTGCTCAGTGCTGTTTCTCTGTACCCCTCAGCCGGGTTGTGACCACAGATCCCCGTGCTGAGTGACACTGGCCTACAATATGTGCTCAGCGCATTCTCTCTGTATCCCTCAGCTGGGCTGTGACCACAAATCCCCCATGCTGAGTGACACTTGCCTAAAATCTGTGCTCAGTACTGTCTCTTTGTACCCCTCAGCTGGGGTATAACCACAGATCCCCTATGCTGAGTGACACTGGCCTACAATATGTGCTCAGTGCAGTCACTCTGTACCCTTCAGCTGGGGTGTGACCACAGATCCCCCATGCTGAGTGACACTGGCCTACAATCTGTGCTCAGTACTGTCTCTCTGTACCCCTCAGCTGGAGTGTAACCACAGATCCCCCATGCTGACTGACACTGACTTACAATATGTGCTCAGTGCAGTCTCTTTGTACCCCTCAGCTGGGCTGTGACCACAGATCCCCCATGCTGAGTGACATTGGCCTAATATATGTGCTCAGTACTATCTCTTTGTACCCCTCAGGTGGGGGTGTAACCACAGATCCCCCATGCTGAGTGACACTGGCCTACAATATGCGCTCAGTGCAGTCACTCTGTACCCCTCAGCTAGGCTGTGACCACAGTTCCTCCGTGCTGAGTGACACTGGCCTACAATCTGTGCTCAGTGCAGTCTTTCTGTACCCCCTCCAGTGGGCTGTGACCACAGATTCCTCATGAATTCTTTTTTTTTTTTTTTTTACTTTCTTTCTGCCCCCTCAGCACTGGCCCTTTAGGCCTTCTCTCAGGCGAGAATATTGGGTCACGGCTTTCTTCCGCTCTGCCGAGGCCCTCTGGCCAGACCTCCAACCTGAGATTGCCCCCCCCTTGTTCTGACCACCAATACCCCGGCTCTGAGCCCCCCAAGGCAGGGCCGCCACACCTCCAGCACTCTATCTAGAATCTAGTAGGTGACCGGAGGAGAGCCATAGGCCAGTCAGAAGGGCCCAGTATTGAGCGTGAGTGCCGTACTGTGAATCCCACCATCACCTGTCCAGGTGCCAGTGATTTTCCTGTTTTCTTGTTTCCTGAGGACATGGATGTGCAATGATGCATGGCACGTGTGCACCCACCCACAGGACGTCCGCCATTGGCCCTGAGCCATGACACGTGCTGCCGCAAGTTGTAATGCCCCCAGTCACCACTGGGAGCTGCTGCACTATGGGAACCATGACCCACCTTCCCCCAGGAGAGAAGAGTAGTCCTCCGGATGCTCAATCCTCTCCTGTCCCTGCCAAGCCCCAACGACCCAAGCCCATTCCTGAACCTGGGTCGCCGACATGGCATGAGATGTGGCGTCCAGCGCCTCAACCCTCAGTACCACTAGGCCAGCTAGATTCCCCATGCTGATTGACACCACCCTACAATATGTGCTCAGAGCCGTCTCTCCATACCCCTACAGATTCCCCCATGCTAGCCCCAGTTCCATGTTCACACACGTTCTGTGCACCTAAATTGTCCATTATGTTAACAGAAAGGTCCTGAGGGGCTCACTCTGCAGTTTATCAGTTGTCTCTCAACAGTAACCACATGTTAAACACTCTGATTTACAATCTTATTCTTCTCTTATAGAATGCTGAGAATATGGGATGAGATGACTGGAATTCACGGATCCGGAAGCCGCACTTAGGTGTGCCACTCAACTATTGGAAAGATTGGAAAGCTGTGGCAGACAGCAAAGAGGACAACAGAGCAATGACCACGTGCAAGGATCTGCTGGGAAACCTTCAGAAGACATACCGGGCACTGGAGGGGGTCAAGATCGAACAGAGCAAAGAGCATGAACGAATCTCCAAGTCATTTGAGCGAGCCCGTCTGGCTGTCCTGCGCCAGGAGCAGAGCATTCTGAACAAGGTGGAAGAGGAGCATAAGCAGGCCAAGCAGCGCTTGGCATCCATTCAGAGAGCCAATGAGAAAGCTCTTCAAGAGGGCATTACTCAAATAAACTCCACCCTCCAGGGGATCTCACACCTCATCTGTCAGCTGCAAGCACTTGCCGACTCCAAGAATGGTGTCCCAGCTGTGGCACAGATACAGGATCAAATGCTGGACATCTTTTCCAATGTGAAGAATATTACCCTGAGACTGAAGACAGTGCAGTTCAAACCTCATCTACAGCAGCCTATTACACTCGGTGAGGTGCATGTAGAAGAGCACAACATTGAGTTTGTGTTGCCACAGTCCCAACGAAGAGGTACAGGCAGCACCCCTACACCCAGCAGAAGGGCTGATGGGCTCACAATGTCAAGAAATGGCTCTTTAGGGACCCAGACTCTTCAAGCAACACAGACAAACCTTCATACAAGTGCTGAGCAGCTGCAGAGTCTCAAGAAAGATATAGATAGATCCCAAGGTGACAGCAATAGCCAGCAGTTCCATGAATCAACCAGACCAAGTTCCAGGACATTTAAAAAGATTCACCTCTCAAATACAGGGAGAACTCCTTTGATATTGAACAGTAAGCAAACAAAAGGGGACAATTTGTTTAGAGACAATGACATTCCAAGTGCTGGAGTTCCCTGGAATGGGCAGACTCTCAAACAGAGCCTTCAGCCCTCTGGAGGGCCACATCGACAACAATGGGAAGAAGTGGATGGCAGGGCCACTGGCCCCTTGCAGGATAACTCTGGTAGCACCAGACGTCATGTAGAAATCCGCAACTCTGCCCAAATGAAAGCTGGCTGGTTGGTAAGAAAAGGCAACAGCATGGTCAGTGACACAGAAACCTCTGAGGTCCAAATGCAGCCTACAGAGGAGGATACAGCACCCTCCAAGGGGGTTTATATTGAGGCACATCACAGGCCTTACAATCCAAAAGTGCTGGCCTTGGACCTCTCTTCTTTGGCCCCTCGCACATCCATGAATGAGAAACCAACCTCGCCAAAAGACTGTCAACTAGAAACCACAACTCCCCAATCAGCCAATGACAGTAACGGGGAACTGAGGAGCTGTGGTGCCGCCGGCAGGCTCACTGTTGTACTTACGCCAAGTGGAGGAGACAGCCTTAGCCCAAGATCAAGCATCACAAGTGAGCCATCCACACCAGTAGACTGTACTAGCATCATCCAAATGAAGTCCGAGACCACTTCTAAACTCACACGTCATCTACAGAGGATGCAGGAGGTTTACTCCAGGGCCAACCAAGCAGTTCAGCAAACTAATGGTGCCCTGTCACTCTCTGATATTGATGATCAAGAGACTGTATTTAAGGCGACCACTGCGTTTATATCTGAAGAAGATTCAGACAGTGATGACGAAAAAAGCATGGCTTCCGAAGTAAAGATGGTGAACCTGAAGGATAACAAAGACCCCATGACCTGTAGAGCTGCGGCCATTCTTGCCAGCCGGGTACCCTCTGCAAAGCAAAATGGCTGCCTTGACCAGCTACCTCAATGGACATCAGTGGACTTAATTGCTAGGTCATCTTCTAGGAAAGACTCTCTGCAGGATTCTAGCGTAAGTCCAAGGTCCTTGGTAACCGATACTTCCTTCAGACCAATCCAGTTCAGACAAAGCTGCGTGGATACATCTATGAAAAATAAATCACTCCCCACACAGACTGCTACCCATGTTTCATTAAAACTCGAAAAGCAGGGTGGCTCTGAACCCAGTCCCAGGACACCCTCCCCTACTGAGAGTGTAAAGTCATCCTACACATTTATAATTGATTCACCAAGAAACCATGATCTCCCCTTCTCTAGTGCTAGCCTGACTCACAGAACAAGTACACTTTCTTTGCCAGCAAGGACTCCAGCGGGGACCAGGCATGAAAAAGCTAGATGTCTGCCAGTCATTGATACTGAAGATGGAGTCTTGAAAGAAAGAGGCAAAGTCCCAACAGCAGCCAGAGGGCAGGGTCCAAAAACCCCTCCCAGCCCATCTGCAAGGAAACTGTCCAGCATGAAAAGTAAATGTGTTTCAAATGCAGGAAAGGGGCTGCAGGCAGGTTCAAGGGATCACTTTCGCAAGCCAATTCCAAGGTCTGTTTCCATGTCCATGATAGAAAAGGCAACTGGCAACCTGAAGCTGGGATATAATGCGGCCCGCTCTCACTCTATAAAGGAAAGACGGGATTCAGCCTCTAGCACCTCAAGCTGCCAATCAACCCAGAGGAACTCCCTCAGCTCCACCTCTTCATGCTCTATCCATTCAGTCGGAATCAGAAAGAGGCCAGTTAGGCACAGCAGTCGGCCTTCTTTTAGCAGTTTACAGCACTCTTCCCGCAGGGTGAGAAGCCTCAGCAAAAGCGAATCGAGCATCAGGCCCCATCCATCTTCAGAAGGATCGCCATCTCCTGGTGTTCTCATTGGACAGTTTGGGAAATTTGGTTCTGGACGAGCAGAGTTGAACCTGCCTTCTGGAATTCATGTGACAGCACAAGGGATTTTGTATGTGGTGGACTATGGTAATAAGAGAATAAAGGTTATGGACATGAAAGGGAACATCCTGCAACTGATCACCTTGCAACCCCGAAACTACTTTGATGTTGCTGTTAACAATAAAGGCCTCGTGGTGCTGACCAATTCCTCTGACAAAACTGTGGAGGTTTACAGCAAGCACGGTAAACATCTGCATGTCATCTCGGAAAACTTTGATGCACCCCGGGGTGTAGCAGTTAACTTCAAGGATGAGTTCATCATCACAGACATGAAGAGGGGTACTCTTTCTGCTCTGCTGCTAGACCACAACACAGGCCGGAGAGTGGAACGCACCATTGTGCCGGGCCTCAACAAGCCCTATTTTGTCAACACCAACGGCTTGGGCCAAGTGGCTGTTTCAGAGAGGGGCTTTGATGGTGGATGCTGTGTCAAGCTCCTGGGAGAGGACTGGCAGATTTTGAGGGTACTGGGTGTACAGACTGGTCTCGGCCCTGTACTCTCGAACCCCTGGGGAGTTTGCTTGGACAATGAAGGAAATGTCCTTGTGGCAGACTGGGGACAGACACACTCAATCATTCTGTTCCCAGGGACCCTGGAGAGTCCCACACAGACTGTGGTGACAGAGGGACTCAGCAATCCTCGGGGTCTGGCCCTTCTCCAAGACTGCCACCTAGTGGTAGCAGACAGCATGCACAATTGTATAAAAATATTTCAGTATCAATAAGTTGTGTTTTATGGGGAAGGGGCTTTCACTAAACATGGTACATGTTACATGCAGCACTTGTGGTGGATGTAACACAGAGCTCTCCAGTTCATATAATGGAAGCTCTCTTGAATAGTGCAACACAGAGAACTCCTGAAGCATGTAACAGGGAACTCTCCTGGTATATAAATGGAATATTACTGGCACGTTATCACAAAACACTCATAATGTGTGTAATGGAGCATTAGTGATGAGTGTAACAGCACATTCTCCTGCTACTTGTAATACAGAGTTCTCCTGGTACATGCTCCCAGGTTCCCCTGATAACAGGCACTTGTGCCTAGTGGGCTTTACCCGGTTACCAAAGACTAACAAAAAAAAAATAAAGCAACAGGGTGTCCCCTCAGTAGATGTAACAGGGACTTCTCTCGGTGCATGTAACAGGGATTCTCTTGGTGACTATAATGGAGTTCTCTGGGAGCTTAACAGAGCTCTACGGATGCAACAGAGAGTTCTCCGGGTGTATAACAGAGCTCTACAGATGTAACAGAGTTCTCTGGGTGTATAACAGAGCTCTACGGATGTAACAGAGAGTTCTCCGGGTGTATAACAGAGCTCCACGGATGTAACAGAGAGTTCTCTTGGTGACTATAGTAGAGCTCTCTGGGTGTATAACAGAGCTCTACTGATTTATTTATTTATTTTATTTATTTAGCTTTTGTTAATCAGGTAAGCACACTAGATAAGACATTTGCCTATTTTCAGGTACGGCCCGGAAGAGTACAAGGAATTATGACATAGGACAACATGATACACTTTAGGCAGTTACATAGAGTCAGGGAAAACAGAAGCATCACATAGTCAGTAGGTACACACAAATGGTCTGAGCATATATATCAAGTCACCAAGGCTGTGAGCAGCACATTATATACAAATTATATACAGTATAGGACCCCAAAAAAGAGGGGGCACAGTCAGAGCAATACCTAATACATAGGGTGTATACACTGTGTGCAGGACAAAAACCATGCAGGCAGGCTATACCTTAGGAAGGATGTTCAGTGCAGGAAACCAGGTGAGATTATGGAGGTTTGGGACAACCACACGGTGAGGAGAGCATCAAATGATTCCACAGGAAGGTTTGGAGGCATGTATGGGAGGGGGAGGAGCGGACCTGGGCAGGAAGGGAGTTCCATAGTCTGGGGGCACATGAGGCAAAATCTCTGTCACCCATTTGAGTGTGAGTGGCATGAATCCTAAGAACAGCAGGGCCCAGGGATCTGAGGGAGTACAAGGAAGAGGCAGCCAGCACGAGGAGCTCCGCCAATCCGGGGGGGGGTTGCCAGTACCAAGGACCTTGCCCGTGAAACAGCCCAGGACAAAATTTAAGTAATTGGGTGGGGAGAGCCAATTAAGCTTACTATACAGGTCACAGTGGTGGGTGAGACAAAAGGGGCACCAAGGGCAAAGCGGCAAGAAAGATTTTTGTAGGCGACAGTCCGAGGTGGGCTTTGGAGTCTGAGCAAACTAGAGGAGCCCATAGCAGAGGAAAGGGAGAAACGTGCCTCTAGCCAGTGCAAGGCGAGCAGCGGAAGTGAGATTGCTCTTTGCTCGATAGGCCAGACCAGTTTGCAGTTAACGGCACTGCATACATTCTGGATATGGAGTCCAAGGTCAAGCTGAATGTTAAGTGTCACCCCAAGGTATTTGATGGAGTTAGTGATGAGGACAGGAGCACTGTCAAGACCAGTGATACACAAAGAGGCAGGGGAAGCCTTTATCTTGGCCAGGGACCCAAAGAGCATGGCCTGTTTTTTTTTGAGGCTGAAGACCACCTTGTGGGATGTTATCCAGGATTGGATACTCATAAAGTCCTCGCTCAACTGGTAGTTTATGACCCCAATGTCCTGAGAATGGATGAGGATAACCAGGTCATCAGCATATAGAATGGAACCTACAGTAGGAAGAGGTAGCGGGTAGATTGTTGAAAAAGATGGAAAAGAGCAGGGGCCCCAGGACTGAACCTTGGGGAACACCTGAGGACACAGAAGAGATGTCTGAGAGTACCTTACTGTATTTGATCAGCTGCTGTCTGCCCTGTAAGTAGTTGGTGAACCTACTGAGTACAGGAGGTGCAAGCCAAAGGACCTAAGCAGAGTGCAGAGTACAGCACGGTCAACTAGATCAAAGGCTTTTGATAGATCGATGAAGATGGCACCAGAGAGTTTACCCTGGTCCATGGCAGCTCTGATCCCAGATGTGACAGTGACAAGGGCAGAGGACATACTGTGCCATTTACGAAAGCCATGCTGCTCAGGAGACAACAGCTCGTTAGACTGAATATACTCTGTGAGTTGTCCAGCCACAACTTTCTCAAGAAGTTTACTGATAGCAGACAATATGGCTATTGGTCGGTAGTTGTCAAGAATCTTAGGGTTGCCCTGTTTGAGAATGGGGACAACCCTAACCTCCTTCCATATGTCAGGGATGACCCCAGAGGCTAGGGATAAGTTAAAGATATGGGCCACTGGGGAGGCAATATGACAGGCACCAAGACAGAGAAGCTTAGGTTCCATGCCACTGTGGCCAGCACTGGAGAAGGGGGAAGAGACCAGAGAGCAATCTCTGCATCTCTTGTGTCATCACAGCCTTGAAATAGAATAACAGGCGGGAGATTGGAGCCGGTTGTGGAGCAGGGTCATGGACACAACTATTACAACCACTGGAGGAGAATAGGGAGGTGAAGGCAGACAGGTCCAAGAAGTGTGAGTTAAATGCTTTGGCGATGGTAAGTGGATTGTTACAACTAGTACCATCGATGAGCATGTCAGCGGCCTCACCGTTGGGGGAACCACTTACTATGTTCTTTATGTTCCTCCAGAAAGTCCTAGGGTCTTTAGCTGAATTCAGCAGTGCCGCTTTGAAGAATTCACTTTTGGCAGCCCTGATTGCTTTCTTACACGCAATCCTGAGCCTCCTATACTGCTGAAATATGGCCTGGTCCATCGTGACCTTGAATTTGGCCCAGCACTTTTGTGTGTAACAGAGTTCTCTTGATGACTGTAACAGAGTTCTCCAGGTGTGTAACAGACCTTTACTGATGTGTATAATAAGGTGTTATCCTGGTATATGTAACAGTGAGCTCTCAATCAATCAATCAGATTATTGGTGAGCAAATTGAGAGAAAAATCTCTCTTTTACAGTTGCAACCATATAGTACGCAGTTTAAAAGACAATACTTGTAGAATAAGTTACATATAATACAATGCATTACATACAGACAATGCTTATTTGGGTTAAAGTGTGTAGACAGATAACAGTTCTCTAGGTGCATGTATCAGGGACTTTTATGTGGGTAACTGAGCTCTCCTGGTGCATGCAGCTGGGAGTTCTCCTGGCATGTGTAATAAGGAGTTCTCCTGGTGCATGTAACAGAGCTCTTGTGCATGTAACAGTTCTCTTCCTGTATGTAACAGAGTTCTCCTGGTGCATGTAACAGCCCTCACAGTGGTTACAGCACAGGGCACTCCTGCTGACGTGTTTAGATTCAGTACATACTGTAAATATTGTATGTTGTAGGACCTAAACTAATGCCACAAATTCTGTTTGATCTTTGTCGACCCCCTAGAGTCAGGAAAGGCATGTAGCAAACTACCAACCTCCTGCCAACAAACGCCTTCCTTTTCCTAAGTCCCAAATGCTGTTGCAGCCCAAGAACCCTTGTAGCTACAGTAGCTGTCTGGGTAATACTGCTCACTAACCTATCCTAGCTTCCCCTGCCCTCATGGGAGTTTATCACACTCACTTCTCTCATACCACAGACCTACTAAACTCCAAAGTGCTCACATGAGACAGATTTCTCTGTCCTGTTCTTGCCCCCCCATAACTGTAACTAATGGGACACCTATACCTGCTATCAAGATAATGAGGAAGTAGAGTCTAGTGGTTAGACTACCAGCTTGGGAACTGGGAGACCCCAGGTTCAAGCCCAATTAGAGCCAAGTACACACTGTGTGACCTTCAGCAAGTCACTTAACTTCCCAGTGCTTCAGTCCATCCAGCAGTGAAAATGGGTAGAACAGGACCCCACTGCAAATGAGATGTTGCATCTCACCTGACGAGATCATGTAGCTCAGCCTGGTTATCCTAGGCAACTGCATTATAAAATCAATCAATCAATCAGTCAATCACCTAATAACCCTATGAGCATCCTCTGTCGTACCACATCGACATGAGCAGTTTTGTGCTGTGTAAAGTATGCTTCGAAGTCACACCCATTCAGGGTATGACAGGTGTACCTGGGGCCCACAGGGAAAGGTCCGTTAGTTACCAGCAACAGTAGGTCATCAGGAGGATCACTATAAAGTCATAATACATTGTACTGTTAGCCGCTGGTATCAGGACCTTGCTGGAAGCTTTTTGCGATTACAGGGCCAGCCACATTGACGTGCCAACATGCATGTCAGTGGCACACAGCACTGCATACATAATATGTTTCTGCCACTGTTGAACAGAGTTCCTAAACATACACAAACAGTGGGACTGGGGATGCCCCCATAAATCATTCCCAGAGAGGCAAGGGTAGCACACCAAAAACTCAATGTGCAGTTCCTCGCTAAGCAGCTGAAAGCAAAGGTCCACCCCACTAGGAGGCAACGAGTGGGGGGGGGGGAAGGTATGGCTCTATGGAGATCCTCTTGAAGTTCTTTTGTTACTGGTAAGTAACAAACCTGCCTTCTTTGAGGATCTCTCCATAAAGCCATAATCCATTGGATGACTACAGAGCAGTGCTCTCCCCAACCAGGTGACTGGTGAAAACAGTGGACTGATTTCTCAGGAGAAGAGGGCTTTTAAGATCCCAAGGTCAAATCAAGCTTTCCTAAAGGAGATCAGATCCAAACTGTAATGAGTAGTAAAAGTATGGATCCTGTGTCCGGAAACAGCCCTGCAAATGTCAACAGCTGAAACAGACTGAAAATGGGCCATAAAAGCTGTCATACCCTTTGTGGCATGCCCCGTAACAGCCCCAGGTAGAACCTGCCCTGCCTGTCTGGAGCAGAACAGGATACAAGAGGAGAGCCACTTGAAGGGGTGCTGTTTGGGAGCAGGCTTACCCTGGTGCTAGGGGCAATGGATACCAGCAGGAGGGAGGATAGGGCACAGTCCTTGGTACTGTCCAGATAGTACCAAGAGATTCTGTGGACATCCAGCGAGTGCAGCAGTGCTTCAGCAGGGTTCTGATGGGAAGGTAAGAGCATGAGCACATCAAGAGACTAATTTATTGTGAAACCAGACACAACCATTGGCCGGAATTTATGATGAGTCCACAATGCCACCCTACCTCTGCACTAGAAAGGGTGATTTATGAACCAAGGCCAGTAGTTCAGACACATGTCTGCCTAAGGTAATAGCTACATGGAATAAAATCTAGTTACAGGAATATGCAGGCTCAAAAGGGACTTTAGTTAGTGATTGGAGCACAAAATTCAGGTCCCAAACTGGAACCAGTTTGGGACTGGAGAGGTTGCATGCATTATTCCCTTCAGGAACCTGCAGACTACATCCAGCAGGGACACAGGCCAAAAGCTGAAATGGTCAAAAGGTAAACCCTCACCTAGGGGTACAGCATCTATGACTGAGAAAGTCAGCAGGTAGTCCTGTATTCTCTGTATAGGATAAGTGAAGGGGTCTAGGGAGGTTTTCTAACAATAAGTAGAATAGCCAGTGCTGAAATACTGTACCGAGAGGCCTCTGTGTCCTCAGGAGCCATGTAAGGAGACACAGGGACTGGAGGTCAGGATGCAGCAGCATGCTGTTGTGCTGGGACAGAAGGCCTGGTTGGAAGAGCAGAGGAACTGGAGCCTCTATTGCCAGCTCCCACAAAAGTGGAGACCAGATCTGATTGGGCCATAGTGGTGCCATCAGAATCATTCAAGCTAGTTCTTGCTGTAATTTGTTCAGGACCCTTGGAATTAGAGGCAGAGAGGAGGATGAGGAATCTTCTTTTCCAACAGTGGAACAGTACATCTTGCCAAGACGTCCCATGCCCTGAAGCCAGCACGCAGAGAAGCGGCAGTTTCACATTGTGTGGGGTTGCAAAAATGTCCAACTCTGGCCTTCCTCATATGTCAAATAACTGTATGGCTATGGCTTTACTCAGCTCTCATTTGAGTGGCTGGAGTGCAGAGTGTCTGATGCTGTTTGCCAGGACATCTAGTGTACCAGTAATGTAAACAACAGTTATGGGCTATCACCCAGTCTCAAATACTCATTGTCTCCTGACACTGCATGTGCACTCTCTGTTTGTTCAGGTAAGAGACTCAATCAAAAGAGAGATCCTCTGAACCTGAGTGGCCAGGGAATGGAGACCACATAGGACTGCCCTCATTTCCAGCACATTTATATGAAGTCCTTGTTCCAGCAGAGAACTCAAACCCTGAGTCTGGTGAGTGCCCAGGTAGGTGCGGATTACCAACAGCTGGAGTTGCAGAAAGGGAGAACCCACAAGCAGGTGGCCCCTGTCCTGCCACCAAAGCAGGGCACTCCAGAAGGGATGGCACACAGAAATGAGATGGTCCATTGGCTGAGAAGCCTGAAACCGCTGAGGTTGCAGCAACCATAGCGGAATCTTCATCTGCAGACAAGCCAGAGGAACTACACATGCGGAGTCTGCCGTGAGACCCAGCAGATGGAGTATAACCCAGGTTGGGACCTGGTGGCTGTGACACGAGGTGCCCTGAGCCAGTAGGACCAAGGCAATGTCCTAGAGTAGAAATACTTTCATCTGGACTCTATCCAGAATGGTCCCTGTGTACAGAAGTCTCTGGCAGGGAATCTGAACAGACTTTTCCACATTTACCACACCCGCTGGACTGTCCAGCAGTTGTATGGTGCATTGTAATGGGTATGTATGGGTATGGGAAATGAGACTTGGGTATAGTACTGCCTGAAGACCTCTGTGTTCCCACCTGAAGTTTCTCCACTCCACTCAGGTACAGCATTCCCTTCATGGAAAGACTTTTCATGGAAGCTCACACTTACGTACTTTCGGATCCCTACTATACAAGTGAAGTACTCTGGCCAGGGGAGATTGGCGTGTCGGAGCCGTGGGAGGTCGTTTTGTTGGGTGTTTAATCGCTGGCTCGATTCATCGATGAACTTTATGCTCAGTGGTCCATTGGAGTTGTTTCGGAGTTGTGGAAATCGGAGGAACGGTGAGGTGGAGTGGCGGTTTCCATACGGGACGGGATACAGCCGGACTGTGCGTGGAGGACATGGCCGGGTGCCTGTGAGAGAGGACTGGCTTGAGGAAGTGGAAGCCCTGAGAGGGGTGCGCTTGGTGTGCAGCAAGGATTTCGGCAAGTGTTGGAAAAGGAAAGGTTGGGCTCCTCGGTCCGGATGGAGGGACGGTGATCACTGACACTGGAGGATGTTGGTGCGAACCTAGTTCCTTAGGGGGAGTAGGGGGACCACTGAAGGGTGATCTTGCTTGCCCCACCGTGGTGAAGGATCGGGTTGAGCCTAACCCGAAGGTGAAATTGTTATGCTGCCTGCCTGCCTATCCGCCATCCGCCATCGCGAAGGATTCCTAAGGAAGAAAACTACAACATAGGAAGAAAGTGGGACTCCCCGGACCATTTGTTTGGTGAAGTACACTGAATTTTGTTTTGGGCCAGCGTTTGTAATTTTCTTTTAGAAAGACCAGAACTGGGTTCGATGGGGTTGTTGCCTTGTGAGAGGAGGCTGGCATACTAAAATTTCACAGTCTAAAGTGGTGAAAGCTGCGTTGTGGACAACAAAGACCTGGGAACTCTTTCTTGAACTTTCAAAAGAAACTGTGTTGTTGACTATTGGATAAGCGTTAAAGCCATTCAATAATACTTTTAGTAGTTTTAGGTGGGTGCTCCTCTTCCTGCAGTGGTGAGAGTACTGGGGGGTGGAACTAGAATCATAATAGATAATTTTATAGTACTAGAATTTGAATAGCGATTTTACAGCACTAGAATTTGTTAGATCTTATTTCATTGTGAGTGTTTTATTGTAGTGCAGAGATGTGCTGGAGTGATTGTAAGGCGGTCGGGTATTATTCCCCCTCTATGCTTAGGGACCTCCGCCCTTTCTCCTGCCCCCCGCTGCCAGCTGAAGTTTATAGGAGGTGCAGGGCTTTGGGGATTGTGAGAAGGAGACGGAGGTCCCATGCTGGAGGGGGAATGGAAAGGAGTGGGCGGATTGGGATTGTAGGGTCAAGGAGACGCCCTGGGGCGAAATGGGCATGGGAGAGGGCCTTCCTGTCTTGTGCCCATACCCAAGGGCCCTGGATTGGACCAGCAGGTAGGCCGGTCACTATCGGAGGTTTGTCCTACTCGGGCGGTGTTATGCAATGCCAGGTCTATTAAAAACAAGACGGCTATTATAGCTGATCTTGTCGAGTCATCTGACCTGGCATGCATCACCGAGACCTGGCTGGATGAAAATGCTGGGCCTGTATTAGCGGCAATTCCGGCTGGGTACTCGGTGATACACCGCCCGAGGCAGGATCGTAGGGGCGGGTGTTGCCATGTGTTTAAGTCAGAACTGGGTCTGGTGGAGGTGCCAGCAGAGTCCACCAGATCCTTTGGGCCCCATTGTGGGCGAGGGTGGGGGTGCAGGATACTTCTCAGTATACCGTCCACCAGGTGCGAGAATGTTTTTCTGCAGGAAATCGTAGACTTCATTGTCGACCTAACATTGGGGTCCCCCAGATGGTTGGTACTGGGGGACTTCAATGCCTGGATCGACGATGAACTCTCTCGGTTTGGTCAAGATTTCCTCCAGTTGATGATATCACTGGGCTTCACACAGGTGGTTTCCTCCTCGACCCATGTGGGTGGACACTCATTGGACCTGGTGTTCCTTCTGGGGATGGGGATATCTGACTTGGTGGTGGAACCGGTTGGATGGTCAGACCATCACTCCATTAGATTCAGTTTGAGGCCACCCCTGTTAGGTCTGCCCCTACGAAGATGGTTCGATACCGCCCTTTGAGGGGTGTATCCCCAGAGGACCTGATGGCAGTGTTGGACCTATCGAGCCTACCGATAGATTGCATGGATCCAGGTGTTCTTCTACATGCCTATAATGAGGCAGTAGCAGGGGCCCTGGATTCTATTGCACAATTTCGTGTTCGTCCTCTTACTCCTCGCCCCAGGTCTCCTTGGTTTGATGAGACCATGAGGGAATTGAGGAGAGTTGGGCGAAGGCTGGAGAGGCGTTGGCGAAAGTCCGGTCGATGATGACAAGCTTAGTTTGATGGACCATTATTTGGTCTATCAATCCATAATCTCTCTTAAGAAGGCAGAATTCCTGTCAGAGAGATAGCGGCTGCACAAAATAGACGGCTCAGCTCTTTGGGACTGTGGACAGACTGTGCAATCCAGTCTGTCTTCAGCCCAGAAGAGCCTTATCTCAAGAATGGTGTGAGGAGCTCGCTCTCTTCTTTGCAGATAAGGTTGCCAAAATCAGATCGGACATTCGCTCTTCCCATCCTAATGGAAGCAGCGGTGGTCGTCAGGAGATGTCAAACACCCAGTTGGAATGGTCTGACTTCAGCCTTCCCATAATCGAGGATGTTGTGATGATCATTCGAGCACTGCGACCGACCTGCTGTAATTTGGACCCTGGTCCCACACGCCTCTTAGTGGGTTGCGTGGATAAGATTGGCCTAGTCCTAGCTCTGATCGTATGGAAGTCTTTGGAGAGGGGGATTTTTCCAGATCCTCAAAGAGGCTATAATTAAGCCCTTTTAAAGAAACCCTCCTTAGACCCATACTGTCTAGCAATTACAGGCCAGTCTCTAACTTACCCTTTGTGGGTAAAGTTATTGAGAAAGTAGTTCAGTGCAGTTGGAGGATCATCTGACCAACAACAATATCTACGATTCCTCCAGTCTGGATTTAGGAAAAGGCATAGTACCGAGACAGCGTCGTCTGGTACTAAATGACCTCCTAATGGCAAGAGATCTGGGACCCGATCCATCTTGGTACTACTTGATCTCTCGGCAGCGTTGACACCGTTGACCATGGTGTGTTATTGGGCGCCTGCGGTTAGTCTGTGGACTGTCTGGTACGGTCCTCAGATGGTTTCAATCTTACCTTGAGGTAGGACTCAGAGAGGTGGTGTTGGGAATTTTTCCTCAACATCATTCTCCTGCCCTGTAGGGTACCGCAGAGCTCCATTTAGCTTCCATGTTGTTTTCGGTGTATATGCTACCATTGAGGCGATTATTAGGCAGTACGGTCTGGGTTTTCACTGCTATGCTGATGATACCCAGCTGTATATGTCTTTTGTGCCCGGTCAGGACGCTGCCTTGTCGGTATTTAATAACTGCCTTGAAAAAATCCAAGAATGGATGAATGGGAGTTGGCTGAGGTTAAATCCGGAGAAAACTGAGGTGTTGGTTGTGGATTTAGGTCGCTGTGAAGCGGGTCTGCCAGAGGGATCGCCCTCAGGCCTATGGCTTGGAGGTGTCCAGCTGATGACCTCAGACCGGGTGCGAAATCTTGGCATAGTACTTGATAACCGTTTGACACTTAAATCCCAGGTGTCAGCGGTTGTGAAGACTTCCTTTTTTCATCTGAGGAATATTGCCAGGGTGAAGCACTTGGTTCCTCCAGAGGACCTTCCAACATTAATCCACGCCTTTGTTACCTCCCGGCTTGACTACTGTAACTCCCTATACCTAGGGCTATCGGGGGTTGAACTTCGCCGTCTGCAGCTGGTGCAGAATGCGGCAGCCAGGCTGTTGACTGGAGTCTCTAGATCCAGTCACATATTGCCTGTGCTCCACGGACTGCACTGGCTGCCAGTATTTTGGCGAATCACCTTCAAGGTCGGTTTGCTGACCTATAAAGCCCTACATGATTTGGGACCTGCCTACCTGAAAGAGCTCCTGTGCCCCTATAGTCCCTCTCGCCCTCTCCGATCCACTGACGAGGGATTGCTAGAGATTCCCAGGGTACATTTGAAAACATCTGGTGCTAGATCATTTAGTTTTATGGCACCTACCCTGTGGAACTCTCTACCTCGTAGGTGCGAGACTGCCCGACCGTCCTTAGTTTTAAAAGGGAGTTGAAGACCCACCTTTTTAATATAGCTTTTAAGAATTTCTGCTGATTTGATTTACTATATTTATTGTCATATTTATCTGTACAGGCGCTTTGATTTAAGTAAATCGCCTTTTAAAAATAAAGTTGAAATTGAAATTGAAATTGAAAATGTATACTCTGCTGCAGAAGCCCCCCCTTCAGTAGCAAGTCATCCAGGTACTGGAAGACATACAGTTTCTCCCAGTACAGTACCCCAGCCACAACTGCAAAGCATTTAGTAAAGACATGTGGCACTGACGATTATCCAAAGGGCAAGGACCCACAGCCCTCACTTGCATACTGTGTGACCCTGAGCAAGTCACTCAACTTCCTTGTGTTCCCAGGTCACACCTGTAAACAAGCTTTCAGCTTAGTGTGTCTCTTGTGGGTAAATAAAAGAAAAAAAGACCCAGAACAAGCAGTGTTGCCATTCCAGATGGAAGCACAGGAACTGCCTGTGGCACTGCCTGATTCTGATGTGCTGGTAGGCTGTCTAGTGCACTTACCTGGTTAACATAAACAAACTAAATAAATAAATATCCAGGCTGTGCATCCAATAACCTGTGACAGGACAGGGATAAGAAAGACTAGGTGCAGCATGCAGAATTTCTTGTAAACCACATGTTTGTTTAGGCTCCTGAAGTTCAGTATGGGTTGGAAGCCTCCATTACGTTTGGGGCACCAGGGTATCTGGGACTAAACCATTGACAGTTCCACAAGAGGAACTGGATGGAAACCTTCTTGTGCAGCAAGACCGTTAGGTGTTCAAGGGAGTAGTGACAACGCCTAGGTGGGGTCACTGGTGGTCATAACACTAACTTCAAGGGGTATTTATGCTGGATAATTTCCAGGACCTATCTGTCTCTGATCACTGTCTGCCACTGAGGCAGAAACAGAAAGATCCTGCCACCCCACTGAAGTACCTGACAAGAGATTTGGAAAGGAGGTAGCAAGTCAGAAGGAGGGGGTGGCTGCTGGCCCCTTTACCCCATCATTTGGGGGCCTTATATAGAGATCCCATGAGCTGCTGCTTTTGCTGGGGCTCATAACCATGTCGCTGGCTATAAGGAGAGTAGGTGTGACAGTCCCTATGAAAGAAGCCTCTACCACAGCCTCGCTGAGGGTCATTTGCAAGTTAAAGACCAAATAAACCTCACAGACTTTTTTTGAGGTTTAAGCACATTCAGGATGGTTTCTTCTTCAGAGCCAAATGGCTCATTGCCCTTGAAAGGGGCATTCAGTACTGACTGCTGGACAAAACCAGTAATTCAGAGCCAGAAGTGCCTTTGTAGCCAAATGCTAGAGGCAGCTGCTCTGGCCGCAGCATCTGAGGCATCACAGACTAATCTCAGGAGATGCTTGCTAGCATGAGAGCCCTATGGCATCGCGCGCGCACACACACACACACACACACACACACACACACACACACACTAGGGCTTCGGCCCATCTGGCAGACTGTTAGCAATATGACCCAGATCTCTCTGCATGTAGTTCTGTACTTCATCAGGTACACTTGGTAATTAGATATGCAAGCCAAGGGAAGTTGAGATGAAGGTGTGTTTGCCCATACTGAACAGCTGTCTGGATTGTTTCTCAGGAGGTCTAGTACTCATCCTCTGAGGGGCCCAGGACCTGTCGTAGGCAGCCATGATAAGAGCCCAGTCAGTATTAGGCTGAGGGAAATAATATATGTTTCCTAGGGGCCAGACACTGCTTTGAAGACAAGTTTCCTGGATTTGCTGCATTAAAGTCTGAAATGTAGGGGCCTCAGGAGGATAACGTGACCTGTACAGGACAGTGCCATCGTTCCAAGAGGATACAGAAGAACTTTTTGAATCTTCCGGTGTCAGGGGGAGAAAAAGATCAAGGCCCTCTATCCCCACATCCACCTCCTCATACAGGAGGTCAATACTGTGCTCTAGGGATGAGGCTAGGAAGTCATCAACCTGAGAGCAGGGGCCTGAGAAGGGACTACAGGACCAGCAAGCAGTGCTAGAAGTAAGGGGTTGAGGGGTGACCTGCGTCATTGACTGCAGCAGGCTTGTCGATAATCTCTTTATCAAGGTAGAGAATTCTAGCAAAACATCACCTGGAATCCCCATTACAGACAATGATTGGACTGCACCTGCCAACAAAGTTTCTGAGGTGCTCCTAGAAGGATGAAATATCATGGATGTTAGATCCCAGCCTTTTTCAGGTAGGGGTTCTGGTCCTATAGAAGCTGAAACTACCTATTTCGCCAGTATAATGGTGGAATATTTAGATTTACAATCCCCCTTAGAAAGTGGGTATGTAGATCTTTGACGTGTGGTGGAGCATCACTGACTCACTGGTGAGCAATCCGACTCCTGGTAGCTCTCCACAGATGAGGAAGACTCTGACCATGCTATGGACCTTGACAGTGACTACGTCATTGACTTACATGTAGACTTTGGCATGCCTCCCTTTTCTGTTGATGGTATCAGTGTTGGATTGGGTGCCTTGGTGGATATTATAGTATTCTTGTCCATTTTATCAAGAAATGCTCCCAGCCTTAGTGCCTATACCTCCATATAGCCTGCTTAAAACCCTGGCAGTTTTTATGTTGAGTTATAGGTCCAGGCCCAAACAATTAATACACAACTTGTGAGCATCCTAACAGTAAATCTGGTTTCCAAAGCAACAATGGTGAAAAAACACCTTACATGGCAATAACATACACTGGCAATCAACAATTCACAAAGCAGTAGTCAACAGAGAAGTTCACTCTCTTGGTGGTGAGAGAAAAGAGAACTGAAATGGTTGGAGCCCACCCACGTTATACAGGCAATGCTGTGCGCTACCAGCATGCATGTGGGCATGTCAACAAGGGCAGCCAAGTCGATACAAAGTGCTTCCAATGAGGTCCTGATACTGATGGCTTACAATCAAGGCTCCCAGAATTCTGAGATTCTGTGGTCATGGACTTTTCAGCAGAATTTGCATTACCCCACAGAATACACACAGTGTTGCAGAATTCATTGTTCTTGATGAATTTCATTCAGATATATAGTTTTTCCACAGTGCCTGGCTCCCTCCCCTATTTTGTTTATCCTGATTCCTCTATGATCGACATGTGAAGTCATCAATGTCATCTCATCATATTGTCACCAGTGACAGGACTGCATTCATTCTGCCACAGAAATGAATAAATCATGTCACAGAAATCAGAAAAAGCTGCCACAGAAGCCTAGGAGCCTTGCCACAGAAATCAGGACAAAGTGCAGCAGAGCACTAGGGGCACTGCTTACAGCCCAATGTATCATGACTCTATGGAGATACTCTTGAAGAGCTATCATTGGGGCCAACTTGAAACCCACAACAGAATAGTACAAAATGTCACCATCCCAATCCCTATCATACATGAATGTTAAGTGTGTCTGCCCCAACACCTTATGGAGTAAACCATATTTCTTCTAAATAAGTTTACGTTTTTTTCTGCATTTACTTAGTCATGTGTTTATTTCTCTTACTCGTCCCTGTGACCATTCTTTCAATTCTCTGGTATCATTACTGTTCTTTTTTTTTTTTTTGCCTTTCATTTCTGTGATTTATGGTGTCTCTTTTGTCTGTCTTATGAGATCTTTTACTTTCTTCTTTTATCTTAATCAATCTCATCTCATTTTCTGCAACTGGTGTCAGTTTGTAAAGCGTGTGAAAACAATACTATCTTGGGTGCGGAAATGTTCCAAATGAAGATAGAAGAATTATCTTCATTTGGGCTATAATTTATCTACAATCAGGCTATGATTTATATACATTTGGAAAATGATTTTTCTGCATTGGAAAATGATTTATCTACATTTGGGCAATGATTTATCTATATTTGGGCTATGAGTTATCTACATTTGGGCAATGATTTGTCTACATTTGGGCAATGATTTGTCTACATTTGGGCTATGAGTTATCTACATTTGGGCTATGAGTTGTCTACATTTGGGCTACAAGTTATCTACATTTGGGGCTACGAGTTATCTACATTTGGGCTATGAGTTGTCTACATTTGGGCAATGATTTGTCTACATTTGGACTATGAGTTATCTACATTTGGGCAATGATATGTCTACATTTGGAGTACGAGTTATCTACATTTGGGCTATGAGTTATCTACATTTGGGCAATGATTTGTCAACATTTGGGCTATGAGTTATCTACATTTGGGCTACAAGTTATTTACATTTGGGCTACAAGTTATCTACATTTGGAAAATGATTTAGCTACATTTGGGCAATGATTAATCTACATTTGGAAAATGATTTGTCAATATTTTGGGCTATTGGTTATCTACATTTGGAAAATGATTTGTTTACATTTGGGCTATGAGTTATCAACATCTGGAAAATGATTTGTCTACATTTGAGCTATGAGTTATCTACATTTGGGCTGTGATTTATCTACATATGGAAATGATTTGTCTCCGCTTATGCTATGATTTATCTACATTTGGGCTACAATGTCTCTACATTTGGAATATGATGTATCTACATTTGAGCTATGAGTCATCTACATTTGGAAAATGATTTATCTACATTTGGGCTATGAGTTAAGTACATTTGGGCAAGGCTTTATCTACATTTGGGCTATGAGTTATCTGCATTTGGAAAATAATTTATCTACATTTGGGCTATGAGTTATCTACATTTGAAAAACAATGTGTCTACATTTGGGCTATGAGATATCCATATTTGTTCAATGATTTATCTACATTTGGGCTACAAGTTATCTACATTTGGAAAATGATTTGTCTACATTTGGGCTATAAGTTATCTACATTTGGGCTGTGATTTATCTACATTTGTAAAATGATTTGTCTACATTTGGGCTACAAGTTATCTACATTTGGAAAATGATTTATCTACATTTGGGCTATGAGTTATCTACATTTGGGCTGTGATTTATCTACATTTGTAAAATGATTTGTCTACATTTGGGCTACAAGTTATCTACATTTGGAAAATGATTTATCTACATTTGGGCTATGAGTTATCTACATTTGGGCAATGATGTAGCTACATTTGGGCTACAATTTATCTACTTTTGGAAAATGATTTATCTGCATTTGGGCTATGAGTTATCTACATTTGGAAAATGATTTGTCTACATTTGGGCTATGAGTTATCTACATTTGGGCTGTGATTTATCTACATTTGGGCTACGAGTCATCTACATTTGGGCAATGATTTACATTTGGGCTATGAGTTGTCTACATTTGGAAAATGATTTGTCTACATTTGGGCTGTGATTTATCTACATATGGAAAATGATTTGTCTACATTTGGGCTATGAGTTATCTACATTTGGGCTGTGATTTATCTACATTTGTGCTATGAGCTATCTACATTTCGGCAATGATTTGTCTACATTTGGGCTATGAGTTATCTACATTTGGGCTGTGATTTATCTACATATGGAAAATGATTTAAGCCAACAGTGGTGAGGAGAGGGTCAGAAGAAGGGAAGCAGAGACAAAGGGGCCCAGGTCAGGAAGAACGATTGCCGGGGAAACCAGGTCAGGAGACAAAAGACAAATGGAAGGAGGAGATAGGGACTTGTGAGGGGAGGCGAAGAAGTGGCAAAAGTCATGGAGTGGAAAGGAGAGAACAGGTTACTATGAAGAGAGAGGGAGCGGGCATTTGTGAAGGGTCTTCAGAAAATAGTTGTGCACTGCTAGAGAGGAAGAAGGTGGAGGAGGAAATGATGAAATTAGAGGTAATTAATAAATGCCTGGACCAAACTGGGCGGGGGGAGTTCTGCTGGGAGAATTGCAACAGGGGTAAAGGGAAATAATGTGCAGGAGGAAGAAGAGGAGCTGGAAATAAGAGGAGATGAATGGAAGCAAGCAGGGAGTAAGAGGGTGGAATCTTAATGCTGGGGACTCAATACTAAGAGGAGTTAGGTGGGGTAGCAAGGGGAGAGGCATAGTCGCATTTGGGTGGAGGCCATGCCAGGAATGACAGCGGAAAAGGTGGGACAGTCTGTTCTGAAATATGCTAGAAGGAGTGAGGACAAGCCTCATTTAATTATACATCTTGGGACAAAGCGACCTGGCTGACAAGACAGTAGATACAAATCCAGAGGAGGTTTGAGAACTAGCACAATTATGTGAGGGGCAGGAAGATCAGTGACTTTTCAGAATACTTCCGGTGCCAAGGCAAGCATAACAGAAAGCTGAGAATAGAGGAATTTGGATGGCTAAGAACCTGGTGTTGTGCTAAAGGATATGGGCTGTTGGGGGAAGGAGGGACCTGGGAGGACAGTAGTCTCTATGCCAAGGACAGACTACACTTGAGTGAGGAGGAAAGAAAGTGTTGAAACAGAGGATGGAGGAGTACATAGAGGAAGTTGGGAATTTAAACTAGGAGTGGGGGTGGCAGTTGGGAAGAGATATGCAGAGACCACAGGTTGGGAAACCATATGAGCTTACCCCCATAACAGTGACAAAGGACAAATGGCAGGTACTGTTGGTGATGCTAGGAAAGGAGGGCAGGATAGGGAAAGGGTGGAAGGTGGTTACCCTTAATGCTAAGGAGCCTTGGGAGGAAAACTGCAGAGTTACAGGTTCTCATGGCAGAGGAGAGGTAGACATTGCAGCCATCACAGAAACATGGGCCACCCAATACAATGACTGGGACCTGTCTGTACCAGGGTACAGGTTATTTTGTAGGGACAGGGTGATTGGGAAAGGTGAGGGTGGCACTATGTGAAGGAAGGACTGAAGTGTGTAAGGGAGGAAGGGAGGAGGGTAGTATGGGTCACTTTGGATGCAAATCCAGGATTCCAGAATAGGATTCTTAGAATGGGAGTGGTGCAGGCCACCATCTCAGACAGAGAGTCAGACAGGGAACTAGCGGGACAGATCAGGAGGACCTGCGAGAAGGGTAGTGTGGTGATTGTGGGGACTTCAACATGCCAGGAGTGGACTGGAGCACCCAACAACCAGGAACAGAAGGGAGCAGGTACTGCTGGATGCCTTCAGGACAGCTTCCTGCTGCAAATGGTCAGTGAACCAACCAGGTTAGGGAATACCCTTGACCTTGTGCTGGCAAATGGGGACTTTGTGAGAGAACTTACAGTGGAGGAACCGCTGTCAGGGAGTGACCACCACTCAGTATGGCTCACATCGGATATGGGCAAGGAAGGAGTGGAATCTGGCACAATAGTGCTGGACTTCAGGAGGGCCAACTTTGGGAGGATGGGGGAAGTGGTAAAAGGGTACCTGGCCAGAATTCAATCTAGTATGGACACTAACCAGAGGTGGGAGCTCATAAAGCTGGGGATGGTGAGCAGCAAAACCTGCTGCAAAGCCCAGAGCAAGAAGGCTAGGGCTAAGAAACCAATCTGGTTGAGCAAGGAGGTCATGGAAAAGGTAAGGAGGAAAAGAGCTGCTTTAGGAAGTACAAGAAAACAGGGAGGGGGAGGACAGGGAGGACTTGACAGAATCGAGAAGGAGGTGACAAGGGCAGTAGAGGAGCCAAAGCATCTCTGGAACTCAGGCTGGCACAAGGCATTAAGAAGGGAGAAGGACTTCTTTAAGTACATCAGGAGAAAAGAGCTGTAAGGACCACATAGTAAGGATTAGGAAAGGAGGAGTTGGGTGGAAGCAGGGTGCGATAGGCGGAAACACTAAGCAGTACTTCTGCTCAGTATTTACTAAAGAGAAGGGGAGTGACACCCAAGGTGGGAGAAATGGCAGAAGCAGGGTAGGAAGTGGTGACAGATGGGGAAATCATGGAGAGCAGAGTTCGAGAGGGTTTGAAGGCACTGAGGGTGGACAAGGCACCAGGCCCAGATGGCATCCACCCCAGGGTACTGAAGCAGCTGGCAGAGGTCCTTGCAGGACCTTTGGCAGACCTATTTAATGCCTCACTACATTCGGGGTGTGTACCTCAGGACTGGAGGATGGCTCATGTGGTGCCCCTCCACAAGAGTGGCCCCAAGGATGAACCGGGAAACTATAGACCAGTGAGCCTCACATCCATCGTGGGTAAGCTAATGGAGACTATCCTGAAGGAGAGGCTGGTGGCCCTCCTAGAGGCCAAAGGACTACAGGACAGCAGACAGCATGGCTTCATCGTGGCAGATCCTGCCAAACCAACCTGGTCGAGTTCTATGACTGGGTAACTAGGCAGCTGGACAGGGGTCATGCAGTGGATGTCCTGTATCTGGACCTCAGTAAGGCATTGACTCAGTGCCACATGGAGGCTGGGAAAAAGTTAGTAGGAACAGGGCGGGTGCAAAGCTGGTGAGATGGGTAGGAAACTGGCTGCAGGGAAGGCAACAGAGGGTGGTGGTGGGTGGGGTGCTCTCACACCCAAAGGCAGTGACGACGGTGTTCCACAGGGCTCGGTGTTGGGACCAGTGTTGTTTGGGTATTCATTGCAGACATATCATGGGACATCAAGAGCAAGATCAGTCTGTTTGCTGATGATACCAAGAGTAGAGCACAGTGGTGGATGACCTAGGGGATGGCAGGGGTTGCAGGATGATCTGCAAAGCTTGAAACCTGGTCAGACATCTGGCAACTGAGCTTTAATGCCAAAAGTGCAGGTGCTGCATTTTGGGATGAAGAACCCAAGGAGGAGTTACCAGCTAGAGGTGAGCAGCTAGCCCAGACAGAGGAGGAGAAGGATCTGGGTGTGCTCATTACAGGGTCAATGAACAACTCAGCACAATGTAGGAAGGCAGCTGCAAAGGCCAACAAAATGCTGGGTTGTATTGCAAGGGGTATATCCTCGAGAAGGGAGGAGGTGATTCTGCCACTGTATAGGTCATTAGTTAGACCACACCTGGAGTACTGCATGCAGTACTGGCGTCCAGTATCTGAAGAGGGACATTAAGTTACTGGAGGGGGTGCAGCGCAGAGTGACAAAGATGATCAAGGGGCTGGGGGACTTATCATACGAGAGGAGGTTGAAGGAGTTGAGCATGTACTCACTGGAGGAGAGAAGAGACAGGGGTGACATGACTGAAACCTTTAAATACATGAAAGGAATAAACAAGCCGAGTACAGAGGGTTTGTTCAAAGTAAGGAGGAGAGGCCACCAGGGGCCATGATATGAGACTGGAGCGAAAGGCTCAGGAGGAGATGAGGAGACACTTTTTACAGAGAGGGTGGTGGCTGGGTGGAAGGCGTTACCTGCTGAAGTGGTATGCAGTAGAACAGTGGACTGCTTCAAACGAGGATGGGACAGGACAAGGGGGAGGCTTAATGAAGGGGAAGGGTGGACGGGAGGGGCAGCTGCAGAATAAGGGGTGCTAGCTGCACATTCAAGCAGACTTGATAGACCGCTAGGCCTTTTTCTGCTGGCAAATTTCATATGTTCGTATGATTTGTCTCCATTTGCAATATGATTTATCTACATTTGGGCTACAGTGTCTCTACATTTGGAATATGAGGTATCTACATTTGGGCTATGATTTATCTACATTTGGAAAATGATTTGTCTACATTTGGGCTATGAATTATCTACATTTAAAAAATGATTTATAGGAGGCAGTATAGCACAGTGGTTAAGGGCACTGAGCTGCAAACCTGGAGACCTGGGTTTTAATCCCATTTGCCTCCACTTGCATACTGTGTAACCCTGAACAAGTCATTTAACTTCCTTGTGCTCCCAGGTCGCACCTGGAAACAAGTTTTGACTTAGTGTGCCTTTACTGGTTAAACAATCCCCCCCCCATTTGGGCTACAATTTATCTACATTTGGAAAATGATGTGTGTATATTTGGGCTATGATTTATCTACATTTGGGCTAGGATTTATCTACATTTGGAATATGATTTATGCAACAGGTGTCAGGATAAGAACTGACACATAACTTCAGTTATCTGAGTCACTGTGTGGATAAATAGGTGGTGATGTAATCACTATGTGGATAACTTCAAGTTATCCACAGTGATTACATCATCACCCATTTATCCACACAGTGACTATATCACTACCCACCACCTGTGCTGCCTGCTCAGCAGTACTGCCTCCCAGTTACATCCACATAGTGATTACATCATCCCCCATTTATCCACACAGTGACTACATCACTAACCACCACCACCTGTGCTGCCTACTTAGCTTGACTGCCTCCCAGTTTCAGTTTCACCTTCTCACAGTGCTCTTTACAACTCAAGCTATCACAGTCCCAAAGACTCACAATGCACACCCCAACCAACCCCCCCCCTTCAAACTGGAACCACATTTTAAATGAAAACACTCTTAAGAAAAAATAGCAATTTTTCCTCTTTCTCAGCAAAACAACCCAGTAAACCAAACACAGTAACCAGGCACAGAGAAAAAAACATGGAAAGGAACTTAAGAAAAAAATAAAATATAACAAAACTGAACCAAAAAATCCTGTTGCATAAATCAAATATGCATGGGGTGCCTGTGGGATAACAAAGTTATTTGCACAGTTGCCAGTGACCACTCATGAAGTTACTTGAGGTCACAGGCAACTGTACAAAAAACTTTGTGATCCCACAGGCACCCCCCGGATATCCCTTAGTTATCTACATTTGGACTATGAGTTATCTACATTTGGGCTAGGATTTACCTGCATTTGGACTATGATGTATCTACATTTGGTCTATGAGTTATCTATTTGGGCTAGGATTTATCTACATTTGGACTATGAGTTATCTACATTTGGGCTATGAGTTATCTATTTGGGCTAGGATTTACCTACATTTGGACTATGAGTTATCTACATTTGGGCTATGAGTTATCTACATTTGGAACAGGATGTATCTGCATTTGGAAAATGTCTGGGCTATGATTTATCTTCATTTGGAATTTCCATTCAGAAATGTTAGGAAACTCTACTTCACTGAGTGGGTGGTGAAACTGTGTAACAGACTGCTGGTGAAATTGATGGAGGCAGTTACCCTTAATGGGTTCAATCATGGCTGAGACAGGGCAAGGGGAATCATAGTCCACAAGAGGGGCAACACGGGCTCGAGGGGTGAGGGTAGCAGCCCACCTTCGGTCAGTGGAGTGAGGTAGTATAGTAAGGGCAGATTTGATTGGCCGTCAGTTTCCTTCTGCAATCAAATTCTGTGTTTTTGTGCAGTGCAATGCAGTTTCACTATACAACAATGACTCATGAGGAACTTGTACACACTGAATGAACTGAATACTACATGGGTATTGGCTGTAGATAAATATGTCCATCATCATTAGTTATGAATGGACATGCCTGACTGCATTCGTGGCTCCACTTTGTTCCACCACTCATAATATCAGACAGTCCATCCCCAACTCGTGACAGACAAATATGTATGTGCAGCCAACATGCTGGAAGTTAATCAGGCAGCGAGTGTCTACCTATTGGATATGCTGCAGATCTTAGTTAACCAACAGCCTACTTCCTCCTATCCCCCCACTATAATTGCCTCATGTCTGTCCAATGCATTCTTGAATTCCCCCATTGTTTTTGATCCCACAACTTCCTCAGGAAGGCCGTTCCATATGTCCTTCACCCTCTCCATGAAAAAATACTTCCTCACATTGCCCCTGAGCCATCCCCCCCCCCCAGCTTCAAATTGTGCCCTTTGTTTTGCACATCTCTTTTTCTGAAAGATGCTCCTCTCTTGGACTTTGTTGATTCCCTTTAGGCACTTGAAACTGAAGTCTCTATCATGTCCCCCCTCTCCCTCCTTTCCTCGAGGGCATACATATTAAGCTCCTTTAATCTCTCTTCGTATGGCTTCTGGTGCAGACCCTGCACCATTTTAGTTGCCCTCCTCTGGACAGCCTCCATTCTGTCTATGTCCTTGCAGAGATGGGGTCTCCAGAACTGCACGCAGCACTCCAGATGGGGTCTCACCAACTGTCTGCAGAAAAGTAGATTTGACAGGTATACTAATATTTTTCTAAACTGTAGCTGAAACTAGTTTTTCATAAAAGCATTTTTCATTGCACTGCTGGTTTAACATGCTTTGTGCCCATCTTGTACCCCTTGGATTTATTTCAAATATTTCACCAAGATGTCACGCAGAACATGGATTCCTTTTCAGGAGTGCCCCAGGGGAAATGAAAAGGGATACAAGTTCAGAAAATATAATCTACAGTCCAAGAATAAATATTTAACAGCAATACGATGTGATCCAATGCAAAAGAGTAGCAGTCTGCAGGATTCCTAGGTGGCAGAGTAATTAAATGGCAAGCGGTAGAGAACCAGGACTTGTACCAACAATAAAGAAAAATTCAAAGTGTGCATCACGTGATATAATCAATCATTTGGTGGAAAACATGAAACAAGAACTGAGGGCAAACAGCAGCATCAAACATCTCAACCTCCTGCCTTGCAAACCAGGGACATGACCTGAAAAATCAGGAACAAAGAAGTATCAAAATGAGGGACAAACTACCAAAATCAAGGATAGGAATTAAAACATCAGAGACAACTGACCAAAATTAGGGTCAAATCGCCAAAATCAGGGACGAGACCCCCTTCATCACAATGATTATCAAATTACCAAAATCAGGGAAAGGACTTAAAAATCAGGGACAATTGACTGAAATCAGGGTCAAATAGCCAAAATCAGGAACAGGGCTTAAAAATTATGGACAAATGACCAACATCAGGAGCAGGACTTAAAAATCAGGGACATAGAAGCATAGACAATGTCAAAAGAAAAAGATCATTAGTTCATTCAGCCTGCCCAGTTTTACACTACTGGGACCCTCGACCCATTGTCCAGATGGGGTTTCGCGCTCCTCACCCCCCTCGCTCCCTGCCTTACTGCTATCCCCCTGAGTAACTATGAAGCCATTTACTCTGTCCCAGCCGTGCTTGAACCCATTAATGTTTTTTGTACCTAACACCTCTGCTGGTAGGCGGTTCTATGTTTCAACTATTCTCTCAGTAAAGTAAAATGTTCTAGCATCTGTCCTGAATTCCCCCCAGATTACATTTATGTCCCGTTGGGTTTGACCCACCATTCCCACCAAGTAGTTCCTCACAGTTTACCCCATTTATTCCTTTCAGGAACTTGAAGGTTTCTGTCATTTCCCCAAATCAAAAACAAATTTTGTCCGAATGACCAAAATCAGGGACACGACTTAATAAATGAGGGACAAAGGACCAAAATCAGGGACAAGACTTAAAAAAATGGGAACATTACCAAACTTAAGGGGGCAGGACTTAAAAATCAGGGACAAATAACCAAAATCAGGGACAGGACTTAAACATCAAGGACAAATGACAAAAATCAGGAACAGTTGAGAGGTATGAGCATCATGAACATTGAAACAAGAGAGTCAAAGCAATCCACTAACCAGTAGTGGACAAAAAGGGAGGGAGGGAGGGGTGGAGGGAGTGGTAAAATGTGAGGAGGAGGATGGGAGGATTGGCAGGGGAAAGTACAGTTGCGTAAGAACTTGCCGTAACAGTAGATCTTCGAGAGAGGCTCTTGCAGTAGGTATTTACATATAGGACTAAACCGCCAGGCGTCAGGACCCCGCAGAAAAATGTCTAGCTAGCAGTCTCTGGTGGGGGACCGCCTCCACATCAGGTGACCAGCATCATGCGACGTTGGTATAAAGGGGCAGTCCCCCACGCCTGCCTTCCAGTTCTTCCCTGCCAAAGGCCAAAAAAGGCAAGACGAGAGAGAAGTGGATGTTTCCATCACTGGAAAAGGAGCTGAAAAAGCTTAGGGGGATGGAGGGTGGGAAGGTATTACCTACTGCAAGAGCCTCTCTCGAAGATCTACTGTTACGGTAAGTTCTTACGTAACTGTACTATCTTACGTTGAGAGGGCTCTTGCAGTAGGTATTTATGTATAGGACTGAGTCCCAAGCAGTCTGGAACAAGGAAGAGCACTTGGGAGGAGGATTGTTATCCATAGCATGGAACCTCAGGGATAAATGGGTCTCATGAAAGGAGACCTTGTAGGACAGCCAATCTGAAGCCTGCTCTATGGCGAGAGGCAATGTCCTAACTATAGTGTTTTGTGAAGGTATGGACAGAAGTCCAAGTTGCGGCTGCACAGATGTCTGCCGCTGACACATTCTTAAAACAAGCCGCAGAGGCAGCTACTCCTCTGGTGGAGTGATCTCTGACTTGACCCAGAAGGGTCTTGTTGTACTTGTCGCAACAGAAAGTGAAACAATGTGCCAACCATTTGGATAGGCATTGCTTAGAAACAGCATTGCCTTCTCTTTTGTGAGCAAAAGAGACAAAAAGCTGATCAGTCTTCCTGAGATCCTTAGTCTGATTGGTGTAATATCTCAGGATCCTGTGAACATCTAAAGTATGCAAGAGGGACTCCTCTTGATTGGAATGTTGTGTAAAGAAAGCGGGTAGCTCAGTAGATTGATTCAGCGTCGATTCAGCCACCACCCTAGGGAGAAACTTAGAGTTGGTGCGTAGAGCCACACGTTACTTGTGGAAAATCAAGTATGGGATTTTGCACATCAAGGACTGAAGCTCAGAAATGCGCTGAGCAGGAGTAATGGCCACTAGAAAGAGTGTCTTCCAAGAAAGGAACTTCAAATCAGCTGTTGCTGCCGGCTTAAAGGGAGGCAGAGTAAGCTTCTCCAGGATAAAATTCAAGTCCCAAGGAGGGGCAGGAATGTGAATGGTGGGTCTCAAATGGAGAACCCTTCTGAGGAAAGTCTTGGAGACTTCCAACTGAGCAAAAGTCCTGTCTCCTAAGGGAATATGGTAGGCTGAGATAGCTGCCATGTGGACTTTCAACGAGGAATGGCTGAGACCCAGATCAAAGAGGTGACACATGTAGTCCAGGACTTTATTGACTGGGCACGAGAAAGGATGAAGTCTTTCGAGTTTGCCCAAATAGAAAATTGCTTCCACTTCATGGCGTAGGTGGACCTTGTGGAAGGCTTTCTGGCCTCTACTAAAATGTCTTCTACTAGAGGAGAGACTCCAAAGCGGGCTTTAGCTACGTCTGCAGGAGCCACGCATGGAGATGAAGGGATTTGAGACCTGGATGAACAAGGGTCCCCTGATCCTAGGTCAACAATTGCTGTGACAGAGGAAGAGGATGTGGAGGTTCCTCTGAAAACTATTGCAGAAGAGAGACCCAAACTTGCCTGGGTCAGAAGGGAGCAATGAGAATCATTCGAGCGCTCTCTGATCTGAATTTGTTCGGGACCCTCAGAATTAAAGGAATGGGAGGGAAGGCATAAACGAATCTGTCCCTCCAACTGAGAGACAAAGCGTCCTGCTAAAAAATGTCTCACCCTGGAGCGAGTCAGCAGAAGGTGGGAAGTTTTGCGTTTTGGGGAGAGGCGAAGAGGTCTACCCGAGGTGTTCCCCATCGCTGAAAGATGTCATTTGTGACTTCTTGATCCAGCTCCCATTTGTGGGACCTGGCTGAGGACCAACTGAGTTGGTCTGCCAGTGTGTTTTCCTCTCCCAGAACGTGAACCGCGGTCAAGTGAAGGTGGTGTTGGACTGCCCAGTGCCAGACTCTCATTGCTTCCCGGCACAGAGGGTAGGAACATGTCCCTCTTTGCTTGTTGAGGTATCAGACTACACACATGTTGTCTGATTGTATGAGGAGATGACCAGGGAGGATGAGGGAGAGAAGAGCCTGAAGGGCATAAAGGACTGCTCTCAGTTCAAGCACATTTCTGTGCAGGTTTTGTTCGAACTTGGACCAGCTGCCCTGAGTCCTGTGAGACCCCAGATGGGCACCCCATCCTTCTCCTGACGTGTCCATCATCAATGTCTGGGAGGGCGGATCGATGCAGAAATGAACTCCCAGGCACAGGTTCTCTGGAACCATCCACCATTGCAAGTCCCTGATCATGGGATCTGATACTAGTACCTCTTGGTCTAGATTGTCTCTTGTCTGGTCCCATTGTGACCAAAGCATCCATTGAGAGATCCTCATGTTGAGCTGAGCGAATGGGACTGTCGGAATGGCAACCGCCATTAGCCCGAGGAGGTGGAAGACTGACCTGGCTCCGACCCTCTTGCGCCGGAGAGAAGATGAGCCTGATTCTGAATGGTGTCTACCCTGTCCAGAGGCAAGAAGGTTTTGCCAGTGGTCATGTCCAGAATCGCCCCTACAAATTGAAGGCATTGGCATGGGACCAAGTGGGACTTGGCCTGGTTGATGGTGATACCCAGGCTGGTAAAAACCTGCAGGGTAAGGGAAAGGGACTGCAGGAGTTCCTCCCTGGACGGGGCCACCAGAAGCCAGTCATCCAGGTATGGGAATACCTGTACTCCCTGGGTATGCAGGTGGGCCGCTACCACAGACAGACATTTGGTAAACACTCGGGAGCTGAAGAAAGACCAAATGGGAGGGCCTTGAATTGGCAGTGGTCCCCCTGAAAGCAAAACCAAAGGAATTTGCAATGGGAAGGGCATATGGGGATATGCAGGTAGGCATCCTGCATGTCCAGAGCACATAGCCACTGTCCCAGCCAAAGCAGTGGTAGAAGGCTCTGCAAAGAGAGCATTCTGAAGCATTTGTACTCCATGAACATGTTCTGGGAGCTGAGGTCTAGGATAGGTCTCAGATCTCCTGTCTTTTTTGGAACTAGGAAGAAATGGGAATAGTAACCTGTTCCCCAAAGATGGGGGTAACTGGCTGTATTGCCGCCTTCAAGAGAAGAGCCACCACCACTACCTCAGAGGTTGCAAAGAAAGCACAGCAGTTGGACCACTGTGGGCTCAGGGAGGGTGAGGAGGGTGGAACAGAGGCACACCCAGTCAGTTGTTCCACTCCACAATCCATACACCATTATGGGGGAGCACAGCTCCCCTATGGATGCACCCACGGAGGAGATTAGGGAGGCTGAGGACACCTGTCACAAGGGAGGCCCACAGGAAGGAGGCAGAGGATGCCACAAGGAAAGGAAGCAGCTCCTGGTGGGGGACTCAATTATTAGGGGGATAGAACTGGGGGGAGCAGGGAAAACTGAAGTAAAGTGCCTGCCTGGTGCCATGGCTTGTAGGGACAGGAAGCGCATCCTCAGGATCACGAGAACAGCTGCACGAGTCTGAGCTGGATGTCATTGTCCACCTAGGGACAAATGACTTGGCTCAACATGAGCTTACAGCAGTGCAGAAGGACTTTGTAGAACTGGGAGAGGTCTAAGACAAGTAGCAACACAGTATCCTTCTCAGAGGTGCTGCCTGTAAATGGCATGAGTGAGGCAAGGGTACTTTGCACCATGCAGTTTAATGAGTGGTTGAAAAAATGGTGTGAGCACAGGGGTTTGGCTTCATTGGGGACTGGGGTTCCACCTGGAGGGACACCAGCCTATACTGGCAGGATGGTCTGCATCTGTCCAGGAAGGAACAAGTCTTTGAGCAATCGGTTTAAATGTTTCATTGGCAAGCTTTTAAACTAGTCAAGGGGAGGCACTGATAAGCAGCAGAAAATCCCAGCCTCTCCTACAAAACAGGGTACTAAATGGGAAAAGACCGAGGTAGAAAGGTCAGTGGGGGATGCTGCAACAGAAAGTAAAGCCATCAAAAATGGAGAGCAATGAGTACCAATGCCCGTAGTCTGAGTAACAAGCTTCCTGAATTAGTGGCCTTGATGGAGGAGGAACATCTGGATATCGTGGCAGTCACAGAAACATGGTACACACAAAACCATGACTGGGATGTAAACATAACAGGATACACTATCTACAGGAGGGACGGGGGGGTAAAAGAGGAGGAGGTAGCTCTTTACATAAGGGAAGGAATCAAAGCAACAGAACAAAAAGGGTAAACAGGGAGGAGGAAGAAGCACTGTGGGTAAATTTGGAGACAGTGAATGGCACCACAAATCTGCACAGGGTTGTATCAGACCCCCCTTCTCAGGAGAAATGGACAAGGAAATGATAGAAAGTATACTTAGTATGGCAGAAAAGGGAGATATTGCTGATGGGTGATCTGAATATGTCAGATGTTAACTGGAGTGCAGTTGCAGCAGCCACTTCTAAGAGTGGGGTTATTCTAGATGCCCTACAGGGGCATGCCTTAGACAACTAGTATTGGAGCCCACTCGAGAGGGAACAATCTTAGACCTGGTTCTCTCAAATGGAGATGAGGGAGGATCACAGATGTAGAAGTGGGTAGCCATCTGGGAACTAGCGACCATCGGAACAGTATGGTTCACAATAAACACAGCAATAGAGTCAAGCCATACAAAGACAAAGGTACTGGATTTTAGGAGGGCTGACTTTGTCAAAATGGTGAGTGCCTAAGGAATGCACTAGCAAATGGGCAGGAAGGAGGGTGGAAGAACAATGGGGAAGAATAAAACTGCCATCACAGAGGTAACAAGCCTTTGTGTAAAGCAAATAAACAAAATGAAGCAGGTAAAGAAACCACTATGGTTCTCAAAGGAAGTGGCAGTGAAGGTTCAAGAGAAAAGAAAGCATTCAGGAAGTACAAGGAATCACAGAAGGAGCAGGACAGAGAACTGTATCAGTTAAAGCAAAGGAAGCTAGGAAGGCAGTCAGAACAGCAAAGGCCCAAACCGAGGAAAAGATAGCCAACTCAGTTAAGAAGAGGATAAAACCTTTATAGGTACATCAGGGGCCAGTAAGACCAAGGGAGGGATAGTGAGGTTTAGTAAAGGGGAGGGAGGGTGGGCAGAGGTGACTGTGAAAAGGCAGAGATACTAAACAAATATTTTTGCTCAGTATTTACAAAGGAAGAGAAGTACCTAAAACAAACAGTAGAAACACTCTGGATACAGAAGTTGATACCAGCCCATTTACAGAAGAAAGGGTTCTGAAAGAACTCTTAAAACTGAGTGGACAAAGCAATGGGGCCTGATGGGATTCATCCCAGAATTCTAAAAGAACTAAGGGTAGAACTAGTGACACCACTGACTACCCTCTTTAACAAATCATGGGAGGATGGGGTGGTACCCGAGGACTGGAGGAGGGCAGATGTGATTCCCCTTCACAAAGTGGGAGCAAGGCAGAAGCAGAAACTACAGACCTGTTAGTTTAACCTCAGTGGTAGGAAAATGATGGAATCACTTCTGAAGGAAAGAATTGTTGAGTATCTAGAGGCCAGAGGGCACAGGACCCAAGGCAGCATGGATTCACAGCGGGAAGGTCATGCCAGACAAATCTGATAGATTTCTTTGACTGGGTGACCAAGGTAGTTGATCAGGGAGGGCTGTGGACATGGCCTACCTAGACTTTATGAAGGCATTTGACACAGTCCCACAAAAGATTAATATACAAGTTAGCCAGCCTGGAAGTGGGTCCCAAGATGACAGCCTGGGTAAAGAATTGGCTGGAGAATAGGACACAGAGAGTAATAGTAAATGGAGTCCACTCTGAAAAAAGGGGGGTTAGTAGTGGGGTACCTTAGGGTTCAGTATTAGGACCGGTCCTCTTCAATGTCTTTATAAGCGACATTGCAGAGGGACTGGAAGGAAAAGTATGTCTCTTTGCAGATGACACAAAGATCTGCAACAGAGTTGATGCACAAGGTGGAGTGGAAAGGATGAGAAGGGACTTGGCAAGGTTAGAGGAATGGTCAAATGTATGGCAGCTTAGATTCAATGCTAAAGTGCAAGGTAATGCACCTGGGAAACAAAAACCCAGGGAAGAGTACACAATGGGGGTGAGATACTAAGCAACAAAAATGGAGCAGGACCTGGGGTAGTCATATCAGATGACCTGAAGGTGGGAAAGCAATGTGAGAGGGCAGCAAGGAGGGCTGGGGGATACTGGGATGCATAGGAAGAGGCATCACCAGTAGAAAAAAGGAAGTTATTATTCCTCTGTACAGACAGCTAGTGAGACCCCATCTGGAGTACTGCGTGCAGTTCTGGAGACCCAATCTCCACAAAGACATAGACAGGATGGAAGCTGTCCAGAGGAGGGCAACTAAAATGGTGCAGGGTCTGCACCGGAAGACATATGAGGAGAGACTTAAGGAGCTTAATATGTATAGCCTCGAGGAAAGGAGGGAGAGGGGAGACATGATAGAAACTTTCAAGTACCTCAAGGGAATCAACAACGTCCAAGAGGGTAGCATCTTTCAAAAAGAGGTGTGCAAGAACAAGGGGCAAATTTGAAGATAGAAGGAGGCGGCTCAGAGGTAATTAAGAAGTATTTTTTCACAGAGAGGTTGTGGATGTATGGAGCAGCCTTCCAGAGGAGGTTGTGGAGTCAAAAACAGTGGTGGAATTCAAGCATGCATGGGACAGTCATAAGGCAATTCTAGGGGGTAGGGGTAGGAAGAAGTAGGCTGCTGGTTAACTAGGACCTGCAGCTTATCCATCAGGTAGGGAAATGGGCAGACTGGGTGGGCCAAGCGGTCCTTATCTGCCGTCAAATTCTATGTTTCTATGTTTCTATTTCCTCTAGGACCAGAGGAAGATGTTGTGGGGAGTAAGATGACTGTGGGTGGTCTTCGGGGTGGTTTCTGCAGAAACTCTATTGAGTGTCCTGCCGATATCAACTGGAGCATCCAAGCGCCTGATGTTATCCTCTCCCAACCCAGAAGATGGGAGGAGAATCTCACCCCACTGGTTCCTCTGGAACCTCCATAGGCAGTGGGAGAGGCAGGGAGTCAGGAGGTGTGGAGCAGCATAGCAGTCGAGGCTCCTGCTGCTTTTTTGCTGGGGGAGTTTTGGTTGCTGGAGGGGCCCGACGTTTGTTGGCATGTTTGCCCTGTGGTTTTTGTCTTTTTTGGGTTTGGGGATGAAAAGGACGCCGCTGCCCTTGAGGGGGCCTGTACATAGTCTGGACAGACTTGAGTGTAGTACCCTTCTCCTGCAGTTCAGTAATGATGTCCTTGACATCACCCCCGAACAGCACTGAACCCCTGAAGGGGGCATCCTGTACAGCAGATTGCACCTCAGGGACCAAACCTGACACGTGGAGCCAGGCATGATGCCGTAGGCCTACAGTGAAGGCTGAGCTCCTTCTAGCTGTGTCCACTGCATCGTAAGTGGCATGTAGCATGTGCCGACAGACTGAGCGAGTGGAATGGACAAGGTCACCCACTTCCTGCTTAGTCTGTGACTCAGGAAGGGAGTCCAATTTAGATTCCACCTGACTAAGGATGGTCTTCTGGAAATCCCCCATATGTGCCACATAGTTAAGGGCCCTGATGCCTAGGGTAGAAGAGGAACAGATCTTCTTCCTGTACTGGTCCAGAAGTCAGGATTCCTTATTAGGTGGATATGAGCTGAGGTGTTTAGGATTGGCAGAGTGGCCGTGAACGGTGCTGACGACGACCGAATCCGCCTTGGGTTGAAGGCCAAGAAAGTCTACACCCTCCGGAGCCTGGTAAAGCCTGTCCGCCTTCCTCAGAAGGTGGGCTAATGCAGATAATTATTTCCAAATGGTGGAGACAAGATCCGCGTGAGGCTCTATCCAGGTGGGATCAGTGTCGGAGCGGTCTCGGGCAGATCCAGACGAGCAGCGAGTTTTTACGCTGTGGATCTGGCTCCACTGACTGCCACTGATGAACTTCCTGGATTTTCCTCAGTGACTCCAGAAAAGAAGGGTCCTCCAGAGGAGACTTCGGAGGATCCCTTGGCCTAGGGCATTCCAGAGTATGGGGCTCGTCTTCGGGGTCAGAGTGGCCGGAGTCTGAGTCCGTGACCAAAAATGATGAAGAGGAAGAAGACTCCTCCCTATGAGGAGGAGGGACAGCCCCTCTGGGGAGTTCCCTAGGGCACGTATCCTCCTCGCCTCGGGCACCGGAGGGCTCTCCTCTGGTGTTGGGTAGGGGGAAGAAGTCTCCTGTCTCCGATGTATAGGGTCCGGCATCGGGAGATGACTCTCGACCTCCCTGGAGAGTTGAGCCTTGGCCTCAGCCCACCAGGAGGCCAAGGTCTCCTTCAGATCTGCAGCAGCTGAGAAGTTGGCGGCGGAGGTGGAGGAGGTAGGGATATGGATATTGAGGGTATCCATAAAAGGAGTATCCATAACCCGACAGCGGGTAGCCCAGCGTTGGGTACTGTGGCACCGGATATTGCAGCATCAGGTACTGGGGCGCTGGATATTGAGGGTCCGGGTATTGCGGCACTGGATATTGCAGTGTCAGGTACCCCGGTGCCAGGGGCTCTGACGGAGCAGAGGGACCTGGCAGAGGCCCTGCTGGCGGGCCAGACAGTGGGAATGTGGGCCTCGCAGGCTTTGGGCCGGCGTGGGTATACCTTCAAGCAGGGCCGATGGTCCTGATGGAGGAATGAGCCTGTCTTCAGGTAAAGGGATGCCAGATGGCATCGGGTTGGCCGGCATCTGAGGATCCAGCATCAGGGGGTTCGGCACAGGAGGAGGGAGCCCTGACGGCAGTGTCTCAATGTCCACAGTGACAACCGGGGAAGGAGGGTTAAAATCCCTGGGGGTCAGTTGAGGGGACCCGGGGACCTCAGAAGGTAATGTGGTGAGATGTTGAGGAGAGCCTGGGGCATCAGACTGTTCAATGGGGTCTAGTGCAGGCGTTGGTGGAGCCGGCGTCCTACTTATCGGCCGAATCCGGGTGGACGTTGGAGGAGCTGGCATCCAACTTATCAGATTCCCTGCTCGAGGAAGGCTGTGAAGGGGATGTATTCTTATTGGGAGGTGTTTTGGCTGGGTGCTCCCCTGAATTGGTAAGTGACTTAGCAGCCTAGTCCGGGCAAGCATCGGTGGGACCGACATCCAACTTACCAGACCCCCTCTGACTGGAAGGCTGCGAGGAAGAAGTGGCCTTCACAGGAACGGAGGCTGCCTTCACCCCGGAGGCTCCCAAAGGGTTCGAGCATGAGCCAGACGGGAGCGGCAACGCCTTCTTAGTAACCACTAAGACGGCCGTCGTGGAGCAATCCCCCGGAGGGGATGTTACCTTGAGTGCTGCGACTCCAGCTGAAGTTGTGGCTGCTGTGGAAGCAGATTCCTGCTCCTGGTACTTTTCCTTGCTGTGTTTTTTCTTATGACCTTCGGGGAAAGTAGATGCCTGCCTAAGTTTCATTAACTCTTTTTCCATGGAGGCCATTTTCTTCTTAAAGATATGGGCTTCCAGGGACTGCTGCCTTCTCTTGCGGGTAGTGGAGTTGAACTTCTGGCAATGCTGGCACTTCTCCACAGGGTGGTCTGGTCCCAGACAGAAGAGGCACAAGGAGTGGTCGTCCTTGTGTGGAAGTTGGGAACCACACGAGTCGCACTTATCTTTATGCAATTCGGAGGGTGTCGGGGACGACATACACAGCAAATTGTTTGAAAAAGTTGAGAATGAGAGAAAATGGGTCGAAAAGTTTGAAAACTTAGAAGCCGAGGAATGAATGACGAGCGCTGTTCTACCACGAGAAACTTTCACAAGCCATCGGTGGGAAAGAACTGGAAGGCGGGTGTGGGGGACCGCCCCTTTATACCAATGTCACATGACACCAGTCACCTGACGTGGGGGCAGTCCCCGCCAGAGACTGCTAGCTAGATTTTTTTCTATGGGGTCCTGACGCCTGGCGGCTTAGTCCTATATGTAAATACCTACTGCAAGAGCCCTCTCGAAGTAAGATCTGATATGAGTCACATGAAAATTGGGCAGACTGGATGGACCACTAGTCTTTTTCTGCTGCCATTGTTTATGTCATCAAATGAGTGTCAAGGCCAAAGGAAATGAGGAGGCTTGACAGTGAATTGGGGAAGTTAAACCAGAGACAGAAAAAGTAGTCTGAAAGGGAAAGCAGCCTGGGCAGCTTAGGCCCTGGCAGAACAGAGGAAGGAGAAGTGTGATTGGTGGGCTCTGATGGAGGAGGAAGATAAACATTAACTAATAAGTAGAGAACTGAGGTAAAATGGCAGAGAGCAGAACCAAAATTTATCAGTGAGAGATGCACTGTGGGAAAGGCAGTAGCTCTCAAGGGAGGGAGAGAGAGGGAGGTGTACAGGGAATACAGCAAAAAAAGGAATGAAACAGGGGGTCTAGTCCACTCAGTTGGGGGGGGGGGAGTTGGGGGCAACATTATACACCACATCTCCACAGTTGAACTCAAGGAGAATACTTTTCACAATGATCTCATGGCGTGGGGCGAGAGGGATAGAAGATTTGTTCCACTGAGGTGCCACAAGCTTAGGCAAGAGGTTTCTGTTGATGGCAAATACGTGGCAGGAGAAGTTGAGGTAACCGTCCAACTAGATGGGGGAGATTGCCTCTGTTGGGGGGGGGAAAAGCCGTCTCTTGAAAATGGGATATTGCATCTCTAGGGATGCAGCTGCAACTGTCTCATCATGATATCTTTACCCTCAGGTAAGTTACCTACGTTAGCTCAAATCCCAAATTATGAACAGGGTTGCCAGATTTATCCAGTTATTTCCATGTTATTCTCCCACTGCACTGTAATGTGACTGACACATCACCCCTGTTGTTTCGATATGCTGCACTGTGCACCTTTTATTGTATTGTATTTTATCTATTTGAAAATTGGTAACTGGGAGAAGCACACTGAGCTAAGGCTCATTTCTAGGCGTGTATTCTCGCGGCACTGTAATGTGATTTACTGTGCACCTTCATCGTGTTGTAATAACTGATGACCCCTTTATCACAATGATTATCAGTGCGCCCAAACTCCATAATAACCAGGTATGATATCATACCCAGTTATTGCGACACTTGGTGTGCTCGCACTTCACTTTCCCTATTGGGAAACTTGATTTTTGTGCTCATGTCCTTGCACCAGTTGTTATAAAATAAAAAAATTTAAAAAAAAAAGCAACTGTGTGCTTATGAAGTTTTTTTAGAAAACCTAGGAGTGTAATGACCACATAAATCTCTCAAGCTTCGCTCTTGAGATTTATGGGTCATCACACACCTCATGTGGGTATAAAAAAAAATCACAACACAGTCGCCTATGCATTACTCTTTATGTCATACACAATAAGAGTGTTTCCCTGGTGTTTTCTAAACCTTGTAATCCATGGTTTGGAACAGTCAAAGAAATAATTTATGGTTTAGAACATGAATTATTTCTTTTCGCAGCTGCCCCAATCAGCGTCACACTCCATCCAACCAAACCGATGGACTGGAGCACAGCTGCACTAGATTTCAGGTTGCAAGCTGTTTCAAAATGTCAACTCACAACTAAATAAACGCCAGGCAGAACATATTTTACTCAAGGACCACATACTTATTTAGTTTCATATTTAGGGAAAATGCCTAGTTTTGTACAGTATTATATGCGATAAAAGACATCCTTACTGTGAAGAGTTCACTGGTAACTCCACACCATGTTAGTGTGATGACATCATAAGGGAACTGGAGCTTCGTTCTTCTCATTCACACGATATCACCATACTAACTCAGTATCGAGTTACCAGCTTGTTCTTCATGGTGGAGGGTTTGTTACTTTCTATGTTGTTATCACTGCACTGTAATGAGACAGAACAATAGAATCTGACTGCAAAGGGAGACTGATGGCCCATCAAAACTGCTCAACTGTATTATTACCTCCCTCCCCTCCCTCCCTAGTGCTGTGGTGGGTTATTCACTCCCCCCACACACACACACTCTTCTTCCCCCCTCCCTGGTTCTTCCCAGTGAGCCTATGAGTTCCTTATAGAAACATGTTACACTACTTCTGTTTAATACAATTTACTGTGCACCATTTGTAATATTATCACTGAAATGTAATGTGATTTACATGTCACCACAACTGTTTTAACACAATTCACTGATCACCTTTACTGTACTGATATTATCACTGACTGTGATGTAATTTACCATTCATCTGATTGTACTGATTTTATCTCTGCACTATACTGATCTCTATTGCTGCTCCCACAGAATGTTTCTGGAAATGCTGGCGCGGTGGCACTGAGAGTTGAGGCACTGGATGCCTTACCTCCCACTTTGCTGGTTACCTGGGTTCTGGTATGACCTTGGGTTGTCAGGGTGCCGGCTTGGGGGGCTAGGGAGGAGCGGGACTGAGTGAGCCCTCGGGCTGCTCTCCTCTCCTCTCCCGGGGTGGGTGGGGTGGGTTGTCGCCCCTCCTGTAGTCCCATCCCCACGGGTGGAGGTCAGTGGGGGTAATGTGGGCAGGCGGGGTGGCAGTGCGGATGGGGAAGGGCTGAGCTGGCTTCACTGTGCATGCAGTCCTCCATGCACATGTACAGCCGTAGGCAGGGCCCCGGGGATATGGGAGAAATCCTACAAAAGCCAATAAAAACCTATATTAAAAAAAAAGAATGTTTCTGGAAATTAGTCATTCTCAGCTCAGTATGCCCTTCCTGGTAAACATCATTTTATAATAAATAAATTAAAGGTGATCTGCAAAGTTAATTTATGTAGTGAATCCCCTGCAATGAAACTTACTTTGTCTACTGAGAGGTCCAGACAATCATTTTCATAATTTTCTGTCCACTCGTTAATAAGATGTCGTATTTTGCAGAGTTTCAGCAAATGCAGAAGTGGAGTGGCACACAAGGATTCTGGGTAATCTAGTTTTAGTGACAGATTCTACTATACTAGCAGTACAGATGGTGGGGAGAAGGTATTTCATATGTGTTTTTATTGCAACTGCCAATACTTCGGTGTTTAAAAGTATACAGACAGACAGGGTTGACAGCTAATTGTCTATCTACTTTTAAACACCAAAGTACCCGCAGATGCAATAAAAACATATAAGAAATACCTGCTTCCCACAGTCTATGCTACTAGTATAGCGGAATCTATGGCACTAAAACTAGGAGACTACCCAGAATCCTTGTGTGCCACTCCCCTTCCGCATTTGCCAAAACTCTGCAAAATACAATATCTTATTAACAAGTGGACAGGAAATTATTACATGGTCCCTTCAGCGGGCAGGATGAGTTACACTGATGGGGAAACACAGAAACATAGACTTTGACGGCAGATAAGGACCACTTGGCCCACTCAGTCTTCTCATTTCCCTACCTGATGGATAAGCTGCAGATTCTGGTTAACCAACAGCCTACTTCCTGCAACCCCCCACTACAACTGCCTTATGTCTGTCCCATGCATGTTTGAATTCCCCCACTGTTTTAGACCCAACAACCTCCCCAGGAAGGCGGTTCCATGCATCCACCACTCTCTCCGTGAAAAAAAATGTCCTCACATTGCCCCTGAGCCGTCCCCTCTATCTTTAAATTGTGTCCCTTGTTCTTACACATCTCTTTTTCTGAAAGATGCTACCCTCCTGGACTTTGTTGATTACCTTGAGGTACTTGAAAGTTTCTATTATGTCCCCCCTCTCCCTCCTTTCATCAAGGGTATACATATTAAGCTCTCTCAGTCTCTCTTCATATGGTTTCTGATGTAGACCCTGCACCATTTTAGTTACCCTCCTCTGGACTGCTTCCATCCTGTCTATGTCCTTGCGTAGATGGGGTCTGCAAAACTGCACACAGTATTCCAGATGGGGTCTCACCAACTGTCTGTACAGAGGAATAACCACTTCCCCTTTTTCTACTTGTGATGCCCCTTCCTATGCTTCCCAGTTCCCCACTGGCTCTCCTTACTGACTTCTCACATTGCTTACCCACCTTTAGGTCATCTGATATGACTACCCCCAAGTCCCTTTCCATTTTTGTTGTTGTTAACACCTCCCCTGCTATTGTGTACTCTTCTCCTGGGTTTTTGTTTCCCAGGTGCATTACTTTGTACTTCTTTGCATTTAATCTAAGTTGCCATATGTCTGACCATTCCTCCAGACTTGCCAAGTCCTTTCTCATCCTTTCTACCCCCCTTGTGTATCAACTCTGTTACAGATCTTTATGTCATCTGCAAAGAGGCATACCTTTCCTTCCAGACCCTCTGCAATGTCACCTATAAAGATGTTAAAGAGAACTGGACCCAGTACTGAGCCCTGAGGTACTCCACTAGTAACCCCCCTTTCTTCGGAATGTGTTCCATTCACTGTTGCCTTCTGTGTCCTGTTGTGCAGCCAGTTTGCTACCCAGGCTACCACCCTGGGACCCACTCCCAGGCTGGCTAACTTGATTATTAATCTTTTGTGTGGGACTGTGTCAAATGCCTTGCTAAAGTCTAGGTAGGCCATGTCCACAGCCCCTCCCTGGTCTATTACTTTGGTCACCCAGTCAAAGAAATCGATTAGATTCGTCTGACATGACCTTCCTGCTGTATATATCACTATATAAATTAACTTTACAGGTCACCTTTAATACATAAATATATAAATAATGGATCATCTGCCACATGTATATGACAGATTGAAAATGAACAATGTATTTAATTAAAATCAGAATGTAGAACCTCATGGAACGCAGAACTTACTTCTGTGGTTGTTTTTCTACATAGAATGCATTTCATGCAGAGATTTATAGAAAAAGAGGAGCATCATTCACGCCAGTTTTGGTCTCTAGCATCGCAAATGAAATTCAATAATGGCATGTCAACAACAACAAGTTTACCATTTTATTTGTTACTGTGTCATTTCTTGCCAGGAAAGGCCCTTTGAGCTGAAGCACACTGAAAGTCAGGTTGCGGAAACACAGGGAGCGAAAGTGATTTGCTCAGAGTGAATCAACCAGTGTGCAAGTGGAGGCTGTGGGATTCAAACCCAAATCTCCTGGATTTCCAGGTTCACAGCTTGGTGCATTAACCTGTTGGCTATGCTTGTTTATTGGTCTTTATTAAATTTGGTGACCAGGGCAATCACACTCAGCTGAAGCTTGTTTCCAGAGGTATTGGGGGCAGGGAATGCAGATTAGAGGAATTGGCCAAATCGCTTCAAGGCAACAGTGCAAATAATAAAAGTGCAATGCTACTATGGAGCAATTTACAGAAAACCAATGCAGCATCAAATACGGGAGAGGGGGTTGGGGCACAATGGTGGTCTGCGTAAATACAACAGTGCTAAAACCAGCCACAACTAACAAAGAGGCACGGGGGACAGCACGGGGGGGTTGATGGGGAGGGTAAAATATGGGGGATCTAGAAGTAAGAGTTTGTGGTCAACCTCTGTGTGTAATTGTGGCAATATTGCTTAAATTGTATGTTATATGAATTGTTTATTAGGCATACATAGTTCTTATAGCAGATTTCTATTGTGTTTGTATGTAATGTTTTATTCCTACTGTTGTACCCCTCCCCCAGATTTTTGATCCAGTCTGCCTTCCTGGTTAAATGGAAATAAATAAATAAAACATAAAAAATGGAAGCAGCAAGAGCATGTGTGTTTACTGATATCAATCTAAACTTTACAGAACAAAAACAAATACTGTACATTTTAAGTTGCATAACTGTTCTGTGCTCCATTCTATAGTTAACAAAAGACTCTTCTGGCCTGAAAGGGGTTGACAGCTTTCTGGTTCAGCACATACTCGTTTTATTTTACTGTATTTGGTGACCTTGTAAATCCATGTGCTATAAAGCTCATTTTCACAGACAACCAGGGAGATGTTGCTTTTTTTTAGTGCCTCTTTTCTTTTCACAGGCAAATAAAATATAATTTATTATCACTCAGTGTGTATTTGTTACAAAAAAAAATTCCCTATTACAATAAATAATGTTGAGATGTACTGAAGGGTTGAGTGCTTTCTGTGGACAGCAACATAATTTCAGTTTACTTGTGGTGCAATTGCTCTCCTGGTAAAGAGAGGCTAACTAAACAGCTTGGTATAAAAATATTTATATAGCTGCATGTTTATATCATGTTATTCAAAAAGGTTAGGTTGGAAATCATTCAACACAATTGACAAAAATTGCGCCATCAGAAGGGACTGGTGCTAAGAGATCAGGAAGGACAAGAACATACGAACATACAAAAAAGCCAGCAGAGGAAGGCCATTTGGTCTATCGAGTCTGCCTGGTAAATGATGCAGGGTCCACGGCTTATGCCATTGTCCCTGCCCCCGTGTCATCCCTTTCTTCCCTTTTACCCCCAACGACCCCATGGGTTCCCCCTTTGTGCTTGTTCCAGGCCCTCTTAAAGGCCCCCATCATCTTTATTGAGACCACCTCTTCTGGCAGCACATCTCCATAAAAAATGCTTCCTAACATCCCTCCTGACCCCCCCATCAACTTTAAGATGTGACCCCTCGTGGTTCTGCTGTCACTCATTTTAAAGAGACCTTCTCCTTCCACTCTATTAATCCCCTTCAAGTATTTGAAGGTCTCTGTCATATCCCTCCTCTCCTCCAGTGAGAACATCCTTAGGGCTCCCAGCCTCTCCTAGTAGGGCATATTCTGCTGACCCATAACCATCTTGGTTGTTTTCCTTTAGACCCTTTTCAGCAAGCTGATGTCTCTCTTGTGGCATGGATGCCAATACCGTACCCCATAGGTGGTCTTACCATTGACCTGTACGAGGACAAAATTACCTTGTTTCGCCTACTGCTGAATCCCCTGGCAATACATCACAACATCCTAATTTGCCTTTGCAGCTGCCTTCTTGCACTGCATGGAGTGTTTCAGGTCTCTAGTAATCTCCACACCTAGATCATTTTCTTCCTCTGAAGCAGCTACCCAGATACTCCCCCCCCCCCGGGTAATACTCCATCCTAGGATTACTGACCCTGATGTGCATTGCTTTGTATTTTTTGGCATTAAAGCCAAGTTGCCAGATTCCTGACTATCTCTCAAGTTTACCGAGGTCCTCATGCAGTTTCTGTATCCCTTCCTTTGTGTCCACCATCCCACAGAGTTTGGTGTCATCCCCAAACAGGCACATCTTGCCTTTAATGCCTTCCCCAATGTCACTTATAAAGACATTGAGCAACACCAGCCCCAGCACCAATCCATGCAGGACCCCACGGGTGACCTCTCTGGTGCTGGATAACTCTTCCCCCACTACCACTCTCTGGATTCTGCCTCTTAGCCAGCTGTCCACCCAGCTTACCATTTTCTTCCCCAACCCTAGATCTGTCAGTTTCATGATCAGTCTCCTATACGGCACAGAATCCAAGGCCTTGCTGAAGTCCAGGTATATGAAATCTGTCCACTGCTCTGATGACCTAGCCAAATAATTCACTTGGGTTCGTTTGACATGATCTGCCTGCCACAGACCCATGCTGCCTCTCATCCTGAAGGCCATTCTCTTCTATGTACCTCACCAGCCTTTCCTATAGTATGGTCTCCATGAGTTCACAGACTATTGAGGTCAAACTGACCGGCTAGTTCCCAGGGTAATCTTTGGGTCCGCTCTTGTGGAGAGGAACCACATGTGTCATTCTCCAGTCCAGTGGCACCATTCCTGACTCCAGGGATCTATTGAAGAGATCTTCCAGTGGCCACACAAGCACTTTTAGCACCCTGAGGTGTATGCTGTTTGGTCCTGGGGATTTGTCTGCCTTCAGTGCCAGCAGCTTCTCCCTCACTCTTTCCAATTCTATTACCATGTCTGTTTCCCCCCATTCCCTTCCATCTTCTCTCTCTCCGGGTTGCAATGGCCCATCCTTTTCCCTTGTAAAAACAGAGCAGAAGTATTCATTCAATACTTCTGCTTTGCTCACATCTTCCTCTAACTATCCATCCCCCTCCCTTAGCCTAACTATTCCATCCGTTTTGTCCCTTTTTTTCGCTTTTGTAGCAAAAGAAGGCCCTCTCCCCCTTCTTGAGCCCTTCAGCTATTTGAAGTTGTTTCTGCACCTTAGCCTGTTTCACCTCCCTTCCTACCACTTTAGCCAACCTCAGGTACTCTTCCTTATCTTCTTTCCATGCGGGTCTTCTGAATTTTCTGTAGGTCACCATCTTTTCCCCTCACTTATCTGGATACTTTGTAGTTAAACAAGATGGGTGATTTGGCCCTCAATTCCTTCCCTCTAAGCTTAATACAATCCACTGTGGCTGCTAGAACTGCCTCTTTGATACTGGACCATGTTTGGTCCATACCCCTGTTCTCTTTAATGCCCACCAGGTGTGACCTTAGCGCTTTTCCCATCATTTTGAAATTAGCCCTACTGAAATCCAATGTTTTGGTTTTGGTGCGAATGTTAACCCTGCCCATGTCCAAACTGAACCACATCATACAGTGGTCGCTACCACCCAGAGGTTCCTTGACCTCTAGCTCCTGTATGTGACCCCCACTGGTGAGCAGTAGGTCAAGGATTCCCCCCTCTCTGTTGGGTTCAGTAACATGCTAGGTCATGAACCCTCCCTGAATTGCATATAGTATCTCTTAACTACTGGCACAGGACATGGTTGGTATAGCTCAGTCCACTTGGGCAGATTAAAGTCCCTCTCCACTACCACCTTCATTTTTCCTGCTGCTTCCAGCATCTACGAACGTAGTTCTCTGTTCCTTTCTTCATCCTGGTTAGACAGTCTGCAGACCACCCCAGCCTGATCTTCCTCCCCATTAGTCTGTAGTTGGATCCATACTGTTTCTACCTTCCCCTGGTTGTTCTCTTTCCTCATGCATGTTATTCCCTCCCTGATATAAGCAACCACCACTGCCTTTGCCGAACTCTCTATCCCTTTTATAAAGATTATATCCTGGGATCGTGAGGTCCCAGTTCTGGTGTGCTGTAGCCCAGGTCTTGGTAAGTGCCACTACATCTACCTTCCCCTCCGCTATCTTGGCCTGTATGTCTGCCATCTTGTTGCTGAGGCTGCGGGCATTAAGTGACACCACTCTCCACCTTGACTCTGTACCTCCTTGCCCCTTTCTTGCATTAGCTCCGCCATGCCCATCCCCCATTCTCTTCTCTTCTTCCCTATTGTTTTGTTGCCCCCCCGCTCCCCCTCCCACCTGATTGCCACTGCCTTTGTGGGATGAGGTCCACTGACCTCCCCTTCTCAACGTTTATGGGCCCTTTTGCCCACCTCTCCCCCTCTTAGCAGTTTATACCCGGATCTTTTTCTATACATTCCCCTAGCTTTTCCCTGAGTATTTTTGTTCCCTCCCAATTAAGGTGCAGTCTTTCTGGGGAATATAGCTCCTTGTCTGACCATGTATCTCCCCATCCCCCAATGTAGTTGTACCCTTACACCTCATACCAGTCCCTCAGCCAATTATATAATTCTGTTATTCTCTTTTTTCTGACTGTGCTGGTTCTGGGGACTGGAATCACCTCTGAAATGGCCAACGAGCTCACAGAGGCCTTGCATGATCTGGCTAACTCTCTGAATCTGTTTTGCCCTACCTCCACCTCCTCTCCTGCCTGATCATTGGTTTCCAGGTGGATGACCAAGTTAGGCTTTCCTCCCATCTCCCTTACCATTTCCTTGATCCTTGGTTCTGCCCGGCCCACCTCAATTCCCGGCATACAAGCTACCACCCTTCTATTCTTTGGGTGTCCCTTTCTCCCCCAGTGTATACCTTTTATTATTGAATCCTCGATGATAACCACTCTTCTGCCACCTGCAGGCCTGTTCTCTGGCCCCCCATCCTCTCCTAGTAAACTAGCTTCCCCCCTTCTCAACCACTTCCTTTCTTTTTTGGAAGTCCTCATGGCTGTACCAGCATCTCCCCCTCTTTCTGCTACTCTACTCCCCCTTGGATCCCTCCCTCTCTGGATAACACTGTTTGCTGGTACTGTACCATCTCTATTTCCTCCTGTAACTCTACCTCCCCCTTCCTCCTCTCTACCCTGGCTTCCAATCCCTCCTTGCCTCCCCGAGCTACTCAACTCTCTCTCTTCCCTTTGCCTCCCTCCTTTGTCACTTTGAATCACTTTGTAAGCGTGAACATCATTTAATTTAAAACACAATATCACAGGAAGACTGTGGATGGGCTGGACAGGGTATCAACAGCAACAAGAATGATGCTGGCAAGAGACCATTCAACACATGAAGATAGATTAGCTGGTTTGGGCACACGTTCAGTCTAGAACAATGGAGGAGAAAAGGGGATCTGACTGTGCTGTATGGGTTGCTAACGGAAAATGAATTGTGCCAGAGGATAGGTAGAGCACACCTAAACTGACAAGGTACAGTCACTAGAGGACACGAAAATCACATCAAGGGGAACAGTGTCGAGGGAACAGGAGAAAGTGTTGTTTCTCACAGAGGGTATATGTCACTCACTCCTGAGCAATGAGGTCAACTTCAGAAACTTAAAACAAATTCAAGAAGGGTCTAGATAACTACTTAAGAGTAATTAGTGTACCAAGATATACCCTCCTTGTGAGTCCAGCACAAAGCCTGATATCAGTCATAATGTAACACAGGGCCCTGAGGACCTGCAAAAAATCATGAGATCAGTCATAGCTCATGCAGGGCCCTGGGCAACCAGAACACAGCCAAAGATCAGTCATACCTTTCTTTGCAGAGGGCTCCATGCAAAGCAGAACATCAATCAAAACTTTCATCACATACAGCCATGTGCAAAGCAGAAGATCAGTCATAACTTTTTTTGAACAGGTCCCTGCAAGTCCTGCGTGAAGCAGCCCCAAATGCTCCTGCTTTTTGGCATGCCCCAAGGACCAGTTCTCCCGCCTATGCTGTTTACAGTGTACACCCTGCCCTGGGAAAGATCATCAGGTGTTACAGTTTGGGTTTCACTACTATACCTAGCTGTACCTGTCTTTTGTACATGGGATGCCAGGCACGGTCAAATTGCTTAATTTGTGCTTGGATGATATTTAGAACTGGGTGGCAGCTAGCTGGCTGAGACTCAACCCAGACAAGACTAAGGTACTGGTGACTGAGCTGGGTTGTAGAAGTAGCCAATGATGTGACTGGGCTTTGGCTCATGTCCTCTAGGCTATTGGCCTCCACTAAGGTGAAAAATCTGAGGGCCATTCTGGACAAAAGACTGACATTTGAGGCTCAGGTGTCAGCTGTAGCCCAGAGCAACAAGTGCCAACCCCTCATCCAGAATGCCCTTCAGATTTTTTTTACCTTAGTGGTAGCCAAAAGCCTAGAGCAACCGAGTCGAAGTTCGATCTCCATTTGGCAGCTGCCACTCTTCCCTTTCAGCCCAGCTCGACAACTAGCATTTTAGTCTTGTCAGGGCTGACTCTTAATCAGCCTGATTACATCCAATTCTGGATCCTGACCAAGCATTTATTTAGCACATCCACTGCACCAGGCATCTGAGGAGCAAATGAAAGACAGAGCAGTGAAACACCAGTCCATACTGTCTAATGATCATTCTCAGGGCCAGCATATAGACTGTGAACAGTATAGGCGAGAAGACCAGGCCCTGGGGTATGCCACTTGGGGTGTGTAAAGAGAAATTCCCCAACACTACCATCTGTGTTCTGTCCTTGAGATAGGACTCAGATCAGCAGATGGCCTTGCCTATGAGTTCTATATGCTTTCTTAGCCAATCCAACAACAGCCTATGGTCCACAGTGTCAAAGCCTGAGAGGAGATGAGAATGGACTGCTCTCCTCTATCTCTCACCCTGAGGTCATTGCGTACCCTGCCAGTGCAGTCTCTGTGCTATGCTTGGACCTATAACCAGATTGGAGAGGCTCATAGATGTCAAAGGCCATGAGATGTGCCTCCAGCTACAGTGCAACCACCTTCTCAATAACCTTATTCAGAAAGGGCAGGTTAGAGACCAGTCAGTAATTTGCCAGAATGTCCACGTCCAAAGATTTTTTTTTTCAGAAAGGGGCCTCACCAGTGCATCTTTCAATGCAACTGAATGCTTCCTCTGACAAGGAGCACGGGATGATTCCAGCAAACACCAGGCCCAGTTGCCTGATGCAACTCACCAGTGGTTTTGTTGGGCCTGGAGTCAGTTCACAGAATGCTGGCACCAGCCCAGAGATCACTCCACTCACCTCTTCTGTCAACACTTGTCTAAACTCTCCCCATGACAACTAAGTGCATCTGAGCAGCGTAGGCTTGACCCTTCTGGGATGCCACAGCTCACTTGGAGAGATCCCCGTCCAAATAGAGGACACCCTGTCTGAGAAGATCTGAGCAAACTCTTCGCATTTTGTGGGTGGAAAAAAACCTCCTGCAGACTCCAGATGGGCCACATGGAGTAGCCTGTACACAGTCCAAAAAAGCTGAGCTGATCGATTCTTCCCAGCAGTAACCTTCCTTGACAGAAACCCTGCATTCTTTTGGGTGACTGCCCTTTGGTATTCTCCACAGTGAGTACTCAAAGCTAGTCTATGCTTCTGGGCCATGGATCTCCTCCAACAATGCTCCAACCTCCGCCCTCTTGCCTTCATCTCACTCAGTTCACCATCATATCACAAAGAGCCAAGGCATGAACTCACAGGGCATACATGGGTAGATACCATGTGATTGAAGACCACTTTGATAGCCGTTATAGGCCACCACAGCCTCCTCCGGTCCTGTGGCACACATGCCACCACCACACCTGAGATGTCCAATCATACCTTTCTTTGCATAGGGCCCTGAGGAGATTGTGTGAAGCAAGGTCCTGCTCGAAGCAGAAGACCCCCTTGGGCATGGCCCTAGATCTAGAGCTTGGCCTTGGGTCATGAGGCTATAGACTGAGGGACAGGTTTTGGAACCCAACCGATGCATCAACAGAGTTTTTTTGCAGGAATTATTTAAAAAAAGTAGTCATAACTTGCTTTGCACAGAATCTTTTGGGTTCTGTGTAAAGAAGTGGTTGTGTTCTAAGTTGTTTGTGCAGGACCTTTTGCAAAGTAAGAGGTCAGTACTAAACTGCTTTGCACAGGGCACAAGAAATTCTAAGTCCATCCTAAATTGCTTCGGGCCCTGAGCACAGCAGGAGATGAGTCATAATTTCTTAATATTTTGCTTGTGTGTACAAAATACATGCAGTGTTTTTTTTCTTGTTTGTGTTCTCGACAATTGTTTGTGTTTTGTAGCTTTAAACACTTTGTTCCTGTAAGACTCAGTTTATTTTTTTCAGATAATTTTCAGTTTTTCTTGTAACTGAGTCGTGAACCAAATGAACATCAACATGATTTCATATCTCTCGTGTTTGCGATAATGTTTCTCTCAGTGTTTTTTGTTGTCATGTCTTTCTTACCAAGTGCATGTGGTATGTGTTATGCAGGTGCTGAGTTCAATAAGGTCTGTCCCAACAATTTTTCAGTGCAATCATGAAAATAATTTCTAACTAAAATATTTAATTATTTTTTTTCTGAAAGACATGTCATACATCTTGGTAACACAGCAACATAGAATTGGTCAGCAGAAAAGGACTGCCTGGCCCACCCAGTCTGCCTAGATGGTCCCTGCCTAGTCTGCTCTTACAGACCCCAACTGTTCTCCAGCAACCCTCCTCCCTCTCTGCCTCAGGAGCTGTCTGTATGGCCCAGGGTTCAGCAGCAGACTTGGGAGCTGGCTGGATGGACCTATTTTAAGGAGCAAACTCGTGAGATGGCTAAATGGATCCAGTCTGAGGAACAGACTCAAGAACTGGCTGGATGGACCTGGCTTCAGGACTAGACTCGGGAGATAGCTGGATGGACTCTGGTTGAGGAAAAGACTTGAAAGCTGTCCAGCTGGACCCATGTTCAGCAGCAGATGGACCTGGTTAGATGGACCCTGGTTCAGGAGCAAACTTGGGAGATGGCTGGATGTACCCTAGTTAAGGAACAGACTTGGGAGCTGGACAGATGGACCCAGGTTTAGGAGTTGACTCAGAAGCTCACCTGATGGACCGAGGTTCAGGAGCACGCTTGGTAGCTAGCTGGATGGACCCAGGTTGAGAAGCAGACTCAGAAGCTGACTGATTAGACCCAGGTTCAGAAGCAGACTCAGAAGCTGGATGGATGGACCCAGGTTGGGGAGCAGACTTGGGAGATGGATGGATGGACCCAGGTTCAGGAGCAAACTAGGGAGATGGCTGGATGAACTGGGTTCAGAATACTGCACACTCTCAGGGTGCCAGCATTAGTGCGCTGTCTTATTAGGGTGCCAAATCCACAATTTGATGCCTCCTACCTGAGGTTCACCCCCCCCCGGAGTTAGACTCCTTAATTGCACAGCCCCTGCATAAAATGTGATTGGTGAAATTGCCAATTGGCATCCTAATGACAGGTGCACTACCGCTGGCACATTCTGAGGGTGGAACCAGTTCAGGAGCAGACCCAGAAGCTGGCCGCATGGACCCATGTTGAGGAACAGACTTGGGAACTGACCAGATGGACCCTGGTTCAGAAGCAGACTCAGAAGCTGGCTGGATGGACCCTGGTTCAGGAACAGACTCAGAAGCTGGCTAGATGGAGACAGGTTCAGAAGCAGACTCAGAAGCTGGCTAGATGGACCGTGGTTCAGGAGCAGACTCGGAAGCTGGCTAGATGGATCCAGGTTCTGGAGCAGACTCAGAAGGTGGCTAGATGGACCCTGGTTCAGGAGCAGATTCAGAAGCTGGCTAGATGTACCCATGTTCAGAAGCAGACTCAGAAGCTGGCTAGATGGACCCAGGTTCAGCAGCAGACTCAGAATAATAATAATAATTTTTATTTATAAAGCATCTTTCAAATGTCAAGGAGCTGAACAATAAAACAATAAAATACCCAATAATCAGAATAACAACATAGATAAAATAGAAAGGTTAGTCTGAGCATGCTTTATGCCAGATTTGTGTTTTCAGAGCCTTCTTAAAGCCCTCCACGGTTATACACTCACATATCTGACAGGGTAGAGAATTCTACAGGGCTGGGGCCACATACATAAATGCACAGGCCCCAGATGACTTAAGGCTCACCCTGGGAATCTCTAGCAACCCCTCATCAGCTGAGTAGAGCAGTTGTCCAGGGGAGTAAGGAACCAGGAGCTCTTTCAAATAGTCCAGGCCCAGTCCGTGTAGGGCCTTGTAGGTCAGAAACCCGACCTTGAAGGTGATCCGCCACTGAACAGGCAGCCAGTGCAGTTTGTGCAGCACCGGTGTGATATGACTTGCACATGGGATCCCCATCAACAACTGGGCCGCAGCATTCTACACTAGTTGCAAGTGGTGGATATCAATCCCCGGAAGCCCTAGATAAAGGGAGTTGCAGTAGTCAAGTCGCGAGGTCACAAAGGTGTGGATCAACTTTGGAAGGTCGCCAGATGGAACAAGGTGTTTATGCAGTGTCAGTGGCTCAGTAGGTAGCACTCTTGCCTCTGAGGCCGGGAGATCAGAGGGCTGTGGGTTCAGTTCCCACAGCTGGCACTTGGGTTAATATCCCAGTACTGACACTGTAGTGCAGCATGACAGGGGTGCTGCACTCTGAGGTGCCATCTTTCGGATGAGACGTTAAACCGAGGTCCCATCTGCCTGGATTGGTGGTAGTTCAGGTGGATGTTAACGATCCCATGGCACTTATTGAAAAGAGTAGGGTTTTTTGTTAAACTGAAAAGTAAACCATAAACACAATGTGATACAACTCACAAAAATAATTACAAAACATGGGGAAACATAAAAAAGTATTATGGTATACATTAAAGAAACAGTTTTTAAACAGTCACAAAAGTACAAAATCCTAAACCTCCATTAACAGGAGTAGGGAAAATCAACATAACTTGGAAAGTAAAACACATTCGAACTCATGATACAGCTCACAAGCTAAATCTAAATTTAAAGAAAAGGAAACACCGACAGTATAACCTATATTTGTAAGTAATTACAGTATATATTATTAAATTAAAGGCACCTTAAGGTGTACAAAAGTCACAAACCACAGAGTCCCATCTGGATTTAAATAAAGGTGATGAAACATTATGTAGATCATGAAGTCAAAAATTCTTCATAGCAGTATCCACCAAATGGAACAATTCTTCTGTAGAAAAGAGATGTTGCTGAATAGTGAGCCGGCAGCGGACAAACCAAATATAAAATTTAAAACACACAAGAAATAACCACATAGTAACCCTATCGTGTTTAGTCCACAAAAAGGGTAAAATACCTACACACAATATTTCTGTGGTTAACTGAAAAAAAGGAGATGTTGGCCACTTAGATTGGACAGTACTCCAAAATTCTATAATAAATGGGCATTCAAAAAATAAATGTTCCATGGTCTCAATTATATGGGAGCAAGTTTCTCTTGGACAATATCGTTCCGAAATCTGTTTATGTTTCAAATTTCCTCTAACATTAAGTTTTCCATAAAGGGACAACCACAACACATCCCACATATTACAGGGTATCCGAGAGGAAGTCAGCATATTACCAATTGCCAAACATTGATGTGGAGTATAAATATCAAATGGGGCTATATCTTGAAAATATTGTTGTATTATAAATGCATACAATTCCTTTCTGGAAAATTGGATAAAGGAGCCTTTGGAAATTGCCCATAATTTTATTTTCCCAAAACATACTCTCATAGTGGGAGAAAGAGCAGCTATAGACCATTGTCTAGGGATTGGTGCATTCTCTGGCCAAATAGACACCATCTCCCCCACTGAATCCTGAAGCCATGGTGTCTAAAATTTGGGAATTCTATTAATTATAGGCCGTAGATTTGTATACAGAAACACAGTAAAAAAAAAAAAAAAGAAAAAAAACAGGTTGAATCATATTTAAACCTCCCTGGTTACAATCTCGTAGAAGTAAACTATGTTTTATAGGGTTTAATCTGCTACCCCAAATGCATGAAAAAAAAACAACTACAAATCTGTGTTTCCAGACTCAAGGGGGGGGACTAAAAACTGAGCTTAAATATAAAAACAGGGGCAACAAAAATGTTTTAACCATAAAAACCCTCTTTAATTTGGATAACCGCCACTTATTCCATATGTCTACCTTAGTTTGGGCTTCCTGTAATTTAATTTTCCAATTGATATAATCCAAATCACCCGCTCCAAAATGCACGCCAAGAATCAAACAGGTTTCCCGTACAACTGCAATACCTATTACATGCGAAACTGAGATATCTAAAACTTGAAGGGGTATACAGTTACACTTATTATAATTTATAACAGCACCTGTATATAAAGAAAATTAATGCAAAACTATTTCTAAGCAATGTGCAGAAGGGATGTCACTAATAATAAAACAAATATCATCTGCATATGCTGTACATTTAATTTTGGGATCACTACTAGAAAATGAAACACCATGTATATCAGAAGAAGCGTGTACAGCTCTAATTAATGGGTCCAATGTAAATAAGTACAAAAGTGCACTTAAGTGACAACCTTGATGCACACACCTTAAAACCGGAAACTTTTTACCAAACCAACCATTACAGTAAGCTTGGGCTGTAGCCTGAGCATAACACGTCCGTAACCACTGTACAAAGATGCATGGAATACCATAGGATTCCAGGCAGTCCCATAAATTTTGTATGCCTCACATTATCAAAAGCCTTAGCCTGATCCATACTAAATATTAAACCTGTGAGTTGCCCAGTTGCTCCTTTTTGCATAATTTCGCGGAGAAGGATCAAATTGTCAGTAATGCGCCTATCAGGAATTGAACAAGTTTGGGAAGGATGTAATAAAAATTCAGCATGTACTAATAGTCGGTTTATCAAAATTTTTGTCAAAATTTTTAAATCCGTGTTCAACAATGTAAGAGGTCTCCAATTTGACAAGTCTTCTCGATCCCCTTTTTTATATATAAAAAAAAAACACCCAAACCCTCATACATACTAGAAGGCAAAATTCCCATAAGTAAAGCATCATTCAACATCATAGTAAATTCTGATAATAAAATAGAAAAAATAATTTTGTATAACTCATACGGAAGCCCATCCAAGCCTGGGGCTGAGCGAGACTTCGTTTGAGAGAAGGCAGTGGTGACTTCCAATGGGATGATGTCTGAAACCAATATCTGTTTATCATGAACAGATAATTGGGGCAACACACACTGAGCCAACCAAGGGACATGTGAAACCACAGGCATTTCAGGTGGACTAAACAAATATTGTATATGGGACTCCGTAGCCGAAAGAATATCTTCTGTTTTAGTGCATCTCTGCCCATATTGATTTTTAACTATTGACATGTATTTTTGCTGCCTCTGATAAGCAAAAAAATGAGAAGCATCCATAAAGGCTTTATCCCCTTGAGTCCCCGAGGTAGAACCGAGGAGTCTTTCAGTCTCCAAGGATTTAGCCCGATCAAATTGTATTTTGTTCAACCGTTCTCGAAGTGTATGTAAAGTGAAGAGAATAGAAACATCCCCTTGTACTGCTCGAAAGTGTGCATCTAGAAATTGTGCCCTAAGAAGGGCATATTCATCGGTTTTATATTTACCATTAATTTTACCAATACATGAAAAATAAAGATGGATATCCAGTTTAGTATCTATCCACCAATCTCGAGAACAATCGTAGAGGCAAAAAAACAATTTCCTAGCTTTTAATAAAGCCAGAAAACCATCCTCAACCATAGGAATAAGCAGTAGGTCTAAATTTAATCTCCAGTAACCTGGACCACGATACATCTTTGTATGACTGGAAACCGTAACCTCTATAATGGCATGATCAGAAGGTGTCACAGGAATAGTTTTTGTATGAATAACATTCAAGGAATCAGAGAGAAACCAAAAATCAACACGGGTAGCTTTAGTACCCTGGAAAAATGTTTTAGCAGGTGGAACTTGAGCTGCCATAACATCTTGTAAACCAGATTGTGCCAACAGGTCATTGAGACAATGAGCATCACAAAAAAATTTTGTTTGTGCGAAGGCCACAATCTTTCTGATATCTACTGCAATTAAAGTCTCCACCCAGAAAAATATGTCGTGATGTAAATAAATATGGCAAAATTAATTTGAAGAGGCCAACTCTGTCAAATTTCATCTGTGGGGCATACACATTTATGAAATGCCCCTGTAATCCATTCACTTCTAAATTTAACATCAAAACACGCCCAGGATAGAGATCTACCAGGTGAATTAATTTAGCCGGAGTATTCACAACAATACCAACGCCACTGCATAATACGTCAGGCAGGGACCAATATGTAATTCCCCACCTCCAACCAACCGTTGCCGTATTCACATCTTCCCTGGAATATAAACGGGTATCCTGGAGGAATACCACATCATAAGCTTCGTTTTCAAACAAAGAATAAATCAGCAACCTCTTCCTCTCTGACTGAATACTGTTAACATTCAGAGAGGCCACAGAAAGATATACAGACACAGACATATACAGAAAAAGAAAAAAGAAAATAAATACCAATGCAAAAATATCCAAATGAACATAACAATTTTCTTAAACAAGCCAACCTAAAAAAAAATCATCATTTTTTTTTGTAGATTTCCTCATCCCTAACTTAGTCCTTTTTTTCCCCCCAGTATCCGGTTGCTCCAGGGGGTTGGTCAACATCAGAGGCACCCTCTGGTTGAGATGAGAGAACCGAGGTAGAATCAGACTCGGCTCCAACGTCATCCAAAAGTATCTGGTAGTTGTTTTGTAAAACCAAGGGTTCAATATCTGACACAGGTTTCTCCACACCCCAAGAACGAAGATTACGGCGCCTAGTGGAAACCACCGTAAAATCTCCTTCAGGAGGCATAGGTGGAGGCATAGGATCTACTGATATAGGGGTTACAACAGTGGATGCTACAGGAGGCAAAGAGGCCGGCACAGGAGCCGGGTCTACAACAGACATATCAGCTTCAGTAAAAATCTGTACCTGGGGCTGCTCCTGTAACCGAAACGTTTGTGGTCTCACCCGTTCGGGAGGGGGGATGGCCGTTGTCTCAATGCAGCCTTAACCACAGTATTAATATAAAAATCCTTTATACAAAAATCCCCATTAGATTTATTTTGGGCTGAAAAAGGACAGTCAATGAAAGCATGAGCATCCTCACAAACAGAACATTTCACTGGGTGATGACAATCAGTAAAAACATGTCCCCTTTCACCACACTGCACACACTTCACAATATCACAGGTCCTACTAAGGTGCCTAGGAGAACCACATTTGTAACAATGCCGTGGTTGGCCTGGGTAGAATATAAAACCTTTATCCCTACCCAGGTAAAAACAACTCGGCAAATGCTGTAAGCCATCTTCTGTCTGTAGTAAATTAATTTTATACCTCCATCCTCCATTCCAAAACCCCTCAGAATCCAATATAGGCTCAGGGTTACCCTGGAGCGTACATTTGTGTTCTAACCAATATGTAATGTCTTCGACGTTTACCCCCTCATTCCTAAATAATACAGTTATAACGTTAAAGGATTGTTTTGTCAGTGGAATCGCCTGAAAATGAGACCAAGCAGGGTTAGTTTTAAGTAAAGCATATTTCATCCAAAATCTATTTGATAAATCAGGGATGTGAAAGCTAATATCATACGTGTTGTCCCCAGGGGAGTGAATAAGAGCATAAACTTCACCTGGAGAAAAACCCAATAACTGTTTAATCAAAACTTTGCCAACATAAAATCGGTCAGGCATATCTTCGGTAGTTCCCAAAAAACCTTAAGCAAACTGCATTCCGTCGTTTAGCCAGTGTCACTGGTTTCTTAAATAGACTAGCAAATGTAGCAGGAGGCACTGGCAAACCATTAGGTTCTTCGTTATGTTCAACAATCAACCCAGTCATCCCCATACTGTCTCCTGTGGCCTGAGTTGTCGTAAGGTGCGAATCAGTAAGGGGGAGAAAGAAATTAAGCCATCAACGAGAACAGAGTCCTGAGATGCAATGTTTGTATTCTGTAAGGGATCAGGGTTAACCACTTTTGAGGTGGCTCCAGAGGCAGGAAGCGCTGTTTCCCCGTACCAAAACATCAGTGAGCAGGGGATCTTGTTGAACGGAAAACTCCTCCAAAGGAGTATCTGCAGATGCTGATGGCTCTCCCACCCCAGGAACCCACGGAATCGAGATCTCAGGGTCAGCGACCCAAAAGCCAGTTTTGGACCTTATCCAGCCTGCCTGCTGTAAAGCCTGCTGAGGGGACCATGTATCTCCCGAAGAAGACATCTGGGGTGGGGGCAAATCCTCGCTTTGTGTATTAGAATAACTTTTTAACACTTTATTAGTGTTACCTGGAGGGCCCGAGGGGTAATCCAATTCAGGCCGCTACGTTTTTTCCTCCTCCACGGAAAGCTGAGCTTGCGGTAGTCTGCTAGACGAGCTCCAAAACCTGGCGCTTGATTTCTAGTTGCGTAGCAACAACCAAAGGAAGACGCTGACTGGTCCTGAGGCACCATAGAAAGAACATCCTCTGATAGACTCAAAACTGGATTCACAGGCTCCGCCCAATAAACTGGGCCCTCACCCATTTCTTCATTACCGATGACTCCTGCATCATGAAACGGGGACGCCTGCTGTGAGGGTATAGGTACGTTAAGCTGGCCATCTCGTGAATGCATTCCAGCCGTACCTTCCCCCTCGCAAAATGATTCTTGCAAATGCACAGCAACCATCCGACCTCCACTGCTGTCAGTCGCCATCTTGGTCCCGCAGGAAAAGGGTTCCCCCTGCTCACGGGAAGCAAGAGTAGGGGAATTTTCTCAGTGTCCTGGCCAAATTTCCCTCATTCACTAAAAATACCACCAACTGCTTAATCTGGTTCAAGGTCAGTTGGCATTCATCTGTATCTCCCTCCCCCAGGTCGTGCCTGAAAATAGGCAGGATTTGTCTAGTGCACTTACCCGGTCAGCAAAAAATAAATAAATAAAAGGTGCTTAACCCTGGTGACGTTCCTCAGATGGTAAAAAGAGGAACTGATGACTGCCACACCTGGCTGGAATCATTTCTTCATGGATAGCTGGATGGATCTTAAGCAGTTTGCAGGTATAACTGGACATAACTCCGAGACACCCATCCTAGGCTCCTCAGTACCAAGGTTTACTTCTTCTTGAACCACAGATAAATCTGGATATGGCATACCAAAGCAACAGGTCCTACCAGAATTCCACAAACTGAGGACACCCCAACTCTGGATTCCCTGACTCTGATGGGGCAGAAAAACGGACCAAGTGATTGTTGAAAATGTATTTGGTGGCTGAGGTCTGAATTGGTGTCCTGCATCGGAGTAGCCCTTCGGAAAGGCTGAAACAAAACAAAACGAAAAACAGTACCCCCAGAATTTTTGTCAGAAAACTCCTCGAAGATACTGAAAATACTCAGAGTATATTTCACTTTAACCAGTGCTCACTATATTTTACTTGCTTCCTTCTGCACTCCAAGGATTAAGCTATTATTTTAACTGTGGACATTTTTTGAAAGGGGACTGTGTAGTTTGTGCACATTGTATTTGTCGTTGTTGTTAGGTACCGGTTTGGTGTTTTTTTATTCATATATCTATACAGTTGTTTTGGTTTCCTTTGTGTGAATTTAATATTGTAAGAAAACGTAACGAGACTGGGAAAATCCTTATGGGGTAATCAAGAGTTAATAGACTTGAAGGCCCTCGGGATCCTAGGGTAATAAGTGTAAGGTTTAACCACTTTTACACTTAGTAATTTCTTGATATTTAAAGCACGAGGTACTCAACTCATTGTCAAAGCAGGCTATTCTTGTATAATCTAAAGTAGGCTGATCAGGACAAGAATCCCCAAATTGATTGATTGCTTGATTATCTAATTGATTCATATGAGAAACATTTGTTGCTCTGAACTTAAGATATTTAAAGCATGAGGTATTCAATTTACTGTCAAAGCAGGCTATTCTTGTATAATCTAAAGTAGGCTGATCCAGGACATGAATCTCAATTTGATTGATTGCTTGACTATCTAATTGATTCATATTAGAAACACTTGTTGCTCTGAACTTAAGTTGCGTACATATACTCTCAGAGTTTTAGCTGTTGCTCACACACTTCTATATACACCTTTCGGCATTCAGAGATGTTTGACCTCTACTCCGTCTACTTTTGGCCGAGGTTTTTGGTTTGTCAGTACTCTGGTATTAGCTTCGGATCTTATTTATAATTGCACTAAGTTGATAATATCCAGAGAGTGTTTGATTAAACGTCTAGCTAATTTGACAAACTGTAAATGCTGAAAGTCATCGCCGAACACCACATACAGGAGCTTACACACTGAAAAGCTAAAAGCTAAAAAGCTTTATATCAAAAGCTGATGATTGTTCATGGAATTAGAACACAAGGGGCCAGATATTCAAAAGGGTTGTGCCATGCGCAATAGGGTTGTGCCTGCGCAAGTCCGAACTTGCTCCATTCTGCGATATTCAGCAGGAGGCAGTTGTGCCACAGAAAACATGCTGAGCAACAGTGCAATGCAAATGAATGCATGCTGAACTGGAGGGGGGGGAACCATGCATAAACTGCACAGCCTGATATTCAGCTGGGCTGTGCAGAGTTGTGCGGGCGCAACCCCCAACCTGCGCCTGCACAACTTTGAGCCAAAAAAAAAGGCTTAAGTCGAGGGCCACCCACAGATGAACTGCTGCATTGCAGGGTGCAACACAGCAGCTGCCACCTGTGGCTGGACCCCAACCCACTCCCTGTGCCCCCCCTGCAGCCCGATCGACGGCAGACGACTGTAAATCCTCCCACCACCCCCCACTGGCCCTATCGTGGGCATAGTTTAATCCACCCATTAGCCCGATCGCGGGCAGCAATGTAGCTCCCGAGCAGTACCCCTGGTGGTCAGTGGACGTAAATCCCAATCGCGGGATGGTAATGAAAACACCCTCCTCCGAACACATCCCTGGTGGTCAGTGGACGAAAAGCCCGATCGCGGGCAGTAGTGGTTTAAAACAAACCCCCCCTCCCGAATACATCCCTGGTGGTTCAGTGGCAAATCCCGATCGTGGGATGTAAAGTTGAACAACCCGAACATAGCCCTGGTGGCTGGTGTCCCCCACCCACCCACGAAGCCCCACCACCCGCTCCCACCCTGCAACTGGCGGGTGGCAGCATCCACCCGCCTGCCGCCCGCCGCCCGCCCGACTGACTGCCCGGTAGAGACTGCGCCCATTGGTGCAGAGCAGAGCCAATGGGCATGCAGCTATAACCGTCAAAGACAGTCCAGTTTTGTGAATGAATGAATGTATTCATTCACAAATCTGAGACTGTCTTGTATGAAATGTAGGTTGCACGCCCATTGGCTCTGCTCTGCACCACGAGCGTGCAGCCCCACCGGCAGTCGTCGGCGGGTGGCAGGCGCGGCAGGTGGTGGATGCTGCTACCCGCCAGCTGCGGGGGAGCGGGGTGGTGAGGCTTCGTGGATGGGTGGGTGGGGGACACTAGCCACCAGGGCTATGTTCAGGGGGTTTGTTCAACTTTTACATCCCGCGATTGGATTTGCCACTGGACCACCAGGGATGTATTCGGAGGAGGGGGGGTTGTTTTAAACCACTACTGCCCGCGATCGGGCTTTTTGGTCCACTGGACCACCAGGGATGTGTTCGCGGGGGATGTTTTTATAATACCATCCTGCGATCAGGATTTACGGTCCACTGGACCACCATGGATGTGTTCGAGGGGGGTGTTTTCATAATACCATCCCGCGATCAGGATTTACTGTCCACTGGACCACCAGGGATACGTTCGGGGGGGAGCCACATTGCTGCCCGCGATCGGGCTGGTGGGGAGAGGAATTAAACTATGCCCGTGATCGGGCCAGTGGGGGGTGGTGGTGGGGATTCTACACTGTTTTGCCCGCGATCGGGCTGCAGGGGGCATCAGTCCCCGACGGCTGCTGCCTGGCAGGGTGCCAGGTGCAAGTCCTCGGGGATCGGTGCACCTGCATGCTAATGGCATGCAAGTGGGGCTATAATCAGATGCAAATGGCCCCCCGGTGCCTTGCATGAATTATGGCCCCATTTGCATGTCACCTTTTGAATATCGGAAATTTGCGTATGGTGCAATGGAACTTGCGCCACCGCATCTTGAATGTTCCACTCTGACCACTTGTGGTGGCGAAAGTTCCACTGCCCCATGCACAGTTGCTGTGGCTGGGGAGTGATATTCAAAGGAGTTGCTCAAGGGCGCAACTCCTTTGAATATCGCTCTGGACACACCCCTTCGCAACTATTTTGTGCAGCGCAAGGGCTTGCTCCACAAAATAGCGCAGTTTGAATATCTGGCCCAAGGCATTTAAATAAATATGGAAATTATATGACAATCAAAAGGATATTCTAGCCCTTGGTTTAGATCTAAATGCCTACGAAAATGCTTCTATATGTGTGAGTACCAAAGATTTATTTAGGAAAATGTAATAAATCTGTGATGTTTATCAGAATTTATATTATTTATTGTTCCATGGTTTGCCAGATAAACTTGTTAGGATAGTAAATATACAGGAATTTGGTATGTTGTTATGTTATAAGTTTTAGCAAATATTTATACCAACTGGAAATTTTATCCGTACTGAACGGGACGGAGCTGTATTTTTATAACATTGTTTTACTATATTTATTTTTCCTGACTTGGCTTTTGTGTACAAGTTGACTCAGGCTTTTAGCTTCTAACTTAATGGATTTTAAAGAGTTTCCTCCAGTTGTGATAAACTCTTTGCATTTATTGCTTCTGATTTTATTTTATTTAAGCTTTTCACTGACTTTGATTTACATCTGGACGACTCAACTAATTTGAAAGTTCACCCTCGCCCAGAGGCCAGAAAGTTACTTCTTCAGGATACCTTAAGTAGCTCCTTTTGGGAAACTTCTCAGCTTTTGGACTTTACAGTACATGGTGCTCCAGATATGTCTTTTCTGAATACAAGATCTTGGACAGTTGAAGATACTTATTCAGCACGGTTAATGACAAGGTTAATGAAAGTCACTGGGATTCTGATTCAGATAAGACTTTGATTCCCTATAATTGAATGATGGTCAAAATTCTATGCATATAGTCATGTACTAAGAAGATATTTGTAAACTGACTTTTGTATACATAGATATTGTTAGATATTGTTAACATCTTATATGCTGCTTTTCCTTTTGATACTAGCTTATTCTTAAAATTGTGGAGGGATTTAATCCTTGACGTTGACCTCGACTCTTGTTCCAATTAATTTTGAATATCTCTAAATATTTTGAATATGGTGGTAACAAGAAGTAACAAAACTTGTAATCCAACATTATATGGACACAAGAGGCAGAGTAGTGTTACAAAAAAATCAGGAATTCAGAAACAAACTGTACAGACGGCCACAGTGAAAAGGGAACTTAACAAACCTAAGAAAACTGTAGAAAGAAAATCTTTGAAGCAAATAAATATGGAAACTATACCTTCTTCACATTTTGGAAACTTAAAAACGCATTTAGTTATTCGTCTTCATCTCCATTTACTCAGAAAGTAAAGCAGGTTAAAATAACAGATTATTTTGGTAAACAAAAATCTTCAACATTATGTCCTCAAATTTTAGGAATTGCTACTCAAAGGGAGCAGACAATATTTATTCCCTCTACTAAATCAAATTCAGAGAGTCCAGCTGTGTCAGATGAAATATTTTCATCGGGGTGGCAAAAATATAAATATTCGATTGTGTGGGGAGGACGATTTATCAATTATAGCTGGAGAATGGGATACTTCTGTATGTAAGTCCAACAGCATAACCAGTAGTGGTCGCACTTTGGTCGAAATCTCCTCCAGCTGATGACGACGCTGGGCCTAACACAGGTGGTTACCTCCTCAACCCATATAGGGGGTCATTCATTGGATCTGATCTTTCTTTTGGGTATGGAGATTGCTGATTTGGGGGTGGACCATCACACCATAAGGTTCAGCTTTAGGGCTCCCCTTAATAGGTCTGCCCCTACGGAGATGGTTCAGTACCGCCCTTTAAGGGGCATTAACCCTAGTGACCTACAGGCAGTACTGGACCTATCGGGCTTGTCGGGTGAATGCATGAGTCCAGATGATCTCGTACTAGCCTATAATAAGGCTGTGGGAGATGCTCTGGACAAGATTGCTCCTGTTTGTGTTCGGCCTCTCACCCTTCATCCAAGGAGCCCTTGGTTTGATGGCTCCTTGAAGAAGTTAAGGCGAGTTGGCCGAAGGATGGAGAGAGCCTGGTGGAAGTCTGGCCATGATGCAGACAGGCTTAGGTTGATGGCACATTATGATGGCTATCAATCAGAAATCACCCGTAAGAAGGCAGAATTCCTGTCCAGGGAGATTTCTGCCACACAGAATCGACCGACTCAGTTCTTCCGGACTGTTGAAAGATTGTCCAATCCAATCTGTCTCCAGCCCAGAGAAGCTTTTTCTCAGCTGAGATGCGAGGAATTCCCTCGATTTTTTGCGGATAAGGTTGCCAGCATCAGGTCTGGCATCGGTCCGACCTCTCCTATGAGGGATTGCAGTGGTCAAAGGGAAGTGGCATGCACTCGGTCTGTCTGGTCAGATTTCTGCCAGCTGGAGTTCACTGACATTGTGAAGATCATCCAAACATTGCACCCAACCAGTTGTAGTTTGGATCCAGGCCCTACACCCCTTTTAGTGGGATGTGTAGATGTTATCTGCCTGATCCTTGCTGACATTGTCTGGAAGTCTTTGGAGAGGGGGGTCTTTCCTGACCCCCTCAAGGAGGTGGTCGTTCGACCACTCCTTAAAAAACCCTCCTTGGATCCAGATTGTCTAGCCAACTACCGGCCTATCTCTAACCTGCTATTTGTTGGTAAGGTTATTGAAAAGGCAGTTGCGTTGCAATTGGATGATCATCTTACAACTCACAATGTCTATGATACTCTCCAGTCTGGTTTTGGGAAGAAGCATAGCACGGAGACTGCCCTTGTCTGGGTATTGAATGACCTCCTAATGGCTAGAGATCGAAAGGCACATACCATTCTGGTCCTTCTTGATCTCTCTGCTGCATTTGACACTGTAGACCAAGTTGTGCTGTTGGAGCACCTGTGGCTCTTTTGTGGGCTGTCTGGTACATTCCTTAAATGGTTCCATTCTTACCTCATGGGCAGGTCTCAGAGAGTTGCCACTGGAATTTATTTCTCTGGTGCTCACCCCCTGCCTTGTGGGGTACCGCAAGGTTCCATTCTAGCCCCCATGTTGTTTGCAGTATATATGCTGCCATTGGAAGATATCATCAGGTGATACAGTCTGGGTTTTCACTGCTATGCAGATGATACTCAGCTGAATATGTCCTTTCTGCCCGGACAGGATGATGCACTCTCCGTGCTAAATAATTGCCTTATTGAGATCAGATTTGGGATGAGTTCCAGCTGGCTGTGACTGAATCAAGATAAGACTGAAGTGCTGGTAGTGGACCCAGGTCATCCAGGGGTGGGTTTGGGGGCTGGCCAACCATCAGGCTTATTATTTGGTGGTATGTCGCTCACTACCTCAGATCAGGTGTGCAACCTGGGCATTATTTTTGATGATGGTCTGACCCTAAAATCTCAGGAGTCAGCTGTCATCAAATCCTCTTTTTACCATCTGAGGAATATTGCCTGGGTGAAACACCTGGTTCCTCTGGGTGATCTTCCAACACTGGTCCATGCCTTTGTCACTACCTGTCTTGATTATTGCAATTCCCTCTACCTAGGGCTACCAGGGGTTGATATCCACTGCCTACAGCTGGTGCAGAATGCGGCGGCCAGGATTTTGACTGGGACTTCTAGAACCAGTCATATTACGCCTGTGCTCTGTGAGCTGCACTGGCTGCCTGTTTGGTGGCAGATCACCTTTAAGGTTGGCTTGCTAACTTTTAAAGCCCTACATGATCAGGGACCCGGTTACCTGCAAGATCTCCTGGTACCCTACTGCCCCCTCCGTCCTCTCTGTTCCACCAACGAGGGATTGCTGGAGATTCCCAGGGTACGATTGAAGACATCTGGATCTTGTGCCTTCGCTTTTTCAGCGCCAACCCTGTGGAATTCTCTACCTCATTGGTTGAGAGAATGCCCAACTGTCGATAGATTTAAAATTCAGTTAAAAACGTATTTATTTTGTTTAGCTTTCCCTAGTTATGGATGATCTGTTTTAATGTTTTTGTTTTAAATTTTTATCTTTATGTATTTGGTTTTATGTACAGCACCTTGGTTTTGAAAGGCGCTATAAAAATAAAGTTGATTTGATTTGATTTGAAAGAGGATCATCTGATGGCCATTCTAGTTATTCTGATTATTCAGAGGCAGTCTTTTCACCTGAATGATTCTTTGAGACAGCCTCTGATTTGGGAAATAAGAGCCTCCAGTGTATTCCTTTTTCCTCTCCTCCTGTAATTAGAAATACAGATCACCCAAAAGAGGATATGTATCCTGTAATCCTTGAATTGAGTAGAACTATAGAAGGCTTGAAAAAATTGGATCTTACTCTGGCAGATTACCCAGAGTGATTTCAATCCAGGCCCCTGAACCACAGAGCTGAGATTAACCCCTTTGGGGACAACAGAAAGTATGAAGAAACAAAAAATTATGATGCTGAGCACTTTACAATGATGGTAACTTTTTATCTTGTACAAATCTCTCTAAACAGATGGTAGAGATAGCTAAAAATCCATATTATGTGAATATAATGATACTAGAAAATATTATAGCTCTTCAAGAAGAAATGCCCTCTTTGAGAACAGATGTTTTTAGAAATAGAACGATGTTAGAGTAAATAATTAAGGGGACTATTCAGCAAATTCAAGATGACTCCAATATCAATGCTCAAAATCAATCATTGGAAATTGTCTCCACAGAAAATAATTTTGTGCAAGTAAACTTGCAACCCCCTTTTTTTAAAGATTCTACCAAAGAATTAGAGAGATCAGAGGAACTAATTAAACCTGGGAAAAGTAAAAAAGAAAGATATCCCCGGTATATAAATAAAAGAAACAAACTAGGTGAGAAAAAGGGGAAAATGTTAATAAGAGTAGAAATAAGAAACATGAAACGTTAGGACAAATAAAGAAGGGGAAGGATTTTGAAGTAATGCAATAGGCTGCTCAAGTACTTACTACTCAGGAGACATTTCCTATTTTAAATGATGTTGTTGCTGATACTGTGGCAGATGTGTCACCATTGGTCAGGGGGGAGATCACTGCTTTGGATTAAGACCCCTTATCCATATACTCTATCTCCAATGATGATGCCCTTGTACCAAGTCTCTTTTCATTTAATAATCTGTTTGGGGAATATGAACCATCAAGGGAGTATTACTTTGAAACCTATGGTATAAAAGAGATACCTGAGGAGTCAAATGAAACGTTGACCATTCACATGAAATATCTTCTGGGAATTAATCAAGAAATGGAAAGTTTTGGGATAACAAGACTTCCAAATTTGGAAATAAAGGATTGTGTTATTATGTACACAAATTCACATGTATTGGCTGCAGAAATATGGACAAAAAGTAATATTTTACAATCAAAATGGATTATGATAAGTGAACCTAAGTTAGTCCCATTATCATCGTCAACAGAAACAAACAGGTAAAGATTAAGTCAGTCTACAAATGGAGATCATACAATTGAAGCTCTGGTTAAAATAGTTGATAAATACACCTATACTCAAAATACAGAACAACTTGATAAAGTAATTAGTATTTTTGAATGGAACATAAAGAGAGAGAACGAGACTATAACATAATTAAAAGAGACTTGGTTTCCTTTTTGACTCATTCCCTTAACGTGGAGATAAGTTTACTTTCTGTCTCCAACATTAAGGTTTGGAAAGATGAAAACAACTCCTCACAAATAGATCTGACCTTTGCCTCAGCAAGAACTGTGCAGGCTATTATGGAAAGAGCAGAGAGACTGGACAATTTGGATATATTGGTAATTGCTCCAGGGAAACTGAACAGAGACAAGGAAACCTCAATTATAGGTAAATTAGGACATTCACTCCTCCACTGAATCAATCATGACATATCACAAAATTTAACAAAAAAACAGGAATTAAAAATCGTGTCATGGAATATTGAAGGACTTGCTTCTAAATTAGCTGACACTGATACTAGTTCTTTTCTTGAGACATTTGACATTCTCTGTTTACAAGAAACATGGAGTATGTTTCCAGAAAATCATGTTGTCCCTGGTGTTTCTATAATAAGCAGTCCAGCAGGTAAAAACAATAAGCTGGGCAGACCCAAATTGGGGTTAACTATTTTTATTAAGACTTCTTTGGATTTGGTATTATCTAAGCTCAAGACCAAAGAAAACTTGATCTTAGCATGCAAATTTTGTAATTCGTCACTTACACTACTTCTTTGTGTAAGTTTATATCCCTCCAAAAATTAAAGATAGAGAAGATCCCTGGTTTAGTTTCTTACAAGACATGAATTTTATTTTGGAAAAATATGGTCACTTTCCAGTCCTTATTATGGGTGATTTTAATGCCTGAATAGGACTAAAAGATCTGGAAATCGACCTTTATCTAGACTTATTGTCAAACATAGTAGAGACTAACCCAGGACTATCTTTAAATAGAAAAATGGAGGATAAAAATCTGAATAAAAGAGGTAGATGGGTAAATACTTATCTAGGTGAAAAAAATGTTATTCTTATAAATGGCAGAACAAAAAATGACAATACAGGCAGGTATACTTTTGTAGGACCTAGGGGTCACTCAGCCATAGATCTCCTTTGGGTGAATCTGGAAGGAGCAAAATTATTACGTGACATGGAAATAATAGATTGTCCAGAATCGGCACATCTCCCAGTTAACATAAAACTTGCAGTAAGACATCTTAATGTTAATAGGAAAGAAAATCATATTACAGTGGATATTATTAATCTCAAGAGGATAAGATGGCATACTCATTCTATACAAACTTTTAGAGAGCTATTCTCACAAGGCCCCCTGAATGAGATGAAAAAGAAAATATTACAGATTGAGAACTTAAATGATATAGCTGAAGTCTGGGAAAGGATGATAAATTATATCAAACCCTATTGTAAAACAGCTTCTTCAAGAACACATAAACCCTGAACTTGGTTTAATAACTGCTGTAGAAAGCCAAAATCTATCTTAAATTATAGAATAAGAAAAACGAGGGAAAACAAAAACTCACAGACACTAAAATAATTAAATCAAGCCAGAAAAGACTACAATAAACTTTTGGACAGAGAAGTAAATAAATATTATAGATCCCAATGGGATAAACTAAAAAAGACCATAGTGGAGAAGGACACAAAGGCCTTTTGGACCTTGGTGAGTGAAAATTATGGTCAAATACATAATAAGATTAAGGCTTACATTACTCCAAAAGAATGGGGAAAGTACTTTGTATCTGTATTCTTCTCAGAAAAAGAAAGACAAGAGACAATTAAATACATTAATGTTCCAACAGAAACACTGGTCGATCCTTTCATAACACATAGTGATGAGATTCTTCAAGCAATTATGTCACTAAAATTAAATAAGGCTCCAGGCCTGGATAGTATAATTGGAGAAATATATAAAAACATTTGTACATTGGTGGATACCCCTATTGGTAAAGTATTATAATGCAATACTACATGGACAACATATACCACAAAGCTGGCTTGGCTGTATTGTATTTCCAATATTGAAAAGGGGAGATCCATTAAATCCAAAAATGTATAGACCGATTAGCTTAATAGACATCTCACAGAAACTTTTTTGCAAAATTTTATTAGGAAAATTATAGAACTGGATTGATGAGAACTTAATTTTAAGTGAGTATCAAAATGGTCTCTGTGCTCAAAGGTCCACAATACAACATTGCTATGTCTTGAGACATTTAATCTGGAAATATGTGACAGTAAAACAAAACAAATTCTACTGCTGCTTTGTGGACTTTACAGCAGCCTTTGATAAAATTAGCAGAAATATCTTATGGGGTAAGTTGAAAAAATTAAATATTGATGAATCTCTGCTTGATATATTAATAAGGCTACACAAGGATACTCGAATACAAGTACAATACAATCAATGGGGTTCTTTGACATCTTCTATCAGTACAAATGTCGATGTTAGACAGGGTTGTATGTTAGCCCCTACTCTGTTTAACATCTACATAAATTCAATATTACAGGGCCTTGAAGACTCAGAATATCATTCTCCTAAAATAGGTAATGATAGGGTTTAACTTTTAGCCTACGCGGACGATATTGTCTTGTTCTCAATCTCCTTGTTAGGACTACAAAGAAAAATGGATACATTTTCCAAACTATGTAAAAGAGATCAGTTAATAATTAATGAAAACAAGATGAAGGTAGTGATCTATGGCAATAAAGCGAGGATCTTACCAAGAATAACTATGCATCATGCCAGAATAGAAACCGCTAAGCAATATGATTATCTCTGAGTACGTTTCTCCCAAACCACATTGTGGAAAGAACATATTGGGCTGGATATTCAAACTGCGCCATTCTGTGCCGATCGCAGGCATAAGTGTAAAATCCCCTCCCCGACTGGCCCGATCGCGGGCATAAGTGACAAAAACACCCCCACTAGCACGATCGTGGGCAGAACAGAGTTCAACCCCCCAAGAACATATCCCTGGTGGTCCAGTGGACCGTGAAGCCCAATTCGGGCATTAGAGTCCACCCCTCAAGGTCCACCTACCCTGGTGATCTAGTGGCCCCACCCCACCCACCCACAGAGCCCCAATACCCCGCTCCCACCCCGTCAGCCAGCAGGCGGCAGCATCCCACCCGCCTGCCACCCCGCTGCCCGCCGACTGACTGCTCGGTAGGGCTGCATGCCCATTGGTTCAGAGCAAGAGACAATGGGCGGCAGCCCATACCGTACAAGGCAGTCCAGATATGTGAATGAATTCATTCACACTTATGCCCCTCGATCAGGCCAGTCGGGGTGGGTTTTTTTTTACACTTATGTGCTCGCGATCGGGCCAGTCGGGGAGGGGGTTTTTTACACTTATGCCCGCGATCAGGCCAGTCGGGGAGGGGTTACACCCTATGGCCACGATCGGGCCAGTCAGGGAGGGTTTTTCTTATGCCCGCGATCGGGCCAGCTGGGGAGGGTTTTTTCACTTATGCCCACGATTGGGCCAGTCGGGGAGGGTTTTTTTTTCACTTATGCCCGGATGGGGGCCAGTCGGGGAGGGGGTTACTATATGCCTGCATTTGGACTCCTGGGGGGGTACAGGGAGTACATCGAGGGCCCACAGGTGGCAGCTGCTGTGTTGTGCCCTGCAATGTGGCAGCTCACCTGTAGGTGGCCCTCGACTCTCCTTTTTTTTTGCTCAAAGTTGTGCAGGCGCAGGTTGGGGTTGCGCCTGCACTACTCTGCACAGCCCGCTGAATATCGGGCTGTGCAGTTTATGCATGGTTCCTCCCCCTCCAGTTGAGCATGCCTTCATTAGCATTGCACTGTTGCTCAGCTTGACTTGGGGGGGGGCGCAACTGCCTCCTGCTGAATATGGCAGAATGGCACAATTTCAAACTTGCGCAGGCGCAACCCTATTGCGCATGGCGCAACCCTTTTGAATATCCAGCCCACTGAATATATAAAATCCAAATACAAAATAGCAACTAATGCCTTTAGGCACTTTAATTCAAAACTGGGAAGAGCTTCTGTGCAAGGCATCTTAAAGGTAATTACAGCAAAAATTAATACCAGCATAGTTTATGTGGCAGAAATTTGGGGAAATCATAAGATTGATTACATCGAAGGAGTAATTAATAAACTTTGCCGCTATATACTAATGTTACCCCAGTCAGTCCCAAAAGAAATTTTGTGAATGGAGTTAGGACAACCTTCTTTGGGTGCTTTAATTTTAGAAAGACAAATTGTCTTTTTTTTTTTTAATTAATACAATTACCTGAACAGAGAATTTCCAGACGATGTTTTGAAGAGGAGATATACTTCATTGAACTATATAGCACCATCTATTCAACTTATTATGAATAAACTTTATCCAATTGGTTTAGGTCATGTTATAGCAGATGTTTTTTATAAACCATTGGAAGAAATCAAAATATTTGTTAAAAACAGAGTCAGAGATTTAGCAAAAGCACAGTACAATGAAAAGATAACTTCTCTGACACATTATAGATGGTATAAAATAGTAAAGCAAAACACTGGTCTGGATCCATATCTTCTTAAATTAACTGATCCTAGTTCTAGATGGATAATAACCATTTTTAAGATGGAATTATATAGGGCAAATTATATCTATCATCGTCAAGGAAGAGGAAAAGTTGACTCTCCATTTTGCTCATGTATGCTCCAAAAAGAAGACGACTTGAAACATATATTACTTTTTTGGCCTCTTTATAATTCTATCAGAAGGAAATGGTTAAGGGATATTATAGAGGGCACTGATCCCCCCTTCCCCGACCGGTTGGTATCATTTTTCTTTAACAACACAGATGAGAAAGCTTGGAGAAACTGGTAAAGTTTCTAGCAGCCCTTCGATTGTGATGATTCCATAAGAACAACGGGAATAAATTCCCTTGAGGAAAGAAGGGAGAGGGGGGACATGATAGAAACTTTTAAGTACCTCAGTGGAATCAACAAAGTCCAAGAGGGTAGCATCTTTCAGAAAAAGAGACGTGCGAGAACAAGGGGACACAATTTAAAGATGGGGGGGGTTCAGGGGCAATGTGAGGAAGTATTTTTCACAGAGAGGGTAGTGGATGCATGGAACAGCCTTCCTGAGGAGGTTGTGGGGTCTAAAACTGTGGGAGAATTCAAGAATGCATGAGACAGACATAAGGCAATTCTTGTGGGGGGTAGGAAGAAATAGGCTGTTGGTTAACTAGGATCTGTGGCCTATCCTGTAGGTATGGAAATGGGCAGACTAGGTGGGCCAAGTGGTCCTTGTCTGCCGTCAAAGTCTATGTTTCTAATCGAAATTGCTCTAAAGTATCTTTAGATTTTGAAAGTAAAAATTGTTCCTGGAAAGTTTGGAAGGAAATGTAAATGTGAGATAAGGGCAATTGTGTAATTATTTTATTGTAAATTGTTTGAAGATTGTCTCTGGAAAATTTGTAACGAAGTATGTAACTATGAGACAAGTGTAATTGTCTAATTACTTTTACTGTAAATTGACTGATGGTTTTAGATTTTGTATTGTAAAAGCTTTGGCTGATCAAATAAACTTTATGTATGTATGTATGACTGCCACACCTGTGAATGCAGAGTCAGCCCATTGTCAAGAATCACCACCAGGTTTCGTACCCGTTCAGGGGAAAGAACCTGGATACCCCCCAGAGAAAGTCCGGTGGGTTGACCAGCCCCCATCCCCTCTGTCTGGCGACCAAGATCCACCAGCATCACCTCAGTCATACCAGAATTTAACTTCAACCAGCTAGAGCTCATCCAGTCCTGGATTCCAGTGAAGCAGTTGAAGCTGGCTAGATGGCCCAGGTTCAGGAGCACACTCAGAAGCTGACTGGATGGACCCTGGTTCAGGAGCAGACTCAGAGGTTGGCTAGATGGACCCTGGTTCAGGAGCAGACTCAGAAGCTGGCTGGATGGACCCAGGTTCAGGAGCAGACTCAGATGCTGGCTAGATGGACCCTGGTTCAGGAGCAGACTCAGAGGTTGGCTAGATGGACCCTGGTTCAGGAGCAGACTCAGAAGCTGGCTGGATGGACCCAGGTTCAGAAGCAGACTCAGATGCTGGCTAGATGGACCCTGGTTCAGGAGCAGACTCAGATGCTGGCTAGATGGACCCTGGTTCAGGAGCAGACTCAGGAGCTGGCCGCATGGACCCAGGTTGAGGAACAGACTTGGGAACCGGTCAGATGGACTAGGTTCACGAGTAGACTTGAGAACTGGCCAGATGGACCCAGTTCCAGCTTCATCTTCTGGATGTCAAATTCTGCCTTTGCCTTGACCAGGGCAAGCTCCAGCTCCAACATTTGCACCTGACCTACTTGCACAGCGACCCCAGTTAAAGGCTCTGGTACATCTGCATTCTCTATAGCCACCTTACCACAACTCGGCTAGCAGTGGCCACTTTTATATGGCTTTCCTGGTCACTTCTTTCGAGGATGGTTATCAATGCCACCTGTCTTTGACCCTCCTCATAGGCCAATTCTCTCTGTTGGTACAGCTTCTGCAGTTGTAGCAGTGAGCACTTCTCATAGGGCCCAGGCATAATGCCATCTACCTATCACACTTGCTTAACCAAAAAAACCCTGGTAGAGTATACCGTCCACTTTTGTGTATCCTGTTCTGTGACAGGATGGATAACCTTTAAACTGACAAACTGTTTCAGATCCCAACCCACTGCCTCCAATTTGTGGCAAACTGGTCTTTCCCAGACTCAGCCTGTGTCACCATTACCAGTTTTCTCAATATCTCGTAACTGCCACTATTCAACTACTTAGACACTCTTTTGGGTATCACAGGTCTGAATCCTGCTCACACAGTACAGCGCTCCATGCTCAAGAACACTCGACCCACCCCTCTCCGTCACAGCTCAGAACTTCTTACTTTAGAAACAGATGGTAACGGTAGCCTTCTCCTCAGTGTCAGAAATACAGTTGTCAGTTATAAATTGGTTAGCTGTATCCTAAAAGATTTAGTCACAGAAACATGTAATATATAAAAATAACATTTTTAACATTTCAAGACATTTACACAGATACTACAGAATATTACAGCAACACTATATGGAACAGTAATTCTGCAGAAGTGAAAAGAACTTGTTTTGAACAATAGATTATACACAGAATAAACATATCTCTCTCTAACAAGGTAGACTGACTTACCACAAGACACTTTGAATCAGGGCAGACATGAATTCTTAGATGGCAGTTTGTTTGCAATCCCAAGCCTGACTGACTCTTTTAGGCCCTACCAGACCTAAAAGCCCTCCAGTTACCTCCCCATAACACGTCATCCAGTACGTCACTCTGATATCACAGATTTAGAATCCTTTGTCTAGAGCTGGGGTATGGAAAACTGGCTTGGACCAGCTTGTTGGACAAATACCTCTGCATTCTGTCCAAAGACATTAGTCCCCAACAGAAATGGTTGGGTTAGCTAGCTGCTTCTTGACATCAAAGGCACTTCTAATGCCCAATCATACACTGACAGAGGTTCGAGACTGGACAGACAAATAGTAAATTTAAAACTGGGTCATTTGGTCTGTTTTCTTTTTCAGAGACATTGCTAAGAAAGCTTGACTTTAGCCCAGCATCTGTTAAATTCAAACTGTTACACATTCAGGAAGAGTTGCATAAAAAAACAAGAAATACAGTACAGGTATACCTAGCAATTGTTACAAGCACAGTTCTGGAATAATGACTGAATTTCTTCCTTCAAAAGGGACAAGTGGCCTGGAGGATAACAGAAAGGAGGTGGAGGATGATCTGGAGGGATTTCTTTCAGCTCCAGAGCATGCCCCTTGCAATTATATCGAGAACCCACTTGTCTGTGGTGCTCTCCTGCCACAGTTTCAGATGCAGAGAGATCCTGCCCCCCATAACCACCCCTGGAAGTAACCGTGGAGGTGGGGTTGCAGCTGGCAGAGAGTGAGGTGGACATAGTGGGTGTAGTGCAAGTAGAACCAACAGCATTTGGTTGCTTTTGTATGGGCACCTGGGGACAGGGAACACAACAGGGGGCCACTTCCCTTACCACGGCCTAGCTGACAGTAGGCATGGCCACTTCAGGTAGAAGGCAGATGAAAATAGCTCCTCCCAAGACCCCTGGCAGGAGCGTGATATAGGGACCTTACAGATCTTGGTGTCATTTTTGAGATCTGAAGACCACGTAGGACCTCTTCAACATCATAGCCAAACAGTTTTGTCTCTCTAAAAGGGGCATTCAAACTACCTGCCACACATCAGTTGCAAAGCCAGCAACTCTCAGACAAGAATATCCCCTCATGCCAATGCCAGAAACAGCAGCCGAGGCAGAAGCATCAGAGACATCATAACCTGAGTGCAACAAATGTTTGCCAACCTGAGCACCAGAAGATAATATTTTAAGCAAATCATTCTTGGCAGAACCATCAGGTGAGGCACTGGCTGCAGTATGAGCAGCTTTCCACAGGCTGTTCTGATATTTTATCATGTGAGCCTGGTAGTTTGTAATCCTTAGGCCCAATGATGCAGAGGCATATATACGCTTGCTCATCATATCCAGCCTCCTAGATTTCTTATCAGGAGGCACAGTACTCTTTCTACATCTAGGGGCTGTAGCTCTATCATAAGCAGCAGTGATGATGGTAGTCAGTTTTTGGCTGGTTAGCATAATAAGGTTTAGCAGATGGTGCTGGGTGCTGCTTATCAGCCTTTCTAGGAACTGTAGGCAGTGAGTTAGTTCTGTACCATGCAGCAAAGGTAGCATCCTCTAATGCAGGATATATAGGTGGAATTATAACAGACAGAGCAGGGCATCTCCAAAATTTCCATTATTTCATTTCATTTATTTTTTTATACTTGTAGGCCTGATGAGCAAAAAACGCTCATTTTCACAAGCGACAAGTGGTAACAAATAACATACAAAAACATTGATACAAATAGTTACATACAATTTAAAGACAACAAACAAGGAATTACACAGATTTCTACAAGTTGCATATACATTTCTGTTGATCTTTGAAGAATGCTAAAAGTCTCATTTTAAAATTCAGTACTGTTCTGCAGTTCAAAAATTCAGATCCAAAAATTCCATGAGATTTATGTTTGTGGAATCTTCCTCTTCCTCAGCAAAGCCCGTGGCAGACTGCATCTGCTGTCTCATGGTTTGGAAAGTTGGATCCTTAGCAGGAGATCTCAGTGTACAAACCACAGACCCCTCACTGCAGGATAAGAAGGGTAGAACTAGATCTATGTGTGAAATATTGTTCTCCCTCATATTCTTCCTCTAAATCCATAAGGTCAGGATTGTATTCCACTTCATTGTTGACGTTTCTATCGACGACGAGAGCCACAGAATGCACTGACAACACCAGTGGCAGTTGAGAGGGAGGAATCTGTGGCAGTGTGCTAGAGGAATCCATCGATGAGGGCTGAGTAACAAGAGGACCCGTAGACAAAAAAACTGCCTGTATTGGTAGTCCAAGCAGATTGCGTTTTATCATCTCTGAAAATGGTGCCAGTACAGCCTGAGATTTGGCAGCACCTTCTAAATAGGCTGGGACAGCTAGTGTGAATGGGCCTTGACCCGATGATGATGGCATCCTACAGTCCATAGTGCGTAACACTGTTGTAACACTGTTTGTAACACCTGCCTTACAACTGTACGTTAATGTTGAACTTATAACTTGATTGTTTAATGTCTCATTCCTATTGTAACCCTTCCCCCCAGATCACACCGGGAGATGAGCGTCTTGTCACTCAGTGTGCCTTCCTGGTGAAACATTTCAAGAAATAAATAAACAAACATAGTAGATATGGCAGCACCTAAGCCAATCCCCGACCTTGGCATCTGATCGATAGTCAGGGGGGCTGTAATCACCGCCAGCAGAGAGGTGATGATGCAGATTTTATTTGTCTCAACAGCAACTGGGACCTCATCTAAAGCAGACAGAACAGTTACGTAAGAACTTACTGCAACAGTAGACCTTCAAATCTCTTTCAGCAGGTCACACCTTTGGAATTATAGCCATCAGGCACCAGGACCAGATGGAAACGTTTCTAGCTAACAGTCTGCTGGGATCACCCATGGTGATGTCATCATGCTGACATCCTCCCTACATAGCCTTGGGAAGCCCCACACCCTCCTCAGTTCCCCACCAGAGACCAGTCACTGAGGACCTGCTCCTGAGGGAAACAATCAGCACCCATCGGTAGGCTAATGGAGGAACAGAAGGTAAGTCGGCCTGGACAGAGAGAAAGAGAGAGAGAGGCCATAGAAGAGAAATCTGAGAGTAAAGGGGAAGTAGGGAGGGACAGCATGACCTACTGAATGAGATTCTCTCGAAGATCTACTGTCAATCAATCAATCAAAAGTTTTATTGTGTGGCTAAAAAGCCTTACAATGGCAAGTACAATAATTTAGAAGACATACAAAATGAGAATCATACAAAATTACAATACATTATCATGTTTACCTAACAAATTGATCATCTTAAAAGACAATAGCTCAGATCAGATAACATTTAAATTCCTCCTAATTTTATTTGCAGATTATAAAAATTTAGCAAGTCGTTCCACTGACCAGACATCATTTGTATGAAACAAAATGTTAGTTAACAAATTTTTGTCTATTGGATAAGTCTCGTTCAAAAAAGGACCTAACCAGTAAGTCCTTTGTAATTGATACCAAGTACAATCCCATAATACATGTATGAGGTTCTCCTCGCCCCATAGCACAATCACAATCCCCAGAAGTAAGTCCTTTTGTTTTACATCGATAAAGCAAGACATTATTTTTTGCCAGTTCAAATTTATAAGTAGAGAATGTAGCTCTCATCTTACTATCTGTCAACGTTTCCAGATAAGGTTTCAAACCAAAATAGTAGTTATTTTCTGTAAACCATTTTGAATAGTGTGATGACTTCATTGTCTGTAAATCTTTAGTGATCCAATTGTTTACAATTTTCTTTGTAATGTATGATTTATATTTTAAACTAAGAAAAATCCCTTTCTCTGTTACCATTTTGATGTTATGCAATTTATTATCCGTCATTACTTTCATTATATTTGTATTCCATAATTTCTGTTTAATATCTGTGTTATACCATTTTTCTTTCTCCATTAAAGCTATAAATGTCAGAGCAGAAGGTTCTTTCCTGCTCAAAGTGAGCCAGTAATTCACTTTCCTAGATTCCACTAGTGCTTCCAAGTTATTCAATCCTAGTTCTGATCTCAAGTACACTGCAGGACACGAGTGACCAACCCGTAATACTGTATGTAAATATTTTGTAGAGGGACCAATAATTTATTTAAATTACATATGTCCTATATTTCGGAACCATAAAGTAGCTGTGAATCAAATTTCACTTTTATAAATTGTATCAAAGGTTTTAAAGCCGTCCCACCATATTTTAAATTAAAACGAATAAGTCCTGCTACTGTACGTTTCAAATTATTTGACAAAGTTTGAGAATGTACCATCCAGTTGGTATTTTCTTGAAAGTATACTCCCAAGTAGGAATACCCCTTAACCTTTTCCAGTCTCTCATTCCCCAGTGTCCAAAATGTAGAACAATTCTTTTGCCCTTTTGAAATATTTAGAACCTTCGTTTTATTTAGGTTTATCTTTAATTTAAGTGCGGACGATTTTACTAAAATAAAATCAATATTTTTTTGTAATCCTACTTTTGTTAATGAAAATAAAACTATATCGTCGGTGTCACCAACTCGCTCAGCCAGTCAACCCTCTACTCCCAAAGTGCCAACCTCCGAGCGTATGATTTGTGTACAGTGAACAGACAAGGTAACCCTCTTGTCTGTTTTGTGGGTTTAAGTCACCTTAGTCTCAAGCTCTGGAAGGATTCAAACTGATAACCTCTTGTTAGCGTAGCCAATTATCAGGCTCAGATAATTCTGTCTTCTGGGGGCCAGATATCTTTGACTTGTACAGCGCTCGCTGCACCCAGCCACCCCACCGTTGCTCTGTGTCCCCCAGGTCCATTGTGTCACTCCCCCTCCCCTCCCCCCACTCTCCTGCCTATTATCTCAACCCTTGTTTGTTCTCCCGCAGGTTTTGGTCCCCTGAGGAGCGGAGGTCGCGAGAGTGCTCCACGGCCCTTCCCAACACCATTTCCAGGACCCCCATGGATCACCTTCAAGGTAAAGCACAGCCCTGCCCTCCAGCAGTGCATAGACTCTTTTCCTGTTTGGAGCCGTTTTTTAAACAAATGACCGCATCGAGAAGTTTGACTACAGCTCAGCCACGGATTAGAAAGCTGAAAGCCTCCTATCTGCAAAACTTGGGCTCCTCTGTCTGTCTGTCTGGGTTTTCACATCGGTGTAGACGGACTAGCCCCGAAGAACGTGGGGCTGAAAAACCTATCAGCCCAGTTCTCCATCTGCAGGTTATCTTCTGCAAACACTAGTGGCCGCCCTTCCACCCTAGCCTATTCCACTCCTCCCTAGTTACCTCTCTCCTCTGCTGCTCTACAGGGCCCCTTATATTCCCTGGCTTGTTTTTCTTCTCTCATTCAAGATGTTGCTGCCACCCAGTGGGCACTTACAATCATCCTATCTCTGGTCTCTCTCTTCTTTTCTCTTGAGACTCTCCTGCAACGTGCAATGCCCTGCTCTGTTTGCTCTTTCTCGCACACCTCTTCCACCCCTAATTCCTAAACTTCACCCCTGCCCTCACATTGCCACCTGCCCCCCCTGCTCTTACCTCGTGGCTACCCTCCTGCCAGCCCCTGGCACTCCGCCTGCCCAAATAGGCAGTTCTTTCTCACCTACTCCCACCATGACTGCTTACCTTCCCCTCCCCTCTGGGCCCTCCAGGGGTGCGGGCAACCACTCAAGCCAGTCTGTTAACCTGCCATCCCTTAACTCACCCCCTGCCTGGCTCTCAACAAAAAGGCTAAAAATTGCCCACCTAAACGTTTGCAGTCTTCTTGCCAACCTGGCCGAACTTATGGCTTGGGTCGCCCACTACAAGCCGAATATCCTGGGTATCTCGGGAACCTGGCTGAAGCCCCAGATCCTGGATGCCATGTGCTCCCTCCCGGGATATAGTCATATCAGACATGATCGCATGGGCAACAAACGGGGTGGCGTGCTACTCTATTACAGAGCGCACCTTGATGTGTCCACCATCGACCACCCCCCAAACTCCCCCAGTGAGTTCCTACACGCCCTTCTCTTACTTGGGCAAACAAAGAAATTACACCTGATATGTACATATATCCCACCCAAGGGTGGACTGCCTGGACTCTCCTCTCTTCTCCAAAGTACCAGTGACTTAGTGGGTACAAATGAAATCCTTGTCATAGGAGGTTTCAATTTAGACTGGCTGGCACCCAACCATAAAGTATACGAGCCTCTGCTCTCGGGTCATGCTCTGAGCAAGATCATAACCGAGCCTACCAGGCCCTCCCCCCGGGGGCTAAAGGGTCCCTAATTGACTGGATCCTGACAAACAGACCTGACAGGATCACATCCTCTGGTATCCTCCCTGATGCCATCTCTGACCACTCACCTATCTTCTGCACATGGGGCATGTCACAGACCAAAATACCCAGTAAAGTGATCAAGATGAGAGATTACTCCAAGTTCAATACCCATCACTTCCTCTCAGACCTCTCACTAGTGGACTGGTCAGGGGTCACTGCCCTAGATGATCCAGCCCGAGCACTGGATGCATTCCTCACTAAATTCATCCCCGTGCAGAACAAACACACCCCCATCACCAGGAGGTGAGTGAGGGGCACTGTTACCAAATGGCTTCATGAGGGCCTTTTTTCCCTTATGAAACTCAGGGACAAAAGCTGGGCGACCTTTAAGGCCTCCCAAAGCAACACTGATCTCCTTGCTTACAGGACCCTCACAAACTCATGCAAAAAAGCCATCCACTCTGCGAAAAGCGAGTACTGCCAATCCACCCTGCTCTCCTCTGCAAACAACCCGAGGAGTTTCTGGCAGAATATCAGAAACGCAGTAGGCGAGTCTGCCAGAGTGCAAGTCACTGACCTACTCATAGGCGGGGTCAGCTGTAATAACCCTCATACTATCTCCAACGCCTTTAACTCCCTCTTCTCTGAAATATTGCCCCACCTTCCCAGTCCACTGCCCCAAAGCCCGCTGACTCCCCTCCTCCTGGTCCAAACTCCCGACCACCACTCTACCTCCAACAAGTGTCTGTAAATGAGACCCAGAAGCTCCTCGCTGGCCTCTCCCCTCACAGTGGTGCAGGGCACGACAGCCTTGAGCCAAGACTGCTCAGACTAGGGGCCCACCTCCTTGCCAGGCCCATTACTCACATTTTCAATGCCTCCCTTAACTCCGGGATCATCCCAGATATCTTGAAAGTGGCAAAGGTTGTCCCAGTCCTAAAACAAGGCAACCCCAAGGATCCCCAGAACTATCGACCCATTGCCATACTGTCCACCGCCTCCAAAATTCTTGAGAAAATTGTGGCCTCCCAGCTATCTCAGTATATACAGAACCACAACCTCCTCTCACAGGCTCAGCATGGGTTCAGAAAAGGACATAGCACGGCCACTGCCCTTGCTGTAGTCACCTCTACCATCAGATCTGCTGCTGACCTGGGCAACCTCACCGGTGCCATCTTTGTGGATCTCTCCGAAGCCTTCGATCGGGTTGATCACAACCTTCTTAGCTCCACTCTCCTATCCCTTGGCTTCTTCACCCCTGCCCACGCATGGTTCCTCAACTACCTCTCTGTTAGGCAGCAGTACACCAACTTTAATCGCACCCTCTCCACCCTCTCTCCTGTTCGCTACGGGGTCCTCCAGGGCTCTGTCCTTGGCCCAACCCTCTTCTTCCTCTTCATCAATGATCTTCCATCCACCACGGTACATGAGCATACCACCCTGTATGCGGATGACCTTGTCAGCCTGGCCAGTGCCCGGGACACCGCCACCATAAACTCCCAACTAAAAGAGGACTTCAAACGCATTCAATCCTGGCTGGTGGAACATAGACTCACCATCAACCTAAAGAAAACCCAAACAATGCTGTTTGGGTCACAGAACAAGATAAAATCCTGCCTCACCCCCCCTTTGCAGACAGTGGCTGCAGTAAAGTACCTGGGTGTCACCCTGGATCTGCAGCTTGATCTTACCCTGCACATTTGAAATGTCTGCAAGGCTACAAACTGTAAGCTCGGTCTCGCCTACAGAGCCAAAAGCTGTCTAACCCCAGCTGCACGTTTGGCCCTTGCCAGAGGGGTCCTCCTCCCTACTCTCTGCTATGGGCTGGTTACCTTTGCCCCTGTACCCACATCCAGCCTCCTGAAATGGGACTCAGCCTACAATAACATCTGCCACTTCACCCTCTCCGCCCCTCCCCTCACTCACTGCTGTGATCTCTACACCTGGCTGAAGTGGCTCCCTCCAGAAAAGCACCGCACCTTCGTACTTGGAAATTTCATTGACAACATCATCAGATTGGCCACCCCCTCTGCTCTCACCCCTTCCCTCAACCTTGCCCCCCCTTCCTATCATCTCAGGTCAAGGGCAGCACTAGATCGTCTGGTTCCTAGAACTCGCTCCCTCATGGGTGATTGGGCCTTCACCACCTATGCCCCAAAAATCTGGAACTCACTTCCTGTCCCTACCCGGTCCTCCTCCTCCCACCACCACTTCAAAACCTCTCTCTGGAACTTCCTGACTCCTCCCACCATATGTCCCGGTATCTCATAGTACACCTAGTCAACCTGTATACTGCGGGCCCTCAGTGCCCCCTGCACTTACTTTCCCAAATTGGTAGTGGTCACCCACTCACTATTCCTGCTGCCCTCCCCCAAGCCCACCAAAATTGTCCAGCAATCATCTCATGTCCCACTCCTGGATGTATTATGTTCTACTGAACTCTTATGATGCATTGCTCCCTTATTCCTCCAAGGTTATGTCTATTATTTTCTTGTTTGCCAAACTGGGTTTTTTTTTACCTACTATGTTAGCTGCCTATATTAAGTTGTTTTTGTACCATCTGTATGTAACTGACTCCTTCACTGCTATTGTATGCTTGCATGTAACTGACTCCTTCACTGTTATTGTATGTTTGTACCCCTGTAACCCTCCAGGGTCGCACCTGAAAATAGGCACTTGGCTGTCTAGTGTGCCTTACCCGGTTAACAAAAACAAATAACTAAATAAATGGGCACCCAACCAGATCTTTCAAATGAACCCCTAGAAGTCTATGCAAGACTTTAGAGAACTCTATCCATTTCCCAGTTTGGTATACAATAAGCCCATACACAGTGTACTTATAACCTTTAAAAGCTCCACTTAAAATAAAAATAAATGTCGAGCACTCCAGCAGTTTCGTTTCTAAAAAAATATTTTTACTTTAAAAATATCAAAACAGAACAATAATTACAGAACAAATATATATCCCAACACATACAGACTTAAAACAAACAGGTAAAAAAAGTACAGTTCCTACAATTCATACATTCAGACTGGTATAATCTAATGCTTACAGTCTTTCAGTGCTTTGAGGATCTCCCTTCTCTCAGTCAGAAATATTTTCTTGTGTGTCTCTGTCATGTTCCCTCAGCAGTTAAAAACACTTCTGAGCCGGCCTTCTCATGAAGTCACTAACTCCGCCTTGGTGTATCAAACTCTATATTTTACAATACAGGGTCTCCCAATAAAATATTTAAAAAAACATATGAGATGACCTCACTGACTTTCCTCTCCACAGATTAACTGGTCAGAACTGGTTTGTGCTCTGCTACACATACATTTCAAAAGTTTATTTGATCTAAGTCGCTGTATTCAAAGCAAAACTCTATTGGCCTCTTTAATCCCATCTGGACCTTGGAATCTACACCTCAGATCTCTCTGATGTAATGCAAGGGTTCCCCGGGAAATGTATTTTGGACCTTCCAAATCCGTTTGGGTCCTCCCTGGCTCAGACATCAAACCTCTTCAATGTTCATTCTGGCCTCTCTCCGACGCCCCTCCCCACAAGTCCTTCCTGGTAACCATGCAAGTCAAAGGATCTCCCTGAGGGCATTATGAATGGCTAATCTTATTTCCTGGGATGAAAGCAAATTGACAAGGTAATTGCACCCTAGATCTCTGAAGTTTAAAATACCTCCTGTCCTTTGAACTTATCCCTTGGGGGTCTTGATGTGTCAGTTCCAGTAAGACAGTAGTTTCCTCAAACTGAGTTTCCCATCACATATTTTATATGTAATAAAAAAAAATTAATACAGCACTCAGAGCTGGCTGTCCATGTCACACTCCTCCCCACCTAGACTGAATTTGGGGGATCCATCCCCTACATGGGATGAGCTTCCCAAATCAGTTCACTCCTCAGAGACCCTAGACAGTCTATCTGAGTTCTTATTTTTGGCTCTGGCCCTATGTACGATTTTCAAATCATACCCTTGTAAAGTAAGACGCCATCTGAGCAGTCTGCCATTGTTTTTCCCTGTCTGTGACAACCGAACCAGGGGGTTGTGGTCAGTCTGCACCACAAAAGGCTGCCCATACAAGTATGGCTCCAATTTCTTTAGGGCCCACACTAGGGCAAGACACTCCTTTTCCACCGTGGAGTATGCTTGTTCCCTGGGGAGCAGCTTTTGGCTCAGGTAGGCTATTGGGTGGTCCCTCCCTTCGCTGGATGTCTGGCTTAATACTGCCCCAATACCCACGACTGAGGCATCCGTCTCAACTACAAATGTTTTTCTATAGTCCAGACTTGTCAAAACAGGAGCACTGTACAGTGCCTCCTTCAGTTTGGTAAAGGCTTCCTCACAGGCTGGACCCCAGGTGATTTTCCTTGGCATTTTTTCTTTGTCAGGTCAGATAGGGGAGCAGCCAGGGCACTGTAATCTGGTACAAATTTTCGACAGTACCCTGCTGTCCCAAGAAAACTCCTGACCTGCTTCTGAGTTTCTGGTCTGGGCCATGCCTGTATCACCTCTGTCTTGATTTGGTTAGGACGGAGCTGTCCCCGGCCTACCACATGCCTGAGGTATGCCACTTCTTCCATGGCCACCTGGCACTTCTCGGCTTTGACAGTGAGCCCAGCCTTCTGTATTCTGCCCAGCACTCCCCAAAGGTGTGACAGGTGTTCCTCCCAGCTGGTACTGAAGATGGCAATGTCATCCAGGTATGCCACGGCATATTCCTCAGCACCATTTAACACCTGGTTCACCAACCTTTGGAAAGTGGACGGGGCGTTCTTCATTCCGAAAGGCATTACTTTGAACTCAAATAAGCCTATTGGAGTGATGAAGGCCGACCTCTCCCTAGCTCTGTCCGTCAACTCTATCTGCCAATACCCCTTTGTCAGGTCAATGGTCGTAAGGTAGGTTGCCGCCCCAACTTGTCCAGGAGTTCGTCCGTCTGGGGCATCGGGTGGATGTCTGACTTCATGACAGTATTCAGTCCATGATAGTCAACACAGAAACAAGTCGAGCCATCTGGCTTGGGTACAAGGACTATGGGTGAGGCCCAGGGACTGTGGGATCTCTGGATTACCCCTAAATCTAGCATCTCCTCCACTTCCCTCCTAATGTCCTTTTGGACAGACTCTGACACCCGATATGCTGTCCACCGTATAGGCATCTGTGTTCCTGTCTCCACATTGTGTGTTGCTAAGGGGGTTAGTCCAGGCTTGGTGCTAAACAAGGGGGCCAAGTCTGCTAAAACCTCCCTCACTTTCTGGATCTGGCCCGGGGTCAGCTGGGGAGACAATTTTACTGCCTCCACAGAGGACTCCCAATTACTCTCTTCCAGCAAGTGCAGAAGGGGGTATCCTTCATCCGTCCCCTCTCCATGACTACACACTGGGAACACCATGTCAGCCCTATTTGCATATGGCTTCATCATGTTGACATGGTACACCCTTTATGTCTGTCTACGGTCAGGTAACTCCATAATGTAGTTTACATCGTTTACCTTCCTAACCACTTTGTACAGTCCTGCCCACTCAGCTTGCAGTTTGTCTTTCTGGACCGGAATAAGGACCATGACTTCCTGACCCACCATGTACGAGTGAGCGCTGGCTCTGCAGTTGTACCATACCTTTTGTTTCTGTTGGGCAGCTGCCAGGTTGCTCTGGGCTGTCCCCATAAGCTCCTTCAGCCTTTCCCTAAACCTTAGGACATAATCCACAATGGGAGTTCCCTGGGTGGTGTGCTTGCCTTCCCAGTCCTCCCAGATCAAGTCTAGCGGCCCACGTACCCGGTGTCCATACAAGAGTTAGAAGGGAGAAAATCCTGTCGACTCTTGGGGCACCTCTCTGTACACGAACAACAGGTGGGGAAAGTATTTCTCCCAGTCCCTCCCATGCTGTTCAGCAAATGCCTGGAGCATTGACTTTAGGGTACCATTGAAGCGTTCCACAAGCCCATTGACTTGTGGGTGATACAGTGTCATGAATCTCTGCACCACCCCACACTTCTTCCATAGACATTTCATTAGGTCTGACATGAAGGAACTCCCTCAATCAGTGATTACCTCCTGCAGAAACCCAACACATGAGAAAATCCCAAGCAAGGCATCTGCCACTTTGTCTGTCCTCAGTGAGGAGAGGGCGACTGCCTCTGGGTACCGGGTGGCATAATCCACCACAGTCAGGATGAACCTTTTCCCTGAGGAGCTGGGGGTATTTAAAGGCCCCACAATATCCATTCCCACCCTCTGGAATGGCTCCTCCACTACAGGAAATGGAATCAGGGCGGCTTGGGTTTTCTGGCCTGCCTTCCCTATTTCTTGGCATCGGTGACAAGACCTACAATGCTCCTTCACCTGCTGGGTGAAGTAAGGCTAGTAGAAATTCTGGGCCAACCACTGTGTAGTTCGTGTGATTCCCAGATGACCAGATAAGGGAATATCATGGGCAACCTTGAGCAACTGCTCAATATATCCCTGGGGAACGACAAACTGCCTGCCTAGCATCCCTTCCTCTGTCTGTACTGCCAGTGTATACATAAGTCTATTTTCCAAATAAACCCTATGTCTGCCGTCACCTCCCTGTGCACCGTCCGAGTCTGCCCAAGCCCTCAGCTTCTCTAAACTAGGGTCATTTTTCTGAGCAGCTGTGAACCCCTCACACCTTCCCAAGGCATGGGACAATTCCCCTTCAGTTGCTAAACTAGGGTCCCTAGCACTAGCATCAGGGCCCTTAGGATCACTGTCAATCCCTACTTTCTGACAAGAGGTCACCCCTTCCTCTTCGGAGTAACCCTCTGTAGCTATGTGGTTATTTGCTACTGGGGAAATTTCTACCCTCTTTTTATCAGTATCCCCCTCTGGAGACACAGGCTGGGGAACCAACCTCTCAGTATCTTCCCCAATGGCTTCTAGGGGGCTCAGAGAACTACAGTTTTCCCTGGCCGCTCGGCTACGGGTAACTGCACATATCACCTCCTGCTGGAGATTGTTACCCAGGATCACATCCACTGCTAATGTGTTAGCTACAGCCACCTATTGCACAGTTCCCCCTGCTTCACCCCAGTCCAGGAGAACACTGGCCAATGGCAATGTTTTCTCTACACCCGCAAAGTCCTGTACAGTCACGTATTTATTGGGTATAAGCTGACCAGGCTGTACCAGATCCCCTTTTACCAATGTCAGGGATGCCCCTGTGTCCCTTAACCCTGTGTCTGTATGCCATTTACTATGACTGGGTGCATGTGTTCCCTCATATTCACTGGCATGCTTCCAGGGACACACAAACAACCCACTTCCTTTCTGGTACTACTTTGCGTATTATTGCTTGCCCTTCTTGGACACTATCTGGCAATGTGCCCAGTTTCTTTACATATCCAACAAACATTTCTTACTTCAGAGAAATCTTTTCTTTGAAACCTGGGGCTAACTGGTTTCGGCAGAGGCAGTGAGGGTTTTAGCTGCCCTGAAGGCGTGCTTTTCCCTTTCTGCGCTGCCACACCTGCCCCATTCACTCTCAGAGCAGGTCTGCTCTTGGCATAGCAGTCCTAGAGTTCAGCAGCCTCTTGCACTGTTTTTGGATCTCGGTCCTCTAGCCAGGTTTTTAACTCTGTTGGGCATGCCCAATAAAACTGTTCTAATAAAATCACATTTTCAATTTTATCAACAGTGTTTGCCTCAATTCCTTCCACCAACATTTTAAAACTGACGTTGTTTCGTGGCTAGCTCCTCATAGCTCATATCAGAGCTTCTCCTGAGCTTACAGAATTTAGCTCTGTATGATTCAGCAGTTAATTCAACCTTTTTTAGTAGTGCTGCTTTTAACTTGCTGTAATCATCACTGTCTTTATTGTCCATATGACCCAATGCATCCCGAGCTTTTCCAGTAAGTAGCGGGGATAGCTGGAAGCTCCAGGACTCTCTAGGAATTTTAGCCTGAATACAAACTTTTTCAAAAGAATTTAAAAAGGCATCTATATCCTCCCCGTCCTTAAACTCAGCTATTAATTTAGAGTTCAATTTGTAACCCAGTCCTGCAGTCTCAATTAAACCCAAGCCACTTACCTGCCCTGGTGCTGCTGGTTAGAGTCGAAGCTTCTCCAGTTCGTGTTGCCACTGGTGCTCCTCTCTCTTCTCCACTGCAGCTCTGCATTCTCATTCTCTCTTCTCCTCTGCCTCTCGCTGGCGCTCACGTTCCTCACAGTCCACCTCCCTCTGTTGTCGCTCTGCCTCCAGTTCCATCCTGGCAACTCAATTTGCAACTTGAGCACCTCTGGATTCGGGGGGGGGGAAGGGTGGAAGGTGGTTACCCTTAATGCTAGGAGCCTTGGGAGGAAAACTGCAGAGTTACAGGTTCTCATGGCAGAGGGAGAGGTGGACATTGCAGCCATCATGGAAACATGGGCCACCCAATATAATGACTGGGACCTGTCTGTACCAGGGTACAGGTTATTTCGTAGGGACAGGGTGACTGGGAAAGGGGGGGCACTATATGTGAAGGAAGGACTGAAGTGTGTAAGGGAGGAAGGGAGGAGGGTAGTACGGAGTCACTTTGGATGCAAATTCAGGATTCCATGAATAGGATTCTTAGAATGGGAGTGGTGTACAGGCCACCATCTCAGACGGAGGAGTTAGACAGGGAACTAGCGGGACAGATCAGGAGGACCTGCGAGAAGAGTAGTGTGGTGATTGTGGGGGACTTCAACATGCCAGGAGTGGCCTGGAGCACCCCAACAACCAGGAACAGAAGGGAGCAGGTACTGCTGGATGCCTTCCAGGACAGCTTCCTGCTGCAAATGGTCAGTGAACCAACCAGGTTAGGGAATACCCTTGACCTTGTGCTGGCAAATGGGGACTTTGTGAGAGAACTTACAGTGGAGGAACTGCTGTTAGGGAGTGACCACCACTCAGTATGGCTCACATTGGATATGGGCAAGAAAGGAGTGGAATCTGGCACAATAGTGCTGGACTTCAGGAGGGCCGACTTTGGGAGGATGGGGAAGTGGTAAAATGGTACCTGGCCAGAATTCAATCTAGTATGGACACTAACCAGAGGTGGGAGCTCATAAAAGCTGGGGATAGTGGAGGCAACCAAAACCTGCTGCAAAGCCCAGAGCAAGAAGGCTAGGGCTAAGAAACCGATCTGGTTGAGCAAGGAGGTCATGGAAAAGGTAAGGAGGAAAATAGCTGCCTTTAGGAAGTACAAGAAAACAGGGAGGGGGGAGGACAGGGAGGAGTACTTGACAGAATCGAAGGAGGTGACAAGGGCAGTAAGGGGAGCCAAAGCATCTATGGAACTCAGGCTGGCACAAGGCATTAAGAAGGGGGAGAAGGACTTCTTTAAGTACATCAGGGAGAAAAGGAGCTGTAAGGACCACATAGTAAGGATCAGAAAAGAGGGGGGTTGGGTGGAAGCAGAGTGCGATAAGGCGGAAGCACTAAATGAGTACTTCTGCTCAGTATTTTACTAAAGAGAAGAGGGAGGTGACACCCAAGGTGGGAGAAATGGCAGAAGCAGGGTGGGAAGTGGTGACTGATGGGGAAATCATGGAGAGCAGAGTTCGAGAAGGTTTGAAGGCACTGAGGGTGGACAAGGCGCCAGGCCCAGATGGCATCCACCCCAGTGTACTGAAGGAGCTGGCAGAGGTCCTTGTAGGACCTTTGGCAGACCTATTTAATGCCTCACTACATTCGGGGTGTACCTCAGGACTGGAGGATGGCTCATGTGGTGCCCCTCCACAAGAGTGGCCCCAAGGATGAACCGGGAAACTACAGACCAGTGAGCCTCACATCCATCGTGGGTAAACTAATGGAGACTATCCTGAAGGAGAGGCTGGTGGCCCTCCTAGAGGCCAAAGGACTACAGGACAGCAGACAACATGGCTTCATACGTGGCAGATCCTGCCAAACCAACCTGGTCGAGGTCTATGACTGGGTAACTAGGCAACTGGACAGGGGCCATGCAGTGGATGTCCTGTATCTGGACTTCAGTAAGGCATTTGACTCAGTGCCATATGGAAGGCTGGGAAGGAAGTTAGTAGGCACAGGGGCGGTGCAAACTGGTGAGATGGGTAGGAAACTGGCTGCAGGGAAGGCAACAGAGGGTGGTGGTGGGTGGGGAGCCTCACACCCAAGGGCAGTGACGAGCGGTGTTCCACAGGGCTCAGTGTTGGGACCAGTGTTGTTTGGGATATTCATTGCAGACATATCATGGGACATCAAGAGCAAGATCAGTCTGTTTGCTGATGATACCAAGGTAGGCGCAGTGGTGGATGACCTAGGGGATGGCAGGGGTTGCAGGATGATCTGGCAAGCTTGAAACTTGGTCAGACACCTGGCAACTGGGCTTTAATGCCAAAAGTGCAAGGTGCTGCATTTTGGGATGAAGAACCCAAGGAGGAGTTACCAGCTAGGGGAGTGCAGCTAGCCCAGACAGAGGAGGAGAAAGATCTGGGTGTGCTCATTACAGGGTCAATGAACAACTCAGCACAATGTGGGAAGGCAGCTGCAAAGGCCAACAAAATGCTGGGTTGTATTGCAAGGGTAGATCCTCGAGGAGGAGGAGGTGATTCTGCCACTGTATAGGTCATTAGTTAGACCACACCTGGAGTACTGCGTGCAGTACTGGCGTCCCGTATCTGAAGAGGGACATTAAGTTACTGGAGGGTGCAGCACAGAGTGACAAAGATGATCAAGGGGCTGGGGACTTATCATACGAGAGGAGGTTGAAGGAGTTGAACATGTACTCACTGGAGGAGAGGAGAGACAGGGTGACATGATTGAAACCTTTAAATACATGAAAGGAATAAACAAGACAGGTACAGAGGGCTGTTCAAAGTAAGGGAGGGAGGGACACCAGGGGCCATGATATGAGACTGGAGCAAGGAAGGTTCAGGAGGGAGATGAGGAGACACTTTTTTACAGAGAGGGTGGTGGCTGGGTGGAATGCGTTACCTGCTGAAGTGGTATGCAGTAGAACAGTGGACTGCTTCAAATGAGGATGGGACAGGACAAGGGGGAGGGTTAATGAAGGGGAAGGGTGGAAGGGAGGGGCAGCTGCAGAATAAGGGGTGCTAGCTGCACATTCAAGCAGACTTGCTAGACCCCTAGGCCTTTATCTGCTGGCAAATTTCATATGTTCATAGGATACTGGTGACCTTCCCCTGCTGCTGTGGCCCTTCTCTGACAGTGGCCCTGCTGTCCACCTCATCTGCTCGGGACTCCTCACTGGCCACTAGTTCTGCCACACTCGAAGTATAGTCCCTTTCAGTTACGGTTGGTGACTCGCTGCTCTGGGTATCTGCTACCATCAGGGCCTCTATGAGGTTCTGCTTAATGGCTTTCACCCCAAACGGGACTCCCCTGTCCCCGCACAACTGCTTTAAGAAATCTACAGTGTGCTTGCTGTAGTCGGAAGACATTTTCTTCTTCTCTCATTACTAATACTATACTGACTGGCACTTCAGAAAAAAAAAATAAAATGGGTGGGAGCTTAACTGTAAGTCAAGGGATATAGTTCTGTTTCCTTTTGAAATAAAACACTGCCTTTCTTTTTTTCTAAGTGGGCTAAACGGTTTCAAGCTGACACACTGAACAATGAAGCTTATACCACCAAACTTTAATGCCACCGGTGCCAACCAAATCTGTCACCAACTCGCTCAGCCGGTCAACCCTCTACTCCCAAAGTGCCAACCTCTGAGTGTATGATTTGTGTACAGTGAACACACAAGGTAACCCTCTTGTCTGTTTTGTGGGTTCAAGTCACCTTAGTCTCAAGCTCTGGAAGGATTCAAACTGATAACCTCTTGTTAGCGTACCCAATTATCAGGCTCAGATAATTCTGTCTTCAGGGAGCCAGATATCTTTGCCGACAGGCACCCAACCAGGTCTTTCAAATGAACCCCTAGAACTCTATGCAAGACTTTAGAGAGCTCAATCCATTTCCCAGTTTGGTATACAATAAGCCCATACACAGTGTACTTATAACCTTTAAAAGCTCCACTTAAAATAAAAAGAAATGTTGAGGCACTTCAGCAGTTTCATTTGTAAAAAAATATCTTTACTTTAAAAATATCAAAACAGAACAATAATTACAGAACAAATATATATCCCAATACATACAGCCTTGAAACAAACAGGTAAATAAGTACATTTCCTACAATTCATACATTCAGATAGGTATAATCTAATGCTTACTTTTTTCAGTGCTTTGAGGTTCTCCCTTCTGTCAGTCAGAAATATTTTCTTGTGTGTGTCTGTCATGTTCCCTCAGCAGTTAAAAACACTTCTGAGCCGGCCTTCTCATGAGGTCACTAACTCCGCCTTGGTGTATCAAACTCTATATTTTACAATACAGGGTCTCCCAATAAAATATTTAAAAAAACATACGAGATGACCTCACTGACTTTCCTTTCCACAGGTTAACTGGTCAGAACTGGTTTGTGCTCTGCTACACATACATCTCAAAAGTTTCTTTGATCTAAGTAACTGTATTCAAAGCAAAAGTGTATTGGCCTCTTTAATCCCATCTGGACCTTGGAATCTACACTTCAGATCTCTCTGATGTAATGCAAGGGTTCCCCGGGAAATGTATTTTGGCCCTTCCAAATCCATTTGGGTCCTCTCTGGCTCAGACATCAAACCTCAATGTCCATTCTGGTCTCTCTCTGACACCCCTCCCCACAAGTCCTTCCTGGTAATCATGCAAGTCAAAGGATCTCCCTGAGGGCATTATGAATGGCTAATCTTATTTCCTGAGATGAAAGCAAATTGACAAGGTAATTGTACCCCAGATCTCTGCAGTTTAAAATACCTCCTGTCCTTTGAACTTATCCCTGGGGGGTCTTGATGTGTCAGTTCCAGTAAGACAGTAGTTTCCTCAAACTGAGTTTCCCCATCACATATTTTATATGTAATAAAAAAAAAATTAATACAGCACTCGAGCACTCAGAGCTGGCTGTCTACGTCACAGTCAGCATATGCTAACAAAGGGCATTTACAAGTATTTATGTTTGGTATGTCAGTAAATTCTTTATCACTGTCCCTCAGCATCTGGTCAATATCAATCAATCAATCAATCAATCAAAATCTTTATTTATTCAGGCGGACATCATTGAGCAAAGCTCATTTACAAGATGGACCTGATAGGTCGAGGAATAACACGAAGGTACAAAGAACAGACATATACAAAACACTTCTAAGTAAACAGGTTACAATAATATAAACATTTATACAAGCAGTGCAGCTGGAGAATACAGGCTCCAGGGCAAGCTAAACCAAACAGATATGATTGATGATTAATAAAGTGTTGATAGTAGCCTCTGAAAAATGACACGGGGAGCTGGTGGGAGTTTTGGATAGGGATTAAAATCAACTAGTAGTGAGTGAATGGGGCAGAAGTAAGTGCCAGGGGTAGCAGAGGAGGTCTTGGTAAGGTAGCAAAGCTGCATAGAAAGAGGGGTGGGGTAAAGAATGTGATTGGACTAGGCCTTATGAAAGCAATTGCATTTCTCTGGGAAGAGGCTTGTGTAGAGCTTTTAAAGGATGTTAGGGTATAAAGGTGGTCAACTTTAGGGTCTTCTGCAGTGAATTCCAAGCCATTGCAAGAGAGTAACTGATTGCAGATCTCCCATGCCGGGTGCAGGCTTTGGGTAGCTTCAAGGTGATGAAGTTATTGCTTCTTAGGGCATATGATCTAGCTGTGGCCAGTGTAAAGCAATCTAAAATATAGGATGGAAGTTTGTTAGACAGAGCTTTGTAAATCCATAAATCCAATATATAGGGAAAATAACAAAGGTATGAGAATGCAACCCTGTCTTACACCCCTATTTATTTTAAAAGATACTGAGATGCCACCTTTCATACCTAGTCTAATATTAGCCCAATTTGCCATATATAGTTAAGAGATAATTGAAACCAGGTTGTAATCAATACCCCTATCGAGTAATGCCAGCCAGAGCAGATCTCTTGAAATTAGGTCGAATGCTGAAGAATCACCCATGAAAAGTGCATACAAAGTTTGTCCCCTTATTTTTACATACTTTTCTAGTAAATGATGCAAAATAAAAATATTATCTAATGTGGAAAACCAAGGCCTGAAACCTGCCTGGTAAGCGTCCAAGCCTCCAGTTCTTTCTACTTCTTTCCTCAGTCTTTCCAATAAAGCTCTAGAAAATATTTTTGAATTAATATCCAAGAGACTTATTGGTCTATACATAGTAAGATCCCTTATATTACCTTTTTTGTGGATTGGAATAATGGTTGCTCCCCTCCATGAGTCTGGTAATTTATTGGAAAAGATACATTTATTACAATATTCTGTTAAAAATCTACACCAAAGAGAGGTAGAGGAGAGAAATACCTCCGTGGGACTGCCATCTGGTCCTGGGGCTTTACGCTGCTTCAATAATGCCAGTGCATAATAAACTCCATCAAGGGTTATCCTAGGAAAATTCCCATTTACTAGTAAAACTACATGTATATCCTGAAGTGTCTCATTGAAAAAGATTGAGAAAAAGTAAGAAGTCCACATATCTTTTGTTATATAAGTGTCTATTTCTATTTTGTAAGAATTATTTCCTTTTGCAACCAAGGTCCAGAAACTTTTATCATTTTGCTGGACTACCTTTAACATGTCCCCCCAAAGTTTTTTGTAATGTTCAATCTTTTTAATTTTTATAATGAGTTTATAATTTTTTTCACCATTCAATATTCTCAAATTCTGCTTATTACAGGTTAATCTGTAAATTTTAAGTAAACCTCTTATCTGATCTTTCTTTAGTTTGCATTCTTTATCGAACCAACTATGTCCAGTATAATGTTTCATTGGACATTCCAAAGCAGCCCTAATAATTGAAAATAAATTATTTAAATATAAGGATAAATCCTCAAGTTCACTACTTTGTAATATCTTATAATCAAGTTGAAGGAATGATTCCTGAAGTATTTTATCAATTTTAAACTGTGATTTTTCTTGCCACATAATTTTTTGTTCATTCTTATTTCTGATAATGAGACAGGAGAGAGAGCTACATTCTCAGTTAAACTACCTATGTTATTTAATTCTAATACTAATGGAAAATGATCACTTTCCGATCTTAAACCTATAGTCAATGTTTTACAATAATTTAATAACCCAGACCATAGTATGTAATCAATTACTGATGTACCCTGCATTGAAACATAAGTAAAATGACCTTCTCAGTCCCCCACCAATCTACCATTCAAGGGGTACAACAAAAAGTCCAATGTGTAGTCTATTAGCTTGCCACCGTTGTTATTTATTGTTTCATCCTTACTATTTCTTTTCGAAAAACTGGCATTTAGGGGAGAAATGATCAAGTTGTCAGCCAAACCATCAAATGTACCGATACGAGCATTCAAATCCCCTAGGACACATAACTCAGCCTTTAGGTACTCATGTATCAGTCTCATTGTATCATATGTAAGATTATGCCATATATCCTCCGAATGGTATTCTGAATTTTCTGGTGGCATACAGCAGTTAAAAATTAGAAGTGACTTCTCCCCAATTACTACCATGAGGACAATATAATTAGAGTGTTGAAATAATTCTGTAACTCTATTAAAGGATCCTATTTTAACAAGAACTGCTATACCCCCCTGATGGTCTTCTAATTTTTTTTACTTTTGTACCTTGTACCGAATAGCACTGGTAGCCATTTAGCGTAACTTGATCAATCTCACTATGCCATGTTTCTTGTAGGTAAATTAGGTCATGTTGTTCAAAGAATTTCTTACAGTCTAGATCAGCAATAGTTGAAATCCATCCAGCTATATTCCAAGTAATCACAGAGATACCTTTTACATGATCTGTATTCTCAAATACTGCACTTTTTGATCTATCCTGAAGTCAGTTATCATCATAACCAGCTATAGCTAGAAACGTACTGTATGTTGGAATTATTGTACTAGCACTGGAAACCATATCACCTCTCCCTAATGGAACAGCTAGTAACTCATCAGCCTCCCGTAGGTTAAGATCCAGTCCATCTAAGTTGATAAAGTGATTCATAATCATTTGTGCTAGATAGTTGGAGGATACCCAAATGTTAACCTGACTTTCACTATGTGGTCTTATAGCAGTTATATAACCATAGTTATCAACTGGAGTCACCATAAAGTTAAAGAAATTCCTCAATACCCTAGTCAGGGATTCCAAATTTTTGTTCTGAAGATGTGGCATACCAAATAAACTTAAGGTTTTACCTTCTTGAGTGCTAACTGGTTCTTTATTAAATAATTATCTATTTGGAAATGTAAGTATTACCTCCAAATCCTGTAATAGGCTTCTATTTAGAAACATAGAATTTGACGGCAGATAAGGACCGCTTGGCCCACCTAGTCTGCCCATTTCCTTACCTAATGGATAAGCTGCAGATCCTAGTTAACCAACAGCCTACTTCCTCCAACCCCCCACTAGAATTGCCTTATGTCTGTCCCATACATTCTTGAATTCCCCCACTGTTTTTGACTCTATGACCTCCTCAGGAAGGCTGTTCCATGTATCCACAACCATCTCTGTGAAGAAATACTTCCTCACATTACCTCTGAGCTGTCCCCCTTTATCTTCAAATTGTGCTCCCTTGTTGTTGCACATCTCTTTTTCTGAAATATGCTACCCTCTTGGACTTTGTTGATTCCCTTGAGGTATTTGAAAGTTTCTATCATGTCCCCCCTCTGCCTCCTTTCCTCAAGGCTATACATCTTAACTTCCTTTAGTCTTTCTTCATATGTCTTCTGATGCAGACCCTGCATCATTTTGGTTGCCCTCCACTGGACAGCCTCCACCCTGTCTATGTCTTTGTGGAGATGGGGTCTCCAGAACTGTACACAGTACTCCAGATGTGGTCTTACCAACTGTCTGTACAGAGGGCCAACAACTTCCTGTTTTCTACTGGTGATGCCTCTCCCTATGCATCCCAGTATCCCCCAGCCCTCCTTACTGCCTTCTCACATTGCTGGCCCACCTTTAGGTCGTCTGATATGACTACCCCCAGGTCCCTTTCCATTTTTGTCATTGTCAGTATCTCACCCCCCATTGTGTACTCTTCCCCTGTGTTTTTGTTTCCCAGGTGCATTACTTTGCACTTCTTTGAACTGAATCTAAGCTGCCATACATTTGACCATTCCTCCAACCTTGCCAAGTCTCTTTTCATCCTTTCAACCCCAACTTGCATATCAACCCTGCTGCAGATTTTTGTGTCATCTGCAAAGAGACATACTTTCCCTTCCAGTCCCTGTGCAATGTCACTTATAAAGACATTAAAAAGGACTGGCCCCAGTACTGAACCCTGCGGTACCCCACTAGTAACCCTCCTTTCTTCACTGTGGACTCCATTTACTACTACCCACTTTGTCCTGTTGTCCAACCAGTGTTTTACCCAGGCTACCACCCTGGGACCCACTCCCAGGCTGGCTAATTTATTAATCTTTTGTGCAGGACTGTGTCAAATGCCTTGCTAAAGTCTAAGTAGGCCATGTCCACAGCCCCTCCCTGGTTTACTGCTTTGGTCACCCAGTCAAAGAAATCAATTAGATTTGTCTGACATGACCTTCCTGTGTGAATCCATGCTGCCTTGGGTCCTGTGCCCACTGGCCTCTAGGTACTCAACAATTCTTCCTTCAGAAGTGATTCCATCATTTTCCTACCACTGAGGTCAAACTGACAGGTCTGTAGTTTCCTGCCTGTGTCTTGCTCCCACTTTTGTGAAGGGGAATCACATCCACCCTCCTCCAGTCCTCAGGTACCACACCATCCTCCCATGATTTATTAAAAAGGGTAGTCAGTGGTGTTACTAGTTCTTTCCTTATTTCTTTTAGAATTTTGGGGTAACAACTCTTGGAGTCAGAAACATTATTTCTATGAGGGCTGCTCCCTTCAAGGGGAAACTCTTGACATCAATTATGTCTTCCTCCTTCACTTCAGTGTCAAATTTATTATTAAGATATTGTAATATTTCCTTTTCATTAGCCAGTGGATCAAAAGAGCCCCAAGTAGTTGGTCCATAAAATCTGATTGGGGATAAGTATTTATCCATTCCTCTTGTACACTACTTGTTGTCTTTGTAGTGAGTAGTGGAACTCTATTTTTTTTTGATGGATGCCTTACTTGAGTTTTCCAATGAGATGTCCCTTGTATCCCTAGCTTTAATTATTTCCCCTTGTTCAATAAACAATAGGGACATCTAATTGAGAAGTCAACTTTGTGACTTCTTTCCCCAGTAAATGCAATGCTGCAAAGATATCTGATTGCTTGTGATCTGAATCAGAGCTTTCATTGATTTTAGATTTTTTTGTATCAACTGTTCTTTAACTTGCTTATCAAGTATATTGAATGTATCCTCCTTAGTTTCTTGGATATTCACTAAGTATCCTAACTCGGGTTTTGTTTATGTTTTTTGTTTGTCCGTCTTTTACTCATTCCTTTTATTTTCCCCCCGTCTTGCTTCTTTGGACTTTTCATCCTGGTTTGTTTTTTCCCAATAGTTTCTGACATCACAGTAAAAGTAAGGGGACTAAAATCTGGTCTAATTCCCACCTCCGTGCTAATTTTGATCGGAGGCTTTTTATCAGTCTCCATTTGTAAAACTGATGATATATCTCTTTCATCTTGTTTTAGGAGTACAATAAAACTGTCTCATTTTGATCTGTTTATAGCTATTTCTGTCCTTGAGACCTCCATTATATTTTTAAGCAATAAACCACGACAGGGTGTTGGTGATGCTGGTTTTAACCACGCCTGGCGTGGTTTGGTCACGAGGCTGCAGGCCGAGTGAGTAAACCTCATCAGGCGTGGGTAAAACCAGCATCACCAACACCCTGGAGTGGGTTATTGCAATTATACAATGTTCCCCTTGATGTTTTTGTAACAAAAATGAAAAGAGAAATAGAGTTTTTTCCACTTATAATAATCTTTATAACATTTGTCATTCCACCACAAAAAATAGTTCCCTATTAATCCTAATGCAACCATATATAGAGAAGTGCTGTTTTGTTTGGGTGAGTTTGTTTTTTTGGCATTAAAAAGAGGACTACAGTTGTGGGCTAATTATTTTTTTTACAGAGACAGCATGGGAGATTTAAGTAACCGTCAGTGCTGAAAGCAGTAACAGGTGGCACCGGAGACTGTGTGCCTCCGGGTTCAACTGTTCAGGAAGGAGACAGTAACTGTAGAGGTCGAGAGAAATTTGTTTCCACTTCTTTTTACGTTTTTTTTAAATTTAAAGTTAAAGTATTCGGATAGTGGCAGTAGGAGTTCAGGTAGAGAACAGACCACGAATGAAGCAGGAGAGGAGTGACAGACTGGGAGAATGGCGCGAGTAGGAGTGGAGTGAGAGATCGTGAAAGTGGTGATGAGAGACATACAAAGGAGACGCAGGTACAATGAAAATTACATTTGTGGTGTGGTGAAAAATTGTCCCCTAGCTGTTGTCTGCTGCTCGGATGCAGTAACGAAAGTATGCAGTGTTTGTGAGGGTTCGGAATAACAATGGCTGCATGTTTGAGTTGAGCTGGTTGGGTCGGGGTAAAAAGTTCTCCGGGTTCTGAGCGAACGGCTGCATGTTTGAATTGACTGAAATGTATTGGCTGTGGAGCGGCAAGCGGGTAAGTGTGGAGCAGCCATGAGATAAAAAAAAACAAAAAATACATTATGTGCTGTTTGGTGGGCATTCAATATCGCGGTTTCTCACCCCTGACATTTGGTGTTGGATTGATTTTAGAAAGACGGCTGGCTGGCACTTGTTCCTGTTGGTGATGCTGAATTTTACAACAGGGTGATAGTGCCAGCTGACCAATGAGAGCAGGGTATTTTAGTTGCCATTGTATAATTATTAATAACCATCTGTTCCATAATAATTAAATGTGCATCATATGGATTTTTTAATAGAGCAATCAAATCACTATTTAAGCAGGTGGGTTTGAAGGATCCACATACTCCTTGATACTGACTCTGGCTTGGGCTATTACTGTCATCTGAATAAAATCTAGCACTTCCAACATTCTCTAATAATTTTAAACCCTCTATAGTATGGTGTACGTCAATTATAACTTCACCTAATTTAGTGTTTGCCTTGGGAGGTGTAAGTTCTTCCCATTTGCCTCTTACTATTGAATAATGATCGTCCTGCTGTGAACTATCCCAGATTTTAGATGAATGTTCATCAGTTTGACTCTCACTTCTAATATTATCCTGGATAAAAGAATTATTAAAAAAAATGTTCCTAGGCAGTTGAGCTATAGTAAACATAATTGAGGGGCTCCCTTCAGTCTGGAAGTCCAGCCTTGAGACTCCAGAGCTCAATATGTCTTCCTGAGTAAGGTCCTTACTACTTGTGGAGACATACTGAGTCAGTTTCTTCTTGGAGCTAAGCTGTTCCCTGGTGGAATCACAAACCTCCATCATTGATGTCTCAGATATAGGCAATCTTGGAGTGGAAGTTCTATTCAGTAAAGGAAACAGATGCTCTGTTATTTTAGATTGTCTTATTTTTTTACTTGTTGAAGTTCTTGTAATGGAGAAATGTCTCCCTTAAGTTGTCTTTGTAAATGAGTATTCACCATTATACTATGATCTGATTTAATCTGAATCTAATAAACAGACAATTTACTTTCTCTAATTCCAATAAATCCACTATTTCCATGTTATAATCCTAAAGGTGTTTTCCAAGAAGTGGATAAGTTATAGAGCTAAAACAGCAAAAAATCTCATCTAAAAAGTTCCCCTTTAAGCATTTAAACATTCAAACATTTAAATGTTTAGATATTTAAGTGTTTAATCATAATTATTCCCAACTTCAGTAAATTTAAAAAACAGAAATTATACTATACAGAATGCAAAAAATATAAAGTCAAAAAATAGAACCCCCCAAAAATTGACCTAAAAAAACAAACAAACAAAAAAAACGAACTATATCCAGGTATAAGTTCAGTTCGTGATTATTGGATTTTGATACCTGATGTCTAAAAAAATACAAATGTTTACGGATCCTTCGTATCTTCAGTTGAAAACGTCCTACAGTTTTCTTCTTCGGGAACAGACACCAACGAAAGTCTCAGATACCAAATCCTATCAAATGGAGCAGTTTCAATCAAAACTCCATAGATCCAAACAAGATGACAGTCAAGTGCATCAGGCTGCACAGCAAATTCCCAGTCCAAAGATCTCTGTAAGAGGTTACTTAAAAACTCCCAATGCGTCACTGTTTGGGGTAAAAGAAAAAACCAAGCCGTAATAACAAGGCGAGAGTACAGACAAAGTACCACTTGCAGTTTTGTATGATTTTTAAATAACAGAGATTTTTAAAACTCTACACTATCTGAATTCCTCCAACCATTTACAAGACAGTCGGAGTCAAAGTTAAAATCCAAACTGAATCAAGTTAAAGTATCTAAATCATTTATTTATTTATTATTATTATCATGTCTTGTCTTATGATAGACTCGACTGGTGATCAAAACGCCAGTTAAATAACTCTAAAAAAAGAGGTAACTTACTTGTAATAAAAGTTATACGCAACTACCATAAGCAGAAAACACTGCTCTCGGTGGTGTTCAAAACTCAGGATAAACAGTTTCAAACAAAAGTTTCAAAATATTCCAAAGGCTTCCACCAATTTTCAAGGAAGATTCCACCGATGCCGGATAAAGTGTGTCAATAACAAGCAGCAAGCACACTAGACGCAATAATTGCAATAATAATAGTTTGATACGTGTCGTATCTTTTCCCAGAATATAAAACAAGACCAAAGCAAGTCCAAGTGCATATTAACTTGAAGGACACGGACTGCTTGAAACAACACAGGAACTCACAAGAACTAAAATGGAAATGATGCAAAACTAGGGACAAGGTTTTTTTAAACCTTCCTTAATTACTAAATTACTGAAACAGGCACACTTTCCTTGTTTCCTTACTTTCCTCGCTTTTCTTGTGCTTCAATAACACACTCAATTATTCAGTTTAAATGATCCAGCTTTAACACAGATTGAATACCAACCAACTTTTTAATGAAAAATGTGCTCCTTTCGATACTCTGAATAGACCAATAAACCAATTAGTCCAAGTGCAAAGCAAATACAAGCTATGATGTTAGGTACTATAATATTCAATCAGTAATTTCCATGCATTTGTCGTGTGAAAGTAACTATTAACAATTAGTTCGGTCAGTAGTCAGTCAAGTGGTAAAACTTAAGCAAGGGCTAAGTACATCATATAAATTATCCAAGAAAGTTTGGATAGCCATGGAATTTTAAGCAATCTATTGTTTTATACAAAAAATTATATACAATCTATGGCCAGTCTCTTGTAGGCTGTAATTTATATTCCTACTGGGTTTTCACACAAGGCAAGACAGTCACAGAACACTCACAAATTTAAAACTCTAACTATAGGTATGTATATATACATTATATATAATATATATATATATATATATATATATATATATACACTGTATATATACGTGATTACACACAACAATACAATCGATAAAATACTCAAGTGGAGAAGAAAAAAAAAATCCTATAGTAAAAAGACAATAGGCGCAGCGAGGAATTAAATAACAGGTTTTCACTAAAATTCAAGGAAGAACAGTCTGAGTATTAGCGATCCCTACACTATTCGCTCAGTCCAAGAGGAGCGGGCTGCTTCATCGCCCACGGCACTCCTAGCTCGCCATGGAATAGCGGTCAACAGAGACAAACTCCGTCTCTGGCACACAAGCTTTTCTGGTAAGAAATGTAACTGCCACAGGCACAACCTAATGAGGCTACGGTGGTATACCTGTAATAGGCAGAAAAAAGCCTTATACAAATCCTGCTCTCTCAGCTAACTCCCCAACTGAGCAGCATGCAGCACCTTCCTTGCTCCACCAAATGTAATCTGGGCAGTAGTTAGCTACTATCATCATAAGTTCTTACATAATTGTTCTACCTTCGAGCAAATTAGGAAAGTGTGTGGAAAGGGTAATACAGTGATCGTTGGGGACTTCAATCTGCCAGGCATGGATTGGGGTACCCCAGTTACATCGAGTGCTAAGGAACAGATACTCCTGGAAGCATTCCAGGATAGCTTCCTAGCACAGTTGGTTACTGAGTGGACTAGATTGGAAAATATGCTAGATCTAGTTATATCCAAAGGGGAGGCTGTAAGGGAGGTGAGGGTGGAAGACCCACTGGTAGGGAGTGATCACCAAACTGTGTGGTTCACACTCAACATGGGCAGGGAGGTAGTGGATACAGGGACTAGGGTGAGTGACTTCAGATAGGCTGACTTCAGAAGGATGGGTGAAATCTTAGGGGGGTACCTGGCAGGAATTCAACCACACTGGGATGCAAACCAGAAATGGGAAAAAATCAAACTGGGGCTTGGGAGGCTACTGGGACAGTATCAAATTTCAGAGCAAGAAGGGAAGGGCTAAGAAGCCAAGCTGGATGAGTAGTGAAGTTTTAGATAAAGCGAGGGTGAAAACAGCTGCATTCAGAAGATACAAGAAATGCAGGAGGGGGAGGATAGGGAGGAGTATGTGAAGAAGCCCAAAGATGTTACCGGGGTGTTAGGGCAGCCAGGGCCTCCAGGGAACTGAGACTGCCCAGGGCATCAAGGATGGGGAGAAGGACTTCTTCCGATACATACAGGAGAGAAGGAGCTGCAGGGACCAGATAGAGAATCAGGAAGGACAGGGGGTGGGCAGAGAAAGGAGCAGAACAGGCAGAAGCACTAAATGAGTACTTCTGTTCTGTATTCATGAGGGAAAAGGGTGGGCAGTTACTGTGGGGGTGGGAAGGGTGGGCAGGGGAGGGAGTGACAGACGGAGTAATCACTGAGGGCAGGGTATTGAGGGCTAAGGGCTCTGAGGGTGGATAAGGCACTAGGACAAGACGGTATACACCCCAGGGTGCTGAGGAAACAGGTGGAGGTACTGGCTGGGCTACTGGCAGACCTATTCAGTACCTCCCTGGACACAGGGTACAGTATGTGCCACAAAACTGGAGGATGGCCCATGTGGTGCACCTCCATAAAAGTGGCCCGAAAGATGAACCGGGCAATTACAGACCTGTAAGCCTAATATCCATCGTGGGAAAGCTGATGGAGAAAATCCTGAAGGAGAGGCTGGTGACATTTCTGGAGGACAATGGACTCCAGGATGGTCATCAACATGGGTTTGTCTTGGGAAGGTCCTGTCAGACTAACCTAGTTGAGTACTATGACTGGGTAATGAGGGAACTGGACAAAGGTCATGCGGAGAATGTCATATTTTTGGACTTCAGCAAGGCCTTTGATTCAATGCCACATGGGAGGTTGGGGGGAATTGAGATATGTGGGGATGGGGACTAAGATGGTTAACTGGATCGAGAACTGGTTACAGGGAAGACAGCAGAGAGTAGTGGGGGGGGACGCTCATCTCAAGGGCTGTGACGAGTGGGGTGCCACAGGGATTGGTACTGGAGCCAGTGCTATTTGGGACATTCATAGCAGACATATCGCATGGTGTCAGGAATAAGAGCAGTCTGTTCACTGATGACACCAATCTGGGGGTGTGGTGGATGATATAGCAGAGTGGTTGGAAGCATGGCAGTTGGGGTTCAATGCGAAAAAGTGCAAAGTACTGCATCTCAGAGCAAAGAACCCAGGAAAGGGGTTACCAGCTGAGAAGGGTGCAGTTAAGTACCACCAAGGAGGAAAAGGATCTAGGGGTGATTGTAACAGGGAAAATGAACAATACAGAGCAGTGCAGGAGGGTGGCAGCAAAGGTCAACAGGATGCTGAGTTGTATTGCGAGAGGCATCTCCAGGAGCAGGGAGATGATCCTGCCTCTCAACTGATCAGGCCACACCTGGATTATTGCGTGCAGTACTGGTGCCCATATCTGAAGAAGGATGCAAGATTACTGGAAGGGGTACAATGCAGAGCAACGAAGATGATCCAGGGATTGGAGGACAGGCCATACAAGGAGAGGCTGAGAGAGCTGAATATGTACTCCCTGGAGGAGAGGAGGGATTGGGGGATATGATTGAGACCTTTAAGTACTTAAAGAGGATTAACAAGACAGGTACAGAAGAGATATTTGAGTTATGGAGGGGAAGGGACATGAGAGGCAATGGTCTGAGATGGGGAGGAGATATAGGAGGGAAATGAGGAGACACTTTTTCATAGAGAGGGTTGTGGCGGAATGGAACATTCTGCCAGAAGAGGTGGTATCCTGTAAGACAGTGGGGGGTTTCAAAAGGGGATAGACAGGGCAAAATGGTGGGGGTTATTGTGAAGGGGAGAAGCAGCTGCAAGGTAAGAGTGCTAGCTGCACATTCGACGCAGACTTGATAGAACCACGTGACCTGTTTCTGCTGGCAAATTCATATGTTTGTATGTGTATCTTTTTCAGCAACTCACACCTTTGGAATGAGTCCCAAGCACTAATGCACAGGAACACAGTCTGGGTGGCTGGAAGGCAAAACCCAAGAGGATAGGCCCTGCAACACAGCTGGGCCAAACCCTGCCCCTCTTCTAGAGGAAACAGCCAGACTGTAATGTGTAGTGAAATGTGGACAGTACCGCAAATCTCAGCAGCTGAAAACAGCCCTGAGACAAGCAACAGAAGTGGCCCTGCCTCTGGTGGAAGGGTCCTGAACCACCCCTGGAAGTTCCCTGCCAAACTGCAAGAAGCAAAAGGAAAGACAGTCGGCCAACCATGGGGACAACTACTGTTAGAAACTAGCATGCCCTCTTTCCCAGGGGTGAAGGAAACAAATGGCCATGAGGACTTCCAGCATTTCCTCGAGGGAGGAACCTAAAATATTTATTTTTTTGAATTTTGGTAACCAGGTGAGCCCACTGAGACAAAAAGTTCCTTTTTCGGGGGCGACCCAGGGGAGGGTACAAGGGGAGGTACATTGAATACAAAATAAAGCAAGATAAGTGTGCAAAGACACTTGTACAATAGAACGTGGAGCACAATATATATACAAAAAGGCATATATAAATAATACAAGACATATGCATTATATACAAATAATACCGTGAGTACAGTTGCTGCAAAACAAGTGATGCAGATAAATACAAGGTGCTTAAGCAAGGTTATACAAATATACATAATTACATAAATGCAGAAAGTAGTTCAAGCAGTGCAGAATTGTCAGCAAGTGATTCAAGCAGAACAGGGGACTAGGGCGAGGAAAAAGACAGTTAACAGAGTAGGACACAATGCAACCAGAGTAACCCCATGAACAACTCACGGGAGGGGTTGCAAGGCCAAGTGAGGAAGGGAGTGTCATGGTAAAAACCCTCTACTACTACTGTATAATATTTGTATTATAAATAAATGGTCTGTGATTGTCTGCTGACACCCAAGTCAGTCAGGCTTCAGTGAGTGACCTTTGACCCCAATAGGTTTCCGTGGTGCTGACAACTGCAGGTTGTATAAACAGACCAGGGAAACCTATTAATGACTTCCTTCCAGAGGGATAGTTTATGACCTGTTACTGCCTTCTGAAGTTGACTCTCATGGATGCATTTATGACATGCAGGAAGAAACTTATCTGGTTGCATGTTGGTGGGAAGTCATAAAACCTGAACTCACTGTAGAAGGACTGGAAATCAGCAGTGAAACAAAAGAGAAATGTTGATCAAAGGCTGTCATATTTGGGAAACAGCTTTTTGCTGATGTTCACATTAATTAGAATACCTCCTTGTAGATAACTATGTTAGAATTAATTCTAAGGGAGGATCTAGCTGATCTCACCAAAAGGGGGTGAGGAAAGGGAGAGCTGAAATGAAACACTGTATCTGGGAAATGTGGCTTATGATTCTAGACTCAGAGAGATAGTTCTCTGACTTAAAAAGCACTTAGAGGTAACACTTAGAAAATAATTAAGTGTTTGTGGTAGGAGTTTGTATTCTGTAACTTTCCTTTTTTTGTTATATGATTGTGAGATTTGTGATATAAATTGTTCTGTATTTGATTTTTCCTGTTGTACCATTTTTAGTAAACTACCTTTTCTTAATATACTGCCTGTGTCTTCTCAGTCCTTTTTGCATGTGACTGCTGAGCCTGTGTTAAGTCTGACAGCTGTATGGCTTGAATGTGTTACTAAGCTTGTTTAAAAAGGTAAGAAATACCTAGGTCTCTTATAGAGTTGTAAGGGTTCATTTTGGATACCTGGCTGGGTGCCCTTGGGCAAAAGATTATATTGCATCCCCCCAAAGAGAATATTATCTGAGCCTGTTAATTGGGTATGCTAGCATAAGGTTCACAGTTTGAATCCCTACAGCACTCGAGGCTAACAGGTGATTTGGACCCAAAGCAGACAGGAGGGTTACCCTGTCTGTTACCTGTTCACACTATTGCGCTCTGAGGTTGGCACTGTGGGAGCAGAGGGCCTGACCTGCAGAGTGCATTTGTGACAGGGAGCAGGACAAGGCAATGGAGGGGGAGGAAGTGAGTTGGATGGTAGGGTCAGAAACTATTAGTTACCAGTGCAGACTTGAGGAGAAGATAGGTGGGATTTAAGAGAATGCTTGAAGGAGTAAAGAGAGGTACAGAACAGTTGAGGGTAGACCACCAAACAGTGTGGTTCATAATAAACCGTAGAGTCAAGCCATATAAAAGCGAGGGTACTGGACTTTAGGAGGGCCGACTTTGGCAAAATGGGAGAGTGCCTAAGGAATGCACTAGCAAATGGGCAGGAAGGAGGGGTGGAGGAACAATGGGGAAAAATCAAAACTGCCATCACAGAGGCAACAAGCCTTTGTGTGATGCAAATAAAACAAAGGAAAAAAAACACTATGGTTTTCAAACAAGGTGGCCGGGAAGAGTAAGTAGAAAAAGAGAGCTTTCAGAAAGTGTAAGGAATCACAGAAGAAGCAGGACAGAGAACTGTATCAGTTAAAGCAAAAGGAAGCCAGGATGGCAGTCAGAATAGCAAAGGCCTAAATGGAGGAAAAGATAGCCATGGATAAAACCTTTTATAGGTGTATTAGGGAGCGAAGAAAGACCAAGGGAGGGATAGTGAGGCTTAATAAAGGGGAGGGGTGTAGGCAGAGGGTGACAGCGAAAAGGCAGAGATACTGAATGAATACTTTTGCTCATTATTCACAAAAGAGGAGGGGGAGGTACCTAAACCAAACAATAGCAGCACTCTGGATAGGGGGGTCGAAGCCAGTCCATTCACAGAAGAAAAGGTCCTGCAAGAACTCCTACAACTGAAGGTGGACAAAGAAATGGTGCCTGACGGGATTATTTTTTATTATTATTAAAATTCATGGAATTACAACCCATTGAGTCAGAGACTCCTTTACAAAGGCTCTGTGTCAACAAGGAGAAAAGAATAAAACAGGCAGTGCAGAGACAATAACAATACAGTGAATTAGCAACTACATTTGCAGAATAAACATCATAAATATTAAAACCTGAGAGGCAAAAAAGAAATTAAGCAGGGCAACAGGAAAAAAATATAGACCAACCTAAAAGAGGTTAGAGAAAAATGGAGTAGAGTGTGAGGAGAAAAAGGAAGCCATCCAAAGGACATTGTCAGGTATGACGTGAGTGGGCGGATACCACAGAGAGCAGAGAGAAAAAGGAGGTTACATGCAGTCGCAGATTAAGGAGGTGAGAATATGCTCCCTCATATTAGATTTAAAAGGTTCAAGTCTGGATTCAGAGATAAGTGACCCGGGGAGGGCATTCATCCAGAGAGGAGCCCTGTACCTGAAGGATCTCTGGCCTGCTGAGGTCCTATAGAAGGGTGTACTGAAGACTGCTTTTTCAAGGTTTCTAGTGGCACGGTTTTGTAGAGCAGGGGAAAGAAGGTGATTGATGGCCATGGGAGAGAGACCTAGTGAGATTCGCTTTGCAAGCAGGCAAGTCTGATATGTAAGCCTTCCTTCGAAGTTTAGCCAGGAAGAGCGTTGATAAAGTTCACAGGTATGAGTTAGTCTATCGCAGTCGATGATCAAGCGGCAGGCCTTTTTCAAGGCTGTATTGATCTTGCTCAACGCGCAGTTAGTGGCAGACCCATAGATGACTATGCTGTAGCCCACCAGCGAAAGAACAGAGCTGGTAACAGCCAACCGGAGTGCGGCGGGGGACAGGCAGGACCTAATTCTATAGAGTAGGCCAATCCTAACATTAACTGTGGAGCAGACTGCACCAATGTAGGCATGAAAGGAGAGGGATGGATCGAGGGTGACTCCCAGATATTTGAAGCTTTGCACTTGCTCAAGAGGGGCAGACCGAGAGTTGAGGACGGTGAGGGGGCGGACTTGTGCTTGTTCTGGGGGTGAGCGAATAATATTGCCTTGGTTTTTTTTATAGTTGAGGATGACTTTGTGGCTGGTGAACCAGGATTCTACTTCAGAGGAAAGGAGCTGCAAGTCTTGTTGCAGTTGGTGGGGTCAGGATTGTGACACTTGGGCAGCTGGTTCTGATCGCTGTATGATTTTTCTAATATAAAAATGTGTTATGGAGTGTCTCTCATGAGACATGTTGTTTCAGCTAAAAGAGAACAGCCAGGAGATAATTACAGGCTAGAAGAGACTAAATTAAAGATTCCCTGTTTATCTAGCTTAATTGTAGCTTGTCAGCTGCTAGGATGGGAAATCATAAACTTTTATAACATTTAGAGGAAGAGAACAAGTTATGATGCTTTAGTGCGAAGTCATAAATGATTCTTTGATGTGTCCTGGGAAGAAGAGCTACTTGAGATCAAAGAGGGGATGTTATTTAAAGAAAGTCATGTGGGGACATAAGTTTTGCTGAGGTCACCTTTATTAATTTACCTCCTGCTGGATAGACATCCTGACTGTATAACTGTTAATAAACAGAGGAGGTGCTGGGTGACATCATGGAGAAGGGAGGGTCAGGACAGTGTTTTAATTATGCAGTAACAGACCTTTACTGACACACATGTTGGGACTCTGAAAAAGCAACATCAGGCACTGTTAGGAGATAAGTATACATTAGAAAAGACTATTCTAAGTGTACTGTGGTAGGAGATTTTGTCTGCACTTTTAAACCAGTTTTGTTTAAGTGATTTGTATGTTTTGTGATATATGGTTCTATGTTTTACATTTCTATCTATTTTAAGTAAACCTCTATGTTTAGAGACTACCTGGTGTGCCTTTGAAATTCTTTCTTTGACAAGTGAAGCATATATGGTTAAAGCTGACACTGTACAAAGCTTACTGGTTTTACCAAACTGGGAAAGGTAAGAGTTTATTCTAAGGTCTTTAACAGAGTTTTAAGGGTTCATTTTGTACGCCAGGGTTAGGTGCCAGTAGGCAAAAGATATCAGGCCCCCCGAAGAGCAGAATTATCTGAGCCTGTACATTGGGTACGCTAGCAGGAGGTTCACAGTTTGAATCCCTCCAGAACTTGAGACCAAAGTTTGATTCGAACCCACAAAACAGACAGGAGGGTTACCCTGTTCTGTTAACTGTTCACAAGACTGCGCTCGGAGGTTGGCACTGTGGGAGCAGAGGGCCTGACCTGCTGAGTAGGGTTGTGACAAGGATGACTACAGAAAATTACAGCATCATCTGTATAGAGGAGTAGCTTCCCAGAACAGGCAAGGGGGAGAGAGCGGGCCAAGAATAGAGTCCTGTGGTGCACCAGAGAGGATAGAAAGGCTGGAGGAGAGAGAACAGTTTATTTTTACCTTCTGTGATCGACAACCAAGCTAGTGGGCAAACCAGGAGGTGGCTTCCAGAGATAAACTCAGGGATAGAAGGGAGTAAATTAGCAGGGGGGTGATTAACCATGTCAAAGGCCTTGGTTAGGTCTATGTACACAGACCCAACCAAGTGCCCATGGTCAAGGGCATCATGAATGAAAGAGGTATACTCCAGGAGGGCAGTGGTGGTACTATGACCCTTCCTAAAGCCATGTTGCTGGGGACAGAGCAGGTTATGAGTGTCCAGGAACTCCGAGAGCTGATCTGCGATGATTTTCTCTAGCGCTTTCGAGATGAGGTAAGATGGAGATGGGCCGATAATTGCTAAGGGAGGCTTGATCCCCACTCTTGAGGATGGGGGTTACAATAGCCTGTTTCCATAGGGAGGTGAACTGATCAAGGCAGAGAAACAGATTTATAATCTTTGACTGGGTGACCAAAGTAGTAGACCGGTGAGGGGTTGTGGATATGGTCTACCTAGACTTTTGCAAGGCATTTGACACAAATTCTGGGATTCACCCCAGAATTCTAAAAGAACTAAGGGTAGAACTAGTGACACCACTGACTACCCATTTTAACAAATCATGGGAGGATGGTGTGGTACCTGAGGACTGGAGGAGGGCGGATGTGATTCCCCTTCATAAAAGTGGGAGCACGGCAGAGGCAGGAAACTACGAATCTGTTAGTTTGACCTCAGTGGTAAGGAAAATGATGGAATCACTTCTGAAAGAAAGAACTGTTGAGTACCTGGAGGCCAGCGGGGCACAGAACCCAAGGAAGAATAGATTCACAGCAGGAAGGTCATTTCAGATTAATCTAATAGATTTCTTTGACTGGGTGACCAAGGTAGTAGATCAGGGAGGGGCTGTGGACATGGTCTACCTAGACTTTAGTAAGGCATTTGACACAGTCCCACACAAAAGATTAATAGTCAAATTAGCCAGCCTGGGAGTGGGTCCTCGGGTGGTAGCCTGGGTAAAAAATTGGCTGAACAATAGGACACAGAGGGTAATAGCAAACGGGGTCCACTTAGAAGAAAGGAGGGTTACTAGCGGCATACTGCAGGGTTCAGTATTGGGACTGGTCCTCTTTAATGTCTTTATAAGTGACATTGCAAAGGGGATGGAAGGAAAAGTGTGCCTCTTTACAGATGACACAGAGATCTGCAATGGGATTGATACACAAGGTGGGGTGGAAAGGATGAGAAGGGACTTGGCAAGGTTGGAGGAATGGACAAAAGTATGGCAGCTTAGATTCAATGCAAAGAAGTGCAAAGTAATGCACCTGGGAAACAAAAACCCAGGGGAAGAGTACACAATGGGGGAGGTACTAAAACAACAAAAATGGAAAGGGACCTGGGGTAGTCATATCAGATGACCTAAAGGTAGGCAAGCAGTGTGAGAAGGCAGTATGGAGGGCTGGGGGATACTGGGATGCATAAGGAGAGGCATCACCAGTAGAAAACAGGAAGTTGTTATCCATCTGTACAGACAATTGGTGAGACCCCATCTGGAGTACTGTGTGCAGTTCTGGAGACCCCATCTCCGCAAGGACATAGACAGGATGGAGGTGGTCCAGAGGAGGGCAACTAGAATGGTGCAGGGTCTGTACCAGAAGCCATATGAAGAGAGACTAAAGGAGCTTAATATGTATACCCTTGAGGAAAGGAGGGAGAGGGGGGACATGACAGAAACTGTCAAGTACCTCAAGGGAATCAAGAGAGAGTCCAAGAGGGTAGCATCTTTCAGAAAAAGAGATGTGCAAGAAAAAGGGGGCACAATCTGAAGATAGAGGGGGAATGGCTCAGGGGCAACGTGAGGAAGTATTTTTTCACAGAGAGGGTGGTGGACCCATGGAACGGCTTTTCTGAGGAGGTAGTGGGGTCCAAAACAGTGGGTGAATTCAAGAATGCATGGCACAGACATAAGGCAATTCTAGTGGGGGGTAGGAGGAAGCAAGCTGTTGGTTAACTAGGATCTGCAGCTTATCCAATAGGTAGGGATATGGGCAGACTGGGATGTGTTTCTTGCTGCTTTTGCACATGCACGGGATTTCAGTGCCTGTGTTTAAATGTATTTCCTGGCACTTCCAGCGTTCGGTTTTGTAGAAAAAATGGCAAATCTAGTCCAGAATTGTAAAATGCATGCCACAATTAGCTTTTCAAGGTGGGCATGTAAAAAATTGAAGTTCGTGCCGGCGCACCATGTCAGATGCACGCTCTCAGCATTCCTCTGCTTCCAGGTGACTGGGTATTTTCGGACGGGATGCTGGAAAGTAAAATATTAACAAAACGAAGGAAAATGGTAAGCATTTTCACTCGTGGCACATTTAGGGACATTATGTGGGGCATATTTGATAGATAGGTGCACAGAGGTGCACTGATAGACTCTGATAGAAAAATGAGGGGAGGAAACGCACACAGTGCCCCTTTAAGGACCAAGTAGAGGTTTCACATTGGATGATGTGTAAGAGGCAGGGGAAGTGAAGGTATGTACGAGCTTGTAGGTCAGGCAAAAAGGGTAGGGTATCGAAGTCTGACTTCAATGGATGGCTAGCCAAGGGAATCAAGGTCAGAACAGTGGTGCATCCTGGCATTAGCACCCAGGGCGAAGCGAGCAACCCTGTGGTAAGCTTGCTTAAGTTTGGCAAGATGGGAGACTTGAGCAGAGTGGAGAATAGGGGCACTATAGGTGATGAGCAGGAGCAATGAGGAGGACGCTATGGCAAGTCGGGAGGGGAACGTAAGGTAGGGTAAGAGACGGTACAGCAGCCTAAGCTTTTGGTGGATGGTCTTGAGGATGGTTACAACATGCGAGTCAAAGGATAGCGGAGTGCAGTGTAACGTCAAGATATTTAAAAGACTGAACCTGATCTAGGGGGAACCCTCGAGAGGAACTGATCACCAAGGGAGGCGGGGGGTAGACTTAGGGGTCCGGTGGTAGAAGAGCATCGATTTCATTTTCTTAGTGTTGAGCACAAAGAGCTTAATGAGGAGACATGCATCAAGAAGATGGGAGTCCAGTTGCAAGTGTAGATTCAGCAGGGTAGGGTCAGAAGAGGACCTGTACAAAACAGCATCATCTGCATGCAACTGAACTGATGCACCTCCACAGTGCTGAGGGAGTTCATTGATGAATAAGACGGGGCTAAGGATGGACCCCTGAAGGACATCATCTCTTATGGCACTGAAAGTGGAGGTATGTCCGGCCCACCTCACCTATTGGGTACGGCCGGAGAGATAGCTTGAAAACCAGTTTAATGATGGGACATCGAGAGCAAAAGAGAGGAGCGTGTGGAGCAGGAGATTATGGTGACAAGGTCAAAGGCCTTGGTAAGAGTGACAAAAATAGCACCAGTTACGAGGCCTTTGTCCATAGAAGAAAGGATGTCAGATGCTACCTTAATGAGGGCAGTGTATGTACTATGGGATTTATGGAATCCATGCTAGTTAATGGAGAGTGAAGTATTTAGCTCTAGGTGTTGCTGAAGTTGTGCATGTATAATTTTTTCCTGTATTTTAGGGGGGGCAGAGTATGGCTGGTAGTTCTCGAATGCAGAGTTAGGGCCACTCTTGTGAACAGGGACAACAAAAGCGGCCTTCCACTCAGAAGGCACAGTGCTGGAGCAGAGGGATTTGTTGATTAGATCATGCACAGGGGAGCAATGGTGATGACTCCAAATTTTAGGAATCGGGGTTCAAGGGTGTCGAACCCTGGCAAGGAAGTTTCCTTGATACTCTTGAGGTGGTGCATCACCTCATTCCGGGTGGCCAGTTTAAGGTGGAAGGTGGAGCTAGTAGAGATGGGGGGAGAGGAGGGAGGAGATGGAACAAGGGCCAGGAGGGAGGTCTTATGCTTAGGTCAGAGAAGGCCATGTTAAATTCATAGGCAATGGCGGTGGGGTCAGTAACCTCAGTGCCATCATGCAGCATCGTGCTGGGAAGGAATGCAGCTTTACCCTTTAGTAGAGAGTTAATTTGACCCCAGAATTCTCTGGGGTTGGAGAGGTTGCTAATCTGGAGGGACTGGAGGAAGGAGCATATGGTTGAATGCAGCATGCCCTTGCATCAATTATGTAGCTGTCTATAAGCCTGCCAGGCGGTAGGTAGGCCAGAGCTCTTATAAAGCCTCCAGGCGGCATCTTCAGAAACCATGAGCTTCCTGAGCTCTTTAGAGAGTCAAGGGGTGTGAGCCTTCTTGGCTCTTTGCTTGGACAAAGAGGCATGGAGGTTGACTATTGAGTTAAATGTATTTATAAAGAATTCTAATGCAGAATCAACATACCCTGGTTAAGATATGGAGGCTTGAAAGGCTTGGGGAGAGAAAGAGGTCATGTCCCTAGAGGACACATTAATGGGGGAGGGTTAAAAGCATTGTTCCTCCACACAAAAGGTGGGGGAGTGATCACTTAAGGCATCAGGAAGAACACCAGAAGATTTGATATGACGGGGGAATTGGTGAGAACCTAGTCAAGGAAGGTATGGTTACTAGATTTGTAGCTGAGTCTTGTGGGGTCGCTGATGAGCTGGGAAAGGTGGATGTCAGCAAAGGCACTGTGAAACATAGAAACACAGAAGCTGTCGGCAGATGGGGACCGTATGATCCATTAAGTCTGCCCTTGGTTTCCAACCCTCCCTAGTTGCCTGCTTGAGTATCCCACATTGTCTGTCCCATGCCCACTTGAATTCCCCCACCATCTTGGCTCCCACCACCCCCTCCAGCAGGCTAGTCCATGGTTCCACAACATGCTCTGTGAAGAATTTCCTCATATTACTCCTGACCTTTCCTCCCTTAAGTCTAAGGTCATGCCCTCTAGTCCTGTTGTAATCTTTTAACTGAAAGAGGTTCTGCACATGCACCCTGTTGTTGCCTGTAAGGTATTTAAATGTTTCGATCATGTCCCCACAATGCCTGCATTGCTCTAGGGAGTATAATTCGAGATCGTCTAGTCTTGCCTTGTACGGTTTCTGATGCAAGCCCTGTACCATCTTTGTTGCTCTCTCTGTACCATCTCCAGCCTATGTCCTTCCTGAGGTGTAGCCTCCAGAACTGGACACAGTACTCCAGGTGAGGCCTTATTAGGGACTGATGCAGGGGCATGATTGCTTCATGCCTTCTGCTTGTGATGCCCCTTCCTATGCATCCCAGGATGCCGCTAGCTTTTAGTGCTGCCTTTTCACATTGTTTACTGACCTTGAGGTCATCTGATATGATCACCCCCAGGTCTTGCTCCTGCCTAGTAGCCACCAGCTGCTCTCCTCCCATTGAGTACAGTTTCCCTGGGTTACGCTTTCCTAGGTGCATGACCTTGCACTTTTTGGCACTGAATTTCAATTGCTAGGTCCTGGACCACTCCTCCAGTTTTTGGAGATCAGCTTCCATGCTGTGCTGTCCCTCTGGTGTGTCCACCTTGTTCGTAGTAAGTGATTCAGGTTGCCCTCCCTATCTCTAAGGGTATTGAAAGCTTATAATTATTGGGTCATCCAAAAAACTGAATTAATTAACAGAGTAAGGTTGACCATTTCACCAGACAAGTATAAGAGGTTTTATTCTCCATACAATTATTCTGAGGAATAATTGTATGGAGAATAAAAATTTCTGCTCCAAGTGACTAAATTTGAGTGGAGTTCATCCTTACTCTGATTTGAAACAGTGTCCACCCTGTTGCCAATTTTGGTGTCATATGCAAACAGGCACACCTTTCCCTTCCGTCCACCTGCAGCGCCGCTGATGAATATGTTGAAGAGGATCGGCCCCTGAACCGAGCCCTGCAGCACCCCGCTAGTCACCCTCCCCTCTTCTGACAGAGTGCCATTCACTAATACTCTTGGAGTTCTCTCACGTAACCAGTTTCTGACCCAGTTCATTACCTCGGGCCCGACTCCCATGCTCTCCAGTTTTTTGACTAGTTTCCTGTGTGGAACAGAGTCAAAAGCTTTGCTGAAGTCCAGGAAAACAGATCCACTGCCCCACCCTGATCCACTGTTTTGGTGACCCAATTGAAAAAATCAACAAGGTTTGTCTGGTAGGACCTACCATGAAACCAGGTTGATTTTTGTCGAGCTGACCAGTTTGCTCCAAAAAAGCAACAATTCTTTCCTGCAGCAGAGACTCCATCAGTTTTCCCACGACTGATGTTAGACTAACCAGATGTTTTTTCCTGGCTGTTTCTTGCTTCCACCCTTGTGGAGTGGTACTACTGTTGCTCTCTTCCAATCCTCCGGCACCTCCCCACTCAATGATTTGTTGAAGAGCATTGCTAAGGGGGCTGCCAGTTCTCTCCCAAGTTCTTTAAGTATTCTTGGGTGTATCCCATCTGGCCCCATAGCTTTATCTACCTTTAACTTGTCTATTTCCTCTAGGGCCCTTTCCTCTGTTAAGGGACCCATGTCTATTCCTTCAATTGGACACTTCTTTATGCCTATTGTTGGTCCATTTCTGTCTGCTTCCTGTGTGAAGACTGAGCAGAAGTACTCATTGAGTGCCTCTGCCTTCTCCCCGTCTTGCTCTGTGGGTTGTCCGTCCTTTTTTGTAATTCTAGCAATGCCCCCTTTGGTCTTTCTTTTTTCTCGTATGTACTTGTAGAAAGTTTTGTTTCCCTTTTTTACTTCCTGAGCTATCCTAACCTCTGTCTGAGCCTTTGTATTTCTTATCACTTTTCCTGTCTCTCTTAGTTTGTTTGTATTCTGTTTTGGCCATCTCGTTCCCTGACCCCTTGTAGTTTCTGAAGGCTATGCACTTCTCTTTCGCCATGGTTGCCACCTCCTTGGAAAACCATAGTGGGGTTTTCCTCCTTTTTTTTCTTACTAACCTTACGGGCACACTGTGATGTGACCATGGTTACTGCATCCTTAAACCTTGTCCAGCATTCCTCAATGCGCCCTTCCATTGTATTACTAAGGTGTTCCCTCAGGCAGGCTTTCATTTTTGTGAAGTCTGCCCTCCTGAAGTCAAAGACCGTCAATTTGGAGTGTGTGGAGTCTTCAGTCCGTTTTACCCTGAACCATACCGTGTTATGGTTACTGTTGCCGAGGTGGTTCCCTACTTCAATGCCCAGAACCCTACCACTGTTTGTGAATATCAGACCTAGAATCGCACTACCCTTTGTGGGTGATGTCACTTGTTGACTTAGGCCTGCTTCCTGTAGTGTGACTAGGAATTCCCTGCTTTTCTGTGATGCCGCTGTGTGGGTACTCCAATCTATACCCGGCAGATTGAAATCCCACACCAGCACTACATTCCCTTTTCCTGACATCTGAAGGATGGTTTCCATGATTTCCTCATCCCTGGCTTCCTCCTGATTTGGGTGTCTGTAGATTATTCCTACCCGAATGGGTTTCTGGCTTCAGGCCCCGATTGTGAACCATAGATCCTCTGTTTCCCCTTGTGCCTGCTGCATTTCTGTAGCACTGATGGTATCCTTAACACAACTGGCTACCCCCCTCCCTTTTTCCCAGTCCTATCTCTCCTGAACAAGTTATACCCCGGGATAGTCACCTCCCAACCGTGATTGTTTGTGAACCATGGTTCAGTCACGGCAACCCAGCCTATTTCTGCCTCAGCTATTGTGGCAGTGAGGTCAGTCATCTTGTTAGTGAGACTCTGTGCATTGAGGCATAGTGCTGACCAGTCTTGGTGTGTCACTTTGTCATGCCCCCCTTGATCTTACTGTTTGTCCCTTTGCCTTTTTTTATGTTTTTGTTTCCTCCATTTCCTTTGCTTTTGTCATCTGCAGAGTCTGAAAGGGTTTCATGTTTCATGCTATCTGCTTTTGCTATCCTGGAGTGTGTATATATGGTGCTAGCTGGAGGGGGAGAGATGGCAGTCTCTGTGTGTGCTTCTCCTAGAGCTACCATCATCTCCCCTCCCGCAAGTTTAAATGTCCCATGTGGATGTCAGATTTCTGGCCCAGTGCCCCGACTCTCTCCATAGTCAGATGGAGGCCATTGAATTTGAAGAACTCCCTTTCCCAGAAGTTGCCCCAGTTTCCGACGAAGTGATGCCCCTTTGTGTGGCACCAGTCCTTGAGGCATGCGTTGAGCTCACTTATCTCTTTCTCTCTGATTTTCTGCCTGTTCTTTCCCTTTTCCCAAACAGGCAGAATTTCAGAGAATGCCATGCTGGACGAAAATGAAAACAATTTCTTGCAAAGCTGCGCAATGTGCTCCTTAACATCCTCGACTGATCGGCTAACAAGGTCATTGGGCCCTAGGTGGACCAGGATGTTTAAGCCCACTTCTTGCCTCTTAACTATGCTGACTATTTGGTCAGTGTCCTTCCAAGCAGATGCTCCTGATAGACATCTGACTTGCATATCTGCACGTTCGTTTTGTCTCAGGTGGGTGTCCACACCGTAAATCATGGAGTCCCCTTTGATTATGAGTTTTTTTCCTTTTGTTCTTGTGATTTTGTTTATGATGTTGTTTTGCTATCCTGTTGCATTTGTCTTTTTTGCTGGCCCAAGACATCCTCTTTCCTTTCGGATGGTACAGGCGTAAGAGGTGTGTACCTGTTTCCTGTGTTTAGAGTGCTCTGTTTGTTTGGGAGAGATGCCAGAGTGCTGCCCCCTTTTCCTCTAACCAGTTGCCATCCCACAGGCACAGTCGTTCTCTGGGGTAGAGGTGTGCTGGTTTGGTTCGGCCATGTGGAGGTGCACTCCTAAAAGAAATGTTTCCCTGTAGGTGGTTACATATGAGGCTGATCTCACCCCATGCCTCATAGAGCTGATCCCTGAGATGACATATTTCCCAGCATATGGGACACTGGCCCTGCCTCCGGGCGACATGATCATTAAAGAGTGTCCCACAGTGTTGGCAGCCAATGATATTCATGTGCGCGTCAGGGGACGGAACAAAAGAGTACAAAATTAATCAAATTTGTTGTCCTGAGCGGTCTGAGCTGTTGCTTCCAGCTGAGAACTTTCTATTAGTCAACCACTATTTCAGTAGTGGTACAGCAGTACAAATGCTGATTTACACACAGCAGCCAGGAATTCTGGGTAAGTCTTCCAACTGCTCCTTATGCTGAGAAAGCAGCCACTGGCTGGGTCTGAGCAGAGCGATCGAGGAGAGAAGTCACCTCAGCAGAGATAGGAGTCCGGACTGTGCACTCCAAGGGGGATTCAGCCAGGTAGAACTGCTGTGAAGGAATCCCTGCTTCTACACCTGTCAGAGTCTGCCTTCCCTCTGTGATTGGTCCGTCTTCCAGTCAGTGAAGATCAGTGAAGCTCAGCAGACAGTAAGGCTAGGGGCTGGACTACACTTGGCGTATGTCTCCTAGGGTTGCCCTTTGTGTTTGAGCTGTTGCTTCTGGTTGTTTCTGGCTAAGAGCTTTCTATTAGCCAACCACTATTTCAGTAGTGGGTACAGCAGACAGTAAGGCTAGGGGCTGGATGGCTCTTGGTGTATGACTCCTAGGAGTGCCCTTTGTGTCTGAGCTATTGCTTCCAGCTGAGAGCTTTTTATTAGTCGACCAATATTTTCAGTAGTGATACATCAGTACAAATGCTGATTTACATAAAGCAGCCAGGAATTCTGGGTTAGTGTTCCAACTGCTCCTTATGCTGAGAGAGCAGCCGCTGGTGAACATGACCTAATCCAGAGCCAAGCCAGTTGTAGTTGCAATCCCGGCATAAGATCCAGTCTGTCGGCGGGAGACCAGCCCAGGAAGAAATGAAGGAGGTGAGAGAAGAGGCAGGTGTGCTTGAGGGGAGGAAGGTACAACCAACTATCAGTTTCTTCACTTTCCCAAGTACTATGGTAAGGAAGATGGATTCATCAAGAGGGGTTTCACAGGGGGATGGTGCAAACTCGGATGCAGATAGAGAGGATCGAACATAGATAAGCATACCACCACCATGCTTATTTGGCTGATCTTTCTGGAAAATAATATAGTTAGGGATGGAGACCTCATGTGGAAGGATGGCTGGCTTCAGCCAGGTCTCAGATCTAGCAAGTATATCGGGGTTGTAATGGCATGCTCAGGCTTCAATCTCAAGAAGTTTAAGTCTAAGGCTCTGGATATTCATATGGTCAATTTGCAGGCCTTTCATACTGTTCCAAGCCAGGACAGGCAGGACGGAAAGCACAGGCATTCCATCAACTCAGTAAAGATATTCCATTGGGGAGAAAAGAGTCAGGAGGACATGTAGGTTTAGGGGAAGAAGTAGCTGACTCAAGAGAAGTATAATGCACGTAAGACCAGAGTTCAAGTCACAATGTGGGGGGAAAACAAAAGGGAGGGTAATAAATGTGAGAGAGAGAGAGAAGAGGTAACAAGAGGGGCAGAGAAAAGAGATAGTGGAAAATGTAATCTATTTAAGCTAAAATACACCATTTAAGCAGGTGGTAGGATCAGGTTAGTTTTGGTAGAGACAGGGTAGAGATGAGCAAAGAGGCCCTAGTTAAATGACTAAGATGTCAGGAGATCAGAGGGCGTAGTGGAAGGTGCACCTGCCTCAGGAGTGAAGAGAAATCCTCAGGCAAGGGTTCAATCCTAACAAGGAGAGAGAGTAAGAGAGAACAAAATAAATTTAGATTCAAGTTAGTGTTGGTAGAGACCGGGAGTTGATAAGAGAAGAAGTCCTAGTTAGATGATTAAGATGTTAGGAAATCAGATAGCATAGTGAAAGGTATCTACCTCAGGAGTGGAAAAAGATTCTCAGAAAAGAGTTCAATCCTGACAAGAGGAGAGGTAGTAAGAAAGAAAAAAAATCTAATTAAAAATTAGGAATCTATTTAATTAATATACTCGGGTTCAGTAGGTGGTAGTTCAGATTAAAGTTTGGTGGAAACAAAGCTAATTTGGTGTAGGTAGATAGGGAGGTAGCAGAGAAGATGCCTTAGTGAATACCAGAAGATCAAATGGTGTAGAGGAAGGTGTTTTAGTCTCAGGAGTGGACATAAATCCACAGGCAGGGGTTTGAATCTGAATGGGGAGAGGTGGATAAAAAGTGGAGAGAGAACATAGGCAGCGAAACTTATAGCAAGCAGAGATAGGTGTGGGCAGAGTCAGTAGTAGTAATGTTTAGTGAGGGATAGTGACAGATAGTTATTTAAGAGTAACTATAGGGGCAGTGTGGAAACAAGGAGGATACTCAGCAGTGGATTTAGTGGAGGAATGGGTAGCCAAAGGGCAATGTATCGGACTGCAAAGTAGGAGGTGTGCCTCTGGGATGGGTTCAAGACTGGGGTGGAGGGCTAAGGGCTAAACCAGCCACCAAGGGAGAAAAAAAATCAGCAAGGAAAGGTCAAGTTCTAATTCTATTTAATGTTGAGGTTGAGAAAATAATAACAGCACTTGTGGAAGGAGAAAGAACAGGAACAGCGGGTAGGGAAGGAAGTAACAGGAGCAAAAAAGAGAAGAAGACAGGAGTAAGGAGAAGGGGAAACAGTGATTTCTAGTGGTCGAGGAGTATAAAATGCAGCAGGGAAAATGGGGAGATAGTTACAGAGCAGGAGAAGCACGCATGTGATAGGTCACAATGTGACCTACCTTACCAATAAAAGAAGCCAGGGTGGGGGCACCACCGTGATAGCGGTGATGGGCCTGTGCTCTCTGGAGAAGCTTACTGAGGAGATGCTCCACCCGAAGTCTTGCAGGCCTGTAGCTCCTTGTGTGCTGGGGAAGGGAGGACTGGTGAATGCAGCCTGGGGAGAGAGATAATGAAAAGGTTCACTGATGGGATTACGAGGTCACAGCAAACAAAGGGGCAAGAGGGATGGGGAGGCCAGTGAAGCCTGAAGCCAAAGAAAATGGTGGCTTCTAGACCACACCCCCAAGGGAGAGGCAGACTGGAGAAAGAACCTATGAGCAGAGTCCTGGAGAAGCAGGAAAATAGCTACCTGAGCTGGAACAGGTAAATAAACAAGCATACAACAGCAATTGTAATACAGCAGCAGTCAAAGCAATACATGAGTATTCTATGTACATCTACAGTATGTGGCAAGGCATGCTCTGGGTGACAAGCAGGGAGGTGGATGGTTGGATTGAAAGCAAACGCAGACACATATGGGACAATGGCCCTGCCTCCGGGCGACATGATCATTAAAGAGTGTCCCACAGTGTTGGCAGCCAATGATATTCATGTGCGTGCCAGGGGACGGAACAAAAGAGTACAACATTAATCAAATTTGTTGTCCTGAGCGGTCTGAGCTGTTGCTTCCAGCTGAGAGCTTTCTATTAGTCGACCACTATTTCAGTAGTGGTACAGCAGTACAAATGCTGATTTACACACAGCAGCCAGGAATTCTGGGTAAGTCTTCCAACTGCTCCTTATGCTGAGAGAGCAGCCACTAGCTGGGTCTGAGCAGAGCGATCGAGGAGAGAAGTCACCTCAATAAAGATAGGAGCCCAGACTGTGCACTCCAAGGGGGATTCAGCCAGGTAGAACTGCTGTGAAGGAATCCCTGCTTCTACACCTGTCAGAGTCTGCCTTCCCTCTGTGATAGGTCTGCCTTCCAGTCAGTAAGGCTAGGGGATGGACCACACTTGGCGTATGTCTCCTAGGGTTGCCCTCAGTGGCGGAGCCAGGTTTGGGAGTGTTTGGAAGCCAGGGGGGGCCATTCAGTCAAGCATGGGCTCCACAATGGGCACTAAACAGTGAATAAAGATGGTGGCAGTGTGCCACTACTCACACTGGGGCAGCCAGGAGGGGCGACCGCCCCCCCCAGCCCCCCTCTAGCTCCGCCACTGGTTGCCTTTTGTATTTGAGCTGTTGCTTCTGGTTGTTTCTGGCTGAGAGCTTAAATGTCCCACGTGGACATTTAGGTAACAACTTAAGGTTAGGACACAAGGATCCCATCTGTGCAAAACAGCAAATAAAGCCGTGCACACATGGGCACCTGCAGCTCGCAAATCTTACAAGCAGAGAAAATAGCAACTAGAAATATCGCTTCCCACAACAGAAAGTGTGGCAGGCTCAAAGGAGCCAACGTAAGATTCTCTAAAACAAAATTCAAGTCCCAGGCTGGGACGGATGGGTGGCATCAAGTGCAGGATGCTTCTCAGAAAGTATGGGCCACGTCCAACTGGGCTACCGTACAGCCCTCAATCGGCACATGGAAGGCTGATATGGCTGACAAGGGCACATTTAGTGAAGAGCATGTCCATCCGGCAACTGACAATGACAGTAAGTACTCTAGAACCTGGTTCAGCGGGCAGGTGAAGGACAAAGTGAAGCACTTCCAGATCAAAGAATAAGTCACCCTGGTGGAAAAGTTTTCTGGGGCCACCAGGACGTCAGTCACTTTAGGGCAGACACCAAATGTAGCTATGGCTATGTTTTCAGAAGTCAGGCATGCAGGAGAAGGGACCGGAGATTCGGATGAACAAGGGTTCTCCATTCCTGTGACAGCAAGCCCAGGCACCAGGGGCTCCACTGTCAGCTGTAGCAACTGTGGAGATCCAATATGATGAAGGCCAAAGAGAGCCACCAGAGTCAGAGTGGCACCCTCCACGAAAAGCAAGCCAGAATCTGAAGGATACAGTAAGTACTTCAGAATCTGAGCCACAGGACAAGTGAAAAGGGCAAACTGATGGGCAGCCACCCACAGAGCAAAGCACTTCTACTTTATGGAAGAAGTGACCCTGGTGAAAAGGCTTTCAAGCAGCCAAAGCCATGGCAGCGCCCACAGGAGCCAGGCGTGAAGATGCACAGACTTGAGGTGTGGATGGACCAAGGAGCCCTGGGTCAGGGGTACGGGAGGTTCCACTGCCAAGTGCTGGAGCACAAGGGAACCAGACGGGACAAGGCCAGAGGGGGAACAAGAGGGTCATAGTGGCCCTCACCATGTGGAGCTTGATTAGCACACTCTGAATCAGAGGAAAGGGAGGGAAGACTTAGAGGAACCTCCCTGTTCCAGAGCAGAACAACGCGTCTCGCAAGCAAACTCCAGTCCCTGGATTGAGCGAGCAGAAATGCATCAATTTTGCAGTGTGGTGGGATACAAAAAAGGTCCAACACAGGGCGACCCCACCTGTCAAACAGGTTCTTCCACAACAGAGGACAGAAGTCCCCACTTGTGCAGTTGTAGGTGTCAGCGGTAGAGCCTGTCCGCAGGACGGTATGGACACCAGTGACATGGATGACCAACAGTTCTAGGCCATATTCTAGAGCCCAGAACCAGACCCTCACTGCTTCTTGATGCAGAGGAGAGGAAGGAGTCCCCCATTGTCTATTTATGTAATGTACAACACATATGGTGTCCGGTTGCGTTAGCAGACGACTGGGGGACCCTGTGTGTTTGGAGGGCCTGTAGGGCATACAGAGATGTCAGCAGCTCTAGAACATTGACGTGGCACATGATCTCCCCTGGGGACCATGTTCCTTGAGTCTGAGGGGGCCCCAAGGAACCCCTCCACCCAACCCTAAAGCATCTGTGGGGAGAAGCTGCTGAGGGGAAGGAATGAGGAAGGGAACCCCTTTCAAAAGGTTGCTGGGTTCCATCCACCAGAACAGAATCTTTATAACTGGAGAGGAGACCAGAACCTGCTGTTCTAGGTTGTAGGGGCATCAGCCCCTCTGGATCCGCAGTATTCAATGAGGAATCTGCAACTGCAGCCTGGCTAGAGGTACCATGACAATGGCCACAGCCATGAGGCCCAGAAGTCTGACTGGGGCAACCAGGTGACCTGACTTGTCCTGTGGGAGGAGCAAAAAACCCTGAGCTGCGTCCAGTGCTGCCCAAGCATTGGCATAAGGCCAAGTCTGTCTTAGGCGCTTTGTACCGAAATTCCTAAAGCTTGGAATAACCGCTGGGAATGCTCTCAAGAAGCTAGAGCAGTAAGCCCCTGGAATGGGCTTTAAGCAACCAGTCATCCAAGTAAGGAAAGGTGTACAGCCTCCCCCCCCAAAGGTAACTGCTACCACTACCAAGCATCTGGTAAAGGCCAGAGGCACAGTGTCCCACAGTAGGGAAAGGGCCACCTGGAACTAAAATCTGTGGTACTGCCTGCAGGTGCACAACAGCGTGGCCATGATCCATAAGCTGCAGGACCCAGGTGGCTGCAGAAACCACCCCCCACCCAACCAAGGGAGGGAAGAAGCGACCCCCCTATCCCCGGCTCATGTAGGGGGACAGGGCTGTGGTGGCCTGGTACGTACCTGGAGGTCCCGTGCCTGGCCAAGGCCCCTAGGAAGCACTACCAAGGAATTTCTCTTGACCACTGCTTGGTTAAACATGGCAAGGTGGGGTAGGAATTTCAGGGTCCCACCAGAGGATTGCGGACCAGAAATAAAAAAAACCTGCCCCTCCAAGCCAAAGCCTGGGGCAGGAAGGACAGATGGTACCAGAGTCAGGGCAACAGCAAACCCCCTGGGCCCAGAAGAGGCACACACAAGTGCCAAACTACTGCCACTCTGGCAGAGACATCAGCGATGTAGAAGGCAGACCACTACAGAGGCCAGGCTACGTTGGCCCCAGAGTGAAAGTTACAAAGTAAATCCTGCCTTTGGGGACCCCCAGGAAGGGCCCAGGGGTGGCAGTCAGGCCTGGACACCAGGGGGCAAAGCTCAAGACTTGAGTAAGTGGGCAATGCCATGGAATACCGCCTAGCCAAGCCAAAGGAACATTCCTCTAAGGGTGTGCTCACTGGACACCTCAGCCAAGGGGGAGAGAGCAAACAGGCATGCAGGATGCACCACTGGGGGGGGCTGTCATGAAGGGACAGGAAAGAAGATCCACCATCCTGCAGCACAGGTGGGACAAGAAAGGACGGTGCCACACGGCCATTGTGGGAGCTGCCACCTGAGATGAAGCTCTCCCAAAGCTGTGGGGAGCGGCACAGCACCTGGAGGGAGGGAATGCAAAAGGGTGGCCTACAGAGGAAGCTGAGTGAAGGCTGTACCCCCAGAGAAGGCTGTGGAGGCAGAAAAAGGTGGGTGAGGTACGGTGGCACCAAGGGTTGAGGTGCTGGACACCACAGCTCGCACCATATTGGCAATCAGAGTTCGGGAACGACCTTGGGTTGTCAGGGTGCCGGCACGGGGGGTAGGGATGGAGCAGGATGACAGGGCGGCAAGTCAGGAGGGCACCTCGGAATGCAGCATGCCTGGGGAAGGGGGCCGACAAAAATAGGGGAAAACTCCAGATAAAAACATAAAAGAAAAAAGGTGGGTGACTCCCAGCCCCAGCAGCTCTTGCCCCTGTCCCCCCATTCCCCCTGAAGTGGTCTGTGAGGGGAGGATATCAAAATATGAAAATCAACCCCTGGCCTCTGAAGAAGATGCAGGAGATGGTAACAGTCTGATATAATGGGATGGTGTGTCACCGAAGCAAGTGACGATGGGGTTGTACTAAAAGTGCCCCAACATTGCCGTAGGAAAAGGTAGCCTAGTGGAGTTCCTGGTAGGCTGCGGCATGGCAAGGAGTGCCTGGCAGCACCCAGGGGAGGGAATGAAAGCCCCAGGAGGACTGCTTGAATGCCCGAGGCATCAGCCCTGAATGCTGGGGGCAGCGCCAGAGGTGGGTGGGGCTCTGCTCCACCTGAGAAGCTAGGGTGGACATCAGCTGAGACAGAATCAGCACAACTCCCTGCTTGTCACCCCTGATGAGGGATTGAGTAGCAGGAGGAGGAGTGATGGGGGTCTGGACAGGCCCCACGCCTGAGGAAACAGCACTGGCTGAAACAGGACACAGTAAGACTCCTTGCCCGGTACTCATTAGGAAGTGGGGTCAGGAGGCAGGGGAGACGTGGCAATGGACAACAAGGGAAGCCCGATGCTGACCAACCATCATCAGCCAAGGAAGGCCTGACAGGGCACCAGTTGAAGCCCACCCTGGGCGAAGAGAGGGCGAGGGTGGCATGGCAGTGGACTCATTGGCCAAGGAGAGACCAGTGAGTGAAGCTGCCAGAGCTGTACCCTGTGGAAATGGAGGGTGTTGGATGGCAGGGGGCATTGTGGCAGAAGGACCACGATGCAGCCACAGTCAGCACCCAAAAGGAAGGCATCGACTGGGAAAGGCATCTGAGCAAGGCAGGTTTCACCCCAGAGTCCTGCTAAAGAGAAGAAAATCCAAGACTGCCGCTCAGGTCCCCACAACCTAGGGGGACTGAGGAGAGTGTTAGTGTCCCAGGAGAACTCTTCTCAAAGCACCCCAGAAAGGATTGCCGCTTGCTCAGGTATTCCTCTCTGTTGATCTTCTGGAAAATACCGTAGAAGGGGGGAGAAGCCTAACCATTGGAGGCCCGCCAAAAGGGACCTCAGTGGCTATGAAAACTGCAGGTGGTGTATTTCTGCAGAAAATGTAGGCTTTACACAGAAATGAAACACTGAATAAAGAAATTAAAAGCAAAAAGGGTAAATGGTTGACTTATGCTTGCAGCTTCTCCGTGGAGTCCAACATGAGCTGGTCAACGGCAGGAAAAGAACTGAGGACGGCGTGGGACCACTCATGGCTACTGTATGTAGGAAGGACGTTAGCATGATGACCTCACTATGGGTGGCCCCAACAGATTGCTAGCTGGAAAAATTTCCATTTGGTCCTGGTGCCTGACGGCTATAGTTTCAACGGTCTGACCTGCTGAAAGAGATGTCCTCAAAGGTCTTTCTTCTTCTCTATATTTGTGCTTGTGGCCAGATGACAAGAAGGGTTACGACACTGACCCTTCCCTGTCCTGATCCTTCGACTCCGGCAGCCACTTCTTAGCTGACGGAGATCGAGACACAGACTCTACATCCTGCTCCTTCTCCATGGCTTTCGAAGTTTTGAAAAGAAGGAAGTTTTCTACAGCTTTCTTACAACATTGCCTTGTAGCCTAGTTGAAGCTCTGGCAAGTCCTCAGCTTGTAAGACAGGCCCAGTCAGTCTTTGTAACTTTTATCTCCGCACCTACAATACTGAAATAAAGAAACTTTCAACTTTGGTGGCAATCAGAGACAATGACATAAACACTTGGTAAAATAAGAGTAAATGGCAACAGTTAGGTTGACAGCGTTTCCTTCAGCAGCTCTGATAAGGATGATTGACTGTGTGAAAAGAACTGAGTGATGAGACTGCCCACACTTACATACATGTAGATGTGGCAAGTCACTGTGGGTGGCCCCCAACTAGCAAAACTTTCCATGTGGCCCTAGCGTTGATGGCTATAGTTCCAAAGGTGTGGCCTAATGGAGGAGATATCCTTGAAGAAGATGTGCTGCTAACCCACAATTACACAACGTGAGTGGCTTATTATGATAATAAAATGGTGCCTCCGATTCTTATTTGAAATCTGAATGATGAGGCTCAGAAAGTAAAGTATTTCTGACCTGTGCTGTTGTGCTGCAATAACACAAGATCATGTGATCACATCTGACCAATCGCAGGTCTTGTTTTTTCTTACCCATTTTATCATTTGCATTTCTGTATCCAGTATGGAACCATTACATGTTTGTCGTATTACACTGCACACTACACAACACATGAGCCACCTTTTGTAGTCTGATGTATCAAAGGACCGCCATCAAAACAAAATACTATATCTCACGGTGACATCACATTAATTGTTTGATACAAAATGTTAAATAAATATTATCTTTCATATTGTTTTTTAACCAAATAATTTCACCTAACATTTTCCCTAGGGCTGATGTAAGACTTACTGGTCTACCATTTCCAGGCGCTCCCCTTGACCCCCTGACGTATGTTGGTACTCCGGGCTTCCTTGTAATCGGTTGTAATATACCTGTTCTCATTAATTCTTTAAAGATTGTTAGTGCCTCTGAAACAGTCTTAGTCAGTTCTTAAGGGCCTTTGTTGTATTCAGTTTTTGGGGTACTTCCTCTTGTAACTCATAAATTCTTAAGTCTGATAAATCTACAGATGAGGTTCTGGATCTCCAAATCTGTAGTTTTAAAACTAGTCACGTATCTGAGTGCAGTTAGCATGTGATTGCCCTTTTTGAGTTCTCAGAACAACCTCCCATATTTATTCACTTTTTTCACCTCAGTGTTTAATTCTGATCATTCAACTTTAATCACCAATGTCCCAAAAATTCCTTCAAACATGCCAAGTGCATTTACTTCTCTTACAAAAGTTATAATTTATGCAGAAACTATATTTTTGCTTTGTTTCGTGCACTCAGCATCAACAATATCTGATTAATGTCCACATCAGATCCATCTCCGTTTCAGTATGTAAATATTTACACCCATTTTTAATGTGTTTTTTGATGTTTTAAACAGCATCATCCTTCTCGCAGTCTCTGAGGGCTGGGGTTTTAGGTATAAACAGGCACTCTAACACCATGTGGAGAGCTTCAAGAGGGGGTTGGATAGGCATAGAGGGCTTGTGAAGAGTGCAGAAGAGGGAGTGAATGGACACGAACCTCTAAGGGCCATGATACCTCAACACTCAGCAGACTTGATAGACCAGACAAAGCCCTCCTCTGCGGGCACATTTCAGTGTTCCTGTTTATCTCCTCCATGCAGATAACCAGAGAAACACTGTAAATTAAATGCTGTTGGGGTACCCCATAGTACAGTGTCAGGAGTGCCCCATGCCATGCTCATAACCCAGGTTTGTGCCAATGGCCTGGGATGTTACAGTGGGGCCATCAGGAGGACTGAGTATGTCATTGGCCCCTCTCCTACTCAGGAAGGGAGGGCTAAAGTGCATCACTCTTATGCCACCTCCTTGTGGCCCTGGAGGATGCCAGGGGGGCTTGAACTGCCAATGTTAGTTGTGTCACCTGAAAGGAACTGCACTTTAGAAATCTGGAAGGATATCATCTAAACTACCCCATGTTCAACAGGAACCAAGTTACATCTTTAAAGTGCCTCCTCACCCTGACCTGGCAGTGACAGTCGAAAGGTGGAGGAAGGGAAACATTGTTGACTGCAGAACTGAGCCATAGGAAGATAAACAGAAGGCACCGACAGTTAACTCTGGCTAATCTGTATTGTTCTATTGGACTCTTGCCAACTAATGACAGTATACTGAGGTAAATGTAGTTTTCTTGTTATGCAGCAGACACACAGTTTGGCCATCTAGGTCCCTATTAAATTAGAGAACACTCAGGAGTTCATTCCAATACAGCCATCCAGAACACTAGAGAGAGAAAGAGACACTGAACAGAAGACTCCTCAGACTTTTATAAAAGTTAAGACAAGTGTTCTGCAAGCACTCACCCTGTCATATTACCAGAACTGCTTAGACCACATAATTTTGAGTGGATACCTCAAAATTATGCTCTCCAGCTTCTTTCAGCTTTTAGTGCTTCACAGAACCTACTCTGTTGTACTGCAGCACTAGAAGTTGCTTGTGGACGGAAGTCATGACGCTCGCAAACATGGCTCGTGCACTCCTGTGACACTAAATGCAGGAGAATATAATTTGAGGATCTCCCTTTAAGAATAAGCAACACAAGTATAAAAGTAACTGTACACCCTAATGAGGAGGTATTCCCATTGAAACGGTGGTCTCCACAGTTCTGTTAATATGATTTGTGAACGCGTGCAATAAACGTTTCTTAATTTTATAAAAAAGTCTGGTGAGTGAGTCTTTTGTCCAAAATCTCTCTAGTAGGTTTAGTTAGCTAGTACAGAACAGGTGAGATGCTGAATGGTTTTGCTACTTCAAAAATATAAAAGGTTAAGCAAATGATCCATGCTCTCGCTATGTTTTTTCCACAATAGATGCTCGGTACAGGAATACCAGAACAAAACTGTATATGGTGCTGTGTACCATTGTACCGTCACTCCAGATTGGTACTTCTACTTTTTTAATTGCTGATTTTAATTCTTGGGGGTTCTGTTTTTACTGTAAAGTGCTCTGAACCTATGGAAAGAGTGATATATAAATAAAATTTGCCTTGCCTTGCCTTGCCTACTTGATTCAATAATGAATCAATAAGAAAAATGCAAAGCCTTGAGCACTATGCCTTTGAATAAAGCCCCTGGTCCACATACCATAATAGTGGACATTTATAAAGCATTTCCAGATTGGTGGATACCATCGTTTCACTTCTTGTTCAATACATTTGTACAGGGAGATACTTTTCCACAGTCTTGGTTAGGTAGCAAAATATACCCAATTTTTAAGAAGGGCAATATAAATGACCCTATGATGTACAGGCTGATTAGTTTACTAGATTCATCACAAAAGTTATTTACAAGAATCATATTAAAAAAGCATACAAAACTGGTTGGATGACGCTGATATTATGAGCTAATTGCAAAACGGATTCAGAAGTAACAGGTCCACTATTCAACACTGTTTTGTGTTATCTTGCCTTATATGGAAGTATGTCAAAATTAAAAAGCATATAATCTATGCCTGTGTTATCGATTTAAAAACAGCGTTAAACCCTTATTATGGGGGGAAGTGTTAAAATATGGCCTGGATCCTAGTTTATTAGATATAATGATTCATTTGCACCAAACTACATGGCTACAAGTGCAGTATAATCAAGCGGGAGATATTTTGTCTAAAATTAAATCGAACCAGGGAGTGAAACGGGGGTATATTGGCTCTGGTCCTCTTTAATCTTTATATTAACTCAATGATAGAAAATATAGATTACCTAGAATTTCACCACCAAAAGTTAACAACATACGGATTCCCTGTTTAGCATACACTGACGACCTAGTATTGTTGTCAACATCTTTTATAGGTCTTTAGAGAATATTAAATCACTTTACTCAGCTTTGTCAGCTAAATAAGTTGGTAATTAATAAAAACCAAACGAATCTAGTAATTTTTGGAAACAAAAAACTAAGGATACCATCGTTACATATCAATAAAGATAAAATTCAAACAGTAAAATTCTATGATTAGTTGGGAATAAAATATGCACCACTTGAAATAAACATATACAACTACTTAAAGTTAAAAATAACACATCATTCAACACTTTTAAAAGATTTGGAGCTAAAGTTGGCAACAGTAGTGTTTTAGGGTTACTTAAGGTAATAAATGTTAAAATAAAGATGAGTATATTGTATGGGGCCGAAATCTGGGCAACAGATCATATTAAACCATTGGAAACAATATTAAATAAAATATATAGACATATATTAAGAGTTCCTAAATTCAGTTCTAGCAGAGGTGGTATGTAAAGATCTAGGTCAGTATTCCCTAGCAACGTTAGTGTTAGAGAGTAGAATAAAACATTTATTAAACCTGCTTATGTTACCAGATCACCACCTTCCCAGAATATGCCTAGAAGAAGCTATAGAATACAATAGGAGAGACTTTCTATTTCCGTGGAGTAAGGAAATTAAAGAATACATTTTGCCACTGGGACTAGGGCACCTTTTGTAAGAGATATATCAAAAGAAATTTATGGATATAAGCAAAGCAGTGAGGACAAGGGTATGGCACACTGTGCTTCTGAATAATAAAAGAATAAACAAATTGAAACTTGAAATGGTTCAAAACAACAAACAGAACCACAAATTAGAGCCGTATTTAATGAAACCGATTAATTCTGAAAATCATAGCTTGATTACAAGATTCCATTTGGAAGTTTATGCTGCTAATAGTATATATTACAAACAGAAGCACAGTGGAGTCCCGAGTCCGTATTGTAATTGTGGTCTAACTGTTGAAGATGATCTGATACACGTAATAACTGATTTTTCCCATTTTGATAGAAGAAAATATTGGTTGGGTCGATTGCTATTCAATCATAAATTACCTGCTGATAAAATAACACAATAACTTTTCACATCTGATGCTAGAGCAATTTTAGAGTGTTTGGCAAAATATTCAAAAAGTATTAAACTGTAGATTTAAACTATGTATAAAATGTATTTAAAGAGTCGATTATTGTTTTGTATTCTAATTATGTCTGTCTTGGAATTTTAAAAGCTGTTAATAATCCATACATATTGTAAAGACACCTTTGTCAAACAAAAAAATCTTTTGTACTTGTACTTGAATCAATAAAGAATGAGGACAAGTTATTGACTCAAAAGCGCAGTTTGGAGTGACGGTGCAGTGGTACATAGGACCATGTGTAATTTTGGTGTTGCTACCTATTACATTATCATTGGCACTTTAGGTTGTAGGATGGCATGTCAACAAGGCAATGGAGATCTAAGGTCAAGGCTGGTAGAGCACTGCAGTTGGGTCTCTTAAGGAGAGACAAATGGGATAAGGTATATCCCTTGCAGTGAGGATGAGGAAGTGTTGAGCAGTATAGCAATGCCAATAATCACCGCCAGCCATAAGGAATTGAGTGGTATGGTCACTGAAGACCACATAACCATCAGCCCTGCAGAGAAGATGGAGCAGTATGGCTAAACAAGACCACATCGCCTTTAGCCATGAGCAAGAGTTGAGCAGTATATTGGTGCTAGACTACACTGCCACCAGACAACAGCAGTAGAGGGGAAAGGCCATTCCATACTACATCACTACCATCCATGAGGAGGAGGAGAAGAAGGTTACTGCCATGTCAGACTACGTCGCCACTAACCATGGGGAACAGTCGAGGACTATGGTCATACTAGACTACAGCACCAACAGGCAGGAGGAGGAGTACAGGGTTATGGCTATACCAGACTACATCACCAACATCCATGAGGAGGCATTCAGGGGTATGTCCATCCCAGATTACATCACCATCAGCCATTGAGAGGAATCCAGTGGTATGTCAATATGAGGCCACATCACCACCACTGATGGGGAGGATCGAGCGGTATGTTGATACCAGGCCACAACACCACTCATGGGGAGGATCGAATGGCATGTCGATACCAGGCCACAGCTCTACCAACCATGGGGAGGAGTCTAGTGGTCTGTCGATACCAGGCCACAGCACCACCAGTCATGGGGAGGATCGAGCGGTATGTTGATACCAGGCCACATCACCACCAGTCATTGGGGGGGATCGAATGGCATGTCGATATCAGGCCACAGCACTACCAACCATGGGGAGGAGTCTAGTGGTCTGTCGATACCAGGCCACAGCACCACCATCCATGGGAAGGATCAAATGGCATGTCGATACCAGGCCACAGCACTACCAACCATGGGGATGAGTTGAGTGGTATGTCCATGGCAGACTACACACCACCACCAGCCATGAGGAGGAGTTAAGTAGTATACCCACGGAAGACTACATCACCGCCAGTCAAGAAGGGTTGAGCAGTATGCCCATACCTGACTACAGTACCTTCAGCCATGAGGAGGAGTTGAGTGGTATACCCTTGGCAGATTACATCACCTCCAGCTATGAGGAGGAGACGATGAAGGGTATAACCATGCCACATTACACTGCAACCAGCCAAGAGGAGGAGTTAAGTGGTGAGGCAGTGCAAGACTACACTTCTATCAGCTAAGAGGAGGAGAAGAAAGGTATATCCATGTTTCGCTACACTGCAACCAGCCGAGAGGAGGTGTTGAGTGGTATGTCCATGCCAGACTACATCACCACCAGGCATGACGAGGAGTTGAACAGTATGCCCATACTTGACTACATCACTGACAGCCATGATGAGAAGTTTAGTGGCATGTCCATCCCATGGCAGACTACATCACCACTAGTCATGAGATGAAGGGTGTATCTATGCCACTGCAACCAGCCATGGGAGGAGCTGAGAGGTATGTCCCTGTACCTGACTACATGAGGAGATGAGCAGTATGCCCATACTTGAATGTATCACCTTCAGCCACAAGGAGGAGTTGAGTGGTATGCCAATGGCAGACTACATCATCACCAGCTATGAGGTTGAAATGAAAGGTATATCCATGCAAGACCACATTGCCACCAGCCATGAGGAGAAAGTGAGTAGTGCAGCCATAGCAACGAGGAGTGAAGTGGTATGACCATGGCAAGGAAGAGTTAAGCATTGTTTACAGAGTAATGTTGGCCAGGAAAAGCCCACTAAGCCAAGGCATAACAACAGGTGTGACCTGGGGGAAGAGGGCGTAGGATATAAAATACAGCAACATTGCTGTGCCATGTGAGACTACATCATTACCAGCAAAACTCTGTGAACAGCAGCAGAGAGATAGGTTTGGTGGTGGACTTGACTTCACTAAGGTCCTAAGAAAGTACCAGTCTGCCACAGAATTGTGGCACACAAAACATACAGCAAGCTGGGAAGGAAAGCACACAAAAGATGACGTTAGTAGACAGACTGAAAGTTCATTTTAAAATGGTTTTATTGAACAGAATAAACAATAGCAAAAAGCATTTTAACACATCAGAATATAAAACCAAAGCACCACTTTGTCCAGCATCTGCCTGGATTTGTCAGCAAAGAAGGCTTCTGAAACACTAAATTATACATTTTGTTTTTCTGAACAGACTGACACAATAATACAAAATAACAGCCTGTCCACCGCAACATCCCAGGAACACAAAGTAAAAGGAGCCAAATGATAGTGCTATACTGTCGAAAATAACAATTATACACAGGAGTTGCATAACGAACAGGAAGAAGGGTCTTGGAGATTTTATTTCTTAAGTGTTTTGGTTGCACTGCCAGACACCGACTACACATTCAATTCCCTTTCAGTTTTATGCTACACAGAAACAGATGCCAGGACACACATTTGATGCCTGGACACACATTTGACGTGGCACAATCTGCTCAAAATAGAAAGATGTCCGAACGCACATTAAAGCCCCTTTGCATCTGAAGCTGCAGAAATTGCTAAAAACAGATGGACAGCCGAATTCTCATTCAGTTCCCATTCTGTCTTAATGCTGGATAATTTGCTAGAAACACTGATGTCTGAGCATGCATTCCATCCCCTTTCAGTTAGAACTGAAGATTCTTGTAAACAAACAGCTGAACAGTCAATTGCCTGTCTGCCTGATGCTGCAGAATTACCTAGAAACAGACAGACAGACAGACATCTGAATGCATATTCTGTTCCCTTTCTGTCTGATGCTGCAGAATCTGCTAGAAACAGATGGACAGGTATCTGAACACATTTTGTTCCCTTTCTGTCTGAAGCTAACAAATTTGCTAGAACCAGACAACAGATAACCACACAAGGGGTTAGAAAGTTTGCACAGCTCAGCAACATTCCCCAGTCTGTAAAATCCACTTCATTATTTCATCAATATGGGAGAGAAGGACACTTGGTGGTGGGTGGGGGGTGTTAAAGGATGAACACTAGTAGCCTGTCAAATCTAGAGAGGAAACTGTAAGGACTATTCACACTTTACAGGCACAACTCAGTGAGAGCTGTCCTTCAGCACTCATGACACATATACATTATCTGAATCTGTTTAACTTCTGGACTTAAGGAAAAGTCAAGGCAGTGTGACCTACTGGTTACAGTAATGAACTACAAACCAGGTGACCCAGGTTCAAATCCCAGTGCCTGTGAGATCCCAAGCAAGACACCTGCCCCCCTCCCCGGGCTTCAGCTCATCCAGGTGCAACAGTGACCAGAAACAGGACCTCACAAAAATGAGATACAGCATATCAGCTGGACTATCCACTGTAAAAACTGGACAATGATAAAATGGGGAAAAAGCAGGACCCAACTGAAAACGAGATACAGCATCTTAGCTGTGCTACCCTTGGTAATGTACATTGTTAAAATGAGAAAAAGCAAGAGTCTTGAAAATGAGATATTGCATCTTAGCTTCACTATTCTGGGTAAATACTGTACATTGTTAAAATGGGGAAAAGCAGGAACCCAATGAAAACGAGGCACACCATCTTGCTAGGCTATCCTGGGTAGATAACGAACCTTGTTAAAATAGGGAAAAAGCGTCTGGCCTGGTGGTGCTGAGGGTTGATGCACTGGACCTCACGCTACGCCGTCGACCCAGGTTCGGGAATGGTCTCGGGGTTGTCGGGGACCAGCGGGGGGTCGGACGATTGAGTGTCCCAACGGATGCTCTCCTCCACCAGGGGTGGGTTACCGGTGGTATCTCGCGCACTCGACGTTCCTGGGGGCCAGTGGAAGCACAGGCTTACAAGTGCGACGGCAGCTCTCCAGAGTTGGGGAGGATGCTCTTGGCGCTTGTCAACGGCGTGTGTCAGCATGTCGTTTGCCTGGACATATGTCCTTCGCACTGGCGTTCTCGGGGGGTCAAGAGGAGAAAAAAATCACATACAACCCCAGCCCCACCGAGCACAATGAAGCCGGGGTAGGGGTGGCCTTGAATAGCCCAGATGGACAGAGTAGGAGGGGGTACTACGCCTCCTCCGAAAGCCGTGGGAGCCGGGCAAGTGCAAAAAAAAAATGGGGAAAAAGCAGGAGCCCAGTGAAAACAAGATAGAGTACTTCAGCTGGGCTATCCTGGGTAAATAACATTGTGGATAACCAAACAAAAGGCCCCTGTGGTGCCAGTGTGCCTGTCCTTCTCACAAAACAAAGAATTCCGTGCTCAGAGGATGCATGAGATTCACTATGCAAACTGTCTGGGACTGAATGACAGTGTGTGAGCACCGATCCCCTTCTACGTAGACATGCCTTTCTTGAAAGTACAGCCATTGTGCACTGATCACAGCACAGTGATGTCTCAACAGAAAACTTTGCCATGTCTTAGGAGGTAGCACTGTCATATCACTTAGCTAAGAATGGAAGTCCACTAGCAGCCAAAGACCCTGGATTGCATACTTGGTTCTGGAGAAAACAGGCACTATGCCACAGCAGATAACCTACAGGACTCAAGAGAGGTACTAGGTCCTGTGGGTAACAGGCACTATGTTATGGTAGTGCAATTAGAGGATTCATAAGTGGTACTGGGTCCTGTAGAAAACAGGCAATATGCCATGGTAGGGAGACTACAGCACTCAGATGGTACTGGGTCCAGTAGAAAATGGGCAATATCTCATGGCAGGGAAACTAGAGGTCTTGCTAGTGGTACTGGATCCTGTACGAAATGTGCCAAATGCCACGGTAGAAAAACTAGAGGACTCAAGAATGGTAGAATAGCATCTCGATTATCTGAAATATTGGGGAGATCTGATTGGCTTGAATAATTAGCAAGTCAGATAATCGTGAGTGCCTGTACTAGGCTGCACGCAGTGTTCATCGTGCCAGTTCTACTGCTACAAAGTACTAGTTCTACTGTTTAGACACTAATTTTTAAAAAGCTCTACTCGACTGTTTAGATTTCAATACAGTAAAGCACTATGAAAAGCACACTGAATTGTCATAAGGAGGAGCAAGGGTACGACTAGGTTTTACTCGTCTGCATGGACCATAAACACAGCTTATTTCAAAACTTGGCAACTGAGCTGGTTACAGTATTCCATAATAATACTGATGTGAAAACAAATGGCACTTCCTCCTCCAGATTTACCTTAACCAGGGTGCCCACTATCCCCTCTGTTCATTGCCATTTATCCTCAACCTCTGGCACATACAGTATGCTCAGACAATGCGACTTGATATCTGGTATTAGAGTCGCCAACACAGAACATTGGACTGCTTTTTATGCTGATGCTTTTTGATATACCTCTCCAACCTCGGCAAATCCCTACCAGCGTTATTCACCATTTTACATGATGTGGAAACGCTTTCTAGTTATAAATAGAACACCAACAAAACAGAAGTGCTAACATTTTATTTTGAACCATCTTTAACAACAAGACATGTTTTCACTGCAATGGGATTGCATTTTAATCTGCTATTTGGGGGTGCACATACCTACAGATTTACGGAACTTATTATGATAAACCTAAGCAGCAAATTACATCAGATTTGGCAAGGTGGATTTGTTTACCCATTCCCCTTATTCAGAGAACAGATTTCATTAGAATGACCCTGCTCCCCCACTGTCTTTTTTTGTTCCAAAATTCTACCCCTTGAATTTCTGGTGGAGGATTTCCAAGCTTGAAATAAGGCAATTTCCAGATATCTGTGGAACAGAACCAGACCTCAGATAACATACACTACCCTATCTGTAGTAGGGAAATTGATGGAAGCACTATTAAAGGAAAGAATCGTGAAACACCTGGAATCCAAGAGACTGCGGGACCCGAGACAGCATGACTTACAGTGGGGAAGTTGTGCCAAAAAATCTGAGATATTTTTTTGACTGGGTAACCAAGGTACTGGACCAGGGAGGGGTGGTGGATGTGACCTACCTGGACTTCAGCAAGGCCTCTGACGCTGTTCCACACGGGAGGCTGGTGAACAAGTTGGGTAGCATGGGGATGGGCAATAAGGTGGCAACCTGGGTAAGAAACTGGTTATGGGATAGGAGGCAGAGGGAAGTGGTTAATGGAGTGTGCTCTGAGGTGGGGAGAGTGACCAGTGTGGTATCGCAAGGATCAGTACTGGGGCTAGTCCTCTTCAATGTCTTCATTAGCGACATAGCAGAGGAACTGAAAAGGAAGGTCTGACTCTTTGTGGATGACACCAAGATCTGTAACAGAGTGGACACTGGGTGGTGTAAAGGAAGGAAAGAGATTTAAAACAACTGGAGGAGTGGTCAAAAATTTGACAGATAAGGTTTAATGCAAAAAAGTGCAAGATAATGTACTTGGGTCACAGAAACCCGGGGGTGCAGTACAAAATGAGGGGAAGAGATACTAGCAACGACTAAGCAGGAAAGGGACCTGGGGGTAACCATATCGGATGACTTGAAGGTAGACAGACAATGTGACAAAGCAAACGGGAGAGCTAGTGAGATGATGGGGTTTACAGACAGGGGTATTACCAGCAAGAAGATGGAAGTGGTGTTTCCACTATAAAGGTCTTTGGTAAGATCTCACATGGAGTACTGTCTTCAGTTTTGGAGACTACATCTCAGGAAGGACACGACTATCGCCCCAGCACTTCGGTCATAACACCTGACAAAGGGTTACGACCTGAAGTGCTGGGGCGATAGTGGGGTGAGGGTCTGTACACACTCTTCACTTGTACTGGCATTAAAGTACTGGAATTTACTTTGAGTGAAATGTGTTTCTTTCAGGCTCTTGAGTGCAAGGTTCTTGTTTTTTTTTGCTGAACATTGGGCTAGCTGCCCCATATCTACCAAACAACGAGTGTTTGCGGTCCTGGTCTTGGGATCAGGATGGATGTAGACAAGGTGCAGGCCATCAAAAAGAGGGCTACCAAGATAGTACAGGGTCTACATCAAAAGTCCTACAAAGATTGCCGGCCCAGTGGCATGGTGGGTTGAGGCATCCATGCCTCCCTGGTGCCCCACTGGTGACCCGGGTTCGGGAAGAGACTCAGATCGCTTGGGAGCTCAGGAGAGGGAAAATCAAGTGTCCATAGGGCAGCTCTCTTTTTTCGAGGAGGGGGGAACTCACTGCTCAACTGCCACCTAGAGGAATGCAGATGGCAGTGCATGCGTAGCCCCATAATTCAGAGGAAGAGCCAGCATATAAAGTGCTCTAGGTGCCTCCATGGAAGTGAAGCACGCACACTACACTCACTGCACTTCCAGCCGGCCTGGGGAGAAAATCAGGTGAAAAATCTTGGAGGATGGGCTTCATGAAGCCCACCCAGTGGACACCGGTGGCCCACCTGGTCTCAGGGGAGTCGCGGAGACTCGGAACAGCCGCGTGTACCAGGATAGGCTGATACAGCCACCCAGTCTGCCAAGAAGGGATTAAAACCTATATGGAAAAAAAGTCCTACGAGGAGAGGCTAAAGGAACTAAACATGTACTATACACCCTGGAAAGGGGGGGGGGATATGATCGAGACCTATAAATACTTCACGAGCAGGAATAAGGTACAAGTGGGAGGTATTTTTAGGAGGAAAGGGTGCTCTAGAATAAGGGGTCATGATATGGAGCTGGAGCGGGGTGGGTTCAGTAGAGTTGTGAGGAAATACTTCTTCACAGAAAGGGTGGTGGATGCACGGAACAGTCTTCCAGTGGAGGTAGTGGGGGCAAAAACAGTGATGAGATTCAAAAAAGCCTGGAATAAGCACAAGGGCATCATAAGGGATAGGTAAGGGGGTGGAAGAGAAAGTGCCATAAACCTGAAAGGGTCTACAGCGTAAGCAACACAACAAAAAGGGCAGACTGGATGGGCCAAGCGGCCCTTATCTGCCATCAGCTTCTATGTTTCTATATGTTTCCACAGTTGCCTAAATTAAACGGGGGTCTTGCCCACCCTAACTTATAGGATTACTGTAAGGTAATACAGAAACAACACATTTTATGTTGGCTAGATGCCTCACTGGTCCCCAGTGGAAATGGCTCAAACTATGGGAGAATGATGCTGGCCTAAGCAATCTGCTCTTCGCCCTAATATGAGGTGCTCTGAGCTCAGTGATTCCCTCCCCCTAAACACAACCATTACCAGCAATCTGAAAATCATTACTCACTATGCCGACCATCTGCAACGATGCTAGGTACCCAGAATGGATAACTGCAGGTGAACAATTCACTCCAATTACATTAGATCATTCCATTTTATAGATGGCATGGAACTGGACAATAGCATTATCAATATTTTCTAAACAGAGTTATTAAGAGTTCTGCTCTGCTCCTGCAAGAATTCCATCATTTGAAACAGATTACAAATACCTTCAGACTAGAAATGATCTCTGGAGCAGCTTGGGACTAGAATGGGACACGGATTCTACTGTACCATTTCTAACCTTTTTTATTCAAACCATAGAAATCATTACCCCCATATTTTATATCCTTAACATATAGAGCTTTGCAGCAAACTACGAGACAGCCACCAACTAGAATTAGACAGCGATGGGAAGCTGAAATAGGTACTTCTATTTCACCCAGGCAGATGGCCTGCTTGTGGCAACATAAACCCACATCAAGCTTTTGATGGAGTTTGGGTGGAAAATGATGCTATGGTATTTCCGTACGCTGCATATTACAACTAAATTTGACCCTAGGCCCAGGGCATTGTATAGAAGGAGATGTGGAACCTCCCCAACCACCCATACCCATATATTTTGGGAATGTCATCATTCAACCATTTTGGATGGCAGTGGAGACTGCTCTGTGAGAATTACTGAGTTTTGATGACTTGATTCATACAGCATTATTTCTGATATATCCCCCCAATCAAAGAAAAACCTTATTAGAAGTAGCTGGGTATTTGGGTCACTGTGGCAAGAAAAAAGCACTTACTCAGAGATGGTTAACGACTGACAGACCCAGCCAACAAAACTAGGAAGATATAGCAAACACACAGAAAAAATCACGGTGTTTCAACCTAAAGGACTTCTGTTTGTGTGGACATGCTGCCTTTCCAGGCCATGGGCCTTCGCTTTCATCGGTAATAAAGGATATTCGTGGTGAGAAAACGGTGTGTGACTTATTTTGTTGTAGCAGGGGTGGGAGTGCCGTGATTTTTTCTATGTGGTTGTGATTATTATCACAAAACACCCCTTACTTGAGTGCAGCTCTTGTTGTGATAAAGAAGATATAGCAATGTCCATTTATAAAACGGAGTGCCTCACGTCAGGCCTTAGTTCTAAACCCCAAGTGATGGCCAACTGCACTAATCAGTGAAATACCCAGCTAATCTGGTTAATGGCTCATATGCCAGATGTTTTTTTTTTTTTTTACTTTCTTTCTGACTCCACAGCTGGGGGGAGGTTGTACCTTTGGTCCCGTCCCCCCCAACTAGCCCGCTGAGCCGGCAGCTGCCCCGGTCCTGGACAGAGCTCTATCCTCCCGTGTGTTCCCGGGAGGGAGCCGACTTGCACGGGACCGTGGCAGCGCCAGCGAGCAGCCATCATGCTGCCGGTGAGGATTTTTTTCAGATGTGGCTTCCCAGTTGGAGGAGGCGTGCAATGACGCCAAGGGATGGAGCGTGCCCGCTCCAGTATGTGCTCCTCCCACCCCTTTGTGTGTGCAGTGTGTCAGCAGGGCAGCCCTCCTGCTTCTACCAGGGGGCAGCCGCATGCCGAGAGTTGATGTCCCCCCCCTCCCCTGGGAAGAAGAGCAGTCCTCCGGGATGCTCGATCCTTCACCATCCCTGCCGACTCCTGGTGACCCGTACTAGTTCCCGATCACGGGTCGCCAGCACAGTGCGAAGTGTGGCGTCCAGCGCCTCAACCCTCAGCGCCACCGGGCTGGCCCATATGCCAGATGTTATTCCTGGAGGAAGGATTGTTCGCCAACTCAGCTGTGGGGTGTGACCCAACACTGTTCACATTTGGAGACAAAGATACCCATCATGTGCTCAATATACCACATAATGACCTTCCAGGAAGTGAGACATAGAACTGTATTTGAACGAATTATTTATTTAGTTATATAATTATACTGCTAGGTAAAACTATGACTGCTGGCTAACTGTACTGACTCTTTTGTCAAGGACTGTCATTATATTTTGGTGTTGGGGTTTTCTGCATGTCTTCTTGTCAATGTCTGTATTATCCTGTACCTATAAAACTGATAAAATGATTAATAAACAATAAATAAAAAAAAACTAGGGAAACTAGAGGTTTTGTGAGTGGTACTGGGTCTTGTAGGAAACCGGCAATATGCCATGGCAGGGAAACAGAGGACTAGTGAGTGCTACAGGATCCTGTAGGAAACAGGCACTATAACCAGGTAGGGAAACTAGAGGCCTTATGTGTGACACCAAGTCCTGTAGTAAATTGGCAATATGCTATGCTGTGAAACTGGAGGTCTGTCGAGTGGTACAGTCCTGTAGGAAATGGGCAATATTCCATGGTAGGAAAACTAGTGTATTTCTGAGTTGTACTGGGCTCAGTAGGAAACAGGCAATATGCCATGGCAGGGAAATTACATACTAACATACTATTTGCCAGCAGATTAGGCCTTACGGTCTATCGAGTCTGCTCGAACCTCAGATCCCTAGTTGGGTGCCGAGGCCCTCCCCTCCCTTGTGTTCCAGAAACCCCTGTCATCCATCCCCACCCCCCTGGGACAGGCCATCATCTGATACATCCACTTTCTGTGTCTGTCCCACCCTCTCTTGAAGCCCTCCACTGTGGATCTCTGAACCACTCGCCAGGCAGTGCATTCCAAGGGTCCACCACCCTCTCAGTGAAAAACCTCCTCCTCTTTTCCCCCCGTCACCCTTCCACCTTCCAACTTCAAACCATGCCCTCTGGTGATACCTCCCTGCTTTAGTCTAAAGATCCCCTCCATGTTTACCCTATTTATTCCCTTGAGGTACTTGAAGACCTCAATCATGCCCCACCTGTCTCTCCTCTCCTCCAATGAAAACAGGCACAGCTCCTCAAGTCTGTCCTCATCACGTCAAATCCCCTAGCCCTCGTATCATCTTAGTTGCCCTCCTCTCACCCTCTCCAGGAGCTGTATGTCCCTCTTCAAGTGTGGTCTCCAGTACTGTACACAGTACTCAAGGTGTGGTCTAACCAGTCCATTGTACAGCGGCAGAATCTCTTCCTTGCTCCTAGAGGTGATCCCCCTTACGATGCATCCCAACATCCTGTTTGCCTTGCTAGCCGCTCTCCTGCACTGCTCAGAGTTATTCATACATGCATCCACCATGACCCCTAGGTCTTTTCCCCCATTGTGGCCTCCAGTGCCTCCCCTCCCAGGGTGTACCTGTGTTTAAGTTTCCAGCAAGATGCAACACCTTGCACTTGGTGATATTGAAATTTAATTTCCATGTGTGAGCCCAGCTTTCCAGGGTGTCCAGGTCCTTGCAGGCCAACCTCCTCTTCTCCCTCAACTACTGCTCCCATCTTGAGTCATCCGTGAAGAGACTCATTTCACACCCTATACCCTCCTGATGTCCGATATGTATGCATTAAACAGGATCAGACCCAGGACCGAGCCCTGCGGTACCCCACTACCAACCTCTCTAGGGTTTGAGAGCTCCCCACAGACCACTACTCTCTGGGTGCGTCCAGCTAGCCAGTTTTCAATCCATCTGACCATCAAAGGCCCTACTCCTAACCCCATCAGTTTCTCCACCAAATTAGAAGACTTATGAGTGGTATGGCGTTCTGCAGGAAACAGGCATTTTGCCATGGCAGGGAAAGTAGAGGTCTTCAGAATAAAACTAGATCCTGTAGGACACAGGCAATATGCTATGGTAGGGACACTAGAGGAGTCCAGCAATATACTGGATCCTGTAGGACACAGGCAATATGCCAAGGTAGGGAAACTAGAGGAGTCGAGATTAATACTGGATCCTGTAGCAAACTGCCAATATGTCATGGTAGGGAAACTAGAGGAGTCCAGAAATATACTAGATCCTGCTGAAAAGGGGCAGGAAAACTAGAGACCTTGAGAGTGGTATTGGATCCTGTAGGAAACAGGCAATATGTTGTGGTATGAAAACTAGAAAACTTACGAGTGGTACCAGGTCCAGTGGGAAATGGGCAATATGTCATGGTACGGAAACTAGAGGACTTATGAGTGGCACTGGGTTATGCAGGAAACGAGCAATATGCCATTGTAGGGAAACCAGAGGACAAGTGAGTACTACAGGGTCCTGTAGGAAACAGGTACTATGCCACAGTAGGGAAACTAGTGGTCTTGCAAGTGGTACAGTGTCCTGCAGCAAACAGATATTATGTAACAGTGGAGATACTACAGGACTCAAGAGTGTTACTGGATCCTCTAGGAAATGGGCAATATGTACTGGCACGAAGACTAGGTGTCTCCAAGTTGTACTGGGTCCTGTAGGAAATGGGCAATATGCCTTGGTGCAGAGACTAAAGGACATGTGAGTGGAACTGGGTCCTGTAGGAAATGGGCAATATGCCTTGGTGCAGAAACTATAGGTCTTGTGAGTGGTACTGCATCCTGTAGGAAACAGTCAATATATGCCTTGGTAGGAAAACTAAAGTATTCCAGAGTGGTACTGTGTCCTATAAAAACAGGCAATATGCCATGATAGGGTAACTATCGGGTCTTGCAAGTAGTACTGTGCCCTGTAGGAAACCGGCACTATGCTTTGGTAGATAAACTAGAGGTCTTGCAAGTGGTACCAAGTCCTGAAGGAAACAGGCAATATGCCATGGTAGGAAAACTAGAGACTAAAAGATGTACCGAATCCTGTAGCATGAAGGGCAACATGTCATGGTAAGGAAATGTTGCACTAGATGGTGCCGGCCAGCACAATTAGAGAGAGCTGCCCAGAGGCCCTGGTTCTGCAATAGCAGGGGATGGTAGGTGGGCGTGGTAATCAATGGTGAAGATAATCCAGAAGATCAGCAATTGTGGAAAGTACATAACTTTCATATCTTTCAAGAATCAATCTTCATTACTGATTCCCAATTATGGGCCAGAGTACCAAGCTTTCCCTTCCTCCTAAAGGAGAAACTGGTTCACCCTTAGGCTAAAGATACCCTCAGCCCTGTGAATGGGGGAGAACACCTGAGACAGGTCAGGGCCAGGCAGGGTCTCCTGTGGCAAAAGAGCAGGAGGTTCCCTGACGGTTCTTGTCTGACCATATGAGACAAGAAGTGAACCCCCCAGGCAGTGCAGCTTACACTGGGCCAAAAGGTGTCGGTCGGGAAAGGAAACACCATGCTGTCCACCTGAAGCAGATTGTGGTTCCTACCAGCCTGGAGGCCACCTTGTCAGCACTGTAGGATGCCCGACTGGTGGCATGTTACCTCCAGACCCCAAGTAGAAAGGTCAAAGGCTTGCCTGACTGTCTTGCTCTGCAGCTGTGCAGCTAACAGCGTATTTAGCTGCAACAGTAGGTGATGGTTATATCGCTGTGTGTGTCTGGTGTGCAGAAATGGGCACGGGATCAATACCGCGCACGGCAGAATGTTGTGCAACATAATTGCATTGCATGATTCACTGTTAACTTTTTTCTGTGGGGCTTTTGCCCCCATCCCCCGTTATGTGGGTCATGCCCACCCAGAGCCCGCCCACTAAGAATTCTAACCTGGGGGGTCCAACACGGAGAGAGGGCACAGGTCCGGATCGCATAATGGCGCAGCACTATTAAGCGTACAACATTTTGACCTGGTACGGTAGAAATGCACATTACGGTGTGTGCCGAGGCAAAAGCCTTTCTTCCAAGAGCGTCTGAGCAGAATCTGCTTCTGAAGGCCAGTTGTGAATAAGGTGCCATGATTCAAAAAGAGTCTGCAGTACTTCAAGCCCTGAAGTGGGGTGAGGAACATCACCTGCAGACTTGGGGGGGGTGCATGATACCACATGAGGTGGTCTCTGGGCAGGACTGTGTTAGAGAAGGGACACCACCACACTGCCCTGGATGCCTTCTCCAGGACTCTAAGCCATGAAGAAATGAAAGTGTTCATACTGGGAATCTTGAGGAGTCTCAATGGCAGAACTGCCAGATGGCGGCTTGTAAAAACATGTAGGTCAAGCCCCTGGAACACCTTCACTAGGAATCACTGGTACAGGGTGTACTCAGCAGCAGAAGGAAGGTGGGCAGATGATTCATGGTCCTCTGAAGAGGACATCAATGGAGACAAGGCACTGCATCTGGGTATCGCCAGTATCAGGGAGAAAGCCTGTGCAGGGCCTGGTCAGCCTCCCTATGCCGGTTCTCTAAGGTATTGAGAAAGGCTCAGTCTTGCTCCCACATTACTGGTCCCCTGGGGCCTATGAATGAGGGCATCCTTTCAAGGAAACAGTGAGGCCCATCTAGGAATGGTTGAGACTCCTGGTCTCGAGGGCCATGGCCTGGGCTGCAGAACTGCACAGGGGGGCTCACCTGAGAGGAAGGCTTAGTGGACTTGCCCTATGGTTGTCCTCCTACATTCAAGGAGTGACCCAGTAAGTGCCTGTGTGGGGGAAAACCCCAGGTGCTGAAACCAGAAACATAAAGGTCCCACAGGGTGTCCCTAGTGTCAACCAATGGCTCTGGAGAAAACTCCACATCAAGGCCGTCTTCTGACCCTGAGTTGACGTCGCCTCCTCCGGCACAAGGCTCAGGAATGGCAATGTCTTCAGAGGCAGGGTTCTCCCTATTGCCGTGGCTGGCACTGTCCTCAACTCATCAGTGCCAACTTCAATGTTGTGCAAAGTGCCATCATCCTCCTCAGTTTCATGGGTGACACTAGAGTCAGGGACAACCTCTGAGATGACCCTGTCATCAAAACCTTACTCACAGTTGGGCTCAGGACTGGCTCCACTATTCACACCACCTCTGTCACCATGCACAAAGCAGTCACCCTCCTCGGTGTTGGCTAGCAACATCATGGATAGCAACAATGCCCAAACTAGTGACAGAATGGGCAACAGTCTCAGGGCCAGTTCCTCTCCCAACACAGCAAATAGTTTCAGAAGGAGGTCCAGTGTCATCCTCGGTGCCACCCACCGTTTCATCACTGTAAATGGTGACAACAGCAAAGGCAACTCCAGAAGACGACCTCAAGGTAGCACTGGGGCTGGCGGGGGCGGGGAGGGTTGAACATCTGCTGGACTACTCTCGTCTCCCAGGGAAGGAGAGTTGCGGGCTGCGCTGCATGACTCCCACTGGGTGGAGGCATGGATGGTAGGGCAGCAGCAGAAAAGAAGGGAGCTGTGGAACTCTGCGATGTGTGCAAGCCTCCAAATGCATACGCAGCTGTGCGCACCCCAGCCAAGAGAAGGGACCAGAAAAATGGAAAAGGGGTTGGGTGGGCATAACAAAGCTGTTCCCACTCTCCATCGGCACATACTGTACTATCACCCAGCCGTTCACTCTGGATTGTGCACTGGAGGGGCTCCGTGGGTGGGACAATCTGCAGCGCACTCCTGGTGACTGGGGGAGATGTATGCCAGTCAAGGGGAGCAGGGACATGACTGACAGCTGTCTTCCAGAAAAACATGGAGAAACACCTTTATGGTAAAAAAACAAAAATCTGGTATTCGATGCACGCGTGCAGGCCGGACTCTGAAGGTGGGGATTAGGCAACCCTACCGGGTTCTCTAGGGTATGGCTGTCAACTGAGAAGCAGGCATTTCAAGCAACTACATCCATGTCGTGCTCTGGTCCAAGACAGGTCCATGCATGACTGATCCTGGTCCATGCATGACTGATCCTTGTCCATCAAAGCCACTGTTTTCCCACAGAGGCAATGACGTATGATGGGTGGCTGTTCAACTTTATTTTTTGACGACTGTGACTGGGTGGAACAGGACCCTGTCCCAGTTGTTAGAGAAAGCGTTTAAAATGCAAGGATCTTTCCTCTTCTGTCTCTTCTCTGTCTGGTTGTGCAACCAAATTTTCCTGTGAGACTTTGGACTTGAGCAACCCGACAGGCTCGCAATTCGTTGCCTCTCGCTGTCTCTCAGTTTTCTCTTGCTGTCTGTCTGTCCTCCCTTGCATATCTGCTAATCTAAAAATGTGCAGATCATTGTATGGAAATGTAACCGATACTGGGATCACTTCTGTTTAGAAAATATATAGTTACTGTTGAAATATATATAATTATATGTTGAGATGATTGCAGAAAGCTATCGAAAACTCTAGAGGTTACTTTAGCGCAAATCTTCCAGCCTTTTGCATCAGCTGTAGGGGCCTCAAGAAGCACACTGTATTCTAGCAGCTTCTGAAACTTACAAGAACATAACACTTACAAAAACAGGATGCTTGCCAAGAGTGGAGGTTGAAAAGACTTATAAAAGAGCTAAGCTGCTACTGCAAGATAGATTACAAGAAAAAGGGATACAGAGACTGAAGGAATATTTTATTTTGCCTCTCTACATAGTTATTATGAACAAGTTTATATTTTTTTTTATGTTACTGCTACTGTAAATAAATGTTTTTGGTGAATTCTATAACTACTCCTGGTTTTCCCTATGTTTCCTGATCTGTGCCTCGACAACAATAAACGTGGACCCTTTTTTATCAGATTTCAGCATCATGAAAAACAAACACAGATGACACCATGACTGAAGGAAAAACATGGTGATGTAGCGAGAGTTAAGCGGAGAGAAGGCAACCTAAGGCACTACATTCCCATGGTGTGCACACAACGGCAGGAAGAACCGAACGGAGGCTGATGAGGGAGCCAACAATGGTTACTGGCTAGTGCCTAACACCAGGTGGGGATGCACAGGAGCCATGCCCAGTAATCATTGCTGGCCCCTTGGGCAAAAGCTTTGCTCTCACGGGGTCCTAGTGTCTCCAGTCCAGATCTATAAGTGGGAATCAATGCTGGAGACTGATTCTTGGAAGATGAGGCATTTTACCAAAGTAGGGAACCTAGAGGAGTCAAGAGTGGTACTGGGTTCTGTAGGAAATGGGCAATATTCCATTGTAGAGAAAAGAACACTTACTCACTGTGACAGTAGATCTTAGAATCTTCTCCATTGGGCCACACCTTTGGAACTTTAAGCCACCGGTATCAGGAGCACTTGCAAAATTTTGCTAGTTGGGGGCCGCCCACAATGACGTGCAATGCCTATATAATCGTGACTGGCTCCACTGCTCTTCAGGTCCTTGCTGGAGATAAGCCTGGAGGGCCTCTTCATGTGAGGAACCAGATCATCAAGCCAGCACCAGGCACACAAGAAGAGGCTTGGAACTGGAAATAACGTATACAAAAGGCACTTATGGACACCTTCAGATAAGGCAGTGGACTAATCTGCCATCTGATTCCTCAGAAACCGGGAAGGAGGGTGGGAGTACTGTGGCCCAATGGAGGAGATCTGAAGATCTACTGCTACAGTGAGTTTTCTATCTTCATCTAGGGAGATCTCATCCATTGGGCCACATATCTGGAACATTTCCCAAGCAATGCACAGGGTACCCAGAAAAGGCAGCAAAGTCTGATATGTCATCAGGACAGAAGGCCTTGCAACACTGCAAGGCCAAAGGAAGCACGTCGATGAGAGATAATGTCTAGACAGAAGTGTGTAGTTAAGTGTGCACAGTATTCCATGTGGCAGCTGCACATATTCAACTGCAGAAACAGAAAGTAAGCAACAGAAGTTGCCATATCACTTGTACAGTGGCTACGCACTGCACCTGGAAGTTCCTTACTGCACTTCCTGTGACAAAATTTAATACAGTCAGCGAACCATTGGGACAGGCCCTGTTGAGACACAGGGGTGCATTCTTTCCCCAAGGGTGAACTAAACAAGAAGTTGAGAGGACTCACTGCTGTCCTTCATGTGTTCAAGACAGGAGACCAATGTAGGATGTACATCAAGTGTATGGAGCAATGCCTCATCCTTGTGTAGCATGCTATATAATCAAGGCCCCTGGAATTCTGCGATTCTGAGGTCGTGGAATTTTCTGCAGAATTTGCATCATGCCGCAGAATGTATATAGTGCCACAGAATTCACTGTTTTTGGTGAATTTTTATTCAAATATACTGTTTTTCCATAGTGCCAGGCTTTCGTTCCCATCATGTTTATCCTGAAGCCCCTACTCTACGCTCGGCATATGATGTCATCGAAGACATCGCATCATATTTAACCAATGGCAGAACTGTGTTCTGCCAGGCAAATGAACAAATCATGCTGCAGAAATCAGAAAATTCTGCTGCAGAAATCAAGGAGCCCTGCCACAGAAATCATAAAGTTCTGCCGCAGAGCACTAGGGGCCCTGTATATAATAAAACTCACAGGAAGGTTTATGAACCGAGTCAATGTAGAATCAGATACCACCTTAGGTAGAAAATGGTGATCGGTCCACAAAGACACCCTGTCCTTGTGGAAAATCACATAAGGAGGCTCAAGCACCATAGAAACAGAAACTGTTGGCAGATAAGGACCGCCTGGCCCATCTAGTCTGCCTGTAAGCCCTTGTACTGGATTACTGCTTCCGACCCACCTGCTGCTGTACCTCTATGGTTACCCTATGCCTGTCCCACGCGTGCTTGAATCCATCCACAGTCAGGGACCCTAGTGCTCTGTGGCAGCATTTTTTTGATGTCTGTGGCAGGGCACCTAGGCTTCTGCGGCAGCATTTTCCAATTTCTGTGGCATGATTTATTCATTTAAGTGACAGAATGCAGTCCTGCCATTGGCTAAAATATGATGTGATGTCATTAATGACATCACGTACCAAGCATAGAGGAGGGGCTTCAGGATAAATAAGATCAGTACTGGAGCTTGGCACTATGTAAAAACTGTAATTCTGAATGAAAATTCACCAAAAACAGTGAATTCTGCAGCATGATACAAATTCTGCAGAAAATTCCGCAACAGTAGGATCACAGAATTCCGGGGGCCTTGTCCACAGTGCTCGCTCCCACCACCTCCTGAGGCAGACCATTTCATGCGTCCACTACCCACTCTGTGAAGAACTTCCTCAAATTCTCTCTTAACTTCCCACCTTCCAATTTCATGTCATGCCCCCTCGTTCTTGTGCTCCTCCTGTATTGGAAAATATCTCCCCCCCTGCAACTTGTTTATACCCTTGAGGTACTTGAATGTTTCTATCTTGTCCCCTCTTTCCCACCTCTCTTCCAGTACCTGGAGCTTATAAATATTATGAGCAGAAGTCATGGTGACCAAAAAAACAGCATTTCCCACGAACAGAAACACATCTCACTGGCTGCAGCAAGCTAAATGTAGCCAGAGAAAACTTTTCAAGTATAACATTAAGGTCCCAAAATGGAACCAGTTTATAGTTGGGGAATGCATGTGCAGAATACCTTCTGGTAACTTCCCCTGCCTCATACTTTCTCTTCACAAATGTTAATTCCCCCCTCACCCCCTACTTTAAAACCCTTCACTTATCCTCTCTCCTATATTACCCAGCCCTGCCCCTAGCACTCTATTTACGTAACCCTGTAGATTCCTATCCAATCCCACCCCTCTGACTACTCAACCCCTTATTCTGTCACCCCGCTTGTCTCTGCCCCACCCTCCCCTGCTCTAATCCATTCCGTCCTCCTCCCCCTCCTTTGGTCACCACCACTTCTGATCCTCCATAACTACCTGCACGCTCTAAAGCTCAGCTACCACTATAAACTGCTTGTCTACCTTAGGCGTGCGCTTAGTACTGTTGCAATAAAGTTGCCTCTCCTACCGGATATATTTTAACTGTACTTGCTTGAATCTGCATCTGTATGTACCATAACGTACTTGCCTGCTGCATATACCCCCATCTGTTTTGTAATGTCTACGTACCTTGTCTATTGCCTTACGACGTGGAACCTTTGTAAACGAGCTTTTAGCTCAAAGGTGTTATCTGAGATTCCAATAAATAAATAACTTATGGGACACCTCTAGTTGTGCCACAATGCACCCATTAACAGGGGCATGGAAGTCCGAAACAGTAGTCAAAAGCACCACAGAGTTATGGAGCTTGAAGTCTGATAGGGACAGAAGGTATGTCAGAACAGCAATAACAGGACATGAAAAACTGGTCCCTATGACAAGAAGAACACCATATGTAGAAGTGCATGTATTTCAAAGAAAAAGGCGTTGCCTGTGGAAAGTTCTTCGAGCTGTAACCAAGACATCAGATACCCAGAGGAAACAAAATAAAAGGGGCAATGTCTACGCCTTTAGGAACCATGCATGCAGATGCAGGGACTGCAGGTCTAGATGAACCAGGGACCCTTGGGCCTGTGATAAATGGGAAACTAAACAGGCGGCTCCACCGCTATATGCTGTAGAAGTGGAAACCAGATCTTCTGAGGTCAGAAGGGGATCACCAGTATGAGGGTGGCATGCTCTGCCTTCAGCTTGAGCAGAACTTTCTGAATCAGAGGAAATGCATAAAGGAACCTTCCTGTCCAGGACAGGGACAATGCAAGTTCAAAAAAATTCCAGGTCCTACAGCAAGTGAGCAGAAATGTGGCAATTCTGCATTCTGTGGGGACACAAAAAGGTCCAGGTTTGAATAACGCCATCTTGGGATGATGCTGTTTACCCCGGAAGTCAGCAGTTCCAACTAATATACCTGTGATGAAACTGACTAAGCCTGTCTGCCAAGTCATGTGAGATGCCTGGAAGAAACAGGGCTGATAGCTGAAGGCTGTGAGATGGCACTCAGTACCATACTTTCATTGCTTCCCCCACAAAGGGGGTAAGACTGCGTGCCCCCTTGCTTGCTGATGTATTGCATCACCCTGACATTATCAGTTTTTATCATCAGGGGACTAGGACAGAAGTGTTCTGCAAAGGCTTGGTGACTAAGTAGAACAGCTCTCAATTCTAGAATACTGATGTGGAGAACCAAGTCCAGGTCGATCCATGGGTATAGATGTGACCCAGATGGGCATCCTTCCCACCCCAGATGTAGCCACTGCTAGGAATTGTATCAAAGTCAGGGGGAAGAAGGGGGCATCCTGCAACAGGTGCAGGTGGTCCATCCACCTTATCAGGGCACTATGAAGAGGAGACATGAAAGGAATCATATGTTCCGGTTTGTCCATCAATTGATCCCACTGTACTCCAAGTGTCCAGTGTGGGATTTGTATATGTAGGCGAGCAAAGTGGACCAACACAATGGCAGCAATCATGAGTCTCAGGAGATGGACCATTGTTCTGGCTGATACAGAATAACTACTGTGTACCAGTGGGACTTGAGCAACCAAGGACTCTATCTGTAGGTAGGAAAGTACTGCCCACAGCTGTGTCTAGTATCGCATCAATGAATTGTAGGTGCTGACAGGGAACTAGTACTGATTTCGGTACGATTCGAACATCTAAGTCCTTGGAACAACTGTAGTGTTCTGGACAATGTGTGTTGAACAACTTCCCTGGACAGGCCTTTCAGTAACCAGTAATCCAGATATGGGAAGACATAAAGTCCTACCTTCTGAAGGGCTGCAGTTACAACCGAGAAGCATCTGGTGAATATCTGGGGTGCTGAGGATATGCAAAAGGGCAATAGATCAAGCTGTTAATGATCATCCTCCAATGAGGAAGAGGTGGAGGATGAACTGAAGGGGGTGGGCAGCAACTCTAGGGAATGCCCCCTTTTCTACTATTTCTGGGACCCACTCATCTGTGGTGATCCTCCTCCATTTTTAGAGATAAAGGGAGCGCCTTACCCCCAAATGTACCCTCGGAGGCAACAGTGGAGTGTACGGAACTGGGTATTCAGAAAGTACTGGGGGTGGTGCAGCCACCTGGACCGACACCATTCGTAGTCCTGAAACAGGCATCTGGGGTTGAGGGACCTAAAATGAGGCTACTATTGACCACGGGACTGCTGATGGTATAAATACTAACCTAAGCAGCTTTAGTTTGGCCAGGCTTGTCAGGACTAGCAGACTGAATATTAGACATGGCAGAGTTCCACAGGTTATTCTGATACTGTATCATATATGCCTAATAATTTGCAAGGCTTAGGCCCAAGGATGTGGAGGGATAAGTTTTGTTGCCAGACATCACGCTTTCTGGTTTCCTCATCAGGAGGCAAAGTACTCAGGACTCTAGGGTTGATAGAGCAAGCCTGATCAGCTAAGTGTACAAAAGTAGTGTCTGGCTGGAAAGCATGAGAAGGCGGAGCAGGATACTGTTTAAAAGTCCATCTAGGGACTATAGGTAAAGTGTGAGGTGTAGGCCAGGCAGTATAGGTATCATCCTTCCATGAAGGATATACAGGAGATACCACAATAGGAGGTGCAGGGGCAAATTCCAAAAACTCCAATAAAAGGACAGTTACGAAATAACTTACTGTACCAGTAGATCTTCAAGAGAATCTCCTCCCTTAGACTACACTGTTGGAAGTATAACCATCACCGCTAGGACCACACGGAAACTTTTGCTAGCCAGGGGCCACCCACAATGACATGCCACGTCTATGTGTATATAAGTATGGGCAGCCTCATCACTCCTCAGTTCCCCCCGTTGGAGAGCAGCCTCAGAGGATCTCCAACCGTGGGGAACCAGGGGATAAGACAAGCACTGGGCATACAAGGAGAGGCACGGGGCTGGATACAGGATGCATGGAGTAGGTTTTAGGCAGAGCATTTGATATAAACCTCACTGAAGCAGAAGTGGGAGGGACAGAATGGTGTAATGGAGAAGATTCTCTCGAAGACCTGCCATTACAGTAAGTTCTTACATAACTGTTCAATCTTCAAGGATATTGCCTCCATTAGGCCACACCTTTGGAATGATTCCCAAGCAGTACCAAGTGGAAAAAAAGACTGGGAACATGTTACCATCTGATATACATTTAGGACAGAAGGCCTCAAAGTACAGCAAGCCTGAAGCTTGTATGTCTACAAGAGACTATGTCCAGACTGTAATGTTTAATGAAGATGTGGACAGTGCTCCACATGGCTGCAGTACAGATGTCAGAAGCAGGAACATTTTTGAAACTGCAACAGAAGTGGCACTACCCCTTGTGAAGTGACCACGAACAGCACCAGAAAGTCCTGTACCATACTTCCTATAACAGAACATAAACTAATGTGCCAGCCATTTGGATAGTCATTGTTTAGACGCAGGAGGCACCCTCTTTCCCAGGGGCGAATGAAACAAAACAGCTGAGAGGACTTTCTACAGTCCCTGTTGCGAGCAATATAGTATCTTAGTATTCTGTGTACGTCCAAACTATGGAGCAGTGCCTCACCCTGGTTGGCATGCTCACGATAATGTACAGGAAGGTGTGTCGTTTTTATTTAGAGCAAAGTTCACATACCAACTTCCACAGAAACTTAGTACGTAATGAGACTCTGTGAAGAATCAAATAAGGAGGTTCACACATCAGAGCCTGATGCTCGGAAACCCTTTGAGCAGAAGTGATTGCAACCTAAAATAACGCTTTCAATGCTAGGAAACATAAGCCATAACTCATGGCCTGCTCAGAAGGAGCCAACGTCAGTTTCTCAAGCACAAAATTCAAGTCCCAAGGTGGGACTGGATTAGGATAGAGTTTCATATGGAGAACATCTCTCAGAAATGTACGGGACACTTCTAATTGGGCAACAGTATGACCATTAAGACGGGCAAGGAAAGCTGATATAGAAGACAAATGCACCTTAAGTGAGGAATACTGTAGTCCTGAATCAGAAAAGGACAGCAAGTATTCCAACACAGCATTTACAGGATATGTAACAGGGTCCACATTCCTGGAAGCAGCCCACAAAGTGAACCGCTGCCATTTCAAGGAATACGTATGTTGATCAAAGGCTTTCTAGCCACAATCAATACATCAGCAACCTAAAGGAGAACGGCACTGAACCTATATGTCATTTTCCCTTGTGAAAGCTGATTTTTAAATACCGGTTTTAATTCTGTTACTGTTCCATCTCTACAACTTTTTTTGTTATTTTAGTGGGCGTTTCTGATTTACACACAGGTTGTAAGTGACATTTTAGAACTGTATGATGTAGTTTATGTCCCTTGTGCAGCTCTTCCATTGTTGGCACAATGCAACCATGTTCTCTTACAGAATTCTGTGGCTGAGAGGGACATAAAGTACATCACAGAGTTCCCACATGGTACTTAACAACAGAGAGTAAGTCAGAAACACCACATAAATACACAGATGTCAGCAGATAAGGGCCTTGTGGCCCATCCAGTCTGCCCTATCCCTCTTTCTAATGTTTAAGGTACCCTAGATGCTTTTTGTTCTAGCTTGATAATTCCCATCTGCCTATCCCACGCATTCTTGAATCCCTGAACCGTGGCCGCCCCCTCCACTTCCTGGGGGAAGACTGTTCCATCTCTCCAACACCCTTTCAGTGAAGTAGTACTTCCTCAAGACCCCCCCCAAGTTTTCCCCCTTTTAGCCTTATGCTGTGCCTTGTTCTGCCCTGTGTTTACTAAAAGGCCTGCACACAAGTAACAATAAGAGAACTGGAACCAGTACTCAAAAACAGCTACTGGGGAAAATGGCTTATAGGTTCAGTGCAGTTCTCCTTTAGGGGATACCCCAAAATGTGAAGTGGCTGTGTCTTCAGGAGCCACGCATGCAGATGTAGGGATGTCAGATTCAGATGGACCAGGGACCCCTTGTCCTGTGACAACAGACCCAGACACAGAGGAAGAGGGACAGAAGGCTCTGCTGCCAACTGTTGCACAAATGGAAACCATACCTGACGGGGGCCATAACGTAGCAATTAGGACAGTGTCAGTCTTCACCTGCAGCTTGAGCAGAGCCCTCTGTATTAGATAAATAGGGAAACACATATAGAAATTTCCCTTTCAAAGAGAAGGACAATGCATCTCGTTAAAAAAAATACAGAATGTGGAATGCTCTAGCAGAAATGTGGCAGTTTTGTGTTGTGTGGTGACGTAAAAAGGTCCAACTCTAGACAATGCCATCTTGTGAAGATGCCATTTACCATGGAGGTCAGCAGTTCCCATTCATGAATCCTGGACTGCCAAGACATTCTGGAGACCTAGGAGATGCATGGTCAATAAATGTAGGATAAAGCCCAGTACCATACTCTCACTGCTTCCCTGTATAAAGGATAGGAGTGAGTGCTCCCTTGTTTGTTGATGTAATGCATCACACTGGTGTTGTCCATCTTGACTAATAGAGAAGCAGGGGACAGAGGATTCTGAAATGCCTGGAGGCTGTACAGGACAGCCCTCATTTCCAGGACATTTATAAGTAGCTTGGCCACCACCTTGTTCCATGACCTCTGCATGTGGTAAGGGCCAAGATGAGCACCACAGCTGGAGCCCGAAGCATCTGTGGTGAGGATCTGTACAGGAGCTGGTAAAAGGAATGGAATGCCCTTCAATAGGCTGTCATGACCCATCCCCCATAGCAACGCTCTACGAAGCAGAGACATGATGAGAACCATTTGGTCCAGCTCATCCGTCAATTAATCCCACTGGACCCTGAGTGCCCACTGAGGGCTCCTCATATGAAGGTGTGCCAGTGGCACAGTCACTACGGCCGCAGCCAGGAGACATAACAAATCCCATGGCAGACTGCATCTGTTGCCTCGTGGCTTGGAAAGTTGGATCCTTAGCAGGAGATCTCAGGGTACAAATGACAGAGCCCTCACTGCAAGATGAGAGGGTAGAACTAGAGCAAGGTGCTAAATATTGTTCTCCCTCATATTCATGAGGTAAGGATTAAATCCTAGTTACTTGTCAATGTCTCTAGCAACAACAAGAACTGCACAATGCACCAGCAACACCAGTGGCAACTCAGATGGGGGAATCTGCAGTGTGCTAGATGAACCCATCAATGAAGGCTGAGTAACAAGAGGGACCATTGACAGAATAGCTGCCAGTATTGGTAGTACAGGCAAAATGCACCTGATAATTTCTGAGAACAATGCCAGCAAAAGCTTAGATTCGACAGTGCCCTGTGTCAATGGGCCTTGGCTCAATGATGATGGTGTCTTACCATCCATTGTAGGTATGGTAGTGCCTAAGCCAAGCCTCGACCATGGTGTCTCATTGGTTGGGGGGGCTGTAGTCAATGCCGCCAGAGTGGGCAATGACACATTTGATTTATCTTGTCTCAACAATGACTGGGAGCTCACCACTGAAGCAGCTCTTTTTCTCTATGTCTAAGCTTGTGGCTGGATGACAAGGAGGGCTGCGATGATGATCATTCCCTGTCCTGATCCTTCGACTTCGGCAGCCACTTCTCGGTTGACAGTTAGTGAGATACAGACTCTGGACCTTGTTCTTGCTCCAAGGCTTTCAAAGTTTTGAGAAGGAAATTTTCTAGTGCTTTCTTGCGGCATCACTTTGTAACCTAGTTGAAGCTCTGACAAATCTCATAAGTCCTCACGTTGTGAGATGGGCCCAAACAGCACACACAGACCGAGTGTGTGTCTTCTTTGTAAATTTTATCTCTGCACTTACAATACCAAAATAAAAACTCTTTCAACTTTGACAGCATGCGGAGACGTCAAAATAAACACTTTAGTAAAATAAAAGAATGAACGGCAATGACTAGGTCAATGCCATTTCCTTCAGCAGGTCTGACAAGGATGATCGATAGCGGAAAAAGAACTAAGGAGTGATGGCTCAACCCAAGCTTGTACAAACGTAAATGTGACACATCACTGTGGATGGTCCACAGATCATAAAAGTTAGTGTGTAGTCCTAGTGCTGATGGCTATACTTCCAAAGGTGTGGCCTAATGGAGAAAATATCCTCAAAGATTTAGCAATACTGGAGTCTTCCTCTTTACATTCAAGGTCCACGACCTCTGAGATTTGTCTGAGCAAAATCAGAGAAGAGGGATTAGTAAGGTGAGACCTGGGGTTACAGACCGCAGCATCCTCACTAAAAGAGAAGAGGGCAGAGCAGGAGGGCAGCCCTTTTTCATAGGGATCTTCCTCCCTCCTGCACCCTCCAGATCCTCCTCTGTGTGTACGAGATCAGGATTATAGTGCACCTCATCTTTAATAACGAAAGGGTAATCGACAGAGCTGATGATGAAGGAACACTAGGCATGCTTTCATGTTCCATTGAAGACGATGGTACAGTACAGTTACGTAAGAACTTACTGAAACAGTAGATCTTCGAGAACAGCTCTTGCAGCAGGTTACACCATTAGGACTGAAGCCTGCAGGCGCCAGGACCCCATGGAAATTTTCTAGCTAGCAGTATCCACCGGGGACCGCTCCTGACATCAGGCATCGTATAAAAGGGGGCGGTCCCCCAGAATCCCCAGTTCTCCCTTGAAGACTCCTGGCGTTCTATGACATCAGAAATGGAGACTGAGGATCCGCCATCAAAAGGTATTTAGAACGGTGTTAGAAACACCTAATCCTAGAAAAGAGATATCGGAACAACTCTACCTCCAGAGGGGATGGTGGGAGGGAAACTACCTGCTGCAAGAGCTGTTCTCGAAGATCTACTGTTACAGTAAGTTCTTAAGTAACTGTACTATCTTACTTCGAGAAACAGCTCTTAAAGCAGGTTACGCCATTAGGACGGATTCGCAAGCAATACCAGAAATCCCTCGCAGGTGGGAGGAGGCTAGGTAGAGATCGCGAGTTGGACCGAAGCCTAGGATAGGAGTCCCTTAAGGACTGCTAGACCAAAACCAGCTCTTCACCGTGATGCAACATCCAGGCTATAATACCTGATAAAGGTGTGCACAGTGCTCCAAGTAGCTGCTGCGCAGATGGCTGAAGTGACACGTCATGGGCTTCTAAAGGAGGTAGCCACCCCCCTTGTGGAATGACCCTTAACCATGCCCGGTAAAGGTTTGCTGCGTTTCTGGTAACAGAACGTGATACAATGGATGAGCCACCTGGACAGCGATTGTTTAAAACCGGAGCTCCCATCATCCTATGGCGAAGGAGGCGAAAAGCTGATCAGATTTATGGTGGTGCCTGGTTCTGGTCAGGTAGTATCTTAGACACCTATGCACATCTAGAGTGTGCAACAGGGCCTCTCCTCTATTACAGTATTTAGGGAAGTACACTGGTAAGTCGATGACCTGATTGAGGGTGAGGGCTGAGACCACCTTAGGTAGAAACTTTGGATTTGTTCTTAGGGACACCCTGTCCTGTGAAACCAATAAGGTTCTTTGCACATCAGTGCTGCAGTTCGGAAATCCTTCTGGCTGAGGTAACGGCAACTAAAAAATAACGCCTTCCATGTTAGAGACGAGCTCGCAATTCACGGTTGGTTCTAAAAGGCGGCAGCATGAGCTGCTCCAGGACAAAGGGTAAATCCCATGGAGGAACAGGATCCTGAATCGGAGGTCTAAGGTGGAGAACACCTCTCAGGAAGGCTCGTGCTGTGTCCAACTGAGTTATGGGACGTCAGCCTATAGGTGAATAATAGGCTGAGATGGCACAAAGGAGTACTTTAATAGAGGAGTAGACCAAGCCTGCCTGGACGAGAGACAGGAGGTAGTCCAGAACCGACCTTTCCGGACAATCCATCGGGGAAAATCCTCGTGCTTGAGCCCAGAGGCAAAATCTGCACCATTTCATGGCGTATGTGGCTTGAGTGGCCGGTTTTCTAGTCGCCGCTAGAACATCTGCTACCTCTTGCGAGACCCCGTACCGCACGATAGCTATGTCTCTAGGAGTCAGGCATGCAGGTTCACAGAGCGAAGGTCCGGATGGACCAAAGAACCTGCCTCCTGGGACAATAAGTGAGAGCTGATTGGCAGAGGCACCGGAGGTTCCTGGGACAGCTGGTGCAGTAGAGGGAACCAAATCTGTCTGGGCCAAAAAGGCACGATAAGTATCAGCGTCGCCTGCTCTCTGCGGAGTTTCAATAGGACCCTCTGGATCAATGGGAAGGGAGGAAATGCGTAGAGGACTCTGCCCGTCCAGGAGAGGGACAATGCGTCTTGCCAGAAAACACCAGGCCCTGTATCTAGCGAGCAGAAATTGGGCAGTTTTGCGTTGGATGGGGACGCGAAAAGGTCTAACTCTGGTGTGCCCCATCTGTGAAACAGATCCTCTATCATCTCCTGGAGTAGTTCCCACTCATGGACTCTGGCCTCAGAGCGGCTCAGGCTGTCTGCGATGATGTTGTCCACTCCTGGGACATGAACAGCAATGAGGTTTGCGTCGTGTTGTAGAACCCAATCCCACACCCTCATGGCCTCCCTGCAAAGTGGGTAGGAATGGGTGCCTCCTTGTTTGTTGAGGTAATACATCACCGCAGTATTGTCTGTTTGTAACAGGAGAGTACTCGGAGGGATCTCCGACTGGAAGGCCTGCAGGGCATAAAGAACTGCTCTCATTTCCAAAATATTTATGTGGAGATGAGCTTCCAGGGGTGTCCACGAGCTCTGAAACCTGACCCAGTCGAGGTGTGCTCCCCAACCGAAATCTGATGCGTCCGTGGAGAGCGTCACAATCAAAGATGGCGCAATGAAGGGGACCCCCGCCAACAGGTTCTTTGAATCTAGCCACCATTGCCAATCCTGGATTACGGCATTCGTGATCCGAATTGGAAGCCGCAAATGGTCTGTCTTACTTCTGATCCCATTGAACCCATAACATCCACTGGGTCACCCGCATGTGGAGACGGGCTAGCGGGACTGCTGCAATGCCCGCAGCCATGTGTCCGAGCAGGCAAAGGACCAGCCTGGCTGGGACAGTCTTCTTTGCCAAGATGTCCCTGATGAGGGATCTGATGTGTTCCGCTCGGTCCTGGGGCAGAAAAAAACTCCCCTGGAAGGTGTCCAGAACTGCGCCTATGAACTGCAGGTTCTGTGACGGAACCAGGCGTGACTTCTCCTGATTGATAATGATGCCCAACGTCCCTAACAGGGACTGAGTACAATGAATTGCGGACATCAGAGCCTCCTGAGAGGGTGCCATGAGGAGCCAGTCATCCAGGTAGGGGAACACGTAGTGGCCTTGTCTCCTTACAGCCGCCGCTACGACTGCCATGCACTTCGTAAACATCTGAGGTGCCGATGATGGTCCAAAAGGGAGGGCTCGAAACTGATAATGGCGACCTAGAAATTAGAAGTGCAAGAACTTCCTGTGCGCTCGAGCAATGGGTATGTGCAGGCAGGCATCCTGCATGTCCAATGACGCTAGGAAGGTGCCTTGCTTGAGCATGGGTATCAGACCGGGAAGGGTCACCATGCGGAAGCATTTGTAGAGGACCGAAGCATTGAAATCGCTGAGATCCAGTATCAGACGGAGATCCTTATCTTTTTGGGAACCAGAAAGAAGTGGGAATAGTAACCTGCACCTCTCTGGTTCCTCGGTACGTGCTCTATAGCTTCCTTTCCTAGAAGCGCGAGCACCTCCTGCTGTATGAGATAGTGTGCCAACCCAATAACGGGAAAGCAGGGGAGGTCTTGACGGTGGATGGTCGAGGAATTCTATAAAGTGACCTCTCTTGACCATCTGAAGTACCCACCGGTCGGTGGTAATCGACTGCCACACTGAAAAGTGGCGAGCAATGCGACCCCCAACCTTTTCTGCCTGTTGATGCAGAGGAGGGGAGGGGGCCGGGAAGGAATCATGCTGTGGCAGCGTTGGTTCCTGCAGGCTGGGCTGGTTTGGTATACCGCTGACCTCTGCCTGGGGAAGATTTAGGTTGGGCCTTACGGTGGAAGGTGCCCCTTTGTTGTTGGCTGGAACGTGGCTGCTGTCGTTGCTACCGGTCGCGACAACGGTTCTGGTTCCTACGAAAGGAACCAGATTTGGATCTGTACATGGCCTGTACAGACCTTACTGCCTTCCTGGCGTCCTGAAGCTTGGTGATGACCTTTTCAGAGGGTTCACCAAACAGGACCTCTCCGTTATAAGGGACGTCGAGAATACTCTTCTGTACATCTGGGGTAAAACCGGAGACACGTAGCCAGGAGTGTCTCCTGAGACAGACGCCTAAAGCTGCGCCCCTGGTGTCCGCAGAATCATATGCGGCTCGTAACACTTGGGTCCCCACATCTGACCCTGGGCGGAGGAGGTTCAAGAGCTCCACCTTCTGCTCACCATCCGGTAGTTTATCAACTAGGTCCTGACCCTGTTCCCAAAGGGCATTCTGAAACTGAACCATATGAGAGATAGTTCAGGAACCTGATGGAGCATATAGCAGCCGCATACATGCTCCCCCAGGGCATACAACTGCTTGGATTTCTGGTCCAGTGGCTGTGTGCTCAGATGCTGTGGTCGTTGGGGCCTGTCATGAGAGGCCATAATGACCAGGGAATCAGCCAGAGGTTGTTGCACCAAGTACTGGTCCTCTGTCGGGGCCCTGTACAGGCGGTCAGCTTTCTTCAGCACCGCGGGGGTGGAATGCAGACGCTTCCACGCAGCCTTGGTGACGTCTGCAAAGGTGTCCACCAAGGGTGGCACCACCACAGGCTTAGGGTCCTTCTTCCGAAGGTAACGGGCTAGGCGCTGTCTCTTGGGTTCGAGATCTACCGAATCCCATCCCATGTTCTTCTGGATGTACCTCATGATCTCGGAAAATGAGGGATCATCCGGAGGTGAGCTGGGTAGGTCTTGTGATGGGATGCTGATTGGAGAAGGAGACCTGGAGGTATCTGAAGTGTCAGGTCTAGAATCCTCCCCTGGCGGAGTGGACCGTCTATGTCTGGGTTGCTTAGGACTAGGAGACCCTGAGGGAGATCTTGAAGGGGGCCTTCTCCGTTCTTTGGATCTTCCCCAGGAGGTGAAGTGTTCTCCTTGGGGGTCGGTGGTCTTCCTGCTGGCCCCTGCGGTGGAGGAGGGGGAGTAGGAGGAGGTTTGACTGGGATCACATCCTTCTTTATTGTGTTCCACCAAAAGGTAAAGAGATCTTTGACCTCTTGAATATTCATACTGGACGATGGACCTGGCGCCGGTGGTCTGTCACCAGTATCGGGTGTCGAGTCCGAGGGCATCTCTGGGATTGGCGAAGGCTCCTGTGGAAGCCTGACGTCCTCATTGTTGCCTGCCTGGTCATCAGGCAATGTCAGGTCCTCCTCTGTAGAATCCCGGTGACCGGTGTCCACCGGTGACGGGGAGGCAGTCTTCGGCTCTGGCGAACGTCTCACCGACGTCGGGTGCTTGGCCGACGTCTGGTCCGACGGGCATTTGTCCGATGAAGGGTCGGAAGCCCGCTTCGTGTCCGTCATCCATTTTAGGGACGTCAGGTCTTCAGTCTTCCTGAGAGGGGGATCCGGACCCCTGGGAGGCTGGGAGACCGACCTGGCGTCGGGGTCCCGGTGTCTCTCTGAAGAAGCTTTGGAAGAAGACTTGGACTGGTGATGGTCTGAAGACTTCGATGAGGCCCGGGAAGGTGTTGAAGAAGCCGAAGGCCTGGAAGTCTTGATGGGATGCAGAGAAGCTGAAGTGCTGCCTGAAGACTTGACCTTTACTGGAGGGGGGCTGAGAGCGAGCTCTGGAGGGAGAGTGGTCAGAGCGCGTGGAGCCTGAGCTGGTGCGCGAGTCCGAGGCCCGGTTAGGGGATCTGGACCTGGCCTTCTCCCGATGCTTGTCCTGGTGTTTACAGGACTTAGAGGTAGACTCACCTCTGGAGGCAGGGTCTTTGTCCATACTTAACTTTTCTTCCAAGAGGAACCCCTGAAGTGCCTTCTGGCGGCAGATCCTGGTGTGACTATTGAACTCCTGACAGAAGGAGCAGGCCTTGGTGTCGTGTTCCGGGCCTAAGCACCGCAGGCAGGATGAATGAGGATCCTTGAAAGGGATCTGTTTGCTGCAGGCACACTTGGAAGGATGTCCTTCTGAAGGAGTTGGAGATGCCGTCATTTAGTGGTAAACTGGAAAGTTCTAGTCATCGTACGCTAGAGTGGGACCGTGAGGCCGATGCTGACGAGTCGACAGCAGGAAAAGAACTGGGGATTCTGGAGGACGCCCCCTTTTATACGATGCCTGACATTGGGGGCAGTCCCCACTGGATACTGCTAGCTAGAAAATTTCCGTGGGGTCCTGGTGCCTGCCGGCCTCAGTCCTAATTGTGTAACCTGCTGCAAGAGCTGTTTCTCAAAGTAAGATTATTAGGTACCATTGTGTTATGCAGCGATGGGAACAGGTGAAGTAACATTTCTGAAAATTATGCCAGCACAGCCTGGAAGTTTTTTTTTTTTTTTGCTTTTCAATTTCTTTTTCCCTCCGGTCACGGTCTGGTGGGCCTGTCTCAGACATCCTGCCTGAAGTCCCCCTACCTGTGCCTCCTCTCTCCTCCACCTCTGTCCACGGTCGGCACTCCCAGCTTAATCCCTCCAGGGTGGGACCGCCCCTCCTCTTGGGTGCATTTTATATTCAGACTCTGACATGGGAGAGGACCCGGCTGGAGGAACCTGGAAGGCCAGGCAGGATGGACCCGACCATGGACATGGGGGCAGGTGCCATCGCCTACCTCGCGGACCGGGTTTTTCCTTGTTCCAGATGGTCTCTCCCCGCTTCCCTTGCGTACATGGCAACCCCTGCCTGCGTCAGGGCATGCTGATTAAGTGCAGCCGAGCGTGCTGCAGCACCCCTGGTCTCCACCAGGAGCCAGTGGCATGCCGGGCGATCCCTAACCGCCCCCGGGGGAGGAGAGTGGCCGAACAGGTGCTCAATCCTCAGCCGCCCCTGCCATCCCCTGGTGCCCTGAGCTCACTTCCGAACCCAGGTCATGGGTGTGGCATCCAGCGCCTCAACCCTTAGCGCCACTGGGCCAGCCACAGCCTGGAAGTTGACGATGGCTGTTAAGAGGGTTCATGACTACTGTTGTTGCTGGCATACCATCCACAGTAGGTACAGTAGTGCCAGAGCCAAGCCCCAACCCTGCTGTCTCAGCGATAGTCAGGGGAGCTGTAGTCAATGCCACAGGAATGATCAACAACATGGACTTAACCGCTTCCAATGGAGAGCACTACTTCACTAGTGAAGCAGAATACTCCCACTGTGCATGCTGATGGCTCAAGGAGAACGGTGTCGATGATGTCTGTGCCCTTCACCGTATGCTGCCCCCACAGTCCCTGTGACCATGGCATTGCCACTTCACTAAAGTGTGCTTCCTGGTATTAGCTGGGTGTATATATATACACACACACACACACACTGCTAGCTCTGTTGTAGTTAGGGACAACGTTGACAATCTAAGTTAAAGAGCACCTTTCATGGTCCTTTTGACCTTCATGCATAAATCAACCCTTCTTGCACTGATTCTGGAATTGCATTTCATTACTGTCTACTGCAGTTAGTTTTTGCATTCTGAGCTGCTAAAAACTGCAGGGTGTACCAGAGCTTCTACAGCAAGCTTGGTGTTGCTGTAGGCTCAGGGTTGTACTGCTGACATCACTATAGGGCAGAGTCAATGTAAAAAACAAACAAACAAAAAAAACACATACTGACACAGCATTTGGATTTTAGCATAATGCATTGCTAACAGTGTGTCTTGGGGAAGGGGGAACATAGTATGTACACTGAGTACTGGTAGTTTTCCATTGCAACTGCACAGTGTGAGTTACTCCTCTACCCTATAGTGATGTCATCAGGAGCCAGCAGCTGAACAGCAAAGGCAAGTGCAGCAGGGCTCCAAAACAAATCCAAATTATGGATGGCAGAGTAAACCTTGGCCAAAAACAACAAATGCACACACCCTTTTAGGTCTAGTACTGTGTATAATGACTACAAGCTATAACTTTTTGGACCAACACGAAAGGTGCTCTTTAAAGTAATAAAAAATGTAGAAACTACAGTGTTGTTTCTCTGTAGGTCTGATAAGAGGTCGATGGTGTAAGACTGGACTAAAGAGCAACAGGGCCAACTACGATTATATAGGCGACAACGCTGCACGTCAACATGGGTGGCCCCCACCTAGCAACAGTTTCCAAGATGTCCAGACACTGACAGCTTACAGTTCCAAAGGTGTGGCCCAATGAAGGAGATATCCTCGATGAAGATCTAGAGGATTCCCGAGTGGTATTGTGTCTTGTAGGAAACGGACAATCTGGCTGGGTAGGGAACCTAGAGGTCTTGCCAGTGGTACTATGTCCTGTAGAAAACATGCAATGGGAAATATGCAATACATTAATCCCTCCCTATAGCGAACCTCATCATACCAAACTCTTGGTTATAATGAATGGTTCCCATGGCTCCCGACTGTGTCTGCTATTGTCAGTGCAGTACTCTGGCTCCCGATGTCAGCTGTTATACTTCAAGCCAGCTTATACTGTAATCAGTATATCAGTCGGTTTTATTCTAATGAATTCACCCACCCAGTCAGTCTGTTACCCTCCCAACTGTCTGTAGCAAAGTTAATGATGTAAAAGTACTGCCGAGCACTGGTGCAGGGGTGCATGGAGAGCAAAAGTGAGAGCGTGAAAAAGTCAACAGCCGGGACTCAGTCAGAGCAACAGAGAGGTGCCTGTTTTAGTTTAAATAAAAAAAACAAAACTATTTCACAGCACAATGAGTTCATGAGTCCGGGGGTTGGGGTTTGGACAGAAACTACCTTAAGTTCTACGAGCACAGGGTGCCAAAACTGAGAGCTGCAACCTATTTTCTGTATACCTGTGTAGTTTGTAGGCATGGACGATTCCCTCTCTTGCATCCCCCTAATTTCATCCCAATTTAAATACAAATGAGGTTGCTTCACTCTGTTTTGCCCTGGTGTAAAAACTTGGCTGTCTCAATTGCAAAGGTCATGACCCCATTCATGAACGGTATCATGGGAGTTGATGCGTATCTGCACAAGCCAGGAGAAGTTATACTCTTAGTTCTGTTACGTGTCTTGTAAAGTCTCCATATCCTCTACAAGCATTTTCTTCTAACTCAGGTATACTTTAAACTATGGAAAACAGCAGCTCACTTACTATGCCTTGGAAAGTTCCATGGTCAGCATACGATAAGAACGCTGGGAATGGAGAGGACCGCAACAGCAATGGTACAGTATACCTACTGCAGGCATTAGCATTAAAAAATCATAAAATTCCAGGATGCCGTACATGAGTCGGGTCATGACCTTTGCAATGGAATCAAGCTGGTTTTCACACCATACTTATGAACCTTGATTTAAATTTAAATCCTGATGAAATTAGGAGGGTGCAGTAGAGGCAATCATTGTTCATGCCTACAAACTACAAAGGCAAACAATAAAAGGCTGAAGGGATCTTCCCTTTAGGATGGGAGAACAGGCAAACCAAACGAGGATGAGGTCCTGGACTTTAGGAGGCCATTTTTAAAGGAATGGGAGACTGCCTAGTAGGGGAGGATTGCCAGTGAAGGGTACAGGAACAGTGGAAATAAAGGGAGAACATAATTAAGACAACCAGCCTCTGTGTAAAGGAAGTGAGCAAAAAGGAGAAAAAGATCATTATGGTACTCCAGGGAAGTGGCTAGAGTGGTGGTGAAGGAAAAAAGGGTGGCATTCAGGAGGTACAAAGAAATGCAGAGGGAGGTGTGCCAAATAAAACAGAGGAAAGCAGGTAAGGCAGTGAGGGACAAGAGAGACAGAGGAAGGGATAGAGGTAGCTAAAGGGGATAAGACTTTCTTTAAGTACATGAGCAAGAAGAGGAAAGCAAGGGGAGTGAGGATGAGGACAGAGGGAGACCGAGCAGAACAGGATCAAGAAAAAGAAGACATTCACAGGATGGAGACAAGTTAATAGCATCAGCCAATAAGACTCGCCATTATATTAATGGATATATGAGCTTCCAACATAATTATCTAACCTGGTTTTAAAGGTATCATAGTAACAGAATTTGACGGCAGATAAGGACCGCTTGGCCCACCCAGTCTGCCCATTTCCCTACCTAATGGATAAGCTGCAGATACTAGTTAACCAACAGCCTACTTCCTCCTATCCCCCACTAGAATTGCCTTATGTCTGTCCCGTGCATTCTTTAATTCCCCCAGTTTCTGACTCCACTACCTCCTTAGGAAGGCTGTTCCACGTATCCATGACCCTCTCTGTGAAAAAATACTTCCTCACATTACGTCTGAGCTGTCCCCCCTCTATCTTCAAATTGTACCCCCTTGTTCTTGCACATCTCTTTTTCTGAAAGATGCTACTCTCTTGGACTCTGTTGATTTCTTTGATGTATTTGAAAGTTTCTATCATGTCCCTCCTCTCCTTGAGGGTATACATATTAAGCTCCTTTGATCTCCTTTAATCAATGGCATCACTAGATACTATCTCTGCAGGGAAACCATTCCAATGTGCCACCACCCTCTGATTTACCCAGGCACCCCTCTCATTTGTTTTATATCTCTCTCTCCCCTCAGTTGGTAGTTATTTGCTCTGTTATTTCTGTCTAGTATCTTGGCTTGCAGTCCCATAGGTCTGTTCCTACAAGCTCTATATACAAGGCGCAAATCATCTCTAAGGTATCTATACTCCAAGTTATACAATCCCAACTCCTGCAATCTTTCCACATATGTGAGATGCTTTAATTGTTTTACTCTCTTGGTTGCATTCCTCTGTACCCCCAAGAGTCTAATGTCTCCCCTATGGTAAGGTGCCCAGACCTAAGCACAATACTCCATCTGGGGCCTAACCAATGTCCCATAAAGCAGCATCAAAACTGCACTCACCCTACTTTTAATATTTCGAAGTACGCAGCCCATCATTTTGTTTGCTCTCTTGGCCACTTCCATGCTATGTTGCTTGATTGACAGGTCTTTTGCAATGACTATTCCTAAATCTCTTTCACTGTCAGTAGTTCTAAGTTCTATTCCATTCAAGAAGTACTTTGCTAGCCTATTTTCCTTGCCAAAATACATGACACTGCACTTATCAATATTAAAGGACATCTTATGTTCTTTCGCCCATATTCTGCCCATACCCCTATTTGATTAGATCTTCTTGAAACTGGTTCATAGGCTATAGCTTGTTCACTGTTTGCTACCGCACCCACTTTAGCATCATCAGCGAACTTGCACAACTAGGAGTTGCTCAAAGTCTGCAACAACGATACAAATATATTAAACAGGGATAGGCCCAGGATTGATCCCAGTGGGACACCACTGGTCACATCTCCCCAGTCTGACATGAAACCTCTAATACACGTTGTCTTCTGTCATTCAACCAGGCTGTAATCCACCTAATGACTGAGTTAAGCTAAAATTCTTTCAATCTCATGATAGGCTCCTTATGAGAGACTAAATCGAAGGCTTTGGAGAAATCCAGGTAGATCACATCCACTGGTAACCCATTATCAATTGCCTTGCTGACCGGTTCAAAGAATTGAAAAAGATCAGTCTGGCATAATCTCTGAGGCCTAAAACCATGTTATGAGATGTCCAGATGTCCTTTTTTATGCATGTGTTGGTCTACTTGTTCTTTTATGTATTCCTCCATTATTTTACTTATTATACAGGTCAAGCTTGGGAGTCTATAATTCCTGTAGTCTGTTTTTGATCCTTTCTTAAATACTGGAGTCACAGGTACTTCCGCTCAGTCTTAACAGTAAAGGGAGGGGGGAAAGGACCACCAGGAAGCAGCAGGAATAATGGGGGAGGGTAGGCACAAGCCCATTTTCAAAGGAAAAGACTCCTGAAGGGACTTGCAGCTCTGAGAGTGAACAAGGCTAAGAGACTGGAAAGGATACACGCAAGGGCACTTGAATGCAGGGAGATGACTGCTGCACCACTCATGGCCTTACTCAACAGCTCACTGGAAACGGGTGTGGTTCCACAGACCTGGAAAGCAAATGTGATCCTGCTCCATAACAGTGGCAACAGGGAGGAGACTACCAACTACAGGCCAGTCAGTTTCACATCAGTGGTGGGGAAACTAATGGAAACCCTGTTAAAGGAATGGCTAGAATAGTATCTTAAATCCAGTGGGTTACAAGATCAAAGGCAGCATGGATTCATGGGAGAGGGGAGGTCAAACCAGACAAATCTGATTGATTTCATCTGGGTGACCAGGGAAATAGATCAGGTAAGGGCAGTAGATGTGGCCTATCTGGACTTCAGCAAGACCTTCAGAATTGTGCCACACAGGAGACTTATAAAGAAACTGAGCAGCCTAGGGATGAGATCCACAGAGGTAAACTGGGTAAGAAACTAGTTAATGGATAAGTGACTGAGGCTGGAGGTTAATGGCACTCACTCTAATGAGGTGAGGATGACCAGTGCGGTGCTGTAGGGCTCAGTACTGGGACCGGTCCTCTGCAATGTCTTAAGTAACACTGCAGAAGAACTGGAAGGGGAGGTACACCTTTTTGCAGATGAAACCAGAATCTGTAATATGATGGATACTCAGGAAGGGGTGGAGAGAATGCACAGGGACCCTGGAAACTCGAGAAGTGTTCAAGGGCATAGCAGCGGGTGTTCAATGCCAAAAAGTGCAAAATCATTCATTTAGGGCACAGGAACCCAGGAGCTGAGTAAATGAAGAGGGGGAGGCACTGACGGTCAATAAGCAAGAAAGGGACCTTGGGATTGTTATATCTACGACCTCAAAGTGGCAGGGCTGTGTGACAAAGCAGTGGGTAGGGCCAGCGGGATGCATAGGGAGATGTATCATCAGCAGGAAGGAGGGAGGTGGTGTTACCACTGTATCACTCAATACCAAGTAAAATACCAAGTTATGGTCAGAAGAGGTTCAAGGTCCGCTTGGTCCCACCATAATCAAGAACCACCAAGTATGCTTTCCAGATGTTTTACAGTACTTAAGAACGTTCCCTGGTGTTTCACCAACCCCATGCCAAAGTCATAATTTTTTGCCCAGTACCCAGTGGTCATCTATACATTTAAAATCTCCAATATAAAACATGGGTTGCCATGCTTGTTTTTAAGTTACATGGTGAGACTTAATCCCTCTTTAAGGAAAAAAAAAAATCCGTAAGGGGTCAGGCTTTTTTATGGAGTTGTAACATCAATGTTTTAAGTGCCAACATGAGTTTGAAAGAAAAAAAGAAACAAGGGTGCACCATGTGTTCAGATGTTGGCTTCATCTTTTTCCACAAAATGCAAAAAAATGAGTAAATTACCAACACCATGACACCATCTTGAAAAAAAATTTCTTAAAAGGGTGGACATATTTGTATGTTTTTATGCATGAAACCATTTAAAACCCATGCTATTTTCATAAAACTTTTTTGATAGATGTAGAATATGGTTATAATTATAGAAAAAGATACAGGGGTTGCCATGCTTCTTTGGGTTATATTTGCCATCAGAGCTGCAGTTTCAGAGGTGGTCATCTCAGGACAAAAAAAATGTAAACATTCCAATACAAAATAAAACTAGCAAGAAAGCTAGTCAAACAATTCAAAGGTACCTGCAGAAGGACAAGGACTTTAATATAAAATAAACAAAGACAGATGTGTAGGCAAAGCACCTTGAACGATACATTCAACAATGCCAACAATTGTGGGAGCTACTTTCCTCGCTGCCATCCTGTATACATTCTTATCTGGACATGACATGATAGGGTAAATCATTATTCTAATAATGCTTCCATGTATTTAAGAATCTACATGTGCCAGTAAACAGCCTTGAAAACTTTTTTGAGTGCATCAGAAAAATGGAAATTTGAAACACCAGGGAACATCTTTAATAGTACGTTATTTTTTCATGGCTGGTACACAATAGTAAAAATCACAACATACGAAATGCTACAGGTCTGCTGTAGTACATGTCACTATGCAGTGTTCATCAGGTGTAAGGCATAAACTAAAGGTGTCAGTTTGCAGTGCAATGACATCCCACATGGTAGTGCAATGTGACCCCAAATATTTAAAAGTGGAGCCATCCCACAAGGTAGCACAAGGTGACCCCCCCCCCACAAAGATATTTAAAGGAGACTTCCTCCAGAGGGGACATCCTATATCATACTGCAAAGTGACTCCTGGATATTTTAAGAAGGAACATCCTCTAGAGGGGAGACATCCCACACAATAATGCAATGTGACCCTCAGATGTTTAAAGGAGGAGACCCCCTCCAGAGAGGAGACATCCCACATGGTAGTGCAATGTGACAACCAGATATTTTAAAGGTGGAGACTTCCTCCAGAGGGGGGACCATCTCACATGGTAGTGCAATGCGACCCTCAGATAGTTCAAGAAACACAGAAACATAGAATTTGACGGCAGATAAGGACCACTTGGCACATTCAGTTTGCTCATTTCTCCCTCCCTACACTATTGCCACAGACCGTACCCAATCTACAGCTCTTTCCCCCTTCCCCTGCTCCTTTCCATTGTGATAAAGATGGAGTCTTCCTCCAGAGGGGAGACATTCCACATGGTACTGCAATGTGACCCTCAGATATTTAAAGATGGAGACTTCCTCCAGAAAGGAGACATCTAACAAGGTAGAGTGCAATGTGACCCCCAGATATTTAAAGGTGGGACCATCCCACATGATAATGCAATGTGACCCCCAGACATTAAAGGTGGAGCTATTCTAACATACTAACATACTAAAATGCCAGCAGAACAGGCCTAATGGTCTTTCGTGTCTGCTCGCATTCCAGATGGTAGTGCAATGTGCACCCCCCCCCGATATTTAAAGGAGACTTCCTCCAGATGGGAGCCATCTCACATGGTAGTGCAATGTGACCCTAAAATATTTTAAGAAACATAGAATTTGATGGCAGATAAGGATCACTTGGCACATCCAGTTTGCCCACTTCTCTCTACCTACACTATTACCACAGACCGTACCCAATCTACAGTTCTTTTACCCTCCCTTTGCTCCTTTCCACTGTGATAAAGATGGAGACTTCCTCCAAAGGGGAGTCTTGACATGTGGTAATGCAATGTGACTCCCAGATGTTTAAAGGTTGCGACATCCTCCTGGAGAAGGGGGCAATCCCACATGGGAGTACAAAATGACCCCATGATATTTAAAGTACACTTTGTGCAAGGGGGATCCATGTGACATGGTAATGGAGTGTGATGCCCAGATATTTAAAGATGGAGACTTCCTCCGCAATGGCGACATCCCACGTGTTACTGCAATGAGATCCCCAAATATTTAAAGGTGATGTCTTCTACAGGGAAGCAATCCCACATGGGAGTGCAGAGGACCCCCAGGTATTTAAAAGGAGAAGACTTTGTGCAAGGGGGAGCCATGCCACATGGCAATGGAACGTGACACCCAGACATTTAAAGATGGAGACTTCCTCCTGAATCTAGTCATCCCATGTGGTAGTGCAATAAGACCCCCAGACATTTAAAGGTGGAAACGTCTTCTATAGGGGATCCATCTCACATGGCAGTGCAATGTGATCCCCAGATATTTAAAGATTAAGACTTTCTCCAGCGGGAAGCCATACCTCAAAACAGTGCAATGTGACCTCCAGATATTTAAAGGAGACTTCCTCCAGAGAGGAGGCATCCCACATGATTATGCAATATGACCCCAGATATTTAAACATGTGCTGCTGCCCTGTAAACTGCTGCCCACTGACTCGCTATCTGCCCACGATCTTAACCTGCTTATGAAAAACAAAACAAGCTATTAATAACTTGCCACTGTATTGCCACAAATGCTGGAAAAAACTAGGTTCCTCAAGTTCTACATAGAAATGTGACGGCAACGGCAGAGAAAGGCTCCATGGCCCATCTAGTCTGCCCAACACCCTACTTCCCCCCTGCTGTTATGTTTCCACCCTCTTTTCCCAACCCCTTAAATCTATCCCAAACCCTCTTGAATCCCTCCACCATGTCAGCTGCCACTACCTCCTCCGGCAACTTGTTCTAGGCCTCCACCACCCTCTCTCTGGAAAACTGCCCCCTAACATTACCTCTGTATTGTCCACCTTCTAGTTTGAGGCTACCACCCTCCACCTTATTTATTCCTTTCAGATATTTAAAGATCTCAATCATGTCCCCCCCCCCCAGTCTCCAGAGGGTACAAATTCAGCCCTCTCAATCTTCTCTCATAGGGTACATCCTGCATCTCTCGTACCATTTTGGTTGCCCTTCTCTCCGTACCCTCTCCATCAACAACATCTCTTCGTAGGTGAGGCCTCCAGAACTGCACCCCATACTCCAGATGCGGTCTGACTATGGTTCTGTATAATGGCATTAGCACCTCCCTCCCTTTTCCTGCTATTAAAACCCCTCGCAATGCAGGCCAACATTCCATTTGCCTTTCCCACCACCCTGCTACACTGGCTGCCCACTTTGAGGTCACGCGATACCATAATCCCAAGATCCCTTTCCGTTTCCTTCTCCTTAATCACCCCCCCAAGGGAGTAAGTTTCCCTCCTATTCCTCCTCCCCAGGTGCATCAGCATCAGGTTCTCTGCTTAAATAAGCCCACTTGGGCAGGCCTGGTGGCGCGGAGGGTTTATGCGCTGGACGCCACATCAGCGACCCGGGTTGGGGAACAAGCCCGGGTCGGCAGGGGGGACAGAGGATTGAGCATCCATAGGGCTGCTCTCCTCTCTCAGGGAGGGATCCAGGGTCAGCCCGACATCGCTGTGGCCCCTGGCGGAAGCCAGAGGCCCTGCTATGCTCTAGGGCTAAGTAGTGGGGGATGCAGAGCTGCGGAGGATGTCGTCAGATGTCATTGCACAACTGGGCTCTGAGGGGAGGGTGGGGAGTAACCAAGAAAAAATCCCCGCTGGTGGGGATAGGCGAAGGCACCACCGGCCCCTGGAAGCCACACTCCAATGCCGAGCACCTCTCCTTGCATCCTCCTCCCATCTGAGTGGCAAATTAGATTGTAGATAGAGCGTCCTGGGAGGACAGGGCGGCCCTACCTCGGAGGGTGGAGAGCCTGGGGGTCTGCCAGGCCGTTATGGGGTGAGAAGCAGTGTGCTCCAGGCAGGAGGTAGAGCTCTGTGGGTGGGTGGTTGCCAGAGAGAGTTCCCCTCCAGAGGAGCAAAAACAGAGTTTGAGAAAAAAAATAAATAAGCCCACTTGGTTAGAGCCCCTCAACTGTTTTTCAGTGCCCCCTCCCGTCCTCTTAAACCTGAGACCTGGTTGGGAAATTGCCACCCTTTATTATCTGCCCAAATTTAGGATGTACCAAGGGTGGTGGATAAAACAGAAAGCACTGTACTATGAAAACAGATCAAGGGAAGTGATACTGCCCCTGTATTAAGCACTGGGGAGGCCTTACGTGGGAAAATTAAAACAAATCAAGGGAAGTGAAACTGCCCCTGTACCAAGCACCAGTGAGACCTCACATGGGAGTATGGAAACCAAGGGAAGTGATACTGTAACAACTCCACAAAAAGGTTTCCTGCACATACTAACTGCACAAATGGGACGTCAATCTAAAAAAACCTTTTTAGTGTAACCCCCTTGATACCCGGGGTTACTAGAATCCCAGTAAGACCTACTGGTAGGCAGGGAAGGCAGCTTGCGAAACTCCAGTTAAATGGGTTTCACACTGTCTCACTCTGTTCTCAGTCTCAGCTGAGACTGAGGGATGACATCACCATAGAACTATCGCAGCTGCATGAGCCACAATGGAATCTGCAGCAGGAGTTGAGTAGAATGTTGGGAGGTTTGAACAGTAGTCTGTAGGTCAGTTGGAGTTTGGAGCTTGCTGAGAGAGGAGCACAGCAGCTCTGTGTTAGGCTTTTGGAGCCTCAGCCCTGACATAGGGCTATATTTAGGAAAAAAGGTGTCTGTTTCCACCTTAAGAGAGACACAGAAGATAGTTTTAAAGTGGTGGAGACCACTGAATTCGGGTCTCAGTGCCCCATCCCTCAGGGGATAGGGCAGGAAAGGTTGTCCTGCATATTCCAGGGGCAACACCCTGTTTTTTCTGCTAGTGGAGAAGCTGCCTTATTTTGTTCAAGACTTTTGGGAAACAAGAAGATTCGTGATTCACCCGTGGGGCACCTGCAACTGGAGGGTGAGTTTCTGCTCTTTCTAAAGGGCCCATGTTTTCACCCTGGGACTTGTGTGATAGTGGGGATTGGACTACTGAAGTAGTGGGAGGCCTAGAGGAATAGGCTTAGCCAAAAGTAAAAGTATGTTCAAGTCCAGCACATAGTGGAAGTCAAGACATGTAGAGATGTGACATATGTCTACCCAGTAATCTACATTAACAAGCTTTCAGAAAAGAGTTGTGTAGTTTCCAGAGTAATGGCCGGGTATGGATTGTGGGAGACCCCCCCATCTTTAGTAACCAGGTCCACCTCTACAGATTTGCTCTGTGGATTTCTACTTTGCCTCATGCACTTGGCCAGTGATGAGGGAAGTACCCAGACGTGGGATTGGAAGGAAAATTCTCTCTAGGAGTCGAAGGCTCTAAGGTGGTTTGGGGAGCCACCAACTGGAAAACTGGTTCATTTCCCAAAATGGACCGTGGATCAAGTGGCCGGCGGGGGAGCCGCCAGTGGGGAAAACCCAAGTAGAGTACCAAGTCGGCTGTATACCAAAGCTGTGTGCAAGTCCGGGCTGTGTGCCTGATGGGTTCAGAGCCTGAGGGCTGGAAATGTGAAGAAGTGCTCTGTTGTCTCTGATCTGCATTACCAGGAATGTAGCGTCCGGGTCTGTCTATGCTTTGTTTGTTCGACTTGGATGTGAATAAAAGCCACATTGTAGAATCCCATTCCTGGTTCTGGACATTACAGTTATTGCTTCCTGTGTTCGGATTTACTTGGGTGCCCCTGTGCAGAGTAGCCAAACCTAGGCCCCCTGTGCCGAGTAACCTAATCCTCCCCGAACCCAGTCCCCACCAGGTACTGCTGTCAGCTTCAACAGCATGCCACCTGTCCTTTTGCAAAAAGGCAGGGGTCCGGGGGTTACATTAACATTTCATTAAACGCCAACATCAGCAGACTATTGCACCTGTACCAAACACTAGTGAAACCTCACATGTGACAATTAAAACAAATCAAGGGAAGTGATGCTACCCCTGTACCAGATACTAGTGAGATTTCATGTGGGAGAATGAAAGCAAATCAAGGGAAGTGACACTGTCTCTGTACCAAGCACTAGTGAGACCTCACGTGGGAGTATGAAAACAAATCAAGGGAAGTGATTCTGCCCCTGTACCAAGCACCAGTTAGACCTCGTGTGGGAGTATGAAAACAAATCATGCGAAGTGATACTGCCCCTGTAGCAAGCACTAGTGAGACTTCATGTGGGAGTATGAAAACAGATCAAGGGAAGTGATACTGTCCCTGTACCAAACATTAGTGAGACCTCACGTGGGAGTATGAAAACAGAATAAGGGACGCGATACTGTCCCAGTACCAAGCACTAGTTAGACCTCATGTGAGAGTATGAAAACAAATCAAGGGAAGTGATACTGTCCCTGTACCAAGCACTCGTGAGACCTCATGTGGGAGTATGAAAACAGATCAAGGGAAGTAAAACTGGCCCTTTACAAAGCACTAGTGAGACCTCATGTGGGAAAATAAAAACAAATCAAGGGAAGTGATAATGCCCCTGTACAAGCACTAGTGAGAGCTCATGGGAGAATGAAAACAAATCAAGGGAAGTGATACTGTCTCTGTATCATGCACTGGGAAGTCCTCACATGGGATCATGAAAACAGACCAAGTGACACGATACTTTCCCTGTACTATGCACTTTGGAGGCCTCACATAGGAGGATGAAAACAGATCAAGGGGAGTGATACTGCCGCTGTACCAAGCACTAGTGAGACCTTATGTGGGAGCATGGAAACAAATCAAGGAAGTGATACTGTCCCTGTACCAAGCACTAGTTAGACCTCATGTGGGAGTATGAAAACAGATCAAGAAAATGATACTGTCCCTCTACCAAGCACTAGTGAGACCTCATGTGGGACTATGAAAATAGATCAAGGAAGTGATACTGTCCCTGTAACAAGCACTAGTGAGACCTCATGTGGGAGTATGAAAACAGATCAAGGAAGTGATACTGTCCCGTACTGAGCACTAGTGAGACCTCGTGTGGGAGTATGAAAACAGATCAAGGGAAGTGATACTGTCCCTGTGTCAAGCACTAGTTAGACCGTGTGTGGGAGTATGAAAACAGATCAAGGAAGTGATACTGTCTCTGTACCAAGCACTAGTAAGACCTCATGTGGGAGTATGAAAACAGATCAAGGAAGTGATACTGCCCCTGTACCAAGCACTAGTGAGACCTCACATGGGAGTATGAAAACAAATCAAGGGAAGTGATACTACCCCTGTACCAAGCACTAGTATGACCTCATGTGAGAGTATGAAAACAAATCATGGGAAGGTATACTGCCCCTGTACCAAGCACTAGTGAGACTTCATGTGGGAGTATGAAAACAGATCAAGGGAAGTGATACTGCCCCTGTACCAAGCACTGGGGAGGCCTCACATGGGAGTATGAAAACAGATCAAGGAAGTGATACTGTCCCAGTACCAAACATTAGTGAGACCTCACGTGGGAGTATGAAAACAGAACAAGGGACGTGATACTGTCCCAGTACCAAGCACTAGTGAGACCTCATGTGAGAGTATGAAAACAAATCAAGGGAAGCGATACTGTCCCTGTACCAAGCACTAGTGAGACCTCACGTGGGAGAATGAAAACAAAACAAGGGAAGTGATACTGTCCCTGTACCAAGCACTAGTGAGACCTCATGTGGCAGTATGAAAACAGATCAAGGAAGTGATACTGCCCCTGTATCAAGCACTAGTGAGACCTCATGGAATAATGAAAACAAATCAAGGGAAGTGATACTGTCTCTGTATCATGCACTGGGGAGTCCTCAAGTGGGATCATGAAAACAGACCAAGGGACGTGATACTTTCCCTGTACCATGCTCTGGGGAGGCCTCACGTGGGAGTATGACAACAGATCAAGGGGAGTGATACTGCCCTGTACCAAGCACTAGTGAGACCTCATGTGGGAGTATGGAAACAAATCAAGGAAGTGATACTGTCCCTGTACCGTGCACTAGTTAGACCTTGTGTGGGAGTATGAAAACAGATCAAGGAAGTGATATGTCCCTGTAGCAAGCACTAGTGAGACCTCATGTGGGAGTATGAAAACAGATCAAGGAAGTGATACTGCCCCTGTACCAAGCACTAGTGAGACCTCACATGGGAGTATGAAAACCAATGAAGGGAAGTGATACTGCCCCTGTATCAAGCACTAGTGAGACCTCATGTAAAGTATGAAAACATATCAAGGAAAGTAATACTGCCCCTGTACCAAGCACTAGTGAGACCTCACGTGGGGGAATGAAAACAAATCAAGGGAAGTGATACTGTCCCTGTACCAAGCACTAGTGAGACCTCACGTGGGGGGATGAAAACGAATCAAGGGAAGTGATACTGTCCCTGTACCAAGCCCCAGTGAAACCTCATGTGAAGTATGAAAACAAATCAAGGGAAGTGATACTGTCCCTGTACCAAGCACTAGTGAGACCTCACGTCGGGGAATGAAAACGAATCAAGGGAAGTGATACTGTCCCTGTACCAAGCCCTAGTGAAACCTCATGTGAAGTATGAAAACAGATCAAGGGAAGTGATCCTGTCCCTATATCAAGCACCAGTGAGACATCATGTGGGAGTATGAAAACAGATCAAGGGAAGTGATATTGCCCCTGTACCAAGCACTAGTGAGACCTCACGTGGGAGAATGAAAACAAATCAAGGGAAGTGATACTGTCCCTGTATGATGCACTGGTGAGGCCTCACTTGGGAGTACTTGTACAAAGTACTGGAGAGGCCTCACAAAAAGGTATATGAAAACAAATCATGGGACGTGACACTTTGTGAGGCCTCATGTAGGAGTACTTGACGTGATATCGCATCAGTACACTGGGGAGGCCTCACAAGACACTGTGAAAACAAAAGGCCGGTGGTGTTGGTAGGCGGCACAGACAAAATCATGGGTACATGCTCTGGTAGGCAAATAACACTGCCAGAGGCCCCCACATCTCCAGTCAGCCACTCTCAACTCCTACTCCTCCAGTCATGTTAAACTACTGTCCAACCAAGGCAGGAAGTGACAGAGTCCTTCCTGCCTTGCGGCCAGCTGTACAGGGGCTTTCCCCACTGGGTGATGCAGACCAAGCCCAGAACTGGCAGAGTACTTCCTGCTTTGTGGCCTACTGTGCAGGGGCTTTCCGCACTGGGTGATGCAGACCAGGGCAGGAAGTGGCAGAGTCATTCATGTCTTGGGGCCTGCTGTGCAGGGACTTTACCCACTTCCTGCTGTGCTTGGGCCTGCTGTGCAAAGGATTCCCCCCTGGGTGACTCAAACCAGGGCAGGAAGTGGCAGAGTCCTTCCTGCCTTGAGGCCTGCTGTGCAGGGGCTTTACCCACTTCCTGCCATGGGGCCTACTGTGCAGGGGCTGTACCCACTGGGTGATGCAGACCAGGGCAGGAAGTGGCAGTGTCTTTCCTGCTTTGAAGCCTGCTGTGCAGGGGCTTTCCCCATTGGGTGATGCAGACCAGGGCAGGAAGTGGCAGAGTCATTCGTGCCTTGGGGCCTGCTGTGCAGGGGCTATACCCACTGGGTGATGCAGACCAGGGCAAGAAGTTGCAGCGTCCTTCCTGCCTTTGGGCCTGCTGTGCGGGGGATTTCCCCACTGGGTGATGCAGACCAGGGCAGGAAGTGGCAGAGTCCTTCCTACCTTGGAGTTTGCTGCGCAGGGGCTTTACCCACTTCCTGCCTTGGGGCCTGCTGTGCAGGGGCTTTACCCACTGGGTGATGCAGACCAGGGCAGGAAGTGGCAGAGTCCTTCCTGCCTTGGGGTCTGCTGTGCAGGGGATTTCCCCGCTGGGTGATGCAGATCAAAACAGCAAGTGCTGCAACTGGGAAATGTGAGGCCGAAGGGCAGGAGCCTGCAGCTGGGTACTGGGGAATGTACGTTCACCGCACAACTACAGTGGGGCGGGGGAGGCAATTTACATTCACTTTATGGCATTCTGGGGGGAGGAAGTTATTTTTACTACATGACTGCTGTGCGACTTGTGGGGGTACTCCATGTTTGCTATAACTGCATGGTGATTTTGGTGGGGGAACAGTTTTCATCAAAAATAATAGAAGCTTCAGATCATCATTTCAGTCTTTGGGTACAGCAGGTCTTTTGAGAGGAGGCAAATTAATGGCTGCGGTTTGTTTTGTCCGAATGCTGTAACTGACATAACAGCTAATGGGGTTATGAAATGCACTACCATAAAAATCATCACACATGCGGACCTTAACTGACCAATCAGGATACAGATCAGCACAGCTCTGTATCATGATTGAACTAATAAGGGTATATCAGCATGTTTCCAGATCCTGATTAACCAATCAGGATACATCAGCATAAGCACTTTAACGATGAGATTGCAGGAACGTTTCCATCCCTTCTCTAATACTGAAACAACCAAGCTCATACTCCACAGTACTTGCACAGAGAACCCTCAGGGCTTCAGGTACTGATTTATTTCAAGTCACATCACGTCACACTGTTAACAAAGCTACAAAAATTAAAAAAGGTTTAGCAGTTAGTGTATAGCTTTGTACAAGCATGGCCAGAGATTCCACCGGTGGCTCTTGTCTCAAAATCATTTGTTTTGGGTAGAGCATGCAGGCTGGATTAGTCTGTCTGTACTTCCCTGCAACACCTCTCCCTACTGCTGCGGTCTTATCTATATCAGGAAACCTACTGGTGGGAAGTCACTGAAGACTGGGGCCAAAACACAGTTTCTCAGCAGGAGTGGGGACTCCATGGTAAGCGTTGGCATCAGCTGAAATTGACACATTTGGTAGATGTGCATTTGTGTGGGTGTGGGTGAGTAAGCCTCACTCATGTCCAACAGCCTGTGAGTAGGGGGTGCAGCAAACTGAGCTGGACCACTACCTAGCTAAAAAATCCATGTAATGTAATGGAGAGTGACACAGAAGGCATGAGAAAGGAAGACTACTCAACCACATTACCCTTGTTTACAATTTGAGAGACACAGGGCATACTCATGGTTCCCACGGCTCTGGGGTGTTTACACGGTAGGGTGAGGAGTCTGGAATGCTGACCTCAGAGCAGAAGGCACCATCTACCTAATAAGCAGGGCCCACGCTGCAGTACAGGAGGAAGACTCGAGTGGATCAGCTGATCTGCTCCTTCCATTGGCCGATCATGTCCAGAGCTGACCTAGTCCTTGCAACTACAACAGTGCATGTCAGGGTTTCGCGCCAAGAGATCTTTCTGAGATTCAACTATGAACCAGAGCATCTAACACACCTGACACTGGGGTCATCACAGCACTGCTTGAATGTAGACTATATGAATAAACAAGATTGGGACGGGTATTTAGAAGATGGTAGGTATAGATGTCTTCTGCCTGGGCAGCTGACTTTTCTAAAACAGTGCATGGGCAATGTCTGCTGTATTCAGAACCCTTCCCATCACTCGTTACATTCTCCTCCCTTTTCTGCATCCCCCACAGGCTAAAAGGGTACATCAGCTGTGCCTCACTTCCTAAAGAGAATAAGGCATTACAGGAAAACAAGGCACCTAAAAAGGCCACTAGGCACAGGGAAAAAATTAATCTTAGGTTTCAGCAGCAATGCAGACTTAAATTCCAGAACTAACCCAGACCTGAATCCCAGCATTAACTCTAGCTTGAAACCTGGCCCTAACCCCGGCATGAATCCCAACACTAACCTCAACCTGAACCCTGGCCTGAATCCCAACACTAACTCTAGCCTGGATCCTGTCCCTAAATCCAGCCCGAATCCCAGCATTAACCCACTCCTGAATCCTAGCCCTAACCCCAGCTTTAAATCCAGCTTGAATCCTGTCCCTAACACCAGTATGAATTCCAGCCCTAAGCCCAGCCTGAATCCCAGCACTAACCCCGGTCTGAATCCTGGCCCTAAGACCAGCCTGAATCCCAGCACTAACCCCGGTCTGAATCCTGGCCCTAACCCCAGCCCTAATCCTAGCCTGAATCCTGGCCCTAATCATTATGAATCCTGGCAACACAAATCTGAATCCAGCACTTATCCTGGCACTGACCCAAGCCTGATCATAGTGCTAATCCAGTTATGCACCTTGGCACTAACCCACACCTGCTTCCCCGCAGTAACTCAGACCTGATCCAAAGGCCTGCATCCCTTTAATAATCCAGCCATGCATGCTAGCAGTAATGAAACCCTGGCTCACATAATGCTGCTGTCACTGGACAATGCACTGATGGGTCCCAAAACAGAATTTCTGGTGGGCTACGTTTTAACAGTCCTGGCACGTGTGTCCACTAACCAGCATGTGCTGTGCTAAATCATATTAGTCCTGTCCCCCTCCATTCTGTACTAGAGGCACGTCTGTCCACTAACCAGCATGTGCTGTCCTGAGTATTAGTCCAGTCCCCCTGCATTCTGTACTAGAGGCACATCTGTCCACTAACCAGCATGTGCTGTCCTGAATCATATTAGTCCTGTCCCCCTCCATTCCGTACTAGAGGCACGTCTGTCCACTAACCAGCATGTGCTGTCCTGAATCATATTAGTCCTGTCCCCCTCTATTCCGTACTAGAGGCCCGTCTGTCCACTAACCAGCATGTGCTGTCTTGAATCATATTAGTCCTGTCCCCCTCCATTCCGTACTAGAGGCACGTCTGTCCACTAACCAGCATGTGCTGTCCTGAATTATATTAGTCCTGGCCCCCTACATTCTGTACTAGAGGCCTGTTGACCAATTAGTTGCAAGGCTGTGCCTCCCTGCTCACTTCCCCTTTGAGACCATCCAGACTTCCAGATTTTGGGGGATCCAGATGTCATCCAATCGGACTGATGTCACCTGCTGCCGCCTTGGTGATGTTGCTAAGCTGGCTGGACAAAGTAAACAAAGGTGTGATGGCAGTGACGGACAACTGTTAGATAAGTGCTGGAATGATGCCAAAAGTGCTCGTAAATGTAATGACGGCAGAAAAGGATGACAATATTGTTAGAGTAGATCTTAATGGCCACTGGGATACACACTTAGCCACAAGACTGAACATCTATACACGTGGGACAAAGGATGCTGCATGTCATGGAGTTAACCCAATTGGATTCCTGTCAAATACACACATGGATCTACGTACCTTAAGAGCCTGTCCCTGATTTAAGGGTGTGGTCATGATATTTTTTAATTACAAGTATAACAATACCAGGACAAGCTTCACAGCTTTTTAATAACTGCAGTCCATCTCGGGTATGGGGCAGAGCTGGGCTACCCTCCGGAGTTTTCCAGCTGAATGCTGATAACTCCAGTACCATCACTGTGGAACCACTCCGCAAGTTAATTATGGTGTTTGGGTTATCTGCTACGATGCAGGCAGACAGGTATTACTGGAACTCTGGAGAGAGCTGTGAATGAAACCTGAGGATTCTCCCTTTCCAGACTGGAGTCACTTCTATTTCTGTAACAGGACCAGTCTAGTGGGTGAACCTGGCAGCCTAGTGGCCAGGTCTGGTACCTTCCTCTGGTCAGCAGCAGGTGCAGCAAAGCCAAACTCCCCTTTTCAGAAAAGGCTGTGGTCTGTCGTTTCACAAGGCCAACAAAATGGCTTTTATGGCTAGAAGGAAACTAGTCTTTCTCTCCTGGGAGGTCTCTTGACTACCCTGTCTCATCCATCTACACCAAGACAAGTGTTACACTCGGTTAAGGGGCCTGCCTCTCCAGGGTGTTGATCTTCCCACATTTATCTTATCAATCCAAATAAAGAGAAGTGCTACCTGCAATCTCCTGCCTTTCCCAAGCGGGGTTGAGGTGTTTTCTCCATCTCCAACTTACTCATTCTCTCTAAGAGACATATTACATTCGTGGAAAGGTCAGAGTACAGCCTGGCTCTCCTGGGGGAGAGGGGTCTCCCCCTCCCACACTTGTTATCCATCCAAAGAAAAGTATTACTTAGCAGTTACAGTACATCCTGCCTGTCGTTTGGGGGGGGGGTGTCTCCACACACAGAAAAATATTACTTGTAAAATAGTTGCTGTACAATACATCCTGCCCACCCCAGGGGTCAGTGATGCCCCTCCCCCACACCCTCCTTATTTCTGTACAGTAAGAGAACTGTTACATATAGGTTACAGTCACAGCATACAGATAGGCATGTAGTCTTAAATTCCTAGAAACCACCCCGAGCTCAAGAACATAAATCCAGTTTTAGGGCAGGCTCGAAGAGAAGAAGCTGACTGCAAGGTGTAGTGCCGATGTTTGCACAGGGGCCGAAATACAGAATTTTAAACCCACATCTATTGGCTTTGCAGAGATTCAAACCCATTCCAAGAAACTCCGTCAGTGATGCCCAAGCACTGTTACAGGCATCACCTGGCAGGTCATTCAGTGTCCAGTAGAGTCTGTGTTTATACATTTTAAACAGTAAAGAGAGACTTGAAGCCACATTGGTACTCAAACTATCTAGCGACCCCCTCAATACTAAACAGAACTTGTCAGGTAGAAGCCTCTTTCCCCTCAAAGCACTGAACGGTGCGCCCATGGCACTACAGCCAGTCTGAGGATTGCGCCTGGTGTCGAGTTTATTGCGAGAGAAGGTTCTGTTCGTTGCCAGCAATCCGTGACGGAACAATATGCACTGTCCTTGTCAGCCTGCACCCCGAGCCTTCCGTCTCCTCTGGTTTGTCATCACTGAAACCAAACTGTGAAAACAAAGGAAGCAGCATATTAAGAGACCTTTAAAGAAAAGGATGCATCTGTGACAGGACTGAAACAGCTGCTCTCCTGTATTGTCATCTCTAGCTTCGAAGAGAAATTAGAAACTTACAGAACCCAAACCAGTGGGGGTTCAACAAGCACATGGCCACAGTAAGTGGCAAGAGGTAGAGGTAAGGGGGCCGGATGGTCACCAGGAGCTACACAGAGTAGCTAGGCAGGATGGAATGACTGGATAGGCCATTGGGACGTTACCTGTAATTTTCTCTGTTCCCATGAATCTTGCACCAGTGGTATTATACACTCCTCATGGTTCACTGTGCAGACAGTATGATATACCAGCAAAGTAAAATTTATAGGGTGTGTCTTCCATATGAGCCATGAAAAGCCAGGGCATCTGAGGGACCAGGTTCTACGTCACCTGTAGGTTCCCCATCATACCACATTTTGGGGGTGGGGGGGGGGTTAAAGAGCTAACACTGCTCTATCTCATTCCCAATCAAGAAAGGGACAGAACTAATATAGCTCCTTCTCGTACCCAATCAAGAAGGGGACAGAACTAACGCTGCTCTCTCTCATACCCAATCAAGGAGGGGACAGAACTAACACTGCTCCATCTCATACCCAATCAAGGAGGGGACAGAACTAACGCTGCTCTCTCTCATACCCAATCAAGGAGGGGACAGAACTAACACTGCTCCATCTCATACCCAATCAAGGAGGGGACAGAACTAACGCTGCTCCATCTCATACCCAATCCAGGAAGGGACAGAACTAACGCTGCTCCATCTCATACCCAATCCAGGAGGAGACAGAACTAACGCAGCTCCCTCTTATACCCAATCAAGAAGGGGACAGAACTAATGCTGCTCCCTCTCATATCCAATCAAGGAGGGGACAGAACTAACGCTGCTTCCTCTCATACCCAATCAAGGAGGGGAAAGAAATAACACTGCTCCCTCTCATACCCAATCAAGGAGGGGACAGAACTAACGCTGCTCCCTCTCATACCCAATCAAGGAGGGGACAGAGCCAACGCTGCTCCCTCTCATACCCAATCAAGGAAGGGACAGAACTAACGCTGCTCCCTCTCATACCCAATCAAGAAGGGGACAGAACTAATGCAGCTCCCTCTCATAATCAAGGAGGGGACAGAACTAATGCTGCTCCCTCTCATATCCAATCAAGGAGGGGACAGAGCTAACGCTGCTTCCTCTCACACCCAATCAAGGAGAGGACAGACCTAACGCTGCTCCCTCTCATACCCAATCAAGGAGGGGACAGAACTAACGCTGCTTCCTCTCATACCCAATCAAGGAGGGGACAGAACTAACGCTGCTCCCTCTCACACCCAATCAAGGAGGGGACAGAGCTAACGCTGCTCCCTCTCAAACCCAATCAAGGAGGGGACAGAGCCAATGCTGCTCCCTCTCATACCCAATCAAGAAAGGGACAGAACTAACGGTACTCCCTCTCATACCCAATCAAGGAGGGGACAGAACTAATGCTGCTCTCTCTCATACCCAATCAAGGAAGGGACAGAACTAACGCTGCTCCCTCTCATACCCAATCAAGGAGGGGACAGAACTAACGCTGCTCCGTCTTTCATACCCAATCAAGGAGGGGACAGAACTAATGCTGCTCCCTCTCATAACCAATCAAGGAAGGGACAGAACTAATGCTGCTCCTTCTCACACCCAATCAAGGAGGGGACAGAGCCAACGATGCTCCCTCTCATACCCAATCAAGGAAGGGACAGAACTAATGCTGCTCCCTCTCATACCCAATCAAGGAGGGGACAGAACTAACGCTGCTTCCTCTCATACCCAATCAAGGAGGGGACAGAACTAATGCAGCTCCCTCTCATACCTAATCAACGAGGGGACAGAATTAACACTGCTCCCTCTCATACCCAATCAAGGAGGGGACAGAGCTAACGCTGCTCCCTCTCATACCCAATCAAGAAGGGGACAGAGCTAATGCTGCTCCCTCTCATACCCAATCAAGGAGGGGACAGAGCCAACGCTGCTCCCTCCCATACCCAATCAAGGAAGGGACAGAGCTAACACTACTCCCTCTCATACCCAATCAAGGAGGGGACAGAGCTAACGCTACTCCCTCTCATACCCAATCAAGGAGGGGACAGAGCTAATGCTGCTCCCTCTCATAACCAATCAAGAAGGGGACAGAGCTAACGCTGCTCCCTCTCATACCCAATCAAGGAGGGGACAGAGCCAACGCTGCTCCCTCTCATACCCAATCAAGGAAGGGACAGAACTAATGCTGCTCCTTCTCATACCCAATCAAGAAGGGGATAGAGCTAACGCTGCTCCCTCTCATACCCAATCAAGGAAGGGACAGAACTAACGCTGCCGTCTTTCATACCCAATCAAGGAGGGGACAGAACTAACGCTGCCATCTTTCATACCCAATCAAGGAGGGGACTGAACTAACGCTGCTTCCTATCATACCCAATCAAAGAGGGGACAAAACTAACGCTGCTTCCTCTCATACCCAATCAAGGAGGGGACAGAACGCTGCTTCCTCTCATACCCAATCAAGGAGGGGACAGAACTAACGCTGCTCCCTCTCATACCCAATCAAGGAGGGGACAGAACTAACGCTGCTCCCTCTCATACCCAATCAAGGAGGGGACAGAACTAATGCTGCTTCCTCTCATACCAATCAAGGAGGGGACAGACCTAACGCTGCTCCATCTCATACCCAATCAAGGAGGGGACAGAACTAACACTGCTCCCTCTCATACCCAATCAAGGAATGGACAGAACTAACACTGCTTTCCTCTCATACCCAATCAAGGAGGGGACAGAACTAACGTTGCTCCCTCTCATACCCAATCAAGAAAGGGACAGAACTAACGCTACTCCCTCTCATACCCAATCAAGGAGGGGACAGAACTAATGCTGCTCCCTCTCATACCCAATCAAGGAAGGGACAGAACTAACGCTGCTCCCACTCATACCCAGTCAAGGAGGGGACAGAACTAATGCTGCCGTCTTTCATACCCAATCAAGGAGGGGACAGAACTAATGCTGCTTCCTCTCATACCCAACCAAGGAGGGGACAGAACTAACGCTGCTCCCTCTCATACCCAATCAAGGAGGGGACAGAGCGCTGCTCCCTCTCATACCCAATCAAGGAGGGGACAGAACTAACTCTGCTCCCTCTCATACCCAATCAAGGAGGGACAGAACTACGCTGCTCCTCATACCCAATCAAGGAGGGACAGAACTAGCGCTCCTCTCATACCCAATCAAGGAGAGGACAGAACTAACGCTGCTTCCTCTCATACCCAATCAAGGAGCGGACAGAACTAACGCTGCTCCCTCTTATACCCAATCAAGGAGGGGACAGAACTAATGCAGCTCCCTCTCATACCCAATCAAGGAGGAGACAGAACTAATGCTGCTCCCTCTCATACCCAATCAAGGAAGGGACAGAACTAACGCTGCTCCTTCTCACACCCAATCAAGGAGGGGACAGCGCCAACGCTGCTCCCTCTCATACCCAATCAAGGAAGGGACAGAACTAATGCTGCTCCCTCTCATACCCAATCAAGGAGGGGACAGAACTAACGCTGCTTCCTCTCATTCCCAATCAAGGAGGGGACAGAACTAATGCAGCTCCCTCTCATACCTAATCAACGAGGGGACAGAATTAACACTGCTCCCTCTCATACCCAATCAAGGAAGGGACAGAGCTAACGCTGCTCCCTCTCATACCCAATCAAGAAGGGGACAGAGCTAACGCTGCTCCCTCTCATACCCAATCAAGGAGGGGACAGAGCCAACGCTGCTCCCTCCCATACCCAATCAAGGAAGGGACAGAGCTAACGCTGCTCCTCTCATACCCAATCAAGGAGGGACAGAGCTACGCTACTCTCTCATACCCAATCAAGGAGGGACAGAGCTAATGCTGCTCCCTCTCACAGCCAATCAAGAAGGGACAGAGCTAGCTGCTCCCTCTCATTACCCAATCAAGGAGGGGACAGAGCCAGCGCTGCTCCCTCTCATACCCAATCAAGGAAGGGACAGAACTAATGCTGCTCCCTCTCATACCCAATCAAGAAGGGGATAGAGCTAACGCTGCTCCCTCTCATACCCAATCAAGGAAGGGACAGAACTAACGCTGCCATCTTTCATACCCAATCAAGGAGGGGACAGAACTAACGCTGCCGTCTTTCATACCCAATCAAGGAGGGGACTGAACTAACGCTGCTTCCTATCATACCCAATCAAAGAGGGGACAAAACTAACGCTGCTTCCTCTCATACCCAATCAAGGAGGGGACAGAACTAATGCAGCTCCCTCTCATACCCAATCAAGGAGGGGACAGAACTAATGCTGCTCCCTCTCATACCCAATCAAGGAAGGGACAGAACTAATGCTGCTCCCTCTCATACCCAATCAAGGAAGGGACAGAACTAATGCTGCTCCCTCTCATACCCAGTCAAGGAGGGGACAGAACTAATGCTGCTTCCTCTCATACCCAATCAAGGAGGGGACAGAATTAATGCAGCTCCCTCTCATACCTAATCAAGGAGGGGACAAAACTAACACTGCTCCCTCTCATACCAATCAAGGAGGGGACACAACTAATGCTGCTCCCTCACACCCAGTCAAGGAGAGGACAGAACTAACGCTGCTTCTTCTCATACCCAATCAAGGAGGGGACAGAACTAATGCTGCTTCTTCTCATACCCAGTCAAGGAGGGGACATAACTAACGCTGCTTACTCTCATACCCAATCAAGGAGGGGACATAACTAATGCTGCTTCCTCTCATACCCAATCAAGGAGGGGACAGAACTAACGCTGCTTCCTCTCATACCCAATCAAGGAGGGGACAGAACTAACGCTGCTCCCTCTCATACCTAATCAAGGAGGAGACAGAACTAACGCTGCTCCCTCTCATACCCAATCAAGGAGGGGACATAGTCAACGCTGCTCCCTCTCATACTCAATCAAGGAGGGGACAGAACTAATGCAGCTCCCTCTCATACCCAATCAAGGAGAGGACAGAAAGTACAGTTAAGTAAGAACTTACCGTAACAGTAGATCTTCAAGAACAGCTCTTGCAGCAGGTTACACCATTAGGACTGAAGCCGTCAGGTGTCAGGACCCCACGGAAATTTTCTAGCTAGCAGTCTTCAGCGGGGAACGCGTCCGACGTTGGTCCCGCACCCGATGTCAGGTGTAGTACATAAGGAGGCGGTCCCGCAACAATCCCCAGTTCTCCCTCGAGACTCCAGCGCTATACGACATCAGAAGAGGAGACCGAGGATCTGCCATCAGATGGCCAAGACTAAGACACAAATCGCCCCATCCCGGAAGATGGATGTTAGGCTATAACCTACCTCCTCCAAGGGGGAATGGTGGGCGGGAAAGTACCTGCTGCAAGAGCTGTTCTCCAAGATCTACTGTTACGGTAAGTTCTTACGTAACTGTACTATCTTCTTCGAGATACAGCTCTTGCAGCAGGTTACACCATTAGGACTGATTCCCAAGCAATAGCAACAATCTAATGCCATCGGGAGGAGGGAGAACAGAGAATACCACCCAGCTCGAGCCTAGGACAGAAGTCCCTGAAGGATGGCTAGGCTGAAACCTGCCCTTCGCCTTGAGGCGATGTCCAGGCTGTAATGCGTAATAAAGATATGCACCGAGCTCCAGGTAGCTGCAGCACAAATAGCTGAAGTGGAAATATTCTTCAGCGCTGCAAAAGAGGTGGCCACTCCTCTGGTAGAATGGCCCTTGACCACGCCTGGCAAGTGTTTGCTGCGCTTTTCATAACAAAAAGAGATAAATTGGATGAGCCAACGTGAAAGGGTCTGCTTCATCCTCTCAGCAAAGGATACAAACAGCTGATCCGCTTTCCGGTGCTGTTTGGTTCTGGTCAGGTAATATCTAAGACACCTGTGAACATCCAGGGTGTGAAGCAGTACTTCTCCTCGATTGGTGTACTTGGGAAAGTACACTGGTAAATCGATATCCTGATTAAGGGTAAGTGCCGAAACCACCTTAGGCAGAAACTTAGGATTTATCCTCAGGGATACCCTATCCTGGTGGAAAATTAAATAAGGCTCTTTGCACATGAGTGCGTGTAATTCGGAGATTCTTCTCGCCGAAGTAACTGCAACTAAAACAACATTTTCAAGGACAGAAAACGTAGCTCGCAATCCGCGGCTGGTTCAAAGGGTGGCAGCGTAAGCTGCTCCAGGACGAAGAGCAAGTCCCAAGGAGGAACCGGATCCTTGATGGGCGGCCTAAGGTGGAGGACCCCCCTTAAAAAGGCCCGAATAGTATCCAATTGAGCCACCATACGATGGCCTATGGGGGCATGATAAGCCGAGATTGCACAAAGGTGCACTTTAATCGAGGAGTAAGCTAGCCCAGATTGAAAAAGGGAAAGCAGGTACTCCAGAACCAGCTTCTCAGGACAGTCTAGGGGCGAGAAACCACACGTTTTAGCCCACAGGCAAAACCTGCGCCACTTCATGGCGTATGTTGCGTGCGTTGCCGGTTTTCCAGCGGCAGAAAGAACGTCTGCCACCTCTTGTGAGACCCCGTGCCGCATCATGGCTATGTCTCTAGGAGCCAGGCATGTAGGTTTAATGAATGTAAGTCCAGGTGGACTAATGAACCCTCCTTCTGAGACAACAGACGGGAGCTGATTGGCAAAGGAAGCGGAGGTTCCCGCGATAGCTGATGCAGTAGCGGGAACCAGATTTGCCTGGGCCAGAAAGGCGCTATCAGGATAAGTGTTGCGTGCTCCTTGTGAAGTTTGAGAAGAACTCTCTGGATCAACGGGAAAGGAGGGAAGGCATAGAGGAATTTGCCCGCCCAGGAGAGGGACAATGCATCTCGCCAGAAAACACCAGGCCCTGAATCTAGCGAGCAAAAATTGGGCAGTTTTGCGTTGGATGGGGACGTGAATAGATCTAATTCAGGAGTGCCCCATCTGTGGAACAGATCCTCTGCCACCTCCTGTAGAAGCTCCCACTCGTGGACCCAGGCCTGGGAGCGGCTCAGGCCATCTGCGACTGTAACCCTGGGGACGTGAACTGCAATAAGGTTTGCGCCGTGTCGAATTACCCATTCCCACACTCTCGTGGCCTCTCTGCAAAAGGGGGAAGAGTGTCTGCCTCCTTGTTTGTTGAGGTAATACATCACCGCAGTATTGTCTGTTTGTAACAGGAGAGTACTCGGTGGAATCTCCAACTGGAAGGCTTGCAGGGCATAAAGGACCGCCTTCATCTCCAATATGTTGATATGGAGATGAGATTCCTGGGTTGTCCATGTTCCCTGAGACCTCACCCCGTTCAAGTGCGCTCCCCACCCCAGCCCTGAGGCATCTGTGGAAAGAGTTATCATCGGAGGCGGCGCTGCGAAGGGAACCCCCACGGAGAGGGTTCCCGGATCTAGCCACCATTGCCAGTCCCGAACCACGGCCTTCGTGATTCTGACTGGATGCTGCAGATGGTCTTGCCTTTGGTCCCACTGCACCTTTAACATCCACTGGGTTACCCTCATGTGGAGTCTTACCATCGGGACTGTAGGAATGGCCGCAGCCATGTGTCCGAGCAGGCGAAGGACTAGTCTGGCTGGGACTGTCTTCTTCGCTGACAGATCCCTGATGAGGGATCGAACGCGTTCTGCTCTGTCCTCGGGAAGAAAGGCTTTTCCCTTGACGGTGTCCAGAACTGTTCCTATAAACTGCAGTTTCTGGGACGGTACCAGGAGAGACTTCTCGTAGTTGATGAGGGTGCCCAGAGACTGAAAAAGGGTCTGGGTACACTGAATGGCTATCAGTAGTGCCTCCTTGGAAGGGGCCATGAGAAGCCAATCGTCCAGATACGGGAACACGTAGTGGCCCTGTCTCCTCAGAGACGCTGCCACGACTGCCATGCACTTGGTAAATACCCGAGGTGCTGATGACAGCCCGAAGGGAAGCGACCGGAACTGATAATGGCAGCCGAGAAACTCGAAGCACAGGAACCTCCTGTGCGCTTGAGCAATAGGGATGTGCAAGTAAGCGTCCTGCACGTCCAGGGACGCCAAGAAAGCATCCTTCTTCAGCATGGGGATTAGCCCCAGAAGGGTCACCATGCGGAAGCGCTTGTAGACGACCGACAGATTGAAGTTGCTGAGGTCCAAAATTGGACAGAGGTCCCCTGTTTTCTTTGGAACCAGGAAGAAGTGCGAATAGTATCCTGCTCCTCTCTGGTCCCCTGGAACGTGCTCCAGAGCTTCCTTCTCTAGAAGCGTTAGCACCTCCTGCTGTATAAGCAGGGCATGCTGACCCGAATAGCGGGAAAGCAGAGGAGGCCTTGTGGGCGGGTTGTCTACAAATTCTATATAATGGCCTTTTTCGACCAACTGTAGCACCCACCTGTCGGTGGTGATCGACAGCCACCCTGGCAGGTGGTCCGTGATGCAACTCCCGACCTTCATTTCCCATTGATCCTGAGGAGGGGCGGGGGCCGGGAAGGAATCATGCTGTGGCAGCATTGGATCCTGCAGGTTGGGCCGATTCTGTGGCTCATTGGCCTCTGCCTGAGGATGTCTTAGCCTGGGCTTTCCGGGTGAAGGAGCCCCTCTGTTGCTGACCGGAACGTAGTTGTTGCCTTTGGATCCGGCTGCGAAAGAGACTCTGGTTCCTGCGAAAGGAACTAAGTCAAGACCTGTACATAGCGTGGACAGATCTAATCGGCTTCCTGCAATTTGGTGACCACTTTCTCTGAGGCTTCACCAAACAGAACTTCGTCATGGTAAGGGGCGTCAATGATGTTCTTCTGGACGTCCGGGGTATACCCGGAGACACGGAGCCATGAGTGTCTCCGGAGACACACGCCTGAGGCTGCAGCTCTGGCCGAAGAGTCCGAAGAGTCGTATGCAGCTCTAAGTACCTGGGTCCCCACGTCCGAACCCGTACAGAGGAGTTGCAACAGCTCCTCCTTTTGGCCACCGTCTGGCAATTTTTCAACTAGGTCTTGTCCCTGTTCCCACAATGTGTTCTGGAACTGAACCACGTGGGTGAGGTAATTTAACGACCTAATGGCGCAAGTCGCGGCCACATACGTGCGCCTGCCCAGGACGTCCAACTGCTTAGACTCCGGGTCCGGTGGCTGCATGCTCAAGTGCTGCGGTTTCTGAGACCGGTCATGTGAGGCTGTAATGACCAGGGTGTTGACCAGAGGATGGTTCGCCAGGTATTGGTCCTCCCTTGGGGCCTTGTACAGGCGGTCAGCCTTCTTCAGCATTGCCGGAGTCGAATGTGGACGCTTCCACGCAGCCTTAGTGACGTCCACGAAGGTGTCCACCAAGGGTGGCACTACCACAGGCTTGGGATCTTTTTGCCGAAGGTAGCGGGCAAGGCGTAGTCTCTCGGGGTCCAGCTCTTCAGCGTCCCACCCCATGTTCTCCTGAATGTGCCTCATTATCTCGGAGAACGAGGGGTCATCAGGAGGGGACCTGGGAAGGTCGCATGGGTCCGGAGAATGGACGCTGATTGGAGAAGGAGATCTGGAGCACGCACAGGTGTCAGATCCGGAGTCCTCCACGGACGGGGTATACCGACGCCGTCTGGGTCTCTTGGGGCTGGGTGACCCTGAAGTGGATCTTGAAGGAGGCCTTCTCCTCTCCGAAGATCTGCCCCTAGGAGGGGATGCTGGCTCCTTGGGGGTCGATGCCCGTCCTGCTGACCACCTGGGTGGTGGAGGGGGTGCAGGCGTTGGAGGGGCAGCAGGCGCAGGAGGAGGTTGTGTGGTGACCACATCCTTCTTGATGGTGTCCCACCAGAAGGTGAAGAGCTCCTTCACCTCTGACAAATTTAGGCCCGACAATGGACCGGGCGCCGGTGACCTGTCATCGGGGCCGGGTGTCGGGTCCCTGGGGGTCTCCCGTTCTGGGGAGGGATCCCGTGGAGGCTCGACAGGACCGGGGTCGCCCGCCTGGTCTTCGGGCTGGGTTGAGTCCTCCTCCTCCGACGCCTTCTGACCAACGTCGGTAGGTGGTGGTGTGGTCCTTCTTTCTGCAGTGGCCGACGCCGGTCCCCCCGCTGACATCCTCGAGGGCGAATGCCTGACCGGCGACGGGTGACGAACAGTAGCCGGTTCCCGGGAGTGCCTATGTAGCTTGGCCGACATCGGATGGGCCGACGTCCACTTCAGAGAGGTCAGCTCCTTAGTTTTGCGCTGGGGTGGCGGCGGTTGGGAGACAGACCTGACGTCGGAGTCCGGATGACGGGAGGAAGACTTATGGCGCTCCCCAGACCTAGACGAGGCCTTAGATGGAGTGGACGAAGATACAGGCCTGGAGGTCTTGACAGGCCGCAAAGAGGAGGAACCACTAGCCGATATGACGAGAACCGGGGGAGGCTGAGAGCAAGCTCTCCAAGGAGAGCTGTCTGACCTGGAGCCAGAGCTGCGGGAGTCCGAGGCCCAGGGAGGGGATCTGGGTCTCTCCTTCTCCCGGTGCTTTTCGCGGTGTTTATGGGACTTCCCCGAAGACTCCCCTTTGGAGGAAGGATCTCGATCCACTGCCTTAAGTTTTTCCTCGAGGAGGAAAGCTTGGAGGGCCTTCTGGTGGCGGATCCTTGTACGGCTGTTGAAGCCCTGGCAGAATGAGCAGGCCTGGGTGTCGTGGTCTGGGCCCAGGCAGCGCATACAGGCCAAGTGAGGATCCTTGAAAGGGATCTGTTTGCCGCAGGCACACTTCGATGAATGGCCCTCCAAAGAAGTTGGAGAGGACATCAGACAAAATCCGGTTGAGAAAGAACAGTTGAATTTTTCCTAGTCGTCGCGTGCTAGAAGATGACCGAGAGGCCGATGCTGTGATGTCGACGGCCGGAAAAGAACTGGACGATTATGGCGGGACCGCCTCCTTATGTACTATGCCTGACATCGGAGGCGGTCCCCGGTGAAGACTGCTAGCTAGAAAATTTCCGTGGGGTCCTGACGGCTTCTGTCCTAATGGTGTAACCTGCTGCAAGAGCTGTATCTCGAAGAAGACCTAATGCTGCTTACTCTCATATCCAATCAAGGAGGGGACAGAACTAATGCTGCTCCCTCTCATACCCAATCAAGGAGGGGACAGAACTAACGCTGCTTCCTCTCATACCCAATCAAGGAGGGGACAGAACTAATGCAGCTCCCTCTCATACCTAATCAAGGAGGGGACAGAACTAACACTGCTCCCTCTCATACCCAATCAAGGAGTGGACAGAACTAACGCTGCTCCCTCTCATACCCAATCAAGAAGGGGACAGAGCTAACGCTGCTCCCTCTCATACCCAATCAAGGAGTGGACAGAACTAACGCTGCTCCCTCTCATACCCAATCAAGAAGGGGACAGAGCTAACGCTGCTCCCTCTCATGCCCAATCAAGGAGGGGACACAGCCAACGCTGCTCCCTCTCATACCCAATCAAGGAAGGGACAGAACTAACGCTACTCCCTCTCATACCTAATCAGGAAGGGGACAGAGCTAACGCTGCTCCCTCTCATAACCAATCAAGGAGGGGACACAACTAACGCTGCTTCCTCTCATACCAAATCAAGGAGGGGACAGAGCTAATGCTGCTCCCTCTCATAACCAATCAAGGAGGGGACAGAGCTAACGCTGCTCCCTCTCATACCCAATCAAGGAGGGGACAGAACTAACGCTGCTCTCTCTCATACCCAATCAAGGAGGGGACAGAAATACAGGTTACTCACCTGTAACAGGAGTTCTAGGAATGGTATATGTTGTTCATCCACACTCATTGGCAGGTATCCTTGCCGCTTTAAATCTTGCCGGAAGGTCTTCAAGCTTGCTCCTCCCACCCACCCGGGTGGTATAACTCTCGGCTCCGGCCCATGACGCCAGATCTGGCCCGCTGGAAGCTCAGGTTGTGCGTCGAAGCCGGGGAGGTCGGGTGGGTCGTGTGGATGAACAACATATACCATTCCTAGAACTCCGTTACAGGTGAGTAACCTGTATTTCTAGGGACATGGATATGTTGTTCATCCACACTCATTGGCAGACTCCTAGCAGTTCTCCGGGAGGAGGGAGGCAAGACGACACCCCAATACTTACTTGGGAAAGAGAGACTGGAGAACCGAGGCCCCAAAACCAGCATCCCGCGTGACTCAAGGTCGATGTGGTAATGGGTAATGAAGGTGTTTGCTGACTTCAGGTAGCAGCCCTGCAGATTTCCTGGATAGGGACGCCCTGGAAGCAGCCACCGCTGCAGCAGTATGGCGGGTAGAATGAGCTCTTATCCTCTGGGAGGCTCCATGCCCGCCAACTTATAGCAGAGATCTATGCAGGAGGTTACCCACCTGCTTATCGTCCGCTTGGCTGCAGGTCTGCCAGATGCGGCTTCAGCGTAGGGTGACAAACAGCTGGCGAACCTCTCCCCAATTTCAGCCGCAAGCGCCCTTATAATAAGCGGCGCCCTTCTAGGGTCCAGAGTATGGAGCCTATATTCGCCTCCGAGGTGTGATTGGGGTAGAACACCGCAGAGTCAACACCTGGTTAAGGTGAAACTCCACACCACCTTCGGAAGGAATTTCGGTGGGGAAGAGGACAACCTTGTCCCTGTGGAAGACCAGGTAAGGAGACTCGATGGAAAGCGCCTGGAGCTCTCCCATCCTTCTGGCTGGACGGATAGCCACCAAGAAGGCGGCTCCACGTACAGGTGAGAGAGAGCACCTGTGCATAGGTTCAATGGCTTGCCCATGAGCTTTGCCAGTACCAGCAGTAGATCCCACGGAGGTGGGGGTTCCGCACTGAGGAAATGTGATCAAGGCCTTGAAAAAGCGCCAGACCACCTTCTCCTGCGCACCGACTGCTTCCCGCCCGCGCCTGGTAAGCAGAGATGGCTGCCAGGTGCACCCTTAGGGTCCGACCTAAGCCCTTGACTGGAAAGGGACCATAAATAGTCCAAGATGCTTGCAAGGAACAGGAGGAAGGTCCAAGCCTTTAGCTTGACACCAAATGGAAAACCTTTTCCATTTGAAGGCATAGCATTTTTGGTCGACCCTTACGGGACGCCTCAACTACATTGAGGACCTCGTCGGAAAGACCCAAGGCCTGGAACTCTAGCCGCCAGGAACCAGGCCGTCAGGTGTCAGGGATTGAAGGTCCGGATGGAACACCTTCCCCTGATTGACTGAGAGCAGGTCCGGGCGAGCTGGAAGCTGCCGCGGAATCCTGGAGCTGAGACTGAGGAGATCTGGGTACCAGAACTGGCGAGGCCAGTCTGGGGCTATCAGAATCACCTGCGCCTTGTCCCTCCTCGCCTTGAGAAGCACCTTGTGGATCAAGGGAAATGGGGGAAAGGCGTAAAAGAGGCCCGGGGTCCACTGCCTCGAGAAGGCATCCCCCTGCAGCGAGCCCTGCTGAGGGGGCGGCATGGAACAGACTCAGCTCGCTGCTCTCCCTGGAGGCAAACAGGTCCACCTGAGGTGTGCCCCAATGGGAGAACAGATGCTGTACTACCTCCGCAGGAGAGACCACTGTGGGATGCAGCCCCATCCGGCCAGGCACGGCCAGGGTGTTGGAGGCTCCTGCCACGTGAATGGCTAGAGATCCGCCCAGGCTGCGCATCGAGTGACCAAATGCGGAGAGCCTTGCATAGAAGCATGGAGCGCCTCGCCTCTGGCGGTTTAGATAGTACATGGTCGTGGTATTGTCCGCCTGGACTTGGACCACTTGACCCCGGAGGAACGGAGCAAAGGCGGTGAGAGCAGTAGGGACCGCCGGAGCTCCAGCAGGTTGATGTGGCATCGGACTCCCGCGGGGACCAGGAGGCCATGAGCCCGTGTTCCCCAGATGGGCACCCAAACCCATCAGAGAGGCATCGGTCGACAGAGAGACCGTCACCCGAAGCGGATTTAACGGGATGCCCTCCTGCAACATCTGAACGTCCACCACTGGACAGCGTCCACATCCCCTGTGTCACCCGACACAAGCTGGTCCAAAGGATCGAGCGCCAGACCACTGGCTGGCCAGTCCCCACTGAAGGGGACGATGTTCCAGCGGCCCAACGGACCACGCTGGTGCAGGCCGCCATGAGACCCAGGAGGCGAGGAAGTCCCGGCAGGGCGCAATTGCCCAACCAGAAATGATCGGGCAAAGGAGGAAAGAACCGCGCCTGTCTCGCCGGAGCCGCGCCTGGCTCAAGAGAGTCGAGGCTGCGCTCGATGAATAGAATCACCTGCTTCGCTCGAAGTTCGACTCTGGCCTGCTGATAAGGAGGCCCAGTCTGAGAGCAGACCTGGAGGGCCAGATCTCTGGACCACTCCGGCCCCTTTCCTGGAGGGAGCTGCTATCAGCCAGTCAGCTCCAGGTAAGGGCACCCGACCTCGGGCCGCATAGGAATGCTGTCACCACTGCCATGCATTTGGTGAAGACCCTGGAGCTGGAGACAAGCCAAAGGGCATGGCTTGGAATCGAAGAGGATCCTTCCGCCGGAAGCGAAGGAATCTCTGGTGAGACGACGGATAGGGACGTGAAAACGCTGCCTGCAAGTCCAGAGAGCAGAACCACACGCTGCCCAAGGATGGTATTATCTGAGCCAGAGTGACCATCCTGAAGGTTCGAGACCTTAGGAACTTGTTTAGGTCGTGTAGGTCGAGAATGGGGCCAGCCCCGTCCGCTTCGAACCAGGAAGTACCTGGACACAAACCCTGGGTCTGAAGGAGGGTCCACCACCTTCTTATCACCTCCTTCTGGAGGAGGAGAGCGATGTCGGCTCGACGAGCCGCCAGTGAGGCTGGGGATCCAAGCCCCGAGGGCGACGTCCTGAAGGGTGGTGCCTGCTCGAATTCCAGAGGCAGGCCTCTTCCCACCACCTCAAGACCCACCTGTCCGTGGAAACAGCGGACCAGGCGGAACGGAAGTGCGGGGCCGTCCCCCACGGGGACCCTAGGGTAAGGTGACGGGAATGGGCGTGACACCTCAGCCCGTCTGGGCAGGCTTGGAGGAGGGACCGCCGAGGGACCTCCTGGGCCTTTTCCTCCTGCCTCCTGTTAGAGGAAGGCGGCGTTTGGGTTTGGGATGCCAAGGCTTGAGCCTGCTGGCCCTGGACGCTGCTGGGCCGAAGCGCCAAAGGCACAGAAGGACTAAAGGGGCTCAGGGCGCGCCTATGGCCTTTGTCCTCTGACGGAAGAGACCAGTCCAAGGTAGCATTGGACTTCTCGATCCTCTGCAGGTGACCTTCCACCCCAGGGTCAAGAGGTCAGTCCCAAAAAGGGAACATCCGCCAACTTGTGCTGGGTATCCGGAAGTAAAGGTGGATATCCTCAGCCAAGCCCACGACGACGATAGCCACCGCGGCCGCCACCGATCTGGCACATGAGTCCCCTATATCCAAAGCAGTCTGAGCTGCTGTTTGGCCACTGCCTTGCCCTGGTCCCACACTGCTTAACCGTAGTCTGCAGATCGGCGGGAAGATGAGGATGACCTCATCCCGGGAGCCCAACAGGGCATGAGAAAATGTGCCATGAGGACGCAGAACTGGCCTGACGGAAGGCCAGAGAGGACATAGCGTAGACTTTTCGCCCGACATAGTCCAATTTCTTGGACTCCTTGTCAGAAGGTTTGTCCACATCCTGCCGCCAAGCGCTACCGGAAAACGCTGTCGGTAACCAACCCTCAGCAGAGGCGTTCCAAAACCGGACAAGGAACTGGTAGGACCGGATACTTCCTGGCCATCCTGGTCAAGGCGAGGGCAGGAAGCAGGCGCTCCAAAGCTCCAGTGCCGGACCCACTATGGCCTCGGCCACCGGAAGGCCTCCGTCGAGATCCCTCGGTCCAGAATCTCGTGAGGGGATACCGGCCCGTTTGAAACGGGTTGAGCTCCATCCCGTGGACTCGAGATGAGCCAAGGTCCTAGGAAGGACGACGGGCTATCGTCCATTGACTGACTCCTCTAGATCAAGTCCAGTCGCTGAGAAAAAGGAGAATCATCTTCGGACTCGAAGAGTCCTCGAAGAGCTGCCTCTGGCCTGAGGCACCTTCACCTGCCGAGGTCGGTGGGAGTGAGGATAACTGACAGCCGATGGGGTAGACCCTTAGCCGACCGAGAATCCTTGGTCGAGCCCCAATTGGTGGCTGTGGTGGAGGTTCCACGGGAATCGATAAGCAGCTGGTTTTGGCGAACAACGGCCTGGGTATAAACTCCTCAGGATCAAGTGAGGGGTTGTGTCCGGCCGCTCAGTGACAGCCACTTAATGGCGGGGAAAGGCGGCAGGGGGTCGGTTTACTCCCGGCCAGGAGGAGCTGTTGCAACATAAGATCCTCGTACCGTCCCTAAGCGTACGCCGAAGCCTCCCTCATCCGAGGAGGAGGGCGGGCGAGCTGACGCCCGCTTACTCATGATGCCGGACCGAGAGCCGCCTATGGCCAGTGCGATCGGCTGGACGCGAAGAGGTCCAGACCGAGGTCCGGAATTTCCGAGGTCGGTGCGGGGAGGTGTCGGCCGGAACCGGCACTCCCTTCGCTCGGATGGTGCATCCGAGGGCTCCGGAACGGAGGCCAGGCGACCACAGGATCCTCAACTCCTCCCGGGGAACGGGAGGGAATCTCGGCTGCTAAGGCGACAGCCGATCAATGGGTAGAAAAATCTCGACTTCATCGGTGGGAGTCTCGGTCAACTGACCTGGCGGGGACACCGTGAGGCCAGTGGCGTTGACCGCAGTCGACCCAAGCCGGCGATCGGCGGCCGGGGAGAGGGACCTTTCCCGCTCCCAAGGCGTCGGCACAGAGGACTTACCCTGTCCCTCTTTTGGACCGAGGACAAGGTCCATAGCGGAGGCCCTTCTCCTTTAGTGGAGAGGACAGACAAAAGCTCTTAAAAAGCCGTGTAAGAAGAGCCCAGAGAGGCGGGATAAATGCATGGCGAGAAGATCTGACGCGCCGCCTCCTCTTCGAGGCGACCATCCGCTCGAGCTGATCAGCCAGCCACCAGGACACCGCCAACCGGGCCTCCTTGGACTTCACCGGAGAAGCGCTTCGGGGCAGGCCCAGTTGCAATCGGACAGCATGGTCTTGAGGGCGTGGGCGAGAAAGATGAGCACAGGTCGCAAGCCTGCGGGTTGTGCTCAAGGCCTAACAGTAGACACCGTGGAGTGTGGATCCGTCCGAGACATCTTCTGCCGCATGGGCATCTCCGAAATCCGAGGTCGGTTGTCCATCACTTGGCCCGAGGGATAGAAGACTGATCTTTTAAGAAATTTATTTTAAATCCACAAGCGGAGAAATAGGAACCAGTCTCAAATGCAGGCGTTAGGAGGAACCTGAGCTTGCGGTAAGGAAGATCTGGCGTCATGGGGCGGGCCGAGTTATACCACCGGGTGGGTGGGAGGAACAACATGAAGACCTTCCGGCAAGATTTAAAGCGGCAAGGATACCTGCCAATGAGTGTGGATGAACAACATATCCATGTCCTAGAACCTGTATTTCTAGGGACATGGATATATTCATCCACTATCTAACAGACTCTAGCAGTTCTCCGGGAGGAGGGAGGCAAGCGCACACCCCTAGTTGAGGAATAAAGACTGGAGAACCGAGGCCCCAAAACCAGCATCCCAAGCGTGACTCAAGGTCGATGTGGTAATGGGTGATGAAGGTGGCATGCGTGACTTCAGGTAGCAACACTGCAGATTTCCTGGATACATCCCTGGAAGCAGCTACCGATGCAAGCGATATGGCGGGTAGAATGATCTCTTATCCCTCTGGGAGGCTCCATGCCCGCCAACCTATAGCAGAGATCTATGCAGGAGGTGACCCACTGCCTATCGTCTGCTTGGCTGCAGGTCTGCCAGGTGCGACTTCAGGCGTGGTGACAAACAGCTGGCGAACCTCCCGAACTTCAGCCATCTGCTACATATAATAACGACGCTCTTCTAGGGTCCAAAGTATGGGCCTATGTTAAACCTCGAGGTGTGATTGGGATAGAACACGGCAGAGTCAACACCTGGTTAAGGTGAAACTCCGACACCACCTTCGGAAGGAATTTCGGGTGGGGGCGCAGGACAACCTTGTCCCTGTGGAAGACCAGATAAGGAGACCCGATGGAAAGTGCCTGGAGTTCTTTCATCCTTCTGGCTGACGTGATAGCCACCAAGAAGGCGGTCTTCCACGACAGGTGGGAGATATTGCACCTGTGCACTGGTTCAAATGGCTGCCCATGAGCTTAGCCAATACCAGCAGTAGATCCCACGGGGGTGGAGGTTCTCGCACTGGAGGGGATATGTGATCAAGGCCTTTGAAAAAGCGCCCGACCACCTTCTCCTGCGCCACCGACTGCTTCCCGGCCCGCCCGGTAAGCAGAGATGGCTGCCAGGTGCACCTTAAGGGTCGTCGACCGAAGCCCTTGCTGAGAAAGGGACCACAGGTAGTCCAGAATGCTTGCCAAGGAACAGGAGGAAGGGTCCAGGCCCTTGCCCTGACACCAAATGGAAATCTCTTCCATTTGAAGGCGTAGCATTTTCTGGTCGACTCCTTACGGGACGCCTCAACAACGTTGAGGACCTCGTCAGAAAGACCCAAGGCCTGGAACTCTAGCCGCTCAGGAACCAGGCCATCAGGTGCAGGGATTGAAGGTCCGGATGGAATACCTTCCCCTGATTGACTGAGATCAGGTCCGGACGGGCTGGAAGCCGCCTCGGGAGCCTGGAGCTGAGACTGAGGAGATCTGGATACCAGAACTGATGGGGCCAGTCTGGGGCTACCAGAATCACCTGCGCCTTGTCCCTCCTCACCTTGAGAAGCACCTTGTGGATCAAGGGAAATTGGAGAAAGGCGTAGAAAAGGCCTGGGGTCCGTGGTCTTGAGAAGGCATCCCCCTGCAGCGAGCCCTGCTGAGGGGGGGGGGCGGGCATGAAACAGTCTCAGCTTCGCATTCTCCCTGGAAGCAAACAGGTCCGCCTGAGGCGTGCCCCACTGGGAGAAGAGATCTTGTACTACCTCCAGCAGGAGAGACCACTTGTGAGGCATAGCCCTATCCGGCTTGAGCATCGGCCAGGGTGTTGGGCTCCTGCCACGTGAATGGCAGGAGATCGCCTCAGGCAGCTGCTACGAGGGACCAAATGCAGAGTTTCCCTGCACAGAGGCATGGGCGCATCCTGCCCTGGTGGTTTAGGTAGTACATGGTGGTGGTACTGTCCGTCTGGACCTGAACCACTTGACCCATGAAGCGGGCGAAGGTGGTGAGGGCTAGATGAACGCTCGAGCTCCAGCAAAGCTGATGTGGCATCGGGACTCCCAGGGGACCAGAGGCCGTGTGCTCTGTGCTCCCAGATGAGCACCCAACCCATCAGAGAGGCATCGGTCGATAGGGGCCGTCGGCTCAGGGCGGACAAATGGGATGCCCTCCTGCAGATGTGCCAGAGCGGTCCACCACTGGAGGCGTTCCACATCCCAGGTCACTGTCACTAGCTGATCCAATGGATCAGAGTGCTGTGACCACTGGCTAGCCAGTCCCCACTGAAGGGGACGCATGTGCCAGAGTGGGCCCAGCGGACCACGCTGGTGCAGGCCGCCATGAGGCCCAAGGCGCGGGAAGTCCTGGGCAGGCGCAACTGCCCAACCAGAAATGATTGGGCAAAGGAGGAAAGAACCTCGGCCCTGTCCGCCGGGAGCTGTGCTCTGGCTCGAAGAGAGTAGAGCTCTGCCCCGATGAAAAGTATCACCTGCTTTGGCATGAGTTCCGACTTGGCCTCGTTGATGAGGAGGCCAATCTGAGAGCAAACCTGGAGGGCCAGATCTCTGGACCGCTCCACCTCCGCTCTGAAGGGGGCTGCAATCAGCCAGTCGTCCAGGTAGGGGTACACCCAGACCCTTCGGTGCTGCAGCAATGCTGTCACCACTGCCATGCATTTGGTGAAGACCCTGGGAGCTAGGGAGAGGCCAAAGGGCATGGCCCGGAACTCGTAAAGGGATCCCTCTGCCCTGAGGCGGAGGAATCTCTGATGAGACGGACGGATTGGGACGTGAAAGAATATGTCCTGGAGGTCCAGGGAACAGAACCACACGCCTCGTTCCAAGGATGGTATTATCTGAGCCAGTGACCATCCTGAAGGTCCAAGACTTAGAAACCTGTTCCAGGTCGTGCAGGCCGGGAAGTAGGCTGGCCAGCCAGTCCATTTTGGGGCCAGGAAGCTACCTGGACAAACCCCGTGTGGAGGAGGATCCACCTTCCTGATCACCTCTTTTTCGAGGAGCAGGGTAATATCGGCTCGGCGGACCGACAGCGAGGCTGTGGACCCCTTAGCCCCCCCGAGGGGTGACAGCTCAAAAGGGTGGAGTCTGCTCGAACTCCAGAGGCAGGCCCTTTCCTACCACCTCCAACACCCAGCGGTCCGTGGTGATAACGGACCAGGCGGAAAGGAAGTGGCAGAGCCATACCCCCATGGGGGGAACCCAGGGGGGAGTGACGAGGCTGGGGGTGACACCCTCAACCCGTCACTGGGCAGGCTTGGAGAAAGGGACCGGCCGAGGGACCTCCTGGGCCTTTACCTCCCTGCTTCCTGTTGGAGGAAGCCGCGGGCTTGGGTTTGGGATGCCAAGCGCGAGCCTGCTGGCCCTGATGCTGGTGCTGTTGAGCCGGACGTGCCGCAGGCGCAGAAGGAAGAAAGGGCTTGTGTTACTGCTGACGGCGGCGGCCGTTGTCCTTCTGGGCGGAGGTGACCGAGTCCAGGGTGGAACTGGACTTTTCGATCTGCTGGAGGTGACCTTCCACTCCAGGGCCGAAGAGGTCGGTCCCCAAGAAGAGGACATCCACCAACTTGTGCTGGGTATCCGCCTAAAGGTGGATATCCTCAGCCATGCTCTGCGGTGCATGGCCACTGCGGCCGCAACCCGATCTGGGCAGGGAGTCCCCTATGTCCAGAGCTGTTTGGACTGCTGCTTCGCCACTGCCCTACCTCGTCCCGGACCTGCGGACCATAGTCTGGAGGTCGGCGGAGATGAGGATCACCTCATCCAGGGAGCCCATGAGGCGTGGGAGAAGTGTGCCATCAGCACGGCGAGCTGGCCTGGCGGAGGCCAGGAGGACGGAGGCGTACACCTTGCGCCCGGCGTAGTCAGCTTTTTGGACTCCTTGTCGGGGGCTTGTCCCGTCCTAGCGTTCAGGCGGAGAAAAGCGCTGTCGGTGACCAACCCCTCGGCGGAGGGGTGCTCCGAAACCGGGCAAGAGCGGTAGGGACCGCGCTCCTGGCCATCCTGGCGAAGGCGCAGGGCGGGAAGCAGGCAGCTGCTAAAGCTCCAAGGCTGGGCCGACAATGGCCTCAGCCACAGGAAAGGCCTCCGTAGGTGAATCCCCTCGGTCCAGTATTTCCGTCAGGGGATACTTGGCCCATTTGGAAACGGGCTCGAGCAGCATCCCGGTGGACTCCGAGATGAGCCGAAGCGGATCCATAAAGGACGATGGGCTTTCGTCCAGTGACTAGCCCCCAGAGGACTACAGGTCAACCTGCCTGGAGAACAGGGAGGAGTCGTCGTTGGACTCCGAAGAGTCCGCAAAGAGCTGCCTAGGGCCTAAGTGAGTGAGGGTGACTGACAACCTGTGGGGCAGGCCTTGAGCCGACCGAGAGTCCTTGGTCAGTGCCCCCGATTTCGGTTATGGAGGCGGAGGTTCCACCACAATGGGTGGGGCAGCAGATTTCAGCCGAACAACCAGTCCAGGCTTGGGCATCTCGACTGCAGCGAGAGGCTGTTTTGGCCGTTCGGGTGACAGCCACTTGATGGCCGGGGAAGGCGTCGGTGTCGACTTGTCCCGGACAAAATGAAAGTGCTGCACATCAACTCCTCGTGGCGTCGACGCAATTTGCGCCGAAGCCTCTCCTCATCCAAGGAGGAAGACGAGGAAGAGCCGCGTCGCCGCTTACCTCGGTGCCGAGACCGAGACCGCCGATGTCGGCAGGATCGGTTGGACCAAGAAGAGGTCCGAGACTGAGATCCTCGGTGTGTCCGAGGGCGGGCCTGGGAGGGAGCGGGGGACACCCACTCCTCCCTTGGCTCGGACATCTTAACCGGGGACTGCTGCACCGATGGCGCAGGCAAATCCTTGGTTTCCACTGGGGGAACCGGCGAAGAAGGGTTGTCGGCTTCACCAGTCGACAAACCGTCCAACGGGTTGAAAAAAATCTCGACCGCGTCGACGGGTGTCTCGGCCGGCTGACCTGACGGGGATGCCGTGAAGCCAGCAGACTTAGCCGCAACCTCGACCGAAGTCGACGGTCGGCTGTCCGGGGAAGGGGACCTCTCCCGCTCCCACGAACTCTGACAATGGGACTTACCCTTGGGATTCTTCTTTTTGGACAGAGAGGAATGTCCCAATGGCCCCCCTCCCTTCATGGAAAGGGAATGGCAAAGCTCCTTGAACGAAGCAGAATACGAGGTACCCAAAGAGAGCGGGATAAATGCTGCGACCGAGGAGGAGGAAGATGCGGCATGGGCTGCCTCCTCCTCGAGGCGATCATCTGCTCGAGCTGCTCCAGCTAGGCCAGCTGCCTTGATAACCGTAGCAGACTCATCGACTTACGGTGTGTGGCGCTTCTCGAGGCAAGCATCAATCGAGGCAGCGCAGTCCTCAAGGCGTGGGCTGAGAATGAACAGCAAGACTCGCAGGCCTGCGGGTCGTGTTCTAGGCCGAGGCAGTAGACGCACGTGGAGTGCGGATCTGTCCTGGACATCTTCTGCCCACAAGGGCACCACCGAAAACCGGGAGTCGATTTGTCCATCGCAGCCGCGAGGGAAAAGGAAGACTGAAGTCTTGAAAATTTTAAAATGAGTTTCGGACGAACCGAAGAATTAGGATCCAGTCTATCATGCAGAGCGTTAAGGAGGGAACCTGAGCTTCCAAGCGGTAAAGAAGATCTGGGGTCATGGGGCAGAGCCGAGAGTTTTACCACCCGGGTGGGTGGGAGGAGCCATTCTGAAGACCTTCCGGCAAGATTTAAAGTGGCAAGGAACCTGCCAGACAGTGTGGATGAACAACATATCCATGTCCCTAAAACTAACGCTGCTTCCTCTCATACCCAATCAAGGAAGGGACAGAACTAACGCTGCTCCCTCTCATACCCAATCACGAAAAGGACAGAGCTAACGCTGCTCCCTCTCATACCCAATCAAGGAGGGAACAGAACTAACGCTACTCCCTCTCATATTCAATCAAGGAGGGGACAGAACTAACGTTGCCGCCTCTCATACCCATTGAAGGAAGGGACAGAACAAACCTTGCTCCCACTCACACCCAGTGAAGGAGGGGACATAACTACTGCTGCTTCTCTGATACCCAATCAAGGAGGGGACAGAGCTAATGCTGCACCCTCTCATACCCAATCAAGGAGGGGACAGAAGTAACGCTGCTCCCTCTCATACCCAACCAAGGAGGGGGCAGAACTAACACTGCTCCTCTCATACCCAATCAAGGAGGGGACAGAACTAACATTGCTTCACCTCACAGAAACATACAAAATTCATGGGAGGATGAGATGGCATTAGAGAAGATATCACAGGAAATATTATGAATAAGATATACCAGCATGCCATCTCCTCACTTACCACGGTCTTGCCAAAAAACTATGTGACCAGGGATAGAGATGTCACTATCACTGATCCTATGAACCATTTGGGAAGACTGGGTGGGCCAAGTGGTCCTTTTCTGCCAACATATTCTGTGTTTCTATGTTTCAATCCTGGCCCTTCCTCCCTCGTTGCCCAAGTGTCTTAGTTTGTACCACCTCAACATGAGAAGCCTACTTCCTGAGACTGGTCAACTTAGGCTGTGGGTAGTGCAATCTGACCTAGATGCCCTGGTCATCACTGAATCCTGGCTCTCTGCTGGGATCAGAGATGGTGACACCTCTCTCCCTGGTTACATCATTTTTTTGGCAAGACCATGGCAGGTGAGGAGATGGTGTGCTGGTATTCATAATATTTCCCGTGATGTTGCCTTCCATAGTGCCATCCCTTCCTCCCATGATGTCTGTTGTGTAAGCTTTCCTTCCCTCTCTCTCCTCCCATCTTTATTTGTGGTGTTTATCTCTCCCCTAAAGCTAAACCTGACTCTGTCCCTCCCCTTTCTCTCCTCCCTCATGCTCAACCAGCAAACTTATCCTGGGGGATTTCAACCTAAACAGGTCCCCTTATACCTACAACTCCTCATCCAGAAGGCTGAGGCACTAAACCTCATGCAGTTAATGAAAGGGGAAAGGGGGAAATTATTTAACCAGGAAAGGCACACTAAGCCAGAGCTTGTTACCAGGTGCGACCTGGGAGCACAAAGAAGTTAAGTGACTTGTTCAGGGTCACACAGTATGCAAATGGAGGCTGATGGGATTCAAACCCAGGTCACCAGGTTTGCAGCTCGGTGCCCTTAACCACTGCGCTATATTGCCGGCATCACTATGAAAAACCGACACTCCTTTTCCTGATCCCTGGTTGCCTGAGCCCGTATTCCCGAACCACAATATCCTGACAGTGGGATTTTGGGCACCCCAAGTTTGTTATATTAATTCTAGGGGGTGCGGGGTGGGGTCGAAGCCCCCCCAATACACGGAAAAATGCAAAATCCCACTGTCAGAATTTTGTGTTCAGGATCACAGGTTCAGGCAACTGTGGGTTGGGGAAAGGAGTTCCAGTTTTTTCGCAGTAGATCCATACTGCCTCCTTATCTCAGACCCTATGCTCCTAATCTCAGACCCTACCTATCACAACCCTCATTCTTCCAACCATTCCCTATTTGACTGTGTTCTTTCCACACACCCTCACTGGATTTGTGCTGCAGATACCCTTCTGGACTCTACCAGTGATTACCGTATGGTCCTACTGGGTTCAGGAAATCCATTGTCCCAAAATCTGGGGAGCCGCATAACCATTACAGTCCCCAAATCCCCTCTACGTTATGTCTGTGTCAGGTTGTACAGCTCCGTCAATTCGGATGCCCTATGCACTGACTAAATGTCCTCCAACTGGGGTCTCCTTGTCCGTTACTCAGACATAAATATTGCCCTTTCTCTCTTCCAGTCCAACTCCTCCTCCTCTGTCTGGGACAGAAACACCCCCTGAAGAGGTCCTGAGTATGAGGTGCTCACCTATCCTCCGTAACCATGAAGTCACCTCTCTTTTCGGGACTCATAATGTAGCCTGGTCTTGCCACAGGTCTTCTGGTTTCCCAGAGGACTGGATGAGGCATAAACTACAGAATGCTCGCACGATGGCCCTGCATAAGGCACAAACTACGGAATGCTTACACGATGTCCCTGCGTAAGGCACAAACTATGGAATGCTTGCACGGCGGCCCTGCGTAAAGCATAAATTACGGAATGCTTGCACGATGGCCCTGCATAAAGGCAAAATCCAACTATTTTGCCTCCAACCTTCAGAACAACATTATTTCAGTTCCAGATGATTATTCACTGTATTTTTAAAGCCTCCTCCCAGTTATTAGCCCTCACTCTCAGACTTGGTAACCCTCAGAGGTCTTATTCAACCTTGTTGAGGTGGCGGCCACTGACAACACGCACTTTACCACTTGAGCCATTTCTTCCCTAAGCTCTCCCCCAATCCTCCTTTCCACTCTGCTACCTTCTATTTTTCTCCAGTTACTGCCGCTGAGGTCCGTCTGCTCTCCCTCAACTCCACAAATGCCATAGCCCTGATGGCCTCAATCCAAATTTCTTCCCCTTTATACCAATGCTATAGCTGCTCCCCTCTCGCTGCTTCTAAACCTCTCCTTTCAGCTTGGTTGTTCCCCAATGTTGGAAATAGGCTAAAGTCCTCACTCTTCATAGAGGAGGTGATACTTGCAGCCCTGGGAAAGAACAGTTACATAAGAACTTACCGTAACAGTAGATCTTCAAGTGAATCTCAGTCATCAGGTCACACCGTACTAACTTCACTGCAGTACAAAGCCACCCACGCCAATGTCACCTACTGACGTCACCAAATCCTATAAAGATGTGAGTGGCCCCCGTTTCTTCCTCAGTTCTTTTCCTCAGTGACTAGGGAGCAAATCTGTGCCATAGGGGGATAAGAGGAGAGAGAGGTGCCCAGACCAAAAAAAAAGAAGGCTGGATATACCAGTAAGCCAGTTCTGACAAGAGAACCCCATAAGAGGGGAATGGTGAGAGGGAAGGCAAACCTGATGACTGAGATCCCCTCAAAGATCTACTGTTATGGCAAGTTCTCACATAACCATTCTATCTTCTTCAGGGGTATCTCAGATATCAGGTCACAGTGTAGGAATGAGTCCCAAGCAGTTACAGGGGAAAAACAACAGTCTGTGAAGAAGGCCAACCAAAGCTTAGGACAGGAGACCCTGCAGAACAGCCCTGCCAAATCCTGCATGGGCTCTAGAGGCAAAGTCCAGACTGTAGTGCTTAGTGAAAGTATAGATGGTACTCCAGGTGGCAGCCTTGAAACAGGCCACAGAGGTAGCCATGTCCCTTGTGGAGTGGGCTTTCACTGCCCCAGGCAACTATTTGCTATGCTTATTGTAGTAGAACACGATACAATGTGCCAACCATTTGGACAAACACTGTTTAGATACATGAATGTCCTCTCTTCCTGGGGTGAAAGAAACAAAAAGCTGCTTTGACTTTCTGCAGTCCTTAGTTCGGAGCAGATAATACTTCAGAATGCTGTGCATGTCTAACATATGGAGCAGTGCTTTCCCTGGACTGGCATGCTCAGGAAATTAAACAGGTAGGTGGATGGATTGGTTCAGGGTAAACTCACACACCACCTTGGGAAGAAACTTGGAATTTGTGTGCAAAGACCTGGTCTGTGTGAAAAATCAAATACGGCTCCTCACACCTGACCCCATCTGGCTAACAGATCTTCTGCAATGGATGACAGAAGTTACCACTAAGGCATGCTGGACTGTGACCTGCTGAGGCTGCCAGCCAGGGTGTTTAGTACGCCTGGGATGTGGACTTCCGAGAGGACCTGGCTGTGGTCTAGTGCCCAGTACCATACTCTCATGGCCTGCCTGCACAGGGAGTGCGAATGCATGCCATTAGTTGATACAGTAGACAACACTGAGATTGTCGGACTAGATCAACAGCAGACCTGAGAGGAGATAGCTCTGAAAGGTCTGCACTGCATATAGGACCGCCCGCATCTCCAGGACATTGATATGCAGGGAGGTTTTGATCTGAGACCATGTGCCCAGTGTCTGAAAGGGACCCAGGTGCGCTCTCCATCCTGAACTGGATGCAACCGTGGTGAGGATTTACTGGGGGAAGAACATCTGGAATGGGACCCCTTGTAACAGTTTCTGTGGCTCCATCCACCACTGGAGCACCTTGTGGACAGGGAGAAGACCAGCATTGACTGATGTAAATTGTCTGTGCTTTGGTTCCATTGCACTCTGAGCTTCCACTGAAGGACCTGCATGAGCAATCTGGCCAAGGGGACCATAGCAACGGCTGTGGCCATGAGACCCAGTAGCCTCAGGCAGACCCTCGCAGAAACATAACAGAACTGGGCAACCTCATGAGCCTGAGCAATAAGACACTCTACTCTGTCAAAAGGCAGGAAGGCTTTGCCCTAAGCCTAGTCCAGGACCACCTCTATATACTGCAACCTCTGGGATGGACCTGGGCAGATTGACAGTGATGCTCAGGGAGAGAAACAGCTGAAGGGTTCTCTCCAGGGTCCGGAGGAGATGATCTCTGAACTGAGCCTTTAAGAGACAGTTATCCAGGTAGGGGAAAATGTACAGTCCTTCCCTCTGGAGAGCTGCAGCTACTGCTGCTAAGCACTTTGTAAAGATCCGCGGTGCAGAGAATAAGCCTAAGGGCAACGAATTGGCAGTGCTCACCGTGAAAAAGAAGCTGAAGGAATCTCCTGTGGGGAGGGCAGACTGAGATGTACAGCATATCCAGGGAGCACAGCAGGCCTGGCAGAGTGACCATGCGAGATTTCTTGTACTGGATGTAAAGACTGAGATCCTTGAGATCTAGAATTGACCTCAAATCTCCAGTTCTTTTAGAGATCAGGAAAAATCTGGAATAGAAACCCTTGTTCCTCTGACACCCGGGCACTGGCTTGATGGCCTTTTTCTGCAGAAGGGAACTGTACCTTCTCCCGGAGAACTGCCACATGAGCCGATGGGCAGGTGGAGGATACTGGAGGAGTCTCTGGTGGTACGTCTACAAGTTCCAGAGTGTATCCCCTCTCTATTATCCCAAGAATCCAGGCATCTGAAGTGATGGTTCTCCACTGACTGAGATGGAGGGAGAACCGACCTCCGACCACTATCTCTTGGTTGAGGACCAGAAGAGGGGGAGGTCTGGCAAGGAGTCAAGCTGAGGCAGATTCAGTTGCTGAGGCTGATCCGTCACCCCTCTGATGCTTTGCTGCAGAGCCGGTGGAGGAAGGTGTAGGCAATGCAGAAGAGGCCTTTCTCCTTCTCTGAGGGTGGGAGGCTGCTCCAGGCTTGTGGGACACCTTGTGAAAGGGAGGGCACTGTCTGCTCCTGGGCTGCGTGTGGTAAAGGAAGTGGACTTGACAGCCCTGCCAGATGCCTGCAGGTCATTAATGATGTCCTGAATGTCTGGCCCGAATAACCTGAAGCCACTGAAAGGGGAGTTGAGCAACATCTGCAGCAAAACCTGAGACTTTTTTGGCCAGGACTGCCTACAAAGGCAGATGCCTGTGGCAGCAGTTATGGCACCAGTGTCAAAGATATCATACAAGGCCCTGAGGAGATGCTTACTAATATCCTCAGCGGTCTGTATGTGAGAACCTCCTGTTTCTGGGAGCACAGCTGCCTCGTCCTTCTTCCAGATGGTATTCTGGTATTTAACAATATGCCAAAGGTAATTAGCAATCCGCAGCCCCAAGGTAGAGGAGGTGTATACCCTCTTGCACCAAAGGTCAATCCGTCTAGATTCTCTGTGACGGGGGAGGGAGCTAAAGTGCTTGGGCATCTTGGATCTGTCATGTGCTGCTTTAATGACCACAGAATCAGTCTTTGGTTAGGCAGCATAGTGAGGTAGGCCCTTAGGGACATTATACAATGGCAGGGACCAAGTCAGGCTCATGCCAGGCAGCAGTAGTGGAATTCCTCAAGGCTGGGAGGATAGAAACATAGACTTTGACGGCAGATAAGGACCGCTAGGCCCATCTAGTCTGCCCATAGGAGCAATGAACTTAGGAAGAGATGAAAAAATTACTCACTTGTAGTAATCTTGTTTCTTTCCAGGTAGCCACTAATATTATTACTCTCTGCAGTTCTCTTTGAAGTCAGGACTGCCCCAGAGAGAATAGAATGATATGCCAATCATGGAATGTTTAGCTAATATATCTATTTTCAAACAGCCTTGTGCCAAATGTCTACATTCTACCTCAGATTTCTTCGAGGCCTGCAAAGAGGCCATAACAACATGTGAATTATAATTAAATAACCATAAAAGAATTTTAAATGCCCAACAGGGCCATTTCAAACGAGTAGCCAAGGGCTAACTGAAGCAGAAGTCCCCTTTTCTAAAGTCAGATATGCTCTAAGAAAAGAACCTACAAGTTATAGGTATTACCAGAATGTGCCAGCAGGTGGCATACCACTCCAACTGTGTATCTTAAATGTCGAGAGTATTTTTCTAGTTATCAGTTCTGAAGGAGAGGATAAGGGAGGGGAGTAACAATATTAGTGGATGCCTGGGAAGAAACCAGATTACTACAGGTGAGTAATTTTTTCTTCTAACCCCAGGAATCCACTAATATTATTACTCTTTGCAGACTATGTAGCAGTACCACTAGGAGGTGGTCAGAATCTATTTAGGAAAAAGACTGCAGAACAGCTTTGCCAAAACTGGCACCACTACTAGGCTGGGTATCCAGACTACAGTGTTTAGTGAAGGTGTGGGCTCACCTCCAGGTAGCTGCTTTACATATTTCCAATGGAGGTACCTCTCGGGCAGCTGCAATAGTGGCAGCTGTGTCCCTTGTAGAGTGGGCTCTAAGACAAGAAGGAAGAACCTTGCCTGCTTTTAAGTAACAAAAATGAATACATTGGACTATCCATCGAAATAAAGTCCTTTTCGAAGCAGAAGTACCTTTACCTACTTCCCCATATGTGAGGAACAGCTGTTATCTGTCCTACCTATGGTCTATGGCATGAGTCACATAGTTACTCAGTGCTCTTTTGTCATCCAGGTTGTACAGTCTACCCGCACCTGAGCTGGAGCGCTCAGCAAAGAAACTGGCAATGTTATTGACTGGTTCAAGTGGAAGTCAGGGACCACCATGGCGAGGAACTTCCTATTAGTTTCCAACACTACCTTATTCCTGTGAAAAGAAACATAGTCCTTTTCCACACAAAAGACCTGTAGCTCACTAATCCTCCTGGCTGAAGTGATTTTTACCAGAAAAAAGACTACCTACCAAGTAAGAAATTTAAGCTCTGTAGATGCCATAGGCTCAAACGGCAGAAGCATAAGCTGGGCAATGCAAACATTAAGATCCCATGGTGGCACTGGTTCCCTGTGAGGGGGAAACAACAAGTGAGACAGCCCCTTAAAGAACCTCTTGAGTATGGGATTTGATGCCATTGAGGTATCCTTTTAGGAGAGAAGTACGCTGAAACTGAAGCCAGGTGCACTTTCAGAGTCTAGTGCTCCAGCCCCAATGAGTGCAGATGAGACAAATAATGCAGAAGGGTTGGGATCCCGGCCTAGGCTGGGGCCACGCCCATATCACTGTACCCGATGGAAAAATCTTTTCCATTTTGAGGCATAGGTTTCCTTAGTGGACGGTTTCCTGCAACCCCTAAAGACTTCCAAACCTGTTTCAAAGAATTGGCAGTCTACATATTCTAAGTTCTCAAGAGCCATGCCTTGAGCTTGAGAGACCCAAGGTTGGGAAATGCTACCCTCCCCTGAAAGGAAGTCAGTAGATTGTACCTCTGAGGAAGGTGAATCAGCTTGCTTACAGGCATTGAAAGCACAGGGAGTACCAAGGCTGCCTTACCGAGTCTGATGCTACCATGATCATCGAGCTTTTTATGACATGGGCTTGATGAGAACCCTGAAATTCAGTGGAAAAGGAGAAAAGGTGTAAAGGTGTCTGCCTGTCCAATCGAGAATCAGGGCAGCCATGGGAACTATTTGTTTCACTGGGGCCCTGCAACAACAGGAAGGTAAGTGGTGATTTTGGTGGGAAGCAAAAAGGTCTATTTCTAGGATACCCAACCTCCTGAGTAGAGCATTCACCACTTGCCTGTTCAATTCCCATTCGTGATGGCCCTGAATTATTCTGTTCAAGTCATCTGTCAGGGTGTTGTCCTTGCCAGGTAGATGAATTCCTTGTAGAGAAGTGTTCAGGGAGTAAACGAGGCTCCATATCTTCCCTACCTCTGTACAAAGAGGGGTGGACCTAGTCCTTCCTTGTTTGTTGATGTAGTACATCGTGGTATTGTCTGATCTGACTTGTACCACCTTTCCCAGAAGACGATGCGAAAAAACCTGAAGGGCCAGGTATACAACCCTCAGCTCCAGCAGAATTATGTGCAGGAGTGAGTCTGCACTGTCCCAGGAGCCATGAATGGTGTGATCCCCACTAAGTGGGCACCCCATCCTAACAGGGAAGCACTGGTTGTGAGAACCCGAGAAGGAGGCTCCTGCGAAAATGGAACCCCTTCCCTTACATTTTCTAGTTCCCACCACCCTTGGAGGGCCTGTAGTAAGGTTTTTGTTACTGGTACTGGTTTTGGAGAGTGAGTCTCGCCTCTGGCACAAGTGTGCTCTGAGGTGGAACTGGATATCTCTCATCTAAAATGTGGCACCTATGACTGTGTTTGCTGCTGAAGCCATGTGCCCCTATAGTTGAAGGAAATGTTTTGGTGGCTTTGGCCTGCCCAGGGCGAATGAGCCTGCTAAGAGCCGAATAGCTTCTGCCCTCTCTTGAGGAAGAAAAACTGTTCCAGCTACTGTGTCCAGTTTTGCCACTATGACCTGCAGAACTTGCACAGGGGTCAGCAGTGACTTTTTGGTATTAAGAAGGAATCCCAGGGACAGCAGCATATCCTGGGTTACCTGTGGTCTGACACCTGTTGGTGGGATTTCCCTATGATTAGCCAATCGTCCAGATAAGGAAAGACTAACACCCATTCTTCTAATGTGTGCCACTATCACTGCTATGCACTTGATAAAAACCCTTGGTGCAGAGGGGAGACCTAAAGGCAGTGTTAAAAACTAGTACTGGCCTGAGGGGAGTCTGAATCTGAGATACTTTCATTGCTAGGAAATATCTGCAATAGAACCCTTGTCCTCTTTGGTTGTGGGGAAAAGGCTAGACTGCTTTTGCCCGTAATAAGGCCTGTACCTCCTGCTCCAGCAATTCTCTTTCTGAGAAGGGAACTGGTGCAAACTGTTTCAACCTTGGAGGAGGAAGGGACTTGAAACAAAGGGAGAGACCCTGACTCATTATTTCCAGAACCCATTTGTTAAGTTTGATCATTCCTGGAAATAGTGGGTGAGTCTGCCCCCTACAGGATGGGGAGAAGCAGCCTGAAGGGTTGTGTGGTTAGTTCTGCTGCTGAGTGACAGCCTATACCTGTGAGAAAGGTCTCCTAAAGGAATACCTGCCCCTGCCTCTCCTAGAATAAGAAGTCGGAGAGGGTCTGTCTGTAGTAGAGTTACTTTTAAAAGTAGCTCTCTCTCTCTCTATATATATATATATTTTTTTTACAGCTTCAGTCTGGGCAGCAAAAAGAGAGTGGCCCTCGACTGAAAAATCCATTGCCTTAGCTTGTGTGCCCTGGGTGAGGTTGGCCGCCCTCGGCCAGGCAAATCTCCTCCGGGCCTTTGCACCAGCCAGCCATCTTGCAGCAGTATAATTAGTGGCAGCTGCCACTTGAAATTGGTATTTGTAAGCCTCCAAGCCCAATTTTGCTGTAGCCAATAGCTCTGACACAGTTAAAGAGGAGTTAGCCTCAGCACTGTTGACAAATGACTGCCAGAGAACTTTCTGGTAGAGGGCTGCATAGGCCTGGTAACAAGCTTGCCGGACTGCCAGGGATACCGAAAGGTACCCCTTTTTAGTCATACTGCTGAATTAGGAGCCTTAAGAATTTCTAACGCATCCATTTTTTATTTTATTTATTTTAATTTACAGATAGGTAAAAAGTGCTTTTTTGAAGTTGTCAGCCCCATAAGCTCCATATATTGTGCCTCCTCTTCATCATGGAACTCTTCCGCTGTTTGCGGATCCAGGGTCTCTACCATTTCCTTCACAAAAGAGACATGGGAAAGAAGATTTCTGTCTGTTGGGAGGGCTACCCAAAATCCTGTTCTGGTGACACCTCAGGTTCAACTCCCTTCTCATCCTGGTTACAGCTGTCATCATCATCCCCACATGCCAAAGTAGCAGTGGACACAAGAGGGGGGAACAGCAGCTGCTTTTTCAGCAGGAGTAATCACAGGCTGCTGAGATAGAAATAACCCCTGCAGCATAGAAACATAGACTTTTACGGAAGATAAGGACCGCTAGGCCCATCTAGTCTGCCCATTTCCCTACCTACAGGATAGGCCGCAGATCCTAGTTAACCAACAGCCTATTTCTTCCTACCCCATAAGAATTGCCTTATGTCTGTCCCATGCATTCTTGAATTCTCCCACAGTTTTAGACCCCACAACCTCCTCAGGAAGGCTGTTCCCGCATCCACTACCCTCTCTGTGAAATAATACTTCTCACATTGCCCCTGAACCGCCCTCCTTCTATCTTTAAATTGTCCCCTTGTTCTTGCAAGTCTCTTTTTCTGAAAGATGCTACCCTCTTGGACTTTGTTGATTCCACTGAGGTACTTAAAAGTTTCTATCATGTCCCCCTCCCTTCTTTCCTCAAGGTATACATATTAAGCTCTTTTAGTCTCTCCTCATCTGACTTCTCTTGCAGACCCTGCACCATTTTAGTTGCCCTCCTCTGGACTGCCTCTATCCTGTCTATGTCTTTGCGGAGATGGGGTCTCCAGAACTGGACACAGTACTCCAGATGGGGTCTCACCAACTGTCTGTACAGAGGGATAACAACTCCTGTTTTCTGCTGCTGATGCCTCTCCCTATACATCCTAGTATACCCCCAGCCCTCCCTACTGCCTTCTCACATTGCTTGCTAACCTTAAGGTCATCTGATATGATTACCCCCAGGTCCCTTTCCTTTTTTGTTGTTGTTACTACCTCCCCACCCATTGTGTATTCTTCCCCTGGGTTCTTGTTTCCCAGGTGCATTATTTTGCACTTCTTTGCATTGAATCCTAGCTGCCATACTTCTGACCATTCCTCCAACCTTGCCAAGTCCCTTTTCATCCTTTCCACGCCTCCTTGTGTATCAACCCTGTTGCAGATTTTTGTGTCATCTGCAAAAGGCATATTTTCCTTCCAGTCCCTCTGCAATGTCACTGATGAAGACATTAAAAGGACTGGACCCAATCTGAACCCTGCGGTACCCAGTAACCCCCTTTCTTCAGAATGGACTCCATTTACAATTACCTTCTGTATCCTGTTGTCCAGCCAATGTTTTACCCAGGCTACCACCCTGGGTCCCACTCCCAGGCTGGTTAATTTGACTATTAATCTTTGTGTGGGACTGTGTCAAATGCCTTTAAAAGTCTAGGTAGGCCATGTCCACAGCCCCTCCTGGTCTACTACTTTGGTCACCCAGTCAAATAAATCTATTAGATTCGTCTGACATGACCTTCCGCTGTGAACCCATGCTGCCTTGGGTCCTGTGCTCCACTGGCCTCTAGGAACTCGATTATTCTTTCCTTCTGAAGTGACTCCATCACTTTCCCTACCACAGAGGTCAGACTGACAGGTCTGTAGTTTTCTGCCTCTGTCTTGGACCCACTTTTGTGAAGGGAAATCACATCGCCTTCCTCCAGTCCTCGGGTACCACACCATCCTCCCATGATTTATTAAAAGAGTAGCCAGTGGTTTCACTAGTTCCTCCTTAATTCTTTTAGAATTCTGGGGTGAATTCCATCAGGACCCATTGCTTTGTCCACCTTCAGTTTTAGGAGTTCTTGCAGAACCCTTTCTTCTGTGAAAGGACTGGGATCGACCCCCCTATCAAGAGTGCTTCTGTTAATTGGATTAGGCACTTCCCCCTCCTCTTTTGTGAATACTGAGCAGAAATATTCGTTCAGTATTCCTGCTTTTTCACTGTCCCCCTCTGCCCACCCACTGTTCATTCTATTCAGCCTCACTATCCCTCCCTTTGTCTTTCTACGCTCGCTGATGTACCTATAAAAGGTTTTATCCCCCTTCTTAACTGAGTTGGCTATCTTTTCCTCAGTTTGGGCCTTTGCTATTCTGACTTCCCTCCCTGCTTCCTTCTGCCTTAACTGGTACAGCTCTCTGTCCTGCTCATTCTGTTTCCTTATACTTCTGGAATGCTATCTTTTTCTTCCTGACTTTCACAGCCACCTCTTTTGAGAACCATAGTGGCTTTTTCTTTCGTTTTGATTTGTTCATTTGCTTCACACAAAGGCTTGTTGCCTTTGTGATGGCAGTTTTGATAATTCCCCATTGTTGCTCCACACCTCCTTCTAGTCTGTTTGCTAGTGCTTTTCTGAGGCACTCTCCCATCTTGCCAAAGTCAGCCCTCCTAAAGTCCAGTACCCTCACTTTGTATGGCTTGACTCTGTAGCCGAGTTTAACGTGAACCACACTGTTTGATGGTCACTTGTCCCCAGATGGCAACCCACTTCTAAAGCTGAGATCCTCTCACTGCCCCCGTTTGAGAGTACGAGGTCTAAGATTGCTCCCTCACGAGTGGGTTCTGAAACTAGCTGTCTAATGCCTGCCACCTGTAGGGCATCAAGAATGGCCCTGCTCTTGGATGTGGCTGCAGCAAATGTGCTCCAGTTAAAATCTGGCATATTCAGGTCTCCCATCAACAGTATCTCCCCTTTCTCTGCCATTCTAAGAATGCCTTCTATCATATTCTTGTCCATTCCTTCCCCCTGATATGAGGGTCTGTACACAACCCCTGTGCGGACTGTGGTGCCCTTTCCAGTCTCCAAGGTGACCCACAGTGCCTCCTCTCCTCCCTGTTTACTCTTTTGTTCAGTTGCTTTTATCCCTTCCTTTACATAGAGAGCTACTCCTCCCCTCTTCTCCCCTGCCTGTCTCTCCTGTAGGTTATGTACCCTGGTATGTTAACATCCCAGTCATGGTTCTCTGTGTACCATGTTTCTGTGACTGCCACGATATCCAGGCATCCTCTTCCATTAAGGCCATCAGCTCAGGGAGCTTGTTGCCCAGACTATGGGCATTGGTACTCATTACCCTCCATTTCCTGATGGCCTTACTCCCTTTGCCCCATCCCTGTCCTTCTTGCCTTTGTCACTTTCTCCATTACCCCTGCCTTCTCCTATCGACACCTCTATGTTTGGTGTTTGCCGCACCTACCGTGATTATTTGGGGGCTAGGATTTTCCTGCTCCTTTCCAGTGCCTCCCCTTGGCTAGTTCAAAAGCTTGCCAATGAAGCATTTAAACCCATCACCTAGGATCCTGGTTCCCTCCCGGACAGATGCAGCCCATCACGCCAGTATAGGCTTGCATCACTCCAGGTGGACCCCAGTCCCCAATGAAGCCAAATCGGCTCCACACCAGTTTTCAACCACTGATTGAATCCCATAGTGCGGAACCTCTAGCCTCTCCCTATGCCATAGATGGGTAGCACCTCCAAGAAGGTTACCGTCGTGCTACTGACTCAAGGCCCCTCCCCAATTCCACAAACTCTTCCTGCACTTCTCTAATCCCTTTCTTAGCCAGGTCATTTGTCCCTAGGTGGACAATGACATCCAGCTCCCTCCCCTGTGCAGCTGCTCCAGGCAATCCTGAGGATTCGCTTCCTGTCCCTGCAAGCCATGGTGCCAGGCAGGCACCTTACCTCCCTCTCTCCCTTCCTCCCCAAGTTCTACCTTCCTAACAATGGAGTCCCCCACCAGGAGTTGTTTCCTTCCCCTGCAGGGTCCCCTGCCACCCTCTTGTGGGTCTCCTTTGTGGAGGTTCCCAGCATCCTCCTTGGTCTCCACTGTGGGTGCCTCCATAGAGGAACCACACTTTGCCAGCACCTGGAGTAAAGCTAAGACCTGTGTTAGATCAGCAGAAGAGGGAGCTTTAATGGGCACCCGAGGGACCCCTTGAGGCATTTGAGCCGGGGTGTCAAGAGTGCTTTGTTTTCTTCAGCTTTTTTTTTTTCTTTTCTTTCTTTCTTTTGGCAGACACCGGAGAGTCAGCCGGCTTATTGCCTCTCTTGCCAGAATCCTCACCCGTATCAGGGGTGGAATTAAGAGGCTCTGGAAGGACTTGCCACATTCATGGAGGGGGTGAACTGGTCAGAGTCTAGGGACCCCTCCTCAAGCCAGAGCCCTCACCCGTATCAAGGGTGGAATCGGAGGCTCTGGAAGGACTTGCCACATACATGGAGGGGGTGGACTGGTTAGAGCCCAGGGACCCCTCCTCTAGCCAGAGCCCTCACCCATAACGGGGTGGAATTAGAGGCTCTGTAATGGTTTGTTACATTCATGGAGGGGGTGGACTGGTTAGAGCCCAGGGACCCCTCCTCTAGTCTCCTTTTAAACCTCTCCCTGCATTTTTTCCCACTGTTTTGCCAAGGAAAGACATATCACAATCTTCATAAAATTGTTGTTGCCAAAGGCAGATCAAGCAAAGATCATGTTTATCTGACTTAGCAAACACCTCAGCACACTTCAACAATTCCTAAAACCAGAAGGGCCTGTTAAAAAAAAACATTTTAAAGAGGGTTTTATTTACTCTAAAAAATTGATTAGCTTTTTGCTCATAAAAGTGCTAAAACATTGTGAGAAATGCATAGCACTTGCCTCACTTTAACAAACATAACACTTCTAGAAAACTTATATAAATACTTTAACAGTTAGTACTGCTAATCAATTATATAAAAACCCTGCTATGATGAAAAACAGTAAATAACAATAGACAAGGCAGAAATGAAAAATAAAACAAAAATACTTAAAGTTTTTTTGGTCTTAAACAGTAATCAGATGATGATTGAGAGAGATCTCTTAGCATCTGATCTCTTCAGCAGAGAGAAGAAATCTGCAGCAGAATGTAGACAGTTGGCACAAGGCTGTTTGAAAATAGATGCATTAGCTAAACATTCCATGATTAGCATATCATTCTATTCTCTCTGGAGCAGTCCTGACTTCAAAGAGAACTGCAAAGAGTAATATTATTAGTGGATTCCTGGGGGTTAGAATCTGGGATTTCCAGAAAGTCCACCAGCTCCTGTCTGGTGGCATCCTCTTCCTCAGTATGGAAGCCCACTGCTGTGGACAGCGGCTTCATAACATTAAAGAAGGTAGGGTCCTCTGGAGGTGACCTGGGAGTATGCTTGACAGAGTCTTCACTCACTGAAGAGGCAGTGGACCTGACAGAGGAAAGAGGTTCCTCCTCCTCACGCAGGATGAGGTCAGGATGGTGCTCTTCCTCGATGTCTACCAGATCCAACTTGAGGTTCGAATGAAGGACTGACGACAGCCCATGGGGAACCACCCAAGAAAGCCAAAGTGGTGTTGATGATGACGAGGCCATTGACGGCGCAGGGGACCCAGGCCTGTAGTGAAACAGGCCAGGATGTCAGTGAGGTCAACAGCAGGAGACTGGTGCGCCGATGGAGGAGGGTCATCGGCATGGGACACAAAAAAAATCCACTGGGGCCTGGGAGCATGAAAAGCCGAACGACTGTGGGCCTGGAGAAGTATCAGGCCACGACGGAGGGGCTATCATCGACGACCCAAGCATCGATGAACTGGGGGCCAACGACCGGTCTCACTGAGAAGCAGGAGGCGGCGCTGTTGTTAGGGGACTAGTAGAAGCAGAGGCCTGGACAGCAGCGGGCGTCAGTGCAGCCGCAACTGACGGAGTACTCCCCCGAAGAAGATGAAGAGGCAATTGGGGACTGGGAACGCCGCCGGGGGGAGCAGTCCCATTCACAGTCTTTCTTGTGACCCCCCCCGAAGACTTGTTTTGGACCTTTGCAGCCTGAGGGCTCAATGAACACGCTGGCGACTGGGAAGGAGAGACCCCTGCCCAGAACTGGCTGTCATTCCATCAGGTATTTTTGAGAGACTTTTTGCGTCACCTAAGGGTGGTTTGATTGAATTTCTGGCAGAGTTCACAGTCTGAGATGTCATTGTCAGGCCCAAGACACAGAGGATAGGTCATCTGAAGAGGCAATCCTCTTTCTGCAGCGGCAGCAATGAAACAGAAGTGGAAGGATTAACTCTAGACATAAACAAGGTAAAGGAATAGCTTATAAAAAAAAAAAAGATTCTAAAAACTAAGTAAAGGAAAGTTGTAGGCAAAAATGACACAAAACTTCTTCAGAGCTTCCGTGGAGACCCATGCAAACAGAGTCAATGGCGGAAAAGAACTGAGGAGGGAGAGGGGTCGCTCATGCCTTTATATGGTTTGTGACACTGACATATGATGTTGGCGTGGACGGCCCCAGTGGTACTGCTGGAAAATCTTCCATGTGGATCCTGCTTCATCGACGGTGAAATTCCTACGGTGTGATCTGATGACAGATATCACCAAAGATCTACCGTGCAATTACACTTTTCCCCCTCTTTATCCAAACTTGTCCTCTCCCAGCTCTCCAACTTTCTTGACTTCTTTTCTATCTCCTTTACATTCTGGCTTCTGGAAATCCCACTACACAGTTTCCTCCCTATTCTGTGTCACTGATTCGATCCTAATGGAGCTAGGTAGGTGACAGGTTTCTATTTATATTGTCCTGGCAAAGGTATTTGACTCAACAGCCCTCCCGTAACGTCTCGATAAATTATAGTGTGCCAGGCTCTCAGTCTCAGCGCTTGATTGGTTCTGTTCCTACCTCTCCGGATGCAGCCAGTCTGTCCAGGTAGGGGAAACCCTCTCCTCCCTCCTCCCAACTAGCTTTGGACCTTTTTTCCTACTTATTATTTTTTCCATGCCTTACATCCCCTAAACCCCCTCTCCTTCCGTGCTCAGGGAGTGACACCCTCCACATCCATTCCGGCCATCTGGGTCTGCCCCTAGAGTGCCATACGCTGGCTGCTATTGGGAACTATTAGATGTCCCGTATTACCCCCCCTGGGCGGAGCGAGGAGAGATCTCCCCCTTAACTCTCCAGCGAGCTTGCACAGCGGGATCTGCCCTTGGTCGGCTGATGGTGAGACTGGCTCCAGAGGACTTCATCTAGGGGGATGGAGGGCATTTTCTTCCAAGCTTGTGATCAGTACCTGTAGCCCAACCCGAGGCGGTGCATAGGACATGAGGTCAGAGGTTGGCGATGTTGGCGCGCTCCTCATGCGCCTAACGCAAGGAACCTCCCCGGCCCGAGATATGAAGCCGCCATGCCCATCAAGAGTCGGTGCATCCACTGGCTTTCTTAGGACGTCGGGCGCTACGCAGCACCTCTGGCATCCCAACCCGAGGAGGAGAGCATCCGTGGGGATGCTCCATCCCCCCCCAGCCAACCCCTGCCAACCAGAGTCCGTTCCCGAACCCGGGTCGCCGGTGCAGCGCGAGGTGTGGCGTCCAGCACCTCAACCCTCAGCGCCACTGGGCCGGCCCTACACTGGGGTTTTGATAGAGCATTCTGTGCAAACCAACTCTCATCAAATGCCAAGAAAATGGTCACCATGATTTTTGGCACTCACCGACTCAGCTGGTCTCGTTTTTCTCTACTCTTGAGGGCACTCCCTTTAATGCTGTTCCTTGCTTTGAATACCTGGTGTGTGACTTGACAGTCATCTCCACTTCTCGGCCCCATGCTGAAATCACCAGCCAGAAGCTGCGCACTAAATTAAGAGCCCTTTACAAGAACAAATCCTGTCTTCCAGTTCAGCAGTAGGGCATGGTTAGGGTGATCCTACCGCTGTGTGACTATACAGACGTGGTCAACAGTGGGGCACCTCAATCAACTCTAGCCAGACTGTACCTCCTCGTTCATTCCTGCTGTCATGTTGCAACTAACTTCCCTCCCCTATCACTGTACCCTTTACCAGCTCCTCTCCCTTTCCTCTCTTACCGCTTGTTGCCTCCCCCATGGCCATTCCTTCATTTTTAAATTCTGTTTTTCATCCCTTTCCACCTACCTATCTGACTTGCTCTGTCCCTCTGCTTCCACCTCCTGCATTCTACGCTCCTCCAACTTTCACTCTTTTGCTACTTCCTGCTTCTCATTGGCAGGGCAACTCTCTTTTTTGGGTCACCTGCCCTCACTCTGGAACTCTCTCCCACTCTCTATCCGTTTAACCCCCTCTTACCTCTCTCTCATGCCACTTCTGGGATTTCACTTTGCTTCCCCTTGTACCTAGCCACACCCTGCTGTTCCCTAACCCTGGTGAACCGTACCTCCAGGACTCCTCTTAGTTACATTATTTTCACATGATCTGCACCTTATGTTTAGCTCTTTGTGGCCCTAACATTGTCACTATGCAAATGAATTTTGCTCTAGGGCTTCACTGCAGCACAATATCATATTTAATTTATCTGACTGATTTTTGTACCACCAATTTGCAGGACCTTATTACTCTTCTCACTGGTGCCCCTTGCTGATTTTTGCACAGTTTTTGTGCCCCATGTTCTCCCTCTCTGGGTCACACCTAGAAACGAAATCTGGCTCAGTGTAACTTTCCTGGTTACCAAATCTGAATTAAATAAAAATAAATTACATTACAGCCTACAAACACAGAGCAAAGTACTGTACGGGGTGAGACCAGGGGTTAGTGAAAAAGGGCCAACTTTATATCACATCCTGCAAGAGAGCAAAGTGCTGTCTGAAAACAGGGTTAGTGAAAACAAGGCCAGCTTTACATCACAGTCTGCAAACACAGAGGAAAGTGCTATCTGTAGTGTGAACAGGGCTAGTGAAAAAGGGCCAACTTTACATCACAGCCTGCAAAGACAGCAAAGTGCTGTCTGAAAACAGGGCTAGTGAAAACAGGGCCAACTTTACATCAGAGTCTGCAAAGACAGCAAAGTGCTGTCTGAAAACATGACTAGTGAAAACAGGGCAAGCTTTACATCACAGTCTGCAAACACAGAGCAAAGTGCTATCTGTAGTGTGAACAGGGCTAGTGAAAAAGGGCCAACTTTACATCACAGCCTGCAAAGACAGCAAAGTGCTGTCTGAAAACAGGGCCAGCTTTACATCACAGCCTGCAGAAAGAGCAAAGTGCTATCTGTAGTGCGAACAGGGCTAGTGAAAACAGGGCCAGCCTTATATCACAGCCTGCAGACACAGAGCAAAGTGCCATCTGCAGTGGGAACAGGGATAATGAAAACAAGGCCAAGAAGCTCGGCAACCTGTAGCCGTGCTAGGATTTAGAGAAACCACACTGTGAAGCTGGATAATCATAGTAAAAAATGTTTTGTCACATTTGGTATCTAGTAACAAACAGTTTACAGTTCGTGAGCTGCTCCGACCTCCAACATTTTGTGCATGGGACAATCAACACAACATACAGAGAAAGACGTTAACCAACACTGCGCAACATTTGCAATGTATAAGTGCCTAATATTAGAAAACAAAACAAAAAAAACTGATAAGGGGGGAGAGAGAGCGAGAGGAGGATGGAAAAGTAGAAAACTGTGAGAAATAGGGGAAACCGAAGGAAAATAAATATCTCAGAAGTTTTACATAAATGTTCATGAGCGTGATAAATTAACATATAGTTAACTGTCTACTTATGATACAGCTTCTACATGTATCAAGGCTCCAAAGCTGACTGGTACTTCCACGGTGGTTCTAATAATTAACGCCTTGCATGCATATATTTTTTGTTATACACAGCACCTTAGAAATCAGGGAACCAGGCATAAGTAATCTATACACTGCACATCTTTAAACTGTAGCACCAGACTTAGTCAGTAAACCTCCTACCTTAAAATAGGGGCACATAACTTATTAAAATATCCGTATATGTAACTTTTTTCTGGGAACCTCAGACTTTTAGAAAAGGAGCCAATTGAAATGCATCGTTCAAGCCTGGTGGTCCAGTGTCCTTTAGCTTATACTGCCACTTTGTCTCGCATCTCGGTAACATGTTGACCAGATCACCCCCTCGCTGACCACACTTCCTTTTTCATACCTCTGTAACAGAATGTGTGGTGTCTCCCACTCAATGTCATACAAAAACAAGGAATAGCGGCTCCAAATACCCGGTGTGCCTGTGTATAATATTTAAACATGGAGAAAGAAAAACACGGCACCAACACTTTCACATAAATAAACTGTATTGTGCTCAAACATTTTAAAACACACAATGCAGTAGCATGCATACAGAAGTCAAAATAGCTCGGATAAAGCGTCCGACCGGAGCTTTCACCAAAACAGCGCCCCTCCTGTTTTAAAATGTTTGAGCACAATACAATTTATTTATGTGAAAGTGTTGGTGCCGTGTTTTTCTTTCTCCATGTCTCCCACTCAATCCCATGTTTCACCAGTGAGTTATCCACATCACCACTTTCTACTGCCTTCGACTGTTCCCTGATTCCAATTTTGAAGGATTTTTCCAATTGTTTCACCACGAGTGGCACACTAAGCTGAAAGCTTGTTTTGCAGGTACGACTGGAGAGCACAGGGAAGTTAAGTAACTTGCTCAGGGTCACAAAGTGTTTGTCCTACACAGAATACGGGGCAAGCTTCACTGGTAGTGAGACAGACCAAGGGTGTCGCAGTACAATTAAAGAAGTGCATCTGCTTTAGTTCCATGGTGTTGCCAGCAACCTGAAAACTTTTACCTGGTGTCGGGAGACCCAAAAATTTGCAATTTCCACACCTGTGGTACCAGATGACAGGGTTACGTGAATCGGGATCGCCACTGCCCCTGGAAGAATCCAGGAAGCTTTTGGTAACCCTGTCTCATACACTGGGTCCCATCCTGTGAACAATGCATGGTTTGCGCTGCACACATTCCCTTAACTTTTCATCCAACTGCAACAAAAATGCAAACAGCGTCTGAATAAAATAAATCTTATCTCTTGGCACTGGGCACCAAAGGTAGTGACAAAGTTAATATCAATGTGCTCTCTTGGTCTATTCTCCCCACTTATTCTGCATGTCCTTTCAAGTAACTGATTTTGTGTCATAACCCTAACATGGGCTTCTGCTTTATCTATTAATTGCTGGTTGTGCACCATCCCTCACACAGCCTTCTGCTTTATCTCTGCATTGCTGGTTGTGAGCCATCCCTCACATGGGCTTCTGCTTTACCTATGCATTGCTGGATGTGCAACATCCCCCACACAGGCTTTTGCTTTATCTATGCATTGCTCTATGTGCGCCATCCCTCACACGGGTTTCTGCTTTATCTATGCACTGCTGGCTGTGCGCCATCCCTCACACGGGCTTCTGTTTTATCTATGCATTCCTGCCTGTGCGCCATCCCTCACACGGGCTTCTGCTTTATCGATGCATTGCTGGTTGTGCGCAATCCCTCAGACGGGCTTCTGCTTTATCTATGCATTGCTGGCTGTACGCCATCCTTCAGATGGGCTTCTGCTTTATCTATGCATTGCTGGTTGTACGCCATCCTTCAGATGGGCTTCTGCTTTATCTATGCAGTACTGGATGTGCGCCATCTCTCACACAGGTTTCTGCTTTATGTATGCTCTGCTGGCTGTGCGGTATCCCTCACACGGGCTTCTGCTTTATCGATGCATTGCTGGTTGTGCGCAATCCCTCAGACGGGCTTCTGCTTTATCTATGCATTGCTGGTTGTACGCCATCCTTCAGATGGGCTTCTGCTTTATTTATGCAGTACTGGATGTGCGCCATCCCTCACACAGGCTCTGCTTTATCAATGAATTACTGGATGTGCACCATCCCTCAGATGGGCTTCTGCTTTATCTATGCATTGCTGGCTGTATGCCATCCCTTACATGGGCTTCTGCTTCATCTATGAATTGCTGGCTGTGCGCCTTCCCTCACACGGGCTTCTGCTTTATCTATGCATTGCTGGTTCTGCGCCATTACTCTAAAGGCTTCTGCTATATCTATGCATTGTTGGTTGTGCGCCATCCCTCACACAGGCTTCTGCTTTATCTATGCATTGCTGGTTCTGCGCCATTACTCTAAAGGGCTTCTGCTATATCTATGCATTGTTGGTTGTGCGCCATCCCTCACACAGGCTCTGCTTTATCTATGCATTGCTGGTTGTGCGCCATCCCTCACATGGGCTTCTGCTTTATCTATACATTGCTGGTTGTGCGCCATCTCTCACAGGGCTTCTGCTTTATCTATGCATTGCTGGTTGTGCGCCATCTCTAACAGGGCTTCTGCTTTATCTATGCATTGCTGGTTGTGCGCCATCCCTCACACGGGCTTCTGCTTTATCTATGCATTGCTGGTTGTACGCCATCCCTCAGGTGGACTTCCACTTTATCTATGCAGTGCTGGTTGTGCGCCACCCCTCACACAGGCTTCTGTTTTATCTATGCATTGCTGGTTGTGCGCCATCCCTCAGACGGGCTTCTGCTTTATCTATGCATTGCTGGTTGTACGCAATCCCTCAGACGGGCTTCTGCTTTATCTATGTATTGCTGGTTGCACGCCATCCCTCACATGGGCATCTGCTTTATCTATGCATTGCTGAATGTCCGCCATCCCTCACACGGGCGTCTGCTTTATCAATGAATTACTGGATGTGCGCCATCCCTCAGACGGGCTTCTGCTTTATCTATGCATTGCTGGTTGTACACCATCCCTCAGACGGGCTTCTGCTTTATCTATGCATTGCTGGATGTATGCCATCCCTTACACGGGCTTCTGCTTTATCTATGCATTGCTGGTTGTGCGCCTTCCCTCACACGGGCTTCAGCTTTATCTATGCATTGCTGGATGTGCGCCATCCCTCACACGGGCTTCTGCTTTATCTATGCATTGCTGGTTCTGTGCCATTCCTCTAAAGGGCTTCTGCTATATCTATGCATTGCTGGTTGTGCGCCATCCCTCACGCAGGCTTCTGCTTTATCTATGCATTGCTGGTTCTGCGCCATTACTCTAAAGGGCTTCTGCTTTATCTATGCATTGCTGGTTGTGTGCCATCCCTCACATGGGCTTCTACTTTATGTACGCATTACTGGTTGTGCGCCATCCCTCACATGAGCTTCTGCTTTATCTATACATTGCTGGTTCTACGCCATCCCTCAGGTGGGCTTCTGCTTTATCTATGCATTGCTGGTTGAGCGCCATCCCTCACACGGGCTTCTGCTTTATCTGTGCATTGCTGGTTGTATGCCATCCCTCACACGTGCTTCTGCTTTATCTATGCATTGCTGGATGTGTGCCATCACTCACAAGGGCTTCTGCTTTATCTATGCATTGCTGGTTGTGTGCCATCACTCACAAGGGCTTCTGCTTTATCTATGCACTGCTGGTTGTGCGCAATCCCTGAGACGGGCTTCTGCTTTATCTATGCATTGCTGGCTGCGCGCCATCCCTCACACGGGCTTCTGCTGTATCTATGCATTGCTGGTTGTGCGCCTTCACTCACACGGGCTTCTGCTTTATCTATGCATTGCTGGTTGTGCGCCATACCACACACGGGCTTCTGCATTATCTATGCATTGCTAGATGTGCACCATCTCTGACACGGGCTTCGGCTTTATCTGTGCATTCCTGGCTGTGCGTCATCCCTCACATGGGCTGCTGCTTTATCGATGCACTGCTGGTTGTGCGCCATCCCACACACGGGCTTCTGCTTTATCTATGCATTGCTGGTTGTGTGCTCTGCCTCAGATGGGCTTCTGCTTCATCTATGCATTGCTGGTTGTAAGCCATCCCTCACACGGGCTTCTGCTTTATCGATGCATTGCTGGTTGTGTGCCATCCTTCACAGGGCTTCTGTTTATCTATCCTGTCTATGTCCTTGTGGAGATGGTGTCTCCAGAACTGCATGCAGTACTCCAGATGGGGTCTCACCAACTGTCTGTACAGAGGGATAACAACTTCCCGTTTTCTGCTGCTGATGCCTCTCCCTATACATCCCAGTATACCCCAGCCCTCCCTACTGCCTTCTCACATTGCTTTCTAACCTTAAGGTCATCTGATATGATTACCCCCAGGTCCCTTTCCATTTTTGTTGTTATTACTACCTCTCCCCTCATTGTGTAATCTTCCTCTGGGTTTTTGTTTTCCTGGGGGAATTGTTTTGCACTTCTCTGCACTGAATCCAAGCTGCCATACCTCTGACCATTCCTCCAACCTTGCCAAGTCCCTTCTCATACTTTCCACGCCTCCTTGTGTATCAACCCTGTTACAGATCTTTGTGTCATCTGAGGGTTATGTTCCCTTCCAGTCCTTCTGCAATGTCACTTATAAAGACATTAAAAAGGACTGGACCCAGTACTGAACCCTGCGGTACCCCACTAGTAACCCCTCTTTCTTCAGAGTGGACTCTATTTACAATTACCTTTTGTGTCCTGTTGTCCAGCCAATGTTTTACCCAGGCTACCACCATGGGACCCACTCCCAGGCTGGTTAATTTGATTATTAATCTTTTGTGTGGGACTGTGTCAAATGCCTTGCTAAAGTCTAGGTTGGCCATGTCTACAGCCCCTCCCTGGTCTACTACTTTGGTCACCCAGTCAAAGAAATCAATTAGATTCGTCTGACGTGACCCTCCCGCTCTGAACCCATGCTGCCTTGGGTCCTGTGCTCCACTGGCCTCTAGGTACAGTACTCAACAATTCTTTTCTTCAGAAGTGATTCCATCACTTTCTGTACCACAGAGGTCAAAGCGACAGGTCTGTAGTTTCCTGCCCTGTCTTGCTCCCACTTTTGTGTAGGGAAATCACATCCGCCATCCTCCAGTCCTCAGATACCACACCATCCTCCCATGATTTGTTAAAAAGGTAGTCAGTGGTGTCACTAGTTCTCCCCTTAATTCTTTTAGAATTCTGGAGTGAATTCCGTCAGGCCCCACTGCTTTGTCCACCTTCAGTTTTAGGAGTTCTTTCAGAACCCTTTCTTCTGTGAAAGGACTGGGATCGACCCCCCTATCCAGAGTGCTTCTGTTAACTGGATTAGGCACCTCCTCTTTTGTGAATACTGAGCAGAAGTATTGGTTCAGTATCCCTGCTTTTTCACTGCCCCTCTCTGTCCACCCACCGTCCATTCTGTTCAACCTCACTATCCGTCCCTTTGTCTTCCTATGCTCTCTGATGTACCTATAAAAGGTTGTATCTCCCTTCTTAACCGAGTTGGCTATCTTTTCCTCAGTTTGGGCCTTTGCTATTCTGACTTCCCTCCCTGCTCCCTTCTGCCTTAACTGGTAAAGTTCTTTGTCCTGCTCCTTCTGTGTTTCCTTATACTTCCTAAATGCTATCTTTTTCTCCTTAACCTTCCCCGCCACCTCTTTTGAGAACAAGAGCGGCTTTTTCTTTCATTTTGATTTATTTGCTTCACACAAAGGCTTGCTGCCTCTGTGATGGCAGTTCTAATGTTTCCCCATTGTTGCTCCACCCCTCCTTCTAGCCTGTTTGCTAGTGCTTTTCTAAGGCACTCTCCCATCTTGCCAAAGACAGCCCTCCTGAAGTCCAGTACCCTCACTTTTGTATGGCTTGACTCTGTAGCCGAGTTTATCATGAACCACACTGTTTGGTGGTCACTTGTTCCCAGATGGCTACCCACTTCTACATTTGAGATTCTCTCACTGTCCCCATTTGAGAGTACGGGGTCTAAGATTGCTCCCTCGCGAGTGGATTCCAAGACTAGCTGTCTGAGGCATGCCACCTGTAGGGCATCAAGAATGGCCCTGCTCTTGGAGGTGGCTGCAGCAAAGGTGCTCCAGTTAACAACTGGCATATTCAAGTCGCCCTTCAACAGTATCTCCCCGTTCTCTGCCATCCAGTGCTTTGGCTTCTCAGAAGGAACTAGAAAGGGGACAGAATCAGATCTACAGTGCAGCAGCTTCTTCTTCTTGTTTTTACATTGTTTCTTGTGGATTCTACTTGGTAGAAGGTTATTTCTTTCCTTTCTTACTACTAAAGAGCTAGCAGGGTATTGTTTGGGGCTGTTGGAATTCTGAAACCTGTTTTGGTAGCTATAAGTGGGTTCATTTGTTTGATGATTCACTGTGTGGCAGGCTGCATTTGTAGAGGCCTATTTCTTCTGTTTTAAAATATAATTGGTGTGATTTAACTGGATCTGTTTCTTTGAATTGGAGACCTATATCTTCTAATTCCAAGCCTATTTTGATGTGTTGTTGGTGAAGCTGTTTGAATTGGGTCCTGTTTATTTGGGTATGAAAACCTATTTGGGGGCTTTGAGTAGAATTATGATTCATTGTTGCTGGCTTCACTAGCTGCAAAGTTTGAGTGCAGAGTGGGGGAGGGTGCTAATGGTCTGACGAGAGGCCTCAGCTACCTGATTGTTTCTGGAAGACTTGGGCTGGTCCCACCCCCAACCCCTCACCCACCCACCCCTGGTCCATGATTTCCTTATACCAGGGGTTCAGACATCACTTCCTCAAACAGGCAAGGATATGCACCTGCCATAGCAGAAGCAGACATCCAGGAAAGAGCAGCAGCAAGTGAAGAGGTGGACTGCAACTCAGTGGAAGGGAAGTAAATGCAAATCTAGGAGCTTATTATTACTTCTTCGCGATTGATATTGCATTGGGAAAGGAGGCATAGGAGTTTGAAGAAGGTTGTGCAGAATGGCTATAAAGTCTCTTTGAGTGTGGATAGGAATATAAAAAGCAGTTGCTCAATATATCTAAGACGTGTGCAATAAAGGAGTGAATGAAAGAAAATGTTTTGCACTGATAGAGGAGGGAGAGGGAGACTTGGGGGAGTGTTTGGTATCCTGCATCTGGAAGGGTGGGGGGTCGCTGGTGGGCAGCGACAGCAATGGGTAGGGTGGTGAGGCTGCAACAACTGCGGTGCACCAGTCTTTCTAAAATTGCCTGGGTGTGGGAGGATGTTTAGTGTGCAAACCACATAGAAAAACTTAGAAAGGAGATTGAGGGTCTGCAGGAGGACCTAAGACAGGCAAGGCAGACTGGGGTGGGTTTGGCCCAATACTGGAGGAGGAAGAAGGGGGAGATGAGGAGGCGATTTAAGCCAACAGTGGTGAGGAGAGGGTCAGAAAAGGGAAGCAGAGACAAAGGGGCCCAGGCCAGGAAGAACGATTGCCAGGGAAACCAGGTCAGCAGACAAAATACAAATGGAAGGAGGAGATAGGGACTTGTGAAGGGAGGTGAAGAAGTGGCAAAAGTCATGGAGTAGAAAGGAGAGAACAGATTACTATGAAGAGCGAGGGAGCGGACATTTGTGAAGGGTCTTCAGAAAATAGTTTTGCACTGCTAGAGAGGAAGAAGGTGGAGGAGAGAAATGACGAAATTAGAGGAATAATTGATAAATGCCCGGACCAAACTGGAGCGGGGGGAAGTTCTGCTGGGAGAATTGCAACAGGGGTAAAAGAGGGAAATAATGTGCAGGAGGAAGAAGAGGAGCTGGAAATGAGAGAGAGAGATGAATGGAAGCAAGCAGGGAGTAAGGGGGGTGGAATCTTAGTGCTGGGAGACTCAATACTAAGAGGAGTCAGGTGGGGTAGCAAGGGGGAGAGGCATAGTCGCATTTGGGTGGAGGCCATGCCAGGAATGACAGTGGAAAGGGTGGGACAATCTGTTCTGAAACATGCTAGAAGGGGTAGGGAAAAGCCTAATTTAATTATACATCTTGGGACAAATGACCTGGCTGACAAGATAGTAGATACAGTCCAGAGGAGGTTTGAGGAACTAGCACAATTATGTGAGGGGGCAGGAAGATCAGTAACTTTTTCAGAGATACTTCCGGTGCCAAAGGCAAGCACAACAAGAAAGCTGAGAATAGAAAAATTTAACGGATGGCTAAGAACCTGGTGTTGTGCTAAAGGGTATGGGCTGTTGAGGGGTGGGAGGGACCTGGGAGGACAGCAGTCTCTATGCCAAGGACAGACTACACTTGAGTGAGGAGGGAAAGAAAGTGTTGAAACAGAGGATGGAGGAGTACATAGAGGAAGTTGGGAATTTAAACTAGGAGTGGGGGGTGGCAATTGGGGAAGAGATATGCAGAGACCACAGGTTGGGAAACCATATGAGCTACCCCCATAACAGTGACAAAGGACAAATGGCAAGTACTGTTGGTGATGCTAGGAAAGGGGGCAGGATGGGGGGGTGGAAGGTGGTTACCTTCATGCTAGGAGCCTTGGGAGGAAAACTGCAGAGTTACAGGTTCTTTGGCAGGAGGAGAGATGGACATTGCAGCCATCACAGAAACATGGGCCACCCAATACAATGACTGGGACCTGTCTGTACCGGGGACAGGTTATTTCGTAGGGACAGGGTGATTGGGAAAGGGGGGGGTGGCACTACATGTGAAGGAAGGACTGAAGTGTGTAAGGGAGGAAGGGGAGGAGGGTAGCATGGAGTCACTTTGGATGCAAATCCAGGATTCCAAGAATAGGATTCTCAGAATGGGAGTGGTGTACAGGCCACCATCTCAGATGGAGGAGCTAGACAGGGAAATAGTGGGACAGATCAAGAGGGCCTATGAGAAGGGTAGTGTGGTGGACTTCAACATGCCAGGAGTGGACTGGAGCACCCCAACAACCAGGAACAGAAGGGAGCAGGTACTGCTGGATGCCTTCCAGGACAGCTTCCTGCTGCAAATGGTCAGTGAACCAACTAAGTTAGGGAATACCCTTGACCTTGTGCTGGAAAATGGGGACTTTGTGAGAACTTACAGTGGAGGAACCGCTGTCAGGAGTACCACCACTCAGTATGGCTCACATTGGATATGGGCAAGAAAGGAGTGGAATCTGGCACAAGAGTGCTGAACTCAGGAGGGCCGACTTTGGGAGGATGGGGGAAGTGGTAAAGGGTACCTGGCCAGAATTCAGTCTAGTATGGACACTAACCAGAGGTGGGAGCTCATAAAGCTGGGGACAGTGGAGGCAACCAAAACTTGCTGCAAAGCCCAGAGCAAGAAGGCTGAGGGCTAAGAAACCGAGCTGGTTGAGCAAGGAGGTCATGGAAAGGTAAGGAGGAAAAGAGCTGCCTTTAGGAAGTACAAGAAAATAGGGAGGGGAGGGCAGGAGGAGTACTTGACAGAAGCGAAGGAGGTGACAAGGGCAGTAGGGAGCCAAAGCATCTACGGAACTCAGGCTGGCACAAGGCATTAGAAGGGAGAAGGACTCTTTAAGTACATCAGGGAGAAAAGGCTGTAAGGACCACATAGTAAGGGATTAAGAAGGAGGGGTTGGGTGAAAGCAAGGGGTGCGATAAGGCAGAAGCACTAAAATGAGTACTCTGCTGAGTGATTTACTAAAGAGAAGAGGAGGGTGACACCCAAGGTGGGAGAAATGGCAGAAACAGGGGGGGAAGGGGTGACAGATGGGGAAATCATGGAGGGCAGAGTTTGAGAGGGTTTGAAGGCACTGAGGGTTGACAAGGTGCCAGGCCCAGATGGCATCCACCCCAGGGTACTGAAGGAGCTGGCAGAGGTCCTTGCAAAACCTTTGGCAGACCTATTTAATGCCTCACTACATTCGGGGTGTGTACCTCAGGACTCGAGGATGGCTCATGTGGTGCCCCTCCACAAGAGTGGCCCCAAGGACGAACCGGGAAGCTACAGACCAGTGAGCCCACATCCATCGTGGGTAAGCTAATGGAGACTATCCTGAAGGAGAGGCTGGTGGCCTCCCAGAGGCCAAAGGACTACAGGACAGCAGACAGCATGGTTTCATACGCGGCAGATCCTGCCAAACCAACCTGGTGGAGTTCTATGACTGGGTAACTAGGCAACTGGACAGGGGCCATGCAGTGGATGTCCTGTATCTGGACTTCAGTAAGGCATTCGACCCAGTGCCGCATGGAAGGCTGGGAAGGAAGTTAGTAGGCACAGGGCAGGTGCAAAGCTGATGAGATGGTAGAAAACTGGCTTCAGGGAAGGCAACAGAGGGTGGTGGTGGGTGGGAGCTCTCACACCAGGGCAGTGACGAGCTGTATTCCACAGGGCTCGGTAGTTGGGACCAGTGTTGTTTGGGATATTCATTGCAGATATATCATGGACATCAAGAGCAAAATCAGTCTGTTTGCTGATGATACCAAGATGGAGCCGGTGGTGGACGACCTAGGGGATGGCAGGGGTTGCAGGATGATTTGGCAAAGCTTGAACATGGTCAGACACCTGGCAACTGGGGTTTAATGCCGAAAAGTGCAAGGTGCTGCATTTTGGGATGAAGAACCTAAGGAGGAGTTACCAGCTGGGGGAGTGCAGCAGCCCAGACAGAGGAGGAGAAGGATCTGGGTGTGCTCATTACAGGGTCAATGAACAACTCAGCACAATGTAGGAAGGCAGCTGAAAGGCCAACAAAATGCTTGGGTTGTATTGCAAGGGTATATCCTCGGGAGGGAGAAGGTGATTCTGCCACTGTATAGGTCATTAGTTAGACCACACCTGGGTACTCGTGCAGTACTGGTGCCCGTATCTGAAGAGGGACATTAAGTTACTGGAGGGTGCAGGCGCGGGGCGACAAAGAGGATCAAGGGGCTGGGGACTTATCATACGAGAGGAGGTTGAAGGAGTTGAATATGTACTCACTGGAGGAGAGGAGGGATAGGGGTGACATGATTGAAACCTTTAAATACATGAAAGGAATAAACAAGACGGGTACAGAGGGCTGTCTAAAGTAAGGGAGGGAGGGGAGGGCCACCGGGGCCATGATATGAGACTGCGAGGAGGGAAGGTTCAGGAGGGAGATGAGGAGACACTTTTTTACAGAGAGGGTGGTGGCTGGGTGGAATACGTTACCTGCAGAAGTGGTATCCAGTAGAACAGTGGACTGCTTCAAAAGGGGATGGGACAGGACAAGGGGGAGGGTTAATGAAGGGGAAGGGTGGAAGGGAGGGGCAGCTGCAGAATAAGGGGTGCTAGCTGCACATTCGAGCAGACTTGATAGACCTCTAGGCCTTTATCTGCTGGCAAATTTCGTATGTTCGTATCCTAAGGATGCCTTCTATCATATCCTTGTCCATTCCCTCCCCCTGACATGGGGGTCTGTATACAACCCCTGTGCAGACTGTGGTGCCACTTCCAGTCTCTAAGGTGACCCACAGTGCCTCCTCTCCTCCCTGTTTACTCTTTTGCTCCACTGCTTTTATCCCTTCCCTTACATAGAGAGGTACTCCTCTCCCTCTCCCCCCCGCCATCTCTCCTGTAGGTTGTGTACCCTGGTATGTTAACATCCCAGTCATTATTCTCTGTGTACCATGTTTCTATGACTGCTACAATATCCAAGCATCCCGCTTCCATCAAGGCCACCAGTTCACGGAGCTTGTTGCCTATACTATGGGCACTGCTACTCATTACCCTCAATTTCTTGATGCCTTACCCCTTTTTGCCCCATCCCTGTCCTTATTGCATTTGTCATTTTTTTCCATTTACCCCTGCCCTTCTCCCTATCGACATTTCTATCTTGGTGTTTATCTCACTTACTACCCTGATTTATTTGGGGGGGCTAGAATTTCCCTGCTCCTTTCCAGTGCCCCCCCCCGGCCAGGTTAACTGCTTGCCAATGAAGCATTTAATCCTATCACCTAGGATCCTGGTTCCCCTCCTGGACAGATGCAGACCATCACACTAGTATAGGCCGCATCACTCCAGGTAGACCCCCAGTCCCCAATGAAGACAAATCCCTGAGCTCTGCACCAGTTTTTCAACCACTGATTCAAGCCCATGGTGTGGAGCACCCTAGCCTCACCCATGCCATAGACAGGCAGCACCTCCGAGAAGGTTATCGTGCGTGCTACTTGTCTAAGGCCCCTTCCCAACTCCACAAACTCTTCCTGCACTGCTCTGATCCCTTTCTAAGCCAGGTCATTTGTCCCTAGGTGGACAATGACATCCAGCTCCCTCCCCCGTACAGCTGCTCCAACGATCCTGAGGATTCGCTCCCTGTCCCTCCAAGCCATGGCGCCAGGAAGGCACTTACCTCCCTCTCCTCTTCCTCCCCCAGTTCTACCCCCTAACATTGGAGTCCCCCACCAGGAGTTGTTTCCTTCTCCTGTAGGGTCCCATGACACCCTCTTGTGGGTCTCCTCTGTGGAGGTTCCCAGCATCCTCCTTGGTCTCCACTGCGGGTGCTTCCATAGAGGAACCACACTTTGGTAGAACAGCATATGGATTGTGGACAGGTACAACTGGAGGGATGTGCCTCTGTTCCACCACGCTCACCTTCCCTGAGCCCACTGTGGTCCAACCGCTCCTCTTTCTTCGCAACCTCTGAGGCAACGGCAGTGACCCTGGTGGTTCCTGGGTGGGAGGGGAGGTCCCCCAAATCCTGGACAACTCAGCCTAGAGATGAGCAACCTCCTCCCTCAGCCCAGAGAGGTGTCTGCAGATGGGACGACACCACATCCTCCAGAACATCTCCTGGAAGACTGCTGCTCCACAGCCAATGCACCACTTCCATCATATCTTATTTCTGGCCTCTTAACTGTTGTTTGGAATACTTGCTCTTTCCTCTATTTATTTATTTTTTTCTCCCTACTTACCTACTGCCTCTGTGCCCTTTAAGCTCCTGATCTTCCTGTTCTGAGACAGTAAGTTCCTATATTTCTCAGTAGTCTCCTTACTTGCTCAGAGTCAGACCTCCAGCAGCTAGTGGGGGATGGAGAGCTACTCTTGTCCTTCTAGGATGGTGAGTCTTTTGTGGCTCTGTGATCACTCACTTCCTGCTCCCAAACAGGAAGTTCCTGTTGTCAGTCAAATCCTGTGCCTATAAAATTAGAACTCGCTTAGGGTGGAGGGGAAGGGAGGGAAGTAGGGCAATATAGTCCCAGTAGAGAAGTATAGTTCTCGGAAATCCTGCCGGTGCCAAGGGCTAGTGGGGAACACAAAAGGAAGATTAGGGAGATAAACCAGTGGCTCAGGGAGTGGTGTGAGGCCAGAGGGTATGGGTTGATGGGGGATTGGGGGGAGACCTGGGAGGATAAGCAGCTGTATGCTAGAGATAGGCTCCATCTTAATTTGGAGGGGAAGGGAATCCTTAAGTTGAAAATAGAGGGGTTCATTGGTGAAAAGTGGAGTTTAAACTGGGGGATGGGAGAAAAGGCTGCCAAGGGGGGTCTGATAAAGGAGGGACTCTGTTTCCACCCCCCTGGGGAGCTGGAGGAATGCAGGAAAAGGCCAACTGGTAAAGTGCAGACCAGGGAAAAACGGAATCCCCATGGGAACACGAGCAGGGGAAATGGAACTATAGGGAAAGGGTGGAAGGTAGTCCTGCTAAATGCCAGGAGCTTGGGCAATAAAATGCCTGAGCTCCAGGCGATGCTAACGGAGGGAGCACTGGATGTGGCAGCGGTCACTGAGACCTGGGCCACCGCAGGACACGACTGGGACCTGAACCTGGAGGGTTACACTATGTTTAGGAAGGAAGGGGACAGGGAAGGGGAGGAGGGGTAGCAATGATAGTCAAAAACTGCATTGGCATAGGGGGAGTAGAGGAGGCGGAGGGAACCGTGGAGGCGATTTGGGTCACCTCGATAACAAGGGGGGGGCATGAGAGTAAAAATAGGAGTGGTGTACAGACCCCCTGCACTGGCGGAGGAGCTGAAGGAGAGTCTGGTGGCAGATATTGGGAGACACTGCAGACTGAGCAGGGGAAGGGTGGTGATGTTGGGGGACTTAAACATGCCAGGAACAGACTGGGAGACTATGACATCCTTGGTGGCCAGGGAACAGAGGTTGTTGGATGTCTTTCAAGATGCGTTCCTAACTCAGCAGGTGGGGGAACCGACCAGGGAGGTGCGGGTACTGGATGTAGTCCTGGCAGGCAGTGACCAGATTGGGGGCCTGGAGGTAAGGGACCCGTTGGGGGGGCGTGACCATGCCACGGTCTGGTTCTACCTCGACCTAGGAGGGGTAGAAGGCTGCACAAAGACGGAGGTAACTGACTTCAGGGGGCCGGATTTTAAGGAAATGGGAAGGATCCTTAAGGAGCATCTGGATGTGACTGGGTCAGAGACACGTTCGCTGATAGTAGGTGGGAAATCATCAGGAGAGGGGTTCAGGATGCTACCAGCACCTGACAAGAGTAAGACGAAAATGCGGTAGGGCCCGAAAACCCTGCTAGTGGACCAGGGAGGTTCAGGAGGTGGTGCGGGGAAAGAAGGCAGCCTATAGGCAATTCAAGTGCTCAAGGAGTGAAAGGGATCGAGGGGAGTACGAGCTGATGGCTAGAAGGGCCACTAGGGTGGTAAGGGTGGCTAAAGCAAGGAAGGAGCAGAACCTGGCCAGGGAAATTAGGAGAGGGAACAAGGGGTTCTTTAGATACACTGGGGAAAAATGAAGGGTGAAGAGGCAGATTAGCAGGATTAAAACAGGGGAGAGGTGGGCACAAGACTCGGGGGAGCAGGCTGAGGTACTAAATGAGTACTTCACCTCAGTTTTCGCCAAGGACAATGGGGGTGCTGCATCATACATGGGAGAAGACAGTGATACTGAGTAGGAGGGGACCCTTACCAATCGGCCGGTCTGGGGAGAGGGGGAGGCATCACTGGCAGGAGGGGGGAAGGCTAAGCAGGGAGAAGAGGTAGCGGAAGTGGAAATCACAGCAGAGAGAGTGAGGGAAGCCCTCAGGTCCCTTAAGACAGAGAAAGCACCACGGCCGGATAAATTACATCCCAGAGTGCTGAAGGAACTTGCGGATGTCCTGGCGAAACCCCTGGCAGAGCTTTTCACCATCTCTCTGAGGACAGGGTGGGTGCCCCAGGACTGGAAGGTGGAGCATATAGTGCCTATCCACAAAGGGGGGATCAAGGGAGGTGGCAGGAACTACAAGCCTGTCAGCCTGACATCGGTGGTGGGCAAGGTGATGGAGGGCATTGTCAAGGAGAGGCTGGAGGGGGGGAACCTGGAAAAGTCAGGGTGCCTGGACGATAAACAGCATGGATTTGTCCCAGGGAAATCGTGTCAGACAAACCTTGTGGAGTTCTATGACTGGGTGACGAGTGCCTTGGACCTGGGTAGACCAGTGGACGTCCTCTTTCTAGACTTCAGCAAGGCATCTGACTCTGTTCCTCATGAGGGCCTATTGGATAAGCTGGGAGGAATGGGGGTGGGGAACCAGATGATCAGATGGATAGGCAATTGGCTCCAGGACCGGACACAGAGGGTCGTAGTTGGCGGGATAGTCTCATCCCCAAGGAGGGTCATTAGTGGGGTCCCACAGGGATCAGTCCTTGGGCCCCTCCTGTTCAACGCCTACGTCTCTGACATAAGGACAGGTATCAGGAGTGAGATGAGTCTCTTTGGGGATGACTCAAAACTGGGGGTGGTGGTGGATGGGGAGAAGGGGAGGGTGGCCCTACAGGGGGACCTGAGGCTTTGGAAAGATGGTCTAGAAAGTGAAAACTGAGGTTCAATGCAGGGAAATGCAAGGTACTGCACCTGGGGGCCAGAAACCCGGGCCAAGTGTACACCCTGGGGGTGCTACAAGTCTCGATGGCTGAGAGGGACCTGGGGGTGGTGGTGGATGTCAAGATGAACAACTCTGAGACTTGTAGGAGGGCAGCAGCCAAGGCCAACAGGATGCTGGGATGCATCGGTTGGGGATCACCTTCAGAAGGAGGGAAGTGATACTCCCTCTGTATAACTGCTTGGTGAGGCCGCACCTCGAGTACTGCGTGCAGTTTTGGAGGCCACACTTAAAGAGGGACATTAAACTCTTAGAAAGGGTCCAGCGGAGGGCTACCAAAATGATTTGGGGCTTGGGGGACAGGACCTATGAGGAGAGGCTCGAAGAGCTAAATATGTACACACTGGAAGAGAGAAGGGACCGGGGGCACATGATAGAGGTCTTCAGGTACATGAAGGGGGTAAAAAGGGGAGGAGCAGTCAGGGTGCTTAAGGAAGGGAGGAGGGGCCACTAGAGGGCATGGGTAGAAGCTGGAGGGGAAGATTCAGGGAGAAAGGAGGAGGTGCTACTTCACAGAGGGTGGTGGAGCCATGGAATCTGCTGCTTAGGGGGCTGGTGGAGGCAGAGACGGTGGAGGGGTTCAAGAGGGGGTGGGACAGGTACAGGGGAAGGGTTCTGTAAGCAAAATCCAATGCAGCGAGAATATCTGGAACTGGGAAGGGAGAAGCCAGAGAAGGCGAGAGGGGCAGCAAGGTCAGTTCCCAGGGTGGGGGAAGACCAAATGAGCAGACGTGAAAGACTGTTAGGCCTATTCTGCTGGCATTTTAGCATGTTAGCAGCTCCTTCCTCTTGGTGTTCTCTGCCCGTTCTCTGGCAGAAGCCATCTAGGACAGTTTTTAAATCTGGCTTTAACCTTGCTTCCTTCTAGCTAAGCCACTCCCCCTACTTTACAGCTGTTTCTACACTTAGTTAACTGCACAGATAACAATTCCCTTCAGCCACCTGAAACAACCACCTAGATAACTGCACAGATAACAATTCCCTTCAGCCAACTCAAACTCATCAACTCTTTTTTTTTTGTTTTGACCCTAAATTGAAGGTCCCAGTAGTAGAGTTCTAGTTCTTTAGTCCCAGTAGAGAAGTATAGTTATAACAGCAGCTCCTTCCTCTTGGTGTTCTCTGGCAGAAGCTAATAGGTTGGAAACAGTGCAGCGTAGAGTAACAAAAATGATTCAGGGCCAGCACGGCAGATCCTATGAGGAAAGCCATAAGGCACTAAATATGTACTCATTGGAAACTAGAAGGGTGAGGGGAGATATGACAAAGACATTCAAGTTCCTTAAAGGAACTAACAAGGTAAACTATGGGGAATTATTTACCTTGAATACCAACTCGAGATCACCTGGTCATGAGTGGAAATTAATAGGAGGGAGGTTCAGGAGGGGCGTGAGGAAGTACTTCTTTATGGAAAGGGTTGTGGAACCTTGGAATAGTCTGCTGGCTGAAGTGGTGTGTGCAAACACAGTCAGGGAATTCAAGCAGGCATGGGATAGACCGAAAGGGAATAGTGGTCCCCCTGGGTGACAAGACCAGAAAAGAGAATTGTGATAGGACAGAGAGGGTTCATACCCTGGAGGAACAACAGGTTCCAGGGATTACAGTGAATATGGGCAGACTGGATGGACCTCTGGTCTTTTTCTGCCATCATGATCTATGTTTTTCATGTTTCTATCTTCATAATCGATCTCATTAGTACAATAACGTTTAAGCCTGATGAACTAGTTCACTGGTACAGTACATTTTCTACGGTGTGTCGTATGTGACAGGTTTGGTAGTAGAGGGCTGAATTTCAATCCGTCGGTTTGCAGAACAACAAACATTCTAGCCACCTTTAATTGTTTTGCGTAAGGTGACATCTAGGAAGTTAATCTTAGTGGGGGTGCTATTCACCTAAAATTTCAAGTCAAGGTTTGTACCCTCCAGATATGACACAAATGCCCTCAACTCCTCCTCACTACCCTCAGACGATTTAAAAAAAAAAAAGGTAATCAATGTACCTTTTAAAAGGCACAGTTTTATAAAAAAATGTTTTCTGTTCCGTTATCTACAAAATCACTTTCCCAAATGCAGAAGTATGTATTGGCATAACTGGGGGGACATGCCATCCCACTGCTGTTCTTTGACCTACAGATAATGCTGACAAGAAACAGTTATGCTTCTGCTTCTGTACTAACTCCAAGGTACAGAATAACTTCTATACTGTCAGTTGTGTTGTTTGTGCAATGGAAATTAGCTTCATGTAATGCATCCAATCCCTCTTGATGGAACAGGGGGGGGGGCATAGACTGACGACAGATAAGGACCACTTGGCCCGCCTAGTCTGCCCATTTCCCTATCTACTAGATAAGCTGCAGATCCTAGTTAACCAACAGCCTATTTCTTCCTACCCCCCACATGAATTGCCTTATGTCTGTCCCATGCATTCTTGAATTCCCCCACTGTTTTTGACCCCACAACCTCTTCAGGAATGCCGTTCCATGCGTCCATCACCCTCTCTGTGAAAAATACTTCATCACATTGCCCCTGAGCCACCCCCTCTATCTTCAAACTGTGTCCCCTTGTTCTTGCACATCTCTTTTTCTGAAAGATACTACCCTGTTGGACTATGTCAATTCCCTTGAGGTACTCAGAAGTTTCTATCATGTCCCCCCTCCTCTCCCTCCTTTCCTCAAGGGTATACATATTAAGTTCCTTTAGTCTCTCCTCGTATGGCTTCTGTTGCAGACCCCGAACCATTTTAGCTGCCCTCCTCTGGACTGCCTCCATCCTGTCTATGCCCCTGTGGAGATGGGGTCTCCAGAACTGGATGCAGTACTCCAGATGGGGTCTCACCAACTGTCTGTACAGAGGGATAACAACTTCCTGTTTTCTACTGGCGAATCCTCTCCCTATACATCCCAGCATCCCCCCACCCATCCCTACCACCTTCTCACATTGCTTGCTAACCTTTCGGGTCATCTGATATGATTACCCCCAGGTCTCTTTCCATTTTTGTTGTTGTAACTACCTCCCCTCAACTGTGTACTCTTTCCCTGGGTTTTTGTTTCCCAGGTGCATTACTTTGCACTTCTTTGCATTGAATCCAAGCTGCCATATTTCTGACTATTCCTCCAATCTTGCCAAGTCCCTTCTCATCCTTTCCACGCCCCCTTGTGTATCAACACTGTTTCAGATCATTGTGTCATGTGCAAAGAGGCATACTTTTCCTTAGAGTCCCTCTGCAATGTCACTATTGTGCCTGTACATCAAGAGTAACAAGAATCGTGTGAGCGTGTGTGTGACTCTCATATTCTTCACAGTATTTAAAGAGCCAGAGAAGTGAAACTGGGCAAAAAGGAAAATAATGTATATTGTACATCTTTAATTGTAAACCTGTATTTTATACTAACATGTAACTAAGTGTATTCTGTGTTCAATGTCTGCACCTGTAATGTTGTCCAATGTTGTATCTGCACAATGTTCTATTGTCTTGCCCTCCCTGCGATGAGGTGCCTTTGTAAATGTGTCCCTGACTCATAGGTTGTAAATCCGACTTGTACAAATAAATAAATAAATAATGCAAATTTAAAGTAGTAGTCAGTTGTTAACTTTTTATTTCTAAAGTATTTTTCTTTTTCTTTTTGGTCATTAGAAAGTCTTCTACGTGATAGTGTGGAACAGCTCTTAGCCTGGCAGCTGACATAGCTAGTTATATCCCCTCACTACATCATCAGCATTGTGATCTCACTGACAGTGACATCACAGGTAACTGACCTGACAGCTACAGAATGGGCGTTCTAAGCAGCAGTGATGCCATAGTCAGTGAGGTCACAATGCTGATGATTCAGTTTGTGTGGGGCGGGGGCGAAAGAGAGAGATACAGTACATATGTCAGTTGCCAGGCAGATTGCTGTCCCACACATCACACCTACTAACAGCAGACAAATAAACTTCTAATTATCCAAAGGGACAAGAAAAAGTACATCAGATATAAAAAGTAATATCAAACTACTTAAAAAAAAAAAGCTAGTTTTTGGTAGGACACTAGTTCTTTGAGAAATCAGCAGTGTCCCTAGCAAATGATGGAAACTTCCTGGGAAGATCCCTTTGGTGCGACTCTATATATTTAGCCAACAGTTCAGCCCGAGATCCTATAGCTGATGCAATGGGCTTCCTGGGGTTAACCCAATCATTTGTAGACTTTCGGCAAGCAATATAGCCTAGAGGTTAGAGTAATGAGCTGTAAACCAGCTTGGTACATCCAGCAGACAGAACCAGCTTTGATTTCCACAACCTCCACTTGCATACTGTGTGACTCTGAGCAAGTCACTTAACCTCCCCAGTGCTCCCAGGTGCCCCTAAAACAGGCACCTGTGCCTAGTGGACCTTACCCGGTTACCAAAGACTAAAATAAAAATAAAAGAAAAAATATATAGTAGGTCTAACTGGTGTAGGAACAGCGAGATAACCATATTTACCTTTAGAAATTACTGTGAAGAATTGATATTCATATAAGAAACTGTCAATTTCTGCTTTACAAATGTAGGGTCACTTGGTAACTGTCAGTAAAACTCACTATCACATAGCTGGCGGTGGAATTCATTCTCGTATACTGTGTAACTGAACCTCCTTTATCTGCTTCCTTGATTATGTCATCATTGGCTTGCAGATTATTAAAGGACAACTAAACAAGTATTATTTGGGGATCGCTTACTTAAAAAGTTGAGATCGTGGTATGGTAGAGCCAGGGGTGCCATTTTACAATGTAGTACTGCTTACCCCACCTTTTCTTTTTTTTTTTTTTTAACTATATATAGTTTTATCCCCCTGAGCCCTGGCAGGGGTTTTGGCCTTCCAAAGGTGGGACTCTCTTTCGGGTCCCGCTGCACCGCTCTTAGCCAACCCCGGAAATTCCCCCATGGCTTGCCTCCCACGATGGGGCTGAGAAGGTGACGCCCCCTACCCGGGGACCCAATCCAGAAGCCGGGGTTGGCCCTCGGAGTGCTGAACTGTCATGGAGCCCTGCCAGGCTTTTTTCCCTCCTGTTTTTGTCCCGTCCCCCACCGATGTAACCACTTCAGAGCGCGCCTCCTGACCTGTACTGCCCTCCGGTCACCACCAGAGGACAAGCAACGAGCGGGACGTGGGACCCTCCCCCTGAGAGAGGAAAGCAGTTCTCTAGATGCTCAATCTTTCCCCCCCCCAGGCTTGTTCCCGAACCCAGGTCCCAGCATGGCGCGAGGTGTGGCTCCAGCGCCTCAACCCTCAGTGCCACTGGGCTGGGCTAGTATTGCTTACCTTTTTTATTCAGGTTTAACCCATTTTTGTCAGGTTTTTATCTTTGTAAACAAAGCTCCGTGGAGTTTGAAAGTCGGTGCCGCAATCTAGCCATAAGATGGCGCCGACATCAAATATGATGCCACTGGAGCGCGACACCTAACAAAGAGTGACAGAAGCCCTCTGTAGTTGCCCATTTCAGTTGTGCTGTAGTACTCTTGAAGCCCACCAAAACATGCATTGGGTGCCGACTGGCATGTTGGTGGGCTTCAGAAGTTTTACAGTACCAGCTGAGAAGTTCAACTACATGGGGTTTCAATTACTCACTGTTAGGCATCTCGCTCCAATTACATACTGTGTGACCCTGAGCAAGTCACGTAACTTCCCTGTGCTACTAGGCCGCACCTGTCAAAAAGCTTTCAGCTTAGTGTGCTACTCCTGGTTAAAAACAACTAAAATTACATCATCACATTTGATGTTGGCACCATCTTATGGCTAGATCATGGCACCGACTTTCGAACTCCACAGAACTTTGTTTACAAAGATAAAAACTGGACAAAAATGAGTTAAACCTGAGTAAAAAAGGTAAGCAGTACTACATTTAGTTTTTGGTTTCTAATAGTGAATGGCAGTTATACACTGCAAACGTTGCACAATGCTGCTGATGGCTTTCTCTATATGTTGTGCTGGCTGCACCTCATTTATTCAGGAATTATTTATGCACTGTCACTTTAATCAGTATGCATAAAACGTGGAGCTACAGCCTCTACCGCCATCCTTGATAAAGAGACAAGCATGCACGAAACATTGGAAGTAGGGGCAGCTCACGCACGGTAAACTGTCTAAGATACCAAATGTGAATAAAAAAGTTTTACAGCAATTATCCGGCTCTAAAGTGTGGTTTCTCTACATCCTCTCCTGACTACGGGTTGCCGAGCTTCTGCTCGTGATGCTTTTTACTGCCATGGAACCATAACGATGCTCTGAAAAGGCCTTGCTGTCTTGGACAACTTTGTATCAGAACCTACAAATGTAGAGCAAAGTGATGTTTGCAGTGAGAAAAGGATTAGTGAAAACGATGTCAGCTTTACAACACAGCCTACAAACACAGAGCAAAGGGTTTTCTGCAGTGAGCATAAGGCTAGTGAAAATACGTCCAGCTTTACATCGCAGCCTGAAAACACAGCAAAGTGCTGTCTGTAGGGAGAACAGGGCTAGTGAAAACAGGGACAGCTATACATCACAGCCTGTAAACACAGAGCAAAGTGCTGTCTGTAGAGAGAACAGGGCTAGTGAAAATACGTCCAGCTTTACATTGCAGCCTGAAAACACAGAGCAAAGTGCTGTCTGTAGGGAGAACAGGGCTAGTGAAAACAGGGCCAGCTATACATCACAGCCTGTAAACACAGAGCAAAGTGCTGTCTGTAGGGAGAACAGGGCTAGTGAAAACAGGGCCAGCTATACATCACAGCCTGTAAACACAGAGCAAAGTGCTGTCTGTAGGGAGAACAGGGCTAGTGAAAACAGGGACAGCCATACATCACAGCCTGTAAACACAGAGCAAAGTGTTTTCTGCAGTGAGCATACAGCTAGTGAAAATACGTCCAGCTATACATCACATCCTGTAAACACAGAGCAAAGTGCTGTCTGTAGGGAGAACAGGGCTAGTGAAAATACGTCCAGCTATACATCGCAGCCTGAAAACACAGAGGAAAGTGCTGCCTGCAGTGAGAAAAGGGATAGTGAAAATGGGGCCAGTTTATATCACAGCCTGCAAACACAGAGCAAAGTGCTATCTGCAGTGAGGGCAGGGCTAGTGAATACAGGGTCAGCTATACATCACAGCCTGCAAACACAGAGCAAAGTGCTGTGTGTAGGGAGAAAAGGGATAGTGAAAATGGAGTCAGCTTTATAACACAGCCTGCAAACACAGAGCAAGGAGCTGTCTGCAGTGAGAACAGGGCTAGTGAAAACTGGGGCAGCAATACATCACAGCCTGCAAACACAGAGCAAAGTGCTGTCTGCAGTGAGAACAGTGTTGTCTGCAGTGAGAACAGGGCTAGTGAAAACTGGGCCAGCAATACATCACAGCCTGTAAACACAGAGCACAGTGTTGTCTGCAGTGAGGAACAAGGCTAGCAAAAACAGGGCCAACTTTACACCACAACCTGCAAACACAGAGCACAGTGCTGTCTGCAGTTAGAACAAGGCTAGTGAAAACAGGGTTAGCTTTACATCACAGCCTGCAAACACAGAGCAACCTTCTGTCTGCAGTGAGAACAAGGCTAGTGAAAACAGGGCCAGCTTTATATCACATCCTGTAAACACAGAGCAAAGTGCAGTCTGCCGTGAGAACAGGGCTAGTGAAAACAGGGTCAGCTATACATCTCAGCCTGTAAACACTGAGCAAAGTGTCGTCTGCAGAGGGAACAGGGCTAGTGAAAACAGGGTCAGCTATACATCACATCCTGTAAACACACAGCAAAGTGCTGTCTGCAGTGAGAACAGGGCCAGTGAAAACAGGGTCAAATGTAAATCACAGCCTGTAAACACCGGGCAAAGTGCTGTCTGCAGTGAGAACAGGGCTAGTGAAAACGGCCAGCTATAGATCACAGCCTGTATACACCGAGCAAAGTGATGTCTGCAATGAGAACAAGGCTAACTATACATTGCAGCCTGTAAACACAGAGCAAAGTGCTGTCTGAAGTGAAAAAAGGGATAGTGAAAACGGGGTCAGCTTTATATCACAGCCTGTAAACACAGAGCAAAGTGCTAACTGCAGTGAGGGCAGGGCTAGTGAGTACAGGGTCAGCTATACATCACAGCCTGCAAACACAGAGCAAAGTGCAGTCTGCAATGAGAACAATGTTACAATGTTGCTGCTGCCCACCTCACCATTTCACAAGGGTGTCTCCTTCTTGTAGTTCAGGTTGCTAGTTGGACCCTCGAACTGCAACTTGATGGCTTGCTTCAGACTGAGCTGGGGGTCCAAAGTGGTTATGTTAATGAGGGATTCGGGCACTGTAGTGGTACTGGTTGGGTTCTTGGGGGAATAGGAGGGGCTGTTATGAGAACTGTTCTTTGGCTGTGCTGGAATTCCATTCCTCTTCTGCTCCCTGTCCCCGGTTAGACTGGCTGGCCCAGAAGTCTTTTTCTGTCCATAAACATCTGTGTATCTAAGCATCTCCCAGTTGGGTGATCCCACAGCAGGGTGTGTGGGGGACAGGTCTCGGCAGTGCAACTCGTATGTAGTGGGCGTGACTCCCAAAGACGTGATCACCGATGACCACTTTTCAGGGCTGGGCGGCACCTGCACAACATTGTCTGCTCTTGGGGACTGCTCCGACTTGGTCATTAACCCTGCCTTAAGAGGGGACAGCAGTGTTTTTTTGTTTTGAGGGCTTTCAGGAATGCCATGGCTCAGTACAGGACTAGAAAGTGCAGTGCTACGGGCTGGCTTGGGGCTTAGGTTTTCAGAGACAGTGCTGTGGGGGCTCATCTGTGGCTTATTGCTCCTAAGGGTGGAGTTGGGGGAGATGACAGCATGTCGGCTTCTGCTACGGGGTAGAGAGTGCTGCTGAATCTGCTGGGTGAAGCTAAGGCTGTCGATTGGAACTGTCTGGACTGTTGCCAGAGAGTGGTATGTTGAGGAGGTCATAATAGATGAGTTCTTTGAGCTCTTGAGGGAGTTGTCAGACACCAAAGATTTGCGGCGCTCAGTGGTGGATTCTGGTGATTCCGAGGGAGAACTGACCACCATGATTCTCCTGTCAGCCACGACAGGACCTGAAGACTGCAGCTCCCCGCCGCCAGTGCTAGGGCTCCCTGAGCTATTGGAGGTCACACCCGAGGAATGGGTCTTCATGGTGGATGTCTGCTGCTCCTTCTGCTCAGCCTGGGGCACACTGCCATTGTAAGAGGGGGCCCCATACCGCTCTAAAAGCTTCATTATTTTCACGTGCCCTCGTTTTGCTGCCACTCTCATTGGTGTGCGCCCATATTGATCAGCATGGTTTGGGTCGGCTCCTTTCTCCAAGAGAAGTCTCACCACATCAGTGTGACCCTCCTGAGCAGCAATGCAGAGGCCCGTGGCACCCTGATTGCAAGCATGGTCTACGTGGGCACCACATTCAATTAAGAACTGAACCACTACTGCGTGGCCCTGCCAGGCTGCCGAGTGCAGGGCTGAGCGTCGGTCACCATCCAGAGCGTTAACATCAGCCCCATACCTGACCAGCAGCTTCACCATTTCGAGCTGTCCCTGCCAGCATGAAACATGAAGTACTGTCCTTCCCTCCGGGTCCTTGTTCTCAATATTTGCCCCATTTGCCAAAAGAAGATCCACCATCTCCAAGAGATTCTCCAGCACCAGGAGATAGGTCATTGGTCGTCCATCAGCATCCTTTAGGTTAACATCTGCTCCCTTCCTCAGGAGGAGCTCCACCACATCTTTGTGAACTTCAAGTGCTGCCACACACAAAGCAGTCCGCCCATCATAGCCTTTGTGATCAATCGGAGACTTACACTCTAGAAAACACCTGACACAGTCGTAATGGCCCTCCTGTGCTGCAAGAATCAGTGGAATCCTTCCATCATTGTCCACCTCAGTGACCTTAGCACCTTGCTCAGTCAAAGCCATACAAACCATGCTGTGGCCCTCAAAGGCGGCCATGTGGAGAGGGGTCCATCCCATGTCATCACGATGGTTTTCATCCAAGCCACGGTCAAGAAGAGTTTGCACTACATCTACACTCCCTTGACCTGCAGCAATGCTAAGGACTGTTCTGCCCTCGCTGTCTATGGTATCTACAGCCGCACCCCAGAAAAGAAGTGTGTTAACTACAGCAGCATGTCCCATGGACGCTGCAGCTAGAAGGGGAGTTCTACCAGTGTTGTCTGCATCGTCCACATCAGCTCCTCCTTCCAACAGCAAATCAACAACATCAGCATGGCCTTCATAGGCTGCCACCAGCAAAGGGGTCATCCCATCCTGGTCTCGGTGGCCAACCTCCGCTCCTCGTTCCAAAAGCAGGCTGACGACATCTGCATAGCCCTGGCTAGCAGGGACACAAAGAGCTGCTACTGAGAGAGCTGTCCTTCCATCTACATCCTTGTGGTTGATCTCAGCTCCGTGATCTAATAAGATCTCTACTATCTCCCGCTGACCCATATATGCAGCAGCAATGAGAGCTGTTCTCCCTTCAGTGTCCACTTTGTTGACCTCTGCCCCATGCTGAAGTAGAGTTAGTAAAATGTCTTCATGTCCCCCCCAAGCTGCTGCTCGGAGAGCGGTCCTGTTATCTGCATCAGTGCTGTCAACGTCGGCACCTGAACGAAGCAGCATGGTCACTGCTTCTGTGTGCCCACCCCAAGCTGCTGACCGTAGAGCAGTCCATCCCTCCTGGTCAGCATGGTTAACATTGGCACCATGGGTTATAAGGCAGTGAAGTACTTTGGTGTGACCCTGTCTTGCCGCCAGGGTAAGAGGAGTTTGGACGTTATTGTCCTGAACCTCCACATCTGCTCCTCTTGATATCAAAAGGTTAACTACCTCCAGGTTTCCACTGTGAGCTGCGTTGGCAAGTAAAGTTCTCCCATTGGAATCCTTCTGATTGACACTTGCTCCATTTTCCAAGAGCATTCTAATAGAATCCTCCCGTTCTAGGGCTCGGTGGATGACACCTGATGTGTCTGTGTCCTGATTTGTAACATAAGCACCAGTTTTCACTAAAAGCTGCAAGACCTCTTGCTCTGCAGGAAGGAGTGAGGAAAGAGAATCCGTTACTGGTGTCCCATTCCACACCATCCAGAGAGCTAAGTAGCAGGGTTCCAGCTGCAGATTGGAATGGATAAGGTGATAAGCATACTCCTGTATTTCTCTAGGGAGCAGATCCTTCGCTCGACAGGTGTAACTCATGGCCAGCATTCTGTGTCCCTCAGCAGCATTGCAGAGGTATTTTTGAGTGCAATACTTGACGTCCAGAAGCCATTCTGCAAAACTGTGATGAAAGAATATCTTAGTTTTGTCATGCCCTTCCACCACCAGCTTGGTTATAGAGTCCATTTTGTGATGAAACTCGGCAGGTGTTAGATCCATGGACTTAGTCCAGACAGCAGCATACAGCTCCTCGGAGAGCAAAGGTCTATGAGCAGCCAACATGATGTTCAGGATTGGCTGGATCTTGGCAAACTGTTTCCTAGAGAAAAGCCTTTGGCACAGCCACAGATAGAGTCCATTCAGGGTCCCAGGGATGTCCCGGATTTCACGTAACATGATAAAGTTATCAGTGACGCCATCTAGAACCCGTTCCAGGTACAGAAAACAGCCGTTGCTTTTGATGTGGAGCTGGTTTAACATCTCTGCTGTTTCCCGGGTGAGGTGGTGCCTCAGTGCTTCCTCTTGGTCCAGGCGACTTAGGATGTACTGCTGCACGTCCTTCACAATGTGAGCCTTCCTAAGGTCATCCAAGCAGATCTTACGATACCCTGCAAAGAAACAAAAAACAACGTGAGATGATCACTCTCCATCCTCATAACTATGCATGAATGCAGCACTAAAACTGCATTACAGTGTAATACGCTAGTAGCTCCTTCACTGCCTATCAGCCCCAGAAATTAGATGGTTGGTGCCTCCATGGCTTAGATATGAGACAGACTGTGCTTGCCTGTATATTCCTAACCTTCTGTCACCTGTATACCCCTGCCTTCTAGCCCCCTTTATATCCCCAGCCTTCTAATCCCTGTATATACTGTCTTGTGTCCCCCTGTAAAACTCTGACGTACCTCCTTGTATGCCACCACCCTTCTGCCCCCTGCACACCACTAGCCTTCAGTTCCCTGTATACCACCCAGCCTTCTGCCACACTTAGCACCCCCAGCCTTCTGCTGCCCTGAGTATCACCAGCCTTCTAACCCCCTAAAATCCCTTGCCTTCTGCTCACTGTATACCATTGACCTTCTACTTCCCTGTATACCCCCACCCTTTTGTCCTCCTGTATACCTTATCTTCTAAGTTCCTATATACCCTCACTCTTCAGTCCCCCTGTAAATCTTACCTTCTGCTTTCCTGTATACTTGCTCCCTTCTGTCCCCTTGTACACCTTACCTTCTACTTTCCTGTACACCCCTGCCCTTGTGTCCCCCGTACACCTTACCATCTACGTTCCTCTATACTTCCACTCTTCTGTCCCCCTGTATACCTTACTTTCTACTTTCCTGTACACCCCCATCCTCCTGTCCTCCTGTACACCTTACCTGCTACTTTCCTGTATACTCCCACTCCTCTGTCCACCTGTACACCTTAATTCTACTTTCCTGCATACTCCCAGCCTTCTGTACCTATATACCTTACCTTCTACTTTCCTGCGTACTCCCACCTTTCAGTCCCCCTGTATACCTTACCTTCTACTTTACTGTATACTCCCACCTTTCTGTCCCCCTGTACACCTTGTGACAGGGTTGAATTAGGACCCTGTCCCATTTGTTATGGAGGAAGTGTTTAAATGCAAGGATCTTTCCTTTTCTGTCTCTTCTCTGTCTGGTTGCGCAACCAAATTTTCCTGTGAGACTTTGGACTTGATCAACCTGACAGGCTCGCAGTTCTTTGCCTCTCACTGTCTTTCAGTTTTCTCTTATTGTCTGTTTTTCTCCCTTGCATATCTAGATCTGCGGATATAAAAATATGTGCAAGTTACTATATGGAAATGTAACTGATATTGGGATCCCTTGTGTTTGGAAAATATATAGCATTACTGTTGAAATGTATATGATTATAATTTGAGAGGACTGCAAAAAGCTGTTGGAAGCTAGAGGTTACCAGAGTTCAATGTTTAAGCCTTTTGCAAAAGCGGGCCTCAACTCAAGAAGCACACTGTGTTCTAGTAGCTCCTGTCTGATATTTACAAAAACAGAATGCTTGCTAAGGATGGGGGTTGAAAGGACTTATAAGAGCTAAGCTGCAACTGCAAGAGAGATTAGGAGACAAAGGGACACAGAGACTGAAAAAAAAAACTAGTTTATTTTGCCTTTGTACATAGTTATTCTGAACAAGTTTATTTTTGTTTATGTTACTGCTACTGTAAATAAATATTTTGATGAATTCTACAACTGCTCCTGGTTTTCCTATGCTTCCTGACCTGTGCCTCGACGTCACACCTTACTTTCTACTTTCCTGTATACTCCCACCCTTCTGTCCTCTGTACACCTTACCTTCTACTTTACTGTTCACTCCCACCCTTCAGTCCCCTGTACACCTTACTTTCTACTTTCCTGTATACTCCCACCCTTCTGTCCCCCTGTATACCTTGCTTTCTACTTTCCTGTATACCCCCACCCTTCTGTCCTCCTTTATACCTTACCTTCTGCTTTCCTGCATACTACCCCCTTCTGTCTCCCAGTACAGCTTATCTTCTACTTTCCTGTAAACTCCCACCTTTCTATCTCTCTGTACACCTTACCTTCTACTTTCCTGCATGCCTTCACCCTTTTGTCCTCCTGTACACCTTACTAAAACCCTTTGGTTCCCCTGTACACCTTATCTTCTACCTTCCTGTATACCCCACCCATCTGTCCCCCTGTACAACTTACTTTCAACTATATAATTCTAACATTCTACTTCTCTGCATGCAGCCAACCACTTTCCACCATGCACAACCCAAGCCTTCTTCCCCCTGTATACCTCTGAAAAGAACAGTTATGTAGTTACTGTAACAATATATCTTCGAGTGGCTCTCTTCTCTTAGACCACACCTTTGGAACTATGCCCATGTCAATGCTAGGACCACACGGAAATGTTTGCTAGCTGGAGGCTGCCCATGACGACGTCATGTGTCAGCATCTACATAAACTTGGGCAGCCCCATCTCTCCTTTGTTGCCCACCAGAGACTGTGCTCGGAGGACTCTCTTCTTGGGGAACCAGGAGATTATACCAGCACCTCATATATTAGGCAGTCGCAGGCACTAGAGATGGCAGCCATGAAAATACAAAAAGCAGAACTGGATGCCATATTCTCCTACAGCTGATAAAGGGGAAAGAAGGGAGGGTAGGCATGGCCTAAGGGAAGAGATTCTCTCGAAGCGCTACTGTTTCAATAAGGACATAACTGTTCTATCTGCTTTGATATCTCTTTCCTAAGGCCACACCTTTGGAGTGAGTCACAAAAGCCAATTTGGAGGTTGGGACAGTCTCTGTTCATGACAGTATGCCCTGTAGAACAGCAAAGGCGAACCCTTCTCATCTACGAGAAACAAAGTCCAGACTGTAATGTTTAGTAAAGGTGTGGCGCGTGCTCCAGATGACTGCAGAGCAGATGTCAGCTGCAGATACTGAACATTTCTGAAGCAAGCAACAGATTTGGCAATACCCCTTGTGAAAAGACCACACACCACACCAGGAAGTTCCTCACCATACTCCTATAACGTATCGTACTACAGTGTGCTAGTCATTCGGACAAGCACAGTTTAGATACACGGGGGCCCTCTTTCCCAGGGGCAAAAGAAACAAACAGCTGACAGGAATTTCTGCGGTCCTTGATGCGAGCAATATAGTATCTCAGGATTCTATGTACATCCAAAGTGTAGAGCAATGATTCACCTTAACTGGCTTGTTCTGGATAATAAACTGGAAGTAGGATAGCTTGATTTAATGTAAACTGAGACACCACACTTGGCAAAACCTTAGGATTAGTATGTAAAGATACTCTGTGTTTATGGAAAATCAAATAAGGAGGCTCACACATTAGAGCCTGAAGCTCTGAAATCCTTCAAGCTGAAGTGACTGCAACTAAATAACACATTCCATGAAAGAAAGTGTAGGCCATGACTTGAGGCTGGCTCAGAAAGAGTTAACTTAAGTTTTCCAAGCACATAATTTAGGTCCCACGGGGGCACCGGATTGTGAATGGGAGGATTCGTATGCAGAATGCCGCTCAGAAAAGTATGGGGGACCACTAACTGAGCTACAGTACACCCATCAACAGGGGCAGAGAAAGCTGATATAGCTGCCAGAAGCACTTTCAGTGAAGAACACTGCAGACCAGAGTCTGACAGTGACAGCAAGTTTTCCGAACACTGCAGACCAGAGTCTGACAGTGACAGCAAGTTTTCCAACACATATTTTAGAAGTGGCCCACAAAGTGAAACGCTTTAACTTTAAAAAGAGTACGTATGTATGGTAGAAGGTTTTCTGGCTGACACCAGTACGTCAGCTACTTTTGGTGACACCCCAAACTGCAACTGCTGTCTTCAACAGTCAAGTATGGAGGTGCAGGGAATTCAGGTTTGGATGGACTAGGGCCCCCTTGTCCTGTGACAATAGGCCTCTGCACAGAGGCAAGGGTACTGGAGGTTCCACTGCAAGTTGTTACAGCTGCAGACATCATATTTGTCAAGACGATAGAGGTGCAGCAAGGATGAGGGTCACACCCTTCATCTGTAATTTCAGTAATACTCTCTGTATTAAGGGAATGGGAGGGAATGCATACAGAAACCTCTCCTTCCAAGGGAGGGACAATGCATCTCACCAAACAACTCCAGGCTCTGAAGCAAGTAAGCAGAAACAATGCGGTTTTGCATTGTATGGATATGTAAAAAAGTCCAGTTCTGGACGACCCCACTTTGCTAAGAAGTTGTTTATCACGGAGGTTAGCAGTTCCCATTCATGCATCTTGAACTGTGACCTGCTTAGCTTGTCTGCTAAGACATTTTAGACTCCTGTGAGATGCATGACTAATAACTCCAGGCCATGTTTCAGTACCCAGTACCACACTCTCATTGCTTCCGGACACAGGGCAGAGGAATGGGCCCCCTGTGGTTTGTTTATATAACGTATAACACAATATTGTCCATCTGTACTAGCAGATGTCCCAGAGTCAGAAGCTCCTGGAAAGCCTGGAGACTCTATAAGTCAGCTTTCATCTCCATGGAAACTTATGTTTAATCTGACTTTCACCTGGGTCCATGAACCTTGGTTTGATAAGAACTCAGATGTGCTCCCCACCAGGATCCTAATGCATCCAAGGTGAGAATCTGAGTTGGAGTTGGGATTAAGCAAGGAATGCCCCTCAAGAGGTTGTAGCAGTCCATCCACCACATCAGTGTTTTGCGTATATGGGATGTGACAAGCACCTTTTGGTCCATGTTGTACATCAACTGGTTACACTGCACTCTCAAGTGTCTATTGTGGTATCTGCATGTGAAAGCGAGCCAGTGTCACAGTCACAATGGCCGCTGCCATGAGTTCCATGAGGCATGGGAAAAGTTCTGTCCGGGACGTAATGACTGCTGTACACAAGTTGTGCTTGAGCCAGGAAATGTTCTGCCCTGTCCAGGGGCAGAAACGCACTGCCCTATTCAGCACTGCAACTATATACTGCAGCCTCCGACAAAGGAGCAGTACTGTCTTTGGTACATTTACTGTATGCCCCAGGTCTTCGAACAATTGCCTTGTTCTGAACAGGGTGTGTTCAAATTGGTTCCTGGAACTGGATTTCAACAGCCAGTCACCCAGGTATAGTAAGACATACAGACCTTCCCTGCAAAGGGCTGCTGTCACCACTGCCAAGCATTTGTTAAAGATTCATAGTGCAGAAGGCAAGCCAAAGGGCAATATCCTTCCAGGGTAAATCTCAGATACTTTCTGTGACACTGTCTGATCTTGATATGAAGGTATGCATCCTTCATGTCCAGGAAGCAAATCCAGTCCCCCATTTGCAGCAGGGGAATCAGTTTGCAGAAGACCACGTAAAAATATGTACACATGCCTGAGATCTCCTATCCACTTGGGGACTAGGAAGTATCTGGAGTAGAGCCCTTTGCCTTTCTGGCATGAAGGTACAGGTTCTATGGCATGTCTGGTTAGCAAAGCTTGTACTTCCTCTTTCAGCAGGGATGGGTGTCCTGGGGAATAAGTTGAAAGAGACAGAGGATGCTCTGGAGGGGTTTCTAATAACTCCAGAGCATGTCCCTTTGCAATTATCTCCAGGACCCACTCGTCTGTGGTACTCTCCCCTTATTGTGTTAAATGAAGGGAGAAGTGACCTCCTACCATAGTTTCCTGTTAGTGAAGTGGTTTGAGGGTAGTTCGACAAGAGTCATGCTGAGACGGTGGTGGCAGAGCCACCAGCTTTGGAATGGGCTCCTAGGAGAGAGGCAGCTGGCAAGGCTCCATCTCCCTTACCTCAACCGTGCTGATGGTAGGCTTGACGGCCACCTCTGGCAGCAGGCTGGACCCCTAGCAGGTGTTGGGTACAAGGATTTAACTGACCTTAAGGTCATTTTAGAGACTTGAAGTCTTCTTAATGCCTCTTCTACATGGTATCCAAACAGTTTGGTGTCTCTAAAAAGAGCATTCTGAACTGTCTGCTGCATATCTGTTGTAAACCCGGCCACCCTGAGCCAAGAATACCTTCTCATGCAAATATCAGTGACAGCTGCCCTGGCGGATGCAGCTGAGACATCATATGCTGAGTGCAGCAGATGTTTGCTTACCTCAGTTCCAGCAGTCAAATTTCTGAGCAGTTCATTCTTGGCAGTGTTCTCTGGGAGTGCCTGAGCTAAAGCTCTAGCAGCCTTCCATGGGCTATTCTGATACTTCCCCTGGGGTGGGACTACCAATAACTCCACCGGCGCTCTATCTACAATCTAGAAGGGCGGCCGGGGAGAGGAGGAGAGACACAGCGACTGGCCAGACAGGATCCGACTGTGAGTGTGGTAGGCATTTATGGCCCCACCTTCGCCTGCCCTGGTACCAGGGCTTTTCCTGTGTTCGGTTGTCCCTTAGGGGTGCAGATGTGCAAGGATGTCCTATATGCGACAGGCATGTGTAAGGTGTCTGCCGTCACCCCGTCCCTGGAAAGTGTGCCGCTAGTCATGCTGCCCCAGCCACCACCAGGAGCCGCTGGTACTGCAGCAAACGCACCCACCCGCCCCCAGGAGAGGAGAGCAGTCCTCCGGATGCTCAATCCTCCTCTGCCTCTGCCGACCCCCGGCAGTCTGAGTTCGCTCCCAAACCCAGGTCGCCAGTGTGGCGTTGAGGTGTGGTGTCCAGTGCCTCAACCCACAGCACCACCAGGCCGGCTTGGCTATTCTTATACTTGATCATGTGAGACTGATAGTTTGCAATACGTAAGCCTAATGAGGTAGAGGCGTATGTTTACTTACCCATCATAACAAGCCTCCTGGATTCCTTACCAGGAGGCAAGGCACCCATATGCTTCGGTGCGCTGCATCAATCATGAGCAGCCATTATGACCACAGGATTCGTTTCTGGCTGGTTGGCATAATAATACTTGGCAGCAAGGGCAAGGTACTGCTTATCAGCTTTTCTGGGCGCAGCTGGTATGGTATTTGGCCAATACCATGCAGCAAATGGGGCATCCTCCAATGCAGGATAAACTAGAGGTACAATGATGGGGCATCCTACGATGCAGGATAAACTGGAGGTACAATGATGGGGCATCCTCCAATGCAGGATAAACTGGAGGTACAATGATGGGGCATCCTCTGATGCAGGACAAACTGGAGGTACAATGATGGGGAATCCTCCGATGCAGGACAAACTGGAGGTACAATGATGGGGCATCCTCCGATGCAGGACAAACTGGGGGTACGATTATGGGGCATCCTCCGATGCAGGATAAACTGGAGGTACAATGATGGGGCATCCTGCAATGCAGGATAACCGGAGGAACAAAGATGGGGCATCCTCTGATGCAGGATAAACTGGAGGTACAATGATGGGGCATCCACCAATGTAGGATAACCTGGAGGTACAATGATGGGGCATCCTCCGATGCAGGATAAACTGGAGGAACAACGATGGGGCATCCTCCAATGCAGGATAAACTGGAGGTACAATGATGGGGCATCCTCCGATGCAGGGTAAACTGGAGGTACAATGATGGGGCATCCTCCGATGCTGGATAAACTGAAGGTACAATGTTGGGGCATCCTCCGATGCCGGATAAACTGGAGGTACAATGATGGGGCATCCTCCGATGCAGGACAAACTGGGGGTACAATTATGGGGCATCCTCCGATGCAGGATAAACTGGAGGTACAATGATGGGGCATCCTCCGATGCAGGATAACCGGAGGAACAAAGATGAGGCATCCTCCGATGCAGGATAAACTGGAGGTACAATGATGGGGCATCCACCAATGCAGGATAAACTGGAGGTACAATGATGGGGCATCCACCAATGCAGGATAAACTGGAGGCACAATGATGGGGCATCCTCCGATGCAGGATAAACTGGAGGTACAATGATGGGGCATCCTCTGATGTAGGATAACCTGGAGGTACAATCATGGGGCATCCTCCGATGCAGGATAATCAGAGGAACAAAGATGGGGCATCCTCCGATGCAGGATAAACTGGAGGAACAACGATGGGGCATCCTCCGATGCAGGATAAACTAGAGGTACAATGATGGGGCATCCTCCGATGCAGGATAAACTGGAGGTACAATGATGGGGCATCCTCCGATGCAGGATAAACTGGAGGTACAATGATGGGGCATCCTCCGATGCTGGATAAACTGAAAGTACAATGTTGGGGCATCCTCCGATGCCGGATAAACTGGAGGTACAATGATGGGGCATCCTCCAGCGCAGGATAAACTGCAGGTACAATGATGGGGGCATCCTACAGTGCAGGATAAAACTGGAGCTACAATAATGGGGCATCCTGCAGTGCAGGATAAACTGGAGGTGCAATGATTGGGGCATCCTCTGATGCCGGATAAACTGGAGGTACAATGATGGGGCATCCTCCAACGCACGACAAACTGGAGGTACAATGATGGGGCATCCCCCAGTGCAGGATAAACTGGAGGTAAATGATGAGGCATCCTCCAATGCAAGATAAACTGGAGGTAAATGATGGGGCATCCTCCAATGCAAGACAAACTGGAGGTAAATGATGGGGCATCCTCCAATGCAAGACAAACTGGAGTCACAACGATGGATGGAGTACAAGGAACCTCCAGGAAATCCATCAAATTTTTTTGGGCAAAATCCTCTTCTTCCACAACAAAACCCATAGCATTTTGCATTTGCTGCATCACTGTTTGAAAGGCAGGTTCTTCAGGAGATCTAGGTATATACACTACAGAATCCTCACTGCAAGAGGATACAGCGGAACTGGAACGTGCAGTATAATGTTCCTCTCTACATCCAGCTTCCTCCTCGTAATCCTCCTCCATTATGAGGTCTTGGTTCAATTCCTACTCCTCGTCAGCGTGAACGGACGACCTCACTGGTGATGTCAGAGGCTGCTACTCAGGAGGTGCTTTCTGTGCACCAGCAGATGATGTTAACAGGAACTGTTATGCAGGAACCCCAGCTGATGGCAGTACAGGTTGCATAGGCATGATAGGAAGTACGTGCCATATCATATCTGAAAACAATGCCAGTACCGCTTCATCGCCAATGGTTGCCTGGCCAGGGCCGCGACTGAATTGACAATGGCCTGGACCCATCGATAATGGCAATGTACCATCTGTAGTAGGTACAGTAGTGCCTAAGCCAAGCCCTGACCTTGGTGTCTGGTCGACTAGGCTGGCATCACTGTCGTGGACGATGACTATGCAGGCTGTCTACCTGCAGGCAGCAACGGCAACCTAGATTTTGCTGGAGAAGCAGATCTATCCTCATCCTTCTGTCTGTGTCTATGTCCTGACGATGACCCTTTTCATGGTCTTCTGACTTCGACAACCATGAATTAATCAATAGGGCTGGCGAGGCTGCCACCTGACACTGGGCTTTTTCCATGGCCACTCGAGTTTTTCTAACAGAAACTTCTCCAGTGCCTTTCTTCTGCATCACCTGGTTGCTTAATTGAAGCCCTGGCAAATCTCACAAGTCCTGACACAGAAACAGAATTTGATGGCAGATAAGGACTGCTTGGTCCACCTAGTCTGCCCATTTCCCTACCTGATGAATAAGCTGCAGATTCTAGTTAATCAACGGCTTACTTCCTCCTACCCCCAACTAGAATTGCCTTATGCCTGTCCCATGCATTCTTGAATTCTCCCACTGTTCCTGACTCCACAACCTCCTCAGGAAGGCTGTTCCATGCATCCACAACCCTCTCTGTGAAAAAATACTTTCTAACATTACCTCTGTGCCGTCGCCCCTCTATCTTCAAATTGTGCCCCCTTGTTCGTTCGTTATTTATTCACAATTCGGATTTACAACCTTTGAGTGAAAGACTCATTTACAAAGGCACCTCGTCACAGGGAGGGTAGAGAACATTTTGGTGGAGTACAATAATGGAGAGCATTACAGGTGAGGTACATATAGGAGCATACAATGCAAAGCAAATGGACATTCAAGCAATTCAGTGATGCAGTGGAGCACACAGATTTCCAATTGAAGTGTACAGGCCTCAATTGAGTTAATCTAACTAAACTAATAAACATATAATACTATGGACCCCTAGAGATACTGGGTACGAGTACCTGGGGGGTGAGGAGGGGCAGTTGCTGGGAGGGTGGGGACCGGGGAGACACTGTCTGTGGATTGGGTCAGGCACAGTTTTAGGTATGGTCCCATCATGGGCATTTGCAGCTCCGAGAGTCAGTGAGGTGTTTATGGAGGGCGATTTTGAAGGGGCCGATTTTGGGGATGTTTGTGATCTGAGCAGGGAGGGAATTATACCAGGAGGGGCTCTGGAGTGGAAAGATCTTTGGGCGAGGGAGGTCCTGGCTCTCGGCACCTGGAAGGTGGCTTTGGTTGCATTTCTGGTGGTGACCGAGTGAGTGGCCTGTTTTAGGGATGAGGTAACCCCCGGAGGGGAGAGCCCAGGTAGTGTTTTTTTGGCCAGTGTACAGGTGTGGTATCGCAGGCGCTCTTCAAAGGTGAGTAGGTTCGAGGTGGAGTAAAGCTGACATGTGTGCGTTCTGTTGGGGGCACCTGTCAGGAGCCTGCAGGTCTTGTTGATAGAGGTCTGGACTTTGGAGAGGGTGGTGGGGTCAGCAGCTGCATAGATTGGGAGCCCATAGTCAACCAAAGACAGGATGGAGGAGGTGATAGCCAGCTGAAGGGCATACTCTGGAAGGCAGTCTTTGTGGCGGTACAGGAGTCCAATCCGGGAGTTCATGGCAGAGGACAGGGAGTTAAGATGGAAGTGGAAGGAGAGAGCAGAGTCGAAGGTGATGCCCAGGTATTTGTATTCTGATACCTGTTCAAGGGGGTGTAGGGTGCAGGGGAGGATGAGGAGGGGGCATTTCTGGAGTTACTTTGGCAGTGGGCAAAAATCATAGATTTTGTTTTCTTGTGGTTCAGAACCAGACGATGGTTGAGAAACCATTTTTCAGCTTGGCTAAAGGAGAGTTGCAGAGAGCTCTGGAGGGTGAGTGGGTCGGGGTGGGAGGCGAAGAGGACCGCATCGTCGGCATATAGGAGCATTCTGCCCAAGCAGGAGCTGGGAAGGGTGTTTAGAAAGAGACTGAATAATGTGGGGCCCAGGAGAGAGGCCTGAGGGACACCAGAGCATACAGGATGGGCAGTTGACAGGGTACCGTTGATTTTGACCTGTTGGGATCTGGCATGAAGGTAGCTGGAGAACAAGACCAGGGGGCCAGATGAAAAAACAAGTTGACGGAGGGAGTCAAGCAATAGAGGGTGACACACAGTGTCAAAGGCCTTAGATAGGTCAATGAACACTGCCCCGGCGATATCCCCAGTGTAAAGTGCAAAGTGTATTTGTTGGGAGAACTCCAGTAGAGCTGAAGTGGTGCTGTGACCAGGACGGAAGCCATGCTGTTCGGGGCATAATATGTTGTACTTGGATGGATGCTATCTTTTCCAGGGTTTTAGAGAGTTGGGGGAGGATGAAGATTGGTCTGTAGTTGTTTGGTAATGTGCAGTCTCCATTTTTATGTATTGGGGTAATTTCAGCCGATTTCCATGCATTCGGGAATTGGCCGAGGCATGGAGACCGGTTAAAGAGGTCAGTAAGAGGGGCTAGCATGACATCAAGAATTAGGCGGAGAATCCTGGAATCAAGGGGGTCACAACTGGGGCTGTGGCTGGAGAGAGCTTTTAGTAGGAGTGGTTTGGCGTCAGTGGGGAGATATGGTGCGGAGAAGAAATGGGCGATTCATGGCCGGGGATTGGAGGCATGGATAGGGTCAAAGAGTGGACAGGAAGGACTGCACAGGTCAGAAAAACTGCATTGAGGCAGTCAGCAACGAGTGGGGGGGTCAGTGGTAATAGTGCCGCTAACAAGCATCTGAAGGGGAAGTGAGATTTCCATTAAGCTCTTTTGATATTATCCCAGTAAGCTCGTAAAGAGCCCCAGGATGAGGCCAGGGTGGTTTGCAGTATCTGGCCTTGGCCACCTTTTATGGCCCAGGTGCACTGGGTTGTGAGCGCATTATAGGCTTGTCTGCTCACTGTCCTGCTCGACTCCACCGCGATCCGCCATAGGTTATCTTGCTGCTTCCGGTTGCTGGATCGGGGATGCAGGCAGCATTGTGTCTTTTGGCGCAAGTGCTGGTGACAGGTGCAAAAATGTCATTGGCCTTGCAGAAAGCACTGGTGACGTGGGCTAGTGCGATGTCTATACCAGTTGCAAGGGAGACTAGGGACCAGTCCAGCTGTACTGCTTTAGCATATTACACACTCTGGGCGGAAGCGACGGCTGTAGGTGACTTTGCATGTGGGTTTGAGCATGGGGGAGGACCACAAGCAGAGGATAGGGGAGTGGTCACTAAGGGAGTTGGCTAGGACACTGACAGATTTGATTTTGTGGGGGCGACTGGAAAGCATTATGTCAAGGAGGGAGCTGGTACCACTGGCCTGGTTAAATCTGGTAGGATGGGTGACTAGTTGAGTTAAGTCAAGGGCAGTGAAGGAGTCCTTTATGTGTGCTGCAGTGGAGCCAAGCTCAGTTGACATTGAGGTCACCTAGGACGAGCTGTTCAACCTGTAGGGGCAGGGTGAGACAGTCAGTGAGGGAGTGGATAGCCGGACCTTGGGCCCATGGTGGTATGTATGTGGTTGTAAGATAGGAGAGGGCCCCTGCCTGGGTCAGGGGAGATTTTTAAGGTGATGGCTTGGGCACCGTGATCAAGCTTGGGGGCAGGGAGTGCTTGGCCCAGGAGGGAGTCACGCAAGTAGACTGCACATCTGCCACCACGCTTACCCACACGATCCTCTCTGAAAGGAGTGAAACCAGGGAGGGAGACAGTTGAGTCGGGGATTACTGTGGAGAGCCAGGTCTCCACTATGGCAAGGATGTCGGGCCTGTGTTGGGTGACCCAGCACTGCAGTGCAGCAGTTTTCTCTGGGAGACTGCAGATATTCATAGAGGTAATGCGAAGGCCGTGCCCAGTGGCAGCCGAAGGGGTGGGGGGTGGAATGTCCAGGACCAGGATTTGGGTGGACGTTCCCAGAGAGCAGAAGAAGTAAGGTGACAAGTCGGAGTAGTGGGCTACGGTGATTGTGGTAAATGTGCCTGGGCAGATGCGAGGATCTGGGGGCAAAGGTGCAGGGCTGAATAGGGAGCTAAGGGCAGGTACGGCTAGGATAGGGTGAGCCCACCCTGCTCCAGAGACTGGGGGGGTGGGAGTTGGTGTTGGTGGGGGGTGCGGAGGGGAGATAAGGTGGTCGAGTGTGTGAGGTGAGTGAGTGGAGGGAAAGGGGGAAGTGGAATAAAGGGTGGGGGTAGAAGTGATAACAGGCAGTGGTTGCTGTACCCACCCCTGGTGAGAATCCCATTGTTTTGTGAGGGTGCAAGTGTTGAGTCTGACAATAGGTAACTTGCTAGTGCAGTTTAGCACAAGTAGTATACAGGTGGGGATACGAGGCGCAATGGGTGGATAGGTGTGTGGAGGCTGCCAATCAGGCAGATGTTTGTTTTCAACACTGTTGGGGAGATGTACCTGAGGGACAGTGGGGGGGGGTAGCACAGGGAAGAGCAGAGCGAGTATAGGGGGTCAATATCAGGGACATGCTGGAGTAAGAGATGGAAGTAAGACCAGAGGAGGGTTCATGTGGGATAAGGGGTAGCAGGCTGAAACCTCCTAGTGGCCACTGCATATAATCTGCAGATGGAGACGTGGACTGATTGGTTAAAAACAGCCACGCTCCTATTGGTTCTTATCAGTTTTTCTCTATTCTATATAAGTCGGTGTCGACCTCCAAGGGTGGTGGTGGGGAGACAACGCAGAGCGTCGCTGGGATATCACACTGATTCGAACTGCGCCACAGTCCTGCGATTCCTTGTTCTGCCCACGTCCCGTACCTGCTTTGCTTGGTTCGGGGGGGCGTCTGTCCTCAGGCCCTCGCGACCGCCGGACCACCGAGGGATCTAATCTCAAATTTGGAGCTGGCTGTGGAGAGGAAGCAGGTGAGTGTTATATATACTCAGCAAATTGGGAAGGAGGCTTAATTGCATTCAGATGCAGAACAGCTCTATCGGGACATGCGCTACAGATATCTGTACTTGATTAAACATGCTGCAGTTAATAAAATAACTGTATAGCAGTGGAGGTAGCTTATCTCAAGTTAAAGCAGGCCTGAACACTTTCTGACTACTTTAAGGCACACTGTAGAAGCATACAAGGCAGTGGAGATTCAACTGAAATACAACTATCTCCACTGCTAAACAATAAATACAGGTTACTCACCTGTAACAGGAGTTCTAGGAATGGTATATGTTGTTCATCCACACTTATTGGCAGGTATCCTTGCCGCTTTAAATCTTGCCGGAAGGTCTTCAAGCTTGCTCCTCCCACCCACCCGGGTGGTATAACTCTCGGCTCCGCCCCATGACGCCAGATCTGGCCGCTGGAAGCCCAGGCTGCTGCGGGTCCGAGCGAGGTGGAGGGTCGTGGATGAACAACATATACCATTCCTAGAACTCCTGTTTTACAGGTGAGTAACCTGGATTTAGGGACATGGATATGTTCATCCACACTTATTGGCAGACTCCTAGCAGTTCTCCGGGAGGAGGGAGGCAAGACGACACCCCAATACTTACTTGGGAAAGAGAGACTGGAGAACCGAGGCCCCAAAACCAGCATCCGGCGTGACTCAAGGTCCATGTGGTAATGGGTAATGAAGGTGTTTGCTGACTTCCAGGTAGCAGCCCTGCAGATTTCCTGGATAGGGACGTCCTGGAAGCAGCCACCGCTGCAGCAGTATGGCGGGTAGAATGAGCTCTTATCCTCTGGGAGGCTCCATGCCCGCCAACTTATAGCAGAGATCTATGCAGGAGGTTACCCACCTGCTTATAGTCGCTTGGCTGCAGGTCTGCCAGATGCGGCTTCAGCGTAGGTGACAAACAGCTGGTGAACCTCCCAATTTCAACCGTGCGCTCCTTATAATAAGCGGCGCCCTTCTAGGGTCCAGAGTATGGAGCCTATATTCGGCTTCGAGGTGTGATTAGGGTAGAACACCCGCAGAGTCAACACCTGGTTAAGGTGAAACTCCGACACCACCTTGGAAGGAATTTCGGGTGGGCGCAGGACAACCTTGTCCCTGTGGAAGACCAGGTAAGGAGACTCGATGGAAAGCGCCTGGAGCTCTCCCCATCCTTCTGGCTGACTGGATAGCCACCAAGAAGGCGGTCTTCCACGACAGGTGAGAGAGAGCACACCTGTGCATAGGTTCAAATGGCTTGCCCATGAGCTTTGCCAGTACTCAGCAGTAGATCCCACGGAGGTGGGGGGTTCCCAAGACTGAGGAATGTGATCAAGGCCTTTGAAAAGCGCCAGACCACCTTCTCCGCGCCATCGATGCTTCCCGGCCGCGCCTCGTGGAAGCAGAGATGCTGCTGGTGCAACTTAGGGTCGCACCCAAGCCTTGACTAGAAAGGGACCATAAATAGTCCAAGATGCTTGCCAAGGAACAGGAGGAAGGGTCCAAGTCCTTGCCTTGACACCAAATGGAAAACCTTTTTCCATTTGAAGGCACAGGCATTTTCTGGTCGACTTACCGGACGCCTCAACTACATTGAGGACTCCTGCCGAAAGACCCAAGGCCTGGAACTCTGAGCTCAGGAACCAGGCGTCAGGTGCAGGGATTGAAGGTCCGGATGGGAACACCTTCCCTGATTGACTGAGAGCAGGTCCGGGCGAGCTGGAAGCTGCCGCATGAGTCCTGGAGCTGAGACTGAGGAGATCTGGTACCAGAACTACAGAGGCCAGTCTGGGGCTATCAGAATCACCTCGCCTTTGTCCTCCTCGCCTTTGAAGAAGCACCTTGTGGATCAAGGGAAATGGGGAAAGGCATAAAGAGGCCCAGGGTCCACTGCCTCGAGAAGGCATCCCCTGCAGCGAGCCCCTGCTGAGGGGCGGCATGGAACAGACTCAGCGCTGCCTCCCTGAGGCAAACAGGTCCACCTGAGGTGTGCCCAAATGGGAGAACAGATGCTGTACTACCTCCGCAGGAGAGACCACTGTGGGATGCAGCCCCTATCCGCTCAGGGCATCGGGCCAGGTGTTGGAGGCCCTGCCACGTGAATGGCTAGAGATCCGCCTCCAGGCTGCGCACGAAAGTGACCAAACGCGAGGAGAGCCTTGCATAGAAGCATGGAGCTGTCCGCCCCTGGCGGTTTAGATAGTACATGGTCGTGGTATTGTCCGCCTGACTCGGACCACTTGACCCCGGAGGAACGGAGCAAAGGCGGTAGAGCTAAGCGGACCGCCGAGCTCCAGCAGGTTGATGTGGCATCGACCTCATGGGACCAGAGGCTACGAGCCCAGGCCCCCCAGATGGGCACCCCAACCCATCAGAGAGGCATCGGTCGACAGGAGAGACCGCCGGCTCGGGCGGACGAACGGGATGCCCTCCTGCAAATGATCTAGAACGTCCACCACTGGAGAGCGCCCACATCCCCTGTGTCACTGACACAAGCTGGTCCAAAGGATCGCAGCGCTGCCAGACCACTGGCTGGCCAGTCCCCACTCGAAGGGGACGCATGTTCCAGCGGCCCAACGGACCACGCTGGTGCAGGCCGCCATGAGACCCAGGAGGCGCAGGGAAGTCCCGGCAGGGGCGCAATTGCCCAACCAGAAATGATCGGGCAAAGGGGAAAGAACCTCGGCCCTGTCCGCGGGAGCCGCCGGCCTGGCAACAGAGAGTCCAGCTGCGCACTCGACGAATAAGAATCACCTGCTTTGGCTCGAGTTCTGACTTGGCCTCGTTGATAAGGAGGCCCAGTTGAGAGCAGATCTGAAGGCCAGATTTCTGACCACTCCGCCTCCTTCCTGAGTGGAGCTGCCATCAGCCAGTCGCCCAGGTAAGGGCACACCGACCCCTCGCCGCAGGGAATGCTGTCACCACTGCCATGCATCGGTGAAGACCCTGGGAGCTGGAGACAAACCAAGGGCATGGCTTGAACTCAAGAGGATCCTTCCCACTCGGAAGCGAAGGAATCTCTGGTGAGATTTGACGATAGGGACGCGGAAAACGCGCCCTGCGTAAGTCCAGAGAGCAGAACCATCACGGCTGCTCCAAGGATGGTATTATCTGAGCCAGAGGACCATCCTGAAGGTTCGAGACCTTAGAAACTTGTTTAGGTCGTAGGTCGAGTGAATGGGGCCAGCCCCTCGTCCGCCTTCGGAACCAGGAAGTACCTGGACACAAACCCTGGGTCTGAAGGAGGGTCCACCACCTCTCTTATCACCTCCTTCTGGAGGAGAGAGCTGAGCGTCGGCTCGACGAGCCGCGAGTGAGGCTGGGATCCGAAGCCCCCGAGGGCGACGGCCTGAAGGGTGGTGCCTGCTCAATTCCAGAGGCAGGCTCTTCCCACCACCTCCAAGACCCACCTGTCCGTGGAAACAGCGGACCAGGCGGAACGGAAGTGTGGAGCCGCCTCAAGGGGGGGACCCAGGGGAAAGGTGGACCGAAAGGAAGAGGCGACACCCTCAGCCCGTCACTGGGCAGGCTCTGGAGGAGGGAACGGCCGAGGGACCTCCTGGGCCTTTTCCTCCCTGCCTCCTGTTAGAAAGCAGTGACTTGGGTTTGGGATGCCAAGGCCGAGCCTGCTGGCTCTCGAGTTACTGGGCCGGCGCGCGGGGCATAGAAGAACCAAAGGGCTTAGGCTGTGGTTTAGGCCTTTGTCCTTCTGGAGCGGAAGAGACCGAGTCCAAGGTAGCATTGACTCTCGATCCTCTGCAGGTGACCTTCCACCCCAGGGCCGAAGAGGTCAGTCCCCAAAAGGAACATCCGCCAACTTGTGCTGTATCCTAAGTAAAGGTGGATATCCTCAGCCAAGCCCGCCGACGCATATACCCACGTGGCAAGCCGCCACCGATCTGGCACATGAGTCCCCATATCCAAAGCAAGTCTGGAGCTGCTGTTTGGCCACTGTCTTGCCCTGGTCCCGCACTCCGCTAACCGTAGTCTTGCAGATCGGGCGGAAGATGAGGATGACTCATCCAGGGAGCCCAACAGGGCATGAGAAAATAAAGTAAGGAGGACTGCCGATAAGTTCTAGAGAGACGCAGCGCAGACTTTCGCCCGACATAGTCCAATTTCGGACCCTTGTCAGGAGGTTTGTCCACATCCCTTGGCGCGCCACCGCGCTACCGGAAAACGCCTGTCGGTAAACCAACCCCTCCGCAGAGGTGTTCCAAAACCGACAAGGAACCGTAGACTGCATACTTCCTGGCCATCCTGGTCAAGGCGCAGGGGCAGGAAGCAGGCGCTGCCAAAGCTCCAGTGCCAGACCCACTATGGCCTCGCCACCGAAAGGCCTCCGATCGGAGAATCCTCGTCCAGAATCTCCGTGAGGGGATACCTGGCCCGTTTTGAAATGGGTTCGAGCTCCATCCCGGTGGATTCCGAGATGAGCCGAAGCAGTCCTAGGAAGGACGACGGGCTATCGTCCATTGACTGACCTCCCGAAGACTCCAAGTCCAGTCGCTTGGAGAAAAAGGAGGAATCATTTTCGGACTCGGAAGAGTCCTCGAAGAGCTGCCTCTGGCCTGAGCCACCTCTTCACCCGCCGAGGTCGGTCGGGAGTGAGGGTAACCGACAGCCGGAAGGGTAGACCCTCAGCCGACCGAGAATCCTTGGTCAGAGCCCCAATTGGTGGCTGTGGAGGCGGAGGTTCCACCGAATCGTGAGCAGCTGGTTTTACCAACAACCGCCTGCGTATAGCTCCTCGGATAAGTCGAGGGCTTGTGTCGGCCGCCCGGTGACAGCGCCACTTAATGGCCGGGAAGGCGACGGGTCGGCTTACTCCCGGTCAGGAGGAGCTGTTGAAAATATAAGGTCTCGTGCCGCTCGACGCAATTCACGCCGAGCCTCCTCATCCAAGGAGGAGGACGAGGACGAAAGCAGCAACGCTGGGCGCATCAAGGTGTCGAGACCGAGACCGCCTATGACGGTGGGATCGGGCTGGACCGCCAAGAGGGTCCGAGACCGAGCGAGAGTCCCGGAATTCGAGGTCGGGCGGGAGGTGTCGGCCAGAACCGCACTCCCTTCGCTCGGATGGTCCATCCGAGGGCTCCGGAACCGGAGGCACAGACGAACCCCAGGATCCTCAACTCCTCCGGGGAACCGGGAGAGGGAATCTCGGCTGCTAAAGGCGACAGCCCCGTCTAATGGGTCGAGAAAATCTGACTTCATCGGTGGAGTCTCGGTCAACTGACCTGGACGGGACACCGTGAGGCCAGTGGCCGGCCGAGCGGGTCGACTGGAAGCCGGCGATCGGCCGGGAGAGGGACCTTCCCGCCCCAAGAGCGTCCGACGGAGGGACTCTACCCCTGTCCCTCTTTTTGGACCGAGAATAAGGTCCAGAAGCGCGAGCCCTTCTCCTTAGTGGAGAGGGACAGACAAAGCTCATAAAAGAAGCGTCGTAGGAAGAACCCAGAGAGAAGCGGGATAAATGCGGCGTCGAGAAGATACGGCGCGCCGCCTCTCTTCGATGGCGACCATCCGCCGAGCTGATCCGCCGAGCCGCGCGCTGACACCGCCAACCGGGCCTCCTTGGACTTCACTGGAGGAAACGCTCGGACGGCCCAGTTGCAATCGAGGCAGCATGGTCTTGGGGCGTAGGCCGAGAAAGATGAGCACAGGTCGCAAGCCTGCGGGTCGTGCTCAAGGCCTAAGCAGTAGACACACGTGGAGTGTGGATCCGTCCGAGACATCTTCTGCCTGCATGGGCATCTCCGAAATCCGGAGTCGATTTGTCCATCGCGGCGTGGGATAGAAGACTGAAGTCTTATCGCAAAAATTTATTTTTTAAATCCGCAAACGGAGAAATAGGAACCAGTCTCAAACGCAGTAGCTAAGAGGGAACCTGAGCTTCCAAGCGGTAAGGAAGATCTGGCGTCATGGGGCGGAGCCGAGAGTTATACCACCCGGGTGGGTGGGAGGAACAAGCTTGAAGACCTTCCGGCAAGATTTAAAGCGGCAAGGATACCTGCCAATAAGTGTGGATGAACAACATATCCATGTCCCTAGAAAGTTACTTTTTTTTTTTCTCTCGAATTAAAGCAAGCCTGAACACTTTCTGATTACTTTAAGGCACAGTGTAGGAGCATACAAGGCAGTGGAGATTAAAAATAACTATGAAATAAACTATCTCCACTGCTATGCCGACATTAACTTTTAAAGAGAAAAAGGCACCAAAGCACACTGATTCGAACTACACCACAGTCCTGCGATTCCTTGTTCTGCCCAAGCTCCGCACCTGCTTTGCTTGGTTGGGTGGGGAGGGCATCTGTCCTCAGGTCCTGGCGACGCTGGACCACTGAGGATCCGATCTCAAATTGTAGCTGGCTGCTTTGCTTGGTCTGGGGCGCCTGTCCTCAGGCCCTTGCGACCGCTGGACCACCGAGGGATCCGATCTCAAATTCGGAGCTGGCTTGCACATCTCTTCTTCTGAAAGATACTACCCTCTTGTACTTTGCTAATTCCCTTGAGATACTTGAAAGATTTCTATCAGGTCCCCCCTCTCCCTCCTTTCCTCAGGGGTATACATATTAAGCTGCTTTAGTCTCTCCTCGTATGTCTTCTGGTGCAGACCCTGCACCATTTTGGTTGCCATCCTCTGAACAGCCTCCACTCTGTCTATGTCTTTGTGGATATGGGGTCTTAGAACTGCATGCAGTACTCCAGATGGGGTCTCACATTGTGAAAGAGGCCTAAACAGATTTGTGTGCATCATCCTTGTAGATTTGTTTTCTCTGCACTCGCAGTACAGGAACAACATCGTTGGTTTTGGTGACATACAGAGGCGGCAATGTCACTAAATTATTAGTGATTACTTTATAGGAAAATAATAAACAACAATGCCTAGTCATATTCTTTTCCACAGTAAGTCTGACAAGTACAGTCTATGGTGGGAAAAGAACTGAGAAGAGATGGGCCCGCCCACATTGATGTAGATACTGACATGATGTCGACGTGGGCAGTCCCTGACTAGCAAAAGTTTCTGTCTGGTCCTAGGGCTGACGTGGGTATAGTTCCAAAGGTGTAGCCTAGAGGAAGAGATATCCTTGAAGAAGATTTTTTCCCCCCTGTATACACCCAACCTTCTGTCCCTTTGTATACCCCAGACTTCTGTTCCTCTGTATACCCCAGCCTTCTATCCCATGCATACCCAGACTTCTGTCCCTTGTATACCCACCCCCCCGGCCTTCTATTCCTCTGTATAACCCAGTCTTCTGCCCCCTGCATACCTCTAACATTCTACTTCCTTGTATACCTTTGTCATTCTATTTATCTCTAGTCCCTCTGACCTACTTCTCTGAACACCACCAAGCGTCTGCTTTCCTGTATATCCTCCAGCCTTCTGTTCTCATGTATACCCCAAACCTTCTGCCCCTGTATATCTCTGACATTCTGTTTCCCTATATACCACTAGGTGGGGAAGGCGAGTTGACAGCTGGTAGGCAGGGAACCCAGAGAGGGAAGCCTGACGAGCTTAACCCCCAAGATAACAGGAGAGGAGTCAGGGTGGAGGCACGGGGTAGGGGGAACCCAGGGTAAGGCAAGGAAGGAAATGAGGTGGAGGGTGGTCACGTTAAATGCAAGGAGCCTAGGTAATAAGTTAGCTGAGTTGCAGGCTCTCTTGGCAGTCAGGAGGGTGGACACTGCAGCCATCACAGAAATATGGGGTACCCAGTACCAGGACTGGGATATGATGATCCTAGGTTACAGAATATTCAGGAAGGAGAGGGCTAAAAGGGGGAGGGGGTGTGGCATCTATGTATGAGAAGGGATAAAGTGTATAAGGGAGGAGGGGGAGGAAGACAGAACAGAGGCCCTATGGATTCAGTTTCAGGATTTGAGAGGTAGGACACTTAGGATGGAGGTAGTATGCAGACCACATGCACAAGGGGAGGACCTGGACAGAGAGCTAGCTGAGCAAATCAGAAGGGTCTGTAGGAAGGGGAACACAGTGGTGGTGAGGGACGTGAACCTACCTGGGGTGGATTGGAGCACTCCAATCACTACGAGCACGAGGGAGCAGGTCATACTAGAGACATTTCAGGACAGCTTCCATGAGCCGACTAGATTGGAGAGGTATCTGGCAGGCATTCATCAAGACATGGATGCTAGTTAAAAGTGGGATATTATTAAAAGAGGTCTGACGGAAGCCACTGGGACATGTACAAAGGAACAGAGTAAGAAGGAAGTGCAAAGAAGCCCAGTTGGTTGACTCGGGGAGGTTATGGAGGGGAGTAAGAGCAAGAGAAAGGAATTTCAGAAACTGAGGAAATGGGGGGCGGGGGTTGATAGCATGAGTATACAAAGAAGTCCAGGGAGGTCACCAGGGTAGTCAGAGCTGCCAAGGCCTCAAGACAACTGAGACTGGCACAGGATATTAAAGAGCTAGTGTACTGCTTAGAATAGTAATTTTCTGACGTAGTCAGCAATCACTTCCAGTATCTGAAGTATTTTTTTTATTTTCTGTTTGTTAATTAGAATATTTTCCACCTGGCAGTACTGGGATGATGTGTGGAGCAGCACTCTGTCTGGAGGAAAAAAAGGCAGTTCTGTTCCTCCCACTATATCATCAGAAATGAGACCAAACACCTTGAGGCACCACAATCCTTGCAGCCTGAGCAGTGACTTTAACAAGCTAACAATCCAAATGCAGGAAACTGTGACATCACTAGTAACCAGGGTGAGCCATTTCCTGCTCCTTCATGTGAAAGTGAAACCTGGCAATAAGAAATGTTTCTCATTGGTTACTACTGATGTTATAGTAAGTGTGGTTTCAGTGTTGATGTAGTGGGAGGAACATAACTGATTTTTTTTTTCCTCTCCAGAGTGCTGCTCCACATATCACCCCAGTACTGCCAGGTGGAAAATCTTCTAATTAGTAAACAGAAAGAATAAATACTTGCGATATAAGAAGTGATAGCTGACTACATCTGAAAATTACAATTAATTGCAGGCAGTTTCCAGGCAGTATATTAGCTCTTTAAGGAAGGAGAAAAGGACTTCTTCAGATACACTAGAGAAAGAAGGAAGAACAAAGACCAGATTGTGAGGATTAGGAAGGATGGAGGGCCGGGCGACAGGCAGAGGCATTAAACGAATACTTCTGTTCTGTGTTCACGGAGGAGAAAGGGGGGCAGATACCCCAAGGGGGAGCGGGGGGGGAAGGGGTGACTGATGTAGGGACGGCAGAAGACAGGGTTCTGGAATGATTACATAGAAACATAGAATTTGACAGCAGATAAGTACCGCTTGGCTCACCTAGTCTGCCCATTTCCCTACCTAACGGATAAGCTGCAGATCCTAGTTAACCAACAGCCTACTTCCTCCTACCCCCCACTAGAATTGCCTCGTGTCTGTCCCATGCATTCTTGAATTCCCCCACTGTTTTTGACTCTATGACCTCCTCAGGAAGGCTGTTCCATGTATCCACAACCCTCTCTGTGAAGAAATACTTCCTCACATTACCTCTGAGCCATCCCCCATCTTCAAATCGTGTCCCCTTGTTTTTGCACATCTCTTTTTCTGAAAGATGCTACCCTCTTGAACTTTGTTGATTCTCTTGAGGTATTTGAAAGTTTCTATCATGTCCCCCCTCTCACTCCTTTCCTCGAGGCTATACATCTTTAGTTCCTTTAGTCTTTCTTCATATGTCTTCTGATGCAGACCCTGCATCATAGACCCCGTCTATGTCTTTGAGGAGATGGGGTCTCCAGAACTGTACACAGTACTCCAGATGTGGTCTTACCAACTGTCTGTACAGAGGGCCACCAACTTCCTGTTTTCTACTGGTGATGCCTCTCCCTATGTATCCCAGTATCCCCCCAGCCCTCCTTACTGCCTTCTCACATTGCTGGCCCACCTTTAGGTCATCTGATATGACTACCCCTAGGTCCCTTTCCATTTTTGTTGTTGTCAGTATCTCACCCCCCATTGCGTACTCTTCCCCTGGGTTTTTGTTTCCCAGGTGCATTACTCTGCACTTCTTTGCATTCAATCTAAGCTGCCATACATTTGACCATTCCTCCAACCTTGCCAAGTCCCTTTTCATCCTTTCCACCCCACCTTGTGTATCAACTCTGTTGCAAATCTTTGTGTCATCTGCAAAGAGACATACTATCCCTTCCAGTCCCTCTGCAATGTCACTTATAAAGACATTAAAAAGGACCGGCCCCAGTACTGAACCCTGTGGTACCCCACTAGTAACCCTCCTTTCTTACCTGTGGACTCCATTTACTATTACCCACTGTGTCCTGTTGTCCAACCAGTGTTTTACCCAGGCTACCACCCTAGGACCCACTCCCAGGTGGGCTAATTTGTTTATTAATCTTTTGTGCAGGACTGTGTCAAATACCTTGCTAAAGTCTAGGTAGGCCATGTCCACAGCCCCTCCCTGGTCTACTGCTTTGGTCACCCACTCAAAGAAATCAATTCGATTTGTCTGACATGACCTTCCCACTGTGAATCCATGCTGCCCTGGGTCCTGTGCCCCACTGACCTCTAGGTACTCATCAATTCTTTGCTTCAGAAGTGATTCCATCATTTTCCCTACCACTGAGGTCAAACTGACAGGTCTGTAGTTTCCTGCCTCTGTCTTGCTCCCATTTTTGTGAAGGGGAATCACATCCGCCCCCCTCCAGTCCTCAGGTACCACACCATCCTCCCATGATTTATTAAAAATGGTAGTCAGTGGTGTTACTAGTTCTTCCCTTAGTTCTTTTAAAATTCTGGGGTGAATCCCATCAGGCCCCATTGCTTTATCCATCTTCAGTTTTAAGAGTTCTTTCAGAACCCTTTCTTCTGTGAAAGGACTAATATCAACCCCCCTATCCAGAGTGCTTCTATTGACTGGATTAGGTATTTCCCCCTGCTTTTCCACTGTGAATACTGAGCAGAAGTATTCGTTCAGTATCCCTGCTTTTTCACTGTCGCTCTCTGCCCAACCACCTTCCTCTTTGTTCAGCCTCAGTATCCCTGCTTTAGTTTTTCTTTGCCCCTAATGTAACTATAAAAGGTTTTATCCCCCTTCTTAACTGAGTTGGCTATCTTTTCTTCGGTTTGGGCCTTTGCTATTCTGTCTGCCTTACCCGCTTCCTTCTGCTTTAACTGGTACAGTTCTCTTTCCTGCTCCTTCTGTGTTTCCTTATACTTCCTGAATGTTATCTTTTTTTCCCTGACCTTCCCCGCCACTTCTTTTGAGAACCATAGTGTTTATTTCTTTCGTTTTGATTTGTTTGTTTGCTTCACACAAAGACTTGTTTACTCTGTGATGGCGGTTTTGATGTTTCCCCATTGTTGCTCCACCCCACCTTCTTGCCTGTTTGCTAGTGCTTTTCTGAGGCACTCTCCCATTTTGTCAGAATCAGCCCTCCTGAAGTCCAGTACCTTCACTTTTGTGTGGCTTGATTGAGGGCACTAAGGGTTGACAAGACACCGGGACCAGATGGCACTCACCCTAGGGTACTCAGAGACTTAGCGGAGATCCTGGCAGGGCCACTGGCTGACCTGTTTAATACCTCCCTGGACACAGGGTGCATACCACAAGACTGGAGGATGGCCCATGTAGCACCCTTTCACAAAAGTGGCCCGGGGATGAACCAGGCAACTACAGCCCAGTGAGCCTCACATCGATCGTGGGGAAACTCTTGGAGGCAATCCTAAAGGAGAGGCTAGTTACCTTCCTCCCACCCCCCCAACTTATTTTTTTCTCCGGTCACTGCTCCGCCAAGACTCCCTTAGGCATCCAGGCTCTTTCCTGCCTGCCTGAGACCCCCCATTCCTGAGTCTCCCTGCTGTACTCCGACCCCTCTCCTACCTTGCTGCGGGAGAACTTCTTGGCTTGTACCCCCCAAGGTGTGGCCACCTCACCTTCTTGGTGCTCCCTGAAGTAGAGACTCTAGCTGCAGGAAGGCTTAGGGGTGGAGAGAATCAGACCACCAGGTAGGCAGGACCCGGCAATGGGCATAGAGGCCAGGTGCCGTCGTCTACCCGACGATGCAGGGTTCTTCCTTGTTTGTGCTTGTAACCCTTCCCTCCCAGAGGTTCGGACGTGCAGACATGCAATGACATCCAAGCGCAGCCGGGCGTGCTCCTGCACCCGCCAACAGGACGTCCGCCGACACCTCGCCCCATCAGTTATGTGGTCCCAGGCTGCAGTACACCCAGCCTCCGCTGGGCATCACTAGCACTGGAGAGTTACACCCTGCCCTACCCCCAGGAGAGGAGAGCTGCTGTTGGGTGCTCAATCCTCTCCTCCCTGGCTGACCCCCAGCAGCCTGAGCTCGTTCCCGAACCCGAGTCGCTGGCATGGTGTGAGGTGTGGCATCCAGTGCCTCAACCCTCGACACCACCGAGCCAGCCAGGCTAGTGACCTTCTTGGAGGACAATGGTCTCCAGGACAGTCATCAACATGGGTTTATTTTGGGCAGATCCTGCCAGACAAATCTAATTGAGTATTACGACTGGGTGACCAGGGAACTGGACATGGGCCATGTGGTGGATGTCCTGTATTTGGCTTTAGCAAGGCCTTTGATTCCATGCTGCATGGGAGGCTGGGGAGGAAGCTAGAATACATAGGGGCGGGAACAAAGATGGTCCAATGGATCGTCAACTGGCTGAATGGAAGGCAGCGGAGGGTGATGGTGGCGGAGCGAAAGGAAGGAATGAGCGGGGTGCCACAGGGATCAGTGCTGTTTGGGATATTCATAGCTGATATCTCACACAGGGTCCCAGAGTAGAATCAGTCTGTTCGCTGACGATACAAAGATGGGAGCGGTAGTAGATGACATCAAAGGGTAGAAGCGGCTGCAGGAGGACCTGACCAAACTACAAGAGTAAGTAAGTAAGTAAATTTTTATTTCTTTAAGGTGCCCTTCCAAAGCTCAGGGCGCCTTTACAATATCAATCATACAAATCGAAACCACACTGTAAACAACATCAAATTCAGAAACAATCCAGTATAATTTAAATCACTAAAAAAATACTTGGTTAAAAAGGAAGAGTGGTCAGAAACATGGCAAACGGGGTTCAACACCAAGAAGTGCAAGGTACTGCACTTCGGAGCTATAAACCAGGGAAGGAGCGATCAGCTGGGAGGGGTGCAGCTGGAAAGTAAAGAGGAGGAAAAGGATCTGGAGGTGCTTATAACGGGCAGATGAACAACTCAGCTCAGTGCAGAAAGGTGGTAGCAAAGGCCAATAGGATGCTAGGGTGTATAGCGAGGGGAATCTCCTCCAGAAATAGGGAGGTGATTCTTCCCCTGTACAGGTCCCTGGTCAGGCCTCAACTGGAGTACTGCATGTAGTATTGGCGCCCGTTCCTGAAGAAGGATATCAAATTGTTGGAGAGGGTGCAAAGTAGGGTGACAAAAATGGTCCAGGGATTGGAGGGAAGGTCCTACAAGGATAGACTGGGTGAGCTGAACATGTACTCCATGGAGGAGAGGAGGGATAGAGGCGATATGACTGAAACCTTTAAATACCTGATAGGAATAAATAAGGTTAATACAGAAGGGATTTTCCAGCTTAAAAGAGGGAGGAATGCAAGACTGCATCCGCTTAGGTTGGGGGGGGGGGCAAGATTCAGGAAGGAAATCAGAAGACTTTTTCACAGAAAGGGTGGTGGACAGGTGAAATACTCTGCTCGAGGAGGTGGTATTCTGTAAAATGGTGGGTATCTTTAAGAAGGGCTGAGACTGGGTAAGGGGGGTGTTATGATGAAGAAGGGGGAGGATGGTGGGGCAGTTGCAAGTTGAGGGGCTAGCTGCACATTTGAGCAGACTCGATAGACCGTAAAGGCCTGCTTCTGCTGGCATTTTTGTATGTTCGTACTTGCCCTCTAACCTACTTCAATGTATACCCATCGAGCGTCTGTCTCCCTGTATAGTCCCCAGCCCTCTGTCCTCATGTATGTGGCGCTCTACCCCAGCTTCTGGTTACCTGAATGATATTTATCTTATAAATAAATGGTCTGTGTATGAAATGTCAGTATGTGAGAGATTTGGCCTTTGACTTTCAAGGTCAGTAGCTGAAACCACAGGATGTTGTAAAACAGACCGGAACAACCAGTTAATGAAGATTTCCTTACAGAAGGGTATTTTATTACCTTTTATGACCTGCCCATGCTTTTGAAGTTGAAACTAAATGTGAGTTTTATGGTTCCTACAGGAAAAAGGCAGGTTGATAGCAGAAGGGTGTGAAGAGTCATAAAATCCCTCAGATCACACTAGCACAGGAAATCAGCCTAGGGGACACGAGTGTGGGACTGTTAAGTTCAAAGAAATGTTTAAAGACTGTCATATTTGGGAAATAGCTAGTTACAGATTTTTCAAAGCAATGACTCACATCCTCAGAGACACTTATGTCAGAAATTATCTAAGGGAGGTTCTAGCTGACCTCATCAAAAGGGGGTGGGGACAGATAGAGTTAAAAATGAAACACTGTATATGGGATTGTGACATATGATTCTAGATTCTGACTGGGAAAGCACTTAGAAAGGTAATAGAAAGAAATTAAGTCTTTGGGGTAGGAGTGTTTTGTCTGTAACTTCCTTTTTGTTTTAGAAGATTATAAGCTGTATGATATATTGTTCTGTGTTTTATTTTACCTGTTTTTATCATATTTTAAGTAAATCAACCATTTCTTTGAAATACTGCCTGGGTGTCTCAGTTTCTTTTTGCATGTGATGTACATGGGGTTAAGTCTGACAGCTGTTAAAAAGGCTTGATGGTGTTACTAAGCTTGGAAAAGGTAAGAATATACCTAAGGTCTCTTCTAGAGTTTTAAGGGTTAATTTTGGAGACCTGGCTGGGTGCCCCTGGCGAAAGATTGTACTGCAGTCCCAAAGAGGGTACATATCTGAGCCTATAATTGGGTATGCTGGCTTAAGGTTCACAGTTTTGAATCCCTCCAGAACTTGAGGCTAACAGGTGATTTGGACCCAAAGCAGACAGGAGGGTTACCCTGTCTGTTACCTGTTCACACTATTGCGCTTTGAGGTTGTCACTGTGGGAGCAGAAGGCCTGACCTGCTGAGTGCATTTGTGACAATGTATATCCCCAACCTTCTGCCCCTGTATACCTCTGTCATTCTATTCTCTTCTGTATACCCCGGCCTTTTGTCCCTCTGATCTTCTACTTCCCTATATACCCACCGAGCATCTGTCTCCCTGTATATCCCTCAGCATTCTGTCCTCATGTATACCCCAAATCTTCTGCCCCTGAATGCCTCTGACATTCTACCTCCCCCCGGCCTTTTGTCCTTCTGACTTTCTACTTTCCATATACGCACTGAGCATCTGTCACCTGTATACCACCCGCCTTCTTTCCCTCTATATACTCCAAACTTTCTGCCCCTATATACTCCCAACCTTGGCTCCCTGTAAACCCTCAGCTTTTGGTTCCTCCTCTATACTTCCAACCTTCTGTCATTACACATCCCCATCCTTCTGCCCCATATGCCAACAATCTACCCCATACATTCTCCAAACATTTTTTTTATAGTTCTGTTTTTTGTACAATAAAGCAAACTTTATTCAGTTAATCGTGACATTAGTAGTACAATAACTCTAATTATTATAAGGCAGGTAAAATTAAATCTGATTGGTTCCAAGTGTTCTCACAGGGTTACATTAACCCATGTTAACCTAGCATGTACAGCCTGATCACTGCGTCTTGTTTCTTAACATAAAACCAAAAAAGTGCCAATCAGTAAGTAGAGACTCAGTATTTTTTTTTATAAAAAAAAAAATGGCTGAACATATGTCTCTGCAGTCAGCAGAATGTAATCGTGTTACATGAAAAACACACTAACTGAACAGATCCCCATTTTAGTATCCCAGAGAGTTAAACAAGGAAATCTTACAGCGTTTCAGTGTTCCCTCGAGCTGTCACACGTTCTGTACCAAAGAGCGCCAGCATTTATAAAAAGTGAAAAGCTAAATAAGGTCTCATCCTCTCAACATATGCCCATTTAAACTCCCTACTCCTAAACTGTTTTTTTCCCCTTGCACAGTTAACTGTCAAAAAAAAAAAAAACACACAACTCAGAGCAGAACCCATTGTAGAGAGTTCAATGCATGACAGCTTTTACTAACTGCTGTAGTGACAGTGTACTGCCTTAAAATGTACGGATATAACTAAAGTGAAGGGCAAACTCCTGAAACAGAGTAAATAAGCATACATATCTGGTCACACTTGTATTTATGATTATTGTTACACATTGATTCTGGCTATAAGGACCATGACATTTATTTTCGCTCTTGGTGACAACGATCGAAACGCCATTTCTGAGCATGAGCAGACAAATAATAAGGATGATGCCGACATCACTACTGTACATGTTCAGAAATGAGCCGTCATGCTACCAGAATTCCTGGACCTCTTTTAAAAAAAATAACAGCATCTACTGAAGCCTATAAATATACGTGTTGAAATCAGTAAATCCTCCTGCAGTGATTTAGACATCCTCCGTTCGGAACTTCAACCCCATTACCGCAGCAGCTCATTATGCTTTTAAATGCCTCAGAAAAAACCCCGCAGTTCTTCAAAAACAGCCAACCAGCCATCTGTACACTGCTGTCACCCGTTGTGCTGTAGAACTTTGTTGCTATGTCACCATGACAACTACAGACTCACTTGCATTCAAGCCTGACAGCGCGGAAGGGCTATTTTACCGTGAAGCAACCTATTTTGATAAATTAAACATTTTAAATAGCTTTTTTAAAAATTCCAAACAACGTGATCTTGTAATAATAGCAATAAGGCATGACTAGAGGTTAGATTATTTTTTATTTTTATTTATTAAACTCTAGGATCACAAATACCTTTGAGCAAGAACTGCTCGTTTATAAAGGTTCCACATCAAAGGATGGAAGGTTAACATACAAAGGTAAACATTAATACAGAGTCTCAAAAAACAAAATACCGTATTTCAAGCGGAGAAACAGCAAAAGGATAGTAAGGCCAGATGAGCAGTCAGTAGGCATGGGAAGGGGGTCAGGAAGGAGTGGGCAGGCTGAAGAGCCACTGTCGGGGAGGGGGGGTTGGTATGAGAAGTGCAAGGTAGAGGCGACAGAAGTCTGAAGTGCTAAAAGATGGGAGGGTGTGGGCGAGGTAGGGGAGGAATGGGGGAGGGGTAAGGTGAGAGGGAGGAAAGTGGAGGACAAGGATAATTGGTCAGAGGGAATTTAGGGCCGCTGTGCCTTGTGCCACATTATGCCACAAGGGGGTGATTAACAGACTGTTAATCTAACCTCTGGTCATACCTTATTGCTTAATACTAGGTTTCCAGAAATGGAACATAAATACCTGTTTTGTACAATTTTTAACATACTTTGTCATCTTCTATTTTTATAATGTAATTAATGGTAACATAGCGTCTATATCTTTCCATGCTAATACTTGTTCTTCATTTGCTTCCATTACATCTGAACATAACTTTTCAAAAGAAGGTGCTTCCCAGAATAAATACCATCTAAACTTTTCTAACTGTCCAATTTGTTGTGCATTCTATTGTTCCAGGATCATCCCTTTTGTTATCATAGAAGAAATTACCACTATCTTATTTTGATTTTTCCCTAAATTTAAGTCTGTCTTATCGTCTAACATCAGTTCTTTAAATTTAAAGTTAATATGTTAGTAGGACTTCATTTAAAATTTTTGTGGTTTGTATCTGCCAACTCTGTATATGTTTACACTCCCAAAATCAATGGTACAAATTTGCCATTTGGCCACATTGATGCCAACATGACTGGTCCCCATGTTTACCAATCTTACCCAAAATGTGTGGCGTAAAGTAGTAACGGCACACAACATTTTTTGTATTGTTTTATTTTTCACATAATAATAATCTTTAATTGCATTAATTCTTACATTTCTCCACTGTTGGCTAGTTGAACCAGTCCCTGCCTCTTGATTCCATTTATTATAAATTCGTTTTATACCAGGGATCCTGCTGATCGTAATAATTCATTTGGCATATTTTTGCGAGTAGCTTTTCCTGGCCAAAATTAACAATACCACTATGTTCTGATAACAATCTTCCTAAATTCACATGCAATCTACCTAGATATTCCTTTTTTAATTTCTTAACTTTAGATTTTAAGGTTATATAGTTTAAGACGTTTATATTAGTTTCTGGGTAGTCTATTTGTAAGAATTTATTATGTGAACAAAATTCCTCCCGATGGATCAACTGGTTCCATTTCTGTAAATCGGACCTACTATGGGATAACCACTTGCCTTTATGTCTTTCCTCCCACAAATGTTTAATGGTTCAAATATTTTAAGAAAAGCCATGGGAGACTTTCATTTTTTAGCAAATTCTTAACATTGTTTTTCATTATAGCACTTAAGGGGACAAATTGTTCTGGTAATAAATTCAGGAGTTTAATCATATCCAGTAATAAACTGTTTGATTAGCCTTATCTTGGCTATTTATGTTTGTTTCTAAGGAAGCCTCAGGAACATGAAACTCCCATTCCCAAAGTATTCTTATCTGATTTGATATTATATATTGTGTAGGATCTGGACAACTGTACCCCTCTAAATTTCTTGGCACAGTGAGTTGAGTCCAGGTTATTTATCCTTGGTTTCCCACCTTGCCAAAAGAACTTTGAAAAAATAACTCATGTTCTTGAACCACTTGAACAAGGAAGAATCACGTATTTGCCTGATAAACATCAAATGAGGAAGAACCATCATCTTTAACATGTCTAACCTCCTCCAAAGAAATAGTTTCCCCCAGTTGTCTAACAGGGCTATTATGTTCTGTTTAGCTTTATCGTAAATTTTCTGTATTGTTTCCTTCTGGTTTGTACATATTTCAATTCCCAGGTACTTAAAAAACGGTTTACTGATAAACTCTTGCTTGATCAAATGGTGCATTTCATAACTGTTATCTGAGATCATGCATATAACCGTCTTTTGTATGTTTAACTCATAACCTGAAAATCTATTATAATCATTTACTTTCTTTAAAAAATACGGCAATAAATTATTGATATCTTTAAGGAACAGTAAAACATCTGCGAATGCATTAGTTTTATATACTGTACCTTTTCTTGAACTGTAACTTCTTGTATTAGTTTATTGTTTCTAATATGATTAAGAAAAGGCTCTAAAGAAAGTATATACAGTACAGGGGACATAGGGCAACCCTGCCTAACACCATTCTTCATTGAGAAAGGTTGTGTGTTATATGAATTTCCAGAAAATCTCACGTTTGTACCTTTATATCATTTCTCAATAAGCCCTATTAAATCTTCTGGCACTCTCCAATGTTTTAAACACATAAATAAAATTAATCCTTCCCACCCTCCGCCTCCCCCCTCTCTCCCTGGCAACTGCTCCTGCTGATCTATCTTTGACTGTCTACTAACGCTTTACCCCTTCCCAATGATCTTTACTGTGTTTTGCCGTTGTTGAATGTATTATTCTTTGCTTCTCTGTGACAACTACTGTATGTATGCCATATTTTCCTGACATGGAACCTTTGTAAATGAGCATGTAGCTCAAAGGATGTAATCCGAGAATTCAATAAACTCATAAATAAACTCATAAGAAGGACCTATACAGTAACACAAAAACCTTGGTAGCATCTATTCAAACTGCATGGAAATTTCCTTATCTTTTACTGGTTTCATGTATTTGTTGGACCCTTCCTGTAGCTTGAAACATGGTTCTTCCTTTTATGAAACTAAATTGGGTCTTTTAAGCAATAGTGCTCAACAGGATGTGGGTTGTGCTGGGATAATCTTACGTCTGGGGTGGTTGGGCACGAGGCTGCAGATCAAGTGCGACCAACACCCCAGAAATGAGGTTATCCCAGCACAACCCACTCTCTGGAGTGCATTATTGCTATTATAAAGTGGCTCTTATTAACTTTGTGGGGACAAAAATGAGCATGTGTAGATGGCTAATAGGTAGAGAACAAGTGTTGGAACATCCCTTTTATGTGTAGGGACATCTATTTTATAGTATCAGTTGTACAGTTTTATTTTTAAATGTTTTTTTTTTTAAGAAAAACTCCACATGTGAAAGCACTGCATAATGGGTATGCAAATAATCGTCTGGTATCACTGTGGTGTGTTATGAGACACCAGGCAATTAGGTATTTGCATACCCATGATGCAGTGCATTCATATACATAGATACATAGAAAGTGTCGGCAGATAAGGGCCTATGGCCCACCCATATGTGGTGCATTTCCTCATAAAATATAAAACTGTAGAACAGATACTCCCACACTATAAAGGAGATGTTCTGACAGTTGTTCTCTGCCTAACTATGAAATGTTTTAGCCATGACAAATATTTTTGTCCCCATACTATAAGTAAATAAGGTTTTTATATGAAACTAAGCTTGTGGTACTTCAGTTGCAAGACACCAAACTCTCTTGGTAAGATAGGCTGTGGCTAGTTATTCGAGGTTAGGAAAATTCAGTCTACTATGTAGTCATGTGTATGTCTGGACTTGATGCTGTGAGGTTATGCTCAGATAATCTCATTGCAACAAACACTCACTGACCAATCAAAGTCCAGGACATTTTCTTGCCATTGTGTAACATGTCTTGCCTCTTGTATGGCTGTTTTTAGTCTATTACTATGATTTTATAGTCTATGTTTAGCAAGGCTATTGGTCTATAACTTTCAGCCAGCTGTGGATCTTTTCCTTCCTGAGGTATTACTATGACCCTAGCTTCTTGCCATGACCTCGGAAAATCTTGCTTATTTTGGTAATCTCTATTAATCATTAACATTATCCAGGGAACCAATTCTTGACAAAAACAGACAAAAAAAAATTCAACTGTAAGCCCATGTAATCCAGGTGTTTACCTTTCAGAATTGCCTTTATAGTCTCAAGTATCTCCTCTTTAGTAAATGGCCCTTCTTTGCAATGTAGTTGTTTGAGATTAGCTTCTCAAGTATTTTTTGAGATCTTGTTCCTCACCAATCTCTGGTACAGTATATTTCTTTATATACCTCCATAATTATTTCTGCCATTTTATCATCTTCCAGTACTAAATTTCCTTGTTCATACCATAGTGCTTCTATAATTGTCTTTTCTTTCTGTTTCTTAAGTAGGGTTGCTAATAACTTGCCTGACTTATCGCCTTGGAGGTATTTGATTTTTTTTATGTTTACAAATACTTCAGTATTATTCTTTTTAGTATGTTTGAGTTTTAGCTGATACCACTCTTTATAATATTTATTATAATCATTACGTATCAATCCATCCAGCTCTTTTAATCTTTAAGTATGTTGTCCTATTTTATATTACTCTTATTAATATATACCTGATATGATATGCAGGTACCACTAATAACCTTCTTAAAGGCATCCCGTAGCTCAACTACAGGAGTTGAGTCATTATAATACCAAAGTCCTGTGTGGCCTCTTTAACGTTTTATGTTGGCTTGCACACATGCGCAAGCAACATCTTGTGGTAGTAGCACATTTCAGAGGTGTGTCAGTGTTGCTGCAAATGCAGGGGATGCTTTAGTGAGTGTGTCCCTCAGCCGCCAACCAGTGAGCATGCTGGCGATGACAGCAGTTTCTGACAGAGCCATGGAGTTGAAACGAATTTGCCGCTGCAATTAGAAACAGGCTTGTCATTGCAGTGGTAGATGACATGCCTCCATTACATGCCTTTCCAGGTGAAACATTTCAATAAATATGGCAGCTCCTGCCGTACGCCACACAATCCCCAGAAAGCCGATATCAGGGTGCCAAATCCCCGTGTTGGCATGTCCCCCCCCTACACATTATGTGGCACACCGTAAAATGGCGGCTCCTGTCACCCACCACACACTCCCAAAAAGCAGACATCAGGGTGCCCAATCCCTGTGTCGGCATCCCCCCTCTTAGTGTGTCTTTCCTGGTTAAACAGTTTCCCCTTTCCTTTCCGACACGGTATGCCCCTCCGGTGTCAGATCGCCCCTCCAGTCTATCGCCTTGCCGACATCAGGGTGCCCAATCCCCATGTCGGCACCCCCCAAGAATTGTGGCACACTGGAAGCCCACCTCAGTGTGCCTATTTTATTTTTTGTGTAACCTGTAAATGAAGAAAATCTTCCCTAGTCAATTTTCCCCTGCAAACAAGAAAGCGGTCCACCGTTGTCTCCCTTGTCCCTTCCCACATCCCCACCCTCCCTCCCTCTGCACAGCCACTCCCACACCCCATACTTACCCTCCAGAGGTCAGGGCACGCAATCTTCTCTGAAACGGGACACTTCTGCACTCTTCAAAGCCGAGCTACGAACTGAAGAAATGATGGTAAGCTTTACAATGGGAGGCAATGGAGGGGTTTCAACTTAGGTTGATATCTCAACCATTTTTTTGGAATTTTGGCCCCAATCTTCAACATGGGGTTCTTGGGACCCCACCTCATGAACATGTTACTGTCATTTAGTTTCTCGGTCCTGAAAGGTGATTTCGGGCTCGCTGCGTGGAATCACCTTTCTGGACTGATTAATGGAACAACAGTACCACTGTTCATGAGGGGCAGTCCCAAAAAGCCCATGTTGCAAATTTGGTGAAACAATTCCAAAAAATGACTGTGCTATTAGTGTGCATTGTGCAATTTCTATGCACACTTGTAACTTCGCCAATTTTTAATATTTTCTTTCCAGATTTTCAACATTGCCATTTTTTCACACCTCCTTATGAACAGTATAGCTGTCATTCTTTACATCCTTCCTGAAACATTTTTTCACACCTGTGGCGCAGAATGGCGCGGTCGCTGTGGGAAATCAACTTTCGGGACAGATTAACAAAATTACAGTGCCACTGTTCATGAGGAGAGGTTCAAAAATGCCCATGTTGAAAATTTGGTGAAATAAATTCCAAAATATTATTGCGTTACAGGTGTGCGTTGCGCAGTTTCTACGCATGTTCGTAACTTTGCCAATTTTTCATATTTTCAGCATTGCCATTTTTTCACACCACCTCACGAACAGCACAGCTATCATTTTTCACATCCTGCCAGAATTGTGCTTTCACACGTGTGGTGCCAAATGGCACAGTCGCTGTGCAAAACCACCTTTCAGAATTGAGTAACAAAATGATAGTGCCACTGTTCATGAGGTGGGGTCACAAAAATCCCATTTTTAAAATTTGGAGTGAAAATACCAATAAACAGCCGAGGTGTTAGGGTTTGTAACTATTACACCCTACTCTGTAGAGACTGACAGACGTCTGGGGGTGTGACTTGGAATTGTCGGCTGTAATGCTCACGCCATTCCACCCCCACCCTGCAGCCAGTGACAGGCATCGAGGTGTGCCTTGGGGTCTTTGGCTCCAACGTTCACCCAATTCTCCTATACCGCACCCATCTCAGCGTATTTCCTTATGGAATGGGGTGAGTAGAAGGCCCGAAGAACCCAAGGCACACCGCAACACCTGTCAGTGTCTGCAGGTTAGGGTGAGGTGAAATGGCACAAGCGTTATGGCCGATGACCCAAAGGCACACCCCCAATGCCTGTCAGTCTCTGCAGGGTGGGGGTGGGGTTGGTGTCAGTTCAATACTTCACTGCCATTCCTATTATGCATCTCTCTAACTCCTGCACTGCCAATGCCAATGCCAGCAAGCCCAAGTTTGGCATTGAAAAATGCTTGTTTAATAAAGTGCTCATCTTTTAGAAGCTGGTTATTACAGCAGCAGTACTAAGGAAAAAAACCTGCGCTTTTTTGATAGCTTATTCCCTGTGCCCTGCTAATCATATACCTAGTACTCTTTCTCACCGGCACTGAACTATCGCCGAGTAATTTGCTCGGTTATTCTCCGCTTTTGTTTACATTTCTGCTAGTAAGCATGTTGCACAGGAACTCCCTCTGCTGCCAACTGCACATATGAATGACTTGCAGGGGCATCGGGAATGTTCAGCAGAGGGTCCCTCTGCTGTTGTCAAAAGACGTAATGTGACCTGTAGAAAAAGCGCACTGAAAATTAGTCCGCCGCCATATTTGCTGTAGCGCTACAGACATTCAAATAAATTGCAAATATCTAAAAAACTAAAAATGACCAGAAAAAAACATTCACAGGTATGGAGACTGGAACTTTGGCCGCATGCTTACAGCCAAAAAACAGAATTTTGATAGATCACTTCCTGATTTCGTAGTACTGCTGCTTTAAATTTCCAGCTTGGAGTATATTTCCTAAACTGGTTACTATTTTTTTAGATCCAAAGTGACAAGGGCATGATCTGGAAGTAGACTACTGTGTTTATATTTGCCTCCTTAAAATCTGTAAGTAATGTTTTTGAAATGAAAATGTAATCCAATCTGGAAAAACTGGTTCCTTTTATCATGATATGTGAACTCTTTAGCTTTAGGATATTTACGTTTCCACAGGTCAATTAAATCAAGTTAATTGTAAAAGAGTATTTTAATAGTGTAGATTGTGTTTTTTATGATACGTAGAGATACCTGAGGTTTTATCCAACTCTATCTCGTAAATTATTAAAATCTCCTTGTAAGATGATATTTGTTGCTTGAATCAATATTGGGGCTTGGGTAATTTCTGCAAGAAAATGCAAACAGCTACAAAAGTGTCCATATACAGATTCCATTGTATAAATGGTACTGTTTAGTTTTAATTTCACCAATAATAGTCTTCCATTTGTATCTTTGTAGGTATCCAGAATGGAAGTGTTTGGGGTTTTCTTGATCAAAATTGCTACCCTGCTTTTTCTTTGTACCTAGTGAATCAAAAATATGAGATATCCACTTCCTCTTTAGTTTTGTTTTTTTATCTCAGTATGGTCAATGTGGGTTTCCTGCAATGCTATACAGTCGATATTACATTTTTTCAGGTAGTTTAGTATTCAAGATCTCTTTATAGGGGAATTTATTCCATTAATCTTTAGGAAGCACATCTGAATGATCTTTGTTTTTTAAGGAAAAATCCATGGAAAACCTAACAAGCCTCACCTACAATATTTTAGCTGAAAAACATATATTCTTAACAAAACTTGCATAGAATTAATATTATAAATCGAATTCCATTTCCTTACAATGATCGATGCTGATCCTTGATCCATTCCCTCCTAATACCTTATTTGTTCTTTCAAGCTCCCTGCTTCTTCCCCCTCCCACCCCGGTACAGATGGTACCTAGTCTTTACATTTATAAAGCATCATCCTAACTTATATTTACATGTTACAATCATACCTCATAATTTCTAAAGTTAATCATTATAAGGACCAGGTTACTCCGACAGTATTGCACTTGGAGAGCAAACATTCTTGAGCGTCTGATTCTTAGGTCAGTTTCTGCTTCCTCTGAATAGGGGTGTGTGTGTATATATATATATATATATATATATATATGAATATGACATGAGTACCTAAAATACTGTCTTCTGATTCGTCCAGACAGGTCACCTGACCATTGATTAATCTCTGGTATACCCACACTTGCATGTTCTCAGGGATTATTTTACTATTTCTTTAGGTAAATCTCTAACATAACATTACCCATGTTATAAGAGGATTAATCCACTCCAGGGTATGGGTTTACTGAGCATTAATCCATGCCCGGGTGGTTGAAGTCACTGGGCTTCATCTCGTGACTCCCCCCAGGATGTGGATTAATGCTTAGTAAATCCATACCCTGTCGTGGGTTAATCCAGTCATACATACATACATATATATTACATCTTGTAGGGCCACTTTTAGCTTAGCTGGGAAAAACATAGTTGCTTTTATTTTATTTTGCTACAACTTATTTCTTAGACCATCTGACTTTTTCTTTCTGTTAGAATGTCTTGTGGCAAATTGCTGTATATAGCCATCTGGGCTCTCATCACATTAATCCTTTTTTTTTTTGTTTTAATAAACCACTGACATAAGTTTCTCTTTATCTTGTGATCTGATGAACTTCACCATAATAGGTCTTGGAGGGCCCTGGTTTGTAAAATGAGGGTGAAAAAAATTCAATGTATTCTATCAATTTCCATGTCCACTTCCGTTGGATGCACCTCAAGGCATGAAGCTGTGATTTGCTTGAAGGTTTCTCGTAGAGGGTTTATCGCATCCCTTGTTTCCAGAATGCCTAATATTTTCATATTCTTCCTCCTAGATCTTGATTCTAAGTCAGATATTTCTCCTTAAATTACTTATTGAGCTTCTCAATGTCAGATAATGGTCTTCCCATTGGTATTTTTTCATCCTCTATTCTGGATATTCTTTGCTGCACTTCTGCCAATTCTTTTCCGATTTCTTGATTTTCCATCAATAAACACTTTACAGCTGAACTAAACATGTCTATTTTCTGCTCCAGGGTTTCCACTTTAGTTAGCTTTTGATTTATTCATTTCATTTGTTGTAACATCAATTTTGCCCAATCTGGTATTTTTCGGTCATAATTAGCTTCTTCATTAGTGTTCTCAAACTCCTCTTGTTCAGCACTAGAGTCATATTCAGAGGAAGAGTCTTCAGTGTTTTCCTTCAATGTCAATGCCACTATTAGTTTTTTCTGTATTTTTGTTCAGCATTCTTTATTAGGCTTCCAGTGTCCACTTGTATTTCTCTTGTTTTGTACATCTGTACTGAATCTATTTCTGTAGCTTCCACTTCAGTTATCAGTCCTTGTTTTACTTTCTCCAGATGGCCATTCCGGATCGTGGTTGCAGAAGTCAGCTTCCTAGGACCATCCTCAACAAGTGGGGGTATAGACTTGGAGTCTTCTAACTGAACACAGATGCCATTGTTAGTACAGCTAGCATTTTTATCTGTTTTCAGATTAAGATCTATTTCCTCTTGGCCATTAGAATATCTGGTGGTTTTAACTGCATATTTATTTCTTTTGTAGGAATTTGTTTCACATCCGTTTTAGATTTTGATCGAAAGTCATGATTTTCTACGTTGTTTTTTTCCAGTCTAATTTCGATTTGAGAATTCTGCTCCAACAGGCCATTCCCTATCCTAGATATTAGTAATAATAACATCTTAGCACCATCTCCTGGTATTGGAGATATAGGCCTGGAGCTTTCTTGTTGCTGTTTCAAAAACACTGTATTATGAGCACCAATTTGGTTAAGCACTTTTTTATTTGGCGAGGCTAAGTTTAGCTCTATCGGACAAGGAGACTCTGAAGTGCCTTGTTTGTAAATCTTATCGTTTGAATGCAGGCTCGACACAGTTCCTTTTTGCTGAGATTTACTGTGCTATACATTTTTTGGTTTGTGCATTTGATATTATTGGTATAAAGAGAATGTACACTTTCGTTATCTTGCTCTTTCGGCAAAGCTTCCCATGACCTATTGGGTACCTGGATTTCTGCTGCATCGTGACAGTGCAATTCCTCGGCTCAAGTTTTGGGTGCTTCTACCTCTATGTCTGGCATTGTGGGACCCTCATTATTCAACGCAGCAGCTGACAGTTTATCTTTGTCCTGGAGCTCACTACCTGTTCCCATAGTGATCGCCTGAGACATAATCTCTTCTGGTAAGTTTTCCGTGGCATTTTCCTGGTTATTTTTCTTTTTAATGTCCCATTTTACAAATTTTAGTGCACATGACACTTTTGCTGGACTCAAGCTGGATGGAAAATTTCCCTACCGTAAGCCAAGATTTTAACTTTTCTCTTGAAACGCGATTTTTGGGTAAGACTTCTGGTAATAAAACATTTGGTTTATTAGTTTTCTTAGCATTTTTTAGTCTTGTTTGCATTTCGCTTGAGCTTCCCGTTCTGCCAGACTGTTTACCAGTACCTGGGTATTTGGAACTTTTGTGAGCTTTTCTCTGTGTCATAACAATGCCAAAAGAAAGGAATTCTTTAAAGTCCTTATACGCTCCTTGTTCCTTATTTAAAGGGTCCGGAGATAGCTGCATTCAGTTTCTTGTTTTATCGCCCAAGATTATAATCTTAAGTATTTATTTTTCTGGCACATGAAAACTCATGCGGGAGAGGGGGTCTGCATAGCTGCAACATCTGGCTGTTCCCAATCACCATCTTGTAATCAGCGGTCCCCCCATGCATTCCCCAAACTGTCTTTCCCCTGCATACCCCCAACCTTCTGACACTATACATCACCAGCCTTCTGCCCCTGTACACCAACCATCTATCCTCTGTATACCACAAACCTTCTGCCACTATACTTTCCGAGCCTTCTGCCCCTGTATACCATCTACCCCACATACCCCAAACTGTCTGTCCCCTGTATACCCCCAAACCTTCTGCCACTATACATACCCAGCTTTCGGCCCCTGTATATCCAAAACTGCCTCTGGTATACCACAGAATCTTCTGCTGCTATACATTCCCAGCCTTTTGCCCCTGTATAGCAACCATCTACCTCTGTACACCACAAACCTTCTGCCCCTGTATACCAACCATTTACCCCCTGTATACCCCTGAATCTTCTATCACTATACATTCCTAGTCTTCTGCCCCTGTATATCAACCATCTACCCCTATACACCATCAAACCTTCTGCCACTATACATCCCCAGCCTTCTGCCCCTCTATACCAACCACCTATTCTCTGTATACCACAAAACTTCTGCCACTATACTTCCTGAGCCTTCTGCCCCTGTACACCATCTACCCCACGTACCCCAAAACTATTTGACCCCTGTATACCCCCAAACCTTCTGCCACTATACATCCCCAGCCTTCTGCCCCTGTATACCACAGAATCTTCTGCCACTAAACATTCACAGCCTTCTGCCCCTGTATATCAGCCATCTACCTCTGTACACCCTCAAAACTTCTGCCCCTGTATATCAGCCATTTAGCTCTTGTATACCCCAAACTGTCTCCTGTACACCCCTGAATCTTCTATCACTATACATTCCCAGCCTTCTGCCCCTGTATATCAACCATCTACCCCTATACTCCCTCAAACCTTCTGCCACTATATATCACCAGCCTTCTGTCACTGTATACCAACCATTTACCTCCTATATACCCCAAACTATCTCCTGCATCCCCCAAATCTTCTACCACTATACATCCCCCAGCCTTCTGCCCCTGTATACTGTCTACCTCTGTATACCCCAAACTGTCTGTCCCCTGTACACCTCAACCTTCTAACATTATACATCCCCAGTCTTCTGCACCTGTATACCAACCATCTATACTCGGATACTGCAACCCTTCTGTCCTCTGTACACTCACAAACCTTCTACCACCATACGTCCCCAGCCTTTGGCTCCCTGTATACCAACCATCTACCCCTGTATACTCCAAACTGTCGGTACCCTGCATACCCCCAAATCTTCCACCACTATATATCCCAAGCCTTCTGCCCCTGTATACCAACCATTTACCACTGTATACCCCAAACTATCTGTCCCTTGTATATCCCCAATCTTCTGCCACTATACATCACCATCCTTCTGCACTCGTATATCAACCATCTACCCTGTACACTCAAAACTGTCTGTCTTCTGTATACACCAAACCTTCTGACACTATACATCCACAGCCTTCTGCTTCCTGTATACCAACCATCTACCCCTGTATACCCCCAACCTTCTGCCATAATACATCCCAAGCCTTCAGCTCCCTGTATACCAACCACCTACCCCTTGTATACCCCAAACTGTCTGTCCCCTGTATACCCCAACCTTCTGGAGGTAGACAAGCTGGCCCTGTGCACTCACTATGTTGAGTACCAGAGGGTAATCAACCGTAAGAAGGCAGAGTTCCTGTGCAAGGAGACTGCCGCTGGGAAGAACTGACCAACAGTGTTCTTTCGGACTGTAGACAGGCTGTTAAATCCAACCTGTCTCCAGACTCAAAAAGCTTTTCAAACGCTTTATGTGAAGAGTTTGCTTGCTTCTTCTCGGACAGACTGTCCTCCATCAAGCAAGGGGTTCACCAGTGAGCTAAGATTTGGCCAACAGTGATCGCCTTCGATGCCCGGAGAGCACTCCGCCGACTTGTGCTGCGTTTAGACCAGTGGAGGTGGCAGAGGTCATTGGGGTGGCCTCTAGGCTGAGGCACACATACTGTGAACTGGACCCAGTGCTGACACAGTTCTTGATGGGATGTGTCGACTCTGCTGGCCCATTGTTTGCCTTGATTGTCTGGTGCTCCCTCTCGGAGGGGGGTCTTTCCTGATGCCTTGAAGGAGGCATTGGTGAGACCCCTTCTGAAGAAAACATCTCTGGACCCTGACATCAAGGCAAATTACTGTCCCCACCTCCAACCTTCCATTTCTGGGTAAGGTTGTTGAGAAGATTGTGGCACTGCAGCTTGAGGAACACCTCAGGGCCTTTGACTTACACGAGCCTCTCCAGTCAGGGTTTCGTGCTAAGCAAAGCAAGAAAACCGCATTAGTTCGGGTGCACAATGTCCTTCTTAGGGCGAGAGATCGAGGAGAGGGGACAATTCTCATTCTTCTCAGTCTCTACTCAGCCTCTGACATGGTGGACCATTGTGTATTACTTGACCAACTGAGGGAATGTTGTGGACTCGCCGGCACTATCATCTGCTGGTTTGTGTCCTTCCACACAAACAGGAGGCAAAGGGCATACCTCTCAACCTCCTGCCTCAGAAATCAGGGACACGGCTTAAAAAAATCAGGGACAAAGGACCAAAATCAGGGACACATCTTCAAAATTAGAGATATCCACCCAGAAAGCTGGCAGAACATGGGGCTTAGTGCAAAATACATTTTCTAAAGAAGAACAAGTCTGTAACTTTAATGCTTGACATTGTTTTGTGCTTACAGACCCCACTGTTTAGCCACAAAAACACAAATTTTAGGAGGGACAGAGTAAAATTTTGCGACAAAATCAGGGACACTTGAGAGGTATGGCAAAGGGTAGTGATGGGGAGTTTCTCCTCCTCCCCGAGCCTCCTATCTTGTGGAGTACCTTAGGGTTCGGTCTTGTCTCCAATGTTGTTTGCCATGTACATTTTTTCCCAGGGAGGGCTCATTAGAAAACACGGCTTGGGTTTTCACTGCTACACTGATGATACCCAGCTGTATCTTTCTTTTGCGCCGGGGACATCTAATGTGGTGGACGTGCTAAACAACTACCTCGCTGAAATCAACAACTGGATGGCCTCCAACTGGTTGCGACTGAACCCCCGACAAGACTGAGGTACTGGTGGTGCAGTTGAACAGAGGGTGTGATAGGATGGCATCAGGTGCAGACACAGGACTGGTCCTGGGCTCTGTGCTACTGAAGGCCTCCTCTAGGGTACGTAACCTGGGAGTTATTTTGGACAGTGGTCTGACGCTTGAGGCCCAGGTGTTGGCAACTGTCCATGTCAGTTTTTACCATTTGAGAAATATTGCCAGGATTAAGCCCCTGATTCCGCCTCTGGATCTCCCTACCTCAGTGCATGCCTTTGTGTCGTCCAGGCTGGATTACTGTAAGGCACTCTACCTCGGGGTCTCAGAAGGCATCCTTCGCAGACTTCAGCTTGTGCAGAATGTAGCTGCCAGGCTGCTGATGGGACAAAGTAAGTATTGCCACGTCACCCCGGTGCTGCGCGAACTGCACTGGCTGCTGGTCAGGTGGAGCATCTTCTTCGAAGTGGGCTTGCTCACCTTTAAGGCCCTACATGGTCAGGGCCCTGGCTACCGGGCAGACATTCTTGCCCCTGCTGCATCAGCCCACTCCCTTCGTTCCTTCTCAAGGGGCCTCCTTGTGATTCCCAGGACAAGGTTAAAAACAGCTCCTGACAGAGCTTTCAGCATCACCAGCCCCATCCTTTGGAATTCACTTCCTCCATCAATAAATGTGGCCCCTTTCAGTGGAGGTTTTTAAGGCGTGCCTTAAGGCCTTCCTGTTTGAACAGGCCTTCCCAAACCCAGTATTGTAAATATTGTTTATAAACTGACCTACTACATTATTTCTGTGTTTAACTGTTTGTTTCTATATAATTATATTTTAATTTTAGGAGAATGTTATTTATTGATATTTTGATGGCTGGTTTTATGTACGGTGCCCAGAGCCTCCGGGATTGGACATCTTTTTAAATAAAATTTGCCTTACCTTCTGACACTATACATCCCCAGCATTCTGCCCCTATATACCAGCCATCTACCTCTGTATAACCCAAACTGTCTGTCCCCTGTATACCCCAACCTTCTGACACTATACATCCCCTGCCTTCTGCCATTACACATCCCCAGTAGTCTTCCTCTGTATACTAAGCACCTGTCCTGTGTATATCCCAAACCTTCTGCCACTATACATCCCCAGCCTTCTGCCCCTCTATGCCAACCATCTACCCCCTGTATACCCCAAACCTTCTGCCACTATACATCCCCAGCCTTCTGCCCCTCTATACCAACCATGTACCCCCTGTATACCCCAAATCATCTGTCCACTGTATACCCTCATCCATCTGCCACTATACGCCCCCAGCCTTCTGGCCCTGTATATCAACCATCCATCTGTACAGCCCTGAACTTCTGCCACAATACTTCCCCAGCCCTCTGTCCTTGCACACCCTAAACTGTCTGTCCCCTGTATACCCCAAATCATCTGTCTCCTGTATACCTCCAAACTTCTGCCAGTATATCCCCAAACCTTCTGTCAACATACATCCCCAGCCTCCAACCCGTGTACAAACCATCTACTCCCTGTATACCCCCAAACCTTGTTTTTGTACATCCCCAGCCTCCAAACCCTGTATACAAACCATCTACTACTGCCTGTATACCCCAAAACCTTCTGCCAGCATACATCCCCAGCCTCCAATCCCTGTATACAAACCATCTACTCCCTGTATACCCCCAAACCTTCTATTTTTGTACATCCCCAGCCTCCAACTCCTGTATACAAACCATCTACTCCCTGTATACCCCCAAACCTTCTGTTTTTGTACATCCCAAGCCTCCAACCCCTGTATACAAACCATCTACTCCCTGTATACCCCAAACTTTCTGTTTTTGTACATCCCCAGCCTCCAACCCCTGTATACAAACCATCTACTCTCTGTATACCCCCAAACCTTCTGTTTTTGTACATCCCAAGCCTCCAACCCCTGTATACAAACCATCTACTCCCTGTATACCCCAAACCTTCTGTTTTTGTACATCCCCAGCCTCCAACCCCTGTATACAAACCATCTACTCCCTGTGTACCCCCAAATCTTCTGTTTTTGTACATCCCCAGCCTCCAACCTCAGTATACAAACCATCTACTCCCTGTATACCCCCAAACCTTCTGCCAGCATACATCCCCAGCTTCCAACCCCTGTATACAAACCATCCACTCTCTGTATACCCCCAAACCTTCTGTTTTTGTACATCCCCAGCCTCCAACCTCGTATACAAACCATTTACTCCCTGTATACCCAAACCTTCTGTTTTTGTACATCCCCTGCCTTCTGACCCTTTACATCAACCATCTACCCCCTGAATAGTCCATACTTTCAGCCACTATACATCCCCAGCCTTCTGCCCCTGTATACCATCTACCCCTGTATACCCCAACTATCTGTCCCCAGAATACCCCTAACCTTCTGTCCTGTATGCCAGAGTTATATAGAAACAGACAATGACAGCAGAAAAAGATCACAGGTCTATCTAGTCTGCCCAGAGTTCTCTATCTGCCAAGAGGCCTATTGTCCATATGGGGGTTTATCTTTCCCAGTCCATCCCCCACTCCCCCTCTCTACTGCTACCAAGCAGAGCAACCACCAAACCCTTCACTTTGTCAAAGCCATGCTTGAAACCATTTACAGTCTTGGTGCCACCAACTCAACTGGCAGACTGTACCACAGCTTTACCACCCTTTTCATAAAATAGAACTTCCTCACATGCCTCTTAAACCTCCTCCCTCCAGTTTCCACTTGTGACCTTGGGTTCTTTACTCTGTACTTCTGCTAAATAGTTCTACACAGTTCATCATTTTATTCCGGGGGGGACAGTGGATAACAGCAAGAGGGAAAAATAAGGCAGGAATGTTAGAGCTTCCTGTGGGAGCATCTCCATGACTACGGATGAGGAACAGATTTCTTCTATGGTAGCGGGGAGAAGCATGGGACAATAGTGAGCAGAACAGGGCCAGCGAGAGGGGAAAGGCTGCGGGGCGAGGGGGTAAGTTAGTAGGGAGAAGGGCAAGTGGATGGTGTCAGGTGAGGGGAAGGCAGTCGCAATGGGGAGTGTGCATGAGAAATGATGGGATAGACAAGAGGAGAGGCGGAATGTTAGGGAACAGGCCGGTTGAACAGGAAGCAGGGATGGGGTGTGCCAGAGGAAAGAGAGAAAGGGAATAGTGGGTGTAGAGGGTCAAGAGGGAAAGGTGAAGGCAAGTGGGATTGGGCAACAGTATGCACAGAAGAGGAGGAGGACCTAGGATGAATGGGAAGCGTGGTGATCTTGGGGGATACAACTGTGAAGGGGGTGCGATGGGGGGTGGAGTGGTAGAATGTATGCCAGGGACAGCGAGACCGCTAGTGACAGGACACGGAGGACAAAAAATACAGGTTACTCACCTGTAACAGGAGTTCTAGGAATGGTATATGTTGTTCATCCACACTGTCTGGCAGATTTCTTGCTGCTTTAAATCTTGCCGGAAGGTCTTCAAGCTGGCTCCTCTCACCCACCCAGGTGGTAAAACTCTCAGCTCCACCCCATGACACCAGATCTAGCCCGCTGGAAGCCAGGTTGTGCATAGAAGCCGGGGAGGTCGGGAGGGTTGTGTGGATGAACAACATATACCATTCCTAGAACTCCTGTTACAGGTGAGTAACCTGTATTTCTAGGGACATGGATATATTGTTCATCCACACTGTCTGGCAGACTCCTAGCAGTTCTCCGGGAGGAGGGAGGCAAGGCGCACACCCCTTACTTGGGAAATAAAGACTGAGAACCGAGGCCCCAAAACCAGCATCCCGGCATGACTCAAGGTCGATGTGGTAGTGGGTGATGAAGGTGTGTGCTGACTTCCAGGTAGCAGCCCTGCAGATTTCCTGGATAGGGACATCCCTGAAAGCAGCCACTGATGCAGTGGTATGGCGGGTAGAATGAGCTCTTATCCCTCTGGGAGGCTCCATGCCCGCCACCCTATAGAAGCGATCTATGCAGGAGGTGACCCACTTGCCTATCGTCCACTTAGCTGCAGGTCTGCCAGGTGCGGTTTCAGCGTAAGTGACAAACAGCTGGTGAACCTCTCCCCAAACTTCAGCCATCCGCTCCTTATAATAAGCGAGCACTCTTCTAGGGTCCGAAGTATGGAGCCTATATTCGGCCTCCGAGGTGTGATTGGGGTAGAACACCAGCAGAGTCAACACCTGGTTAAGGTGAAACTCCGACACCACCTTCGGAAGGAACTTCGGGTGGGGGCGCAAGACAACCTTGTCCCTGTGGAAGACCAGATAAGGAGACTCGATGGAAAGCACCTGGAGCTCTCCCATCCTTCTGGCTGACATGATAGCCACCAAGAAGGTGGTCTTCCACGACAGGTGAGAGATGTCACACCTGTGCATCGGTTCGAATGACTTGCCCAAGAGCTTAGCCAATACCAGCAGTAGATCCTACGGAGGTGGAGATTCTCGCAACGGAGGGGATATGTGATCAAGGCCTTTGGAAAAGCACCCGACCACCTTCTCCTGCGCCACCGACTGCCTCCCGGACCGCGCCCGGTAAGCAGAGATGGCTGCCAGGTGCACCTTAAGGGTCGTCGACCAAAGCCCTAGCTGAGAAAGGGACAACAGGTAGTCCAGAATGCTTGCCAAGGAACAGGAGGAAGGATCCAGGCCCTTGCCCTGACACCAAATGGAAAATCTCTTCCATTTGAAGGCATAGCATTTTCTGGTCGACTCCTTCCTTACGGGACGCCTCAACGACATTGAGGACCTCGTCGGAAAGAGCCAAGGCCTGGAACTCTAGTTGCTCAGGAACCAGGCCGTCAAGTGCAGGGATTGAAGGTCCGGATGGAATACCTTCCCCTGATTGACTGAGATCAGGTCCGGGTGGGCTGGAAGCCGCCTTGGGAGCCTGGAGCTGAGACTGAAGAGATCTGGATACCAGAACTGGCGGGGCCAGTCTGGGGCTACTAGAATCACCTGCGCCTTGTCCCTCCTCGCCTTGAGAAGCACCTTGTGGATCAAGGGAAATGGGGGAAAGGCGTAGAAGAGGCCCGGGGTCCACGGCCTCGAGAAGGCATCCCCCTGCAGCGAGCCCTGCTGAGGGGGGCGGGCATGAAATAGTCTCAGCTTCGCATTCTCCCTGGAGGCAAACAGGTCCGCCTGAGGTGTGCCCCAGTGGGAGAAGAGATCTTGTACTACCTCCGGCAGGAGAGACCACTCGTGAGACGCAGCCCCTATCCGGCTTAGGGCATCGGCCAGGGTGTTGGAGGCTCCTGCCACATGAATAGCGAGGAGATCCGCCTCCAGGCTGCGCACGAGTGACCAAATGCGGACAGCTTCCTGCACAGGGGCAGGAGCGCCCCCGCCCTGAGTGGTTTAGGTAGCACATGGTCGTGGTATTGTCCGCCTGGACCTGAACCACTTGACCTCGTGAAACGGAGCAAGGCGGTGAGGGCTAGACGGACCGCCAAGCTCCAGCAGGTTGATATGGCATCGACTCCCGAGGGGACCAGAGGCCGCGGCGCCTGTACTCCCCAGATGGGCACCCCAACCCATCAGAGAGGCATCGGGTTGATAGAGAGACTGTCGGCTCGGGGCGGACAAACGGGATGCCCTCCTGCAGATGTGCTGGAACGGTCCACCACTGGAGAGCGTTCCACATCCCCTGGGTCACTGTCACTAGCTGATCCAGTGGATCGAGGTGCTGTGACCATTGGCTGGCCAGTCCCCATTGAAGGGGACCGATGTACCAGCGGGCCCAACGGACCACGCTGGTGCAGGCTGCCATAAGGTTCAGGAGGCGCAGGAAGTCCCAGGCAGGGCGCGATTGCCCAACCTGAAATGATTGGGCAAGGGAGGAAAGAACCTCGGCCCTGTCCGCCGGGAGCCGTGCTCTGGCTCGTAGAGAGTCGAGGCCTGCCCCGATGAATTGTATCACCTGCTTTGGCATGAGTTCGACTTGGCCTCATTGATGAGGAGGCCAATCTGAGAGCAAACCTGGAGGGCTATATCTCTGGACCGCCCCACTCGCCTCTGGAGGGCTGCAATCAGCCAGTCGCCCAGGTAGGGGTACACCCAGACCCTCCGCACCACAGGAATGCTGTCACCACTGCCATGCATTTGTGAAGACCTGGGAGCTAGGGAAAGGCTGAAGGGCATGGCCTGGAACTCATAAAGGGATCCCTCCGCTCTGAAGTGGAGGAATCTCTGGTGGGACGGACGGATTGGGACGTAAAAGAACACATCCTGAAGGTCCAGGGAACAAAACCACACGCCTCGTTCCAAGGATGGGATTATCTGAGCCAGAGTGACCATCCTGAAGGTCCAAGACCTTAGGAACCTGTTCAGGTCGTGCAGGTTGAGAATGGGACGCCAGCCCCCCGTCCATTTTGGGACAAGGAAGTACCTGGACACAAACCCCGGGTCTGGAGGAGGATCCACCACCTTCCTGATCACCTCTTTTTCGAGGAGCAGGGCATACGGCTCGGCGGGCTTGGCCACAGAGGCTGGTGGACCCCGTGGGTCCCCGAGGGACCACGTGCTCGGAAGGGTGGGGCTTGCTCAACTCCAGAGGCAGGCCCTTTCCTACCACCTCCACACCCAGCGGTCCGTGGTGATAAGCGGACCAGGAGGAAAGGGAACTGGTGGAGCCGTCCCCCATGGGGGACCAGGGGAGTGGCGAGGCTGGGGGCGACACCCCTCAACCCGTCACTGGGCAGGCTTGGAGGAGGGACCGGCCGAGGGACCTCCTGGGCCTTTACCTCCCTGCTTCCTACTGGAGGAAGCCACGGGCTTGGGTTTGGGATGGCAAGTGCGAGCCTGCTGGCCCTGGTGCTGGTGGGCCGGACGTGCCGCAGGCGCAGAAGGGCTAAAGAACTTGTGCTGCTGCTGTCAGCGGCGACCGAGTCCAGTGTGGCATTGGACTTTTTGATCCGCTGGAGGTGACCTTCCACTCCAGGGCCGAAGAGGTCAGTCCCCAGGAAGGGGACATCCGCCAATTTGTGCTGGGTATCTGCCGTGAAGGTGGGTATCCTCAGCCATGCTCTGCGGCGCATGGCCACTGCGGCCGCAACCGATCTGGCACAGGAGTCTCCTATGTCCAGAGCCGCTTGGAGTTGCTGGCTAGCCACTGCCCTACTCGGTCCTGCACCTGGCGGACCGTGGTCTGCAGGTTGGTCGGGAGATGAGGGATCACCTCATCCAGGGAGCCCATGAGGGCGGGAGAAGCGTGCCATCAGCACAGTTGAGCTGGCCTGGCGGAGGCCAAGGAGGACGAGCTGTACACCTTGGCACCCGCGAGTCCAGCTTTTTGGACTCTTGTCGGGGGCTTGTCCATGCCCTCAGCTTCCCGGAACGCCAGAAACGCTGTCGGTGACCAACCCTCGGCAGAGAGGGTGTTCAAACCCAGCCAAAGAGCCAGTAGGGACCACATACTCCTGGCCATCCTGGTCAAGGCGAGGGCAGGAAGCAGCTGCTGCCAAGCTCCAAGGTTGGGCCAACAATGGCTTCAGCCACCAGAAAGGCCTCCGGGGAATCCTCGGTCCAGTATCTCCATCAGGATACGAAATCTGCTTGACACGGGCTCGAGCTGCATCCGGTGGACTCCAAGATGAGCCAGCAAAACCCATGAAGGATGATGGGCTGGCCCAACGACTGGCCCCGGAGGACCTCCAGGTCAACAGGCCTGGAGAAAAGGGAGGAGTCGTCATCGGACTCGGATGAGTCCGCGAAGAGCTGCCTGGGGCCCGAGCCACCCTCCACCTGCCGAGGACGGTCGGGAGTGAAGGTGACCAACAACCTGTGGGGCAGGCCTTGACCTGACCGAGAATCCTTGGTCGGCGCCCCTGATTTCGGTCGTGGAGGCGGAGGTTCCACCATAAATCGGTGGGGCAGCTGGTTTCGGCCGAACAACTGGCCCAGGCTTGGGCACCTCAACTACAGCAAGGGGTTGTTTCGGCCGCTCGGGTGACAGCCACTTGATGGCCAGGGAAGACAACGGCGTTGACTTGTTCCCGGACAGAAGTAACTGCTGCCACATCAGGTCCTCGTAGTGTTGACGCAATTTGCGCCGAAGCCTCTCCTCTTCCGAGGAGAAAGACAAGGATCTAGGGCGACGCCACATTTCTCGGCCGAGACCGCTGATGTCGGGCGGATCGGCTGGACAGAGACGAAGTCCGAGACTGAGATCCTCGTAAGCTTCCGAGGGACGGGTTCGGAAGGAGCGGGTACACCCGCCTCTTCCCTCGACTCGAGTTTTAACGAGGACTGCTGCACCGGGGCAGGCAGATCCTCGCGCCCACCGGGGAACCAGTGAAGAAGGATTGTCGGCCTCACCAGTCGGCTAGCCCGTCCGACGGTAGAGAAAAATCTTGACTGCGTCGACGGGTGTCTCGGCCGGCTGGCCTGACGGGGACGCCGTGAAGCCAGCGGCCTTAGCCGCAACCTCAACCAAAGTCGACAGCCGGCTGTAGAAACATAGAAGTTGACGGCAGATAAGGACCGCAAGGCCCATCCAGTCTGCCCATTTCTTTTTCTACCTTATAAATGTGCCATCGGCCTTTCCTCTGTCAGTGGCCTATCTATTCATAGTCATTTGTATTGCTCCCTTATGCCAATCCCATGCCTGTTTGAAGCCCTGCACTGTATTCATAGCCACCACTTCTTGTGGTAAGCCATTCCATGCATCCACCACCCTTTCTGTGAAAAGAATTTCACATTATCCCTTAATCGCCCCCTCTAATCTCATGCTGTGTCCTCTTGCCCTGCTATTTTTCTTATATTTAAACATGTTAGACTTTCACCTTGTTAATGCCCTTAAGGTGTTTGAATGCCCGATCATATCACCTCTCTCCTCCTTTGCTCAAGGGTATACATATTGAGCTCTGTTAATCTGTCTCATATGTCTTCTGATGCAGTCCCTGCACCATTTTGTTGCCCCTCTGACTGCCTCAATTTGGTTAATGTCCTTGTGAAGGTGTGGCCTCCAATACTACGCAGTACTCCAGATGGGGCCTAACCAGTGTCTTGTAAAGAGGATTATTACCTCCTCTTATGACTCAGGATACCCTACTAATACACCCTAACACCCCCAGCCTTACCTACTGCTTTAGAGGTCTGCTTGGATGATTTCAGGTCATCAGTGATGATGCTGCCCAAGTCTCTTTCTTCCTTTGTGACTGCTAGCAACTCCCTCCCAGCCTATAGGTGGCTTCAGGGTTTCTCTTCCCTATGTGCATGATTTTGCACTTCTTTGCATTAACCTAGTTGCCACTCTCTGACCATTTTGTTGTTTATCCAGATCTCTTCTCATTCTGCCCACCCCATCTGGATCATCTACTCTGTTGCAGATCTTGGTGTCATCTGCAAACAGACAAGCCTTACCCTCTAGTCCATCTGCAAGGTCACTAATGAAGATGTTGACAAGGACTGGCCCCAGGAATGACAAGGACTGGCCCCAGGACTGATCCCTGAGGTACCCCACTTGTGACTTGCATCTCTTCTGACTGTATACCATTTACCACCACTCTCTGTTTTCTGCCTGTCAACCAGTTTGCCACCCAGTTGACCAACTTCTGACCCACCCCGAACCTACCCAGCTTATTTATCAATCTTCTATGTGGAACAGTGTCAAAAGCTTTGCTGAAGTCAAGGTAGGCGACATCAACTGCTCCCCCTTGGTCCACCACTCTGGTTACCCAGTCAAAGAAATCTATGAGATTAGTTTGACAGGACCTTCCTTTTGTAAACCCATGCTGTCTTGGATCCTGTGCTCCTATGGATTCCAGGTGTTGCACTATCCTTTCCTTAAGGAATGCCTCCATAATCTTGCCCACTACTGAGGTAAGACTGATTGTTCTGTAGTTCCCCGCCTCCTCCCTGCTACTACTCTTGTGGAGCGGGATCACATGAGCCCTTCTCCAGTCTTCTAGGACCTCTCCTGTGCTCAGAGACTCACTAAACAGTTCTGCTAATGGCTCTGCTATTTCCACCTTTAGCTCCTTACGTACCCTGGGATGTATGCCATCAGGTCCCATTGCCTTATCCACCCTGAGCTTAGCAAGCTTTTGTAGGACTCTTTCTTTTGTGAAGGGAGTAGTGCTAACCTCCCTCCCCCCTGTGTCCATGATGCTGAGCTGTGGGCCCTGCCCTACCTTCTCTTCAGTAGCTACTGAGCAAAAGTATCTATTTAGGATAGATGCCTTTACAGGGTCCTCCTCCTCACATGCTCCCTTTTCTCCATTAAGCTTAGCAATACCCCCTCTGGACTTTCTCCTTTCACTAATGTACCTAGAAAGTCTTGTCACCTTCTTTTACTGTTCGTGCTAGTGTTTCCTCGTTTGGGACTTAGCCTGCCTTTACCGCCTTCCCTGCTTCCCTTAGGACAGTTTGGTATGCCTCCTATCTTCATCCCGCTGTGTTCCCTTATATTTCCTGAAGGCCAGCCTTTTGGCTCTGACCTTTTCTGCTACTGTATTTGAGAACCAAAGTGGTTTCCTTTTTCTTTTGCACTTCCTTTTCTGTCTAACACAATGGGATGTTGCTTCAAGTATTGCATCCTTAATGCTTGCCCACTTTGCCTGTACCCCCTCACCTGTTTCTTTTTGCAAGGGCTAGCTTAACTCTGTTAGGAAGGAAGGAAGGAAGGAGACCTCTCCTGCTCCCACGAATGCCGACGATGGGACTTACCCTTTGAGTCCTTCTTTTTGGGCCGAGAGGAATGTCCTGATGGCCCTTCTCCCTTCGTGGAAAGGGACTGGCAAAGCTCCTTGAACAAAGCTGAATACGAGGTACCCAGAGAGAGCGGGATAAATGCCGCGACTGAGGAAGAGGATGATGCGGCCTGGGCTGCCTCTTCCTTGAGGGCGATCATCTGCTCGAGTTGCTCAGCCGAGCCAGCCGCCGCTGTAACCGCCCAATGGGCCTCCTTCAACTTAACCGGCGGGTAGCGCTTCTTGGGGCGCCCAAGCTGTAATCAGGCAGCGCGGTCCTCCAGGACGTTGGCTGAAAACGAACGGCATGACTTGCAGGCCTGCGGGTCGTGTTCTAGGCCGAGGCAGTAGATGCACGTGGAGTGCGGGTCTGTCTTGGACATCTTCTGCCCACAAGGGCACCGCCGAAATCCGGGAGTTGATTTGTCCATCACAGCCGTGAGGGAGAAAGATGACCGAAGTCTTGAAAATTTTAAAATGAGTTTTGGGCGAACCGAAGAATTAGGATCCAGTCTATCACGCAGAGCGCTAAGGTGGGAACCTGAGCTTCCAAGCGGTAAGGAAGATCTGGCGTCATGGGGCGGAGCTGAGAGTTTTACCACCCGGGTGGGTGGGAGCAGCCAGCTTGAAGACCTTCCGGCAAGATTTAAAGTGGCAAGGAATCTGCCAGACAGTGTGGATGAACAACATATCCATGTCCCTAGAACCTCATATTATAGTACACCTGGGTACGAATGATCCTGCAGGGTGTGAGGTTGGGGTAGTGCAAGAAAGGTTCCAGAAACTGGGGAAAATTTGGGGGGTGACAGGGAAATCGGCGGCCTTCTCGGAGGTGCTTCCAGTCAAGAGGGCTAGTACAGCAAGGAAGTTGAGGGTTGCCGAATTTAAGAGCATGGTGTAAGTCAGAAGGGTACGGCTGCACTGTGGTTGAAAGGGAACATGGGCTAACAAGGACCTGTATGCACTGGACTGGTTACACTTTAGTAGAAAGGGCACTCGGGTCCTGAAGGGAAAGCTGGAGGACTTTATGATTAAAAATCTAAATTGAAACTGGTGGGGGCAGCACCCTTAGTTACCTGGTGGAGGTGGCCAATAGGCCTCCCACCCAAGCTAGACAGCAGGAGAAGAGGAGGGTTGGGATGGATGGCGAAAGACGACACAAAGATCTGTAACAGGGTTGATACACAAGGAGGCATGGAAAGGATGAAAAGGGACTTGGCAAGGTTGGAAGAATGGTCAGAAGTATGGCAGCTAGGATTCATTGCAAAGAAGTGCAAAATAATGCACCTGGGAAACAAGAACCCAGGGGAAGAATACACAATGGGTGGGGAGGTAGTAACAACAACAAAAAAGGAAAGGGACCTGGGGGTAATCATATCAGATGACCTTAAGGTTAGCAAGCAATGTGAGAAGGCAGTAGGGAGGGCTGGGGGTATACTGGGATGTATAGGGAGAGGCATCAGCAGTAGAAAACAGGAAGTTGTTATCCCTCTGTACAGACAGTTGGTGAGACCCCATCTGGAGTACTGTGTCCAGTTCTGGAGACCCCATCTCCGCAAGGACATAGACAGGATAGAGGTAGTCCAGAGGAGGGCAACTAACATGGTGCAGGGTCTGCATCAGAAGACATACGAAGGGAGATTAAAGGAGCTTAATATGTATACCCTCGAGGAGAGGAGGGAGAGGGGGGACATGATAAAAACTTTTAAGTACATCAAGGGAATTAACAGAGTTCAAGAGGGTAGCATCATTCAGAAAAAGAGATGTGCACGAACAAGGGGGCACAATCTGAAGGTGGGGGGGGTCGGCGCACTGGTAATGTGAGGAAGTATTTTTTCACAGAGAGGGTTGTGGATACATGGAACAGCCTTCCTGAGGAGGTAGTGGAGTTAAAAACAGTGGGAGGATTCAAAAATGCATGGGACAGATATAAGGCAATTCTAGTGGGGGGTAGGGAGGAAGTAGGCTGATGGTTAACTAGGATCTGCAGCTTATCCATTAGGTAGGGAAATGGGCAGACTAGGTGGGCCTAGTGGTCCTTATCTGCCGTCAAATTCTATGTTTCTATGTAAAGAAGGCATGGACCAAGGGAAGGGGGATAGAATGGGGCAGGTAAAAAGCAAGGGGGTCCAGAGCCGTGGTGGAGGTTGGTGTCTGAAAGCCAGAAGTCTATGGAACAAAACAGCAGAACTGCAGTCATTGTAGGCTGAGGGAGAGGTGGATATAGTAGCCATTATGGACACTTATGCCACACAAAACCACGACTGGGATCTAGCAGTTCCTGGGTATAAAACATACAGAAAGGATAGGGGGACAGGAAGGTGGGGAGTGGTGTTGTATGTGAAGGAGGGATAATATGCACTAGAGAGGAAGACACGGAAGGCAAGCCTGAAGCTTTGTGGGTGCAAATCAAATCCATGATGAGAGGAAGTTAAGGATGGGGTAGTCTACAGGCTGCCTTGCCAGGATGAGGAATTAGATAGGGTAATGGGGGTGCAGGGGTTGAAACTGGCACCGGCCCACTACCCAAATACTGGTAGATTTTGTATCGGGCAAGAAAATATTTCTTCTAAGTAGCCCTGTGGGCTTCTACTAGAGAAGGTAACATTTCAATAAGTAAAACAGTTGGGCCAGTGAAAAAGTCTGTGGGGCTAGTAGATTTTCCCAGTCACTGACCCTGTTGGCTAGTGGCTGCAAAATGTAATTTTGACCCTTGGGAGTGGACTGGAAAATCCCTGCTACCTCTTGCACTAGGAAACAGTTACCGCTAGATGCTTACCAGAGTGCCTTCCTGACTGAAGGTGTCATGGAGACCATTAGGGAGAGAGATGTCCTGGATCTGGTCCTGTCCAACTGTGCACATGTTCAGGATGTGAAGGTGGATGCAGCACTAGCAGAAAGTGACCCCCCCCCTCCACGATGTGGTCTCACTTGGACATGGGCAGAGGGATGGTCAGAACCAAGATGAGGGTCTTGGACTTTTAGAGGGATGACTTTGGTAGGATGGGAGAAGTTCTGCAAAGAAACTTTGCTGGGATCAGAGTGGGGATGGATGTAGAACAGAAATGGGTAATAATAAAGAAGGGACTGATAGAGGCCACTGGTGAATATGCCAAAATCCAAAGTAAGAAAGCTAAGGCCAAAAAACCCAGCTGGTTAAGCAAGGAGGTGGTAAAAGGGGTGAGGAACAAGAGGGCAGCCTTTAGGAAGTACAAGGGTACACAGAAGGAGGAGGATAGGATGGACTACGCTGCTAAATCAAGTGGGGAGAGCAGGGCAGTAAGGGCAGCAAAGGCCACAAGAGAGGTACAGCTAGCCCATGGGGTAAAAGCAGGTGAGAAGGCCTTTTCAGGTATATAAGGAGAAAGAAACATAAAGGATGAGACTGTCAGGCTAAAAAATGAGGAGGGTAGATGGAGTGAAAAAGGTGGAGGTGCTTACTGGTCTGTTTCAGTCTTCACTCAGAGAGAAGGATCAGACCAGTACCACAAGGGAGTAGGGGTGGAGACTGGGAGGGGAAGTCACAGATGGCGACATTAACATAGGGTACTCAAGGGCCTAAGGGCCCTGAAGGTGGACAATCACCAGGGCCAGATGGCATGCACCCAAGGGTTCTTAGGGAACTGGCAGAGGTTCTAGCGGATCCCTGGCAGACCTGTTAACACCTCTCTGAAGTCAGGAAATGTACCCCCAGGACTGGAGAATGATGCACATGGTACTACTCCATAGGAGTGGGCTGAAGGACGAACCAGGGAGCTACAGACCAGTCAGCCTGACCTCAATCATGGGTAAGGTGATGGAGACCATCCTGAAAGAGAGAGTGATCAGCTTTCTGGAGGAAAATGGGCTCCAGGAGGAAAGGCAGCAGGGGTTTGTGTCAGGAAGGTCCTGCCAAACTAACCTAATTGACTTCTTTGTTGGGTCACTAGGACAGTGGACAAGGGCCAGGCAGCTGATCTCCTGTATCTGGACTTCAGCAAAGCCTTCGACTTGGTGCCCCATAGGAGACTGGTCAGGAAGCCAGGGGACTTGGGGTGGGGACCAAGCCCACAGGATGGGTCAGAAGCTGGTTGCAAGACAGAAGTCAAAGGGTGGTAGCTGGGGGGGGGGGGTAGAATTCTCTGAAGCGAGGCCTGTGACCAGTGGGGTACCACAGGGCTCAGTGTTCAGTCCGGTGTTCAACATTTTTTGTAAGAGATACTGCAGATGGGATCAAGGGTAAAATCAGCCTATTCGCTGATGACACCAAGTTCTGTGGGAGTATGGACATGGAGGAGGGGAAACGGGAACTCAGGGAGGACCTGGCTAGGCTAGAAAAGTGGTCTGGCATTTGGCAGCAGTCAGTGCTAAAAAGTGCAAACTTGTGCACTTGGAGGAGAAGAAACCAGGGATCAAATACTGGTTGGGCAGAGTGCAGGTAACCAGGTCTGAAAAAGAAAAGGACCTGGAAATAATAATCGCAAGTGACCTGAAATAATCTGCACACTGCAAGAGAGCAGCAGCCAAAGCAAATCAGATGCTGGATTACATAGCCAGGGGAATTACCACCAGGAAGGCAGAGATCATTCTGTCACTGTACAGGTCATTGGTAAGACCACACCTGGAGTACAGTGTGCAGTTTTGGTGCCCATATCTTAAGAAGGATGTCAGCTTGTTGGAGACAGTCCAGAAAAGGGCAACCAAGGTGATCCAGTGCTGGCAGGGCAAAATCTATAGCAAGAGGCTCAGGGGGCTCAACATGTACACTTTAGAGGAGAGAAGAGGGGGGGTGACATGACTGAGACCTTCAAGTACCTTAAGGGTATTAACAGGATGAGCACTGAGGGCCTCTTCAGCCTTAGCAGGAACAAGACAACTAGGGGGCACAGCCTAAAGCGGAGGAGGGGGGTGTCAGGAGGGAGATGGAGGCATTTTTTCACCAAGAGGGTGGTGGTGGCCAAGTTGAATGAGCCGCCAGAGGTAGTAGCCCTTAAAAAACAATGAACAGCTTCAAAAGGGGCTGGGACACGGTGAGGGGGAAACACTGCAGGTAGTAAGGGTGTGAGTGGGGGGGGAGAGGGGGAAGTAGAGGGAGGTCAAAAGGGAAATGGGAGGGCAGTTCTCTCTGTAAATATACAGGGAGCTGCACAACTGAGCAGACTAGATAGACTGTCAGGCCTTCTCTGCAGGCCTGTTTGTATGTCTTGTCCTTCCTTAGGTGAGGACTCTAGAACTAAGCACAGTGTTCCCAGGTGTGAACTCAGCAGTGACCAATATAGAGATAGCACAGTGTAGCCCACTTCATAAGAAGAGTCAGACTGTTTATAAGAACAGTTTTTTTTTTTTTTTTTTTTTAAGGAACAGTGATAGATCGTCAAGTACCACCTATGTCTGTGCTAATCCAGGGCTGAATCATTACCTAATTTCCTCATTGACAGTCCTGTTAGTAGCGAATGGGTGTGTGAAAGATGTCCTATGAAGAAGGCAGCACACATTCTTTCATAGCTAGGTGAGACACATAATTAATTGTACAATACTCTTAATTGTTTGGGCAAGACCTCTTTTAAAAAGCTACATTATACTGCTCTGAATACTAGGTTCTCTAAAAATGAGACTGAGCCCAGTTTCATCACGCTAACCATAGATTTTACATGGATGTTCACAGATGTCAATGAAACTCTCTTAGAAGACCATTCCACTTATAAGAAAATTTTTGCTTGGTATTTGGTGTGTGCTTGTAACAGGACTCTCCTACAGTACCTCCACTTTGCTTGGCATATAGTGTGTGCTTATAATAGGGCTCCACTGTAGTACCTCCATTTCTGCTTGGCATATAGTGTGTGCTTATAACAGGGCTCCACTGCAGTACCCCATTTCTGCTTGGCATATAATGTGTGCTTATAATAGGGCTCCACTGTAGTACCTCCATTTCTGCTTGGCATATAGTGTGTGCTTAGAACAGGGCTCCACTGCAGTATCCCATTTCTGCTTGGCATATAATGTGTGCTTATAACAGGGCTCCACTGTAGTACCTCTATTTCTGCTTGGCATACAGTGTGTGCTTATAACCGGCCTCCACTGTAGTACCTCCATTTCTGCTTGGCATACAGTGTGTGTTTATAACAGGGCTCTACTGCAGTACCTCCATTTCTGCTTGGCATATAGTGTGTGCTTACAACAGGGTTGGCATATAGTGCTGCTTATAACAGGGCTCCACTGTAGTACCTCCATTTTCAGAAGTGAGAAAGAAATAATTGCCCCAGCTGGGTGAATCCAGGTCTGCTTGGAATACTGTTCTGCTGCACTAATAAGCTGTGCTGCCAGGAGGATCCCGAAGGGCACTCAACTTTTTTGAATGCACATCCTGGAGCTACACAAATCAGAATTACATCTTTATTTTTTTTTTTGGTAACTGGGTAAAGCCCACCAGGCACAAGTGCCGGTTTTCGGGGGCAATCCAGGAGCATTGGGGCGGGTAAGTGACTTGCTCAGGGTCACACAACATGCATGTGGAAGTTGTGTGAATCAAATCCAGGTCTGCTGGATGTAGAAAGCTCATTCACAGCTCGATACTCTAACCTCTAGACTATACTGCCTGCACTTTGAATCCAGGTCTGCTCAGAATACCGTTCTGCTTCACTAGCCTGCTGTGCCATGAGGACAACTGGAAACCTCAGGATCTCCAAAGGGCACACAGTGTTTTCCTGAATGCGCTCCCTGGAGCTATACATCTGAGAATTTCTCACTTCTAAAACTGCGTTTCAACAAATATGCACGCCTCACTCCTTGACGGTGAAAACATCATTCTAACTTATGTAGCTCCAGCCCATGTGCATTCCAGAAAAAGTTGAATGCCCTTGGAGATCCTCAGGTTCCAGTTGTCCTTATAGTACAGCTGGTTAGTGCAATGGAATGGTATTCCAAGCAGATCTGGGTTCAAATCCCAGCAGGGGCACTTATTTCTTTCTCACTTCTAAAACTGTGTTTCAGACATACATACACATTGCACTCCTTGATAATAACGATGTAGTAGTACCTCCTTTTTCCTGCTGTCAGTACCCCTTCTGATACACCCCTAGCATCCTACTAGTACTACTGCAGTCCTTGTTGCATGGGTCAGATTGAGGGAGTCACTAATGACGAATCCCAAGTCTCTGTCCTGGGTTGTAGTTCCTGTGACGTAGACGGCCAGTTCTGAGTGCTGTATCATTTCTTTTTAATATAAAATGTATTACTGAATGTCTCTGCTGAAAAATCAAATGCCCTAGGAATGACCTCACTCACCCCCCCCCCTCCCCCCAGATTTCAGCTGACAGATGCAGGCCCAGAGAAATGCTGACAGCATGTAACACACCCACTCAGTTTTTAGAGACAATGTGTTACATGGAAGACTTTAATCAAGCATCCTGTTTCTCTGAGTTGATTACAGAGTTGTTTAAGTTAACTTTGTTAAGCAGGAAATCATAAAAAAGGTTTATGACGTTGAAGAGAAAACAGGTTATTACACAGAGGTGCGAGGTTGCAAATGCTCACATGAAGCCTGCGTGAGGAGGATGCAGCATGAATCAAAAGAGGTGTCAGTGAAATTGCTAAGGTTGCAGAATTAATACTTTGAAATTACATCCTGTGGTTGTATAGAAATATATGTTTTTTAGATATTTTGACAGGGAGGAGCTAGATGACCTCCACGCAAAAGAGGTGGGCAAAACCAGCTTTTAAAGATTATTCTGTTTCACTACAGACACACTTTAATCTGACACTCACCAAGAAACCATCTGAGCACTGAAAACAGGTATTTAGAAAGCTAGACAAAATCTAAATATTGTTATAAGAATTGCACTGTTTTAAACCTTGTTTTGTTTAAAGATATGTATGTCTTATGATAAGAATTCTGTATTGTATGTTTGACATATTATTATATATTTTAACAAAAACTCCAATTTTAGAGCATACCTGGTCTGTCTTTGAACTGCTTTCTTTTGCTAAGAAATATTTATGGTTATAGCAGGCAGCAGACATAAGCTTGTATGGTGGTACCAAACTGGAAAGAGGAGCGTTTTAAATCTGAGGTCTTTATTAAAGTTGTCTCAGTAGGTAGCACACCCGCCCCTGAGGCTGGGAGATCAAAGGGCTGTGGGTTCAGTTCCCACATCTGGTACTTGGGTTAATATTCCAGTACTGACACTGTAGTGCAGCATGAGAGGGGTGCTGCACTTCTGAGGTGCCATCTTGTGGATGAGATGTTAAACCGAGGTCCCAACTGCCTGGATTGCTGGTAGTTCAGGTGGATGTTAAAGATCCCATGGCACTTATCAAAAAGAGTAGGGGAATTTCCCCGGTGTCCTGACTAAATTTCCCTCATTCACTAAAAAATACCACAACAGCTTAATCTGGTTCAAAGTCAGTTGGCATTCATCTGTATCCCCCCCGGGTCATGCCTGAAAATAGGCAGGATTTGTCTAGTGCACTTACCCGGTCAACAAAAACTAAAAAAAAAAGTTTTAAAGGGTACATCTCTGAATACCTGGTTAGGTGCCCATAGGCAAAGATATCTGGCCCCCCGAAGACAGATATATCTGAGCCTGTGCACTGTGTATGCTAGCAAGAGGTTAACAGTTTGAATCCCCCCCAGAACTGAGACCAAATGTTGATCCGAACTCACAAAAACAGACAAGAGGGCTACCTTGTCTGTTACACTGTTCACAAGACTGCACTCAGAGGTTGGCACTTTGGGAGTAGAGGACCTGACCTGCTGAGTGACTCTGTGACAGATTGGTTGGCAGCGGTGGCATAATTTTGGTATCACAAGCTTTATTGTTCTGTGTCAGCTGAGATCGTAAGCTCTCTTGCAAAGAAAGAAAAAGACAGTTTTATTTTAAAAGGAAACAGAACTATATATCACTTGATGTACAGTCAAGTTCCTACCTATTTTATTTTTATTTTTTTTTTCTAATGTGCAAAGTCGGAGTAGTCGTAGTCAGGGAAGAAGATGGCTTCCGACTACAGCAGGCACACTGTAGATTACTTTAAGCAGTTTTGCGGGGCCAGGGGAGTCCCGTTCGAGGTGACAGCCAAAAAGCAGAACCTCATAGAGGCCCTGATGGTAGCAGATACCCAGAGCAGCGAGTCACCAACTGTGACTGAAAAGGGCAGCAGTGCCACTGTCAGTGAAGAGCCACAGCAGCAGGGAATGGCCACCAGTATCCGGAATCCAGAGGTACTCAAACTGCAAACTGAGTTGCGCAGGATGGAGTTGGAGTCCCAGGAGAGGAGAGAGAGCAAGAGAAGAGAGAGGCGGACCATGAGGCAGAGCGAGAACGCAGAGAGACAGAGCGACAACAGAGGGAGGCAGACTGTGAGGTGCTGCAGAGGAGAAGAGAGAGGAGCACCAGAGGCAACACGAGCTGGAGAAGATGAGACTCCGACCAGCGGCACCAGAGCAGGTAAGTGGCTTGGATTTAACTGGGACTGCAGGACTGGGTTACAAATTGAACTCCAAATTAATAGCTGAGTTTAAGGAAGGGGAGGACATGGACACCTTTTTAAATTCTTTTGAAAAAGTTTGTATTCAGGCTAAAATTCCTAGAGAGTCCTGGAGCTTCCAGCTATCCCACACTTACCGGGAAAGCTCGAGATGCATTGGGTCAAATGGACAATGAAGACAGTAATGATTACAGCAAGTTAAAAGCTGCACTGTTAAAGTTTGAATTAACTGCTGAATCATACAGAGCTAAATTCCGTAAGCTCAGGAGAAGCCCTGATATGAGCTATGAGGAGCTAGCTACGAAACGACGTCAGTTTTTAAAACATTGGTGGGAAGGAATTGAGGTAAATTCTGTTGATAAAATTAAAAATGTGATTTTATTAGAACAGTTTTATTGGGCTTGCCCAGCAGAGCCAAAAACCTGGCTAGAGGACCGAGATCCAAAAACAGGGCAAGAGGCTGCTGAACTCTCGGACCGATATGCCAAGAGCAGACCTGCTCTGAGAATGAATGGGGCAGGCGTGGCAGCACAGAAAGGGAAAAGCGCACCTTCAGGGCAGCTAAAACCCTCACTGCCTCCACCGAAACCAGTTAGCCCCAGGTTTCAAAGAAAAGATTTCTCTGAAGTAAGAAATGCCTGTTGGTTGTGTAAAGAAACTGGACATATTGCCAGACAGTGCCCCAAAAAGGCGAGCCAAAATACGCAACAGGGTGCTAGAAAAGAAGTAGGTTGTTTGTGTGTCCCTGGAAGCATGCCAGTGAACATGAGGGAACACATGAACCCTATCATGGTGAATGGGGTACAGACGCAGGGGTTAAGGGACACAGAGGCATCCCTGACACTGGTAAAGAGGGATCTGGTACAGCCTGATCAGCTTATACCCAATAAATATGTACCTGTACAAGGGTTTACTGGTGAAGAGAAAACACTGCCACTCGCTAGTGTTCTCCTGGACTGGGGTGAAACAGGGGGAACTGTGCAGTAGGTGGCTGTAGCCAACACATTAGCAGTGGATGTGATCCTGGGTAACAATCTCCAGCAGGGGGTGGTATTTTACCCGTAGCCAAGTGGCAAGGGAAAACAGTAGTTCCCTGAACACCACAGAAACCAGTGTGGAAACCACTGAGAGGCTGGTTCCCTAGCCTGGGTCTCCAGATGGGGAGACTGATAAAAAGGGGGTAGAAATTTCCCCCAGTAGCAAGTAACCACACAGCTACAGAGGGTTACTCCAAGGAGGGAGGGTGACCCCTTGTCAGAGGGTTAGGACTGACAGTGATCCTGAGGGCCCTGACGCTAGTGCTAGGGACCCTAGTTTAGCGACTGAAGGGGACCTGTCCCATGCCTTGGGAATATGTGAGGGGTTTGCAGCTGCTCAGAGGAGTGACCCTAGTTTAGAGAAGCTAAGGGCTTGGGCAGACTCGGAGGGCACACAAGGAGGTAACAGCAGACATAAGGTTTATTGGGAAAATGGACTTATCAGGCAGTACAGACAGAGGGAGGGATGCTAGGCAGGCAGCTTGTCGTTCCCCAGTGGTATCGTTAGCAGTTGGTCAAGATTGCACGATATTCCCTTGTCTGGTCATCTGGGAATCGTTAGCACAACGCAGCGGTTGGCCCAGAATTTCTACTGGCCTAACTTCGCCCAGCAGGTGAAGGAGTATTGCAGGTCTTGTCACCGGTGCCAAGAAATAGGGAACGCAGGCAAGAAAACCCAAGCCGCCCTGATCTCCTTGCCCATAGTGGATGAGCCATTCCAGAGGGTGGGAATGGATACTGTGGGGCCTTTAAATACCCCCAGCTCCTCAGGGAAGAGATTCATCCTGACTGTGGTGGATTATGCCACCTAGTACCCAGAGGCAGTCACCCTATCCTCTCTGAGGACAGACAAAGTGGCAGATGATTTACCTGGGATTTTCTCCCGTGTTGGGTTTCCGCAGGAGATAATCACTGATTGAGGGTGTTCCTTCATGTCGGACCTGATGAAATGTTTATGGGAGAAGTGTGGGGTGGTGCAGAGATGCACGACACTGTATCACCCACAAGCCAATGGGCTTGTGGAACGATTCAATGGTACCCTAGAGTCAATGCTCTGGACGTTTGCTGAACAGCATGGGAGGGACTGGGAGAAATACCTTCCCCACCTGTTGTTTGCATACAGGGAGGTGCCCCAAGAGTCGACAGGATTTTCCCCCTTCGAACTCTTATATAGACGCCGGGTACGTGGGCCCCTAGACTTGATCCGGGAGGACTGGGAAGGCAAGCTCGCCACCCAGGGAACTCCCATTGTGGATTATGTCCCTAGGTTTAGGGAAAGGCTGAAGGAGCTTATGGGGACAACCCAGAGCAACCTGTCAGCTGCCCAACAAAAACAAAAGGTGTGGTACGACTGCAGAGCCAGAGCTCGCTCGTACATGGTGGGTCAGGAAGTAATGGTCCTTATTCCGGTCCGGAAAGACAAGCTGCAAGCTGAGTGGGCAGGACCGTACAAAGTGGTTAGGAAGGTAAATGATGTGAACTACATTGTGGAGTTACCTGACTGTAGACAGACAGACAGAAAGGATGTACCATGTTAACATGATGAAGCCATATGCAAACAAGGCTGACATGGTGTTCCGAGTATGTAGTCATGGGGAGGGGACAGACAAAGGAGACCCCCTTCTGGACTTGCTGGAACACAGTAAGTGGGAGTTCTCTGTGGAGGCAGTAAAACTGTCTCCCCAGCTGACCCCGGACCAGGTCCAGAAAGTACGGGAGGTTTTAGCAGACTTTGCCCTCTTGTTTAGTGCCAAGCCTGGACTAACCCCCTTAGCGATACACGATGTGGAGACAGGGGCACAGACGCCCATACAGCGGAGAGCATATCGGGTGTCAGAGGCTGTCCAAAAGTACATTAGGAGTGAAGTGGAGGAGATACTGGATTTAGGAGTAATCCAGAGATCCCACAGACCCTGGGCCTCACCCGTAGTCCTTGTACCTAAGCCAGATGGCTCAACTCATTTCTGTGTGGACTACTGTGGACTGAATGCAGTCAAGAAGTCTGACGCCACCCGATGCCCTGGACGGACGAACTCCTGGACAAGTTGGGAGGGGCGACCTACCTTACGACTACTAACCTGACCAAGAGGTATTGGCAGGTAAAATTGACAGACAGAGCTAGGGAGAGGTCAGCCTTCATCACTCAGATAGGCTTATTTGAGTTTAAAGTAATGCCTTTCGGAATGAAGAATGCCCCAGCCACTTTCCAAAGGTTGGTGAACCAGGTGTTGAATGGTGCTGAGGAGTACGTTGTAGCGTACCTGGATGACACTGCCATCTTCGGTACCAGCTGGGAGGAACACCTTTCACACCTTAGGGAAGTTCTGGGCAGGATACAGAGGGCCAGGCTCACTGTTAAAGCCGAGAAGTGCCATACCTCGGGCATGTCGTAGGCCGGGGACAGCTCTGTCCTAACCAAATAAAGATAGAGGTGATCCAGGCATGGCCCAGACCAGAAACCCAGAAGCAGGTCAGGAGCTTTCTAGGGACAGCAGGGTACTACAGAAACTCTGTACCCAATTACAGTGCCCTGGCTGCTCCACTATCTGACCTGACAAAGAAAAAGATGCCAAAGAAAATTACCTGGGGCCTAGCCTGTGAGGAAGCCTTTACCAGACTGAAGGAGGCACTGTGCAGTGCTCCTGTTTTGACAAGTCCGGACTATAACAAAACCTTTATAGTTCAGATGGATGCCTCAGACATGGGTATTGGGGCAGTACTGAACCAGACATCTAGCCAAGGGAAAGATCACCCGGTAGTGTACCTGAGCTGAAAGCTGCTTCCCAGGGAGCAAGCATACTCCACGGTAGAAAAGGAGTGTCTTGCCATAGTGTGGGCCCTGAAGAAATAGGAGCCATACTTGTATGGGTAGCATTTTGTGATGCAGACTGACCACATCCCCCTGGTTTGGCTGATGCAGATGGGGAAGAACAATGGCGGACTACTAAGATAGAGTCTTATTTTACAAGGGTATGATCTAAAAATTGTACATAGGGCTGGAGCGAAGAACAAGAACTCAGATGGGCTGTCTAGGGTCTATGAGGAGTGAACTGATTTGGGAAGCCCATCCCATGTAGGGGATAGATCCCCCAAATTCAGTCTAGGTGGGCTAAGGTTGCAAAATTAATACTTTGAAGTTATATCCTGTGGTTGTATAGAAATATATATTTTTTAGATATTTTGACAGGGAGGAGCTAGATGACCTCATGCAAAAGAGGTGGGCAAAACCAGCTTTTAAAGATTATTCTGTTTCGCTACAGACACAATTTTATCTGACACTCACCAAGAAACCATCTGAGCACTGAAATCAGGTATTTAGAAAGCTAGACAAAATCTAAATATTGTTACAGGAATTGCACTATTTTAAACCTTGTTTTGTTTAAAGATATGTATGTCTTGTGATATAAGAGTTTTGTATTCTATGTTTGACATATTATTATATATTTTAGTAAAAACTCTAATTTTAGAGCATACCTGGTCTGTCTTTGAACTGCCTTCTTTCTAAGAAATATTTATGGTTATAGCAGACATAAGCTTGTATGGTGGTGCCAAGCTAGAAAGTGAAACATTTTAAATCTGAGGTCTTTATTATTAAAGTTTTAAAGGGTACATCTCTGAATACCTGGTTAGGTGCCCGTAGGCGAAGATATCTGGCCCACCGCAGGCAGATATATCTGAGCCTGTGCACTGTGTATGCTAGCAAGAGGTTAACAGTTTGAATCCCTCCAGAACTGAGACCAAAGGTTGATCCGAACTCACAAAAACAGACAAGAGGGTTACCTTGTCTGTTACACTGTTCACAAGACTGCGCTCAGAGGTTGGCACTTTGGGAGTAGAGGGCTTGACCTGCTAAGTGGGTTTGTGACAGTTCCCAGTTTAACTACTCCCATCCAGTACTCCGTCCTGTTTTCTTTTTCCTTAGGTGCATAACCTTTCATTTTCTGGTGTCAAATTTTAAATGCCAAACCTTAGACTACCTCTCTAGCCTCTGCAGATCCCGCTGCCTCTCCCTGATCCCTCTGTTGCTATTTATCCTACCACAGAGCTTTATGACACCTGTGAAGACACAACCTGCAAGGATGCCCTCTCCAACGTTGCTCATGAACATACTGAAAAGGACAGGATCCAGGACAAATTAATGTGGCACCCTCTTTTCCAGTTAGTTCCCATTTATTTATTTATTTTTATTGCATTTTGGTAACCGGGTGAACCCACTGAGACCAAAGGTCCCTTTTTCAGGGGTGACCTGGAGTTAGTTACATACTTCGTTTATACAGTTGTTCACATACATCCCACATAGCTCAGCAGTTCACAATATACATTTGACTCAGAAATTATAACAGCAGAAACAACAGACACTGAATTCACATACAGAGTACTGCAACAGCAATGAGTCACAGAGGGAGGAGACAGTTCGACAGTGACATTAGAGTGACAACATTACAGATAAACTCCACAAGTTCTTATACTAGGAGGAATGTGTTCCATGTGTCACAGACCTACTATAGTGTACAGGACCTATTAGACCTACACTAGCGTACAAGAGAACAGCATTCAGGGCTAGGAAAGGGAGTTCACGGTAGCGGCCGCAGAGACACTGCTCCAGCAAGTATGCTTTTAGGCCGGATTTGAACCCTTCCAGGGTTGAACTTCTGTTCAATTCCTTCGGGAGTGAGCACCAGAGGTAGCGTGCCGAGTACCCCACCCTGTGCAGTCTGTCTTTCAACCAGTTTTCTGTCCATCCGACTATGTCCAGTGCACCGTTCTGTTTTATGGTGGTTGCAGTTTGCCTTGTGTGTAGTTTACAGTAATAAACTCACTGCACTAGCACCTCGGTGTGTGCGGCTGTTTCTTGTTTTTTCAAGTATGTGATATTTTTATTCATGTTTGGGACAACATCTCCAGAAGGTACAGTTTTCAACACGCTACATCTCAGACTTTGTGCCCCCATATACCTCTAGTCTTTTGTCCCCATGTATACTCCCCAGTCTTCAGGTCCTTGTATACTCCAACTTTCTGTCCAGTTTTTTTTATTTAGTTTTTGTTAACCAGACGGGTACACTAGCTAAATAAATTACTGCTTAGCATTGGTCAGTACTGCACCAAAAACATCTAACTGTCATTTTAATAAATAATAAAATAAATAAATCTTAGTCATTCCTTATTGAAGGATATGGAATACCAGAAAAAGGAAGTGTGTTCGGGAACCTCAGGTCCAACCTTGTGAGCCTGTAGCTCAGTGGTTAGAGCACCTGGATGGTATTCTGAAGGCCTGGGTTCAATTCCCAGTAGGTCACATTATTACTTTCTCACTACAATTTGTAGATATATAAATGTCTATTTTCATGTTCAACCAATGACAGTACAGAAGAGCAGCAAAGCAAGTGTTCAAATACACATAGCATAGAATGGTACAATGATGTAACACGGTCACAGCAGTACATAGGAAGCAGTCAGAAGGAGTTAAACGACACAACGCAGTCAGCACAGAAACTCTAACGAAATCAGCACAGCATAACAGGTCATTTCAGGAGGTCCAGTTTGTTAGCCTAAAATGAAGTTAAATGAACACTCAGCAGCAAAACCCTGCCAGTAACCGCAACCTCTTCAAGGGCAGTTACAGGCTGAGGATACCACCACTGTGCAAATGGGCAATGCCGCTGCTGTGCCCATGGGCAGTGTTACTGCTATACTGATGGGCTGTACCACTGCTGTGTATAAGAACAGTGCCTCTGATGTGACAATGGGTCTGCCACCACTGCACCAATGGGCAATGCTGTCACTGTGCGATGGGCAAGTGTCACCACTGTGTCAACAGGCAAGGCATTCACTAAAAATACCACCAACAGCTTAATCTGATTCAAGGTCAGTTGGCATTTATCTGTAGCCCCCTCCCCGGGTCGTGCCTGAAAATAGGCAGGATTTGTCTAGTGCACTTACCCGGTCAACAAAAACTGAATAAATAAAATAAATAAATAAATAAAGGGTGCCGCTGTGCTTATGGGCAAGACTGCTGCTATATTGATAGGCGCTGTCACTGCTGCGCCAACAGGAAAGACCGCTGCTGTACCAACAGGCAGGGTCCCCGCTACACTGATGGGAAGTGCCACTGCAGTACCAATGGGTTGTGCTGCTATTGTGCCGATGGGCAATGCTGTCATTGTGCAATGGGCAGTGTTGCAGCTGTGCTAATAGGTTGTATCATTGCTGTGTAGAATAGCAATACTTACGATGTGTCAATGGAGTGTGCTACCACTGTGCCAATGGGCAATGCTGTCCTTGTGCAATGGGCTGTGCTGCCGCTGTGCCAATGGGCAATGCTGTCCTTGTGCAATGGGCTGTGCTGCCGCTGTGCCAATGGGCAGTGTTGCTACTGTGCCAATGGGCAGTGTTGCTACTGTGCCAATGAGCAATGCTGTCCTTGTGCAATGGGCTGTGCTGCCGCTGTGCCAATGGGCAATGCTGTCCTTGTGCAATGGGCTGTGCTGCCACTGTGCCAATGGGCAATGCTGTCCTTGTGCAATGGGCAGTGCTGCCACTGTGCCAATGGGCAGTGCTGCCACTGTGCCAATGGGCAGTGTTGCCACTGTGCCAATGGGCAGTGTTGCTACTGTGCCAATGGGCTGTGCTGCCACTGTGCCAATGGGCTGTGTTGCTACTGTGCCAATGGGCTGTGCTGCCACTGTGCCAATGGGCAATGCTGTCCTTCTGCAATGGGCTGTGCTGCCACTGTGCCGAAGGGCTGTGCTGTCACTGTGCTGAAAGGGAATGGTGCTGATGTGCCAATGGGTAGTGCCACCACTGTGCTGAACTGTAATGCTATGTAGAAGGGCAAGGCTGCCACTGTGCTGGTGGGCAGCGTCACCACTGTGCTGGAGGGTACTGCCGCCACAGTGACAACGGGTAGTGTCACTGCTGTGCCAATCTATAGTGTCTCCGCTATGCCGATGGGCTGCATTGTTGCTGTATTGAAGGGCAATACTACAGCTGTGCAGAAGGGCAATTCCAATGCTATGCTGATGGCAGATGCGGCCACTGTGCTAATGGGCAGTGATGTTCCTGTGCTGAAGGGCAATTCTGCCACTGTGACAGTGGGCAGTGCTGCCACTGTGCGATGGGTAATGTCTGTGCCAACTGGCAGAGCCGCCATTGTGCTGATGGGTAGTGCTGTCCCTGTGCTGAAGGGCAATCCTGTGCTGCCACTGGGCCAATGGGTAATGCTGCCCCTGTGCTGAAAGACAATGCCACCACTGTGCTGACTGGCAGTGCCGTCATTGTGTCAATGGGCAATGTTTGTCCCTGTGCTGAAGGGCAATGCTATTCTGCTATTGTGCTGATGGGCAGTACTGACCCTGTTCTGAAGGGCAATGCTGTGCCACCACTGTGCCGATGGGTAATGTCCCTGTGCTAAAAGGTAATGCCGCCATGTACCAATTAGCAGTGCCACCATTGTGCTGACAGGCAGAGTTGTCCCTGTGCTGAAGGACATTGCTGTGCCGTCACTGTGCCGATGGGTAATGTCCCTGTGCTAAAAAGCAGTGGCACCATTGGTAGTGCCGCCATGTTCTTATGTTCTTACTGCCTTTCAGCAAAGGGACAACATTACCCACATCAATGCCACGGTGCTGATGGGTAAAGTCCCTTTGCTGAAAGGCAATAAGAATATAAGTAGTAGCTGACAGATGGGGACTGCATGATCCATCTAGTCTGCCCAAACATTCCTACCCCCTCCCTGTTTTATTACCTCTTCAGGTGCCCGCACTGTCTATGCCATGCTAGTTTGAATTCCCATACTGTATTCAATGCTACCACCTCTGAGGGCAGGCTGTTCCAGGGTTCTATCACCCTCTCTGTGAAAAAGTATTTCCTTATATTGGTTCTAAATCTGCCTCCCAATAGGTTCTGATTGTGTCCCCTTGTACACGTTGTTTTGCTTTCCTGGAACAGGTTTCCTGTCTGGGCTGTGTTGATTCTCTTTATGAATGTTTCTATCATGTCCCCCCTATTTCTTCTTTGCTCTAGAGAGTATAAGTTTAATTCACCAAGTCTCGTTTCATACTGTTCTTGATGCAGATCCTACACCATCTAAGTGGCCCTTCTCTGAACCCTTTCTAAGTGGTCAATGTCCTTTTTTAGGTGGAGCCTACAGAACTGCATGCAGTATTCCAGGTGTGGCCTGGCAGTGCCGCCATTGTGCTGATGGGCAAAGCTGTCCCTGTGCTAAAAGACAATGCTCTGCCACCACTGTGCTGATGGATAATGTTCTTCCGTGCTGAAAGGCAATTCTGCTACTGTGCCGACTGGCATTGCCGTCATTGTGCAGATGGGCAGAGATGTCACTGTGTTGAAGAGCAATGCTGTGCCACCACTGTGCCGATGGGTAATGTTGTCTCTGTGCTTAAAGGCAATGCTGCCACTGTGCCAATCTGCAGTGCCGCTATTGTGCTGATGGGCAGAGTTGTCCCTGTGCTAAAGGGAAATGCTGTCTTGCCATTGTGCCAATGGGTAGAGTTGTCCTTGTGCTGAAGGGCAATGCTGTGTCGCCATTGTGCTGATGGGTAGAGTTGTCCCTGTGCTGAAGGGCAATGCTGTGTCGCTATTGTGCTGATGGGTAGAGTTGTCCTGTGCTGAAGGGCAATGCTGTGTCGCCATTGTGCTGATGGGTAGAGTTGTCCTTGTGCTGAAGGGCAATACTGTGTCGCCATTGTGCTGATGGGTAGAGCTGTCCTTGTGCTGAAGGGCAATGCTGTGTCGCCATTGTGCTGATGGGTAGATTTGTCCTTGTGCTGAAGGGCAATGCTGTGTCGTCATTGTGCTGATGGGTAGAGTTGTCCCTGTGCTGAAGGGCAATGCTGTGTCGCCACTGTGCTGATGGGTAGAGTTGTCCCTGTGCTGAAGGGCAATGCTGTGTTGCCACTGTGCTGATGGGTAGAGTTGTCCTTGTGCTGAAGGACAATGCTGTATTGCCACTGTGCTGATGGGTAGAGTTGTCCCTGTGCTGAAGGGCAATGCTGTGTTGCCACTGTGCTGATGGGCAGAGTTGTCCCTGTGCTGAAGGGCAATGCTGTGTTGCCACTGTGCTGATGGGTAGAGTTGTCCTTGTGCTGAAGGACAATGCTGTGTTGCCACTGTGCTGATGGGTAGAGTTGTCCCTTTGCTGATGGACAATGCTGTGCCACCCACTGTGTCACTGAGTAATGCTGACCCTGTGCTAAATGGCAATGCTGCCACTGTGTTGACTGGCAGTGCCACCATTGTGCTGATGGGTAATAGTCTGAGTCGTCCCTGTGCTGAAGGGTAATGTTGTGGTGCCACTGTACCGATGAGTAATGTTGTCCCTGTGTTGAAGGGTAATGCTGTGGTGCCACAGTACCGATGAGTAATGTTGTCCCTGTTCTGAAGGGTAATGCTGTGGTGCCACAGTACCGATGAGTAATGTTGTCCCTGTGCTGAAGGGTAATGCTGTGGTGCCACAGTACCGATGAGTAACGTTGTCCTGGTGCTGAAGGGTAATGTTGTGGTGCCACTGTACCGATGAGTAATGCTGTCCCTGTGCTGAAAGGCAATGCCGCCACTGTGCCAATTGGCAGAGTTGTCCCTGTGCTGAAGGGCAATGCTGTACCACCATGCTGACAGTCAGTACTATCCCTGTGCCGTGAACAGCTACTGCTGTGCTGTAGGGCAATTCCACCACTGTGTTAATGGGCAGTACTTCTGCTGTGGAGATGGGCAGTGCTGTCACTGAGCAGATGAGCAGTGTGACCACTGTGGTGATGGGAAGTGCTGACGGTGTTCAGAGGGACAGTGCTGCCACTGGGCTGACAGGAAGTACCACTGCTGTGCAGATGGGCAGTGCTGCCTCTGTGCTGACAGGAAGTGCCATTGCTGTGCACATGGGCAGTGCCACTGCTGTGCAAATGGGCAGTGCTGCCACTGTGCTGACGCAAAGTGCCGTTGCTGTGCAAATGGGCAGTGCCACCACTGTGCAGATGGGCAGTGTCACCGCTGTGCAGACGGACAGTGCTTCTGCTATGCAGATGGGAAGTGCCATCGCTATGCAGATGTGCAGTACTGCTGCTGTGCTGACGAGAAGTGCTGCCACAGTGCAGATGGGCAGTGCTATCACTGTGCTGATGGGAAGTGCCATTGCTGTGCAGATGGGCAATGCTGCCATTGTGTAGACAGGCAATACTGCCACTGTGCTAATGTGACATGGCATCGCTGTTCAGATAGGCAGTGCTGACGCGGTGCTGTCACTGTGCAGTTGGGCACTGCTGTCGCTATGCAGATGGCCATTTCTGTTCTTGTGAAGATGGGCAGTGCTGTCGCTATGCAGATGGAACAGTACTGCCACTGTGCAAATGGGCAGTGCCGCTGCTGTGCTGACAGGAAGTGCCACCACAGTGCAGATGGACAGTGCTGTTAATGTGCTGACAGGCAGTGCTGTCATTATGCAGGTGGGCAGTGCCATCGCTGTGCAGATGGGCAGTGCCGTCACTGTGCAGATGGGAAATGCCACCACAGTGCAGATAGGCAGTACCAGCTATGGAGATGGGCAGTGCCACCACTGTGCAGATGAGCAATGCCACCGCTGTGCAGATGGGCACTGCTGTGGAGTGCCGCTGCTGTTATGACAGGAAGTGCCGCCACAGTGTGGGCAACACTGCCACTGTGCTGACGGGAAGTGCTGTCACTGTGCAGATGGCAGTGCTGTCACTGAACAGATGGCAGTGCTGTCACTGAACAGATGGCAGTGCTGTCACTGTGCAGATGGGCAGTGCGACCACTGTGGTGAAGGGAAGTGCTGCCGGTGTGCAGAGGGGCAGTGCTGCTACTGTTCAAATGGGCAGTGTGACCACTGTGCTGACGGGAAGTGTCATCACTGTGCAGATGGGCAGTGCCACTGCTGTGCAGATGGGTAGTGCTGCCACAGTGCAGATGGGAAGTGTCATTGCTGTGCAGATGGGCAGTGCCACCGCTGTGCAAATGTGCCACTGCTGTGCAGATTGGCAATGCCGCCGCTGTGCAGATGACCAGTACCACCGCTGTGCAGATGGGCAGTGCTTTTGCTATGCAGATGGGCACTGCTGCCGTTATGCAAATGGTAAGTGCCACCGTTGTGCATATGGGCAGTGCTGTCACTATGCAGATGGGCAGTGCTGCCACTGTGCTGATGTGTAGTGCCATTGTTGTGCACATGAGAAGTGCTGCCACTGTGCTGACGGGAAATGGTGCTGCTGTGCAGAAGGGCAGTGCTATCACTGTGCTGATGTGTAGTGCCGTCACCGTGCATATGGGCAGTGCTGCCGCTGTGCTGATGAGAAGTGCTGCCGCTGTGCAAATGGGCAGTGCTGCCGCTGGGCTGATGGGAAATGCTGCCGCTGTGCAGAGGGGCAGCGTCATCGCTGTATAGATGGGCACTGCTGCTGCTGTGCAAATGGGCAGTGCCGCCACTGTGCAGATGGGCATTTCTGCTGTTGTGCAAATGGGCAGTGCTGCCGCTGGGCTGATGAGAAGTGGTGCCACTGCTGTGCAGAGAAGCAGTATCGTCGCTGTGCTGACGGGAAGTGCGGCCACTGTGCTGATGGGCAGTGTCATCGCGGTGCAGATGGGCAGTGCTGCTGCTGTGCTGACGAGAAGTGGTGCCACTGTGCAGAGGAGCAATGTCATTGTGCTGAAGGAAAGTGCTGCCGCTGTTCTGATGGGCAGTGCAGTCGCTGTGCAGATGGGTAGTGTCATCACTGTGCAGATGAGCAGTGCTACTGCTGTGCTGATGGGCAGTGCCACCGCTGTGCAGAAGGGCAGTGCCACTGCTGTGTAGACTGGCAATGACAATGGTGTGGCAAATGGCTTTGTTTTATACTACCTGTAAATGTAGAATCCAAAATAGCCTCTCAGCCCTCCCAAGTGCAGAAATAACAGATGCCAGATTCAGTGTGCAATGAACAGCTTAAGTAAATTTATTTATAGCATAAAAACTTGCACACCACTTATATAAACAATTTCAGTGCCACTCCCAAACAGTGGCCCAATGGCGTTTCGCTCCCCTGAACTATAGCTTTATCAAGGGCTGCGAGGTTATTTTGGATTCTGCATTATGACGTTGTTTGACCTTACATAGCCACAGCCGGTGGACAACCTTTTTTTGATTTTTATTACCTGTAAACATGTTTGATGGCTTTGTTGTATTCTACCTGAGTGGAGTTGATGGTTCAGTTTCACACTACCTGTAAACTTGCAGAAGATGGATGTTTTTCACTACCTTTAAACGTGCAACTGATGGCTTTGTTTTCTATTGTAACGTGCAGCAGATGGCACTGTTTTCCACTACCTCTCAATCTGCAACAGATGGCTTTCTTCCATTTCTTTCATTCCCTTTCTTACCTGCACACATGTGGTCCGCAGCTTTGTTTTACACTACCTGTAAGCAAGTGTTCGATGTCTTTATCCATAAACGTGACTGATGGCTTTGTCTTTATAAACATGTGACTGATGGCTTTGTCTTTATAAACATGTGACTGATGGCTTTGCTTTATCTATAAACATGTGACTGATGGCTTTGCTTTATCTATAAACATGTGACTGATGGGTTTATCTTACTCTATAAACATGTGACTGATGGCTTTGTCCTACTCTATCTATAAACATGTGACTGACGGCTTTGTCTTTCTCTATAAACATGTGACTGGCATCTTTGTCTTACTCTAAAAACGTGACTGATGGCTTTGTCTTACTCCTTCTATAAACATGTGACTGATGGTTTTGTCTTTATAAACATGTGACTGATGGTTTTGTTTTTATAAACATGACTGATGGTTTTATCTTTATCTATAAACATGTGACTGATGGCTTTATCTATAAACATCTGACTGATGGTTTTGTCTTTATCTATAAACATGAGACTGATGGCTTTGTCTTTATCTATAAACATGTGACCGATGGTTTTGTCTTTATCTATAAACATGTGACTGATGGCTTTATCTATAAAACATGTGACTGATAGAAACATAGAATTTGACAGCAGATAAGGACCACTTGGCCCACCCAGTCTGCCCATTTCCCTACCTAATGGATAACCTGCAGATCCTAGTTAACCAGCAGCCTACTTCTTCCTACCCCCACCCCCTAGAATTGCCTTATGACTGTCCCATGCATGCTTGAATTCCACCACTGATTTTGACTCCACAACCTCTACGGAAGGCCGTTCCATGCATCCACAACCCTCTCTATGAAAAAATACTTCCTTAAATTACCTCTGAACCGCCCCCATCTTCAAATTGTGCCCCTTGTTCTTGCACACCTCTTTTTTTGAAAGATGCTACCTTCTTGGACTTTGATTCCTTGAGGTACTTGAAGTTTCTATCATGTCCCCCCTCTCCCTCCTTTCCTCGAGGCTATACATATTAAGCTCCTTAAGTCTCTTTATATACGGTTGCAGACCCTGCACCATTTTAGATGCCCTCCTCTGGATAGCTTCCATCCTGTCTATGTCTTTGCGGAGATTGGGTCTCCAGAACTGCACGCAGTACTCCAGATGGGGTCTCACCAGCTGTCTGTACAGAGGGATAATAACTTCCTGTTTTCTACTGGTGATGCCTCTCCCTATGCATCCCAGTATCCCCCAGCCCTCCTTGCTGCCCTCTTACATTGCTTGCCCACCTTTAGGTCATCTGATATGACTACCCCCAGGTCCCTTTCCATTTTTGTTGTTGTTAGTATCTCACCCCCCACTATGTACTCTTCCCCTGGGTTTTTGTTTCCCAGGTGCATTACCTTGCACTTCTTAGCACCGAATCTAAGCTGCCATACACCTGACCATTCCTCTAACCTTGCCAAGTCCCTTGTCATCCTTTCCACCCCACCTTGTGCATCAACTCTGTTGCAGATCTTTGTGTCATCTGCAAAGAGACATACTTTTCCTTCCAGTCCCACTGCAATGTCGCTTATAAAGACACTGAAGAGGACCGGTTCTAATACTGAACCCTGCGGTACCCCACTAGTAACACCCCTTTCTTCAGAGTGGACTCCATTTACTATTACTCTCTGTGTCCTATTCTCCAGCCAATTCTTTACCCAGGCTGTCATCTTGGGACCCACTCCCAGGCTGGCTAACTTGTATATTAATCTTTTGTGTGGGACTGTGTCAAATGCCTTTAAAGTCTAGGTAGGCCATGTCCACAGACCCTCCCTGATCTACTACTTTGGTCACCCAATCAAAGAAATCTATCAGATTCATCTGGCACGACCTTTCCGCTGTGAATCCATGCTGCCTTGGGTCCTGTGCCCCTCTGGCCTCTAGATACTCGACAATTCTTTCCTTCAGAAGTGATTCCATCATTTTCCCTATCACTGAGGTTAAACTAACAGGTCTGTAGTTTCCTGCTTCTGCCTTGCTCCCACTTTTGTGAAGGGGAATCACATCTGCCCTCCTCCAGTCCTCGGGTACCACCCCATCCTCCCATGATTTGTTAAAGAGGGTAGTCAGTGGTGTCACTAGTTCTACCCTTAGTTCTTTAGAATTCTGGGATGAATCCCATCAGGCCCCACTGCTTTGTCCACCTTCAGTTTTAAGAGTTCTTTCAGAACCCTTTCTTCTGTAAATGGGCTGGTATCAACTTCTGTATCCAGAGTGTTTCTACTGTTTGTTTTAGGTACCTCCCTCTTCATTTGTAAATACTGAGCAAAATATTTGTTTAGTATCTCTGCCTTTTCACAGTCACCCTCTGCCCAGCCTCCCTTCCCTTTATTAAGCCTCACTATCCCTCCCTTGGTCTTCCTTCGCTCCCTGATGTACCTATAAAAGGTTTTATCCCCCTTCTTAACTGAGTTGACTATATTTTACTTGGTTTGGGCCTTTCCTGTTCTGACTGCCTTCCCAGCTTCCTTTTGCTTTAACTGATACAGTTCTCTGTCCTGCTCCTTCTGTGATTCCTTGTACTTCCTGAATGCTTTCTTTTTCTCTTGAACCTTCACTGCCACTTCCTTTGAGAACCATAGTGGTTTCTTACATCGTTTCGTTTTATTTGCTTCACATAAAGGCTTGTTACCTCTGTGATGGCAGTTTTTATTATTCTCCAGTGTTCTTCCACCCCTCCTTCCTGCCCATCTGCTAGTGATTTCCTTAGGCACTCACCCATTTTGGCAAAGTCAGCCCTCCTAAAGTCCAGTACTTTTGCCTTTGTATGGCTTGACTCTATTGTTGTGTTTATTGTGAACCATACTGTTCGATGGTCGCTAGTTCCCAGATGGCTAGTCACTTCTACATCTGTGATCCTCTCTCCATCTCCATTTGAGAGAACCAGGTCTAAGATTGCTCCCTCTCGAGTGGGCTCCAATACTAGTTGTCTAAGGCATGCTCCTGTAGGGCATCTAGAATAACCCCACTCTTCGAAGTGGCTGCTGCAACTGCACTCCAGTTAACATCTGGCATATTCAGATCACCCTCTCTATAGCTCTGAGAGCTAGGAGAGAAGAATCCTCTGCCTCTAGGGCAAGGGTCTCTGAGAGATTCGCAGGTGGAAAGGATCTGGTTCTCATCTTGGGAAATTTTTTGAAGCTGAGAACCAGCCCCTGGCTTACTACTTCCAGGACCCACTTGTCTGGATGAGACTTCCAGTCCTGGATGAAGTCAGCCAGCCTGCCCCCTACTGGTATGGGAGAATCAGCCCGGGCAGACTCATCAGGGTGTCTGCTTGGCAGGGGCTTTAGGCTAAGGGGTGGCTGCAGGCCTGCTCATCCCCTACTTGCCTCTCCCTGTAAAGAACCCCCTCTGTGAAAAGGAAGAAGAGGAGTCCTGAGCTTGGTAAAAAGGCCCTTGGAAAGGCCTGCCCCTGGACTGCTGCCTTTGAGAAGCTGCTTGCCTTTCTTTGGCCTGAGCACTCCTGTAAGTGGTCCTGTACTCATCCACCTTTTTCATGTAGTTCTCAGTCTGCTCCCCAAACAGAGAATTACCAATTACAGGAAAATCCATGGCCTTAGCCTGGGTATCCTGCGAGAGGCTAGTACATCAGACACAAGCCATCCTCCGAAGAGCCACAGATGAAGCCATGACTCTATGAAACATCACTGGAGTCCACAGCAGCATGAAACTGTACTTTCGATGCCTCAATCCCATCTGCAGCCACCTGCTCCAGCTCCTTGGCAAGCTGGTCAGGGGCCCGGTTAGCCAGAGCCAGCAGTGTCCCACCTGGACTTCTGGTATCTAGCTGTATAGGCCATATTGTTAGCCTTCTGAGTCCCAAAGATGCTGCCATGTATTGTTTCTTTGCCATGGCATCAATTTTCCTGGAGTCCTTGTCTGGGGGTGTGATGCCAAGGGGATATTTGCCTTAACACAGGCAGCAGCTTGCACTACCCCAACAAGGATGCATTGCTGGAGAAGGAACTCCGTGTCTGAGCCTGAGAGAGTGCAACTCTTGTCCATTCGTCTGTCCACAGGAGGTATAGAATTAGGAGACTTAAGAATTTTATGTGTCTGTTTCCCAAAGGATTTGTGAAGGGGAATACAGTCTCCTGGACTCTGGGATGTCCATCATCTCAACAAAATCAGGCTCCTCCTGATCCTCTACTGCTTCCTCCACAGGAAGCTGGAGGGTCTTAGCCACTTTTTTGTAAAACATATAGTGAGAAGGGGTCTCAGAAAGCCTAGAAGGAGAAATGCCTGAAGGTCTGTCTCAGGAGATGTCTGGGTCATCAATAGGCACATCCAGACTTTCATAATCACCATAATCCTCCTCATACTCTCCCTCCTCCTCCTCCGGTTCATAAAATTCTGCCAAAGTGTAATCCGGAACCGGGGGAACTGACCGAACCGAACCCCTGCCAGATGGTGCCAGTTCGGTCGGAACCGAAGTAAACAATTGCACTATCCTTATCGCCTTGGCTATCTCATCAGTGGTCGGAGTATGAATTTCTGGGTCCGAACCGGACGATTTATCTTCTCTTCCTTTTCACTGGAACAGACTCCTCAGAATCGGCTCTCCTTTTGCCCGAAGAAGTATCGCCCTGGTCAGAGGGCACTCTTGGTTCGTTTGGAACCGAACCGGGCTGGCCATCCGGGTCAGCGGACTTCTCGGCCTCCCTTTCCCCTCAGTCTATCTAATCTCTTTTCCAGGGTAGATTTGGGAAAATTCTTGCAAATTTGGCAGTCTGAATCGAGGTGGTCAAACCCCAGACAAACACAGGTGGTGTAGGGATCAGCCTTGGCAAAGACTTCCCCACACACACTGCAGTGTTGAAACCCAGTGGGCCTTTTTTTCCCTTGGGTTTCTCAGACATGGCCAATCATATCCAAAACTTACCCTTTTTTCGGCAATCCGCCAGGCAAGAGTCCCCTATCGGTTCCTGACCGTGTCACGGGTCTTGGGGAAAAAACATAATAAAATCCTCTTTTTTTTTTTTTTTTTAGAACCAATATGGACCGGTTACCACACACTAAATCAAGCACAAACTTTTTTACCTCAAACTGATCGGTTCAGTCGAACCGATCCACAATTTACAAGTTCCACACAGAAACTAAACAGAAAATCTATCTAGTACTCACGGTACCACAGACAGAGACTTGAACCGAATGAGCGGTAAAGCAATTCGGTAGAAACCAACTGAAAAAAAACGACACTTCAACCGACTTTTCTGAACCGAGCAAAGGAGAAATCTCCGGAGCGACTGTTCAGCGAGGCAGATTAAAGAATCTGACGGTTGCAGTTTAAACAGCAGACAGGGGGCTTCAACTGAGCTCGAGCTGAACGTTCCATGCTGGCCATGGAAAGTTTAACTCTGTTCTCCGGGGCAGTTGAAAGGCAGGACCTAACTGCATGTCAGAATATAGCAAGACTTCATGTTTGAAAGGCCTCTGCATGAATGGTGTCCAGCTCTGCCCCAATGAAGTCCAGCACCTGGACAGTGGTCAAGAGTAACGTTTTGGCATTCACCAGGAGACTGAAGAGTCTTCTGAGTAAGATCTAATGCCTCCTTTACCTGCTGGGGGACTGACCCATCGGCAACCAATTGTCCAGGTGGGGGTAAACTGAAACCCCTTGACTTCTGATGTATGCTACTAGCATTGCCAAGCACTTTGTGAATACCCTTGGCACAACGGTCAGCCCGAAAGCATGGCCCTGAACTGGTAGTGGCCTGAAGTTAGTAGAAATCTGAGATATTTTCTGTGGGACTGCCTGATGCGGATGTGGAAGAAGGCATCTTTTAGATCCAGGGATGCTAGTCAGTCCCCTTGCCTTAGGGTAGGTAGAATAGTAGCCAGAGTTGTCATTTTGTACCTTGGCTTTGTAAGATGCTTGTTCAGGTATCAGATCTAAAATGGGCCGCCACTCCCCAATTTTCTTTAATGCCAGGAAGTACCTGGAGCACATTTTTTTTCCCCTGTGCTGAGGTGTCACAGGCTCTACTGCCCTTGAGAGAAGGAGAGGAAACCTCTGCCTCCAACAGGGCTGTTTCTGTAGGACTGGCAGGTAAGAAAGCTCTTGGTCCTAATTTTGGGAACAGCTTGAAGCTGAGAGCAAGACCCTGGCCTACTATCTCCAGGACCCATTTGTCTTAAGTAATGTATTGCCAAGCTTGGAAATAGGTCAGCCTGCCCCCTACAGGGATAGGGGATGCAGCCTGAACAGACTTCTCAGGGTGTCTGCTTAGTAGGGGTAGTAAACTGAGGTAGAAGCAGCACTGCCAGCACCTCTCCTGCCCCTCCTTCTGAAGACTTTGTCTTTATCTATAAACATGTGACTGATGGTTTTGTCTTCATCTATAAACATGTGACTGATGGTTTTGTCTTCATCTATAAACATGTGACTGATGGTTTTGTATTCATCTATAAACATGTGACTGATGGTTTTGTATTCATCTATAAACATGTGACTGATGGTTTTGTCTTCATCTATAAACATGTGACTGATGGCTTTGTCTTTATAAACATGTGACTAATGGTTTTGCCTTTATCTATAAACATGTGACTGATGGCTTTGTCTTTATAAACATGTGACTGAAGGTTTTGTCTTTATCTATAAACATGTGACTGATGGCTTTGTCTTACTCTATCTACAAACATGACTGATGGCTTTGCTTTATGCTACCTGGGTTTGATGACTGTTTTAAGCTACATAAAAATGTAGCTTAATGAAAATGTGGATGATGGCTATATTTAAACAATAAGGCATGACCAGAGGTTATGTTAATGGTCTGTTAATCACCTTCTAGGGTGTAATGTGGCACGAGCATGGCAGTACTACGCTCTGCAGTGCTGTTTGTCTTTATAACCTGAGAATGTCTTATGATTACAATAAAAATGTTTTTTAAATAGTGTTAAACCTCATTCAGCATATGATTAGGCTGTACATGTATGTTAATCAAAGATTAACATAGGGCTGATAGAATGTTTACAACCAATCAGAAAGCTCTATTTCTCAGACCCGTTTTATAATTTACATTACCATGTAGGCATGCAGCTGATGGCTTTTCCTGCAAACATTCTGCCAATGGCTTGTTTTACACTACCTGTAAGCATGCGACTCGGTCTTTTGTTACACAATCTGTAAACATGTGACTGATGACTTAGTTTTACACTATCTGTAAACATGTGACTCACAGCTTTTTGTTACACTACCTGTAAACATGTGACTAATGGCTTTGTTTTACACTACCTGTAAACATGCAACTCACAACCTTTTGTTACACTACCTGTAAACATGTGACTAATGGCTTTGTTTTACACTACCTGTAAACATGCAACTCACAGCCTTTTGTTACACTACCTGTAAACATGCAACTCACAGCCTTTTGTTACACTACCCATAAACATGTGACTGATGGCTTTGTTTTATACTACCTATAAACATGCAACTCACAACCTTTTGTTACACTACCTGTAAACATGCAACTCACAGCCTTTTGTTACACTACCTGTAAACATGTGACTCACAGCCTGTTGTTACACTACCTGTAAACATGCAATTCACAGCCTGTTACACTACCTGTAAACATGCAATTCACAGCCTGTTACACTACCTGTAAACATGCAATTCACAGCCTTTTGTTACACTACCTGTAAACATGTGACTCACAGCCTGTTGTTACACTACCTGTAAACATGCAATTCACAGCCTGTTACACTACCTGTAAACATGCAATTCACAGCCTGTTACACTACCTGTAAACATGCAATTCACAGCCTTTTGTTACACTACCTGTAAACATGCGACTCACAACCTTTTGTTACACTACCTGTAAACATGCGACTCTCAGCCTTTTGTTACACTACCTGTATACATGTGAATGACAGCTTTGTTTTACTCTGCCTGTAAACGTGAATGACGGCTTTGTTTTACACTATCTGTAAACATGTGAATAACAGCGTTGTTTTACATGACCTGTTAACATGCGACTCACAGCCTTTTGTTACACTACCTGTAAAGATGTGACTGATGGATTTGTTTTACACTACATGTAAGCATGTGACTCACAGCCTGTTGTTACACTACCTGTAAACATGTGAATGATGGCTTTGTTTTATGCTACCTGTAAACTTGTGACTGATGGCTTTGTTTTACATTACCTGTAAACATGGGACTGATGGCTTTGTTTTACGCTACCTGTAAACATGCGACTACTGGCTCTGTTCTACTATCCTTGTAAACATGTGACTGATGGCTTTGTTTTACACTACCTGTAAACATGTGACTGATGGCGTTGTTTTACGCTACCTGTAAACATGTGACTGATGGCTCTGTTCTACTATCCTTGTAAACATGTGACTGATGGCTTTATTTTACACTACCTGTAAACATGTGACTGATGGTTTTATTTTACACTACCTGTAAACATGTGACTGATGCTTCTGTTCTATTATCTGTGTAAACATGTGACTGCTGGCTTTGTTTTACGCCGTCTGTAAAATGTGACAGCTTTGTTTTATGCTACCTGTAAACGTGACTGATAGCTCTGTTCTTCCATTGCTGTAAACTTTTTTTTTTTACTTAATTTTTTATACTTATTTACATGACAGTAAAGTAGCATATGATAAACAGACCACATAGGCATATATTTTCAGGAATATTATCCCTTAATCAAAGGATACATATGCATTTAACATATTGAGATACAGCATTTGAGGGGTATTCTAAAGACTAACACTCAACAGACACCAAAACTTGTGCTGTGTTTTAGAACCCAAGAGCAACATGGCTATTTCGTAAATTTTAGAATTGTCCAGCAATACCAGTCCAGGAAAGTCATGTCCCTTGCAGGACAAAAGGTGCCATGTACACTACCAGTCAAAAGTTTTAGAACACCGCCATTTTCCAGTTTTTATTGAAATTTACGCAGGTTAATGTCTCAATGTACTCTGAAATTAAAGCATAGAACAAATAAACAATTGGAGATAAAAAAGAAATCATAGAATCAATTTGTTTAACAAAATGTAATCTAAATTTTTGACTCATCAAAGTAGCCACCTTTTGCAGATATACTGTAACCGCCGAACACACTCGTGGCATTCTTCCTAAATGGACATCAAATATTGTTGAAGTTCTTCCAACACTGTTGCACAAGTTCCCACAAATGTGTTGCACTTGTAGGTTGCTTTGCTTTCACCCTTCTGTCCAGTTCATCCCAAACCAGCTCGATGGGGTTTAAGTCTGGAGACTGTGCTGGCCATTCCATGATTTGAAGCCTACCGTCTTGTTCTTTTCCTCAAAGGTAGTTCTGACATAGCCTGGAGGTATGTTTTGGGTCATTATCTTGCTGTAGGATGAACCCCTGACCAACTAGGCGTAGACCAGAGGGTATTGCATGGCGCTGCAAAATGCTGTGGTAGCCCTTTTGGTTCAGGGTGCCAGTCACTCTGTGCTGTTGTCCTGTGAACCGCCTATCACGTAAGCTGTTGACTCTCAGAAACTTGTCTTCTGATTCTGTTGTGGCTTTGGGTCTGCCAGACCTCTTCCTGTCAGAGTTTCCTCAGTTTCCAAGTGCCTTTTGATGGTGTAGGAAACTGTACTCACTGACACCTTGGCTTTCTTTGCAATTTCTCTACAGCAGTTTTTGCTAACCTAAACTTTTTTTTTTTAACCTCTAGCAGTTTACCGCTTACCTTTGTACCATTTCAGGTTATTCACTGGACTTGAATTGCTTAAATTTCAATAAAAACTGGAAAAATGGGGGTGTTCTAAAACTTTTGACAGGTAGTGTATATCCCTTAAATAAATATAGGTTTTCAAAAAGGGACGTCAAACAGCAAACACAGTTATCACAAATACGATTTAACTATATAAACTAACTCCTCTGCGATCTATAAAGCGATCCAAAAAGCCTGTGAGGTCCAGATCAACGTAAGGGATAGAGCTTTACCAACTCTTTACCCCCATTAAATTCTCATTACCTTAAAAATGAAAGTCTGATTATAATGGACCCATAACAATAATAACCCATTAGAACAGTTCAGCTGGGAGGTGAAACTCCACTTAATCTGATTGCTTTACTGTTAAACAAGAAACATCAGTCTGTAGGTAAACTTATAACAGCAGACCGGCACTAAAACTCTTGAACTTCAAGTATCTCCCAGAGTCTCAGTGCCAGTATCATCCTTAGGAGTGTCCCTATTTTCCATTTCACATCGAGCAGCCCATCTCCTAGCTACCACAGGGTCTGAAAAAATAAAGACCTTACCCTGGTAGGTAATCCGAAGCCGGGCCAGATATATCATGGTATGCGGAACCCCAGTCTCCCGAAGTGAGCGGCGGACACCATTGAATCGCTTTCATCTTTGCCGCATGGCATAACTGATGTCAGGGAAGATAAACACTTGCTGGTCATCTTGCATTCGAGGGCTTGTGCAGCAGGCACACTGTAGGATTCAGTCTCCAATTCCAATCCCTGCTGTCACCACCATCAGTGTTGTAGGCTCCGCTGAGTTTTGCGGGCGGCCTCTTGGGGAAATTTGATAAACTTTTTGAATGTCCCAGATAGTCTCATCTCCCTCCGGTAGTAGCTTCTTGGATAACCAGTCCTGCACAAACATTAACGGATGATCTTCCTCAGAACCTTCAGGTAGACTGAGAATCCATAAATTCTATGATCTTGTCTGGTTTTCTAAAGTTTCCATTCTTGCACGAAGGTGCTGATTTTCTTTTATTAATAAATCTGTGGCACTTGTTGAAGCATTCATTTCCCTTCGGACCTCAGTCATTTCGCTTTTAATCCCAACCATACTGTTTTCAATGACCAGCACTCGTCCATTAAAATCATCTACTTTCTGGGTGAGATCCGAGACAGAAGTGATTAAATGCTGAAGCTTCAATCCCAAAGATGCCACAGTCTCACCAGAAATTTCCTTGCTGGCCTATAAAACTGTAGTAGGCCTTGAAGTTCCCCAGCTCCTTTACTTTTATCCATTCCACCAGCCACCTTATCCTTCTTGGGGTTACCCATCTTGTACAAAATGAGGTTGCTCTTCCTGTTGGTGTCAACCAAAATTTAATTCAAGGCACCCAGATGTATAAAATAAGTAAATTTATTCAGAGGAGTTTAGAGCCGTATAAATCTGTTGCTGCTCAGCTCAGGCTCCACAGCGCCCCCATAAACATGTTACTGATAGCACTGTTTTACTCTACCTGTAAACATGCGACTGGAGGCTTTGTTTTACTCTACCTGTAAACATGTGACTGATGACTTAAGTTTCAGGTTACCTGTAAAAATGTGACTGATGGCTCTGTTTTTCACTACCCTGTAAACATAGGAATGTGACGGCAGAAAAGGATCGCCTAGCCCACCAAGTCTTCCCAGCTGGCTTAGATATCTACTAGGCCTGTTCTGTTAACCCTCTCCCCTTGGCCAGCATCCTTCTGTGCCTGTCTGAAGCCCTCTTGAACCCCCCCCACCATCCTCTCTCTCCCACCACCTCCCTCAGCAGACCATGTCAACTCTCCACCACCCTCACAGTGAAGAAGTACTTCCTAAAGAAATCAAGAACCACCGTCCCATTGCAATTCTCTCTGAGCTTAGCAAAATCTTGGAAAAAATAGTGGCCACTCAATCCACTGAATATCTTCAGAAGTATAACCTTCTCTCCTGTTCTCAGCATGGCTTCCGCAAAGGCCACAGCACTTCCACCGCCCTCCTCAAACTCACAAACGACATCTATGCTTTCATGGACTCAGGCCTCATGACAGGTGCGGTTTTCATCGAGTTAACCAAGGCTTTTGTCCTGGTTAACCATTACCTTCTTCTTTCTAAACTACGCTTCCTAGGCTTCTCCACCGATGTAGTGGCCTGGTTCAATAGTTATCTGACCGACAGAAAGCAGGCAGTAGTTTTCAACTCTGCCATATCAGATCTTTCATCTATGCATGTTGGCATGCCCCAGGGCTCTCTAATTGGCCCCTTGCTGTTCTCAATCTTCATTAATGACAACCCGTTGCTTGCATCCACCTGTTCATCTCTGCTCTATACAGATGACCTAGTCATCTACCATAGTGCCAGAAACTTCGCCGACATAAACCACCCTCTTGCCTCGGATTTCGCAAGCATTCAATCTTGGCTAACAGAGAACAAACTTGCTCTTTGGTTCACCTGTCAGGCTTAAAGCGAACCAACATGCGCTCAAAATCTCATGTGCGGATGGCTCTCCACTGGTCAGCGCCAGATCCTTTAAATATCTGGGCGTTACTCTTGATACATCTCTTGATTTTAACCTGCACATTACTACTACCTGTAAATCTGTCAATGCTAAGATAGGAGGTGCCTACCATACCAGTTATGCCCTCATCCCATTGGCTAGACTAGCTGCGGCACAAGGCTTTCTGCTCCCAGCCCTGTCCTATGGCTCAGCCACTTACCTATTGGCCTCCAAATCCTCCCTCCATAAATGGGACACCACCTATAATAGCATCTGCCGCTACGCCTCTGCATCCCCACGCTACAAACATCATTGCCAGCTCTATGCTGACCTAAATTGGCCTTGCCCCTCTGCCCATCAACTCCAGTCCTATGGTTCACTGATTGACTGCATTACCAAATCAGACCTCCCCCTATCCCTCGCCTCTCTACTGCACTCACAACCTCTCAACTATGGGCTCCGATCTGCTGACCAAGCTCCTCTTCACATCCCTAGATGCAAAACCAATATGGGTACACGTGCTTTCTCATACACAGCTCCAATGTACTGGAATTCCATACCCCAAACTATTCGTCGTGCTCCCACCCATGCTAGTTTTAAGAAACTTCACCATGATCATCTGCGTGCTACTAACCCCTGCACCTGCTTTCATCTACCTTAGACCATCCTCTCTCCCTGCCCTCTGTTTTTCCCTAGGTAATCTACTTCTTTGTCACCTCTTCCATTTCTCCTAATACCCTCCTACATGTTCCTCTTTCATCCTTTACCCTCTTCCTCTGCTTCCCACCTCCCTCCTTTTTCCTCTCCTCCCTGTCCTTTTTACCCTAAAATGGCACTTATTGTACTTGTCTGTGTATATTATTTCTCTCACATTTGTTTTCTGATTTTGCTTTTTACTTGTCCAAAATGTATTATACTGAACACTGTCTCTCTACACCCTAAGTTAGAATGTATGTGTTCCCCCTCCTAACTATGTTACATATATCATGTGCTGCGTCACGTATATGCTCATGTATTCTGTATTATACTGAACAATGTTTCTCTCCACCCTAAGTTTAATTGTATGTGATCCCACTCCTACTGTGTTACATATATCATGTGCTGCGTCACATGTATGCTCATGTATTCCTCATGTACTTCAAACTGTATTCTCCTGGGTCGTGCCTGAAAATAGGCATTCTTATGCCTAGTGCACCCACCTGATTACCAAAAGCAAATAAATAAATAATGTTACCCCTGAACCTTCTCCCTTTGATTTGGAAATCATGACCCCTCATCCTAGGTCACTCTTTTACCTTGAAGAGGTTCTCTACCTGCCCTTTATTGAAACCCTTCAGATATTTAAATGTCTCAGTCATGTCACCCATCTCTCTCCTCTGCTCCAGAGAGTACATGTTCAAGTCCTACAGTCTCTCCTTGTATGGTAATTGTCTGAGCCCTCTCACCATTTTGGTTGCCCTCCTCTGAACTCACTCCACCCTCTCCACCTCATTCCTTAGGTACAGCCTCCAGAACTGCACCCCATAGTCGAGGTGTGGCCTGACCTGCTGTGTGTACAAGTAAATAATGACCTCCCTCTCCTGCTGGTGATCCCCCTCCGTATGTAACCCAACATCCTACTGGCTCTTGCCACTGCCCGTCTGCATTGCTCTGCCACCTTCAAGTCTTGTGAAATAATGATGCCAAGGTCCCTTTCCTCCTCGGTTACCTCCAAAGGCCCACCCCCCATTCTGTACTCCACATTCCTGTTTTTTCTGCCTAAGTGCATTATCCTATACTTTGCAGTACTGAACGAAAGCTGCCACTCCTGGGACCATTCCTCCAATTTCGCCAGATCTCTACGCATCATCTCAACCCCCTCCTGCACTGCATACCTTCACATTGTCTGCAAATAGACTCACCCTCCCTTCCAGACCCTCTGCTACATCCCCTACAAAGATGTTCAAGAGCAGTGGTCCTAATACCGACCCTTGAGGAACCCCGCTGATGACCTCCGACTCCCCTGAGGGCACCCCGTTGACCAATACCCTCTGTGTTCTGCCCTCCAACCAGTTCTGCACCCACCTTATTACCCCCCCCACACCACCACCAGGCAACTCATTTTGTGCAACAGTCTCATGTGCGACACCGAATCAAACGCTTTCCTGAAATCACAGTAGGCCATGTTCACCAACCCCCCACCCCGATCCACCACCTAGGTAACCCAGTCAAAAAACTCAACCAAGTTTGTTTGACAGTATCTGCCCTCGGTGATCCCATGCTGTCTTGGGTCATGAAGGCTGTCTGCCTCCAGACAGCTGATAATTCTGTACTGCAGCAGCTTTTCCACGAGCTTCCACACCACAGATGTCAAGCTCACTGGCCTGTAGTTGCTCACTTCATCATCTCTCCCCCCCCCCCCCCCGTGAAGGGCACCACTTCTGCACTTCTTCAATCTTTAGGTACCACCCCTGATCTTAAAGAGCAGCTGACACCACTGCGAAAACTTTGGAAAACATAATACTTAGACACAGTTTAGCTTGTATGTCATATATAGCCTATGGATTTCTCCTCTCCATTATTTATTATTGAAGAAATTTCCACGAAAATAAGAACTTTATCCCTCAGAGTTCATCTGCCTTTACAGCTTACTCCCTACTCGAAACCATAATGCTCTGTTGTGACATCACCGTCTTTTGCCATGGGAATAACTGTGATGTCACAAGCACAGTATTATGACATCACGTTGGGAAGAAGCAATAGGAGCAGATAAACCCTCAAGGAACAACTATCCTGTTTTGAGGCATATAACCTCAGTAATAAATAAGGGATATAACAAACACAGAGCTAATGAGAACTATAAGCTGCTTTGTGTTTAAATATGATGTTTTACAAAGTTTTACTCGAGGCGTCAGTGGCTCTTTAATGATTCACTGAACAGACTTGTCAGGGGAGCTGCTAGTATCTCCCTCTGCTCCCGCAATACCCATGGATGAACCCCAACGGGCCCCATAGCTTTGTCCACCTTCAAACCCTTTAGTTCCCTCAGGATTTCCTCCACCCTAAAGGGAGTCACGTCCACCTCATCCCCTACATCCCTGCTGGCTCAGGGTTACCCCCCTTCCGTTCCTTTTCATTTGTGAACACAGAGCTGAAATAATTATTTAGCATTTCAGCCTTCTCTAGGTCCCCCACCACCCGCACCCCTGTCCCTGTTTTCAGACTAGGTATCCCTCTCTCTGGTCTCCACCGCTCTCCTGTATACCTAAAAGGTCGTCCCCCGTCCTGACTGCTTTGGCAATGCTCCCTCTGTCCTTGCCTTTGCTTGTCCCAACACCCCCACCTCCTTCTGCTTTGCCTGATACTCCTCCCATTCCTGCCCCCCCGCGTTGTTTTAAAGCTCCTGAAGGCGCTCCTCTTTGCTCTGATGCACACCTCCACTTCCCTATTGAACCACACCAGCTTCCTTTTCCTCCTGTTTTTACTCACCCTCTTCACGCAGAGATCTGTGGCCCCCACAATGGCACCCTTTATCGTAGCCCACATGGTGTCCACATCCCCAAGATTCCCCAACACCTCCAGTGCCTGTCAAACATAGACCCCCATCCTGCTAAAATCCGCTAGCCTAAAGTCAAGCACCTTCACCTTAGTTCTGTTCATAGTGACCGACGTGCACACCTTGAACCACACGGTATTATGATCACTTGTGCCAAGGTTTCCCCTCAAAGTCACCTCCCCCACCCTGTCACCATTTGTCAGCACCTGCTCTAACACCGCCCCGTCCCTAGTTGGTTCACCGACAATCTGCTTGAGTTGGGCTATTTGAAGGGAATCTAGAATTGCCTTGCTTCTGCTTGTGTGTCCCATACCACATCCGTCAGGTTGAGGTCCCCCATAATCATCACCTCTCCCTTATTAGCCATCCATAGAATCTCTTCCATCATCTGGTTGTCCACCATTTCTTGCTGCCATGGTGCCTGTATACTACTCCTGTGTGCAGCACCTCTCCCCTTCCCATGGTTAACAAGATCCATAATGCTTCTATGTCCGCCCACTGCCCTCTATTTTAGTTGCATTAATCTCCTCTTTACATAGTGCCACTCCGCCCCCTCTCCTTTCTAACCTGTCCCTCCTAAATAGCATATACCATGGCATGCTCATATCCCAATCCTGCCCTTCATGACACCAAGATTCAGCGATCCCCACTAATTCTATTTCCGCCTCGGCAACGACTGCTGCCAGATCCGAGACTTTGTTCCCCAGGCTCCTGGCATTAGTGCACACTGCCCTTCAAACTCCAGGTTCTCCATCACCCTCCCGTCTTGATACTCCTCACCGTCCCAACACTACATCCCATAGCCCCAACTGGTCGCCTTTCTTTTTTTTGGGGGGGGGGGGTTGTTATTTGCTTTGGCTTGCAACGCCCCTGCTGGCTTTGTTTTACTCTACCTGTAAACATGTGACGGATGACTGCTTTACTCTACCTGTAAACACGTTACTGATGGCTTTGTTTTATGCTACTTGTTAACATGTTACTGATGGCTTTGTTTTACGTTACTTAACATGTTACTGATGGCTTTGTTTTATGCTACTTGTTAACATGTTACTGATGGCTTTGTTTTATGCTACTTGTTAACATGTTACTGATGGCTTTGTTTTACGTTACTTAACATGTTACTGATGGCTTTGTTTTATGCTACTTGTTAACATGTTACTGATGGCTTTGTTTTATGCTACTTGTTAACATGTTACTGATGGCTTTGTTTTATGCTACCTGTAAACGTGACTGATGGTTCTGTTTTTCACTACCCTGTAAACATGAGAATTATGGCTTTGCAGTAGACATGTGAATGACGACTTTGTTTTATGCTCTCTGTAAACATGACTGATGGGTCTGTATTACGCTACCTTTAAACATGAGAATCACGGCTTTATTTTACACTACCTTTAAACATGTGACTGATGGCTCTGTTCCACTATCCCTCTAAACATGCAACTGATTGCTTTGTTTTACGATGACTGTAAACATGCAACTGACAGTTTGTTATTACTATGTCGAATACTGAAGAGGGAAACAAATGTCATTCAATACCTGTAAACATGTGACTGATGGCTTTGTTCTGCCTGCGAGCAGAGCACACCAGCAAGAGCCATGGCGGTAGCAGTTCATGATGACTAGACAGCAGTTCAGCCAGGGTCCTGCTTTTGCCCAACGGCTTCCATTCCCCATCTCGAGAGAACGTGCCCTCGTCCACCGAGTCCACCAGCAGCAGCAGGTTCTGGGAGGGAGGCTGGACATCCAAGAGGGGCAGCAGCACAGCTCTAAAGGAAAGAGAGTGCAATTATTTTTGTTTGGACTTTAATCATTTTTAAAGCAATATGTGCACAAAGGTAGTGTAGCTACCTCCACAATACATACAGGATATTTCATCTGTAAGATAGGAACAGCAGAAGACTTGAAGTCCAGATATGCTGCCCTTCATTTAGTGCTAATAATCTTTTAGTTATTCTTTTTTCATATAATTATTCATTTCTTTTGAATATATTAAATGTTTCACTTCGGACTACATCAGCTGGTAGCTTGCTGCATATTCCTGTTATTCTCAGTATGCAATACAACTTATACAGATTGTACAAATAAACTAAATCCCCCCTTAGTCACCTTCTGTGTAATGCATGTAGGTTTAAGACATTCAAATGTTCCGCAGAGTTTTTGTTCTCCAAACCTTTAATTGTATTTGTGATTCTTTTCTGTATTCTCTCAAGTTTATGTTGTTCTCCCAAACTAGATAATTTCAATAGACAGGCAACAATGTAAACAAAAAAAAGTGATAATATTTAACATTCCCGGAAAAAAATGTTCCTGGAAGCACTGAAGTACAATGCAGTCCTTACAACAAGTCCTTCAGGCCCATATCTAGCTCAGTGGTAGAGATATGGAATTTCTTCCATTTTTCAGCTGGTGGGCAGGACAGGACTTCTTCCCTTTATTTCTTTACAGAGGGAATACCATCTGCCACATAAATATTTAATTTCTTATTTACATTTTAAATCACATCTTCAGCCATATGAACAGATGCTGGTGGCGTTGACTGAGAACCCCCCCCCCCAAAAAAAAAATAATACAGCTCCTACAAGCACACATCAGAGGACCAGCATCAGATCATTTAATCAGTAAAATATATAAGGCCCTAAATGAGAGACAGGCAGATTTGACTAACTCGATCAGGCTTAGACGGGAACAGGAACTGCAGGTACCAATAACAAAACAGGCCTGGAGGGACTCTGCACTTCCAGCATTAAAAATGTTTCCCTCGTCATACTGGCAGGAATACATGTGGAAACTACGAACCCGCTTCTTTCGTACCCCTGCCCTGTTGGCTAGTATGGGAGAACTGGGGGAGGGAAAGTGTTGGAGGGATTGTGGGGATGACAGGGCAAGTCAGAGTCATGTCCTTTGGTCATGTCCAAACATATCCAAGTTTTGGATGGAGATCCTCGAGGAGCTGAGGGCAATCTACAATACCCCTGAGTTGTTCACCCCCTCCTATATATTAACCTTTATTAAACCAGACAGACTTCGTATTGATAAGCAAATCCTGAAACAAATGTCACAGTTTACAATAGCAGCCCACAAAAATATTACCAGACTCTGGTTTACAAAAAAATTCCCACCAAAGAAGCCTGGCTCATTTTATCCAGGGAGATATGTAAGCATTAATCACCACCAGAGGAGGGCTCTGCCGGTGGATTAATGCCCGCTGGAGGGGGGGGGGTTGGTGCCGAGGGGTCCAACCGCCAGCGGGCATTAATCCTGCAGAGCCCAACGCTGAAGTGATTATCAAGTGCTAGGAATATAGGCTGTCATGCGACGACGAGCCTATGTTACCGCACACCTCCGCGGGCAGCATCGCTTGTTTCTGTACGATTCCCTGAGTGCTGTACAACTGCAGCTCTCATTGCAAAAGTTCACATTACATTTTTTTGTAACACGGCTCACTGTTGCCCGCTGTACTGGTTCGCCAAACGGCCACAGCTGCCTGAAATCGAGCAGGTATTAAGCCACAGGTAACGCCCGCTCGGTCAGTACCAACTTTGGCCATGGAGGCACCCGAGGGTAGCAGCCCGCTCCGTCACTGCGAGCCCCTGCTGTCTGTGTAGTGAGTGCATTATTGTGGGAAAGGCAGGGAACAGTTGACAACTGCCCACCTCGATCACAATATCTTCTGCCACCGTTTGGTTCAAAAGGGCCGTCACTTTTTGGCTGTACAAAAATAAAACATCTCCCCATATTCTGACATGTGGAGGCAGGCAAACGTTGAAGTTTTACTTTACATTACGGAGCAGGTCCTCTGATTAATTGCAGCTCAGTTCATCAGTCAACAGAATAGGCGTATGAGACTGTGTTCTACAAACGTATAAACTTTTCCCTGCCTTTCCCACAATACTACACTCACTACACAGACAGCAGGGGGGCTCGCAGTGACGGAGCGGACTGCTACCCTCGGGAGCCTCCATGGCCACAGCTGATACTGACCAAGTGGGCGTTACCTGTGGCTTAATACCCGCTCGGTTTCAGGCAGCTGTGGCTGTTCAGCAAACCCTGGCGCTCCATTACAGTGGGCGACAGTGAGCCGTGTTACAAATGCCCTTGAGTAACTCTCAGCCACAATGATGGACAGAGTCCAGAAATGTGGTGTTCAATGGCAAAAACGGATATCCTATCAACTAGATCATTGTGAAGATTTTGTCCCTTGAGCTGTTTACAGACCTGTAGCCTTTTCTTTTCTTTGTCTAGAAGTGTTATTAGGGCCCTGTTCAGAGGGTTTCTTTGATCCCTAACATGACTAAAATATAGGGAGGAGGGGGGACCCACTGTACCACGCTGGGTTCAGTTTCACTATTGCAGAAACAGAGTACTGCATTAGGTAATGACTACCTCTCAGAAACTGATGTAATAAGTTGTTAACCTATCCTTTTTACCCTGTTTTATCTGCCAAAACCTAGATGTAATGTACTGTGATGTAATTAACTGGAATTACCTTGTGTTGTAATGCTGCCTGTAGAGTTTTTGAACTCATATCATATAAAAGATTGAATTTAAAAAAAAAAAAAAAGTGATAAAATGATACTACAGGACTGCCCACTATACATATAGGACCCTATTTTCAGAGCCGGTTGGCTGTGCGTGTACACTGGGGTGCTGTGCAAAAAAATAGGGCCAGACGTCTCTGACACCATATTCAAACGGACAGCATGACCTGAACTGACCTGTCCTATCCATTTGAATATCAGGATGCGATAGCGTGGTGCACAGCCAGCGGTTACCATGTTTCTGTCGCGCTACTAGCACATCCAGCCAAAGAGTGCCCATAGGGGAAAGCACGGCACAAACTGGATAGTGCCGCTACCCCTATGGGCGATACTGAGCCCAAACATGCAGATGAGCACTGGGCATGCATGGCACTAACGGGCCATTTGTAGGCCCATATGGGCTCATCTGTATGCCAGCGCTGCCGTGGAGTGCGCCGGGCCAGGTCCCCCCCAGCCAAGATCCATGTCAGTTTTAAAAGAAATACCCAGATTTTCACAGCTAGTGGGTAGAAGCTGGGGGGGGATTCAGGGGAGAAAGGAGGAGGTGCTACTTCACTGAGAGGGTGGTGGAGTCGTGGAATGCGCTGCCTGGAGGGGCTGGTGGAGGCAGAGATGGTGGAGAGGTTCAAGAGGGGGTGGGACAGGTACAGGGGAAGGGTCCTGGAACCAAAGTCCAGTGCAGTGAGAATATCCAGGACTGGGAAGGGAGAAGCCAGAGAGGGCGAGGGGGGAAGCAAGGTCAGCTCCCACGGTGGGGGCTGACCAAACGAGCAGACACGAAAGACCATTAGGCCTAAGCGGCTGGCATTTTACTATGTTAGTATTACAGGGCTGCCCGCTATACATATAGGATATACAGTACTAGATCATTTCACTGGAGAGACAAGAATTAAATAAATAAAATGGATTACATGGTACTACAGGGTTGTGCGCTATATGACTAGGATATACAGTACGAGACCATTTCACTAGAAAGACAAGAACTAAACAAATAAAACGGATTACATGGTACTACAGGGCTGCCCGTTACACATATAGGATATACAGTACTTGATAATTTCACTGGAGAGACAAGAATTAAACAAATAAAACAGATTACATGGTACTACAGGGCTGCCCGTTACACATATAGGATATACAGTACTAGATCATTTCACTGGAGAGACAAGAATTAAACAAATAAAACAGATTACATGGTACTACAGGGATGCGTGCTATACATATAGGATATACAGTACTAGATCATTTCACTGGAGAGACAAGAATTAAATAAAATGGATTACATGGTACTACAGGGCTGCCCGTTACACATATACGATATACAGTACTAGATCATTTCACTGGAGAGACAAGAATTAAACAAATAAAATGGATTACATGGTACTACAGGGATGCGTGCTATACATATAGGATATATAGTACTAGATCATTTCACTGGAGAGACAAGAATTAAATAAATAAAATGGATTACATGGTACTACAGGGATGCCTCCCTGGGAGAGGACAGCTGACATTAGGCTGCTCAATCCTGCTCCACCCCGTGCCGCCTCCCCACGACCGAGGTAAGGTAGAATGCCTTAGCCCTCTGTGCCACCAGGCTGGCCTGCTCCCATATATTCTGATATGTACGGTACCTTTAAAGTTCAGAGAAAGTAATTTTCCCATACATTCTGATATGTACGATACCTTTAAAGTTCAGAGAAAGTAATTCTCCCATAAATTCTGATATGTACGGTACTTTTAAAGTTCAGAGAAAGTAATTCTTCCATATATTCTGATATGTACAGTAACTGCGAGGGACCCACACCAAGTGACCCCATGCCGGAAACAATGGGTCAACCCAGGAAGATCCCCGCTGACCTGTGGACCTTGGGCAGGGTATACAAAGTAGGAATTATGGGATGGGCATCCCATTCCTGCTACCCAGTATACAATGCCCAAGGTCCACTAATCGTAGTTTGTGGACCATTTTTTGAAGCAGATGGCACCCAAGACTAACAGCTATGTAAGCGATATCATGGAGCTTAAGTTGGCACGCCAGAAATTCATTTTACATTGACTGGATTTTGTGTTACAGCATAAGTGTTTTTGTTTGCCCGTCGTTTTTATTTACAGTTACGAGGAACTGCAATGGGGGCATCTTTAGCCCCCCCACCCCCCGTATGCCAATCCCTTTCTTGCATGGCGGGAAAAAAATATGGTGTTCAGAAAATCAACCCCCCACCTCAGACACATTTTACATTGTTACCTAATAACAATTATAGATAACTTATCTGGGGAAGCTCATGGAAACTATCCTTAAGGAGAGGCTGGGGAGATTCTGGAGGAGAATGGTCTCCAGGATGGCAGGCAATATGGGTTTGTCTCAGGCAGATCCTGTCAGATAAACCTGATTGACTTTTCTGGTTGGGTGGTGCAGGCACTGGATAGGGGACATGCGGTGGATGTCCTTTACCTGGACTTTAGCAAGGCCTTTGACTCTGTGCCTCATGGAAGGCTGACAAGCAAGCTGAGTAGCCTAGGAACGGGGGAGAAACTGGTTGGGTGAGTTAAGAGCTGGTTACAGCACAGGCAGCAGAGGGTAGTCGTTGGGGAGAGCTCTCGGAGCCCAGAGCTATAACCAGTGGGGTCCACAAGGCTCAGTGCTAGAACCGGTGCTGTTTAACATCTTCATTGCCGACACATTGGACAGGATAAAGAGTAAGATCAGACTCTTTGCAGATGACACAAGGATCTGTGCAGATGGGGATAATGGGGAATGGAGTAAAGTACTCCAAGAGGATTTGGCAAAACTTGAGCACTGGTCAGACACATGGCAACTGGGGTTCAACGTTAAGAAGTGCAAAGTCAGGCACTTGGGTGACAGAAACCCTGGGAATAGCTACTGGTTTGGGGGAGTGCAGTTATCCACTTCAGTAGATGAGAAGGATCTGGGGTACTTGTTAACAGGGACATGAACTACTCGGTGCAGTGTAGGAGGGCAGCGGAAAAGGCAAATAGAAAGCTTGGGTGCATCGCCAGGGGAATCAGCTCTAGGTAGAGAAAGTCATTCTGCCCCTGTACAGGTCCCTGGTGAGACCGCATCTGGAGTACTGCACGTAGTTCTGGTGTCCCTTTTTGGAAAGAGACATCAAGCTACTGAAGGGGTCCAGTGTAGGGCGATGAAGATTATCCTTAGACTGGGGCACAAACCATATGAGGAGTGACTGAGGGAGCTCAGCTGGTATTCCCTGGAGGATAGAAGGGAGAGATGGAATATGACTGTGACCTTCAAGTACTTAAGGGCATAAACAGAGTTAATCTGTATTTATTTGTTTACCTTTTGATTACCAGGTAGGTGTGCTAGACACGGAAGTGACTATTTTCAGACATGACCCGGGAGGTTACACAGTGACACATTTGGAACAGTGTATTACAAAGAGAGAAATAAATATACAAATTTCAGTTAGGCATAAAAGTAATAACAATACAATAGACACTGGTAGGGAAAGACAAGTATCAGCAAGCAATTACAGATACAAAACAAATGCGAATGTTTAGGTTACAAGGAGGGAGGGACACCAGGGGACACAGTCTGAAACTGGAGGGAGGAAGATTCAGGAGGGAAATGATGAGGCACTATTTCACAGAAAGGGTGGTGGCAGGGTGGAATGCACTGCCAGAGGAGGTGTTATCACTGAGGTCGGTTAGCAGCTTTAAGAGGGGTGGCACAAGGTCAAAGCAAGAAAAGAAACTGAGGAGAGTGGGGGTGGAAGTAGGAGGAAATAAATCAGAAGGGCGGGCAAGGGGAGGGGGCGGTTGCAGTTTAACAGACTGGAAGCTGTACACTTGATCAGACTCGACAGACCGTAAGGTCTGTATCTGCTGGCAGTTTTGTATGTCTGCATGTATTTATGGATGATATCTGTGTCTGGGGCGAGGGTTTTGAGTCCATTCCCCGTTCATTGACTGGCTTAATTCCAATGATTTACACATCAAATGCACACATCACTATCAAACGCACATATCACAGTGACCGGGACAGTGTGTAATTTTTGGATGTGCTCTTCAAGAAAGGTTTCAGCAATGTGACAGAAGCAGAGTCTTACAGGAAGCCCATTTCGGGTAACACCTTGCTGAGGGAAGAAGTGCTCATGCCAGAACTCTGGTGGACAGCATCCCCTATGGGCAGTTCCTCACAATACACAGGAACGGCAGTTCTTCAGGGACATTTGAACAAGAAGCAGGGATGCTGTCCACCGGATTTAGGGAAAGGGTTATTCAAAGGAAGTGACTGCGAAAGCTTACAGGGAAGCAAGTACCAGGAATAGAGAGGAACTTATGGTTCTTATGTTACCACAAAGAAGAGCAAATGAGGACAGAATTACATTTGTGCCTGACTGGCACTTGCAGTCTAATAAAACTAAGGAGATCACACATAAGAGACGGGAGATTCTAAAATCTGACCCAGAAATTGCCTCAGCTTAGGACCCAAACCTGGGATTTCTTACTGTAGGGGTACAAATACTGCAGATACAGTATGTTCACCCACAGACATTATATTGATAAAACTAAATAAATGAATTTTCCCAGAACTTTTAAAAAATGCCACGACTGTAGCATCTTCAAACATGCAGTGCAGGGGCACGTTTTCGGCCACCCAGGCAGGAATGAAGTGTTCCCTTTGAATCATTATGTGAACTGCAAAACAACACACATCCTATATGCTGGATGGTGTGATTGTGGACTAGTGTACGTGGGTAGGACCCAAAGACAGCTAAGATGCCGTATGAAAGAGCTTGAGAGAGCAATAATTACAGGAGATGCACAGAATGTTCTTGGATGACACTTCAAAGATCAACATAAACGCAATTCCAGTAGTTACGAGTTTAGATTGCTAGAGCACCACATACAGAGATGGGAGAAGGGAGGAAAGAGAATACAGATCCTGGACAGGAAGTAACTGGCTTGGACTTTTAAATTATCAACTTTATCACCCTGTGGGTTGAATGAGATTTCTGACTTAAAGCCATATCTGTAATGGAATTCATGGCAATTTTCTGACTCTCTGTTCAGCAGGCAGGCTTGTCTGTTTTGGATATGTCTACGAAGCAGTTCCTTACATTTAATTCTTGTCAGCTATGGCTATTCGAAATCTGACTATCTCTAGCCCTTACACTTTGAATCTGATACTCAATTTAATATTTTATGTTTGTAGTTTCCAACCAATAAAGCTTGGAAAGCAGGCTGCAACTGAATTTTGAATATTTAAAATGCCTCAAACAGGTTCTGTGTGCTCTCTCCCATGCTGTGCTGTTAAAATGCAAATGTGAAACATACAGTTGTAACCGCAATAGTCTGAGATGGTATTTGTCAATTTTGTATGGTCAGTTTGTAAGTTTCACCTTTCTACGGTTGGATCTGTCTCTCCAGGATGGTGCATTAAACTGAGTGCCTTTTAGACATTTTTGGCCCAGTAATTTCTGGGTTGCTGAAACAGGAGGTTTTTTATTGGATTTTCGAGCACAGAAATAACAGTAAATTTAATTACGTGGGACGGTGTTTATATGCCCCTCCCCCATACATCCAGATGGTACTCAGGATGTGGTTACTTTCTTTTTATATGCGTCTGCCCACACTACCGCCTTTGAACTGTAACACTGCACATTAGACTTTATTTTGTTTCTTCCACTGACTTATACACAGTTTATATTACTTTGCAACATTTTGTCCTTTCACACTGAGGAGGTCCCCCCCAATTGACTATTATGTATATGAGAGCTCCCATTTCCCATTTACATACAAAATGCATAATTAAAATGTCAGGTTACTGGGGAGCCTCGGATTTATTCTGTCCGACCATATTTTGATTTTACAGCACTGAGCTATTCATTTCAGATAGGAGCAAGCCAAGTAAATGGGCATTTAAAGTTTTGAATCGGTTTTATACCTGGGCTGTCTGATGTCACATTATAAACATACATCACGAAGTTATTTGTGGTTTTCTGCATGGGCCTCAAAGCTTCTCACGGCTACTTTTGTGGTCATGAATATTCATGAACTGTACTATGAAAGTGCACTGCCCCCCCAATGAAGGAAGCCTCTGAATAGGTGAATACGCATGGGGTAGTCAATCCCTTGGGCGAGTGACTTGCTCACAATAAATTCACCCGTTTGCACCTCTGACTTGATGAGGGCATCTTTTCCAGTCTGAGTCTCGAGCTTTGGTAGTTTGTCAGACAGCACCTTTAGGAGTTGTTGCTCTGTGCACCTAGTTACTTTTTTTATTTTGTTAATATGTACCTTTTCAGAGGAAGGAATCTACCATATATTCCAGTACTTACGTATTTATTTCAAAAGTTTTACCAGGAAAGACATACTGAGCTGCTTACGGCTTGTTTCCAGATGCGTGCTGGGGGGCAGACAATATTAAAATAAGGTGCCCTAAGTACTATCAATTAACTGTTGTGCAAATAAACAATGACGCAGTGCTGCCTCAGTAGTACAGTGCAACAAACTGCGTACGGCAATGTCAATCTGAAAATGATCAACAATATTCTAAACTGGGGAGGGGGTGAGGTGGGGAAGGAATTACAGTGCAGAGCAGGGCTTGGGTGAGCAGTGGCCGGAGGATGGCTGACTGCAGGTTAAGATTTGCGGTCAGAAACTGCTGAAGGAGTGAGTTGTAAAGTCAAGATGGAGGGATCTCGGGGAGAAGGGAGAAGCTGCAGAACAGATGGACAGGGGAAGAGAAGAGCAGAGCTTAGGGAAATGGTAGGAGAAAACAGCTTGGCCAGCAGCAGATGTTGTAGGAGGGAGGGGAAATAGAATGAGAGCCAGTGCTTCAGAGATAGCATGAGGAGGAAGAGAGGAAATCGGTAAGGTAGGGGGTAAGGGAGCCAAGCCAAAACTTGCACATGAAGGAAGCACAGTGGCCGAAGTGCCTGGCATCAAGGGAGGGGAGGGAAAGGGAGGTGTAAAGGGAGCAGTGGCAGGTATGAGGGGTAAAACAGCACAACAGGTGAAGGATGAACAAGTCTGGCAAGTGTGAACTTGGGAGCACACCTGTAAACAATGTCGCCATAGTCAAAGACAGGGAGGATCATCTTCAAGATGATCTCACAATGGGCAGGAAACAGGATAATCACTTATGTGAATGGCATCGACATGCGCCAAGAAATTGAGGTGGCAGTCCAGCCAGACCCCGAGGTACTTTTAAAGGAGGCAACATCCTCACTCACTATGTCATCAAGGGTGAGGAAGAGGGGGCGAGCATCTGCCAGAAGCCAAAGGTCATGGGCCTGTTTTTTTTGTCATTGAGAGACAACTTGTTGGCCCAGAACTAGCACAGGATGCTGCCAAAGACCAGCTAGAGCCAGGCAGTGATGTCAGGGGCATAGCAGCCTAAGACAAAGAGCATTTCATCATCTGCATATATGTGGAGAGACACCAAGGAACAGGAAGGTGGAGAAGAGAATAAGGCCATGGTCAGACCTTTGGGGCGCACCTCAGCAGAAAGGGTGTGATGAGAATATGGTTCTCCGATATGGACAGCTTGAGACCTGCACTCAAGGAAGGAGGAGAAACAGAGAGCCCTGCAACCTTAAACCTGTCCAGGAGAAGGTGGGTGGGTAACTGTTTTGAAGGCTTTAGTCAAGTCGACAAAGATGGCGGGAGTGATCTGGCACTGGTCCATACCAGAAAGTGTAGTCAGTGAGCCAGAGGAGGAAGATGAATGTGGAGTGGGACTTCCTGAAGCCAGATAATAAAGGAGCGAAGGAGGAGGAGGAGTCAAGAAGGGGGGAATGCTTAGAGAGTACAAGGTGTTCCTGGAGCTTTAGCCAGGGTGAGGAGCAGGAAGACTGTACAGCAGTTACCAGGAGAAGAGAGACTGCTCCCCTAGGGGAGGGGGATGACGGACGCCTCTTTCCATGCATCATGGACAGTAGATAAAGAGAAGAAGAGGTAAGAGGGATGGTGATGGCAGGAGAAGAGAGATAAAGAAGCTTGGAATCAAGACTATTAAAGCTCACCTTCTTTTGTGGGTTAAGATTTAGGAGGGCCCTGAAGGAGGTAGGAGAGGAAAAAAAGGTAAAGAGACTGCATAGAATATGGCGGGGGGAGTGGAGGGGGAGGAGAAGTGGAGGGACTGAGCACAGAGGTGACGAAAGTGTTGAAGGAATAGGCAATGGCAACAAGGTCGGAGATGGGAGAGTTACCTTGGAGACTGGGTCAAAGGGGAGACAAGGGAGTGTACCCTTCCAGAACTTAGATGGGTAATTAAGGTTGCTCTGAAATGTAGGTGCAAAATATTTGGATTTTACAAGCCTTATACTTTTGGGTCACCTCTGAAAAAGGGACTGTAATGGTCTCAGTGGGTCCACTCAGTTACCAACATTAAATAAACTGTACTGGTGTTGCGAAGGCTCTTGTATTTAGTCAGGTCAGCAGGAGGACCAGTGATCATATATGACTGCCAGGCTAGGTCTCTCACTCGAAGGAAGGCAAGGAACTCTGTGGAGATACAGAGCTGAGAACCTCCAACACTGGTTTTCCTAAGGGGGGGGTGTCTAGCTGTCGCAGACAACCATGAATTTGGGCTGGAAGAAGTAGAGGGCAGAAGTGACGTAGGTGGTTGCTGAGATGGGGGAGCAGTTAGTGACTCACAGTTCATCAGGAAGGGAGGGTAGGTCCAGCAACCTGAAGGGCATTGGATGAAACAGACACACAGGCAATGGCAGCAGAAAAAGACAAATGGTCTATCCAGTATACCCTTTAACACTCTATCGTATTTCGAGACCGTCTGTCAATATGGAGTTTTTGTCTAAACCATCGATGAGGTTGGGGGGAGATCTGAGTACACAGTAGACCACATGGTGGTCACTGAAGGGGTCTAAGAGGATACCTGCATACACAGCATGGTGACGGAGGGAAGAGAGGAACCAGCCCAGGACAGCGAAAGGTTTAGGGATTTAGGTGAGATCCAAAACCGGTTCAGATCCGGGAAGGGATTTTTATGTGTGGAGGTGGACAGCCAACTGATACTGAGGCTGCCAAGGATGACCAACTCCCCAGAGAAGGAGGGGGGAAGGGATGGAAGAGATTATCTCACTGACCAATGCAGGGGTCAGGTCAGGGCAGCAGTACACCCCTACAAAAGAACAGGGGCACAGAACGGTAAGGATAGCTTGAAGAGGAGCAACTTGTAAGCAGAAGGGAAAGAGAGAGAGATCACTGGCTCAACTTGGATCCTGGTAGACAGATATATCGCTACTCCACTGCCCATCTTGGACTGATCCTGCCAAGCTACTGTGTAGCTAGGGATGGCAACTAAGGAATCTTGGACCCTGGGGGAAAGCCAAGGGTTGACCACGAGGGGTTGCAACTGATCCACTTAGGGAGGAAAATCTGGATGCTGAGGTGGGCCACTCTCAGTCCTTTTGGGAGCTGCAAGGGAGAAATAAGAACAGGACCAGGAATGAATTCAATGTCAGATGTCACCATAAGCAGCAAGGCGGCAAAGAGCTTGAGGGAACCTATGAGCTGTTTAGCAGAAGAGGTGGGGGGGGGGGGACAAATACCACTAATATGTATGGTACCTTAATGTTCAGAAGAAAGAATGCTCCCATATATTAACACAGAAACATGGAAACTGTCAGCAAAAAAGGACACTTGTCCATCCTCTCTGCTCTGTTTTGTAACTCCCCCCCCGAGACCCCCTCCCTTACCCACTAGCTTCCATTCAACTGAAACAAAAGACATTGCAATATGTACTGTAAAGCAGGCCTCATGGAAAGGAATGCTCTTAGCCGGCCCAGTACTGAAACGTAGGGTTCATAGAAAGTAACACTCTCAGCTGGCCCGGTATTGTAACACAGGGCTCATAGAAAGGAATGCTGTCAGCTGGCCCAGTACTGTAATGTAGGGCTCATAGAAAGGAACATTCTCAGCCGTCCCGGTACTGTAACGTAGGGCTCATAGAAAGGAACACTCTTAGCTGGCACAGTACTGTAATGTAGGACTCATAGAAAGGAACACTCTCAGCCGGCCCGGTACTGTAATATAGGGCTCATGGAAAGGAATGCTCTCAGCCGCCCTGGTACTGTATCGTAGGGCCTGTGGAAAGGAATGCTGTCAGCTGGCCCGGTACTGTAACATAGGGCTCACAGAAAGCAATGCTCTCACCCAACACTGTAACGTAGGGCTCATAGAAAGGAATGCTCTCAGATGGCACAGTACTGTAGCGTGGCTCACAGAAGGAATGCTCTCAGCAGGCCAGGTACTGTAACGTAGGGCTCATAGAAAGGAACGTTCTCAGCTGGCTTGATACTGTAACGTAAGGCTCATAGAAACTAATGCGCTCAGCTGGCCCGGTACTGTAACGTAGGGCTCATAGAAATGAACTATCTCAGCCAGCCCGGTACTGTAACGTAGGGCTCATAGAAATGAATGCTCTCAGCTGGCCCGGTACTGTAATGTAGGGCTTAAAGAAAGGAACACTCTCAGCCGGCCCGGTACTGTAACGTAGGGCTCATAGAAAGGAACGCTCTTAGCTGGCACAGTACTGTAATGTAGGACTCATAGAAAGGAACACTCTCAGCAGGCCAGGTACTGTAATGTAGGGCTTACAGAAAGGGACACTCAGTCAGCCCGGTACTGTAATATAGGGCTCATGGAAAGGAACGCTCTCAGCTGGCCCGATAGTGTAACGTAGGGCTCATGGAAAGGAACGCTCTCAGCAGGCCCAGTACTGTAACATAGGGTTCATAGAAAGGAACACTGTCAGCTGGCCCGGTACTGTAACGTAGGGCTCATGGAAAGGAATGCTCTCAGCCGCCCTGGTACTGTATCGTAGGGCTTGTGGAAAGGAATGCTGTCAGCTGGCCCGGTACTGTAACATAGGGCTCACAGAAAGGAATGCTCTCACCCAACACTGTAACGTAGGGCTCATAGAAAGGAATGCTCTCAGACGGCACAGTACTGTAACGTAGCACTCACAGAAAGGAATGCTCTCAGCAGGCCAGGTACTGTAACGTAGGAGTCATAGAAAGGAACGTTCTCAGCTGGTTTGATACTGTAACGTAAGGCTCATAGAAACTAATGCACTCAGCCAGCCCGGTACTGTAACGTAGGGCTCATAAAAATGAATGCTCTCAGCCGGCCCGGTACTGTAATGTAGGGCTTAAAGAAAGGAACACTCTCAGCCGGCCCGGTACTGTAACGTAGGGCTCATAGAAGGTAAATGCTCTCAGCTGGCCCGATACTGTAATGTACGGCTGATAGAAATGAATGTTTTCATCCGGTACTGTTAACGTAGGGCTCATAGAAAGGAATGCTCTCAGCTGGCCCGGTACTCATTACTGTAACGTAGGGCTCATAGAAAGGAATGCACCAGCAGGCCCAGTACTGTAATGTAGGACTCACAGAAAGGAATCCTCTCTGCCGGCACGGTACTGTAATGTAGGGCTTATAGAAAGGAATGCTCTCAGCCGGCCCAGTACTGTAACATAGTGCTCACTGAAACGAATGCTCTCAGCCGGCCCGGTGCTGTAATGTAGGGCTCATAGAAATGAATCCTCTCTGCCGGCCCGGTACTGTAACATAGTGCTCATTGAAATGAATGCTCTCAGCCGGCCTAGTGCTGTAATGTAGGGCTCATTGAAACCAACGCTCTCAGCCGGCCTGGTACTGTAATGCAAGGCTTATAGAAAGGAATGCTCTCAGCCGGCCCGGTACTGCAATGCAAGGCTTACAGAAAGGAATGCTCTCAGCTGGCCCGGTACTATAACGTACAGCTCAGGGAAAGGAACACTCTCAGTCAGGCCGGTACTGTAACATAGGGCTCATGGAAAGGAATGCTCTCAGACAGCATAGTACTGTAACGTAGCACTCACAGAAAGGAATGCTCTCAGCCGGCCAGGTACTGTAATGTAGGGCTCATAGAAAGGAACGTTCTCAGCTGGCCTGATACTGTAGCGTAGGCTCATAGAAACTAATAAGCTCGGCCCAGTACTATGGCAATAGGGTTCATAAATGAGCAGCTTTCAGCCGACCCAGTACTGTATGAGGGCTCAAAGAAAGGAATGCTCTCAGCCGGCCCGGTACTGTAACGTAAGGCTCATAGAAAGGAATGCTCTCAGCCGGTCCGGTACTGTAACGTAGGGCTCATAGAAAGGAATGCTCTCAGCCGGACTGGTACTGTAACGTAGGACTCATAAAAAGGAACGCACTCAGACGGCCTGGTACTGCAATGTAGGGGTCATAGAAAAGAACGCTCTCAGCCGGACTGATACTGTAACGTAGGGCTCATAGAAAGGAATGCTCTCAGCCGACCTAGTACTGTAACATTGGGCTCATGGAAAGGAATGCTCTCAGACGGCCCGGTACTGTAACGTAAGACTCATAGAAAGGAATGCTCTCAGCCGGTACTGTAACATAGGGTTCATAGAAACAAATGCTCTCAGCCAGCCCAGTACTGTAACACTGGGCTCATAGAAAGGAATGCTTTCAGCCAGTACTGTAACATAGGGTTCATAGAAACAAATGCTCTCAGCCGGCCCAGTACTGTAACATTGGGCTCATGGAAAGGAATGCTCTCAGCCAGCTTGGTACTGTAATGTAAGGCTCATGGAAAGGAATGCTCTCAGCCGGCCTGGTACTGTAATGTAGGGCTCATGGAAAGGAACAATTTCAGCCACCCAGTATTGTAATATAGGGCTCATAGTAAGAAATGCTCTCAGCCGGCCTGGTACTGTAATGTAGGGCTCATAGAAAGAAACGCTCTCAGCCGGCACAGTACTGTAACATTGGGCTCATTGAAAGGAATGCTCTCAGCCAGCTTGGTACTGTAACGTAAGGCTCATGGAAAGGAATGCTCTCAGCCAGCCTGGTACTGTAACGTAGGGCTCATGGAAAGGAATGCTCTCAGCCGGCCTGGTACTGTAACGTAGGGCTCATGGAAAGGAACAATTTCAGCCACCCAGTATTGTAATATAGGGCTCATAGTAAGAAATGCTCTCAGCCGGCCTGGTACTGTAATGTAGGGCTCATAGAAAGAAACGCTCTCAGCCGGCACAGTACTGTACGGTAGGGCTCATAGAAAGAAATTCTCTCAGCCGGCCTGGTACTGTAACGTAGGGTTCATAGAAAGAAACGCTCTCAGCCGGCACAGTACTGTAACGTAGGACTCATAGAAAGAAACGCTCTTAGCTGACCCGGTGGCACAGAGGGCTGAGGCACTGGTGCATCACCTGCCACCACGGGAAAGAAGCAGGGTCACTCGGGAGTCTACTTGGGGGGCGGATCGACCATGCATCCCAAAAAATGCTCTCCTCCTCCAGGGAGGGAGGATGATGGATTCTGCTGTGATACTTCTAGCTGAGGAAACACAAGTGGTAGTGCAAGTACAGACACAAAGGGGGGGGGGGCGCCTCCTGACTCAAATGTATGCACATGCCTGCATCTGCTCGGAAACCACCCACGTGGTGCCTGAAGGGAGAAAACAGCGGAAAAAGCTGAGGCTGTGCTGAATGACACCGCACTCCCTCACAGGCTCTGCACCACTCATTAGACTGCACACTCTGCCAGGTGGGGTAGGACTCCATGGGACACTGTAAGGCAGTGGGCTGTAAGTCCTAGAGATGATGGATAACAGGGCTGGGAGCAGTTACAAGGCACAAGAGGGCCAGACAAGGAAGAAGAAGGAATGTGCCCATATATTCTAATATGTCTGGTAACTTGATCTTCACAACAAGGAATCTACCCATACATTCTAATGTGTATGGTAGCCGAGTTCACAGGGAGGAATCTGCCCATACATTCTAAAGTTTATGGTAACGGAGTTCACAGGGAGGAATCTGCCCGTACATTCTAATGTGTATGGTGACTGAGTTCACAGGGAGGAATCTGCCCATATATTCTAATGTGTATGGTAATGGAGTTCACAGGGAGGAATCTGCCCATACATTCTAATGTGTATGGTAACTGAGTTCAGAGGGAGGAATCATAGAAACAGAATTTGACTGCAGATAAGGACCGCTTGGCCCACCTAGTCTGCCCATTTCCCTACCTGATGGATAAGCTGCGGATTCTAGTTAATCCACAGCTTACTTCCTTCTACCCCCCACTAGAATTGCCTTGCGTCTGTCCCATGCATTCTTGAATTCTCCCACTGTTCCTGACTCCACAACCTCCTCAGGAAGGCTGTTCCATGTATCCACACCTCAGTGAAAAAATACTTTCTAACATTACCTCCGAGCCATTCCCCCTCTATCTTCAAATTGTGCCCCCTTGTTCTTGCACATCTCTTTTTCTGAAAGATGCTACCCTCTTGTACTTTAATTCCCTTGAGATACTTGAAAGTTTCTATCATGTCCCCCCTCTCCCTCCTTTCCTCAAGGGTATACATGTTAAGCTGCTTTAGTCTCTCCTCGTATGTCTTCAGGTGCAGGCCCTGCACCATTTTGGTTGCCCTCCTCTGAACAGCCTCCACTCTATGTCTTTGCGGAGATGGGGTCTCCAGAATTGCATGCAGTACTTCAGATGGGGTCTCACCAACTGTCTGTACAGAGGGATAACAACTTCCTGTTTTCTACTGTTGATGCCTCACCCTATGCATCCCAGTATCCCCGCAGCCCTCCTTACTGCCTTCTCACATTGCTTGTCCACCTTTAGGTCATCTGATATAATTTCTCCTAGGTCTCTTTCGATTTTTGTTGTTGTTATTATTTCAGCCCCCACTGAGTACTCTTCCCCTGAGTTTTTGTTTCCCAGATGCATTACTTTGCACTGAATCTGAGCTGCCATATATTTGACCATTCCTCCAACCTTGCCAAGTACCTTTTCATCCTTTCCACCCCACCTTGTGTATCAACCCTGTTGCAGATCTTTGTGTCATCTGCAGAGAGACATACTTTTCCTTCCAGGTGCTCTCCAATGTCACTTATAAAGACATTAACGAGGGCTGGTCCCAGTATCGAACCCTGCAGTACCCCGCTAGTTACCCTCCTTTCTTCACTGTGGACTCCGTTTACTATTACCCTTTGTGTCCTGTTTTCCAGCCAGTTTTTTATCCAGGCTACCACCTTGGGACCCACTGCAAGGCTGGCTAACTTGTTAATTAATCTTTTGTGTGAGACTGGACAAATGCCTACCTAAAATCTAGGTAGGCCATATCCATAGCCCCTCCCTGGTCTACTACTTTGGTCACCCAGTCAAAGAAATCTATTAGGTTCGTCTGACATGACCTTCCTGCTGTGAAACCATGCTGCCTTGGGTCCTGTGCCCCACTGGCCACTAGGTACTCAACAATTCTTTCTCTCAGAAGTGATTCCATCATTTTCCCTACTACTGAAGTCAAACTAACTGCTCTGTAGTTTCCTGACTCTGCCCTGCTTCCACTTTTGTGAAGTGGAATCACATCTGCCCTCCTCCAGTCCTCAGATACCACCCCATCCTCCCATAATTTGTTAGGCGTTACTAGTTCTACCCTTAGTTCTTTTAAAATTCTGAGGTGAATCCCATCAAGCCCCATTGCATTGTCCACCCTTAGTTTCAAGAGTTCTTTCAAAACCCTTTCTTCTGTGAATGGACTGGTATCGACTCCCCTATTCAGAGTGTTTTTCTTGTTTGGTTTAGATATCTCCCCCCTCCTCTTCCGTTGTGAATACTGAGCAGAAATATTCGTTCAGTATCCCTGCTTTTTCACTGTCACCCTCTGCCCACATTCCCTCCCCTTTATTAAGTCTCTGTATCCCTCCCTTGGTCTTTCTTCACTCCCTAATGTACCTATAAAAGGTTTTATCCTCATTCTGCCCATATATTCTAATGTGTATGGTAACTGAGTTCACAAGAAGGAATTTGCCCATATATTCTTTTTTTTTTTTTTTTATTCCTCCTGCTTTCCACCCGGCTGCCATTCCTTCAGGCAGCCAAGTTCTCCTGCTCCCATACCACTTCCCCCGATCTGTTGTCCATCTCCCCGCCGTCCTGCCTGTCCCAGCGTATCCCTTCGCCGGGGGGCACCGGGGAACGGGGAGATTGAGGCACTCCCAGCACCTCTTCACAATCTTGGGCAGGCAACGGAGTAGACACAGGGGCTTCATGGCCGGGGGAGGTGGGCCGCTGTCATCCGGCAGCACGGGTGGCCATTTCCTGGATTTTATGGATCCCCACCCCCTGGGAAGGCATGCTGCAGCACCCTTGCAGCCTGTGCATGTGGCATGTGGTCACCCACGCTGCAAAGCACCAGGGCCAAGTCTGGCCACGAGGGGCTGCCGAAGGGCGATGACTCCACAACACACACTCCTGGGAGTACAGCATCCAAAGGACACTCTTAAACCTTCCCTGCCGGCCTCCACTCCTGACACGCCCCGGGATCGGGCGCAAACCCAGGTCACCAGCGTGCCAGGCGATCCCCTATCACCTGGTGCCACAGAGCCAGCCTGCTCATATATTCTAATGTGTATGGTAACTGAGGTCACCGCAAGGAATCCACCCACATATTTTAATGTGTAACGTAGTCGAGCTCACTGCGAAGAATCTGCGCACATATTCTAATGTATATAGTTACCAAGCCACTCTCGATGTTCCATCCTGAACACATCACTGCGACCTCTACCATGCCCTGTCCTTTCCCCCCGCTTGCAAACAGACGCCTCGCTCACTGTGCAAAACTCACTTCTAAATATTGGCTTGGTGAACCCCCCCCCACCTCTCTAGCTCCCCCCCAAACTCCCTCAGATCCACGGACACTTGCACCTCGCTGGTCCCCCACCGGTTGACCCTTATTGGTCAGTCTGGTTTCGCACATTGCTTCCCGAAATTCGAACCCTTCCCTCCTCCAAATACAACCTCCTCCACTTACTCCCTTGCTGCTGCCTTACATAACCATCTCTCCTCTAGCTGCTCCTGTTTTGAGCCTCCTTAACTACTGCCCTTGCACCTGCTCCTCTAAACAACACCCTATCCCCACCCCAAGCCCTCCCTTGCCAAATTACTCTGCCGTATCCATGAACCCCTCTATCTTCCATAACCAATGTCCTTGCCTGGTTCTGCCCCCTTGCAGGGTTACATAGATACACAGATGTTGTCAGCAGGTACGGGCCTTGTGGTCCATCCAGTCTGCCCTCTCTCTCTTTCTAATGCTTAAGGTGCCCTAGATGCCACAAGCCCCCCCCTTTCACCCTAGCTTGATAATTCTCATGTGCCTATCCCACGCTTGCTTGAATCCCTGAACCATGACCACCCCCACCACTTCCTGGGGGAGACTGTTCCATCTCTCCACCACCCTTTCAGTGAAGCAGAATTTCCTCAAGTTCCCCTCTAAGGTTTCACCCTTTTAGTCTCATGCTGTGCCCCCTTTTTCTTCTATTTCCCTTCATGTGAAAGATGCTCCCCTGTGGTACCCTGTTGATCCCCTTTAGATATCTGAAGGTCTCTATCATGTCCCCCTGCTCTCTCCTTTCCCCCAGGGAGTACATATTTATAGCTCTGAGTCTCTCCTCATACGACTTATGCTGCATCCCCGACACCATTTTTGTCGCCCTCCTCTGTATCGTTTCCATCCTGTCTATGTCTTTTTGGAGATGGGGCCTCCAGAATTAAACACAGCACTCCAGATAAGGCCTTAGTAGGGAGTTGTACAGCGGTACCACCACTTCCCGCCTTCTACTTGTTATACCCCTCCCTATGCACCCTAGCATTCTGTTATCCTTTCCACTGCTTTGCTGCACTGTTTAGTCACTCTGAAGTTGTCTTCTGTGACTACCCCAATCCCTTTCCTCTGTGGAGGCCTCCAGTGTTACCCCTTCTAGTTCATACTCAGCCCTAGGATTCCCTCTCCCTAGGTGTATAATCTTGCACTGTTTTGCACTGAAACCCAATTGCCATTCCTTGGACCAGTTTTCTAGCCTCTTCAGATCCCTCCTAATTTTTTCTATACCTTCCTGTGTATTTACCCTGTTACATAGCTTTGTATCATCCGTGAACAGGCTAACCCTCCGTTTTAGACCCTCTACAATATCACTTATGAAGACATTGAAGAGCACTGGTCCCAGCACTGATCTCTGGGGTACGTCACTTGTTACCCATCCCTCCTGTGAGCTAACCCCATTTACCACCATTCTGTGTTCTGTTACTCAACCAGTTTCTAACCCATGTGACCACCTCTGTTCCCACCCCCAGATTTGCCAGCTTGTGGAGTAGTCTCCTGTGTGGGACTGTGTCGAAGGCCTTCCTGAAGTCCAGATAGGTCACATCAACCACTCTGCCCTGCTACGTTCCCGCTAGCCACTCGCCACGTCGCCAATGGCGAAGCCACAAGCCCTATAGCTAAAATTTTATATCCCTGCCGTGCCACGGAGGCGAAAGGAGCCAGCCTGCAACCTGCTTTCGCCACTCTCTCGCCACCGGACATAGGAACTACCGAGAGAGTGGCGAAAAAACACAAAGTGCAGCAGTACCCTCACCGGTGACCTTCGGGGCGCAGTAATCGCTGTAATGCGATGCTCGGTCACTGCAACCATCTGACCGCATTAGGAGTGAAAAGAAACCACATGATTCAAATTGTTGGCGCGGAGGAGACTGTGTCTGATTGGGGAGATTAGGTAGACACGTCTCCCCCAGCCAATCAGTGCAGTTTCTGTGTGCTGGGGACGGGCTCTCACTGTGAAGCAAGTCACTCGGGCGGCGGTGGTGAAAGGGAGCGGGTGCTTTACTGTAGCCTCCTCGGCGGTCGCTGATTCTTGCTAAAATACTTATTTTGCTGGCATATTTAGGTTGTGAGTAGGTAGGGAGGGTGCCAGAGAAGGTGAGGAGAGAAGAAATAAATGGGGGAACGGGAAAAAAACACGCGAGCAGACTTGAAAGTTCGAGTGCAAGCTGCAGTGTGACGCATATTAAAAAAAAAAAAAAAAACGGAGACAGGGAAAATTGCATTTTTTGAGCTTTGTTTGCTCAGAACTACAGATAAAAAGCAGTTAGTGCAGTTTGATGGGGGAAACAGCAGGAGACAAAAAAAAAAAGCATTTGGAAGTATAAACCGAATGTGAGGAGTTTAAAGGAGCAGGGGAACTAAAGGCACAGTGCTTTATAGTCCAGAGATGGAAAAAAGCAGGCAGAAAAACAGAATGTAGACAAGGGCAGACAGGAGATTAAAAATAAATTCTTGGATTGAACCAGTGTTGAATTGTTTGTGCAATACTGCAAAACTGAAAAAGATATTAAAACAAAATAGAAAGGCTTATGGGGTATTAAGGCACAGACAGTACCTACTATATGGAACTACTGAAGTATTGATGGGGAACAATAAGTGTGTATGCAGATAAAGATTAAGAAAAAGCAAATCAGTATAAAGAAAAGTGATCAAGAAACAGACAAGCTGAAAGGGGATACACAAATAAACCCGCCAAGGCAAAATAATTATTTTAAACTGTTCTCTGACTGTAATTTGTGTGACATACTGCTGCAGTACAGTGTGTGTATGTGTGTGTTCAGAAAACAAACACACTGGCAGCATGCTGTGTAATCTTTTTGAGAAATGAAACTGTAAGTGCTGAAGGATCTCTGGTCCTGTAACCCCAATTACTGTTGGCCACATAGTGTGTGTGTGTGTGTGTGTGAAGAAATAAAACTCTGACCAACTGCTTCATTAAAGAACTTTTATTAGTCACACAATTCAAAAAGACATACGAGTCTGTCATATATTCTAGTGCAAATATCCAGTCGGTGTCACATATATTCTTGTGCAAATATCTAGTCTCATATTCTTGTGCAAATAATATCCAGTCAGTGTCACATATATTCTTGTGCAAATATCCAGTCTCATATTCTTGTGCAAATATCCAGTCTCATATTCTTGTGCAAATAATATCCAGTCGGTGTCACATATATTCTTGTGCAAATATCCAGTCTCATATTCTTGTGCAAATACCCAGTCAGTGTCACATATATTCTTGTGCAAATATCCAGTCTCATATTCTTGTGCAAATACCCAGTCGGTGTCACATATTCTTGTGCAAACCAGTCTGTGTCACATATATTTGTGGAAAAATCCAATCTGTGTCTGTGTATATTCTTGTGCACTGTCCAGTCGGTGACCCATATAAATTCTTGCACAAATATCCAGTCTGTGTCACATATATTCTCACATATCCAGTCAGTGTCACATACTGTCATATTCTAGTCTGTGTCACATATATTCTTGTACCATCTACCTAAATAAAAATGTCAGAACAAGCTGCAAATCCTGAAACTGCTAAACAGAGCAGCGGGTGGCCACAATAAAACAAAGCAAGATAACAGATATTTTCAAAGGCCCAGATCAGCAAGTCCTGTCCCTGAAACTGAGCCAGAATCATGTGGCAGCATCTCTGTAGCAATGGAGAGCAGCTATTCAAAAGCTGCAAGCAAGAAACCAGAGTTTTATATGACACAGACAGTCATAGGAAATTAAGGATTCCTGGTTTAAAACCTACCCATGGCTCATTCATGACAAAGAAGCTGCAGTATTCTACTGCAGAATTTGCAAAGAAACTGGCCGAAGAAATATTTTCACAGAAGGGAAACCAACCAATAAGCCAAAGGCTGACGATTTAAATGAGCATCAGATGTCCAAAGATCACAAGTGAGTCTTATTACAGATGCCCCACCAGTTTGCAATTCTTCTTGTCTTCTGAATCGGTTGTTAATTGTCATGGTAAATATGTGTTTCTCTTAATTTAATAAGGCTTGCAGTCAAGGCAGAAACTGGGAAAAAGGGAATGACAAAGGCTGTGAGCACAGCTTATTCATCAGTGAAAAGTGCCATCATAGCAGAGATGCGAAGCGTTTATTACATGGGCAAAACTCTGACTGCAAATCATAACATACAGAAACATTTGGAACTGCAGGTTCACAATGTAAGTATTTTTACTCGCCAATCTCTCGAACAACAATTAAAGTCTCGCTTCATGTATATTACATGGGGGGGGGCACTGCCTCAGAGTTACAGATCATATGTCACGAAACTGCAGGCCCAACATAAATAATAGCTCTTACTGTATTGTCGTTTCTGAATTCGAATAAAAAAACATTAGCAGTGCTGCAGCAGAGACGCGCTACAAGTCACATTGTGGGGGGGCGGGGACATGGCTCCAAATAAAACTGACAGACTATTCCTTTTTTCTCTTTTTCTGCACAGGAATCCACTCTGCTAGCACCTATAAAGCAATCAGTCCTCCAAGGCACAGGCATCTACACACATTCTGAGTCCATCAATGACTTTTACAATGCAATTTCTAAGGCAGTGCAGGATGCTTTTTTAAAGGAATTGGAGGATTCTCCATCTAAAATGTTTTCCTTACAAATTGATGAGGGAACAGATGTAGCCAACAAGAGTACACTGATGGTATACATCAGATTCATTGACAGCAAGGGCTATGTTCAGTCTAAATTTTTAGTTGTGACTGAGCTTGCAGAATGCAATTCAGAAGCAGTATACAATGCTGTGAAGTACATGATCTCTGATAAAAATTTAGGAGATAAAGAGCTGATAGGACTTGCAACTGATGGGGCCTCTGTCATGACAGGATGCAAAAAAGGTGTGACCACTCTAGCCAAAATAGAGCACCCATATTTAGTTGCCACTCACTGTCTCGCACATAGACTCGCCTTAGCATCAGAGAAAGCAGCCAACCAACACCAGTATCTGGTCAGTTATATGTCTACAGTGAATCAGCTTGGGAAACTGATAAAGTACTCTCCCAAATTTTGTCGAATACTCAATCAGAGCAAAGACATACACCAGGAGCACGCTGTGAAATGAAAACAGATTTTGTTCACGAGATGGCTTTCATTTTCTGATTCTGTGAAGGCATTACAAGCATGCATAGCCTCACTTATGTCTGCTTTGTCACAAATGGCAGAGGATAACTATCAGCGAAACCTTGCTATGGGGTGCCTTAAAAAAATGGGGACGTTCAAATTTGTTGCCACTACTTTCTTTCTGGCTGATGCAGTAGGTCTTCTTGCAATTCTCTCAAAACTTTTCCAAAAACGGTCTGTCATCTTCTCAGAGGCAAGGCGGCAGCTTGTTAGCACCACTGATGCACTTCATGTGCTGCCTGAAAATCCAGGCCCACACTTAAGTTTTTTTGTCAGAGACGCCAAGTGAACCATCAGAAGAGGGAAAATCTATATTTAGAACACATACACTGCTAGATACATGGCAGCAGAGAGAAGAGCTCAAGAATTTGCAAACATCTTATATACAGTCAACAGTTGAACAGCTTGAAAGTTACTTTCCAGAAGGCACATTGTTGGACAACTGGTCGGTATTAGACCCACGCAGTGCACCTGATCACATTGAGAGCTATGGAGAACAGGAGATTGAGAATCGTATTGCTCACTATGCAATACTCAGCAAGGCATTTGACTCTGTTCCTCACGTGGGCCTGTTGGATAAGCTGGGAGAAATGGGGGTGGGGAACCAGATGATCAGATGGATAGGCAATTGGTTCCAGGACCGGACCCAGAGGGTCGTAGTTGGCGGGATAGTCTCATCCCCAAAGAGGGTCATTAGTGGGGTCCCACAGGATCAGTCCTGGGCCCTCCTGTTCAACGCCTACGTCTCTGACATAAGGACAGGAATCAGGAGTGAGATGAGTCTCTTTGCGGATGACTCAAAACTGAGGCGTGGTGGATGGGGAGGAGGGGAAGGTGGCCCTACAGGGGGACCTGGAGGCTCTGGAAAGATGGTCTAGAAAGTGGAAGCTGAGGTTCAATGCAGGGAAATGCAAGGTACTCCACCTGGGGGCCAGAAACCCGGGCCAAGTGTACACCCTGGGGGGCAATGCTACAAGTCTCGATGGCTGAGAGTGACCTGGGGGGTGGTGGCGGATGTCAAGATGAACAACTCGGAGACTTGTAGGAGGGCAGCAGCCAAGGCAAACAGGATGCTGGGATGCATTGCTAGGGGGATCACCTCCAGAAGGAGGGAAGTGATACTCCCTCTGTATAACTGCTTGGTGAGGCCACACCTTGAGTACTGCGTGCAGTTTTGGAGGCCACACTTAAAGAGGGACATTAAACTCCTGGAGAGGGTCCAGAGGAGGGCAACCAAAATGATTTGGGGCTTGGGGGACAGGACCTATGAGGAGAGGCTCGAAGAGCTAAATATGTACACACTGGAAGAGAGAAGGGACCGGGGGGACATGATAGAGATCTTCAAGTACATGAAGAGGGTAAATAGGGGAGGAACAGTCAGGGTGCTTCGAAGGAAGGAGGTGGGGGCCACTAGAGGGCATGGGTGGAAGCTGGAGGGGAGAAGATTCAGGGGAGAAAGGAGGAGGTGCTACTTCACTGAGAGGGTGGTGGGGCCATGGAATGCACTGCCTAGGGGGCTGGTGGAGGCAGAGACGGTGGTGGGGTTCAAGAGGGGCTGGGACAGGTACAGGGGAAGGGTTCTGGAAGCAAAATCCAATGCAACAAGAATATCCAGAACTGGGAAGGGAGAAGCCAGAGAAGGCGAGGGGGGCAGCAAGGTCAGCACCCAGGGTGGAGGCTGACCAATTGAGCAGACTCGAAAGACCGTTAGGCCTATTCTGCTGGCATTTTAGTATGTTAGTATTATGGTGCCATTAAAAAAGGTCTCTGTACTAACATCCTGCCAGTTAACCAAGATGAAACCAAACTGGAATGGTCATTATTACATAAATTATTCTTGGCACACAAAGAGTCCATTATTGAAGAATTCAATGTCAAAGTGGTAGTTCCAAACAAGGAATCTTGGCCAAACATGTCCAAACTATATTCAGTATGTCTGGCAACCCCATCAACTTCAGTGGAGTGTGAACGTGGGTTTAGTGCATATAACAACATTAAGACTGCCGAAAGGAATCGCCTTAAAGTCTGGAATGTGAACTATCTAATGACTCTTCTGGTTGAGGCTCCTGATGACATGGGAAAGTTTGATTTTGAAACTGCATTTGACATCTGGGCGTTGAAAAGGACAGCGTGGGTTCCTTCAAACTGTCAAGACAAATGAAGATGCACCTCCAAGTTCTTTCGAGAAAACCTGCAGCAGCTACACTACTGCATAGACCTAGCAGAAGAAAATAAACTGCTGGCTGTGCTTCTTCTTATATTTATTTTGTTGTACTGTAATTTGTACCTACTGCTACAGCAAAATGTGTTAATTATTGCCATGTTCTCCACTTGACTCTTGTGTAGTCTTCAGCTCAGACACACAGAACAAAAATGACTGCTGTTGCCTTGTTGGCAGCAATTCTCATTTAATGCCATGACAGTTTGCTAGCTTCTAATATTTTCAAACAAAACATTTTTCACATAGTTTAAATAACAATAGTTACCGCGGCATTAAAATAGAATTTTACTGCCTTTGCTTACTGAACCAGGCCCGACAATTGATCTGGGCTGAGAGAGGAGCAGTGTTAACTGTTACTCACTGTTTTTTCTGCTTGTTAAAAGTCTGAGATGGATACCTGGCTTGCCTTTAGTCACATTTTATATGGAGCATGGCACAGATTCCTCAAGTTTTCACACAATGTTATTTTAAACTGGGTTGCTTGTTATGTACAGGCTTTAGTGAGCCTGACCCCGGCATTTTATTGCAGTAATGGGCTGGGGGGGGGCAGAGATTCAAAATTTCTTCTAGGCACGACTGCCAGGTGCTCAGTCATTTTCACGAAATAATTGACATCTGACTGGTGTCACATATTTAATATGCCATCAAACTGATTAAGAGCACCCACTGTACTGTTATTGTTTAATTTTTCCTGCTTGAATTTGCCTGGCCTTTTAGCATTATTTGTCTCCTGCTTGCCTAATACAGCAATGTGCACAGTTTATACTAATTGCTGCATTTTTTGGGGGGGTCAAAACTGGGCTGACCACATCTTAAGCTTTGGTATGTATGTTATTGCTGTACACATACTTGCACATCTACTTAATACAAAATAATTTCAAACAATTTGGCTCAAACTGTGAATATATTGTGCCTACCACTACAGAAATAAATCTTGTCCATAATGGTATTTAAAAACAATGTTAAAGCAGCAGTACTACCAAACCAGGAAGTAAATACTGAAATTATTTTTTTGTACTGTAATTATGCATTCATAATTCCGGTTCACATATCTGAAATTATTTTCCGCCTGTGATGCTTTGTTTATTAAATATAAATCTTTAGAGTTTGACATAGTAGCGCTACAGGAAATATGGCTGCTCCCTGTACTTTAGCTGCGCTCCTCCCCAGCGTCCCCAGTACGTATTCTGTTTACTTCCTGTGACCCTTCCTCACAAGGCGCGTTTCACGAAGCGTACTGAATATTGAGGTGACAGTCTGCACTGTTGAGAAAGATACTGGACCTTACCTTCGTTGTTTTCTCGGTAATGTTAAATAATGTGCCCTTTGACTTGTACTCACTTTCTTCAGGGGATTGTTATTCCGTTTCCTGCCATTAACTTTCACTGCTAACTGGTTCAGTCGTGATTTTCTCCTTCTCCCTAAACTGTGCTCGCTGTGTTAACCCACTATGACTATTCCTGTTGTACGTGATCTAACCCAGCCATAAATTAATCCTCCGTGATGTTCTTTGTTTGATCAGCTTGCTCCGGCGATCACTGGCACTCATTACGTTCTCATATTACACCGGGCTCAGGCAAGTCCGTATCTTAAAGTCATGGAGAGGCAGACAGATTGTCTTAGCCCAGCTCTATTTTTCACAGTCTAACACACATCATAAACGGAACTTATCAGGAAAAGATTCCTGTTGTGCCAATGCAGCTGTTGACGAGACCCACATGTGAATGTATTTGTTCACATTCCCCACATACCTTCGGATTATGGGATCCTCACTGTTTACTCTGTAACACGCTACTCTTTGAGGCACACAGTAAAGGATTGTGTCCAGCACAGGGACGTCCCTGAGAATCATGGACAGTTGAGAGGCATGTAGTGCTTCTGTTTGGAATGCTATGTAGTGGTGTCACACCACTTTTCAGCCTGCTGTTAATGAAATGTTTTGCATCATACTGCAGCTGTTATATTGTATATTGTTGCTGCACACAATAGTGACAGCTGTGATCATTTGCAGCAGTGGTAGGCATACTGAGGTATGTGTGGTATTGGCCTTATACTGACCTGTGACGTCCATGAATAATAGTGCACTGTGTAGTCACACACACTTGTTGTGGGGCACATGGTGTCCCTGCAGGTTGCCTAATGTATTCCTCTGGTCTGTGATGTAATATGCATAATGTGCAAGAGGTGTGTATTGCAAGGGAAGGAATAAACCAAGGGTGTTCCACTCCTTTGCTAGTAGTACTGTGCTTGGCAAGTTTATGATTATTTAGTTGTTTAACCAGGTATAGCACACTAAGCTGAAAGCTTTTTTACAGGAGCAACCTGGGAGCACAAGGAGGTTAAGTGACTTGCTCAGGGTCACACAGTATGCAAGTTGAATCTGTGGGATTCAAACCCAGGTCTGGTCTGCCGAATGTCACCAGATTTGCAGCTCAGAGCCTTAAAACACTGCACTGTACTGCCTCCAAATACTGGCTGTTTACACTGTCAATATTGTGACTGTGGTCACGTTCATTGTTTTGTAACTTGTGGTGTGTTATGTGCATACTTTGACTGGAGTATAGTGTCTCATGTGAATGCCAATTGAAATATATGAATTATGCCCTTTTTTTCTGCTTGCTGAAGGAGAGTGAATTATGCTGTCATGGTGTGTTAATGTCTATCATACTGGCTGACACATCACATAAGTGATGTGGTGAACAGCGATGCTGCTGACAATGGGAATAGTCGCCTCTGTGCTCATGCGGTGTATTAACAAGTGTACCACTCTTAATTGTAGTTTGCACATCTACTTAAAAACCATAATATAATCATGAGTAAGATAGTATGTCTGTCCAGTGACTATATGTGTTTAGAGCAGGATACAACACCTTTTGTAAACACTGTCCTTGCTCAGTCTTGAAAACCATTGACCCCTAACTTGTTCCTAGAATGGCATCAAACCACAGGTCTGCATAACAGTAAAAGCATTACCTCTGGCAGTGTGGCGAACACCAGGCTCAAGGATATTACATGTTGTGGGGTTAGGGTTAATAAATATTTATATTTATTCCTGCTTCGGGGAAAGGTGCCAAGTGTCTGTAAGGTGTAAAGTAATGAATAGGAGTCCTAATAACAGTACACTAGGAACATTAACTGCAATGTCCATACAGTAACATTGTGATTCTGCTGTCGGGTTTCATTCAATCAGATGAAAAAATGAACATTGAAGTCCCCAAGTTTGTCAGTTTCCTCTCATTGCCCTCTGAAGCCATCCCCAACTATTTTAAATTGTGCCTCCTTGTTCTTGCGTCTTTCTGAAAGATGCTACCCTGTTGGACTTTGATTCCTTTGAGGTACTTTGATTGATTCCTTTCAGGTACTTGACAGTTTATATCATCTACCCTGACCCCTTTCAGCAAGGTTACAATATGTTTCAATTTTAGTAAAATAGCAGGACAACAGGACACTCCATGAGATTAGAGGGAGGTTGATTAAGGGTAATGTGAGGAAGTTATTTTCACAGAAAGAATGGTACATACATGGAATAGCCTACCTCCACAAGTGGTGGTTATTAGTACAGTGCAGGGCTTATAACAGGCATGGGATAGGCATAAGGGGCAATACAGATGAGTATGAATACATCACGCCATTGACAGAACAAAGGCTGATGGCACATTCATAAGGTAAAAAAGAAATGGGCAGACTGTATGGGCCTTGCAGTCCTTATTTGACATCAACTTCTATGTTTCTATATTAAGTACTCTCAGTCTCTCTTCATATGGAATCTGATGCAAACGCTGCACCATTTTAGTACTGTTCCTCTGGACTGCCTCCAACCTGTCTATGTCCTTCTGGAGATGGGGTCTCGAAAACTGCACGCAGTACTTCAGATGGGGTCTCAGCAACTGTCAGTACAAAGGGATAACCACTTCCCTTTTTCTACTTGTGATGCCCCTTCCTATGCATCCTAGTATCCCCCCATCTCTCCTTACTGCCTTCTCACACTGCTTGCCCACCTTTACGTCATCTGATATGACCACACACAGGTCCCTTTGCATTTCCTTGTTGTTAATACCTCCCCAGCTATCGTGCACTCTTCTCCTTTGTTTTTGTTTCCCAGGTGCATTACTTTGCACTTCTTTGCACTGAATGTAAGTTGCACTACATCTGACCACTACTCAACCATGCCAAGTCCTTTTCATCCTTTAACCCCCCCCTTCTGTATCAACTCTGTTACATATCTTTGTGTCATCTGCAAAGGGGCATACTTTTCCTTCCATACCTGGTTCCTTATACAAATGGTCAGTGACCCGAACTGGCTAGGGGACACCATAGATCTTGTGCTGGCAAATGGTAATTTTCTGAGGGACGGTTAAGGAACTGCTGATCAACACTGAACATCGCTCATTGTGGGTCACAATAAATATGGTGAGGGAAGGAGCAGAAATGGGTACAATGGTGTTAGACTTCAGGAACTAAATCTTACAGAGAATGTGGAAAGTAGTAAAGGAGTATCTCCCCCGAATACATCCTGTATAGACACAAAGCAGAGGTGGGAGATCATTGAGCTAATGATGGAGCTGGAAACCACACCTTTGTCAGGCTCCACAGCAAGAGGGCTACTGCCAATACATCTAGGTGGGTGAGCTGTAGCATCACTGACAAGTAACGAACCAAAGGAGCATCACTGATTAGGCTCAAAGAAGCATGGGGGATACAGAGGTTTATCTGAAGGAATCAAGGAGGTGACATGGGCATCAAGGGTGGCTGAGGCACCTGTTGACCACAGGCTGTCACAGGGCATAGAAGAACTCTTCATGCACACTAGGGAGAAAACAACTGGTAAGGACCAAGTCGTGAGACTCAAGATGAATATGGTGTGTGTTGAAACAGCAACAGAGTATTTAGATGTGCTTCATGAATACTTCAGCCTGGTACTCACCAAGTAGAACGGAGGCAGTACCAAGAGGACAGGCCCAGGGATGGGGAAGGTGACAGATGGGAGAATCACAAGGTGCAGACTTCTGGCAGGCTGGAGGGCATTGAGGGTGGACAAGGCACTAGGGCCTGAAGGGACTGGCATAAATGTAGGTGGACACCTTGGCAGATATGTTCAATGCATCCTGGGATCCAGGGACCACATCAACACTGGATAATGGCATGGGTGGTTCCACTCCATAACACTGGACACAAGGGTGAACAAATGAACTATACACTGTTAAACCTCACAACCAATGTGGGCAAGCTATGGTGACAATCCACAAGGAGAGGCTACTTTCCCTTTTGTTCTGTGATGGAGTAGGACAGTAGACAGCATGCGTTCTTACCAGGCACATCCTGTCAGAGTAACATTATGATTACTATGAGTGGGTAACTAGGCATCCAGACAAAGGCCATGCAGTGTATGTCCTGTACAAGGAATTTATTATGACTTTTGATTAGGTGCTATGTGGAATCCTATGAAGTAAGCCTGAATATCCTGGGGCCATGGCTGATGGTGGGATGGGTATGTGCTGGCTGCACAGAAGGCAGCAGACGGTAGTTGTGGGAGGGTAGCTGTCAACACCAGGTGTGGTGGTTAGCAGGCTGCAGCATGGAGCAGTGTTGGTTGAAGTGCTGTTTTGATTTTTATAGCACATCTTGGTAGGCATCAAGAGCAAGATCAGACTGTTTCACATGGCACCAACATTGGAGCAGAATTGAATGATATGGGGTGGTGGCAGTGGTTTGCTGCATGAACTGTCACAATTGGGGATCTAGTCAGACAAGTGGCACTTGGTGTTGGATTCAAAATAGTGCAAGGTGCTGCAAGGGGCAGTATAGCAGTGGTCTAAGGCTCTGAGCTGCAAATTTGGTGACATCCAGCAGACCAGACCTGGGTTTGAATCCACAGCTTCCACTTACATACTGTGTGACCCTGAGCAAGTCACTTAACCTCCTTGTGCTCCTAGGGCTCCTGTAAAAAGCTTTCAGCTTATTGTGCTGTACCTGGTTAAACAACTAAATAAATAAAATAAAAAATAAAATTTAACATACAACCAAGAGGGTGGCTGCTTGGGGGATAGTTATGTGGCACCAGAGAGGGAACCAGTGGGGTACCACTGGGCTCCGTGCTGTGGCCAGTGTTGTTCAAAGTCTTCCACAATGATAGTGGGGATGGCATTAACAGGAAAATATGCCTATTTGCAGATGACATCAAGCTCAGTGGTAGAGTGGACACAGGTGAGATACAGAACCCACCTGAAGATCTGGAACAGCTGGGGAGGTGGTCCATGATCTGGTAGCTTAGTTTTCAATGCCAAGAAATTCAAAGCTAGGCATATTATGGCTAAGACTCCCAGGACAGAATACTACCTGGGTAAAATCTAATTATCCGGATCAGAGGAGGACAAGGGCCTGGGAGTGATGGTCAATAGCACCGGAACCGCCTCCATGCAGTGCAAGACAGCAGCAAAAGGCAAACAAGATGCTGGGATGCATGCAGCTAGTTGCATCAGTACTACTAGACAGGAGGTTATACTGCCCTTGTATAGGTTACTGGTAAGGCTGCATTTACAGTATATAGTTTAGTACTTGTGGACAGACCTCAAACAGAACATGAACCTGCTGGAAAAGGTCCAGATGAGGCTACAAAGATGATAGATAGTAAGCAAGGTAAAGCAGATGACACATTGAGGGTACTGAACATGTAATCACTTAACACAGGAGACAGAGAGAGAGAGAAAGAAGGGACATGATTGGGATCTTCAGGTGCTCGAAAGTTATAAATAAGGTTGATGAGGAGAGTCTACTTAAGCTGAGTGACAACTGCAACAAGGTTGCACAGTCTGAAGCTTAGAGGGTGGGAGGTTGAGGACAGAGGTTAGGAAGCAGTTCTTCACAGAGAGGATGGTAGACACTTGGAATGTGCTGCGGAAGAAGTTATCTCGTTGAAGACAATGGGCAAGTTTAACAATGGATGGGATAGGCATGGGGAAGTTATGGATCATGGGTAGGGAGGATTGGGGAGCAATGAACATTACATCAAGCTGTGGGATGGCCCATCGGTGCAGTGGTTCAATTTCTGGTGCAAAAACAGCGACCTAGGTTCAGGACTGGACACAGGTTGCTGGCAAGATGGCTAGGAGAAGGCTACAGTGTAGGAAGAATGCCTCCTTCACCTTGGGGTGAGGGCAGGAATAGGGCCAAATGCTGGCTGACTCCAAGCGGAGGCTGGGAGCTCAGCAAGTGCACAGGGAGCTCATTGCTTTAGGGGGTGTAGTGGACCTTTGACTTGGCGCCTTAACATCAGTGGCATGCCAAGCCCCTGTGGAGAAAAGAGTAAAAGCTCCTGCATGAGTTGGATGCTTCTGGCACTTGTGGACACCACATCACAGTAGCCAGTCATACTCTGCCTCAGCAGCAGCTCCCAGGCCAAATTGAGAGTGTGCTGGCTGCCCCACCAATACCTTCACACTCAGAGGAGGGGACCCATCCAGCTAAAGGTCAAACAGGGTTATCCGGGGATGACGGATGTAGTGTGAGGTGGGGGCTGGGGAGGAGTTGGGCACCTGCTGGGGTGACTTTAGGGCCTGAAGGAGTGTCCAGCCCAAGGGCAGGTGTAAGGTACAAAAAAAAAAAAAATAACGTGTTGTGATCCTTCAGTAGGAGCCAGACTTTATAGACAGAATGGCTTCTTCTGCTGGCTTCTTCATATGTTTGTATTGATGCGCTTGCAACACAAGGAGGAGCAATCATTTGTGTGTGTCTGTGTGGAGGGGGGAAGGTAGCAGTGTCAAAGGAAGAGAAGTATCTTGGGGGTCATTAGGGGCTACGTGAATAACAGCGCAATGTAGAGAGGCAGCTACGAGGGACAACATAATGCTGGTATATACTGACAGGGGTATAACCTCCAGGAGAAGGGAGCTAATCTGGTTCACTGTCATTTTACAGACTTTACATGTACCTCACTTCAAAGCAAGTGTGCAATTGATGCATCACACCAGACTTTGATGCTGAAAAACGGTCATGTGCCACTCCATACTTAGGTGAAACACGGAAACCAACATGTCTGCTGCTCACAGAAGAGGTCGCCAGCCAAACAGTTCACCAGGCCTCATGCAAGCGTCGTGAGACTGCAACAATCCGTGACTACCGTAGAAAGTTAGTCAACCTGGGTTCTGGCTCTATGGAAGAGTGGACAGCACTGAAGACACAGAAAGAGTTTCAAAAGATGAGGAGTTAGCACAATTCCTGTTACATTTTTACAGGTAGGAGTACTGCATGCCATTTCATCTACATACGAACTTTAAGTGAAAGACAGGTTAATTCATGAGGCATTGTCTAATGTTCTCTACAGTGATCACAGTGTTGAACAATGTTGGCAACCAGATTCAGCCTCCTGGAGGTGCCTGTTGGTGAGTAATACTATCTTCATTTGCTGTTTTGTTGAATGGTTTGTCTGTCAGTGTACATATGCATTGCCGGATCACTTTCTTGTCCAGGTTTAGACATGTCACATGTTACACTCCTGGCACCGCACAAACAAATGTTTTGTCATGACATGATTGGAGGCGCTGATGATCACTATCATGTCCCTAACACCACAGTATCAAAATACCTTATATTTAATGGAAAATCATGGACATTCACCTTTACCTTCCCGACAGTGATTTCTATGATTTATTTTGCTTTTATGGTATCTTGTGCACAACATTTCACAAATCCAGATACTACTGTACCCTGTCCATGGTATAGGACTCAAGACCAACAAACACTTTCAATTGTAAGCACAATGAATGCATTTGATGTCCTATGGTTGAACCTATTTGTACCTTTTCAACTGATTGAAATAACTGTGGTATTACCATGTGGCGCGCCAGCGGACATGTCAATTACATTCGATTTAGTGCTGTGTGGCTTTGCTTCAATGGCAATGCAAGCCATTTTGTATAACCTGAACACACAGATTTCATTTTGGCTGCATGCTTCAGTCATTCTATGTGTATCTTTCCACTTTCCAACAGTAGTACTGAATGTGGGCGGGCACTGTTTGGTGCATGGGAGCACTCATGCATTGTGCTTCTGTGAACATACCGCCAGCTGATCAGCGAACTTGGATCACCAATAGTCCTGTACAGCACAACATAGACTTGCAGAACACATCGTGTTGTTAGTGTCCTTACTGACATACTTTACATTGTAGGGCACATAAAACCCTGCTGATTTGTGAAGATGGCTTTATTAAGCATAGTACAGGATGAACAGAGACTAAGTTAATGCAACAGTGTGCAATGTGCTTTACGCAGCAATGTTCTCCATTGTGCTTCTTTACTACCTTTGTATACCACAATTGTTCAACAGTTATCCACACTGTGACACAGCTTTTACAACTATAGGTTGTGTGGATAATGCTTGTACAATGCTTTTATTATTACAGACAATTGCCAACTCGGGATTAGTCATGCTGACAGCAACATCTCTGTGTCATCACCTGTTTCTGGCACCCAACATCCACTGTGTTCCACCCTGCTAATGAGTTTCAGCCTCTTTGGAAAGCGTAAGTAGCTCTGAGCGAAACACAGTAACCAGAAAACTTTCACCACTAGTCTTCATTGTAAATATGCTTTCTCATTCACTGCAGCCATGAGAAGGAATGTTGTCCAGATTCAGAAGTGATGTTCCAACACGCAGTTAGAAGACTCTGGATAGCCTCCTACCATCCACATTCCTCAAAGTGGGAACTCTTGACTCTCCTATGCGGGGAAACACTCAATGTATGAACAATGGCTTTAGTGATGTGTTAATTAAAGCAAGACTATGCAGTAGTACTGATTTTTTATTCATTCATTTATTTATTTATTTAATTTGGTAGATTAAAACCTTTGAGCCAACGGTTCTTTTACAAAGGTTCCATATCGGGTATAAGAGACAAAACAAGTTACAAGGTTAAATTTCAGGTAAGACAGAACAAATTTACAGGTCAAAATTCATTAGTGGAGACTACAGGAATACACTAGTAGTTTGATGGGCCTTGGTGCTGCTGTTTGCTGATAACAGGATACTGACAGGATGCACATGCCGCAAGTAATCTATTGCAGTTCATAAGTTGTATAGGTAGTAGGAGTACTTTTGATAAGTGGTTTAAAGTTTGTATTGTTCGTTATTCTGGGAGTCCTCATGGAGTCTATCCAGAAGTTTTGGAGTAGTCTCCTGAGGTGTCTTTGACATTTGTTGCAAAAGGGGTGAGAGGTGGAGATGATGATGTCAAGGGGGAGCGAGTGCCGGAGAAGTGTGTGGGTGGGGTGTGAGGGAGAAGCTTATCATGGCAGACTGCTTGGTAGTGGTTGCAGCCACACTGGTTGTCTTCTGCCAGAGCGGTAAACAGGTCTTTTTAAAGGGCCTATTTTGGTGTGTTCCAGTGCAGTAGCGGAGAGTTTGTTAAGCCATGTGGTGCCGTGATAGGAGAGTGGCCATTGAGAAAAAGCATGTTCTTTTGAATGTGACATGGAGCACACCTTTGCTGTTCCTCTGGTGACCTTAGTCGAGGGTGTCACTGGAACAGTGTGGCAGTTTAGTCGGTTGTGAGACCAAGTGAGGCTTTTTTCCTATTATGCAAGCTTCTAATACTTTGTCCTGAGTTGGAGCTGGAGCCACCCCATGGAGGAGTAAAGTAATCATGTATGGGTACACTGGTTGGCACCAGAACCAGGTGACAGGCAGGCCCTGTTGACTACTTGTTTAACGCAGATTTAAGGCTGAGTCAGTGTCAGCTCCGTGGCTATTATTCTGTGTAGTCGATGATGAACAGGATAGAGTTTTGAGTAACTAAGGTAAGAGCCTCGTGAGTCAGGGCCTGCCGATGTCTATATAGCATGCCTAGCTTAATATTGTCAGTTTTGACTACGTGGTCAATATGGTGCTCAAAGGAGAGTGTGTCATCTGTATCTACTCCAAGTATTTTTAAGGTGTTGACTTGCTTCGACACTATCCCCTTTGGCTAAAGATAGTCAAGGGTTCAGCACTCTCTTTGGAATATGGTATGGTTTGGTATCATTTTTCTTTTTTTTCCTTTTTGGTTCAGTGGGAGCTGCTTTTGTGAGAACCATGCCTCTAGTAATGTGAAGCTGCATTGTATGTTCTTACAGAATTCACAAGCATTGCTGCCTGGGACTGATATTACTGTGTCATCTGCATACAGCTGCATTTCAGCAGTGCAGGCTTTAGGAAGTGAATTTATGAAGAGACTGAAGAGAAGTGACCCTAGGATCTAGCCCTGTGGGACCCTTACTGTTACCTTCTGTGATCTGAGGTAACACCCTATCCTCACATACTGCATCCTGTAGAGAGGTAACTGTTGAACAAGGAGATGGTATCTACTGACAGACCCATCGGCCCATAGCTGTCTTAACAGGATTTGGTGGTTGACAGTGTGGAAGTCTTTTTGAGGTCAATCAATATGGACCCCACCATTTTTCCTGAATTAAGGGTTTCATAAGTGTGGGAGGTATAGGAGATATGTGTGTGATAGTTCGGTGCTTTTGATGAAAAACCACGATTCTGAGGGAAAAGCAAATTGTACCATTCTTTAGACAGTCAGTGAGCTGATCAGCACTACCCTTTCCATTGCTTTTACAAAGTCATGTTTCTCTGGCTTCAAGTGAGTACTGTAGTTCGTGACATATCTTCAGACAATAGCTGGCCACAGTATGTGTTGTAGTGACTATAACTCATCTCTGTCTTCTTTTTCAGTTACATCAAGAGTGACAGTGAGGACACCGAGTGTGGTACCGAAGACTGTGATCTCAGCTGTACTGAAAAAGACATAGATATGGACAATGAGGAAATGTACATATGCACTTGATGAGCATCAAATACATAAAATGGAAACCTCCATTTCATACGACCACTGTCTCATAAGCCTTGCCAAACTGGCTTTTTTCGGAAGTGCTTTCAAAGACATGCACTGGGAAGTGTGAATATCCTGACCAGAAAAATGGGACAGCACTCCAGATCATTGCTGCATGCTCCCAGGGACACAAACAGTCATGGTGGTCACAGCCAATGGTCAAAGCGATCCCATGCAGGCAACTTCATGCTATGTTCAAACATTATTCTGAGTGGTAACAATTTTGCACAAAATAGCACTTTTGTTGAAGTTTATGAATATGCCAGTTCCAGCAAAATCAACATTCCATGCCATTCAACGGCTGTATGTGTCTCCTCTGTACTTGAGTACTGGTCACATTATCAGACTGAAATTTTCCAATCCACTGCAACAGCCACTGGTTCTACTTGGTGATGGTCGAATGACAGTCCCGACACTCTGCAAGTACCAGACTTATATAATGATGGACAATGCAACAAAATGCATTGTAGATATTGAAATAGTGGATGTTCGAGAAGTTGGAGGAAAATCCACAAATATGGAGCTAGCTGCCTTTCAGCGATGCCTCCAGAAGATGGATCAATGTGGCATTCCTGTGGCAGAGGTTGTCGCGGATGCCACACACAGATAAGTGTCTATCATGAGTATGTGCACCCTCATAACTTTTGCATCTCACACCAACATCAGTTACATTGCAACATGTTCCATAATTTTTTTCCTTTTTCCACAGAGAAGAAGATTCTGGAATATCACACCAACTAGATTCTGTGGCATGGAAGTAGGCCATAAACAAACGTCTCTTAAAGGTAACAGTTTATAGTTCTTTTAACATATGTGACAACCGCATGTTCATACATTACAACAAGTTTGTTTCTGGAATTGCAGTAGTGTATCAGGATCCTCACAGTTAATCAGTGAGGAGTGATCAGTGCCTTTCTAATCTAGTCATCTTAACAGTTGTGGCAGGTCAGAAGTGTAACAGGGACTTGAAGCCGTGGATCAGAGACATAATTAACCATTTTGGTTTGCATCTTCAAATTGTGGTCAAAGCGAGCAGGGCTGCTGGTAAGGTTGTGTTTCCCAGGAAACTATTGTGCCACTGGATTCTTCACTCGTTACTTACTGGGTTGTTTTGGTCACTCTCTTTCAGTCGATTTGGCGTGGAGTGTTGCACCATGTGGTGAATCAGCATGTGTGGCGTATTGAGAGGCCTGGAGACATAGATCGATGTTTGCATGCACCGAACTGTCACGATGAACAGAAGCCATGGCTCAAGACTGACTCACCTGCTCATAGAGCGCTACGTTCAGTTGTGTACGACAAGTGGATCACTGGCAAGCTGTCCTACTTCACAAAAGCTAGGTAGCCATACATGATTGATGTCATTGCCAGTAACTCATGATGACTCATTTTAGTATATCTTTACAGTGACAACACAAGGTAATGCATTAATCTTGCCATGACATGACTTTACACACTGTATTAAGCATGCCATGACTTTTGTGATGACCACAGCATGACTGTTGAAACTAACTGGAAGCACTGTCAGCGCAAAAACATAAGCGTGACCAGAAAGGCTCTGACAGTGTTGTAAGGTTTACAGAATAGGTAGTCTTAAAAGTCGGCACTCTGACAGCGCACTCAGATGTGTAGCCAATCAGGGACGTGACAGTGTTTTCAGTTGACAATGTAACACCATTATAAATGTTTTCATTATTTTCTTTCTAGGTCAACTAGCGATTTGGAAACATTCAACAATCACATATTAATGTATGCCTCAAGCCGCTTTTGCATACGGGTAAGTAGCTCTGATACTTTAGTTGTGGGCAAAGCCTGCTCCAGATACTGTCCATAAGGCGACATTTACTGCTATGATCAGTAACATCAGTGCATTGTGTGTTTTACAACATGGTGCACCCAAAATACGCTGCTAGTTCCATGTCTGCAGGTCATACACCTCTGCATGTGAAACTATGCTCACTTTGATGTTGCTGCAGTCATCATCGCATTTTATTCCATGGTGGAACAGACAGTAAAACTCCTCCATGAGTAACACATGTCTGCTTACAACTTGTCAGCAGACAGTCATTGATGGGTATTGCACAGTATGTGCAGTGAGCACCATCACAATCATGTGCTGTGCTTTATCTGGTACTGTAATGTTCTGGACAACACACATATTTATTTATGTGATGGTGAGATAGCAGCATCTTTGATCGCTTACGGAGCAATAATGGCCATTGATTTGTAAGGTTTTAAAGGCAAAACAAGTCATGGTCCTTCCTATCTTTGTCACACTTTCAATTACTTGTTGGACATTCGTGATGATGGCATGAATTTAAACAGGTCTCTTGTCTTCACAGGTATGAATCATACATGACAGCTTAATGTTCTTGCAGCGATCGACTACAACCATCACATTGATAGGCAATCATCTGAAGAAGAATGGTGACATTGTGAGAGTACACCACAAGGGAACTTTGACTGCTCTGTAGGATATGTCAGTGGTCGATGGTGTTTTTCTAAGCCATGGAATCATTGCTGGGGGAAATTCTTAAGCAGGCTGCATGAGCGTTCAATGATGCAATTACATTTGGTGGACATTCAGAAGGTGTCAAGAGGTTGCCAACCCCACGTCCAGTGAACACATTATTATATGTTGTTCATATTCGCTGAGGTAGTTCTTTGCATGCCCCAATAATGATGCTGCTTTATGTGGCTCAGGACATACAAAGATACATGAGACACGGTTGGCAGATAAGGCCTCCAGTCCTCCCACTCTCCTGTCCTGGGGTGTGGGTAGGATGTGTTTCACCGCTGATACTGATGCACAGCAGAGGCTGGGTGTACTGAAGCCTCACACCACTTTCAAGATACAGCAAGGTGTCTCTGGACATCCTACGGTCCTGTACAGGCACACGCACACCTGCAGTGGATATCATTGCACATCTGTGCCTCGGGGGAGGAGCAAGAAGCACAAACAAGGCAAATAACAATCAAGTGTCGGGTAGGCAACAGCAACTGGCCCCCATGCCCAACACCAGGTCACGCTCACATGGTCTCTTAATTCCTTCATCCTCAGTCTTCCCTCCAGCAGAATATAGACTTCAAAGGAGCACCCAAGAAGAAGTAGTGGCACCACCTTGTGGGGGTAAAGCCAAGGTTTTCCAGCTGCAAGGTAGATGCAAGGTTGGATTCGGGGGGTATCCTCAGGCCTGCTGAATAAGGCAGGATGCCTAAGACAGTCACAACAGAGAACTGACTGCAGGTACAATAGTTAAAAAAAAAAAAAAAAAAAAAATTAATAATGAACTACATCTGCTATATGTACTGCCTTCAAGCTATATTGTTGTCTATTCCAACCTTCAGGTATACAAGACACTATTCTAAAAAGAACCAAATAATGGAGTGCGTTGTCAGTAAAGGGAGAGAAAGTCGTGACCACTATGTTGTGAGGATATTCAGGGCAACATCTTGGAGCTAAGATTGATGGATACGGACAGGCTGATCGTTCCATTGGGATGTCAAGTGGACATCCAACTCGAAATCTCTCCAAGACTACTGCTGCAGTGCCACCTCCACCTGTGCAGGAACTAGTTCTGATGAAGAGAGACAAAGACTGCAGACCATTGAACAGGTTCAAGAAAATTAACTTATGTGAGTTGAAAGAGCCATGTCTCTACAGCATGGACTTAGTCCAATCTGTCATGGCTAACAAACCATGAACTGCAAAGCTGTCATTTATACAGTCATTGTTGCCTGTGCTTAGCAATATTAGTTGGGAAGTAATTGCTCCAGTACACAAAAAGTATATATAGAAACATATAAACATAGGATTTGACATCAGATAAGGAACGCTTGTCCCACCTAGTCTGCCCATTTCACTACCGAATGGATAAGCTGTAGATCTCAGTTAACCTTCAGCATACTTCTTCCGACCCCCACCCCCTAGAATTGCCTTATGACTGTCCCATCAATGCTTTAATTCCACCACTGTTTTTGACTCAACAACCTCCCCTGGAAGGCTGTTCCATGCTTCAACAACTGTCTCTGTCAATAAATACTTCCTTAAATTACCTCTGAGCCGCCCACCCTCTATCTTCCAATTGTGCAACCTTGTTCTTGCACACTTCTTTTTTGAAATATGCTACCCTCTTGGACTTTGTTGATTACCTTGAGGTGAAAGTCTCTATCATGTCCCTCCTCTCCCTTCTTTCCTCGAGGCTATACAGATTAAGCTCTCTCAGTCTATCTTCATATGTCTTCCTGTGCAGACCCTGCACCATTTTAGTTGCCCTACTCTGGACAGCTTCCATCCTGTCTGTCTTTTCAGAGATTTTGTCTCCAGAAATGCATGCAGTACTCCAGATGGGGTCTCACCAGCCGTTTGTACAGAGGGATAATAACTTCCTGTTTTCTACTGGTGATGCCTCTCCATATGCATCCCAGTATCCCCCCCTCCCTCCTTGCTGCCCTCTCACACTGCTTGCCCACCTTTACGACATCTGATGTAACTACCCCCAGGTCTCTTTCCATTTTTGTGGTTGTTACTACCTCACTCCCCATCGTGTACTGTTCCAGGGGTTTTTGTTTCCCAGGTGCATTACCTTGCACTTCTTAGCATTGAATGTAAGCTGCCATACATTTTGATTATTCCTCTAACTTGCCAAGTACATTCTCATGCATTCCAAGCAACCAAGTGCATCAAGTGTGTTGCAGATCTTTGACTGGAGAATAGGACACAGAGTAATAGTAAATGCAGTCCCACTCTGAAAAAGTGGGGTTACTATTGGGGTACACTTGATGTTCAGATTAGGACCAGTCCTCTTCAATAGAATCTTTATAGCGACATTGCAGAGGGACTGGAAGGAATGTATGTCTCTTTGCAGATGACACAAAGATCTGCAACAGAGTTGATGTACAAGGTGGAGTGAAAAGGATGAGAAGGGTACTGGCAAGGTTAGAGGAATGGTCAAATGTATGGCAGCTAAAATTCAATGCTAAGAAGTGCAAGGTAATGCACCTGGGAAGCTAAACCCAGGGGAGAGAGTACACAATGGTGGGTGAGATACTCAACAACAATAAGTGTAAAGGGACCAGGGGGTTATCACATCGAATGACCTAAAGGTGGGCAAGCAATGGGGAGAGGGCAGCAAGTAGGGTTGGGGGTATACTGGGATGCATAGGGAGGCATCACCAGTATAAAACACAGGAAGTTATTATCCCTCTGTACAGACAGCTAGTGAGACCACATCTGAGTACTGCATGCAGTTCTGGGAGACCCAATCTCCACAAAGATAAACAGGATGGAAGCTGTCCAGAGGAGGGCATCAAAATGGTGCAGGGTCTGCACCGGAAGACATATGAAGAGAGACTTAAGGAGCTTAATATGTATAGCCCTCGAGGAAAGGAGGGAGAGGGTGGACATGATAGAAACTTTTAAGTACCTCGAGGGAATCAACAAAGTCCAAGAGGGTAGCATCTTTCTAAAGAAGAGGTGTAAAAGAAGGTGGCTACAATTTAGAATACAAGGGAAGTGGCTCGGAGTAATTTAAGTAGTATTTTTTGACAGAGAGGGATGTGGATGTATGGAACGGCCTTCCAGAGGAGGTTGTGGAGTCAAAAACATAGGCGGAATTCAAGCAGGCATGGGACAGTCATAAAGGCAATTATAGGGGAGGGAGTAGAAAGAAGGCGTGCTGGTTAACTAGGACCTGCAGCTTATCCATCAAGTAGGAAATGGGCAAATTGTGTGGGCCTAAGCGGTCCTTATCTGCCATAAAATTATATGTTTTATGTATGTTTCTATGTTTCTATCTGCTAAAGAGACATATTTTTTCCTTCCAGTCCCTCTGCAATGTCATTTATAAAGACAGTGAAGTGGACAGGTCTTTCATACTGAACCTCAGCGGTACCCCACTAGTGACCCCTTTCTTGAGAGTGGACTCCATTTACTATTACTCTCTGTGTCCTTTTCTCAGCCAGTTCTTACCCATGCTGTCATCTTGGGCCCCACTTCCAGGCTGGCTAACTGCTATATTAATCTTTGTGTGGGACTGTGTCAAATGCCTTGTTAAGTGTAGGTAGGCCATGTCCACAGCCCTCCCTGATCTGCTACTGGACACCCATTCAAAGAAATGTATCAGATCTGGCTCTGCCATGACCTTACCACTGTAAATCCATGCTACCTTTGGGTCCTGTGACCCTCTGGCATGTAGATACTCAACAATTATTTTCTTCAGAAGTGATTACTTTATTTTTCAGTATGACTGAGGTTAAACTAACAGGTATGTAGTTTCCTGATTTTGTCTTGCTCCACTTTTGTGAAGGGAATCACATCGACCTCCTCCAGTCCTCAGGTACCACCCTATCCTCACATGACTTGTTAAAGAGGGTAGTCAGTGGTGTAACTAGTTCTACCCTTAGTTCTTTTTGAATTCTGGGATGAATACCATCCGTCCCCATTGCTTTGTCCACCTTCAGTTTTAAAAGTTCTTTCAGAACCGTTTGTTCTGTAAATGGCCTGGTATCAACTTCTGTATCCTGAGTGTTTCTGTTGCTTGTTTTAGGTACCTCCCCCTCTTCATTTGTAAATACTGATCAAAAATATTTGTGTAGTATCTCTGCCTTTTCACAGTCACACCTGCCCACCCTCCTCTTTATTAAGCCTCACTATCACTCCCTGCGGGTCTTCCTTCTCCTGCTGAGAACCTATAAAAGGTTTTATCCCCTTCTTAACTGAGCTCGTATGTTTTCCTCGTTTGAGCCTTTGCTGGTCTGACTGCCTGCCCACCTTCCTTTTGCTTGAAGGATACAGTTGTATGCCCTGCTGCTTCTGTGATTCCTGGCCCTTCCGAATGTTATCTTTTTCTTGAACCTTCCTGCCACTTCCTTTGAGAACCAGAGTGGTTTCTTCATAGTTTTGTTTAGTTTGTTTGCTTCACACAAAGGCTTGTTACCTCTGTGATGGCAGTTGTTATTATTCCCCATTGTTCTTCTCCACCTCCTTCCTGCCCATTTGCAAGTGCATTCCTTGGGCACTCAACTCATTTGAAAGTCAGCCCTCCTAAAGTCCAGTGCCTTTGCTTGGCTTGACCTTATTGCGGTGTTGACTGTGAGCCATGCTGTTCGATGGCCGCTAGTTCCTAGATGGCTAAGCACACTTCAACATCTGGATCCTCTTATTCCATTTGAGAGAACTAGGTTCAAGATTGCTCCTCTCAAGTGGGTTCCAATACTACCTGTCTCAGGCATGACCCTGTAGGTCATGTATAGTAACCCCACTCTTCGAAGTGGCAGCTGCAACTGCACTGCAGTTAACATCTGTCATATTCAGATCACCCATCAGCAATATCTCCCCTTTATCTGCCATTCTAAGTATACTTTCTATCATTTCCTGGTCCATTTCCTCCCTCTGAGATGGGGGTCTGTATACAACCCATGTGCAGATTGTGGTGCCCTTGTCTGTCTCCAAATTGACCCACAGGGCTTCCTGTCCCTGTAACCCTTTTATTCTGTTGCTTTGATTTTCTCCCTTATGCGAGAGCTACTCCTCCTCCTCTTTTACCCTCCTTGTCCCTTCTGTAGATAATGTAACCTGGAATGTTTACGTCCCAGTCATGGTTCTATGTGTACCATGTTTCTGTGACTGCCATGATATCCAGATGTTCCTCCTCCATCAAGGCCACTAATTCAGGAAGCTTGTTGCCCAGAATATAGTACAGTCCATGTGATGATAATGTTAATTCATTCATCAGGCACAAAGCTGTGTGAGGACATAGGACTTGTCCATGCTGTGTCTTCCTCTGAGACTTAGGTTTGCAGACACTGTACGTTGAACACAGTTCTTCTCCAGAACACTATTAACAGCTGAGAGTGGCTACTGCTGCTATCTTGGGGTCAACTCGCAAGCAAACTGATTTTGCTGTTGATGCCCATTCAGATGTGTCATATGAACAAGCCAAAACACTGGTCACAGCACTCAGCCCTGTGGTACTCTGCTTGTCACTGTCCTCAGAGATGAGATCTCCCTACAACCTCACCATCTGATGCCTTCTCTGTAACCAGTTTACAACACATCCCATCATGTTCTCCCCTGCACCTGCCACCTTAATACCCAGCCTCCCATGTGGCACTGAGTGGAATGCCTTACTGAATTCCAGACACAAGACACCCACTGCATGTCCCTTGTCCAGTGTACCAGTCATAGTAATCCACCAGTTTGGTGTGACAGGATCTACTCCTGACAAAGCAATGCTGGCGGACATCCAGCAGCCCATTGCTGTAAAAGAAGGGTCACCAGCCTCTCCTTTCAAGATTGTTTCCATCAGTTTTCCCACAGTGGATGTGATGTTTACCGGCCTGTAGTTTAACAGTTTCTTTTGTGACTGCTCTTATGGAGGAGTATCAGGTGAGCCATCATCTAGGTCATAAGATGCAGTTCCTGAGACCATGGAGGCATTGAATCAGGTGTGCCAAGGGCCCCTCACCATGATTTGTAGCCAGCTGTCCCAGTACCCTAGGGTGACTCACATGTGGGTCTGGCATCTTGTCCACCCTCAGTACCCTCCAGTACCCTGTCCTCTGTGATTCCCCCATATGTCACCTACTGTAATCCTTAGCCTGACCTCCCACCCCCCTTGTTAGTGCCCCACCTTTCTCCTTAGTAAACACCAAGCACAAGTATTCATTAACTGCTTCCGCCTGCTCTGCCCCTGTTGCTCCCCACCCCATCCCTCGTAAGCCTCATTGTGTTGTCTCTACAACTTAATTATGCACTTAGGTAATTGTAATGGCTGCTGTTCAGTGTGAAACTTTTTTAAACACTGTCACCCTAGTCCGCAGAGCACCTGTGCACACTCAACACCACATACCCATACTTGTCATTTGTACCCATGTGGACAGTCATAGGCACATCATTGTCATGTCCTGTTGTTTGCAATAATATCTTTCCTGAAACCCACATACCTCCAGGACATGCCACTTAGGGTGCCCCCTTCCTCAATGTCTCACACCTCCTTACCACCCACAATTCAAGCACAATAATCAACCCAAGAACAAGCAACATCCTTGTAATGGGGTGTATAGTGCATCCTCCACTGTCTATACTTTACAGAAATTTAATTTAGGTACCTTTGCCACAAACATGAGTATTGCTTTACATATCCTCCATTACAACATACACAGCATACCCACAATAACATTGTTTGATGTTGTTTATTTGTATAACAGCAGTTGTACATACATCATAGCCACATGAGGCCTTCATAACTGATGTTAATAAAACAACACCTGCTCTGTTGCACATTAATTAACAACGGTGGTTATCATCAGACATTGTTGTTGCATTTCTGTCACAACGCTGCACTGTTGACAAAGTGACAGAATTGTACTTCATGTGCTAAATAAAGTAATGATTCCTCACATGTGCTAGAAGTTAGTCATTGTACTTAACAGTCCTGGTATATGGATGAAAATCAACATGTGCACAGTAGAAAACTCAGTATGTTTAAGCAACATAACATTAATGTTAACACAGTGATGAGTATCTGTTCCCAGAACCACATCACAAGTAGCAATGCTTAATGACAATGTTTATAAAAGTGAACAATAAAGACAGTTGTGGCCTTAAGAACCACAAAGTACACTTCACACCAAAAAGGAAGTATTCAGACTACATAATTTTTTTAGTAACTTCTGGTTTTCATTCATGTACTATGGATGCCCATACCTTATGGTCCCTTGTCACATGGGACATCGTGATGTCCACAGATGTAGTGGCGTGTAGGTGTGAGTGTGTGTGTGTGTGTGTGTGTGTAGGGGAGTTGGTGGGAGTGTGGCCACAGCATGTCATGCACACATCAATCCTCATTTGATGATGTATTTACAATTTCTAAGAAGAGTGTGAAGCCATCATTCAGTGTTACATAGATATCCGCTAGTACAAGTATGTTTGCAGTCCACCAAATAATGGATTTTTCCCAATGTATTGCGACATCACTGTAGCTCAACTCCTGAATTGAAAATGAAAGGAGTTAGGTGAGGCCCTGACAACTGCTGTGCAGCTCCCAACATACACAGGGTGCATAACGCATGTCAAGGGGTGCATCTGTCCATTGTTCTGCAAAAGTGTGTAACGGTAATGGGTTGCAAGTGTGCACCAATTGTAGGTGACAGCTGAACAGATGAAGTCATGAATGCATCCACATAAACATTTCATTTTTGAGGGCTGTGTACTTTGCAGCACGTAGCTACAAAGAATGTGGTTCTAACCACAGTATTTTGAAGACGTAACACTAGACAAAAGGTAACAGCGAATTAACAGTTCAAATTCACATCACAATGTCAGTGAATACATATAATGTGGGAAGTAACATCATATGTAAGAAAAACAGTAACTGTCTCAATTTACTGTAATGCATGTGGGATAAATCCCACATACTGGCCATGGGGATCAGGGAATCTGTCCCGGATACACCACACACAACAGGAGGGAATGACCCTCCTATTACCAGCACCAAAGGTCCATGCTGCCCAAAGTACAAACTGCCTGTAGGCAGTGTACCGCATTCCTGTTGTGGTCTTCCGACGACATGATTGTGCAACCCAAACAAATCATTGCGGTAGTGCTGCTGCTGCAAGAACAGGCTCCTGTTTGCAGATCAAACGCATGAGTCGCTGTTCTGCTCACACAATGCTGTGGTTCCCTCGCCACAGCATACCGGCCAATCAGCGTTGGCATTTCTTTACAATTGCTACACACACACCAGTGAGGATCTTCCTGACTAGGTTGGCTTGGTGTGCTGCACTGATGAAGTAGATCAAACAGACCCGGGGTGAACTTGAATGAGCCTGATGGCCAATCTTCCAGCTCTTGTCTTTCTTCTGCTACAACATAGTGCTGAAAGGCAATTGAAGGAAAACTATTGAGTTAAAATGCCATGTATAGTCAGGAAGTATGGTCAACATACATTATGAGTCCTAATATCTGACCAAGCTATACTTCTATGTGGCCCTTTGCTAATGTTCTCATTCCTGAGTGGTACAGTGTTTCCCATTCATGGAATCGCATGTTGTGAAACCATAGTCTACCTCATGCCATAGGCAGGAAGAATGTACAAGAGGGTAATGTATGCTGCTTGTTTAAGGCTCTTCCCAACTGCACAAAGTTACTTAGCACTGCTGTGACCCCATTCCTGTTAGGTTTTGTGTCCCTAGGTGTAGAATAATGTCCAGCTGCCTCTACTATGCAGTGTCTTCTCCGATTCTGTGGATTCTGCTTGTCCATCCAAGCCAAGGTTCTTGGCATACACGTAACATCCCTCCCCTTCCTCTCCGGTTCTGTAACATTTGAGTCACCCACCAGAATCTGTTGCCTTGTCCTGTAGGGGTTCCATGCAACCCTTCCCATGATTCTCCTCTCTTGTGGATGTTCATCTCATCCTCCTGGTCTCTGCTGCGGTGCCTCCAGAGACAAATCACCTCTGCCTGAATGGTTTTTGAATGGGTGGGATGTAAAACCAGAGGCATGCACCTCTGTTCCACCACCATCACTGCCTCTAGCTCACTGTGGTCTGGTATAGTGACCACTGAGACAGTGGTAGCAGCCATCATAGTCCCTGGTGGTGGAGATTGCCATAGTTCTTACTCATTGGAGGAGAGGACAATCTCCTTACTCATAGCTGAGTGGTGCCCAAACATAGGGCAGCATTACAGCCTCAGAATGTGTCTCGAAGATTGCCGCTGCACAGGTAGTGCATTGCAACAATGACCCATGTCTGTCCACACCTCCTGTTTTACATTTTTTTTTTGGTGTGTGTATTTCATTCATGTGTTTGTTTCTTTACCATTTATGCAGTGTGATGGGCAGGTTATGATATGACAGGTGTATGTCCTTTCCTTTTTGGTAAGTGGTGTCTGAACCTCTGGTGGTATATATGAAATGATTTCCTTGGGGTGGCTGTCAGTCATGGAACAATGTAGTACTCTGGAATGGTACACAAGGTCAGATGTACTCCCTCGAACATTGAAGTAGCAATATGGTGGAGGTGGTAAACCTGGGGCCAGTCATGGGAGGCACAGTGGAAATGTAAGATAGCATCAGTAATGGACTGCAACTGTCACGGCATCTGTAAATCAACATGGATTTAAGCAGATGTCCATGTCATCAAAAAGTTATAGATGTTTTGGATTGGGTGACATCACAGAATATACCAGGAAAAGCCAGTAGATGTGACATATATCAATGTCTGCACAAGCCTGTCTCAACATACCAGATAGAAGGATGATAAAGTAGATGGTTATTTGGGGCATGTGCATCAAGGGATAAAGTTGATTAGGTATTAACTGGGTAACAGAAAGAAGGTGGAGTGTTGTTGTAAGTGTGAAGTAAATCAGGTGTTATGGGCGACTTTTCATTACCTCTGTGTTCAGTACCTGGACCATTCCAGAGCAATGTTTTCAGTACTAACACTGCATAGTGAATTTAGAAGAGGTCTGCATATTTGAAGACAAGTCGACCTATAACAATGTGGATACCCCAAATGATAATTGACTTGTGGAAGCTTGTAAAATGGTCATATGTGTGGAAAGTTTGTTTCTGCAGAACTAAAAATGTAAATGTAATGAACCTAGGAAGGAGGAAGCCAGTGGAGAGAAACTGGATGGTGGAATATGAAGTGCAAACATTCTCCTAACAGTAAATGGACCTAGGTGGTGTCCTTTCTGATTACCGAAAGATATCAAAGCAGTGCAGAAAGGATTCAATGAATGCTGGTGTCATCCTGTAATGCACAGGCAGGGCAATCAGCAGCAGATGCCAGGAGTTGGTGCTGCCATTATATAAGATGATACTGAGGTGCGCATATATTGTGGTGTTTTCCATTTTGTGCAACATACCGGCCTTAATATATGTACCGGGTGGAGTCAGTACAGAGAACAGCAATAAAAATGTCACACTGATTACATGACAAAACATGGATTCAGTCGATAAACTCAATTATGTACTCAGTGGAGGAAATGAATGAGCAAAGGACATGATAGAAACTTTTAAGGTACCTTGAGGGCATAAAGAAGAGTCAGTGGAGAGACATCTTGAAACAGAGAAGGAGACATTGAACATGAGGCCATGAAATTACATTGTAAGGTTGTAGATAAAGATGAAACATGATAACGTGTCTTCACAGAGAGGGTGGTGGATGCATGCAGTTGTCACCCAGAAGAGGTTGTGAGCTCAAGTACATGTGTGGTTTGGTTTGCACATGCCTGGGATAGGCCCAAGGTAACCTTGAGGTGAGAGGTATTGATTACATACCACTGAGCAGACAGGGTCATAGGCCACATACAAGAATGGGGCCTATGGGCATACTGGATCTCTGTAGTGGTCATTATCCAAAGACAGTTTCTATGTTTCTGTGTTGCAATGAAGTAGAGTACCACAGAGCAGTGACGATTCAGTAGTATGAACTGTCATTATGCACCTACATCAGCAAGTGTGACTAACACCCACCACATGTTGAAATGTTAGTAACACATTGAAGTTTGCCGGCAACATGGCATACCACAGTGTTCCACTAGGCACAAGGACGTGCACAGCAACAATGAATTGTGCGACTGCAGTTATGTGAATCACATATTGCAATACATGTTTGACTTGGGTCTGTGTAACTTATGTATGACAAAAATTGATCAGGTGTTTGTTACCTGAATTTCCAACTTGCTCCTGATGAGCCTGTCATGCTCCTCATCGTGGCTGTCAGCCAGCAAAGCACGACGTGCAGATGCACTCTCTTTCCTCACTACCTCACTACCACCACGTGGTCTGTTGCACAATGTGAGTCCGCTGACAGATCTTGCACCTCTGGCCCTTGCTTCTAGCACGCCCACCAGACACTTGCAGTTGTGTTTCATTCATGGAACTTGTGGAAGCAGTGTCTATGCTCTCGAAGTTTCTGACATAGATAATCTGTTTTGATTGAAGTAATATTATGAGACACAACACTGTTGTTACAATCACCATTACTGACAGTGTCTGTGAGTAACAACATTGCCTGCAGATGAAGCACGGATACCTTCTCATTCACAAGCACACCATCTCATAATGATTTATAAATAAGTGAGGTGATGCAGACATTGGAATATTGTGATTATTAACATTTAATGTTCATTCCCTAGTGGTCGATATCACAGTGTAGAAAAATGCTGACATAAATTGTTGGCAATGTTACAGAACCAGTTAGTCACACTGGGGAAAGGTTACAGTCATTACCTGTAAGAACTGACATGTGTTCTTGAAATGCCACCACAGCAGCTGAGTCAGTGTGTGACCATGGACCTACTGAGGGGCAGCTATTCAGTTAGTCCCTTGTCAAATTACTTGCATAGCCACTGAGTCATTTGTGACCATATGCTACTGAGGAGCAGCAATTGATTACCTCCTAGGTCCAACTTCCACCAAGGTCAACGTGGAAATGTGTGACCATAGGCCCACTGAGGAACAGCTAGTGCAGACCTTCCTCATGCCACTCCCTCTACAGACACCCAATACGAGTCTAACTATGGGCCTACTGAGAAGCAGCATGTCCTGACCTTCCTCATTTCACTTCCTCCATAGCCTGAATCAGCTTGTGAGCATGGATGTCCTGAGGTGGGAAGTCCTGACCTTCCTCCACAGACACCGAATCAGGCTGTGACAATGGTACTACTGCAAAGTTTGAAGTGATGACCTGCCCAGTGCAACTCTTCTCCATGATAAAATAGTCACTGTGACAGCATGGGCCTAGTGAGGAGCAGCAAGTGCTGACATTCCTTCTCCCATCCCTCAACAGCCACGCAGTTAAATTCGACCATGGCCCTACAACAGAACAACCAGTGCCAAGATTCATTGTTCAACTCCCTCCACAGTCACCAAATCGGTTTGTGACTGTGGGCCCTACTGAGATGCAGCAATTCAAGTCATCCCTCTACAAATTCCTTCGCTACTAGTACCCAGTGCTGACATCCCTTGTCCAACTCAATCCACAACCAAGCCACTGTGGTGGGGAAGTGAGGATCAGCCAAGTCTGACCTCCCTTGTCCAACTAGTAACACAGCCCCTAAGTCACTGTCTGAGCATGGGGGAGAGTAGTATCCAATCATGAACTTCAATGTTAAACTCCTCCAGAGCCACTGAGTCACGCGGAGCATGTGGATAGAGATTGACAGTGATTGATGTCATCCCTTGTCAGATTGCCTCCACAGTCATTGACTCAGCTTGTCAACATGGACATAGCTGTGAGCATCCGTACCGACATCCCTAGATGAAATGCCTACACAGACAATGACTGAGTGCATGAGCACGGGGCAACTGAGTGGCATCAGTCCATGTCCTTGTGCAGCATCCTCCACAGACACTGAGCATGGTTGTGGATACTGAGCCTGCTGAGGAGCACTCTGTCCACACATTCATTGACCAACCACCTCCACAGCCACTGAGTCAGTGTGTGAGTGTGGGGCAAGTGAAAAGTGGCCAGTCCTGCCCTTAACTGTACAAGTCCCTCTACAGGCACTCACTGCCCAACTCCCACCACAGCCACTGAGCCAGTGTGTGTGTGTGGGCCAAGTGATGATTAGCCAGTCGTGGCCCTTAACTGTACAAGTCCTCTACAGGCACTCACTGCCCAACTCCCACCACAGCCACTGAGTCAGTGTGTGTGAGTGTGGGCCAAGTGAAGAGGGCCAGTCCTGCCCTTAACTGTACAAGTCCTCTACAGACACTCACTGCCCAAACCTCCACAGTCACTGAGTCAGTGTGTGAGTGTGGGGCAAGTGAAGAGTGGCCAGTCCTGCCCTTAATCACAAGTCCCTCTACAGGCACTCACTGCCCAACTCCCACCACAGCCACTGAGTCAGTGTGTGAGTGTGGGCCAAGTGAAGAGGGCCAGTCCTGCCCTTAACTGTACAAGTCCTCTACAGACAGACACTGCCCAAATCCTCCACAGTCACTGAGTCAGTGTGTGAGTGTGGGCCAAGTGAAGTGGCCAGTCCTGCCCTTAACTGTACAAGTCCCTCTACAGGCACTCACTGCACAACTCCCACCACAGCCACTGAGTCAGTGTGTGAGTGTGGGCCAAGTGATGATTCAGTCGTGCCTTAACTGTGCAAGTCCCCTACAGGCACTCACTGCACAACTCCCACCACAGCCACTGAGTCAGTGTGTGAGTGTGGGCCAAGTGAAGAGTGGCCAGTCGTGCCCTTAACTGTACAAGTCCTCTACAGACACTCCTGCCCAAATCCTCTCCACAGCCACTGCGGTCAGTGTGAGTGTGGGCCAAGTGAAGAGTGGCCAGTCCTGCCCTTAACTGTACAAGTCCCTCTACAGACACTCACTGCCCAAATCCCTCCACAGTCACTGAGTCAGTGTGTGTGTGGGCAAGTGAAGAGTGGCCAGTCCTGCCCTTAACTGTACAAGTCCCTCTACAGGTACTCACTGCCCAACTCCCACCACAGCCACTGAGTCAGTGTGTGAGTGTGGGCCAAGTGAAGAGTGGCCAGTCCTGCCCTTAACTGTACAAGTCCCTCTACAGACAGACACTGCCCAAATCCCTCCACAGTCACTGAGTCAGTGTGTGAGTGTGGGCCAGTGAAGAGTGGCCAGTCCTGCCCTTAACTGTACAAGTCCTCTGCAGGCACTCACTGCACAACTCCCACCACGGCCACTGAGTCAGTGTGTGAGTGTGGGCCAAGTGATGATTAGCCAGTCGTGCCCTTAACTGTACAAGTCCTCTACAGGCACTCACTGCACAACTCCCACCACAGCCACTGAGTCAGTGTGTGAGTGTGGGCCAAGTGAAGAGTGGCCAGTCGTGTCTTTAACTGTACAAGTCCCTCTACAGACACTCACTGCCCAAATCCTCCACAGTCACTGAGTCAGTGTGTAGTGTGGGCCAAGTGAAGAGGGCTAGTCGTGCCCTTCACTGTACAAGTCCCCTACAGACACTCACTGCCCAACTCCCACCACAGCCACTGAGTCAGTGTGTGAGAGTGGGCCAAGTGAAGAGTGGCCAGTCCTGCCCCTTAACTGTACAAGTCCTCTACAGCACTCACTGCCCAACTCCCACCACAGCCACTGAGTCAGTGTGTGAGTGTGGGCCAAGTGATGATTAGCCAGTCCTGCTCTTAACTGTACAAGTCCCTCTACAGGCACTCACTGCACAACTCCCACCACAGCCACTGAGTCAGTGTGTGAGTGTGGGCCAAGTGAAGAGTGGCCAGTCCTGCCCTTAACTGTACAAGTCCCTCTACAGGCACTCACTGCCCAACTCCCACCACAGCCACTGAGTCAGTGTGTGAGTGTGGGCCAAGTGAAGAGTGGCCAGTCCTGCCCTTAACTGTACAAGTCCTTCTACAGGCACTCACTGCCCAAATCCCTCCACAGTCACTGAGTCAGTGTGGAGTGTGGGCAAGTGAAGAGGGCCAGTCCTGCCCTTAACTGTACAAGTCCTCTACAGGCACTCACCGGCCCAACTCCCACCAGAGCCACTGAGTCAGTGTGTGAGTGTGGGAACAAGTGATGATTAGCCAATGTGGCCCTTCACTGTTACAAGTCCCCCACAGACACTCACTGCCCAAATCCCTCCACAGCCACTGAGTCAGTGTGTGAGTGTGGGGAAGTGAAGAGTGGCCAGTCCTGCCCTTAACTGCATAAGTCCCTCTGCAGGCACTCACTGCCCAAATCCCTCCACAGTCACTGAGTCAGTGTGTGAGTGTGGGCAAGTGAAGAGTGGCCAGTCCTGCCCTTAACTGTACAAGTCCCTCTACAGACACTCACTGCCCAAATCCTCCACAGCCACTGAGTCAGTGTGTGAGTGTGGGGCAAGTGAAGAGTGGCTAGTCCTGCCCTTAACTGTACAAGTCCATCTACAGACACTCACTGCCCAACTCCCACCACAGCCACTGAGTCAGTGTGTGAGTGTGGGCAAGTGAAGAGTGGCCAGTCCTGCCTTAACTGTGCAAGTCCCCACAGACACTCACTGCCCAAATCTTCTCCACAGCCACTGAGTCAGTGTGTGAGGTGGGCCAAGGAAGGAGGGCCAGTCCTGTCCTTCACTGTACAAGTCCCCACAGACACTCACTGCCCAAATCCTCTCCACAGCCACTGAGTCAGTGTGTGAGTGTGGGCCAAGTGAAGAGTGGCCAGTCCTGCCCTTAACTGTACAAGTCCCTCTACAGGCACTCACTGCCCAACTCCCACCACAGCCACTGAGTCAGTGTGTGTGAGTGTGGGCCAAGTGAAGAGTGGCCAGTCCTGCCCTTAACTGTACAAGTCCTCTACAGGCACTCACTGCCCAAATCCCTCCACAGTCACTGAGTCAGTGTGTGAGTGTGGCAAGTGAACAGTGGCCAGTCCTGCCCTTTAACTGTACAAGTCCCTCTACAGGCACTCACTGCCCAACTCCCACCATAGCCACTGAGTCAGTGTGTGGTGTGGGCCAAGTGATGATTAGCCAGTCGTGCTCTTCACTGTACAAGTCCCCTACAGGCACTCATTGCCCAACTCCTCCACAGCCACTGGAGTCAGTGTGCGTGGTGGCCAAATGAAGAGTAGTCAGTCATGCCCTTCACTTCACAAGTCCTCTAAGGACACTCACTGCCCAACTCCCTCTCAGCCACTGACTTGATATGTGAACCAGGGCCTTCTGGGAAGCAGAAAGTCTGGACCTTCCTGACCATCTCCATCCACATCCAGTAACTCAATGTGTGAGTGTAGAGTGTGTGGATTAGCAGGAAAATCTGACCTTCCTTATTGTAAGCCCTGGTCAGCCACTGAGTCAGAGGGTGATCATGAACCTAATGTGGAGCAGCAACTCCATATCTTCCTTGTCCATTTACATCCATGGACACGGAGTCAGTTGGAGAGCATGAGGCAAGTGTCGAGCAGCAAATGCAGACATCCATAGTTCAACTCCGTGCACAGTCATTAATTCAGCAAGTGAGGTGTCCAATACACATTTGCTTCAAATCAGAACATCACTTGTTCAAAAGACACCATTGCCCAGGATTCACATTGCTGGCAGGCTGTAGTCATTCAGCAGTGACAAGATTCCAGAAAACATCACAAATCGATAAGAAGAGTCACTGTGTGACTGACAGTGACATCTATGAAAAGACAACCCTGTGAATACACTGGGGAAATGGCACTACTAATAATGTCTGCCTATGTGCCAGCTCATAGCATGAAATAATGTGCTGTGGAAAATGGTCAGTACAAAGTGAGTCCACAGACACATAGTGCATGATGATATGCAATCACACCAGCACCACTGCTTGAATGTGTTCCGTAATCACCTCTAAAACAGTGCTAGGAAATCTCAGATTACCATTTCCACCACATAAGGCTGTGAATGTTAACCTAGTTTCATGTAGCAGTTTCCCATGGCAAATACAGGTCAGCATCATCAACAAGTGAAACAACAAAACAAACTGCTTTCAGCACTCCATGGCATGGTGCACATGGCATGCAACTTTCAACCATTCACAAAGTGAAGCACAGCAGGACAATATGTGTAGAGAAACATTGCTATGTTCAGTGACACACATCCATGTCACAGTACACCGAATGTCAGGAACTACTGCTTACCCCATTACAGAATCATATCATGAACTGCTCATCAGCAACAGAGAAATACACTGCATTTCCCACCAGCAGAAAATACTTTACTTGCTTGCAGTACCCATAAAATCATCCACCACCCTCCTCAGGACTGTGTATTCAGTGAACGAATATCAGGAAGTCAGAAAGGGCATTTTACAATGCATGTCACCAGTAGCAGATGGGTAGCAGATCAGTCCCACACCTACATATCCCTGAACGCTAACCCCAACAATTTCCCTCACATCTTCAGCAGCAGCCTGGAAAAGCAAAGACATTCTCAGCTGCTGACATTTTGCAGTGACTGTTTATGCTTCTCCTCATCCCACACTAACAGCGATGCTGCAGAGATCGTAATCTGCAATGACCATAACAGATGGGCAGCACAGAACAACTGAAGAATGTGGCGTTACGGCAACAAATATGTCCGTCGGGAGACTGTATCTTCAGTAAATACTAAGCAGGAAACTAACAGCAAATGTTTTTTTCTGCCAGTTACTGCAAAATTGATTTAATTTACTGCATGCTTTATAATCTAAGCATCAAGACTTGTAGCGCACTTCAGAATGGATATGTAGGCAGTTTGACGGTACATGCAGGAACTTTTTTTTTTTGTTGAAAACTACTGCCACCCGTTACTGTGTTGATGTTCTCTGCACTGCACTCGACAACACACAGAAAAGTAATAATATAATCGAAGAACTAACTGGGAAAGTGACAGGTCACTGCTGGCAGAGAAACTCATAGTGACTGAAGTTATGCAGTGGCAGCTCACAGATACGTTTCTGTCTCTGTAGACGCGCATCTCGAGCAGGAAGGGGAGGGACAAGCAACTGACTGACCTACCCACAATCCTGCTGATTGCCTTGCCGTCGGGGCGACGCAGGTCATAGATCGCGGTTTGTAAACAATTACCGATTAATTTTAATTCACTTCTATTTGGCAGAAAACGGACTTTGCAGCAAAAAATATTGCCAGGTCAGTACTCACAGGCACAAATACTATCATCTGAAACACAAATATGAATACCGCTTTCCCGTAGTACTGCTGCTTTAATACAACTTCGTATACATTTTAGCATTACTCGCCGTGTGTGGCTAAAGACCTCTTGTGGTGGCTAAAAAATATTGGATCTGTTTAGCCACAATGGCTAATAATTTTGAAAACCTAGGGGGAACGTAGCCCTGGTCTATTTCCTTTGTCACCCACTCGAAGAAATCAATCAAGTTGGTCTGGCATGACCTCCCTGCCATGAATCCATGTTGCCTTGGGTCCAGCAGCCCCCTTGTCTCTATGTAGTTCACCAGCCTTTCCTTAAGTAGGGTTTCAATCATTTTACCTACTATCGAGATCAAACTGACTGGGCGGTAGTTTCCTGTCTCCTCCTTGCTATCACTTTTGTGCAGGAGTACCACTTGTGCCCTCCTCCACTCCTCTGGAATGACGCCTGTTTCTAGTGATCCACTGAACAGCTTAGCCAGAGGTTTAGCCAGTTCCTCCTGGAACTCCTTTAGGATCCTTGGGTGTATCCCATTGGGCCCCATAGCTCCATCCACCCTAAGCTGTTCTCTTTTTACTCTGTCTTCTTAAAAAGGTACAGGGTTCTCAGCATCCTGGAGGGGTTAGTTCTAAGCAGGACTCTTCCTTCCCTTGGCCACTTTTTTTTTTTTTTTTATATACCTTGCTTCCCAACCTCTCGTCTTCCGTCCTACACTCCCACCCCACCCACTATCTCACCCCATTGTCCAAGCCCTCCCCTTGTCTAATTACTTTGCCCTATCCTGTCCCCCCTCTATCTGCTCTAACCTATGTTCTTGCCAGGTTCTGCCCCCTTGCAGGGTTCTCAGAATCCTGGAGGGGCTAGTTCCAAGCATGACTCTTCCTTCCCTCACCCCCTTTTCTACCTATCTTCCCAACCCCGTCTTCTGTCATACACTCCCACCACACCCACTATCTTCTCTCTCATATTGCCATCGCCCAGTTCTGCCCTTGCAGGGTTCTCCGTACCCTGGAGTGGCTCAGTTCTAGGCAAGACGTGCCCATTCCCTATCCAACCTCCCCCCCCCCACTCCTGATTCCTCCATTATACCCCTGGCACTTAATTAGGTAGCTCTACTACCTATGTGCACTGTTTTAAATCTCTCTCCCTATGTCCCTACACTCTTTGCATGTCAGAGCTGTTTACTTCAGCTCGCCGCAGTCCAGTGTCAATTATTTTACTCAACCAGGCCTTGCATCTGCTTTTACTGGAATGTTCTGGCTCCTCCGGGCTCGCTGCATCTCCCTTCCCTAGCAGGGCTCCACTGTCCCACCTACTCTTCTTCCCATAGCACTTTCATTGTTTAATACTGTTTAATCTGCACTGCTTACCTGTATGAATTGTAACACCATTCCAACAGTGGTTGATGATTCTGTTGTTCAAACCTCTGTAGTCTGTACCCAATTACCCTCATGTATGTACATCGTAACTGTATGTATAATCTCTGTTTATATCCTCTTGTACCACCCTCCCTCCAGGTCACACCATGAGATGAGCAACTTGTTCAGTGTGCCTTCCTGGTGAAACATTTCAATAAATAAATAAATAAATAAAATTCACCCACGTATTCTAATGTGTGTGGTAACTGAGCTCACTGCGAGGAATCCCCCCACGTATTCTAATGTGTATGGTAACCGAGTTCACTGCAAGGAATTCGCTCACATATTCTAATACGTATGGTAATCGAGTTCACCGCGAGGAATCCACCCACTTATTTGAATGTGTATGGTAACCGAGCTCACCTCAAGGAATCCGTTCACGTATTCCATGTGTGGTAACCGAGCTCACTGCAAGGAATCCGCCCACATATTCTAATGTGTATGGTAACTGAGACCACCGCAAGGAATCCGCCTACCTATTTTAACGTGTATGGTAACCGAGTTCATCGCAAGTAATCTGTCCACGTATTCTAATGTGTATGGTAACCAAGGTCACCACAAGTAATCCATCCATGTATTCTAATGTTTAAATGACTTTCTGCTTGGTGCCTTAAGAAGACCCAGTAGTTTTCTGCCTAGGCTAAATTAATTTTTAAATTTGCTGTTAAGAATTTCTTTACTGTGCCCAAATTCAGTGGAGTCAGACTCTGTGCTATCAGATTTAAACTGCGCCAGAACTGCTAGTGAAGACAGCTTCTGTTTGCACTGAATGTCAATCAATCAAGTCAAAATCTTTATTTTGCCAGGTGGAACATCATTGAGACAAGCTCATTTACAAGATGGACCTGGGGCAAAACAATTGCCAACAGGGTTAAGACATAAAAGGTTGAGTGAACGTATATAACAATTACATAGTAATAATACCAACATAATAATATATAACTTTTACGTGACAAGATACTTGCACCAGAACATAGCAGTAGGTTCAACAGGAGGTAGTGCTATTTAAATACAACTGCATGGATACAGATATAGGGACGTAAGGTAACGAGCTAAAGTTTACACAGTAAACATCATCGGAGGAGTCACAAGTGAGCAGGAGGGGCAGTTCCTCTAGCGTCAAAGTGCGAAGAAGACTGAGATATAAGAGTCCTTTGATAAGTAGTGTAGGCATGTCTTTGCAAGTGGAGTGGGAAGGGGAGGAGGGTACAGGGAGTGGGAGGGAAGGTCAGACGAGATAGAAGAGTGTTGGACATGATGGTCTAGGGAGGAAGGACTATTCGAAGGGAGAACACGACAGATGCCAAAGGCAATGGTTGGGGTTTAAAGAGTCCCTGACACCGTTAGAAACACTTGGAAAAAATATGAGATTTAGACAGTTCAGTTTATATTTCATGCATTTTCTATAATTATTTCCCTTTTTTCTTTATTACTGAGGACAGGTGTGCGAAAGAGGCGTACTGTCCCTTAGACTTTATCTGCTCTTTCTGCTGTCCTAGATATGACATCATAATCCGGGTTGCACCTGGAAATGAGCTAGTGGTCATGGTGCTTTTCCTGGTTATCAACTTTTAAATAAATAAAATAAATAATCCCCCTTTTATGGCATCGTAATTATCCCCACAGCAACAGAATGTGATGTCATAAACCGAACTGTGATGTCATATGCGGGCAAGCAGCCAGAATAGATTGGGCAGTGATCCTGTTTACATGCAGATGTCCTCAGTAATAAAGAAGAATGAGAAATACAGAAACAATATTAAGATATAAGCAAACTTGTGCTAAACATTACAATTTCTTAAAGTTGTCACAACGGTGTCAGGGGCTCTTTAAGTCCAATATTTGAAGCAAAGACAGATCGTGATGTTGGGACCTTGATTTGGACAATGACAGAAGAGAGGACTCAACTGACGCCTCAGGCAATGGTTGAGGCTTAAGTCCAGCACTTCAAGCAGTAACAAATCATGATGTTAAGACCTTGACCTGAAACAATGACAGACCTCGGAGAAGGTTCTCAGGAACAAGGATTTCAAGAGGGAGAACGTGATAGGGGAAGCGAGCCTTAAGGTGTTCTGGATCTTATTCCAGAGCGTAGGAAGAGTGAAGCTTATTGAGGCTCTACCAAAGCACATTTTAACTTTAGGGATAGCCATAGATAAGATGGCAAGACTTCTGAGAGAATAGGCACTAGGGATGTAGGGAGTTAGGCAGCTTGTGAGGTACTGAGGTAATTTATGAGTGACTGCCTTATATGTCCATAGAATAGCATTCTTTTGCCTCCTGAACCTAAGGGAGCTCCAGCCTACAGAAGAATAAGAGGATGCAGTGGTGCGTGTCATAAGGGGCATCCAAAATGAACCTAAGGGCTCTATGGTATAGGGTATCAAGCTTGGAGAGAGCTGTGCTAGTACTATGGCCATATAGGAAGTCCGCATAGCCTAAGAGAGGCAAGAAGGTGGCTTGGACTAGGAGTTTTCTAGCCTCCTGGGTTAGTGAGTGCTTGATCCTGAAGAAAATACCGAGCCTCTGACACAGTTTCTTAGTGAGTTCTTCAATGTGATCAGTGAAGGACAATTTCTAGTCAATCCAGACCCCCAGGTATTTGAATTGCTCCACGTACTCCAGGGCTTCTCCCAAAAGGGTGCTTATGTGAGGAACCTTATATGTTTTTTTTTATTTTGAGATGAGGGGCCAGTTGAGAGAAAGTCATGGCCTTAGTTTTTTTAGCATTGAGCAGGAGTTTCAAGTTGAGTAGATGTTTTTGGAGGATGTCCAAATTGTTCCGGAGGTCCAAAATGGCTTGATCCGGAGTGGACCTGTTAATGTATAGCACTGTATCATCAGCGAAGAGATGGATACTAGATGACTTTAGACCAGTGTCGATTTGATTAATATAAATGGCAAAGAGTATTTCTTTACTGTGCAAGAATTCCTAGGAAAGCCAGTTTCAGGTGTTAGCTCAACAAGCATTGCAGCTGCACAATTATTTGATTTTATGTAAAACATTTTAATTCTTACTTGCTCTATCTGGAACTCGCTTCTTGACTCAGTTTTAAACATTTTAATTCTTACTCCGTTTAAAATTACTAGCTCAGAGTGGGAACCTAGTAGTTCCTGCTTAGTCTATATAATTTTTAACCTTGTTGTTAATAATTTCTTTGAGGATCTGCCGAGGGTCCCAGGTCGTGAGGGCCGTGCAGGAGCTGCCCTCCCCCACCCCCTGAATTTTATCAGGTATGGCGAAAGAGCTCCAGAGAGCGGCTTGTTTGCACCACACTAGTCCTCAGCACTAGTTTCTTCCCCACAGTCGCTATGACTGCTCCCGCTTCATTTCAATACCTTCCCACACTTAGCTGGTGTTACTTTTATAGTGAATTATCTCGCGAGACATAACCTATTTATCTTTTTCTTTTTCTATCTCCCTGGTTTCCCATCTGCACATTATATTAATTAGCCACTAGAGGTCGCCCGTTATCTTCTGGTATCCTAGTACTCTCTCTGCCTCAGTGCTCAGCCAAGACTTTTTTCCCTTAATCCTCTCTCTCCCTCCTCACGCCCAGTAGCTCCTCCGTAAGTACCTGTGCAGCTTGACCTGCTAGTGTACTGCTCTCTGCATGCCACTAGCCATGTTCCTACTACTAGGTTACCTGCCCCTCCTTGCTATCCTAATCATCTGCCAGCCACCACTCCTCTCCAACTTACCACAAACATCCCCTAAATTTCAACCTCCTATCCTGCCTAATCTTATACAGTCCCACAACTCCTAGCCGAAACTGGGCCCACTCAAACTCGCGGCCCTGCCCCTTCCCCTTCCTCCTCCCCCCTTGCACACTTGGATAATTCTACAACTACTTATCTCCTGAGGGCAGCAAGGAGGGCTGGGGGGATACTGGGATGCATAGGAAGAGGCATCACCAGTAGAAAACAGGAAGTTATTATTCCTCTGTACAGACAGCTAGTGAGACCCCATCTGGAGTACTGCGTGCAGTTCTGGAGACCCAATCTCCGCAAAGACATAGACATGGAAGCTGTCCAGAGGGAGGGTATTCAAAATGGTGCAGGGTCTGCACTGAAGACATATGAAGAGAGACTTAAGGAGCTTAATATGATAGCCTCGAGGAAAGGAGGGAGAGGGAGACATGATAGAAACTTTCAAGTACCTCAAGGGAATCAACAACGTCCAAGAGGGTAGCATCTTTCAAAAAAAGAGGTGTGCAAGAACAAGGGGGCACAATTTGAAGATAGAAGGGGGCGACTCAGAGGTAATTTAAGGAAGTATTTTTTCACAGAGAGGGTTGTGGATGTATGGAACGGCCTTCCAGAGGAGGTTGTGGAGTCAAAAACAGTGGTGGAATTCAAGCATGCATGGGACAGTCATAAGGCAATTCTGGTGGTGGGGTAGGAAGAAGTAGGCTGCTGGTTAACTAGGATCTGCAGCTTATCCATCAGGTAGGGAAATGGGCAGACTGGGTGGGCCAAGCGGTCCTTATCTGCCGTCAAATTCTATGTTTCTATGTTTCTAACCAAGTATAGCCATCTGCGCACACATATATGATAGCGCTCAATCACTTATTGGTGGCTACAACTTATGGGACACTACCTTACTATTGCCATCCTGCTTCTTGCAGCAGGGGACATACACCTGAACCCAGGTCTCCACCATACCCCTACACTGCTAAACTCAGCTGGATCCTCCCCAAATTCGACCACTACCACAAACCCCAATGGAGGCCCCCTCCCATGTGGCCTGCACCTAAATATAAGAAGTCTAGCCCTCAAACTCAACTCCCTCCAGGTACTCGTGGCCCACTATGCCCCAGACGTCATCATTCTTTCCGAGACATAGATAAACAAAAATATCACTGACCCCTCGGTCTCAATATACAGGTTACTCACCTGTAACAGGAGTTCTAGGAATGGTATATGCTGTTCATCCACACTTATTGGCAGGTTCCTTGCCGCTTTAAATCTTGCCGGAAGGTCTTCAAGCTGGCTCCTCCCACCCACCCGGTGGTAAAACTCTCGGCTCCGCCCCATGACGCCAGATCTGGCCCACTGGAAGCTCAGGTTGTGCGTCAGGCCAGGAGGTCGTAGGAAATGTAGATGAACAACATATACCATTCCTAGAACTCCTGTTACAGGTGAGTAACTTGTATCTCTAGGGACATGGATATGTTGTTCATCCACATTTATTGGCAGACTCTAGCAGTTCTCCAGGAGGAGGGGAGGCAATACCCCTACTTAGGGAATAAAGACTGGAGAACCGAGGCCCCAAAACCAGCATCCCGGCGTGACTCAAGGTCGATGTGGTAATGGGTGATGAAGGTGTGTGCTGACTTCCAGGTAGCAGCCCTGCAGATTTCCTGGATAGGGACGTCCCTGGAAGCAGCCACCGATGCAGCAGTATGACGGGTAGAATGAGCTCTTATCCCTCTGGGAGGCTCCATGCCGGCCAACTTATAGCAGAGATCTATGCAGGAGGTGACCCACCTGCCTATCGTCCGGCTGCCAGGTCTGCCAGGTGCGGCTTCAGCGTGGGTGACAAACAGCTGGCGAACTTCTCCCAATTTCAGCCTTGCGCTCCTTATAATAAGCGGCGCCTTCTGGGTCCAAAGTATGGAGCCTGTATTCGCCTCTGAGGTGTGATTGGGTGAACACCGCAGAGTCAACACCTGGTTAAGGTGAAACTCCGACACCACCTTCGGAAGGAATTTCGGGTTGGGGCGCAGGACAACCTTGTCCCTGTGGAAGACCAGGTAAGGAGACTCAATGCACAGCGCCTGGAGTTCTCCCATCCTTCTGGCTGACGTGATAGCCACCAAGAAGGCGGTCTTCCACGACAGGTGAGAGAGTTCACACCTGTGCATTGGTTCGAATGGCTTGCCCATGAGCTTTGCCAGTACCAGCAGTAAATCCCACGGAGGTGAGAGACTCGCACCGAGGGGAAATGTGATAAAGGCCTTGAAAGTGCCAGGACCACCTCTCCTCATGCCACCGACTGCCTCTCGGCCCGCTCGTAAGCAGAGATGGCTGCCAGGTGCACCTTTAGGTCGCCGACCTAAGCCCTTGACTAGAAAGGACCATAAATAGTCCAAAATGCTTGCCAAAGAAAAGGAGGAAGGGTCCAAGCCCTTGCCCTGACACCAAATGGAAAATCTCTTCCATTTGAAGGCAAAGCATTTCCTGGTCGACTCCTTACGGGACGCCTCAACAACATTGAAGACCTCGTCGGACAGACCCAAGGCCTGGAACTCTAGCCACTCAGGAACCAGGCCGTCAGGTGCAGGGATTGAAGGTCCGGATGGAACACCTTCCCCTGATTGACTGAGAGCAGGTCCGGGCGAGCTGGAAGCTGCCTCGGGAGCCTGGAGCTGAGGCTGAGGAGATCTGGGTACCAGAACTGGCGGGGCCAGTCTGGGGCTATCAGAATCACCTGCGCCTTGTCCCTCCTTGCCTTGAGAAGCACCTTGTGAATCAAGGGAAATGGGGGAAAGGCGTAAAAGAGGCCTGGGGTCCACAGCCTCGAGAAGGCATCCCCCTGCAGCGAGCCCTGCTGAGGGGGGCGGGCATGAAACAGCCTCAGCTTCGCGTCCTCCCTGGAGGCAAACAGGTCCACCTGAGGTGTGCCCCAGTGGGAGAACAGATCTGTACTACCTCCGGCAGAGAGACCACTGTGAGATGCAGCCCTATCCGCTCAGGCATCGGCCAGGGTGTTGGAGGCTCCTGCCACATGAATGGCTAGGAGATCCGCTCCAGGCTGCGCACGAGTGACCAAATGTGAGAGCTTCCTTGCATAGAAGCATGGAACGCTGGCCCCGCCCCTGGCGGTTTAGGTAGTACATGGTCGTGGGTATTGTCCGCCTGACTCGGACCACTGACCCCGGAGAAATGGAGCAAAGGCGGTAGAGCTGGCGGACCGCCGAGCTCCAGCAGGTTGATGTGGCATCGGACTCTCGCGGGGACCAGAGGCCGCGGGCGCCGGTGTTCCCCAGATGGGCACCCCAACCCATCAGAGAGGCATCGGTCAATAGAGAGACCGCCGCTCGGGCGGACAAACGGGATACCCTCCTGCAGATGAGATGGAACGGTCCACCATCGAGAGTTGCCCACATCTCCTGGGTCACCACCACTAGCTGGTCCAATGGATCGCAGCATTGTGACCACTGGCTGGCCAGACCCCACTGAAGGGGCGATGCGCCAGCGCGCTCAACGGACCACGCCTGGTGCAGGCCGCCATGAGACCCAGGAGATGCAGGAAGTCCCGGGCAGGGCACGATTGCCCAACCAGAAATGATTGGGCAAAGGAGGTAAGAACCTCGGCCCTGTCCGCCGGGAGCCGTGCTCTGGCTCGAAGAGAGTCCAGCTCTGCCCCGATAAACAGAATCACCTGCTTCGGCTCGAGTTATGACTTGGCCTCGCTGATGAGAAGGCCGACTTGAGAGCAAACCTGGAGGGCCAGATCTCTGGACCGCTCCGCCTCCTGTCTGGAGGGGGCTGCTATCAGCCAATCGTCCCAGGTAAGGGCTACATCCGACCCTCGGCGCCGCAGGGAAAGCTGTCACCACTGCAATGCATTTGGTGAAGACCCTGGGAGCTGGAGACAGGCCAAGGGCATGGCTCGGAACGAAGAGGGATCCTCCGCCGAAGCGGAAGGAATCTCCGATGTGACGGACGGATAGGGACGGAAAGAACGCCCTGCAGGTCCAGAGAGCAGAACCACCGTCGTGTTCCAGAGATGGTATTATCTGCACCAGAGTGACCATCCTGAAGGTTCGAGACCTTAGGAACTTGTTCAGGTCGTGTAGGTCGAGAATGGGGCGCCAGCCCCCCGTCCGTTTCGGAACCAGGAAGTACCTGGACACAAACCCCGGGTCGGGGGGGGGGGTCCAGTACCTCCCTGATCACCTCCTTTTGGAGGAGGAGAGCGATGTCGGCTCGACGAGCCGACAGTGAGGCTGCGGACCCCGAGGCCCCCCGAGGTGCGACGGCTCTGAAGGGCGGGGCCTGCTCAAATTCTAGAGGTGGGCCTTTTCCTACCACCTCCAGTACCCACCTGTCCGTGGTAATAACGGACCAGGCGGAAAGGAAGTGTCGGAGCCGTCCCCCCACGGGGGGAACCAGGGGTGAGGTGACGGGGATGGGGGGCGACACCCCTCAGCCCGTCACTGGGTAGGCTTGGAGGAGGGACCGGCCGAGGGACCTCCTGGGCCTTTACCTCCCTGCTTCCTGTTGGAGGAAGCCGACGGCTTGGGCTTGGGATGCCAAGCCCGAGCCTGCTGGCCCTGACGTTGCTGGGCCGGGCGCCGGGGCGCAGAAGGACGAAAGGGCTTAGGCTGTGGCTTGCGGCCTTTGTCCTTCTGAGTGGAAGAGACCGAGTCCAAGGTAGCATTGGACTTCTCGATCCTCTGCAGGTGACCTTCCACCCCACGGCCGAAGAGGTCAGTCCCCAAAAAGGGAACATCCGCCAACTTGTGCTGGGTATCCGCTAAAGGTGGATATCCTCAGCCAAGCCCGAGACGGGCCACCGCGTGCCGCCACAGACCTGGCACATGAGTCCCCAATGTCTAAAGCAGTCTGGAGCTGCTGTTTGGCCACTGCCCTGCCCTGGTCCCACACCTGCCTGACCGTAGTCTGCAGATCCGCGGGAAGATGAGGGACGACCTCATCCAGGGAGCCCAACAGGGCATGAGAAAAATGTGCCATGAGGACGGCCGAACTGGCCTGACGAAGGCCGAGAGAGGACGCAGCATAGACTTTTCGCCCGGCATAATCCAATTTCTTGGATTCCTTGTCGGGAGGTTTGTCCACATCCCTGGCGTTCTGCGGCGCCGGAAAACGCTGTCGGTAACCAGCCCCTCAGCAGAGGGGTGTTCCGAAAAACCGAACAGGGAACTGGTAGGGACCGCATACTTCCTGGCCATCCTGGCCGAAGGCGCAGGGCAGGAAGCAGGGCGCTGCCAAAGCTCCAAGGCCGGACCCACTATGGCCTCGGCCACCGGAAAGGCCTCCGTAGAGGAATCCCTTCGGTCCAGAATCTCCGTGAGGGGATACCTGGCCCGTTTAGAAACGGGTTCGAGCTTCATCCCGGTGGACTCCGAGATGAGCCGAAGCAATCCTAGGAAGGACGAAGGGCTATCGTCCACTGACTATCCTCCTGAGAACTCCAAGTCCATTCGCTTGGAGAAAAGGAGGAATCATCCCGGACTCGAAGAGTCCTCAAAGAGCTGCTCGGGCCTGAGCCACCCTCCACCTGCTGAGGTCTATCGGAGTGAGGGTGACAGACAGCCTATGGGGCAGTCCCGAGCCGACCGAGAATTTTTGGTCGGAGCCCCAACTAACGGCTGTGGAGGCGGAGGTTCCACCAGAATCGGTGGGGCAGCTGGATTTGGCCGAACAACCGGCCTGGGAACAGGCTCCTCGGCTACAATGAGGGGTTGTTTCGGCCGCTCCGGTGACAACCACTTAATGGCCGGGGAAGACGACAGGGTCGGCTTATTCCCGGTCAGAAGGAGCTGTTGCCACATGAGTTCCTCATACCTCCGACGCAACTTGCACCGAAGCCTCCCCTCGTCCAAGGAAGAGGAAGAGCGGTGGCGCCGCTTGCCGCGGTGCCGAGACCGCCTATGACAGCGGGATCGGCTGGACCGCCAAGACGCCCGAGACCGAGACCAGAACCTTGGCTAGGCCGTGGATCGTGCAGGAGGTGCTGGAATCGCATCTCGGTTCGACGATTCCACTTAAGGCTCCGAATCGGAGGCACAGACGAGCCGACGGGATCTCAACTCCCCACCTGGGAACTGGGAGAGGGATTTCAGCTTCCAGTTTACAACCCATTCAATGGTCGAGAAAATCTCGACCGCTGGCTGACGGGAGTCTCGGTCAACTGGCCTGATGGGGACACTGTGGGAGCCAGTGGTCAAGCCGAGGGTCGACTGAAGTCGCACTGTCGGCTAACCAGGGAGGGGGATCTTTCCGCTCCCAAGAGCGTCGACGGTGAGACTTACTTTTGTCTCTCTTTTTGGACCGAGAAAAAGGTCCAGAAGAAGTTGGACCCTCACCTTTCGTCGAGAGGGTCAGACAAAGCTCCTTAAAAGAAGCCGAATATGAGGCACCGAGAGAGAGCGGGACAAATGCCACAGCCAAGGTACAAGCGGCCCGCGCCGCCTCCTCTTCGAGGGTGATCATCTGCTCGAGCTGATCCGCCGAGCCCGCGGCCGCGGACACCGCCGACCGGGCCTCTTTAGATTTAACCGGAGGAAATCTTTTCTCGGGATGCCCCAGCTGTAAACTGGCAGAACGGTCTTCGAGGACGTAGGCTGAAAAAGAAGAGCACAGGTCGCAAGCCTGCAGGTCGTGCTCAAGGCCTAAGCAGTAGACGCACGTGGAGTGCGGATCCGTCTGAGACATCTTCTGCCCACAAGGGCATCTCCGAAACCGGAGTAGATTTGTCCATCGCAGCTGAGGAGAGAAGACCCAAGTCTTTATAGCAAAAACTTTTGATTTGAAAATTCAAGAATTAGGAACCAGTCTTATACGCAGAGCGATGAGGAACCTGAGCTTCCAAGCTGTAAGGAAGATCTGGCGTCATGGGGCGGAGCTGAGAGTTTTACCACCCGGGTGGATGGGAGGAGCCAGCTTGAAGACCTTCCGGCAAGATTTAAAGCGGCAAGGAACCTGCCAATAAGTGTGGATGAACAGCATATCCATGTCCCTAGAACCCAGGTTACGCTATAGCCCACCAGGACAGAGCGACCAGAGGCATCGGTGCGGTCATTTATGTGAACGCCGACCTACACTTCTCCATAAACACAGCCAAGTCCGAACCTAAAGCCCATGGACTACTACTGGTTCAACTGGATCTACCCTTCTCACTCCCAATTTACATCGCTGGTGTATACTGCCGGCTGGGCACACCAGCAACATCTATCACTGACCTCCTCACACAAATCTCCTCCTTAACCTCGACTGGGGAATTATATATTATGGGAGATTTTAACCACAACTGGTTAGCTCAATCTCTCAGCAAAGCCCATACTGACATTTCAGCACTAAACCTGTCACAATCCATCACTGAGCCCACCCGCCTAAACATCAAATCTAGGAACCACTCGCTAATAGACTGGGCACTCACCACCCACCCCCACCAGGTCATCCAAGCTGGACTGCTCCCTGACTCCCTGAATGACCACTATATTATATACTTAGTCAAAAAAATTCACCGCCCCAAATCTGCCCCTAAATTTCTAATTCAACAGTCCTACAACTCCCTCAATCTCACCCCCGTGCTCGAAGACCTAGCCCTCACTAACCGGAACCCACTCTCTACTTTCTGCTCCATAGAAGACGCCCTCCTACATTCCAAGACATGTTCCTCAATGTCTGGAAAATGCATGCCCCACTGTGTCGCTCAAGAGTACGCGGTAACCACCTGCCTTGGATCACCCAAGAACTTACAGCCTGCCAAAATGCCCATGACAAAGCATGGAGAGCGCATAAATCTTCTTGCCTCTCACAAGACTTCACCACATACCGTATGCTGCGAAACAAGTGCACCAGAGCAACTCGCCTCGCTAAAGTGGAATATTTCAACTCCTCCCTCCAGTCAAACTTAAATAGCCCATCCAAATTCTGGAAGGTCATCCGCTCCCTCTTCTCCCCACCGGCTGCAAATCCCACCCCGCTCCTAAAAGTAAACAACTCACTCCTCTTGGATCCATGGGCGGTGGTTGCCAAGTTCAACACATATTTTTCCTCTTGTGTCTCAACTCTCCTCCCTGCCCCCCACTGTCCCACCTGACCCTACCACAGGAGCCACGAACTCTCTAGGGCCTTGCACCTTCTCCTTCAAAGATATCATGCAAACTGAGGCCCTCGAGGCCCTACTGGCTCTAAACCCATCAAAAGGTAAATTCCCCAACGGGTTGGACCCCAAACTCCTCCACCTCTCTGCCCCAGCCATAGCAACCCCACTTGCCAATCTCCTAAACCTCTCCTTTGCCACAGCTGCTGTCCCCCAGACCTGGAAACACGCCGTTGCCACTCCCCTCCATAAAGGGGGTTCCCCCTCCTCCGCTTCAGACTATCACCCTATCTCTCTCCTCCCAGTCCTTGCAAAAATACAAGAATACCTGGTGCTCGCCCAACTTACCTCCTTTCTCTCTGACTCTAACTTCTTCACAACATTCCAGTCTGGATTCAGAAAGGGTCACTCCACTGCATCCTCCTTGATAAGACTCACTGACACCATCCTCTCTCGAATGGATAAAGAGCAGATTTCCTTGGCAATATTCATTGACCTTGCTAAAGCATTCAACACTGTCTCCCAACCCTTGCTGGTAACAAGCCCCTCGGAAGCAGGCCTCACTACCTCAGCCACTAACTGATTCAGTGCCTACCTCTCAGGAAGAACACAATCAGTAAGAATTGCAGATGCCATATCCTCCCCCCTCCCTGTGACTACTGGTGTCCCCCAAGGGTCGGTACTTGGCCCCATTCTGTTCTCCATTTTCCTTAACGACCTGAAAAAAACCTACGCATCTACATCTATACACATGTACGCGGACGGCACCGTCCTATTTGCCTCCAGCTCGTCCCCAGAAGAAGTAGCATCCAATCTCCAGTCCAACTTCAATAAAGTTCAGTTCACACCAGCTCTCTCTCAACGCTAAAAAAACTGTCACCATGACCTTCCGCACAAGGCAACAGCTATCCAGACTCCTCTCCCTCCCCTTCCCTCCTTCCATACCCAGGACGGGACAACTCTGGAGGACGTCGCCTCCTTCCAGTATCTAGGGGTATGGGCTCGACCGTCACCTTACCTTCTCTGGCCACAACTATGCAATCATAAAAAAAACTGCGCCCCAAGCTCGGTGCCCTGTATAGGAACCGCTCTAGCCTACCTTTTACGGTTAAGCGGGACTAGTGCACAAGATGATCCTTCCTTCCTTAGACTACTGTGACATAGTCTACAGTGACGCACCTAAATCCACCTTATCTAAACTAGACACCCTTTTCAATGCTTTCTGTCATTTCACTCTAGATGCTCCCCCCCCCGCTCCCACCACTGCGACCTCTACCATTCCCTCGCCTTCTCATCCCTCGAAAATCGCTCCTACTACACTGCTCCAAATTCTGGCCAGTGCCCCCCACCTCTCCTCCATACTTTTGTCGGCCCCTACCCCCTCATGCCCTCAGGTCATTTGACACCGTCTACTACATATCCCCAGACGGAAGACCTCTGCTGGCCAAACAGCCTTCTCCCACCGCTTCCCGAAACACTGGAATGATCTCCCCTCTCAAATTTGCCACTCCTCCTCCATCCACTCCCTATCAATCGCGCTGGAAAATTACCTCATGGTAAACTGTGCCTGCACTTGATAACTCTAATGACCCCCCTCCACCCAATTCCCAACTGCCTGACCAGCAGCACCTCCCTATGCTTGGAAGCTGGCATATATCACCAACCATGGCACTTACTCATCTACTCTTGTTCTTCTCTGTCCTGCCTAGAATCAGCTGCTACATGTTAATCTGCCCCAGCAGTCTGTACTCTATGTATGTATGTATGCCTCTGGGATACGCTTTCCTTGCTTTATGCAGCTGACTGTTAACCAATGTATAGCCAAATGTAACCTTATTCCACTGTATACCTGTTTTATGTTGTTGCTCGATAACCTGCGTATTATCCTCCCCTTGTAACCCTTCTCCCAGGTTGCACCGGGAGACGAGCATCTTTTTGCTCAGTGTGCCTTTCCTGGTGAAACAATTCAACAAATAAATAATGTGTATGGTAACCGAGCTCACTGCAAAGAATCCACCCACGTATTCGAATGTGTATGGTAACCGATCTCACCGCAAGGAATCTGGCCATATATTCTAATCTTTATGGTAACCGAGCTCACTGCAAGGATATTCTAATGTTTATGATAAGTAAGCTCACTGCAAGGAATCCGCCCACATATTCTAATGTGTATGGTAACCAAGTTCACCGCAAGGAATCCATCTGCACTGTATGGTAACCAAGTTCACCACAAGGAAACCACCCGCACTGTATGATAACCAAGTTCACCCCAAGGAATCCACCCGCACTGTATGGTAACCAAGTTCACCATAAGGAATCCACCTTCATATTCTAACGTGTATGGTAACTGAATTCACCGAGAGGAATCCCACCACATATTCCAATGTGTATGGTAACCAAGTTGCCCGCGAGGAATCTGCCCACATGTTGTAATGTATATGGTAACCCAGTTCTCCGGATAGAATCTGCCCATGTATTCTAATGTGTATGGTAACCAAGTTAACAGGAAAAAATCTGCCCATATATTCTTATATTTATGGTAATTGAGTTCGCAGGAAGGAATCTGCCCATATATTCTAATGTGTATGGTAACGAAGTTCACAGGGAGGGATCTGCCCATATATTCTAATGTTTATTGTAACTGAGTTCACAGGGAGGAATCTGCCCATACATTCTAATGTTTATGGTAACAGTTCACAGGGAGGAATCTGCTCATGTATTCTAATGTGTACGGTAACAAATTTCACAGGGAGGAATCTCCCATATATTCTAATGTATGTGGTAACTGAGTTCACAGGGAGGGTTCTGCCCATATATTCTAATGTTTATGGTAACGGAGTTCACAAGGCGGTATCTGCCTATATATTCTAATGTGTACGGTAACTGAGTTCACAGGGAGGGATCTGCCCACATTTTAATGTGTATGGTAACGGAGTTCACAGTGAAGAATCTGCCCATATATTCCAATGGATATGGTAACAGTTCACAAGGCGGTATCTGCCTATATATTCTAATGTGTACGGTAACCGAGTTCACAGGGAGGGATCTGCCCACATTTTAATGTGTGTGGTAACTGAGTTCACAGGAAGGAATCCCCCAATATATTCTAATCTTTATGATAATGGATTTCGCAGGGAAGGATCCGCCCATATATTCTAATGTGTATGGTAACTGAGTTCACAGGAAGGAATCAGCCAATATATTCTAAGGTTTATGGTAATGGAGTTCGCAGGGAGGGATCCGCCCATATATTCTAATGTGTATGGTAACTGAGCTCATCGTGAGGAATCCGCCTACGTATTCTAATATGTACGGTAACAGAGCTCTCCACAAGGAATCCGACCACATATTCTATTGTGTATGGTAACAGAGTTCACAGGGAAGGATCTGCCCATATATTCTATTGTGTATGGTAACTGAGGTCACCGCAAGCAATCCATCCATGTATTCTAATATGGTGGTAAACAAGTTCACCACACGGAATCTGCCTATATATATACTGTATATATATATATATATATATATATATATATATATTATAGTGCACGGTAGTGCCACTATAATTAGGAGTTCAGGAGCTATTTCCTTGTTAAACCCAAATTTGCACCTTAATAACTTTGCAACGTTTGATGGAGTTGCCTGAAATTTGGAATGTATGATCAAGACCCATAGGCCTTGGGATCTGCCAAGTTTCTTACTGATCGTATATCACAGTTGCGGAGTTATTAAAGCGCGATCTCTGTCTTGCGTTCGCTTTTCTGGAATTCTACGGTCGTGCCTACAGGTCATACGGTTTGCGTGACCGACCCGAAATCTTCAGGGAACGTGCGGACGGGGTCCCCGATGTGCCTTTCGAAGATTTGGTGAAAAAATATTAAACGGTTCAAAAGTTATTCAAAAAACAGTTTCCCATTATAAATCAATGGGAAAAGTTAACAAAAAGTTCAACACTTTCGCAAATGCATTTTTACTTTCGCAAATGGGCCTGTTACTTTGAAATTGGCCATTTTGTTTTCAGTTGGTGATCAGAAAAATGGTTGGCATTTAAATTTGGGACCCTCTAGCAACCTAATCTTTTTTGTATTCACCTAGTCGGGCCCTGAGGATGCTTGCCATGTCTTTATTTTGTGGTAAAACACCCCAGAAACATGTTTTTCAAATTTCTGGAAAAAGTACTTTCGCAAATTACTTTCGTGCTCACGAAAGTGTCGCAAATTGCAACAGTAATTTTCTGGTCTGTGGGAAAATGACAGCAATTCTTTGGCACTGCACTGCAAAATAACCGTTGGGAGTTTTGGGCTGAAATTTGGAGGGAACGCAGCCAACATCTCATAGATGTGCCTTTCAGTGTTGTATTTAAAAATATTACACGGCGGCAAAGTTATGGCACTCCAAAGTTGACCGTTTTTCCCATAGGATAACATCATGACTCAAGCATTACAGGAATCCTTTGGCACCCTGCTGCAAAATAACAGTTTGGTATTTTTTCCTGAAATTTGGAGGGAAGACAGCCAACAGTACACAGATGTGCCTTTCAGTAGTTTGGTGAAAAAATATCACATGGCGACAAAGTCATGGCACTCCAAAATTGACGTTTTTTCCCATAGTATAACATTACGGCGCCCGACACTTAACAGAAATCATTTGGAGCCCTGCTGCAAAATAACGGTTTGGTCTTTTTTCCTGAAATTTGGAGGGAAGACAGCCAACAGCCCACAGATGTGCCTTTCAGTAGTTTGGTGAAAAAACATTACAGGGAGGCAAAGTTATGGCGCTCCGAACTTTTCTATTTTTCCCATAGGATAACATTACGGCGTTCATCGCGTCTTTCAGGCCCTGTATCTCGGAAACGGTGCGAGATACGGACTTTTCGTCGGAAAATTTCTTAGCCCCCTAATGGGGCTAAGATTCAAATTAGCCAGGACAGTTGTAAATAATATGACTTTTAAATTTTTTTTCTACGTCAACGGTTCCTGAGATATAATGTATTTAGTATTCCAAGATCTCATTTTCTGCGCCGATACTCATTATTTTGCATACATTATTTGTACTCACTGTCTTTCTCAATGCAGGTTTTGGGGAAAACCAGCTCTGTACGCTTACATTACTGTTACTGTTGCCCTTTCCGCTATGAATCCTTCACCGTTCACTTACCATTGGCGTCATGCCACCATGTGCGTTATCCTTTGCGTTTTCATTTGCGCTTGCGTTTCTGTTATTTTGCCATTTCTGTCTACAGTACTGTTTATCTTACTGTTTCACTTTACATCACCATGCCCATTGACATTTCTGTTTGCAGGCACCATGTTACTATGTGACAACACAACACGTGGCAGACCATTCCCGTCTACGCCACCATGTGCGTTACCCTTTCTGTTCTCATTCGTGCTTGTGTTACCATGTGCGCCACTGTTAGCATTTCTGTTTGCATTGCTGTCCCTGTTAGTATGCCACAACACATCATGTAGGCGGGGCTTGAGACCCAAAGGGCCCCAGCGCTCCATCTTGCGATATGCAGCGGGGCTGGCGGGCCCCAAGGCCCGTGCTCCCGCACTGACCATTCACTATTCTTTCGTTATCATTCTCAAAAGAAGGAAATTAGAGCAAAAACTCCATTTAATGCATTAGTTAGGGTTGTTCCACAGCGACAAAAGTGGGAAATTCGCTGTTAGGGTTGGAAACCCCTTGGACCCCCACCGCCCACCCCAACCCGGCACTGGGTGTGCATTGGGATCGTGGGTCCTAACTCTCACCCCATTCTCCTATACTTCTGCTTTACACATGTCATGGGTGAGAGTTAGGGCTGGTGATCCCAATGCACATCCCAATGCCGTTGGGGGTGGCTGGGGGTCCAAGGGGTTTTCAACCCTCAACAGCTAATTTCACTTTTGTCGCTAGGAACAACCCTAACTAATGCATTAAACGGAGTTTTTTGCCTCTAATATATATATATATATTTTTAAGGTATTTGTGCTCCTCTTTGCGCCTGCAGCCCTCACATTCTGGGGGAGCCCCAGCCCCATCACCTGGCATCCACCGGTGCTAACTCCAGAGCTTACTCCCCCTGGCGGGGTCAGCGGAGGGGGTCCTCCCCAATCGAAACCGGATCAAGGATCATGCCGTGGCTAGCCAGTGTGGGGCCTGCAGGCTCCCCCTTCATCCTTCAGGAGCTGACATTTGCCTGTTTTTCTTAACCCTGCGGTGACACAGCGTGCAATGATGCCTGCAATGGGGTCATGCATGCTCCTGCTACTGGCCCATCAGCGTCTGCCGCTGCGCGCCTGCCATGATGCAGCTCTGTGAGCGCGAGCCCCAGCCTCTGCCAGGGGTCAGGCGTGCACCGGCCGCCAAATTCCCCCCTTCCCAGAGATGGAAAGCAGTCCATCGGATACTCGATCCATCTCCATCCCTGCCAACCCCCGGCAGCCCGTGCTCGTTCCTGAACACAGGTCGCAGGCGTAGCGCAAGGTAAGGCACCAGCGCTACTGGGCTGGCCTGCCCATATATTTTAATGTTTATGGTAACCGAGCTCACTGCAAGGATATTCTAATATGTACTGTAAGCAAGCTCACAGCAAGGAATCAGCCCACATATTCTAATGTGTATGGTAACTAAGTTCCCTCCGAGGAATCTGCCCATATGTTGTAATGTATATGGTAACCAAGTTCCCTGCATGGAATCCGCCCACATATTAAAATGTGTATGGTAACCGAGTTAAAAGGAAAAAAATCTGCCCATATATTCTTATGTTTATGGTAACAGAGTTCACAGGGAGGAATGTGCCCATATATTCTAAGATTTATGGTAACCGAGTTCACAGGCAGGAATCTGCCCATCTATTCTAATGTTTATGGTAACCAAGTTCACAGGGAGGAATCTGCCCATATATTCTAATATTTATGGTAACCGAGTTCACAGGCAGGAATCAGCCCATCTATTCTAACGTTTATGGTAACCAAGTTCACAGGGAGGAATATGCCCATATATTCTAATGTTTATGGTAACTGAGTTAACAGGGAAGAATCTGCCCATATATTCTAATGGTTATGGTAACTGAGTTCACAGGAAGACTGTTGGTTAACTAGGATCTGCAGCTTATCCGTTAGGTAGGGAAATGGGCAGACTAGGTGGGCCAAGCGGTCCTTATCTGCCATCAGATTCTATGTTTCTATGACCATATATTCCAATGTGTATGGTAACCCAGCTAACAGGAAGTGATCTGCCCATATACTCTAATGCTTATGGTACCCGAGTTCACAGGGAAGGGCCTACCCATATATTCTAAAGTGTGTGGTAACAGAGTTCACAGGGAGAAAGCTTCTTATATATTCTAATGTATACGGTAACTGAGTTCACAGGAAGGAATCTGCCCATATACTCGAATGTTTATGGGAACTGAGTTCACAGGGAGGGATCTGCCCATATATTCTAATGTGTACGGTAACGGAGATCACAGGAAAGGAAAGAGAACATTGATTAACCAGAAGTAACACACTAAGTCAAAGCTTGTTTCCTGATGTGACCTGGGAGCACAAAGAAGTTAAGTGACTTGCTCAGGATCACACAGTATGCACCTAGGTGGCTGTGGGATTCAAACTCAGGTCTCCAGATCTGCACCTCAGAGCCTTAACGCACTGGACAATACTGCCTCCTTGGAAGGAATCTGCCCATATAATAATGTGTATGGTAACTGAGTTCACAGGGAGGAGTTTGCCCATATATTCTAAAGTGTATGGTAACCGAGTTCACAGGGAGGAACCTTCTCATATGTTGTAATGTTTATGGTAATTGAGTACGCAGGGAGGAATCTTCTCATATATACTAATGTTTATGGTAACTGAATTCACAGGAAGGAATGTGCACATACATTCTAATGTGCACGGAACTTGGAGCTTACGGGATAAGGTTCACATAGAATGTGTCAGCAGAAAGAGACACAGAGATGCATCCTCTCTGTCGATTTCCCTGCCTAGCTCCATGCTCAGTCTAACACTGGGCAGCATTTAAAGAGCTGAAATAGTGTCCAGCTGTCACCCCTACCTCAGGTAGCCCTTCCTCTCTTCCGCCGGTGCCTCTCTCTATTCCCTTATCTCTGTCCCAACCAAGCATAAACTCCTGTACAGTCTTGGCTTCAACCACCTCTTTGGACAATCTATTCCATTCACCCAAGGCACGTTCTATGAAGAAAGTTCCTCACATCCTTTCTAAATTCTCTCTTCACCAGTTTCCTCCCATACCCTCTAGTCACAGTGCCGCCTTCATTCTTTGTAAACAAGTCTTTACAATCCACCCTGTCAATTCCTCGCAAGTACTTGTATGCCTCAATCCCATCTCCTTCCCCTCCGGGCCTCCATTGTATGCATGGTAAGGCTGACCAACTTTTCCTCATACAACATCCCCTGCTGTCCACGGATCACTCAAGTGGCTCTCCACTGTACGGTCTCTATCTTTTTAAGGGGAAGACATCAGAACTGTGCCCAGTTCTCCCCGTAGGGCCTCAATAGGGACCTGCACAGAGGCAGTATCCCCTCCTTTCACCCATTTCAAAAGCCCTACCTACACATCCCAGCACCCTGTATGCCTTCCCATACACGTTTTTCTACAAAGCGGCAAATATGAGACTGTCACTAATGATGGCCTCAGGGTCTAGCTCCATGGTGAAGGCTTTCCGAGACAAACAGGGCTGATTAAGACAGCAGCTAAAGTGGAGGAGTGGAAGGGAGGAGTGAAGAGCTGTAATGGCCCCCACAATCAACACAGATCTGTAGGGATGGGCACACTTCCTGGACCACAGGTTACTTTTATATGACAACAGAATTTGTGTTTATGTATGTTAGGTAGCTGTCTGCACCACCATTACTCCCCCATTCAGTAATCCGGTTGGTGTTTTTTCTGCCAATGAGCATCACTTTCACTTGCTTGTGTTAATCTTTAATTGCCATATTCTGGACCACCTCTCCCATTTTTCCTCGTCTCATTTCTCTGTATCATACTAGAAAGTCAGCAGATTAGACCCTATGGTCTATCGAGTCTACTTGGGGATCAGTGCCTACCCAGGGCACCGTTATAGCCCCCCCCAAAAGGTCCACAACCCCCAGCGAGGCTCTGGGATGCACCCTCCCCCATACCTATCACAGCCCTTCTTGAACCCCTCCACAGTTGTAGCAGCCACCAGCTCCATGGGCAGCGCATTCCATGGCTCCACCACCCGTTCAGTGAAGCAGTGTCTCCTTATTTCCCCCTTAGTCTCCCCCAGTCCAGCCTCATGAGTGTCCCCTGGTGGCCCTTCTATATCCTTCTTTATGTCTACTTGCAGATCTTAGTATCATCTGTGAAGAGACCCACCTCATTCTGTATACCCTCTCCTGTATCAGAGATGAAGAAACTGAAGAACTCTGGTTCCAGAATAGACCTCAGCAGTACCCAACTTGTGCTTGCCCCCTCTGGTTTCTGAGTGCACTGCGTTAACGATCACCCTCTGCATCCCTCCTCCTAGTGACAGCACTGGGGAGTTTAAAACATGGGCAAATTTTGGCCCACTGGTGTACAAAAACGTGGGTCTAAAGAGGAACCTACTGGGTCAAATAATAATCAATGGTAGATTTTGAACAGTTTATGTTTCCTTCCTTTAGATGTTGTACAGTAGGTGCATCAGTTTGGTCCCACTTGCAAAGGAAAGAGGGGTAATTTCTGGGCAGAATACAACTTTTGCCCTTTGGGGGCATGTTAGTGCTGTCCCTGCCTCCTCCTAGCCAGTTCCCTATCCACCAGGTCAGCATATCCCCTATCCCCAGGTACCCTATCATTTTTAGTCGCATTCTGTAAGGAACAGAATCAAGAGGCCTTTCTAACGTCGCAGTACACCACATCCCCTGCTTGGCCCCTGACATCCGCCTTTGTGACACAATCCAGAAAGCTGATAAGGTTAGTCTGGCATGACCTCTGCCACAAACCATGGCGCTTCCATCCTGAATCTCAGTAGATTCCAAGAAATTCACTATTTGCTCCTTAATGATGGCTTCCAGCACCTTACCTACCATTGAGGTCGGACTGACTGGTCTATAATTTTCCCGGATCATCCCTGTCCCTGCCCTCATAGAACGGCACCATATTCGCGACTATCCAATCTACTGGAACAACATTTGTTTGCAGGGAAGAGTTAAACAGATATGTCATTGGTGCTGCCGGTATCTGCCCAAGCTGCACTAGTACTCTAGGATGCAACCAGTCAGGACCAGATGCCTTGTCAACCTTTAGGAACCAAAACGTTTGGCGGCACCAACAGGAAACCTTCAGAGACAAAGTGCGGTTAAGTCATTTACTTTAAGTGCTCAGTGTTAAACCATTTCTAGTCAGAATGTGCAAAAAGCCAACTTTCAAGGAACATACCCTGGTGCCTTGACCGCATGCGTGGTTTTCCTCAGGGAGTGAAATGACATGAACACCTGACCCCTTGATATGGCAGGAGCCAATCAGTTATCAACCTTTATGGTTTTGAGATCCCTGAACACCCCCTCCTCCAAGACTAGACTTAACTTGTCCTTTCCCTCCCCTCCCTGTGGTTCCCACCTTGCACTCTGGAAGCGGTGCCCCCTCCTCCACAATTAATACTGAACAAAACTATTCTTTCAGTAACTTAGCCTTTTTTCCATCCTCCTTTATCAATGTCCCTTCCATCTTTAATCTGATTACATTCTTCTTAGTTTTCTTCCCCCTAACATACCTGAAAAAGAATTCGTCTCTCTCCTTGATCCCCTCTGTTATTCTCAGCTCCATCTCTGCCTACCTGTTTGTTTTTACCATTATTTTGGCCTCTTTTAGTTTTACCAGACAATCCTCCCAGCTAGCCTCACACTGTTCCCCTCTGTATTTTCAGAATGCTACCCATTTCACTTTTACTAACCCCACCCCCAACCCTCTGGGAAACCACGTCAGCGTTTTGTGTTTTTTGCTCTTCCCAACCTGTCTCATGTAGAATTTAGTCGCTCTGGTTACACCTCCCTTGATGACATCCCATCTGGTGTCTACCCCCATCATTCCTGCTAAACCTACCAGCTTTCTTTGAGCATTTTGCCCATCTTGCTGAAGTGTATCCTTCTGATGTACAGAACAGAACTGGAGCGATGTGCTCCTGTGGTTATGATGAACCCCAAAATATTGTGTTCATTAGATCCCAGTGGACACCTCGCCCCTACTTCTCCAACTATATCCACACTTAACAAAAACAAAAAAATCACGGATGGCCCCCTCCCTAGTTGGTTGCCTTTACATGACAAAAACTAACTCGGCATCTACCAGCGCCTGACTTCTTGCACCACTGGCTGCTGGGATGTCCCATTCCACATCCAGCATATTTATGCTACCCCCAGCTCCACCTCCCCTTTAATGTTCTCCTATGTCTTCCCCCAAGTTCCCGGTCTCCTTCATCCTTCTGGTTTGGGGGTCTCTACATACACCACTCTAATCCGAATCCTTTTACTCCCTTTAGCTGTCAGCTGCACCCGGACTGTTTCTAGTCCATGCCCTCCCCCAGTGCTGCATCCTCAATGGCTTCTATATTATCTCTGATGTACAGTGCCACCCCCTTGCCTTTTTTTTTTATTACTCCTCATGGTGAGTAGTCTGGGACTGCAAGGCCCAGTCATTCATGCCAATTGCTCATGTTGCCATGCCCTCTAACAGGTCCTGCTTTGCCTCTGCCGCCACTGCCAGACCCCTACTCATTTTATTACCAAGACTTCTGGCATTTAATCACGCTGCCCTCCACTAACCTCATTTGCCCACTTACCTCTGTCTAATGCTCCTTCTCCACTTGCGCCCCCCTTCCTGAGTTCCCTTCCCTGCCTCTCCCCTTTCCTTACAAACCAGCCTGTCCTTCCTCCCTGCTCCCCTTCACAAAATCCTATCTGGGACAACAAAGTGTAGGAGTTTGTACTCTGGTATTCTTAGGATGTAACACGGAAAGTATTAGCAAAACCTTATCTAGAGTAAGTACCTCAAACTTAAGGCATCAAGATGTGCACAGGAGGGGAGTAACCCTATCTGTGGTAAATCAAATTAAAGTAATTACAGAGGGGACCTAGAGTAGCAATGTAGTAGGTAGATGTGGGGACCCTGGGAAGGGGATTAGTTAGCTGCAAGACATGTGGTTCCACACTCCTCCAGTGTACACTGTGGATGTAGGGACCCTGGGAAGAGGACTAGTTACCTGCAGGACACGTGGTGCCACACTCCTCCAGGGTGCTCTGTGGATGTGTGGAAACCCTGGGAAGGGATTAGTTACCTGCAGGACATGTGGTGCCAGATTCCTCCAAGGTATAGTGTGAATGTGTGGAGACCCTGGGAAGTGGGTAAGTTACCTACAGGACATGTGTGTGACAGGGCTGAATAAGGCCCTGCCACATTTGTTATGCAGAAAGAGTTTAAATGCAAGTGTATACCCTGGGGGGGGGATGCTACAAGTCTCGATGGCTGAGGGGGGCCTGGGGGTGGTGGTGGATGTCAAGATGAACAACTCTGAGACTTGTAGGAGGGCAGCGGCCAAGGCCAACAGGATGCTGGGATACATCACTAAGGGGATCACCTCCAGGAGGAGGGAAGTGATGCTCCCTCTGTATAACTGCTTGGTGAGGCCGCACCTCGAGTACTGTGTACAGTTTTGGAGGCCACACTTAAAGAGGGACACTGAACTCCTGGAGAGGGTCCAGAGGAGGGCAACCAAAATGATCTGGGGCTTGGGGGACAGGACCTATGGGGAGAGGCTCGAGGAGTTAAATATGTACACATTGGAAGAGAGAGAAGGGACCGGGGTGGACATGATAGAGATCTTCAGGTACATGAAGGGGGTAAATAGGGGAGAAGCAGTCAGGGCGCTCTGAAGTAAGGGGGGGCGGCAACTTGAGGCATGGGTGAAAGCTGGAGGGGGAGATTCAGGGAGAAAGGAGGAGGTGCTACTTCACTGAGAGGTGGTGGAGCCATGGAATGCGCTGCCTCAGGGGCTGGTGGAGGCAGAGACGGTGGAGGGGTTCAAGAGGGGGTGGGACAGGTACTGGGGAAGGGTTCTGGAAGCAAAGTCCAGTGCAGCGAGAATATCTGGGACTGGGAAGGGAGAAGTCAGAGAGGGCGAGGGGGCAGCAAGGTCAGTTCCCAGGGTGGGGGCTGACCAAACAAGCAGACGTGAAAGGCCGTTAGGCCTATTCTGCTGACATTTTAGTATGTTAGTATATCTGTTCTATTCTCTCCTTTTCTGTCTCTTCCGTGTTTGGCTGAGCAACCAAATTTTCTTGTGAGACCTAGGAACTGATCACTCTGACGGTTTCTCAATTCTCCGCCTCTCACTACATTTCTGCCTTCATTTGCTGTTCTGTCTTTTCTTCCACTGTGCATATCTGCAGTTATAAAAATATATGTGAATCTCTGTGTAAAACTATGTGAACCTGGGATCCTTTTATTTAAAACTGTATATAGCTATATTGCTGAAATGATTGCAAAAAGCTATTTGGAACTCAAGGGGTTAAAGTGAAATGCATTTTTTAAGCCTTTTGCAGAGATGTAAACAAGAGGTCAGTTCTGGGTCACTGTTCTTTTTCCTGCACCTGAAAGAACACTGGAAACTTACAAGAACATTGTATGAGACGCATGCTGTTTTCTTAACAAGTTTCCCAGGCACAGAAGAAAGACTCTGTTTTCTATGTTTGTACTGCCATTGTAAATAGTTATACGGAACAATTTTTTTTTTTAATTCAATGAACTTTATTAAACCTGGTTGAGATCAGATACATGTCACAAACAGGATATATACCAGTAAATACTGTGTACATATCAATAGTCAACACAAAAGCAGAAGAAAGTATACAGTAGTTTTGAGGACCTCTCAGGTTGCAATTTTAATACTAAAACAACAAACTGCCCTTCCTTCCCCCCAACCCCACCTGTCTCCTTGGTACAGATGAGACGTTAAACTGAGATCCCATCTGCCTGGATTGGTGGTAGTTCAGGTGGATGTTAAAGATCCCATGGCACTTATCGAAAAGAGTAGGGGAATTTCCCCGGTTACCTGGCCAAATTTACCTCGTTCACTAAAAATACCACCAACAGCTTAATCTGGTTCAAGGTCAGTTGGCATTCATCTGTATCCCCCTCCCCCGGGTCGTGCCTGAAAATAGGCAGGATTTGTGTAGTGTACTTACCCGGTCAACAAAAACGACATAAATAAATAAATAAATAAATAAATTACATATATCAGTATCCCTAGGATGACATTAAATATAATATGGCAGCAGAAGAACCACAGTACCACGTAGCTAAGCCATAATTAAGGTTAAGGGTGTGGCATCAACTGTGGTATTCCCTGAAGGAAAACCATAGATGTTGAGTGACAAGCATCCCCCCTTTTGTCACCCTGAGTTCAATGTCAGCAAGGTATAAAGAGGTTCCCAGATTTGTTTGTATCTATTTATGAGTGTGACATGCTAGCAATGGTGTGCACAGCTTGAAGTACAAACAGAATTTACATACTAACATACTAAAATGCCAACAGAATAGACCTAGCGTCGAGTCTGCTCGATGTTCAGCACCCACACTGAGGGCAGATTTTCGAATTTCCTGGAGCCATTCCCTATAAGTGGGGATGGCTTGATCACACCAATGCCACAGGATAACTTTTTTGGCGCAGGCTGTTATTAAGGCCATATGTGGCTTCTGATTGCCCAGTAAAATTCTGGAAAAGTTACCAAGAATACATGTAACCCCTAGGTGGTGCTACCCCAAGGGATACTACCCCTGCCTGCGTGACCAAGTGCAGGTTGAGGGGCCTGGGTACTGAAAACGGGTGCCTCCACCCGGAGGACAGGGTTAGTGGTAGCGTAGCTGACCTGGGTACAGCCCTCCGGGACACTGTTACCCCCCTCTTTTCCCTCTAGTGGCCTAAATGGTTCACAGAATACACAACTGCAATTGACACCTGACAACAGTTTTAACCCCACACTTGTTGTACTTGCCACCAGGACTGATTCAGTTGGCTTGGCCCTGGAGACCCCCTGTAAAATAAGATTTAGCACAACAACCCAACAGTATTTCAATGCTGTTTGTACAGAGGTACACCACAACCAGTTTCAATGCAAAAATATTTAGATCTGATTTATTTAAGGAGCAGTAACAAGGAAGGGGGCAAAATCTTGTGGTCGATTCAAGATCTGAAAGGTTCAGGTTATAAGGCATGCACTTAAAGGTCCTTCATAAGACAGTCACACACACTCTGGGTATCCAGTTGGAACTACAGGCTAGCCAGAAGCATTGCCCGGAGCAGGCCGGCATTACAGCTGGTTGGGGTCCTGTGATGGAAAGAAAAACATGCATGCACTTTAACCCATAATTTATAATCCGGAGCCGGATGGCTCAGTCCAAAATGATTAGCAACAACAATTAAATCAGTCGACACACTTTGATTTGAGCTCTGTTGCAGGGAGCTACCCTGGTGTTTACTCACGCTACCCAGCACAGGATGCAGGATGGACGAAATGGAGACCTCAGGATGAAGTGCTGGATTGCCAGGAGAAGCAGGGCCCACACGAAGCACCATGGTGCTGATCCTGTTCATTGCTGTTCATCAGGGAGCCGAATCCCCAGGCGGGTCTCTCTTCGGTTGGTTCTCAGCGGCGTGAGCAGCTGTCTGGGCCGAAGTGGCAAGGCCCAGACTGGGTAAACAGTTCGGATGACAGTCCGGTAAGTGCTGGATGCAGCTTCCAGCAAACGTGACACATTCAAGCAGCGGGAAACCAAATCACGACCCACTATCAGCATTCAGCACACTTCCAGTAAACGCAAGGTAAATACCACAGCTCGGAGGACAGTCCGGTTGCAATTCACAGTATCTCTGCGCAAACCGCATGCTCTGCAGCAATCTCAAGTCTAGACGGGCCAATCGCACCAAGGCAAATCTTCACTCCACTTCAGGAGAAATTCAGTTAGTCTCAAATCAGGTTCCGATTGCAAAAGCTGCAATTTTGGATGAAATCCGATCTCAGGCTCAAGGTTTCTTCACTTTGGAAGATAGCTGCAGGCAGGCCAAAACACAGCCTTCCTGCCAATTTCCCCTGTGCACTACGCAGGAGCAGCTGCTCGAAACTCTCGAGCTGTTCACTCTTTCAACTCTAGCTCCACACTGACTCACTGCTGTAGGTAGCTTGGCACTTTCCCAGTGATCCAAAAGGTTCAGTTGACTGATCCATCTGTCTGTCGCAGCTAGAGTTCCCCCGCCAGGTCCATTTAGGCACCAAAGGGCCAAAACTACAATCCCTACAGAAATTCACTCCCACAAGACCCCTGGGGACAGACTCCATTTTAGGGTCCCCAAAGGTACTGATTGGTCCAAACTGCCAGTCCAGAACCAAGATGGTGGTGAGTCACAGAAATGTCCATGCTGCAAAGGAAGGCAGGTTAGACAAACTACGACATTGCCATTATTAAAGCAGATAATCAGCAAACAGTTGCAGCTCCTTGTAGGGCTCCCTCTGCGCAATTAGCGATGGCAGAATGGAGTGAAAATACTACAGCCCGGGCGGGACTCGTGCCTGAGACTACTTGGCCCCTACCCAGATTAACTATACTCTACCAAATAGGCAGCTCTTAAAGAGACAGGCACAGAGGCTAACAGAGCACTCACATGCAAAATACTTTCAAACCCACACAGACATAGAACGCCACCCTGGCAGTGGGCATTTAGGCAAGCCCAAGGAAGACTTTTGGGAACCCCCATTTGTAGGGGGGTTACATACATATGTCCGGGGTAAAAGCCAGGTCAAGGCCCAAGAGGGGATCTATACGGTGTCTGATCTCATCCCACAAGGGTCTAACTTTGTCACAGTGCCAGAAAATGTGAAGTAAGGAGCCCCTTTCCCCCTGACACCTAGTGCATGTATCCAGGGGTAGCCTGCCCATTCTACATAGTTTAATAGGGGTGTAAAACAAGTTATGCAAAATCTGGAACTGCATAAAAAGGTATCTGTCCCATTTTATGTATTTATAAACTCCTTTCCAGATGCAGGGCCATTCTCGTGACTGGTCCCGCTGGGTAAGGGCCAGATCCCAGTAGTAGATGAATGCCTGTTCTGTTTCAGCAAGAAGATCTTGCAGCCGTGTGTGACAAAAAGATACAGTATGGGAGGTAGGGGTGGACAAAAACAGAGAACATAGTGGACTACCATATTCCGTGGACCAGATTCCAGTCCCGAAGTGACCTTAAAGCATATGACGAAGTTGTAAATATTTAAAACGCATAGATATGGAAAAGCCTTATTTATGCTGTGCATCTTTAAAGGTAAGAAGCCTATTGGAAGACAGCAGATGTTTGAATGAATGATTCCAGTGCGGGCCAGGCAGACCTGGTCAGTAATTTCCTGGCAATCTGAAAGTTGAGATTTTCCAGAATGGGTTGTGTGATATCCTGGTGGGGGTTTAGAGCGAACAACTGACAGCTGCTGATAGGTGCAAAGTGAATATCCAATGGAAGCAACTTTTAAGGGGTCAGGGGTCTTCCTGGTGGGAATATACAATAAGGAGTTGAGGCGTAGGCCCCGCTGTTCATTCAAAAAGCCCTCTATGTCAAGCCATTGAGGAACATAAAACAAATGTGGCATTCCTGAAATGGAGTGATTCCAGAGGGAGATTCGGAAGCAGTGTATAGCCAAATAATACAGGTAAACATTGGGGACTTTTAGACCCCTCCGGCCTCTCTGAATCTCATTAGTTTTACCAATGATATAAGGGGAGGTTTTCCCTGCCAAAGAAAGCAGGAAAAAACCTGTTAACCTGAACAAACCAACTTTTAGGAAGAGCTAGACCGAGCATAAGAAGGGGGTATGGAATGCGGGGAAGAACGTTCATTTTAAGAATCTTCACCCGGCCCCAAGGGAACAGAGGGAGTAAGGACCAATGGTTAAGATCGTTCTGTATTTGGAGAAGTAGTTGGTCCAAGTTATATTTTTCGAATTTAAGTGGGTCAGTACTGACGTATAAGTCCAAGTATTTTAGCTGGTCCTTTACCAAACAAAGCCCCAGGTGTTCTACAGTGTTGCTGTGAGTAGAGGTGTTCAAAGGCATGAGTTCTGTTTTGGATAGGTTTAGTTTATAATTAGAAAGGAGCCGAATAGGTTAATAATGTTGAAGGCTTCTGGTAGAGAGGTAGAAGGGATGTGATGTGTAGAAGAATGTCATCTCATATTGAAAGTTTATATTGTGAAGGGCCTATAACTATACCTTGAACATGTGGGGAGGAATTCATTTTTCAATTTGGGGCCTTGTATATAGGTTAAACAAAAGGAGTAGTGGCACTCTGGGCCGGGTTCCTTGCTGCAAGGGAAAAACATCAGAAAACACCCCATTACAAAAAAAACATGGGCTGAGGGTTTGGTATATACTATTTTAATCTATGTTATGAATTCACTGGGGAAACCATATTTGGGAAGCAAGCGAAACAAATAGTCCCATGATACACGATCAAAGGCTTTCTCCGCATCTAGAGATGCCAACACGGCAGGTATAGTGGACTCTCTGGATGCGGAGACGAGATGCAGGATTTTCCGAATATGGTCAGCAGACAGTCTGCCTGAAACAAAGCCCACTTGTTCTCTACTGAGAAGACATTCCCAAACTGCATTCAATCTGGTGGCCACTATTTTTGCTAGTATCTTTATGTCTGCATTAATTAAGGATATTGGTCTGTAGTTGGTCACCAATAGGGGATCCCATCCAGGGTTGGGCAGGACAACTACAGTGGCAGCAGTGAGGGAAGTATCTGTAAGACCATTCCGAAAAAGGTACTGAAATAATTCCAGAAGGTATGGGGCCAGCAGGTCCTTAAACTTCTGGTAAAAGTTGGTGGAGAACCCATCTGGGCCGGAAGATTTTTCTGGTGTTAAAGTTTCTATTGCTTTTTTAACTTCGTCCAGGGTCAAGGGGGTTTTCAACAAATTCGCCTGCAGTGGGCTTAGCCTTGGCAATTCAAGATCCTGAAGGAAGATGTCTAGGTGCAGAAAGGTCCAGTGAGGTTGAGGGAGCTGTGTAAGAGCGGTAAAAGCTCTGGAACTGGGAGACAATAGCTTTGAGTAAGGTGAGTAAATGACCAGAATCTGACCTGATAGATGGAATGATCCGGTCAGCCTGCTGGCTGTGCAGACGCAATGCAAGGAGTTTGCCAGCCTTCTCCCCTTGGTCAAAATATTGGGACTTAGTTCTAGAAGGAGATGCTCTGCTTTCTCTCCTATGAGAGCATGATACTTTACTCTTAAGAGTTTCAAGGTGCTCCCAACTTGATGGTGGGGAAGAGTCCGAGAGTTCTCTCTCAGCAGCACAAATCTGCGATAAAATGGAGGCCATGGCTTGGTAAAGTTCTCGCTTCCTTCTGGTAGCTAACCTGATTATTTCACCTCTAAGTGCACATTTGAAAGAGCACCAAAGGGTGTCCAATTTGGGCATTGTAGGTTGATAAAAATCAGAAAACTTCTGTAATAAATAACTGTAACCTTTCAACTATATCTGGACATTTTAGTAAGAAATTATTAAGGCGCCATGTTTTATCTTTTCTAAATGAGGGGGCCAGGTTAACCTGTAGGAGGACTGGGTGGTGATCTGAAATGACCTTAGCACTATAACAGCTGGCAAGGACCCCTGGTAAAGCTTCAGTGCTTAGAAGGAAGAAATTAATGGTGGAGGAGGAATTATGTGGGAAAGAGTGGAAGGCGTATTCTGTAGGGTCAGGATGCATAAGCCTCCAGGGGTCTGTTAGACTCAGGGTGCCCATTAAGCCCCATAAGGCCAGTTGGCTAGGCGTGAGGGGTAGACCCTGTAAGGGGGATCTGTCTAGGTCATTGTCCAGGACTATGTTCCAGTCCCCCACAAGTATTATAAGGAGAGAAGTCCACTGGGATAAAACCGAGGGTATTTAGGAGAGAAAAAAGGGTGATCCTCTAAATTAGGACCGTAAACTGATCCCAGGATCACCTCTAGGTGTCCCAGTAGTGCCCTAACAAATATAAATCTACACTGAGGGTCAGTAATTTCCTGGAGAAGGCAGAATGGGACAGATCTGGAAACCAAAATAGCAACACCCCATTTGAGGGAATCCAGACCTGAACTGAATACCTGGCCAACTCAGAACGCCTCAGAAGCATAATCTGAGCTGGAGGAAGATGTGTCTCTTGTAAAAAAGCTACATCCGCCTGCAGCTGGCGAAGGTGGAGCAGAACTTTGGCCTGCTTTGTCAGGGACTGGGCCCCTTTAACATTCCAAGAACAGTATCTGTAATTAATTAGATGCCATATTGTTCTGAAAATGCAATAGGTATTGAGGGGGTTAATATGTGCCATCTAAGAAGGAATCTCTGTGCATCAGATGTCATCCCATATAACTTCCAGACCAACCAGAGACGGGACCCCACCCCCCACACCCTTAACCCATACAACCCACCATAAACCCATTGAAAAGAAAAGTACTACACAAAATCACTTGTCCTCAATACCTTCTACCTCCTTCCCAAACCCCCATAACACTAATAAATTTGGTGCATGAGACTCTGATCCAACATAGCCACCACTTCGTCCAGCCAGCTCCCCCACACTCGCATCCTGACCAAACATATCCCCCATTTGAAAAGGAAATACTAAATGGCAAATAAGGTTGTACACATCTACACACCTTGTCATAGCAATAATCTACACAAAAACTAGGGTAGCAAACCTGTGGGGCAACATCAAGAAGTAACCATAAACATTGAAAACTGAGGGTTAACTATTTCCCCACAGGCTAAGCCACGCAGAAAACTTAGGATATTAGCCTACTCACTGTTAACATATATTATTAAAGAGTCCGCACGGTCGTTCCCAGAGCTCATAATTACAACTCTTGCACCATATCTGTGTACAAGGTAGAATAGCTGTATACGGTATAGCAAACGTTCACGTTTTGTTGATATAGCAAAGTCCCAAATACGTGATTTGGAGGCTATAAACCAGTAGTCTTATAACCTCAGGCCTATAGCACAGGTGACCCGTCCCTCCAATAAAAGAAATACAAAGAGGAAAAATCAGCCATGCAAAAGCCGAGGAAAGAAACTCACCTGCCTGATGCTTAGCAGCCTCCCAGATGCGACTTCTAGTAGAGAACAATGTTAAAGTCCCAAGCATTGGATCCGCAGCCGTTAAAAAGCAAGGATGCATGTGTGAGTTCCATTTAAGTGGATCCGCTAGTATGCTTTGCTTGGGAAATAGCAAAATTGAAGTCAAAGATTCCCGGGATCCAAAAACAAACTGCATAGTCCTTCACTCAATCCCCAGGAGAGTACCAGCACCGAATAACATCTTTCAACATAATCACAGCAGCATCATGTTCTCGAAGCTCCTCAGGGTTCACCACTCCTTAAACAGAGGTGCCCTGTACTAGTACATGTAGACGGGCAGGGTACAACATTTTAAATTTGATCCCTGCGGTGATGAGTCTGACCACAACTAGGCGAAAAGTTGCTCTCTTCTGGCGGGTACCCGCTGGTAAGTCCTGAGTTATCCGCACATTAGTGCCTTCCCATAGGATGTCTTTTAGGTCCCTGGTTTTCTGCAGCACATGCTGCTTGTCAAGAAAATTCAGGAGCTTAAACATGAAGGGACGTGGGGGAGAGCCGGCAGAAGGTTTCTGGCGAGGGGAACGGTGAGCCCGTTCCACTATATATGTGGGACCATTCAGAGAGGGCCCTGCAATCCACTCTAAAAAGTTTTTGAATAAATTGAATCAGTGTGGTCCTCTACTCGCCCTCTGGAAGCCCCAAAAGTAAAAGATCATTCTGTCAGCTCCTCCCCTCTAGATCTTCTAGCTTGCACTCTAAATTGCAAACTTTCTGTTGCAAGTATGTTGCCTCAAAGTCCGCGTCATCCTTCCATTTTTCCAGGGAGAAAGTTCTAGCTTTCAAATCTCCCGTCCTCTTGTTTAAATCTCCAATATCAGAGTGTAATGACTTCAGCTCTTCTTTGATCTCTTGTAGTGATTCCTTAAATGGAGCAAATTCTTGGAGTAAACGCTCCTCGGAGAGTGGTACGGGTGCCGAGATGGAAGTTGAACTTTTGCCCAGTCCTGATCCACGAGCCTTCGAATTCTTACTATTTTTCTTCGGTGTCCGTTGAGGTGTGTGGCGGAGGTCGGTGGATTCATCTCTACTTCGACACACTGGTAGAATTCTAGCAGAAAATTACCAGTACCTCATGGAAATGTTCCGTAAGCAGATTTTCTTCGATGACAGTGAAGAGAAATAAGAAGTTTTGAGTGGGTGGAACGGAGAGTTGCTGGAGAGCAGCTACCCAGTCAAGTTCATCAAGTGATTCTCATTTTTATTTTTTATTTTGTTAGAACGTTAATTGCTTATTTGAATTGTTCTTGGAGCCTTCCTATGCTTCCTGACCTGTGCCTCGATGACAGATTATGGCAACAGTGGATAGTATCGCTGTCCCCATGAATGCAGATAATACGAGTACCTGGTCCCTTAGGACATTGTTTTTCTGTCATCAAGGCACAGGTCAGGAAGCTTAGGAAAACCAGGAGCAGTTTAAAAACTCGCAATTAGCATTTTATTATTAATAACAGCAACAAAAAAAAAATTGTTCAGTATAATTATTTACAATGACAGTACAAACATAGAAACAGAGTTGTTCTGAGTGTTTTTCTTCTCAATTTCAAACCTCAGTCTCTGTCTCTCTCTCTCTTTAATGGAGGCAGTATAGTGCAGAGGTTTAGGGCTCTCAGGTGCAAACCTGGAGACCTAGGTTTGAATCCCACAGCCCCCACTTGTATACTGTGTGACCCTGAGCAAGTCACTTGATTGATTGAGTGATTAGAAGTTTATTTTTTCACAGGAAATATCGTTAGGGCAAAGTCCCGTTTACAACAAAGTCCTGCATGTAGATTTTAATACAATTACCAATTAACAATTGACATTTAACATAACTAATACAAACAAGCAATCACACTCTACATACATACATTATTTAAAACACATACACAAAAAATACAAACTATTAATTCATTTTTAAATTTAAAAAAATCTAAATTTGTTTTCTGTGATTCAGTCAAACCATTCCAACTTTGTACTACACTATTCTGGAGCATACTGTCCCCTAGTCTATTAAAGCTTCTATACATTGGGATATTGCTTAAAGGATTCCTAGTCTTTATATATGATTCATTATTTATCTTTCTTTTTAATTGCTTATACAAAGGATGGTTATACTTTTTGTGAATTATCTTATGGCATATAGTATGCCAGAGATAGTTTCTTTTTGCTTCAGGTTGAAGCCAATTTAACTTATAAATTATACAATGATGCTCATTTTTAATACTTCAAAAAGCAAATTTACCTATCCTATAATATATCTGATTAACCAAATTTAAAGCAGTTTTAGTCGAATTCATGTAAATTATAGAACTGTACTCCAATATGGGCAACAGCATCTGTTTTGCCAATCGCTCCTTTGCCACCAAAGGTAAAGCTCCCGCAACTCTTCTAAGGGCCCCTAATCTTTTATTCACTTTCTTTACTTGAACTGATGCATGATTTACATATGTCATCCTAACATCTACTTGAAACCCTAAGTATCTGTATGTTATTACATTTTCAATCTTTGTACCATCTTGTAAATGTAATTGTGGTTTGGGCTCTTTTCCTCTATATGAACCAATCGAAAACAACATAGTTTGTGTTTTTTTAGCATTCAAAAGACCACCAGATTTACTGAACCATTTTTGCATTTGTAACAAATCACTTTGAAGCGAATCCCTCATACCTGTGAGACTGTCAGCAGACGCCACTAAAACAATGTCGTCTGCATACAGTCTCACCTCACTCCCAGGTCGCACATGGAAACAAGCTTCAGCTTAGTGTGCCTTTCCTGGTTAAACAATTTCCCCTTTCCTTCCCTTGCACAAGCATTGCTGCTCTTTTTAGAAGTTTGTGCCTGTGAAACTCGTTAAGAAAACAGCATGCTTCTCACACACTGTTCTTGTAAGTTTCCAATGTTCTTGCAGGTGCAGCAAAAAGAACAGTGACCCAGAACTGACCTTGTTTACATCTCTGCAAAAGGCTTAAAAACTGCATTTCAGTTTAACCCCTTGAGTTCCACGCAGCTTTTCTGCAATGATTTCAACAGTATAGCTATTTACAGTTTTAAGCAAAGGGATCCCAATTTCACATGTAGTTTTATGCAGAGACTCACATATATTTTTTTTATAACTGCAGATACGCAAGGGGGAAGAAAAGACAGAACAGCAAGTAAGTGAAGGCAGAGATACAGCGAGAGGCAGAGAATTGCGAAACCATCAGAGTGATCAGTTACTAGGTCTCACAAGAAAATCTGGTTGTGTAACCAGAAAGAGAAGAGAAGAGACAGGAGAGGACAGAACAGACCCTTGCATTTAAACTCTTTCTGAATAACAAATGGGACATGGCTTTACTAAGCCTGTCACAATGTAGTGCCACACTCCTCCAGTGTACTCTGTGGCTGTGTGGAGACCCTGGGAAGGGGATTAGTTAACTGCAGGACACGTGGTACCACACTCCTCCAGAGTACTCTGTGGATGTGTGGAGACCCTGGCAAGGGGGTTAGTTACCTGCAGGACATGTAGTGCCACACTCCTCCAGGGCACTCTGTGGATGTGTGGAGAACCAGGGAAGGGGATTAGTTATGTGCAGGACACGTGGTGCCACACTTCTCCAGGGTACTATGTGGATGTGAGGAAACCCTGGGAGGGGGGTTAGTTAACATAGGACGTGTGGTGCCACATACCTCCAGGGTACTCTGTGGATGGGTGGAGACCCTGGGAAGGGGGTTAGTTACCTGCAGAACACATGGTGCCACACTACTCCAGTGTATTCTGTGGATATGTGGAAACCCTGGGAAAGGGGTTAGTTAGCGTAGGACGCGTGATGCCACACTCCTCCAGGGTACTCTGTGGATGTGTGGAGAAGCTGGGAAAAAGGTTAAGCAGCTGCAGGACACATGTTGCCACACTCCTCCAAGGTACTCTGTGGATGTGTGGAGACCCTGGGAAGGGGGTTAGTTACTTGCAGGACACGTGGTGCCACACTGCTCCACGGTACTCTGTGGATGTGTGGAGACCCTGGGAAGAGGGTCGGTTACCTGCAGGACATCTGGTGCCATACTCCTCCACTGTACTTTGTGAATGTGTGGAGGCTACCGGCAGTCTAGGCAACAATTCACTAGCTCTCTAGCAGGTCGCAGTGAGGCCCAGTGGTCCCAACAGATCCACATTACAGGGGGTACAGAGAACCCTCCTCCAGAATTTTCAGGGGTCCTAATTGAGTTTTGAGGGTACGGCACACCACTGCATTCAACACGCCCCTGCATTTAAAAACATACACTGGCTCCTTTACAGTGGTGATAGCGCAAATGTATACCAGTAGCGCGGTATACTGGTACTGTGCAACATGTATACCTCTACCATGCAATTGCGCGATCACGAAGAAGTATACCGCTAGCGCAATATACTGCTACTGCACAACACATATACCTCTACCGTGACACTGTGCGATCACCACTGTACGTGTACTGAACCTTTTTCAAAGACAGATGAACGTGAATTTCGTTTTATTTACGTGATTCCCATATATCTATGTGTGAATGGGAACACTGGTGAGGCCTGAGGGCACCCACTACTGCTCCTCTTCCTCAGTGACCTCCAGGGGTTTGCAATGGGGGCTACAACGTACTGGGCAATGAGGAGGCCAGAAGGTGGCAACAAATGGGGATGGAAGGAGCCCTAGAATCGCAACAAGAAACCGTTTCACCCCACTGAGTCAGGTGGCATACGCTACTTTCCCTTCCAGGAGAAAACACCCTGTTACAACCTTGCCCCAGCAGCAGCAGCAACCACTGGAGGTGCAGCAACCAGGAACCATGAGTTAGAAGGGGGTACTTACAGTGGGGAATTCTACATTTAGGGGTACAGAGACTGTGGTCTGTGCCTCAGCTCAGGAGGGGAAGGTGTTGTACTGTATCCCGGTGCAACAGCAGATAGGGCAATTCCCAGGATAGATAGGTCTGTTAGGGAAGTGGGAGGGATACCAGGCACTATTGGCCATCTGTGGTTGAACAATCTGGCAGGAAGGCTACTGGGAGCAGTGAAAGCTAGCTTCAGAATGTTGGATTCCAGGCTTAAGGTGTTGACTGGTATTGTTGACTTCTCAGGGGTCCTCACATTGCACAGGCAGGGGGCCGCAAAGAAGCTCAAAATCTTCCAGTTAAACATCTGGCTGAAGGACTGGTATGCCGAGGAGGGGTTTCACTTCAGGAAAGACTGGGGTGCCTTTTGGTGGGGTAAAAGCCTAGTCAAACCAGATGGTCTTCACCCTAATATAGAGGAGGCAGAGATATGAGGCATACATTTCAGGGTATTAATATTAGCATGGGGAGGCTGGGGCACAGGACATCAGTGAGCAGAATTTGGGTGAGGGGGACCTACTGTAGCTAGCCATCCCCCACCTAGTGAGGGCAATCAGAAGAAAAGGGTAACCCTAGGTAGAGATGGTGAAAAGGGCATACATCAGAAACCAGGGAGCACATCGGGGGGCGATAACAAAGGTGAAATAATGCAGGGAATAAATATGTTTGGTTTAGTAACCACAAAGCGTGGGAAATGAGGGTGTTCTACTTAAATACCAGAAGACTAGGGAACAAAGTGAATGGGATGTAGACATCTTTAACACTGAAAAAGCTAAAAATGTAACATTTATTTTCTTTCGGAATTAAAATTAGAGTTCTGCTCATTTTATAAGCAAGATAACTCTCACAGGGGTGTGCAGTCACAGGGCATATACCATAACCAATTCTGAGGTGGATAATGGCCCTTGGCTGTGCCTTAAAACCGCACAATGCATCCTCGTATTCCTACACCTTTGTAACGCTATCATGAGAGTAGTTCTTCATAAACTTTTAACCCTGGAATCTAGGTGCTGACTGTAGTTACTGGCTGTTTTTCCAGATGTCTCACTTTTCTTTAAGCAGATGATGTGAATTTGTGTGGATTTTAGCCGGAGAAAATACAGCTTCTTTTAGGATGATGAATGTTACCTTTTAGTGTGTGTGGCCCGGCTAGGGTACAGTCTGCACAATGGACATGGTTTCTGGCACATCTCAGTACCATGATACTTTGATTAACTACTGGCACTACCCGGACTGAAGAATATGATTTTCTATCTCTAGGATGAGATGTTAAACCGAGGTCCCTTCTACCTGGTTCTCTGGTGGTTGTTCAAGTGGACGTTAAAGATTCCATGGCACTTCTCGAAATGAGTAAGGGAATTTCCCCAGCGTCCTCGCCAAATTTCCCCCATTCACTAAAAATGCCTCCAACAGCTGAATCTGGTTCATTTTCAGTTGATTTCCATTTGTAGACCCCCCTTCCCCCGGATGAGACTGTAAATAGGCAGAATTACCTAGTCCTCCTTTCCCAATCAACAAAAACCAAATAAACTTGTTATCCCATGCAAATAAAGCACACTTGGGTTTACAAGATGGAATGTTCTCAAATATTCAAAGATATCCGGTAAATCAGAGCTGCACAGGAAAGAAGGCTCCCTGGTAATCAGTAACAGCGACAGCTCTGGCCAGGAGCCCAAGAATGTGGCCAGCACAGGCTGAGCAAAGTTGGAGCTTTCTCAACATGTTGTTTTTCTGTGGGTTGGGGGTGGGTGTCGCTCCTAAAACATGTCAGACTAGTCCCTGCCACATTCATTGAATCAGCTGGGTCACAGACAGGACTGCCCGAATCGGATTAGCAATCTACTGCACAAGAGGAAGCCCTCCTAATCTATCTGGGGGTCAACAAAACCTTTCTAATCCAGGAAACAGCAAGAGATGAGAGCCAGTCTCCATCCCTCTGTGTACTGCTTGGGATCGGTCTGCAGATCAAACCTTTGCAATTCCAAGAGTCTGGAGTTGTGACTCAGTTCTTGGCATTGCATGGGCCAGTGTTTGCTGCTGTACATACCCCCGAATTTAAATTAAGCAGAGGAGTAGGCAGATTGGGTATATTGGCAGGCATTCCCTAAGGAGTACGAATCTGGCACTGGTTGTTCAGTCAGTCCTTGCTAGCCTCTCACTCCTACACAACTGGTTCTGGAAAGCATTTCTCTGCTTTTAGTATTTAGAATTTTAACTATAGTTTTAGCTGTAATTATGATCATTAGTATTTGTAAGTATACAGTATTTATATATATGCAATATTCTGTTAGATGTAAAGCAGTGTTCTCATCAGATTATGAAATTTGTTAAAAAAAAGGGGGGTCTTTAATACAAATTCTGCCTGTTCCAAGTCCTTTGCTGGGAAACAACGGCTGTACAGTGTCAGTGGCTCAGTAGGTAGCGCACTCGCCTCTGAGGCCGGGAGATCAGAGGGCTGTGGGCTCAGTTCCCACATCTGGCACTTGGGTTAATATCTCAGTACCGACACTGTAGTGCAGCATGAGAGGGGTGCTGCACTTCTGAGGTGCCGTTAAACCGAGGTCCCATCTGCCCAGATTGGTGGTAGTTCAGGTGGATGTTAAAGATCCCATGGCACTTATCAAAAAGAGTAGGGGAATTTCCCTGGTGTCCTGGCCAAATTTCTCTCATTCACTAAATATACCACCAACAGCTTAATCTGGTTCAAGGTCAGTTGGCATTCTTCTGTATCCCCTCCCCACCGGTCGTGCCTGAAAATAGGCAGGATTTGTCTAGTGCACTTACCCGGTCAACAAAAACTAAATAAATACACAAACATCCACTATTACAAGCCCCAAACCTCTGTATGGGGCGTCAGTGTCCAGTACAATCAGTGACTATACCTGGCTGGCCATGCTGCCTCCGCACCCAGCTTTTCACAAAGCCTGCCACTTGGGATGTATCCCACAGCAGGTTACGAAGCAATGGGGTGCCAATCAGTGTATTTTACTTGTGCCATGAGAATTTTCCACTGAACAGTGGCTCATTTGTGAGGAGGTCCTACATAAGACAAACAATGCAGAAATAAACTGAATAAAGATTTAGAACCGAGATGGCATATCTAGAATGAAATACATTACTGGGCTGTACTTAGCCGCAAGGGTGCAGTGGTTCGATGTCTGGCGAATTGGAGCTTTAGCAAACCCAACAGTGAGTTTAACACTAATGGAATGCCAGCAGCTGCCACCTGCCACTGATGTCAGCAGTGGCGATCATAGGGTGCCTCCATAGTGGCAGGCTTTATGAAATGATGAACACAGAAACAGCGGGATTAATCAGGTACACCATAACGGCAGATTTAATTGGATACTGTGAGTGAAAAAATGTAAAAAGGTGTCGTCATGTGCTGAACCTGGGCCCCACCCCCACACTGAATTATGGATGTTCTAGGGCGAGTTCCTCTTTAAGGACTTAACTTTAGCCCCTAGCCTTTAAGAGACTGTTGCTTTATGCCCCAACCTCTTTAAATGGTATTTAGGTCAAAACTGAATTATCTGTACATTCCCCGAGTAAGCAGACATTGTTCTCTCAAAATCACTGGGCTCTTCCCTTACAGGCTTCTGTAGGAGCAGAAACAGACGTTTGGAGCTTCTGCGTAAGACTACCTATTCCATCCCGAAGCTCTAAATCATAGAAAAGCAGAGACCAGTGACGGCATCATGTAATATTTAATCATTAAGGCATTCATTTATTGTGCCAGTACATCAAACGTGCGGAGATGAAACAACTAGGGAAGGGCTGAGACTAAGAGCTGCTTACTCAGAGAAAGAAAGCTTACCAGTGATTCCGGATGTGTGTAGGCTTCATTCATGGGTAGTCAGACAGTATGGGCTTTCCTTCCCTACTAGATGGGACAGGTTGCAACAGTTTGAGAGAAGTCTTAGGCAGTGCTCCCAGACTGCTACGGCATTTTTCTGTAGCTTCACGGCACATTTCACTTGTTTTCCTGTAGCTTACATTATGGCCTGTGGAAGCCCGATGGCCCTGTTTTCCCATATTGCACAGCTATGGGAGCAAGTTTCCTGTAAATGGCTTTATTTCCCTGTAAAATATAGGAATCCCTGTAGATCTGGGAACCCTGATCTTAGGACACTCCATTTCCCCAGACCCCTTAGTTTAACTTTCTGCCCATGTCTCCAAGGGGGACAATTACAAAACTAGAGAATGAACAATAGAATTATATTCAATAAAGATCAAGAGGTGCACCAAAATTCAGCACTGAAAACTGAGAGGCTCGGACTGCCCACGGACGGAGCCTGCACATAACCGGAATTACTGGTAAGTAATCGTAATTTCCCTTTGTGTGTCAGCTCCTATTGGCAATCAGACGGAAGGACCCCAATAAGCCATACCTCTACAGAAGGAATGAGTGCTTATTATCGAACTCAGCACCCACCTTATAAAAGCAGCATCCGTGGAGCTGAATACATCGAAACAGGAATGCCTCATGAATGCGTATAGTAGGGCCAGATCGGGGCCCCTGCAGATAGCCTTTGGGAAGGAAGAAGCATATTCAGCATACAAGGCTGCTAAGGCTCTAGTGTCATGGGGCTCTGATACCTAGTAGAACAGAGCACCCCTGCACAGATATGCAAGCTTTATGGAGTAACACCCCATTAAACAGGGTTCACTTTGCTGGGACAGAGCCTCTTTCCTGGCCTAAGAAGAAAAAAATTCTGCCAATTCTTCGAAGACTTGGTATGCCTAAGACCTATCTTGAGAGCCTGTCTAATGACTAATTGTGGAGCTGCTCTGAATGAAGGCAGGCAGAGAGAGAGAGAGAGCGAGCGCAAAGCAATCTTTTGGTTCTGGGGGAACCAAAAGATTACTGCACTTCCTGGTTGGGGGACATAAAAGGACGTAGCTCACGTGAGCGGGTGTGAGAGAAGCTACTGAATCTAAAATTGGTGCGCTACGATAGTACAGCAGCTAGCTAACAGGGTGTTTGTTTTGGCTGGGATCTGTGTTTTGGAGGACCTCTGGTGAGAGGCAAACGAAAGGGCTGGTTGCCGTGGTTAATTTCAGGGACCTGTATCCCCGGGGTATAGTGCCTGCTCGTCAGCCCAGAGCATAGTGGGAAGGTGGAGAAGCCACCTACGTTCCCCAGGCACACCAAAAATACACAGATAGCAGCTGGGATTGCAAGCGTACATTACCAGGAGTGAGGGTGACAGATCTGGACACAATACTGGATGGCCTAATGGAAAATACATATCAACCCCTAGTCATAATGCATGTTGGTATTAATGATATAGGAAAAAGCAATGCGGAAACCATCAAAGATTGTTCTGGAAAAACAGTAAAATTTAGGACAAAGGAGGGGATGTTATAATTTCAGGTGTTTTACCAACATATGGCCTAAACGGGTACAGGAACTGGGCAATAAATCAGATAAATGAATGGCAAAGAGCTTTTTGCATGGCAGAAAAAAATGGCTTTATAGACAATACAAGAACATTTCAAAACAAGGCAATATTCAAACATGATGGTGTACACTTAAATAGGGCAGGAGCTAGAATCCTTAATACAAAATTTAACAAAGTGGTTCAATTTCATTTAAACTGGAAGGAGACGGGAGGGCTGTTTTAAACATAATTCGGCATACAAATGAGAGCCTATATGCAAAAAAGGGGGTTCAGTGGAATACTGTCCTGCTTAATGCAAGAAGTCTGAAGGAATAAGTGAGTGGTGTGTGTGGGAGGGGGTTGGTGAGCCCAAGTCTATTTTCAGAGGAAAGAGTCCCGAAGATACTTGCAACTCTGAATGTGGACAAAATTACAGGACTGGAAAGAATACATCCAAAGGCATTAAAGGAACTCAGGGATGTGCTAGCTGCCCCACTGATGGCCGTATTCAACAGTTCACTGGAAACAGACGTAGTTCCGGATGACTGCAGAACAGCAGACATGGTCCCCCCACGTAAGTGGAGTAGCAGGGAGGAGGCTGGAAACTATAGGCCAGTGAGTCTCACTTCAATGGGGGTGAAATGAATGGAAAACCTGTTTAAGGAAAAGCTGGCAGAGTATCTTGAATCCAAATGGCTGCGAGACCACAGGCAGCATGGATTAACGGGGGCGGGGTCCATGCCAGATGTATCTGATCGATTTCTTCGACTGCATGATCAGGGAAATAGATCCGGGGAGGGCAGTGGATGTGGCCTATCCAGACTTTAGCAAGGTCTTGAACACTGTGCCACAAAGAAGACTAGTCAAGAAACTGAGCAGCCTAGGAGTGGGATACAAAATGGTGAAGGGCAAAAGTTGCATCCTGCCCAGAAAGGGCCCTCTTTCCACTGCCAGTGGGTCCAAACTGATGCACCAGCTCAAAAACAATATCTAAAAGAAGGGAACGTGAACTATTCAAAATCTGCTATATATTATGTTTTGACCTAGCAGGTTCCTCTTTAGACCCACATTTTTTGCATCAGTGGATCCAATTTGACCCATGTTTTAAACCCCCCAGCACTGTCACTGGTAATGGCACTCAGTCTAATAACGGAAGAGTGACCAGTGGGGTGCCACAGGGCTCAGTACTGGGTAGGGTCCTCTTCGATGTCTTCATACAGTAAGTCACACTGCAGAAGAACTGGAAGGGAAGGTATGACTTTCTGCAGATAACACCAAAATCTGTAACAGGGCAGACACTCATGACGGGGTAGCGAGAAAGCACAGAGATCTAGGGAGACTTAAGTGGTCAAGAGCATGGCAGTTGGAGTGCAATGCCAAAAAATGCAAAATCATGCACCTAGGATACAGGAACCCAGGAGAGGAGTACAGGATGGGGGTACTGACGATCACTAAGTATGAAAGGGACCTTGGGTTACCTTACCTGACAACCTCAATGTGGCAGGCCAGTGTGACACAGCAGCAGGTAAGGCTAGTGGGATGCTAGGGTGCACAGGGAAAGGTGTCTCACGCAGATGGTGCGAGCTGGTATTACCATTATAACGCTTGCTGCTGAGACTCTACTTGAAGTACTATGTCTAGCTCTGAAGGCCGCACCTCAGAACGGACACAGACGGGGCGGAGGTAATCCAGAGGAGTGCAACTAAAATGGTGCTGGGGTTGCAGAAAAAGCCCTACAAGAAAAGACAATGGGATCTCAACATGTACACCATGGAACAGAGGACAACAAGAGGGGACATGATAGAGGCCTACAAGTAACTCACAGGGGATGAACACGGTGCAGAAGGAGAGTCTCTTTCAAATGAGAGAGCAGCAAGACCAGGGGACATATGATGAAGCTGTAGGGGGCGAGTTTAAGAGGGACATGAAGTGCTCCTTCGATGAAAGGGTGGTAGATGCCAGGAACAGCCTGCCAGCAGAAGTGGTAGAGGTGAAAACAGTGGGGGCTTCAAACATGCATGGGACAGATATAGGAAAAAATTGGTAAATAGGAAGGGAGGAACGCTGGATGCCAGTTAGGGGCTGCAGAGATAGATTAGTCAGGGAACATCTAGGCAGACTTGGTGGACCAAACAGGCCTTTTCTGCCGATGAATTCTGTTTTTGTTTCTGTTCACAGATGCCGGTGAATGTTCCAAACTGCTTTATAAAACAGGCCTAACATGAGGCGATGATGGCTCCGAGTAGTAACATGCTGCTCCTTTGACCGTCCCACACTGCTGCCATTGGGGGCTGATGAGCGAGCAATATCACAGCATGCAGCAGCACAGGTACTCCAGTGGGTAGGCACTCTGAAAACGTAGGTGCCAGATCCCCAAAAGAAGCCAGTCCTGGAGCATCTAAAGTTTTGGTTCCCATAATGCCCTGCTGTTTGGGGTGCTTTTTTCCCCTTCACTGCTGCTTTGGACAGTACAGACTGAGACGGACCCATCTCTCATGTTTCAGACACTGGTGCCCATGATGTTCTTGTATGTATGAACCCCCAGTGGCTGAGAGATGAACCTGAATTTCTAATTCCTTGTGAGATTCACATACAATACTTTTCTACGTGTATGGGAACCTTGTGCTCAATCGAGGAAAATGAAATGCCAACCAGCCAATGGATGCGCAACCTGTTAGTGGGAAACTATAACAGCAGTAACCACACGCATACATACATACCTTCTGCTATACCATTCTTTTTCTTAAATCTTGACCCATCCCCCTGCACATTTCCAAGGGTCCCATACAAAACATTCAGGAGATATGGCCTGACTAAACACCTTGCATGGAAATGGCAGCAAGGAAAGTAAGGTTAAAAACATGGGGAAAAAATAAGGTGCATCATTGATCACTATGCGCCTCTTATGAAAAGACTTAAGCAAAATTCAGGGGTCCAGAGACCCCTCTTCTGGGGTAAGCAGAAGCTCTGGTGCATCACCAGCCCAACTTACTTGGGGAAGGGGAAGAAGAAATAGTTTAACCAGGAAAGGCACACTAAGCCAAAGCTGGTTTCCAGGTGCGGCCTGGGAGCACAAAGAAATTAAATAGCTCGCTCAGAGTCGCACAGTATGTGAGTGGGGGCTGATGGGATTCAAACCCAGGTCTCCAGGTTTACAGCTCAGAGCCCTACAACACAGCACTATACTGCTGCTTACTGAGGGAGTAGCAACTACCTAACTCAGCTTTCCTCACATGGGCCATCTTTAAATTTGGTTGACTACTGATCCCTTCCCAACACTGGGTTAGTTTCTTGGTAAAGTTTCTACCATTTGAGATATATTCAGTGCTTTGTCCTTGAGAGGTACACACCCAGGCTTGTTCTTCAACATTATTTTTGCTTATTTGTTTATGCCCTCCTGCTTCTCTGTCGGCCCCCATACCAGGGCCTACCCAACATTCCCCCAGAGCTCCCTCTACTCCAGTGGGGGCAGCAGGGAACCTCTTACGTCTACCATAGAAGGATCTGGTGTGGAAGACCATGCCTAGGTAGCCGGGTGTGGGGATCCGCGAGCTGGTTGGCTTCATTCTGCCACTCAGGAAATTTCCATTTTTTTCTTCCAGGTTCCCCAGGATGTCGACGTCAAGGACGTGACAAGCATGTACCTACGCAAGCGTGCGGCGTCTGCCAATGTCCCTCCACCCACTAGACGCTCCAGCTACACTGCCACTTATGGCAACACAGGTAGTAGTGTGACAGCGGCACTGGCGTCTCTCCCTCCCGGAGGATGAGAGCGTCTTCTGGGGAGCTTGATACTCCTTGCCCCTGTGGCCCAAGACTGTTCCCGAACTCGAGTTGCTGGCGTGGAATAGGTAAGGCGCAAGGCGCTTCAGCTCTCAGTGCCACCAGGCCAGCGCGCACTCTGACATTGTTTTTTTAGCGCGCATGGCAGAACCAAACCAGCCTCTATCCCTCCAGCTCCTCCCTGGGACCTTAATGCAGTCCTTAATACTTTCTGCAATCCCTCATTTGAGCCCCTGTTGCGAGCATAAGAGGAGATCCTGCCCAATAAGACATGTTTTCTAATTGCAGCTTGCTCTGCTGAGCAAACAGGGGAGCTGCAGGCACTCACATGCACAGACCCACATACAAATCATCAGGCTGGTCCAACAAGCCCTCCCTGCCACAAGCCCATGCTGCTTACTAGCCTGTAGACTGCTGCTCTCTAGGTAGTCCACAAGGTCCTTTTAATCAGTGACTCCATCAGCTTACCCATCAGTGACTCCATCAGCTTACCCATTAGTGACTCCATCAGCTTACCCATCAGTGACTCCATCAGTGACTCCATCAGCTTACCCACTACAGAGGTAAGGCTAACAGGTCTGTAATTCCCTGGTTGCTCCTTTCCCCACCCCTGTGTAGCAGGACTACATCTGCTATCCTCCAGTCTTTCAGAACTACCCCATCTGAACTGAATTACTGAATAGCCCTACTACAGGCTCAGTCAGTTCTATGGCAAATTGCTTGAGCACACCTGGGTGCATCCCATCCAGCCCTGTGGCTTTATCAACCTTTAGGGTTTCAAGACCCTTCTGGACCCTTTCTCTGGTAAATACTAGTTACCTCATTACAGGAATGCTTCCGACAGCCGCCTTTGATGCCACTTTCAGGCAGGGCCCACTGTCTTCCCTTGTGATAACAGAGCAGAAGTAGTCGTTTAGGACAGCTGCTTTTTGTTCATCTTCCTCTAGTACCCTCCTCCCCCTCTTGTAGCCCAATATCCCCTCACTGCTTCTTTTTCCTTTAATATATATCTCAGAAGAACTGTTTTCCCCATCCTTGACCCCTCCACAATACACAGCTCCATGTCTGCCTTTGCATCCTGAACCATCCTCTTGGCTTCCCTCGTTTCTATTTAGTACTCTCCCCATTCCTCCTACACTGCTTTTCCGTGTACCTGGTAAAAGCATTTTTCTTGGCCCTCACTGCTTCTCTGAACCTTTTTGAGAACCACACTGGTCTCTTGTTTTGTACCAATTCTTGTTCTGCACGAATCTGTGGCCTCAAGAATGGTCTCCTAGCCGCTCGGTGGCATGGAGGAGTGGTGGCTGGGCGCTCACACCTGCGCCACGCTGGTGGCGAAGGTTGAGAATGGACCGCGGGCCACGGGGATCAGTGATGGGGGAGAGACTGGCGTCTGGAAGACCTCTCTCTTCCCGGGGAGGGCTGGGGTAACGATCGCTCAGGTGACCTCTGGCGGAGGCTGGGGGTAACAGCAGCGTCATGGCGTATGCCAGGGGTGGGCCGTGGCGTGCATTGCCTTGGCAGCCTGGCTTCCACGGGAGGACAAAAGCGTGGGAACCCCCAACTGATGGCGGCGCCTCCTTCTAGCTCACACTCCCAGAAACAGACTAGGCTCCCTATGCTGTGCCCACACTCTCAGGCCCGGTGTCTCAATACTGATAGAAAGAGCACTCTGGGTGGGGGCGGCCCTTCCCCGGAGGGTAGACCCGGGGGATGCCTGGAGCCTGAGAGGAGCTAAAGGGATCAGCCGAGTCACATAGGGAGGTAGAGACTGCAGATTCAGAGGTCGCTGGACAGAGTTTGGTAACAGGGGGTTAAAAATAGAATAAAAAAAAAAATGGTCTCTCTGATTGCCGCTGCCCCCCACCATCTTTCCGCTACACCGCCAATGCTGTCCACCCTAGTCAATTCACCTCCCACCAGCTCCCTTGTCTGGCTGAAGTCTGCTCTTCTGAAATCTAGAATGTCAGTTTTCGATAGGGGCATTGTGGTCCCAAGGGCCCGTTTGAACCAAATGGATTTATGGTCGCTGGACCCTAGTGACTCCCCTATCCTCATCCACTCACCATCTCAGAGTTGGTGAGCACCATATCGAGAATGGCTGCCTGCCTAGTGGGCTCCTTAATCAACTGCGCCAGCAGACAGTCCTGCAGTATACCCAACACAGCCTGACATTTAGACACACAAATAGCAGCCATCAGCATCACAATTTGGTGATGCAGAGCCCAGAAAAAATGGCCAAATCAAGAAATGAATAGAAAAATGTGATTTAGCGAGTGTATCAACTGTTAATGTGTTTTGTACTGTGTTAATTTTGTGTCATTTTAATTTTCATTAAAACAGCTTCAATTCTGTAGGTAACTCAGCGAAGTGTACCTTTGAAAATACAGCTCTGGGTTCTCAAGAGAGGCTGGGTATTTGCTCTGTGCCACAACAGGACTGATTTCCAGTAATGGGTGGCTGTTTTGGAGAATCAAAGGAAGATGAGCTCCTTTCATATCAAAGGAGCTGTTGTGGGTATTGAAAGGAGCAGAGATCCCATGGGAGGCAGACTGGGGTCAGAACAAAGGATGGACATTACAATCCAAACAGTCAAGCCAGGAAATGGCAAATCAGGTTTGGACCAGTTTTTGTGGCAGGTGGTCCCCCAAGGCCCGAAGGGATGGTCAAACCCGTAATGTCAGAGTGACATATTCTATAATGCAGCATGGTGGGCTAGCAAGCCGAAGCATTTGGGGTCTATGGTTAGACCTGACAAGACAGTAAGGATTGAGACTCAGACAGCAACATCATAGGTTTAAGTCTGCCATAACTCACCAAGTTCTCAGTTGGGGTAAGCATCTACTCTGCTTAGTATTTAGACCAAAGTGTGTTAGGTTATTCTGTGCATTTTCTGTTTCCAAAAACCTTTCTTTTTTTAATATCTGTAGATATACTGTATCCCCCATAACTTTAGAGAGTTTTGCTCTGTAACATATGTAAATATCTTGGAGTATTAAATATTACTTTTCTATACTTCAAGCTTTCTGTGACTGAGTCATTGCTGGTACAGATAATCAGAGTAAATTGACAAAAACTTTAACCTGTCTTTGAAGAGGAAGGCTAAGATTACCATATTTAAAATGAAGTGTTCACAGTGGTGATAAAAGTGGTGAGGTCGTTTGGTGAGGAGCACTGTACTGTATGGGCAGTAGCTCTGGTGGGATTTGGACCTAGTGATACCCTGAGTGTAGGTCATGTTGAGTAGTGGTAGCCTATCTAAGTACCCTTGCAGGGGTTTGACAGTTTGAGAAAACTGGCAACAGTCACAGGCCAAGTTCTGGGAGAGAGAGAGAGACAGTTTATGACAGTGAGTGGCAGCTTAAACAGTGGGGTTTTCATCAGGATAAAACAGCGTTGCATACAGCCTCTTCCTTTCTTTCCAAGGTTCCTACTGAACCCATGGGGTCTTAAAGAGAATGCGAAGGTATTATGCGCTGATCCTACTAGGAGGGTTCTGAGCATCCCAATCTCAGAGCAATACCTGCAGGTGGGAAAGAGGGACTTCCTTGATGATATGGTGACCACGCAGCATCAGCAGCTCCCTGCCTATAGGTTGGTGCCCTGGGCACTCACTGGCTATGTGTTGAAGAGGTGGGAGGGCACAGCCAGAAAAATCTTCCGGGTGAAGCAGCATGATAGCCAGCAGGTCCAGGCAGAGTTCTCTGCTACCAGTGGCTCTGTTCCTTCTGTAAGTATCTCCCACCGCTTTCGCAGTGGGGGCAGATTTTGCCTTGTTGTGACCAGGCCCCATCATGGGGTTTAAGCTGTGGGATCAAGAGGGGTATGAAGGTAAATGCTGGAAATGTGTGTGTGGAGGGGCAGGGCTAGCTCTACTGAAGGGATGAAAATGCCACTCCGAAGGTGGGGTTAAAATGTAAGCTGCAGAGGGTGGTGGGAGAGAGGTCGGAGTTGGGGGGCACTAAGTTAGAAGGGGGAGCAAGTGGGGGGCAACTGCAGTTTAACAAGACAGCATGCTGCACACTCAAGCAGGCTAGATAGATCGAATGGCCTGTATCTGCTAGCAATTTTATATGTTCGTATGCTGAACCTGTGAATGCGAAGGAGAAGCAGCAGCAGAAGCCAGACATCTGCAGAGAGGTCAACACAAACCTTATACAGACACAGTCTTTTCAGAAAGCAGATAACCTTTCTACACTATTTGGAATGAACGCTTCCAAGGCACCCTTGGCTAGATTGGTCAGAACATGAACAGCAAGGTTTACACAGCAGCAGCACAGCTGAACCTGCCTGTTTTGATCAATGCACACCGACAATGGCTATGGCAGTCTCTTCAGAAGAGTGAGCAGCAGTCAAAGTGGATGACTTGTGCACGGCAGGCACCTGCACTTCCTTGCACAAATCCACAGAGCAGTACACATGGACACTCAAAGCTCTGCGTCAAACCTGTTTCAAGTGACAGGCGGCTAAAACTGGAAAAATATTCTCTTGAAGAGCATAATGCGGTCTATACATTGCTGCAAGGTGGGGCTGTGATTTTATTACATCTTCTAAGGAATATATATATATATATATATATATATACATATATACACACACACACACACACACACATTGCACATACCCCAATAATGCAAGTCATGGTAAGAATATGCAAATGGCCATTACCTAATTTGGACTGGCTCAACTTTAAGCAAAACTGTATGGCACCAGAAGGTCTCACAATACAATCAGCAAAGGCTGAGAACAGCAGACACGTGTTTCATCCTCATTTGGATTCATCAGTGTGCCATATCTGTATCTCAGCCCAGGGAGAGGGCGCCAGCCTATGGGGGATCTTATTTGTTTGAGTCATGAACGGTCCAAAGTAGAGAGAAAAGAACTACAAAAGTATCTCCACATACATATACAAACACATATGTACTGTAAGTTAACCATGGTATAGTTACAGTATGTTGCCATATGGCTCTAAAAGATTTAAGAATGAAGATTCAAAGTCGATTGCCTTGGAATAGGGAGAAGTCAAGGTTCTATGATGATGTCATCACTCTGGAGTGTGTTGGTCCCTAGTAGGGGACACATGTAACCCAGCAGTAAATCACTGCCCAGTGACAACACCAGAACCAACACACAAGTGAAACACTTCTTCAGTGTGTAACTTATGGGTGCAGCCAGGACTCCAGACAAGGGGGGTACCGATCTATTTTACTCAACTCATTTTAGGAAATACTCTTCATAAATTTTTTTTAACGAGTACTGATACTCACACAACATTTGTAAATACTCCATACTCCACAGAACAATGCTTCATAACATAACTGGTAATTCAAAAGGCACAGTTTTTTTTAGATTTACAGCATCCATATGCATCCCAGTTTTACTTTACTCACTGCATTTTAAAACTGGTGAGTAAATTACTGATACCTGCTAACATTACCTGCAGCATTATTGGCACCTGATCTATTCTTATCCAGAAAAAAAACGACACTGTTTTTAAAAATGTACTCCTCACTCCACTCTGTCCAGAAATTTGTATACATCTGAATTTGGTTTTACTCACCTCACTTTTAAAATAAGGAGTACAGAACTCATCCCAAAAAATCTCATCTGGAGCCCTGGGTGTAGCAACCTGGAGTACATCACCACCCACAAACACTCAGGGTCCCATTCATTAATATGCCCAGTACGCACTGGCAGGGGCACGTACCGGGCCGAACAACTGTGCGCTGCGAAGCTGGACCCCACAGAATGTGCAGGGTGGGTATGCACATCCCCCTGGGTTCCACATCAGGGAGAGGGCCAGCTTGGGGAAACAGATTTGGGCCAGATAGAGGGCTACCAGTCAGGCCACACAGTGGATCCCCTGATCCACAGCAGAGGATCATGGGACATGGTAGCCTGGAACAGGCTGCCATGTTCCCGACAGCCGGCATGAAAAGTTACAAATTTTGGAGTTGGTGCTCAACAGCCTACTACCATCCCCAGTGCTCCATGGCATTGAGGGTGGCTTGGGTCTGTGGCTGTGGGGTGCCATTCTGCCCTGTGTTAGCAGGTATGGGGGGGGTTCGTAGCTGTTACTGAAACAATCTCACTGACATAATGGTCAGCCCCCCGGACGAGCGCAAACAGCAATGTGTATGCTGCGCTCCAAGGGCCCTCCACAGGCACACCCACTCCCTGCCCACTGGCCAGACTGGCTACGCAGTTGTGTAGGATCCCCACGCACAGTCGCGGGCAGGCATGCAGACTGGAAGCGTTCCGGCAGTGCATCTGCAGATGTTTGTTGGACACCCAGAATGTTAGTATCCCGGCCCTACATGCCACGTAAAAGATGCCTGGGTTACCTTTAATGCATATTGCCTTCAGAATGTCACTTACTACAGAAGTAAGAGCCCAGGGTACATTACCTGCCCAAACACTAAAGCTAGGCAGGATAAGTGAACTCCATTGAGAATGGGAACAAACCTCTGGAGGACCTGAAGAAGCTAAGTGATTTGTCCGACTCCTGAACCCCCAGATTCACAGTAGCCCTGATCAGGGAAAGTAATCCTGCCACTACACAAGGCCCTGGTAAGGGGAAGTAATCCTGTCAGTTTACAAGGTCCTGGTCAGGGGAAGTAATCCTGTCAGTTTACAAGGTCCTGGTCAGGGGAAGTAATCCTGCCACTTTACAAGGCCCTGGTTAGGAGAAGTAATCCTGCCACTATACAAGGCCTGAGTCAAGGGAAGTAATCCTGCTACTTTACAAGGCCCTGGTCAGGGGAAGTAATCCTGCCACTATACAAGGCCCTAGTCAACGGAAGTAATCCTGCTACTTTAATAGGCCCTGGTCAGGGGAAGTAATCCTGCCACTATACAAGGCCCTAGTCAACGGAAGTAATCCTGCTACTTTAATAGGCTCTGGTCAGGGGACGTAGTCCTGCCACTTCACAAGGCCCTGGTCAGGACACGTAGATCTGCCACTATACAAGGCCCTGGTCAGGGGAAGTAATCCTGCCACTTTACAAAGCCCTAGTCAAAGGAAGTAATCCTGCTACTTTAATAGGCTCTTGTCAGGGGACGTAATCCTGCCACTTCACAAGGCCCTGGTCAGGGGACGTAATCCTGCCACTATACAAGGTCCTAGTCAAGGAAAGTAATCCTGCCACTATGCAAGGCCCTGGTCAGGGGACGTAATCCTGCCAATATACAAGGCCCTGGTCAGGAGAAATAATCCTGCCACTTTAGAAGGCCCTGGTTAGTAGAAGTACTCCTGCCACTTTACAAGGTGTTGGTCAGGAGAAGCAATCCTGCCACTTTACAAGGTGTTGGTCAGGGAAAGTAATCCTGTCCCTTTACAAGATCTGGGGCAGGGGAAGTAATCCTGCCACTATACTAGGCCCTGGTCATGTGAAGTAATCATGTCACTATACAAAGCCCTGGTTAGGGGAAGTAATCCTGCCAGTTTACAAGACACTGGTCCGGGTGTGTAATCCTGCTACTTTACAAGAAGACCGTCATACGGTCGCTACGTAAGCATACCCGGAAGTGTGTGCATGCCGAGGGTCGTTGCTGCGACACGAGTAACAGGCGTTTGTGTTTTTGTTTGTTTTTCCAGCGTGTGTTTTGGCGAAATATCCACCTAGAATCGGTTTTCTATGCATGCGGGCAACCTGTTTCTATTTAGGTGTGTGAAGTTCTGACATACGCACAATGCTGTTTTTGACTGCTTTTACCATGCCGACTCAGTGAATTTGCACCCATTACGAAACCTCAAAACGTTCGGCTGCATGGCACTACAGCTTTTTATTTCCACACCTGCACTTCCATTTATGCTCTGGGTGAGATTATTGCCATTTATTATGAGTTTTATGCCATGTTTGCTTACTACTGCAAATATTTTTGATAAAAAAAGGTTTTATAGTGCTGACCCCTTCGTATTTTTTTGTATTACCACATGAGTTTTCAGCTCCGGGGTAGTGTGCACTTCCCCTGTTCAACACCTTTTTTTGGTGAGCCCCTTATCTTCTCAGATTCTATCGAGAGATATTCTGCAGGTGGAGGCTACTTCTAACTGAAAGGTGAAATAAGGAACTTAGAATTATCAGGAAAAGACAGTCTTGTTACAATTCTTAAGATTTTCAGTGCAGGAAGAGTTTAAACCCTGGGCTAAGAATTTGTCACAAATCCTGAAATAAGTGCAGGTACAGGTTGTGTATTTGACCCAGACAGTAAACTGTTTTTTGTGTTTATCTTTGTGTGCCTTAAAAGGAAATTCCAGACTTTATCAGGAAGTGCTTACATCACAGCTACTTATCAGCCAATAGCTTTGGTAACAGACCTGAGAACAACAGTATTATAAGCAAGTGTTTTATAGCAAACTCATCAGAACAGCTAATATTTGTCAAGTCAAACTACCTCTGGCTGGGAGCTGCAATACTGAACATAGGATTTGCAAGAAAGCGAGTTGTGCTCACAACAGAGGGAGGTGAACCTTACAATTGTCTTTGGTTTTGTAGCAGATATTCTGCAGGTGGAGGCTACTTCTAACTGAAAGGTGAAATAAGGAACTTGGAATTATCAGGAAAAGACAGTCTTTCAAGCAACAGAGGGAGGTGGATCTAGCTTTATGTTTGTTACAATTCTTAAGATTTTCAGTGCAGGAAGAGTTTAAAGCACAGCTGACTTATTTTTGGGGCTGACTGCTTTCAGAGCACAAACCACCAGGCTGTTTTGGGGCTGGGGAGGTTTACCTGTGTTGTCTGGGATGTCTGGATTTTCTCTGTTTGATTAGCAGGGTATTTTCTCTGTCAAATTGTTGTGTAGGGTATCTTGCTGACAGGAAGGCACTCATCGCCAGCGGTGGGTCAGAGCTCTTAGCTGATTGTTTAGTGAGGGCACAGTTTAGGCCCAACCCTTCCCACCCCTCACCCACCCACCCCTAGAAATAGTTCCTTTATACTTGGGGTTCTGACATCATTTCCTTAAGAGTGCAAGTGCATATCAATGTCATATCCTCTCTAGCACACAGCACTGAAAATATAAGCATACACATTGTTTATATATATATATATATATATATATATATTTCTATATAATAAACCAATCACACACACACACAAAAAAAAAGTACATAATCATGTGGGGAGTACTGCAATGTAATGGCTGTGGAGCAGCAGTCTTCCGGGAGTCTTTCTGGAGGCTGAGATGCTGCCCTATTTGCAGACAACTCTCTGCCCCAAGGGAGGAATTTCCCCGTCTTCAGGCCACACTGGACAGCAGTAAGGGAACCTTCCCCCAGGCCAGACTGGATGGTAGGAAGGGAACCTCCCCATCCAGGGAGCACCAGAGCCACCACCACCACCTCAGAGGTTGCAAAGAAAGCACAGCAGTTGGACCACAGTGGGCTCAGGGAGGGTGAGGATGGTGGAACAGAGGCACACCCAGTCAGTTGTTCCACTCCACAATCCATACACCATTCTGGGGAAGCACAGCTCCCCTATGGATGCACCCACAGAGGAGATTAAGGAGACTGAGGACACCTGTCACAAGGGAGGCCCACAGGAAGGAGGCAGGACACCACAAGAAAAGGAAGCAGCTCCTGGTGGGGGACTCAATTATGAGGGATAGAAGTGGGGAGCAGGAAAACTGAAGTAAGGTGCCTGCCTGGTGCCATGGCTTGGAGGGACAGGAAGCGCATCCTCAGGATCACGAGAACAGCTGCACGGAGTCTGAGCTGGACGTCATTGTCCACCTAGGGACAAATGACTTGGCTCAACATGAGATCAGAGCAGTGCAGAAGGACTTTGTAGAACTGGGAGGGCCTAAGACAAATAGCACACAGTATCCTTCTCAGAGGTGCTGCCTGTCAATGGCATGAGTGAGGCGAGGTACTTTGCACCATGCAGTTTAATGAATGGTTGAAAAAATGGTGTGGAGCACAGGGTTTGGCTTCATTGGGGACTGGGGTTCCACCTGGAGGGACACCAGCCTATACTGGCAGGATGGTCTGCATCTGTCCAGGAAGAGAACAAGTCTTTTGAACAATCGGTTTAAATGCTTCATTGGCAAGCTTTTAAACTAGTCAAGGGAGGCACTGATAAGCAGCAGGAAAATCCCAGCCTCTCCCTACAAAACAGGGTACTAAATGAGAAAAAGACCGAGGTAGAAAGGTCAGTGGGAGATGCTGCAACAGAAGGTAAAGCCATCAAAAAATGGAAAGCAATGAGTACCAATGCCCGTAGTCTGAGTAACAAGCTTCCTGAATTAGTGGCCTTGATGAGGAGGAACATCTGGATATCGTAGCAGTCACAGAAACATGGTTCACACAAAACCATGACTGGGACGTAAACATACCAGGATACACTATCTACAGGAGGGACAGAGGGGTAAAAGAGGAGGAGGTAGCTCTTTACATAAGGGAAGGAATCAAAGCAACAGAACAAAAGGAAAACGGAGGAGAAAGAAGCACTGTGGGTAAATTTGGAGACCGGCAATGGCACCACAATCCGCATAGGGTTGTATACAGACCCTTCTCAGGGGAGGAAATGAACAAGGAAATGATAGAAAGTATACTTAGTATGGCAGAAAAAGGGGAGATATTGCTGATGGGTGATCTGAATATGCCAGATGTTAACTGGAGTGCAGTTGCAGCAGCCACTTCAAAGAGTGGGGTTATTCTAGATGCCCTACAGGGGGCATGCCTTAGACAACTAGTATTGGAGCCCACTCGAGAGGGAGCAATCTTAGACCTGGTTCTCTCAAATGGAGATGAAGAGAAGATCACAGATGTAGTAGTGGGTAGCCATCTGGGAACTAGCGACCATCGAACAGTATGGTTCACAATAAACACAGCAATAGAGTCAAGCCATACAAAGGCAAAGGTACTGGACTTTAGGAGGCTGACTTTGCCAAAATGGGTGAGTGCTAAGGAATGCACTAGCAAATGGGCAGGAAGGAGGGAGGAAGAACAATGGGGAATAATAAAAACTGCCATCACAGAGGTAACAAGCCTTTGTGTGAAGCAAATAAACAAAACAAAATGATGTAAGAAACCACTATGGTTCTCAAAGAAGTGGCAGTGAAGGTTCAGAGAAAAGAAAGCATTCAGGAAGTACAAGGAATCACAGAAGGAGCAGGACAGAGAACTGTATCAGTTAAAGCAAAAGGAAGATGGGAGGCAGTCAGAATAGCAAAGGCCCAAACCGAGGAAAAGATAGCCAACTCAGTTAGAAGGGATAAAACCTTTTATAGGTACATCAGGGAGCGAAGGAAGACCAAGGGAGGGATAGTGAGGCTTAATAAAGGGGGCAGAGGGTGACCGTGAAAAGGCAGAGACACTAAACAAATATTTTTGCTCAGTATTTACAAAGGAAGATGGGGAGGTACCTAAAACAAACAGTAGAAACACTCTGGATACAGAAGTTGATACCAGTCCATTTACAGAAGAAAGGGTTCTGAAAGAACTCTTAAAACTGAAGGTGGACAAAGCAATGAGGACCTGATAGTTCATCCCAGAATTCTAAAAGAACTAAGGGTAGAATTAGTGACACCACTGACTACCCTGTTTAACAAATCATGGAAGGATGGGGTGGTACCGAGGACTGGAGGAGGGCAGATGTGATTCCCCTTCACAAAAGTGGGAGCAAGGCAGAAGCAGAAACTACAGACCTGTTAGTTTAACCTCAGTGGTAGGAAAATGATGGAATCACTTCTGAAGGAAAGAACTGTCGAGTATCTAGAGGCCAGAGGGCACAGGACCCAAGGCAGCATGGATTCACAGCAGGAAGGTCATGCCAGACAAATCTGATAGATTTCTTTGACTGGGTGACCAAAGTAGTAGATCAGGGAGGGGCTGTGGACATGGCCTACCTATACTTTAGCAAGGCATTTGACACAGTCCACACAAAGATTAATATACAAGTTAGCTAGCCTGGGAGTGGGTCCCAAGATGACAGCCTGGGTAAAGAATTGGCTGGAGAATAGGACACAGAGTAATAGTAAATGGAGTCCACTCTGAAGAAGGGGGTTACTAGTGGGGTACTTGAGGGTTCAGTATTAGGACCGGTCCTCTTCAATGTCTTTATAAGTGACATTGCAGAGGGACTGGAAGAGAAAAGTATGTCTCTTTGCAGATGACACAAAGATCTGCAACAGAGTTGATGCACAAGGTGGGGTGGAAAGGATGACAAGGGACTTGGCGAGTTAGAGGAATGGTCAAATGTATGGCAGCTTAGATTCAATGCTAAGAAGTGCAAGGTAATGCACCTGGAAACAAAACCCAGGGGAAGAGTACACAATGGGGGGTGAGATACTAACAACAACAAAATGGAAAGGGACCTGGGGGTAGTCATATCAGATGACCTAAAGGTGGGCAAGCAATGTGAGAGGGCAGCAAGGAGGGCTGGGGGATACTGGGATGCATAGGGAGAGAGGCATCACCAGTAGAAAACAGGAAGTTATTACCCCTCTGTACAGACAGCTGGTGAGACCCCATCTGGAGTACTGCGTGCAGTTCTGAAGACCCAGTCTTCGCAAAGACATAGACAGGATGGAAGCTGTCCAGAGGAGGGCAACTAAAATGGTGCAGGGTCTGCACTGGAAGACATATGAAGAGAGACTTAAGGAGCTTAATATGTATAGCCTCGAGGAAAGGAGGGAGGGGACATGATAGAAACTTTCAAGTACCTCAAGGGAATCAACAAAGTCCAAGAGGGTAGCATCTTTCAAAAAAAGAGGTGTGCAAGAACAAGGGAGCACAATTTGAAGATAGAGAGGCGGCTCAGAGGTAATTTAAGGAAGTATTTTTTCACAGAGAGGTTGTGGATGCATGGAGCGGCCTTCGGAGGTCGTAGAGTCAAAAACAGTGGTGGAATTCAAGCATGCATGGGACAGTTATAAGGCAATTCTAGGGGGTGGGGGTAGGAAGAAGTAGGCTGCTGGTTAACTAGGATCTGCAGCCTATCCAGTAGGCATGGAAATGGGCAGACTGGGTGGGCCAAGCGGTTCTTATCTGCTGTCAAATTCTATGTTTCTATGTTTCTATGAGAGGTGCTTTTGTTTTTTAAAACACTGGTCAGGGTAAATAATCCTGCCACTTTATAAGGCCCTGGTCGGGGCAGTAATCCTGTCACTTTATAAGGCCCTGGTCCGGGGACGTAATCCAGCCATTTTACAACGCCCTGGTCAGGGCAAGTAATCCTGCCACTTTACAAGGCCCTGGTCAAGTGAAATAATCCTGCCACTACACAAAACCCCTGGTATGGGGAAGTAATCCTGCCACTTTACAAGGCCCTGGTCAGGGGAAGTAATCCTGCCACTACACAAGGTCCTGGTCAGGAGAAGTAATCCTGCCACAATACAAGGCCCTGGTCAGGAGAAGTAATCTTGCCACTTTAGAAGGCCCTGGTCAGGAGAAGTAATGCTGCTACTATACAAAGCCCTGGCCAGAGGGAGGTAATCTGTTAATACACAAGGCCCTGGTTAAGGCAAGTAATCCTGCCACTATACAAACAAGGCCCTGGTCGGGGAAGTAATGGTGCCACTAAACAAAACCCTGGTCAGGGGAAGTAATCTTGCCACTTTATCTTACTGGGTCAATATGTCATACACAGAACCGTGCGTGGAACATATAGCGTGGTGTACTAGCATGACAAGGTACAAACCCCCAGCCAACCCGGTGGTGCTGAAGATTGAGGCGCTGGATGCCATGCCGGCGACACGGGTTCAGGAACGAGCCTGGGTCATCGGGGGTCAGCAGCGGAGAGAGAGGATTGAGCATCCGTAGACTGCTGTCCTCTCTCTGGGGAGGGATCCAGGGACTGCCCGGTGCAAATGTGGCCCCTGGTGGAAGCCAGAGGGATGTGCGCACGTCTGGGCACTAGGTAGAGGGGTGAAGCCACGGCAGACGTCTCAAGACGTCATTGCACGACCGAGGTCCAGGAGGCGGAAAGGGAGAAAAACAAGAAAAATCCCCTAACTTCGGGGAGGCGACGGAACCTCCAGTGGCCTAGGCGCACACGCCCATTGTCGACTGTACAACCCGACTACCCCCTTGGGGATCCCGGGCCTCTCCAGGGAGGTAGGAGAGAGAGCAGAAGTCCTGAACCCGATATAGTCATCGGGTGAAGCGGTTCAGACAGGTGGTCAGGAGCTACAAGCACCGAGTGTGGATTCCCGAGAGATGCCCCGACAGGTAGGAGCATAAACAGAATCTACAAAAAAAAAAGGTATAAAACCCCGCAAGGCACATATGTTGGATGTGGTTTTGTACCCTGTCGCGCACTGGTGGGGGAGGAGGAGTGACGAACAGGTCAAGACTTCTGTTGAGGATGTGGCCCACTGAGCTGCCGCCCTGGTTCAGTGGGATGAGCCGCGACAGTGCAGGGTGCTATATGTCTGTGAACTGGGACTCGAATCCCAGTCCCAGACTTTTGCAAAACCATATTGCGCAGGTTTTTTTCCCCTCCCCCGGCGGTGTTTTTCCCCGTCCCCATGTTAACCCCCAGATTTGATCATATTAACAGGGTGAGTTTAGGAGCACAGCCCCATGTAACTGGGGGAAGGAGAGCAGAGCCCCCACAGAAAACAAGGAAGCCGCTAGCTTCTTTAGCCAACATGTCTTTCAGCAGTATGTCTGAGCAGCAGCAATGTGTCCACTGCAATTACAGCATGGTACATTGCTGCGCTGTTATGTCATATGACAGTATGACCCCATGCCCCACTTTACAAGGCGCTGGTCAGGGGAAGTAATCCTGCCAGTTTACAAGGCCCTGTTCAGGGGAAGTAATTCTGCCACTCTGCAAACCCTGGTCAGGGGAAGTAATCCTGCCACTTTACAGGGCCTTAGTCAGGGGAAGTAATCCTGCCACTATACAAAGCTCTGGTCAGGGGAAGTAATCCTGCCACTATACAAAGCTCTGGTCAGGGGAAGTAATCATGTCACTTTACAAGGCCCTGGTCATGGGAAATGATCCTGCCATTATACAAAACCCTGGTCAGGGGAAGTAATCTTGCCACTATACAAAGTCAAGGTCAGAGGAAGTAATCCTCCCACTTTACCCTACTGGGTCAATGTGTCATATACAGAACCATGCTGGAATGCCACGTGGAACATATAGTGCGGTGTACTAGCGCGACAAGATACAACACCCCGCAAGGCACATATGTTGGATGCAGTTTTGTACCCTGTCACGCTCTGGTGGGGAGGAGTGACGCGCAGGTCAAGACCTCTGCTGGGGATGTGGCCCGCTGAGCTTCCGCCCAGGCTCAGTGGGATAAGCCGTGGCAGTGCAGGGATGCGATGTGTCTGTGAACCGGGGCTTGAATCCTGGTCCCAGACTTTTGCAAAACCGCATTGTGCAGTTTTTTTCCTCCCCCGGTGGTGTTTCTCCTCATCCCCATGTTAACCCCCCCCCGCCAAAGCCGCTAGCTTCTTTAGCTGAAATGTCTTTCAGCAGTATGTCTGAGCAGCAGCAATGTGTCCACTGTAATTACAGCATGGTACACTGCTGCGCTGTTATGTCATATAATATTATAACCCCATGCCCCACTTTACAAGGTCTTGGTCAGGGGACGTAATCCTACCAGTTTACAAGGCCCTGTTCAGGGGAAGTAATCCTGCCACTTTGCAAGGCCCTGGTCAAGGGAAGTAATCCTGTCACTATACCAGGCCCTGGTTAGGGGAAGTAATCCTGCCACTATACAAGGCCCTGGTCAGGGGAAGTAATCCTGCCACTATACAAGACCCTGGTCAGGGGAAGTAATCCTGCCACTATACAAGGCCCTGGTCAGGGGAAGTAATCCTGTCACTATACCAGGCCCTGGTCAGGGGAAGTAATCCTGCCACTATACAAGGCCCTGGTCAGGGGAAGTAATCCTGCCACTATACAAGGCCCTGGTCAGGGGAAGTAATCCTGCCACTATACAAGGCCCTGGTCAGGTGAAGTAATCCTGTCACTATACCAGGCCCTGGTTAGGGGAAGTAATCCTGCCACTATACAAGGCCCTGGTCAGGGAAAGTAATCCTGCCACTATACAAGGCCCTGGTCAGGGGAAGTAATCCTGCCACTATGCCAGGCCCTGGGAGGACCTAGGCCTAAAACAAAAGATCAATGTGTATGAGCCTAGGGGACATACATTCCAGTTAACCATTGATAAATGGAACCTTTTAAAAAGAAGACATTGGTTTAGCCAGAGAGTGGTGCTACTAAGGAACAGCCTTCCGATGGAGGCAGTTACAAGTGAAACAATGGATTTATTCTAACAGAGATTAGATAGTTTCTACCACAACGAATACAGACTGGATTAGAAATGAGTGGCAAGCATAACGGACGAAAGTCTGCGTAGCTTGTAAATAGCTACTATACCTACGTTACCTATGATCCGGAGTGCTGTGTGCAGTTTGGGGCCCAGAGGAAGTTCAGAGGGTGAAACACTGGGCCACCAAACTAATCTGCGATACAGGGGAGGAACACTATGAGGAGCGGCCCTCAGTACGTTCCCTCTGGAGAAAAGGATGACTGCAGCCATTCTCTCATCTGTCCTTTACTTCAGTGGATTGACATGACCGAACAGATGGCGATGTCTGATCTGATGTCCTACAGCAGGACACGGGGATCCAAGATGGTAAATTCATGGGGTACTGTTAGAAGGCACCTTTTCTCCCTGAGGGTAGTGAACCCTGTGAAACAGCCTACCACTGGAGACGCTGGACAAACTCAGTACACGCCTCTACTTACCAAGGGAATAACCAGGTACCCTAGTTAGTAGAATGGTTTGAGAATCCCTATAAATTGGTAGGGGTTTGCACTACATAAATATTTCATCCCTGCCTGGGAAGCAAGGGGGTGGACATGATGGACCTCAAGTCCCTTCTGACCTCAGATCACTCAGTTTCAGTGCTACTTGATCCCGGACAATCAGTTTAGTTATATATTTAAACATGTTGTCTAATTCTGCACCCATTCCATAACATGGATGAAAACGATTAGGAATTACCTTTTAAAAGCCTCGTCTGGGTTCCTCTCACACTCATTGGGCTGCAGGGCTGCCTTTACTGCAGGCTCCTCCACTTTTTCCTGGTACCCCTGGATCAGCGGGTTACTCCTGATTTGCTCCATCAGGCTCAGAATGAATTCCCTTACTGACAGCGTCCTCGCATCTTGGGCCAAGCAAAAATAATAGGCCAGTACCCACGGCCTCAGCTGCGCTCGAAGCCCCTGCTCGGAGGTGGGCCATAGCAGCTCTGTGCACAGAGCGGTCTTCCCGCTGCCAGGCCCACCGGTGATGAGCACTCCACTGATGCGGCTGCTGGTGTGACAATCCAGACAATGCTGCAGCTTCTGCAGGGCCCATTCGCGGCAGTAAAATGGCTTTCCCTGAAGGAGACTCCTGCTCATTTCCCAGATGCTGTGGTCACCCAGCTGCTGTGGAGAGCTGGCATGCTGGATTTCTGGAGAAAGACAGCAACAAGCAGCTCCTCGGAAACTCTGTTAGGAAGATTTCTCTTTCCAACTCTCCCCAGGCACTTGCCTTCAGCATGTCAGGGCATGTAGTTATCTGCAAAGACAAAGAAAGATTGAGAGAAAAAGACAGGGGTAACGGGCATGTTAAGCTCTTAAAGAGACACTGGTGTGATTCCTTAACAGATGCAAACTCTATAAACTGAAATTAAGTACTGGCTTTTGTGTGTGGAGCTCAAAGACAGCCCCGGGGGGGAAGAACGAGTGGTGTGGTTTTCCTGTCATGCACTGAAGAAACCTTCCTTCTAGTTCTAGATATGAAGTGTACCTAGTACTCTGGTTGGGAAGAAGCCTGGTGAGCTGATCCCTGAATCAGCAACTAACTTATCATGGCAAGCAGTGTGGCAAAACTGAGGAAATAGTAACTTAACAGTCAGGAGTTACAGTCACTCAGTTTTTCCACAGTATGTACATGGTGGCTATGGGATTCAAACCAAGTTCCCCAGGTTTGCACTGCAGCTCAGTGCTTCTAACCACTCCGCCACACTGCTGCTCAGTAACACAGTGGGTCAACCTGTAGGCTGACGTATCTGAAACACTGAAAACTGCAAGCAGGAGGCAGCCTTGTGATCTATCCAGTCTGCTCCATGAGGTGGTGCACCCCCCCTCCCCGGGGGATCATGATCCAAGACAAATCCTGCTCCCTTGACCAGACTTTCATGCCTACCCCACCCTCTTAAAGCAGCATTATTTGGAATTGTTAGCTGTAGATATATATATATATATATATATATATATATTCATAGCAAAAACTGCATTTAATGCATCAGTTAGGTTAAAGCTACAAAACTCAGGAAATGAAACGTTGGGGTTGAGCCCCTACCCCCCAACACAACCGACACACCCATCCTCCATAGACTGACAGACGCCAGGATGTGCCATGGGGTTGTCAGGCCCAACTCTCATCCCATTCCATGTGCAAGCAGGTTGACATGCTACAGTAAAGGAGAAAGGTGATATACGCTGTCAGTAGCGAAAACTCTGCATCTTGCTTCGTTTTCGAGATAACGGCGCCGAAAGCTGTGACGGACACCACAGTGTAATCCTATGGGGAAAATCTCAACTTTATCATGGCATATCTATGCAACCACTTAATTCTCCAACATCTAAACAGCATAATTCACACCTGTAGGGCATCCCCTCAACACCTTGTAAATTTCAAGTAAAAAAGACCAAACCATTAATGAGCTATGCAACTCTAAAGATTTTACACCTTTAAAAATTTTTCATTCGTGAGATAGCAAAATCCTGGACCGCAACATAATTCCTAGTCTGTGAGCTAGCAAAATTCTAGTCCGCGAACGGACATCTGGTCGCACCAATCTGGTCGTCCCCAGGGACGTTTGGTCATGAAATTCCGGCTATCTGGTCATCCCTGATGGATAAAGCTCATGGACCAGGATTTTGCAGGCTCGCGGACTAGGATCGTTAGCGAGTCGTGAAAGAAGAATTTAAATTTTTTAAAAGCTATTTTTTGACAGAAACGAAACAAACCAAAGGCATGGCTTTGTAGAGGGTGTCACCCTGAACAAAACCCATGCCTCATTTGGCTCAAAAGTCACCTGTGGTGAAAACTACGACATTTTGGTTGGCTGAAAAACTGAAAACAAGATGGCAGCTAGCGGACTAAGAATTTTTCTGACGGACTAGGATTTTCCTTCGCGAGGTAGTAAAATCCTTGACCGTGAGACAATTCTTAGGTTGCAAAATCCACACATAAATTTTTGAGTGAACTGAGCATGCTCAGAACTCATTTATTTTAGCAAACACGTATTTCTGACATCCTATGATTTATCATTAGTGCAATTTTATTTTTCTAAGATATACTGAAAACTACCTTCATATCTAACTTTATAATTAATTACTCTAGTCATTAACAAAGGTGGCCACTCACAATTTTTAAAAATCTCTTCCACTACGGTTACCTGCTGAATGTAAGTACAAGATGTATAATGTAGATATACTGGGGTGGTGTTCTGCTACGGTTACCTGCCGAATGTAAATACGAGATGTATGTGGATGTACTGGGACGGTGTTCTGCTATGGTTACCTGCTGAATGTATGTAAGTACGAGATGTATAATTGGATGTACTGGGACGGTGTTCCGCTACGGTTACCTGCTAAATGTAAGTACGAGATGTATAATGTGGATGTACAGGGACGGTGTTCCGCTACAGTTACCTGCTGAATGTAAGTACATGATGTATAATGTGGATGTACTGGGGCGGTGTTCCGCTACGGTTACCTGCTGAATGTAAACATGAGATGTATAATGTGGATGTACTGGGACAGTGTTCCGCTACGGTTACCTGCTAAATGTAAGTACAAGATATATAATGTGGATGTACTAGGACGGTGTTCTGCTACGGTTACCTGCTGAATGTAAGTCCAAGATGTATAATGTGGATGTACAAGGACGGTGTTCTGCTATGGTTACCTGCTGAATGTAAACATGAGATGTATAATGTGGATGTACTGGGGCGGTGTTCTGCTACGGTTACCTGCTGAATGTAAACACGAGATGTATAATGTGGATGTACTGGGACGGTGTTCTGCTACAGTTACCTGCTGAATTGAAGTATGAGATGTATAATGTGGATGTACTGGGACAGTGTTCCACCACGGTTACCTGCTGAATGTAAGTATAAGATGTATAACTGGATGTACTGGGACGGTCTTCTGCTACAGTTACCTACCGAATGTAAATATGAGACGTATGTGGATGTACTGGGATGGTGTTCCGCTACAGTTACCTGCTGAATGTTAATATAAGATGTATAATGTGGATGTACTGGGACGGTGTTCTGCTACGGTTACCTGCTGAATGTGAATACGAGATGTATGTGGATGTACTGGGATGGTGTTCTGCTACAGTTACCTGCTGAATGTAAGTATGAGATGTATAACTGGATGTACTGGGACGGTGTTCCGTTACGATTACCTGCTGAAAGATAAATACGAGATGTATGTGGATGTAATGGGACAGAGTTCTGCTACTGTTACCTGCTGAATGTAAGTATGAGATGTATAATTGGATGTACTGGGACAGTGTTCTGCTATGGTTACCTGCTGAATTTAAGTATGAGATGTATAATTGGATGTACAGGGACGGTGTTCTGCTACGGTTACCTGCTGAATGTAAATACGAGATGTATAATGTGGATGTACAGGGACGGTGTTCTGCTATGGTTACCTGCTGAATGTAAATACGAGATGTATGTGAATGTACTGGGAAGGTGTTCTGCTATGGTTACCTGCTAAATGTAAATACGAGATGTATGTGAATGTACTGGGATGGTGTTCTGCTACGGTTACCTGCTGAATGTAAGTATGAGATGTATAATGTGGATGTACTGAGACGGTGTTCTGCTACGGTTACCTGCTGAATGTAAATACGAGATGTATGAGAATGTACTGGGAAGGTGTTTTGCTACGGTTACCTGCTGAATGTAAGTATGAGATGTATAACTGGATGTACTGAGACGGTGTTCCGCTACGGTCACCTGCTGAATGTAAATACGAGATGTATGTGAATGTACTGGGAAGGTGTTCTGCTATTGTTACCTGCTGAATATAAATATAAGATGTATAATGTGGATGTACTGGGATGGTGTTCTGCTAAGGTTACCTGCTGAATGTAAATACGAGATGTATGTGGATGCACTGGGACGGTGTTCTGCTATGGTTACCTGCTGAATGCAAATATGAGATGTATAATGTGGAAGTACTGGGACAATGTTCTGCTACGGTTACCTGCTGAATATAAGTATAAGATGTATAATGTGGATGCACTGGGGCAGTGTTCCGCTACGGTTACCTGCTGAATGCAAAAATGAGATGTATAATATGGATGTACTGGGACGGTGTTCTGCTACGGTTACCTGCTGAATGTAAGTATAAGATGTATAATGTGGATGTACTGGGACAGTGTTCCGCTACGGTTATCTGCTGAATGTAAACACAAGATGTATAATGTGGATGTACTGGGACAGTGTTCCGCTACGGTTACCTGCTGAATGTAAACACGAGATGTATAATGTGGATGTACTGGGACAGTGTTCCCTCATTACCTGCTGAATGTAAACGAGATGTATAATGTGGATGTACTGGGACAGTGTTCCGCTACAGTTACCTGCTGAATGTAAGTATGAGATGTATAACTGGATGTACTGGGACGGTGTTCCGCTACGATTACCTGCTGAAAGATAAATACGAGATGTATGTGGATGTAATGGGACAGAGTTCTGCTACTGTTACCTGCTGAATGTAAGTATGAGATGTATAATTGGATGTACTGGACGGTGTTCTGCTATGGTTACCTGCTGAATTTAAGTATGAGATGTATAATTGGATGTACAGGGACGGTGTTCTGCTACGGTTACCTGCTGAATGTAAATACGAGATGTATAATGTGGATGTACAGGGACGGTGTTCTGCTATGGTTACCTGCTGAATGTAAATACGGAGATGTATGTGAATGTACTGGGAAGGTGTTCTGCTATTGTTACCTGCTGAATATAAATATAAGATGTATAATGTGGATGTACTGGGATGGTGTTCTGCTAAGGTTACCTGCTGAATGTAAATACGAGATGTATGTGGATGCACTGGGACGGTGTTCTGCTATGGTTACCTGCTGAATGCAAATATGAGATGTATAATGTGGAAGTACTGGGACAGTGTTCTGCTACTGTTACCTGCTGAATATAAGTATAAGATGTATAATGTGGATGCACTGGGGCAGTGTTCCGCTACGGTTACCTGCTGAATGCAAAAATGAGATGTATAATATGGATGTACTGGGACGGTGTTCTGCTACGGTTACCTGCTGAATGTAAGTATAAGATGTATAATGTGGAAGTACTGGGACAATGTTCTGCTACGGTTACCTGCTGAATATAAGTATAAGATGTATAATGTGGATGCACTGGGGCAGTGTTCCGCTAGGGTTACCTGCTGAATGCAAAAATGAGATGTATAATATGGATGTACTGGGACGGTGTTCTGCTACGGTTACCTGCTGAATGTAAGTATAAGATGTATAATGTGGATGTACTGGGACAGTGTTCCGCTACGGTTATCTGCTGAATGTAAACACAAGATGTATAATGTGGATGTACTGGGACAGTGTTCCGCTACGGTTACCTGCTGAATGTAAACACGAGATGTATAATGTGGATGTACTGGGACAGTGTTCCGCTACGGTTACCTGCTGAATGTAAACACGAGATGTATAATGTGGATGTACTGGGACAGTGTTCCGCTACGGTTACCTGCTGAATGTAAACACAAGATGTATAATGTGGATGTACTGGGACAGTGTTCCGCTACGGTTACCTGCTGAATGCAAATATGAGATGTATAATGTGGATGTACTGGGACAGTGTTCCGCTACGGTTACCTGCTGAATGTAAACACGAGATGTATAATGTGGATGTACTGGGACAGTGTTCCGCTACGGTTACCTGCTGAATGTAAACACGAGATGTATAATGTGGATGTACTGGGACAGTGTTCCGCTACGGTTACCTGCTGAATGTAAACACGAGATGTATTATGTGGATGTACTGGGACAGTGTTCCACTACGATTACCTGCTGAATGTAAACACAAGATGTATAATGTGGATGTACTGGGACAGTGCTGCTGCAGGTTTCTGATGGTAAACAGCCCAGTACTGTACCAAGACATTTGTTTCAGGACTGGCATGGCAAGGGAGTAGAAACTTTTGAAAACTTCAAACTTCCAATTGCTTCCATCAGGAATGAAAGAAAACAAAAAGGAAAATGGGGTGTATTGACATTTTTAGCACAAAAATCATTGTTGCGGGAACAAAACTATACCTGGTGAGTAACACATGCAGCTGCTCCCGCTGTTCTAGCACCAGCTAGAGTATCAGGCAGCGCGTTCCAGCCCTCCACCACCCTCTTGGTAAAACAGTGCTTTCTAATGACCCTCCTCAATCCCCCCCCCCCAAAAAAAAACTAACTGCTTCCTCCTGGTTTTAGTGTTGCTGTTGGTTGTGAACAATTCACTTGGGTCCAGTTAAAGGGATATTGTCGACCCTTTCCCACCATATTATTTCTAGTTGAAAACTCACATTTTATGATTGCTTACCTTCTCGAAAACTCACTGAAGTTGTTTTGATGTGTTTCCTTTCTTGGCAGAAATGAAATGCATGGGAATGGTATAATTATACCCAGCCTTGGTGTACTTCAGATCCTTAATCTACTCTTATCACATACTTCCTGGACATTAGAAAAACCCACAAACAGTGCAGCCACTCCTGATGCACTAGTCTCCTCTCCTCCCACCCGCATCACAAGGGGCTAGACTGTATTGGGGGCATTCCCTAATCCAGGAAAGATGTAGTGGGTGTTGATCAAAGAATTTTTGCGTGGTAACACCAGTATGGTGGGCAGTCTGTTTTATACTTTTAGAAAGGAAAACAAAAAGAAATCACAATCAAACTACCAACATCATCAGAAATCTCTACAGAATGGGAGCAATCGTAACAAATGTTTTGTTTTTTTAATCTAGGGGAAATCTGAGGCCGAAGGGGGTCGACAGTGTCCCTTTAATGCAGTGGTGCCACAAAACTGCACAAACTGGACCCAACTTTTTTATCACTACAGAACATTCCATGCATCTCTTCCAGTTTATTTGGTGGCGACATTTTCTAGTTCCACCAAAATTTAAGTATTAAAAATGTTTTAATTTAGTTTTTTTCCTCAAGTAAAAAAAATCGCCACCATATTTGGCTTAGAAATACCACAGTAAGCCTAGGTTAGGATTGAAGTTTGTGTGCAGAAAAATAGAGTTTATTTTTTATTAATTGTACCTGAAACTAACTTTTTGGGAAAAACATTTTCATTGCATTGCTGTGTTATGAAAGCCATACTCGTTATTAAGCAAAATATTTCATCACATAATATTTAGCATTTATGAATTTCTAACACAGATTAATCTGCACATTTAACTTCTCTCTGATGATTTAAACAGCTATTTATTTTTATTTTATTTATTCATTTGTTAACTGGGTAAGGACACTGGACTGAGGCCCTTTTCCAGGTCCGACCGGAGTAACACAATATAAGAAAGACAACAGCAAGACAGGTAACCAACAACATAGTTAACTAATACATTTACACACAGACTTCTATAACAAATACTCCTTTAACGTGATCTTAAAACATGGAAGAGAAGCTGCCAAATGAATTGACATAGGTAAAGTGTTGCAATGTGAAGGAGCTGCTACACAAAAAGGATGTATTACTCATTTTATAATGAATTACATAAATCATTAAAAATTGCTGCCGGTAGCAATTCTTAAAAATCCCTTCCCTTGAGGTTACTTTTCTCAATGACGTTCTGGATTCGCACTGCGGCCGTATTAGGAGGGTGCTAGCATGCATTTGTGCTGGTAAAGAGTATAGTACAACAACAAGACGTTTTAATTTATTCACTGTGAGCATGACTGGAGAGCAGTTACATTGTAGTACTTCAAAAAAAAAAAAACTCTCTCTTTTCAGGAATGAAAGATAATTAAAAGCACAGCAGATACATTGATAATATATGGAATAATGGCTGGGTAGGGGATGATAACGAGAATTTTACATCCCCCAAGGTGTGGGATACCACATAAACTCCGAGAGCGAAGCTTGAGGGGTTTATAAAGGCATCCACACGGCGTGTTGTAATTTGAGTTTACACCCCTACTCAGTTGTTATTTTTATATAACTGCTGAAGCGTTTTCTCACCACAGCAATTCTATAAAATAAAGAATCATAGCGAACCACGGACCGCAGGTTTCAGTGCGGTCATGCTCTATGATAATTTTTTTTTTTTTAAGCCAGCTGAGGTAAAAAAAAAAAAAAAATTAAGACCAGTTGTTTATTGTCTTTAAATGACCTTACCGCCTCCGATTCTGAGTGTGGTGAGCTGTATGGCCCTGGGAAATGGCGGCTGGCACAGAGGAGTGAAAGAGCGGCGGCTGGGCATGCTCAGTGCAAGGGAAACCCAACGTGTGTTCACCGTTATAACCTGTGGGTTATAATGGGGAAATTATAATCAGGTTTCCCTACAGGAGAAAACGCTCCCCAGTTATTATAAGACGATTACTAAAAAATTACAGCATATGATGACCGTTTTCCTGCTAGCAAGTACTGCTACGTTAATACCTGGCATGAACTGAAAGGTTTGAAGCCTGCCCCCCTACCCCAACCCATCTAGTCTCCAGTGAGTCCATGTTAAAGAGCTAGTGTACTGCCTAAAACTAATATTAGATTTTAAAGCAGCCAGCCATTGCCTTTTATATCTGAGGTACTTTTTCTTTTCCCTTTGGTTAATTAGAAGATTGTTTTCCTGATGTTAGTAGGTGTGATGTGTGGAACAGCTCTTAGCCTGGCAGCTGACATAGCTTGCTCTACTGCCCCCCACTACATCATCAGCACTGTGACATCACTGCTATTTAGGAACAGCAAGTAAGTGACTGCCCGTCATTCACCAGTGATGTCAGTGACAGAGAGCTCATACTGCTGCCGATGTAGTGTGGGGCAGTAGAGTTAGATATGGCACTGCCAGGTTAAGAGCTGTTCCATGCACCCAGCACAATATTATCACACTGAATATTTCCTCATGAGCAAAAGAAAAACACTTCAGAAATGAAAAGTTGCAAATGACTACTACTTACAATTTGTATTATTTTCCTGTCTGTCTGTTTTGGCTCCACTAGCTCTTTAAGGCACTCCTAGCTGTGCTTGTTATGCCCTGCCCAGTTGCCCCTGAATCATCTCACTCACCCTCCTGTGCACCGACTCCGGCCTGTCAATGTTCTTCCTTGGATGAAGGTTCCACAACTGCAGACAGTATGCCAGTTGTGGTAGCACCAGGGTCCTGTGCAGGAACAAAATGTCCTCCTTTTTCTGCTGCTGCACCCCTACCAATGCAAGCCACCATCTGCCTTCCCTGTTGCTTCGTTGCACTGATATTTTGAGGCTGCAGTGTTTAAGACCGCCACCCTTAGATCCCTTTTCCTTCACAGATACTGAAACTTTCTCCTCCCCCCCACCGCCCACCCCCCAAAGCCTGTATTCTAACCCTAGATTTTTGTTTCGCAGGTGCATGACCTAGCACTTTTTGGCATTGAAGCCCAGCTACAAGATCTTTGGCAGCCAGAATGAGTTTTATGAATTTTTTTTCTTTACATTAAAAACTTTTTATTAAAGAATTTTCAAAATGATAGGAAAAAGCACAAACAATGAGGCCATCAGCACTTATGGCCTGGCAAGAAACCATACATAAGGAGAGAGTTAAAAAGTGTACAAAACATGGATGGCGCCCAACTGATATACAGGTATGGAGCTTGAACCCCTAACAGTGACTAAGAACAGACACTGACTACCTAGAAAGAAGTTGCACATGCATCTCGCTAAGGATACAGACACTGCCGTGTACCTTGCGTAACATTATTACAGTTCACAGCCCATGCAAGAGGCACTAACGTGACAGGCAGGAATGAGCCTCCAGTAGTGCCCTGAGGCCAAGTAAAGGCATCTGTCCGGGGTGCGAGAGGAGACCAACCCCCTCCCCCCCCGCACTGTCTGGGGAGGCCTGCAGTTTCAAAAAGAGGTTCAGTTAATTTATTTTTAGTGGCAGTCTTTACTTCCATTAATCAAAATATACATGTCATTCTAGTTTTGTTTTTTTTAAGTCAGAAACTTCTCATATTCCACAATTTGGAAACCAATATTCTAGGAAGGATCAATTTATGGATGTTACCATAAATATTAATGTAACCCCCTACAAAAGGGGGTCCCTAAAATGTCTGCCGTGGGCTTACCTGCCACCCTGTGGCTCTGTCTTCCCTTGCTCTTCCTGGGCATCTCCCGATCCACCCAGCAATTGTTTCTGCCTCCCCAGGTCCTGTTTCTGCCGCCAGAGCCCCAGCACGCAGCCCAAGTCCGTAATCCAGCCCTGCGGGGCTTGAATCATCCACCGCAATCTCTCGCTGTAGTGTCTGCCCTCAGGGCAGCATGCATCTCGGCTGCGACCGAAGAAAGATAAAGAAGTGTTCTAAAAATAAGATACTATAACTGCTGCACGTGGGTATTTACTGTGCAAAAGGGGGAAAGTGTATAAAGAAATAAATGCTTTGCTTTCTGGCTGTACCAGATGATTTTTAGGACTCAGAGTAAACAGCCTGTCTGCTGCTGCAAATCAGGGCTCACTAAACATCGGCAGCAGCGACTGGAAAATGGACTGAGCAAACTCCTTAAATCAGTGCAGCAGCAGTAAGTACACTTCCTGGGCTACAGAACTGTGGGGCATTGAGGCTAACAATTATTTTACCCTGTCTGCACCAGAACTTTAAACCAGGACTGTGCTCATTCTGCTAACAGGACAGTGCGTTAAGCAGCAATGGTAAGCAGCCACAGCCAATTGGAAAGCCAGGAAAACAAAGCCAGGACTTGTGGGACATTCACAAAAGCTCATGGGTAAATGCCAAGTGCTCATGGGGACTTACAGGGACCAAATTCTAGGTGCCAAAACAGCAGACCAACAGTGCATCGAGTAAGCTTCATGCATTATTCATTTCTGTGATTGACACGGCCTCCAGCCAATCTGAGGCCAATCACCCCATCACCACAACCAATCAGGAGCCTCAGGGAAAGCCTTATAAGAGAGAGTGTTTGCCAGACTGAGAGCCAGATTCCAGCCTGCAGACTCAAGAGGAAGCCCCCCCACAGGGGAGGGGGCTCAGGCTCCTGCCATGCTTCTGGGCCTGGGCACTCCCGCTATGCCCTTCCATCCAGGAGGGGGTGTTTCTGTTTTCTTTAAGTTATAGTAACCTAGTTTAGTACTGCTGATCTGCTAGCCTGGAAGTTGCCTGATTGTCCTCCAGGTGCTAGCCCTTCCTCCCACATCTAGGAAAGATGTGGACCGAAGACCAGATGTCACCAATCAGCGGTGACAGCACTGACCAGAACCTCAGTCGTGAGAGGACTGAAGACGCCAGGATGCCTTCTAAAGCAGAGACCAACCGCGGAGGTCCTGCATGAGTACTTGTACCCCCTGGTGCAAGGGAGAAATATCTTGCAAGCTAAACTATGGGCCTGCCAGCCCTTGTAGTTATTCTGTGCCAAGAAAGAGGAAATAAGTAACCTTGGGGCCGACATGCCCTCTATCTTCTGAGTTGTGAGAGACTGTGAAAGTAATTAGTCTGGGCCGCTTTGCCTGAAGAGACTGTTCCCTCTAGTAGTTCTCTTGTTCGCACCTTGCCTGCTGCCCAGCTGGCCCAATGCAGGTGTATTTCTGAGACCTGGCTAGGCAAAGTGCCGCTGTTGCTGGGGGTACCCAAGAGAGCCCAGACAGCGTGCACTTAGGCAAAACCATATGAATGTGCTGATGTTTATCTGCACCCTCTATTGGTCAAGACTGCCCTGCTGGAGCTGCCGGCCATATTCGCGTTGCTACTTCAAAGAACACGAGACCTTAGAGTTTGTCGTGACTGAGCTCTACATCTGGAAATGACAGATTTCCACTTTGTTTAATTTTGTCTGAGACCACAGACGTGCTTGAAGAGTATTGGTATATGAGTGCACTGGATGTGACAATTTACATGGTGCTGAATGCTCAGGATTTGCAAATCCAAGATCTAGCCAAGGTAACCTGGACCAGTTGCCTTTTGTGAAATGTTCAGTATGTGACCAAGCAGGGCAATCCCTGCTTTCTAACATACTAAAAAGCCCACAGATGAGGCCCAATGGTCTTTCGTGTCTGCTCCCCATACTGGGCACCAACTTTGCTGCCCCCCCCAACCCCTCGGGTTTCTCTGTCCCCAGCTCAGGGTGTTCTCCTTGTATTGGATTCAGTCATCTTCGCCCTCCCCTTATACCTGTCCCAGCCCCTCTTAAACCCCACCACAGTCTCCGACTCCACCAGTCCCTTGGGCAGTGCATTCCATGGTTCCATTACCATCTCAGGGAAGTGACACCTTCTCCTTTCTCCCCTGAGTCTCCCCCCTCCTCCAGCTTGCACCCGTGTCCCCTAGTTGCCTCCCCCTTCTTCCTTTGGAACACGCTGATCGAGCCTCCCTTATTTATCCCTTTTATCCCCTTGAAGACATTAATCATGCTCCCCCTGTCCCTCCTCTCCTCCAGGGTGTACATATTGAGCTCCTCGAGCCTCTCCCCGTATGTCCTGTTCCCCAAGCCACAGATCATTTTCGTTGGCCTCCTTTACACCCTCTCCAGGAGTGCAATATCCCTTTTTAAGTGCAGTCTCCAAAACTGCACACAGTACTCTAGGTGCGGTGGATCACTTCCCCCCTTCTGGAGCTTACCCCCCTAGCGATGCATCCCAGCATCCTATTTGCTTTTGCCATTGCCCTCCTACAGGTCTCAAGTTATTCATTCTGTCATCTATCACCACCCCCAGATCCCTCTTGCCCTTTGAGACTTGTAGTGTCTCTCTCCCCCCAGGGTACATCCTTTGCCCAGATTTCTTGCTCCCAGGTGCAGAACCCTGCATTTCCCTGCACTGAACCTCAGCTTCCACTTCCTCAACCACCTTTCCAGAGCCTCCAGGTCCTCCTGCAGATCCACACTTCCTTCCTCCTCCATCCACCATCGCTCCCAGCTTTGAGTCATTCGCAAAGAGACTCATTTCACTCCTGATACCCCTGCTTATGTCAGAGACACGGGCATTAAACAGGAGGGGCCCTAGCACTGATCCCTGGGGAACCCCACTAATGACGTTCCTTGGAGATGAGACTAGCCCCCAACCACCACCCCCTGAGTATGCTCTGAGAGCCAATTCCCTACCCATCTGATCATTTGTGTCCTCACCCCATTTCCCCCCCGCGATGAGCAGGGCAACCCCCGCTACACTGCAAAGGTAGGGCAACCCCTGCACCTCTAGAAAAGAATCAACAGCCATTGTTGTTTGTTTTCCAAGTCAGCCCCTTCCTTTCAAATCAAAGCTGGCCAATTCGACCAGCTGCAACATCCAGGACTCTGGTAGCCGAGTGCCCAGTGTAGTGTGCGAGATTGCAGGGTTTCAGCTGTATCTGGGATGGGTAACAGTGGTGGGGAAAAATGGTATACAGTATGTAACATCTGATTTAGTCAGCAGCTTAGATAGCCAGGGCTCCAGGTATCATGTCTGGTCGTCTTCACTGCGATTGCCTTTTCTGTTAGTTTAGTACCCACCCAGCTGGAGGGCTCACCAGCACAAAACCAACCTATTATACATTTTGTAAATAGAGATCAGCATAACCTCTACTCCTCTTCCTATGTCCCCCAAATATATCTTGTTTTTAATGTTTTTGAAAATTATCGTGTGTGAGCATATTATTAGAGAGTCATTAACTACCAAAATGTCTGAAATGTGGGGAAATGCCTATTGGTTCATGTTTGCAGGTGGCAACTGATATTTGTGGGTAGTATAACATCTCAGGGGGTTATACCAAGTAACAGTTAGCCCACATAAAAGTATATTCTGAGTGGAGGTATTGTGCATTGTTTTAGACTTGATATGCCAACGAACCCAAACCCGTCAGCCTAGCTTGTAGGTAGTAAGCAGGGGTGAAACACTAGGAGCAGCACTGCCTAGGGGTTACATTAGTGGTAAAATATAGTTTATTTTAGAAAAATCCATCATTTCTTGAATTCTATACCTTCAGTTTTGGAAGTCATTCAATTTTTTTTTTTTTTTTTTACATTTGGCAGTCAGTGATTTCCCTCCACTTTATTTTGGAAGTTTCTGCCTTATTTTTGGAAGTCAAATACTCCCAAAGCGGAGTTAACTGAAGTGTTGACTACACCTTATTATAGGTATCTAACTTGCCAAGGGAGAGATGGGACAGGCGTTCCATCATAGCTAAATGTCCCACAGCTAGAAGCCACTCATTAAAGGGTGCTACCTCTGCCGCTCTATATCTCCGTTACAGTAGCCTATTGGCTGTGATTGTTGCTGCTGTTTGAGCAGAGGGTGCTTCTTGGGCAGTGCAGCTTGCAAAATATCCCAAAGATTCACAGGAGGATCAAAGACTATGTCAGGAGTGCAAACCCTTTTTCAAACATTGAGGACTGCTCTCCGGTACTTGGCAATAACTGGGCAACACTCTGGATAGGGGTGTTGATTCCAGTCCATTCACAGAAGAAAGGGTTCTAAAAGAACTAGTAAAACTAAGGTGGACAAAGCAATGAGGTCTGATGGGATTCGCCCAAGAATTCTAAAAGAACTAAGGGTAGAACTAGTGACACCACTGACTAATTCTTTATCAAATCGTGGGAGGATGGGGTGGTACCTGAGGACTGGAGGAGGGCGGATGTGCTTCCTCTTCACAAAAGTGGGAGCAGGGCAGAGGCAGGAAACTACAGACCAGTTAGTTTGACCTCAGTGGTACCGAAAATGATGGAATCACTTCTGAAAGAAAGAACTGTTGAGTACCTAGAGGCCAATAGGGCACAGGACCCAAGGCAGCATGGATTCACAGCGGGAAGGTCGTGTCAGACTAATCTAATAGATTTATTTGACTGGATGACCAAAGTAAGGAACCAGGGAGGGGCTGTGGACATTGCCTACCTAGATTTTAGCAAGGCATTTGATACAGTCCCATACAAAAGATGAATATACAAGTTAGCCAGCCTTGGAGTGGGTCCCAAGGTGGTAGCCTGGATAAAAAATTGGCTGGACAACAGGACGCAAACAGTAATAGTAAACGGAGTCCACAGTGAAGAAAGGAAGGTTACTAGCAGGGTACCACAGGGTTCAGTACTGAGACCGGTCCTTTTTAATGTCTTTATAAGTGACGTTGCAGAGAACTGGAAGGAAAAGTATGTCTCTTTGCAGACGACACAAAGATCTGCAACAGGGTTGATACACAAGATGGAGTGGAAAGGATGAGAAGGGTCTTGGCAAGGTTGGAGGAATGGTCAAATGTATGGCAGCTTAGATTCAACACAAAGAAGTGCAAGATAATGCACCTGGGAAAAAAAAAAACCCAGGGGAAGAGTGCACAATGTGGGGTGACATACTGACAACAAAAATGAAAAGGGCCCTGGGGGTAATTATATCAGATGACCTTAAGGTGGGCAAGCAGGGTTTTAAATAATTACTAACATACTAAAAAGCCAGCAGAACAGGCCAAATGGTCTGTCTTGTCTGCTCGAAAGGCAGCAACCTAATGGCTGCTCGCCTCACCACCCCCCAGCTCCCAACAGGATCTTCTTTATTTTCGGTTTCCCCTTGTATCTGTCCCACCCCTTCTTGAATCCCTCCACTGTGCCCTCCTCCACCAGCCTCCCAGGCAATGCATTCCACGGCCCCACCACCCTCTCAGTGAAAAAATGCTTCCTACACTCCCCCCTGTAGTTTCCCCCCTCCAGTTTCCACTCATGGCCCCTTCACAAAAGAAAGGGTCCTACAAGAGCTTGCTAAGCTCAGGGTGGATAAGGCAATGTGACCTGATGGCATACATCCCAGAGTACTTAAGGAGCTAAAGGAGGAACTAGCAGAGCCATTAGCAGAATTGTTTAGTGAGTCTCTGAGCACAGGAGAGGTCCCAGAAGACTGGAGAAGGGCTCATGTGATCCCGCTCCACAAGAGTGGTAGCAGGAGGAGGCGGGAACTACAGACCGGTCAGTCTTACCTCAGTAGTGGGCAAGATTATAGAGGCACTCTTAAGGAAAGGATAGTGCAACACCTGGAATCCATAGGGCACAGGATCCAAGACAGCATGGGTTTACAAAGAAAGGTCCTGTCAAACTAATCTCATAGATTTCTTTGACTGGGTAACAAGAGTGGTGGACCAAGGGGGAGCAGTTGATGTCGCCTACCTTGACTTCAGCAAAGCTTTTGACACTGTTCCACATAGAAGATTGATAAATAAGCTAGGTAGGCTCGGGGTGGGTCAGAAGTTGGTCAACTGGGTGGCAAATTGGTTGACTGGCAGAAAACAGAGAGTGGTGGTAAATGGCATACAGTCAGAAGAGATGCAAGTCACAAGTGGGGTACCTCAGGGATCAGTCCTGGGGCCAGTCCTATTCAACATCTTCATTAGTGACCCCGCAGATGGACTAGAGGGTAAGGCTTGTCTGTTTGCAGATGACACCAAGATCTGCAACAGAGTAGATGATCCAGATGGGGTGGGCAGAATGAGAAGAGATCTGGATAAACTAGCAGAATGGTCAGAACAGTGGCAACTGGGATTTAATGCAAAGAAGTGCAAAATCATGCACATAGGGAAGAGAAACCCTGAAGCCACTTATAGGCTGGGAGGGGAGTTGCTAGCAGTCACAAAGGAAGAAAGAGACTTGGGCATCATCATCACTGATGACCTGAAATCATCCAAGCAGACCTCTAAAGCAGTAGGTAAGGCTAGGGGGTGTTGGGGTGTATTAGTAGGGTATCACAAGTCGTAAGAGGGAGGTAATAATCCTCTGTACAAGACATTGGTTAGGCCCATCTGGAGTACTGCGCAGTATTGGAGGCCACACCTTCAAAAGGACATTAACTAAATTGAGGCAGTCCAGAGAAGGGCAACCAAAATGGTGCAGGGACTGCATCAGAAGACATATGAGGACAGATTAACGGAGCTCAATATGTATACCCTTGAGCAAAGGAGGGAGAGAGGTGACATGATCGAGGCATTCAAACACCTTAAGGGCATAAACAAGGTGAAAGAGTCTAACATGTTTAAATATAAGAAAAATAGCAGGACAAGAGGACACAGCATGAGATTAGAGGGAGGCCGATTAAGGGGGAATGTGAGGAAATTCTTTTCACAGAAAGGTGGTAGATGCATGGAATGGCTTACCACAAGAAGTGGTGGCTATGAATACAGTGCAGGGCTTCAAACAGGCATGGGATAGGCATAAGGAGCAATACAAATGACTATGAATAGATAGGTCACTGACAGAGCAAAGGCCGATGGCACATTTATAAGGTAGAAAAAGAAATGTGCAGACTGGATGGGCCTTGCGGTCCTTATCTGCCGTCAACTTCTATGTTTCTATGTTTTTCCCCCCTTCTTTAGCTTAAAAAGCTCCTTGGCTCCACTCCTGTTTATTCCTTTTAGATACTTGAAAACCTCTATCATATCTCCCCTGTCCCTCCTCTCCTCCAGTGAGTAAAGCCCAAGCTCATCCAGTCTCTCCTGATAAGGCTTCCCCTCCATGCCCAGAGTCATCCTGGTCGCTCTCCTCTGGAACCTCTCCAGCAGCGCTAACTGTACAGAAAGTATCTATATAGGTTTTCTAGAAGTGTTATGTTTGTCAAACACAGTAAGGCAAGAGCTATGCAATTTCACAATGTTTTAGCACTTTTATGAGCAAAACGCTAATCAATTTTTAGAGTTAAATAAAACCCTGGCAAGCGATGTGAGAAGGCAGTAAGGAGGGCTGGGGGATACTGGGATGCATAGGGAGAGGCACCAACAGTAGAAAACAAGAAGGTGTTATCCCTCTGTACAGACAGTTGGTGAGACCCCATCTGGAGTACTGTGTGCAGTTCTGGAAACCCCATCTCCGCAAAGACATAGACAGAGTGGAGGCTGCCCAGAGGAGGTCAACCAAAATGCTGCAGGGTCTGCACCAGAAGACATATGAAGAAAGACTAAAGGAGCTTAATATGTATACCCTTGAGGAAAGAAGGGAGCAGGGGGACATGATAGAAACTTTCAAGTACCTCAAGGAAATCAACAAAGTCCAAGAGGGTTGCATCTTTCAGAAAAAGAGATCTGTAAGAACAAGGGGGCACAATTTGAAGATAGAGGGGATGGCTCAGAGGTAATGTGAGGAAGTATATTTTCACGGAGAGGGTTGTGGATGCATGGAACGGCCTTCCTGAGGAGGCTGTGGAGTCAAGAACAGTGGGGGAATTCAAGAATGCATGGGACAGACATAAGGCATTTCTAGTGGGGGGTAGGAGGAAGTAAGCTGTTGGTTAACTAGAATCTGCAGCTCATCCAACAGGTAGGAAAATGGGCAGACTAGGTGGGCCAAGCGGTCCTTATCTGCCATCAAATTCTATGTTTCTAAGACCATAAACGTGGGACAGGGAACCAAGCTGATCATTGTACCTCCAACAAGAGTATGAATTAAGCAGTCCCATGGATTTCAGTGCTTCTGGTGTTCCATACCACCTGTTGAGAATTTTCAACTGTTATCAGCTGGGCCTTGGTATCCCTGCATGCCGTGTGAGCTTCATACCAGGCAATTCTCCGCTGCTGCTCGGGTAGGGCCACTCCTAACTTCTCCTGCCATTTCTGCTGTATTTTTGAGGTGGGTAGTGAGAGAGCATCTCTGAGAATGTTATTTATCACTCCTGCCACACCACTGGGGAGGGTCAGCCATGTTTTTAAGGGATGAGGCTCACCCTTATGCTAACAGCACTGAGCCGTGGTGATAGAATGGCCCTTAGCTATAGAAACAGACAGAAATCTTTCTTAGGAATAAGCTATAATGCCATCAACTCAGTAAACAAGCGAAGATAACTTTGGTCACAAGGGCAGAGTGCCACCCATACTGTATGCCCACTTTGTGCCAACTGCCTCATGGGACAGGGGACCCTGCCATCCTGAGGAAGTTACTTTCCCACAGTGGGGCATACTGCAGAGGTTGTTCTGGACACCTTCAACCAGTACATGTGGGAAACCAAGATGGAGAGCAGGTTCACACCATTTCAGGACATTCATAACCCAAGCTGCTGCACTCACAATTGATTCTGAGAAGGTGTTTGATTTAGTGGAGTGAGGTTACCCTTTTGAAGTTATGAAACATATATGGGGTTTGGTCCCTAGTTCCTGGATTCGGTTGGATCCTTGTATAAGTGAGGGGGGCAGAGTACTTACGAACAGTATGCTGTCATCCTCCTTCCCCTCCTCTACTCTTCCTCCTGGCCACTGAGCCCCTAGCCCTTTCCCTGAGAGCACACCCATACCTGACCAGGATCAGGGCAGGCAAGGAGGAACACAGGCCTCTTTTATATGCAGACAATGTCCTGACATTTCTGGCTGATGTTCCATCTGCTATCTCCCCCTTACAGACCCTGCTCCCACAGTTCTCTGAGGTATCTGGTCTGCATGTTAATCATGCCAAGTCTGAGGTGTTCCTGCTTAACCTGAGCCTACACTCATCTCCACAATCCCTGGCTGGTGCACCTTGGCGATGGTACGAAGCAGGAATCACCTACCTGGTTGTGAAACTCCCCCCAAACCCCAAGATATATGTAAAGCAACTCTCACCCCCCCCCACCTGACTCCTTAGCCCAGGATCTTGCTAGATGGAGACGGATAAATATGTCCCGAACCAGGAAGATCGTACTGGCTCCAAAGGTGCTTCACCTTCTCTCTCATCTCCCTGTCAGGACTGGTAACTTCTGGTTCTGTGAACTAGACACCTTGGTAGGCTCCTTCTTAAGGCAGCACTGGTCCAAGGGGCAATGAGGGGGGTGATTTCAAACTGTACCCCCATCACTCTGTCTATGTCCTAGCTCAGAAAGTTAAGTAGTTTGCTTCTATTACTTCTTCCCCACCTTGCCACTGGGAGACCGTGGAAGGTTATACCTGTAATGCCCCCACCCCCTGGGTTTCTCTTTATAAATCTGATGAATCTATTAATGACTTGCTTGATAGATTATTGACTCATTTTTAATTCAGTTTCATTTAAACTCTCTCAGTGTGCACTGTATTGAGATGACTGCATAAATAACTCCAACCTGGCTTATCAACTGCAGTAAAGATAATTAAATCACAATCACACTACACACACACACACACAATACCAAGTGTAACAATGTAAAGTGAAAAGCTATCATTAATGCCTTGGCTGTGTCCCTGATTCTACTTCGTCATGGCAGATCTGGACCTCAACTATGACCTATGTACCTGCAGCCATGATCCCCCTCCTTTTCAAATTTGAGATCCATCCCTCCTAATGAAACATCCCACCCCAACACCCGATCCCTGGCCCAAACCATCTCCCAGACCAAGTCCCTGTTCTTTCTCCCTTTCCACTGCCATATCCTAATCCCCGCACAACTCCTAAACAGAACCCAACAGAACCCAACAGAACCCCAACCACAGAAACTTGTCTATCTCATTACTGGCCTGATTACATAACAGACTGTGCAGCCAATGGGACCCAGCCATAGACAGTTAAGGTAGGACTCCTGGCAATGCAGGGCCCTGCATCCTTGAAGTGCCAGAAGTCCATCAGGACATGAATCCATCAGTGTGATAGGTCACTGGGATGCACTACTGGTTTCTCTGGATGCACAAGCTGCTGCCCGTTGCCCCCCCACACTGTAGCTGGATGTTCCAAAGACTCTATAGGAACACTGCTGGTGCACACCCACACTGTAGTGGGATGTGCCAAAGTGGCTCTGTAGGAAGAGTGCTGGTACTACTCACCCACACTGTAGTGGGATGTGCCAAAGCGGCTCTGTAGGAAGAGTGCTGGTACTACACACCCACACTGTAGTGGGATGTGCCAAAGCGGCTCTGTAGGAAGAGTGCTGGTACTACACACCCACACTGAACTGGGATGTGCCAAAGAGGCCCTATAGAAGACTGCTAGACTTCAGGAACTTGGTTCAGGACACTCAGTTTTTGTTTTAGGATGTCTGGGTGGACACCCAAAAGCAAGAGCTTCCAAGAGCCATTTGTAACATTTAAACACAAGTGTGTGCATGTACCACTGGATGTATATGTATGGATGTGCCAACATCGCACAAACTCTGCACGTGAAAATATATCTAGAGCTGGGATTGAAAGCCATTATAGCTTTCAAGCCCAAACCGAGCAGCTGGTAGCCCAAACTGAGCAGCTGATAGCCCAAACTGAGCAGTTTTGTAGAGCAGTGTAGAATCTGCATTCTGCTTCCCCTGCCCCGCCACCCACAAAGCACAGAACGGACCTTGTCAGCCCTACTTTAAAGGGCTGGTACGGTAGCGCCAAAAACAGCACGCTGAATACGTTTGCAATTTTTAAAGTAGTCCCTTATTATTTTGTATTTCTGAAGTGTTTTTCTTTTTCTATGTGCCCATTAGACGATTTACTACCTATTAATATTGGGTGTGATGTGATAAGCAGTGTTTACAAGGAAGCAGACATCTCTAGTTCTATGTTTCCCCACTTCATCAGCATACGACCTCACTCACTGTGCCATCACAAGCCCTGCTGCCTGACTGGTAAAGTGTCAAACAATTACCCATCAAGTAGCAAATTGGCTCTTCTTGGTTACTGGAGATATCATAATCAGTGAGGCCACAGTGCTGACGATATATGGGAAGAAGCAGAATTACAGAATGTCAGTCTGCAGCCAGCGTGTTGTTCCATGTATCAAATGTAGTATTAGCAAGTAGAAAATCTTCAAATTAGCAAAACGGAAAAGGAAAATAAATACTTCAGAAATAGGAAGTGATAGCGGACTACATTTGAAAATTACTGTTGATTTCAGGCAGTGCTCCAGATAACGTTGGTATTCATGGGTAATGTACTCACCATTTTTGACACTGGATGAGTAAAAGATCTTTTGAATGAGTAAAATGTGCTTTAAACTAGGAAATAGAGCGCCTTTTGAAGTATCTATGGAGCATTTCCAAGGGCTGGGATGAGTATCAGTACTCATCAAAAACTTTTAAGAGTATTTCTTTAAATCTGGTGATTGGTGAGTACAATGGGCCTGTACTCCCCTTATCTGGAGCAGAGATTCCAGGCAGTACACTCACTCTTTTGGCAAGTCACTTGCAGCAAAAGAAAGCGAAAGAACAGTGCCTACAGGGGAACACTTTTGTCAGACTGAACCCATTCCTGTCAGTTCCCAGGCTAGTCGGGAATGTAAACGCACTGGAAATACAGGTTTTCAAACCCCGTTACAAGGACGCCTCAACTAGCACCCATCTTCCCAACAAAAAAAAAGTAAATAAAAATGGTCTCTTTCACTCTCTCTCTGGCTCTCCCTACTTAATCTTATTAAGCTGTTTTCTGGCAATACTGGGCCTCTTTCTGACATGGGAAAGGCTGCATTATTCTCACCTCACTGACACATAACAGTTACTGCCTCCACTCTGACACAGCAATGACTACTGGTGAACCCCACATTTGCAGAAGGTCAGCTATTACTGACTTCCACATTGAAACGGGACTGAATAGTAATGGCACACACACCGACATGTGAATGATTTTCAGCAGCCATCACATTAAAGTGGGAAAGGCAACTTTTTCTGCCACACTGACCAAGTAATGGCTATTATAAAATGAATAGGGAAAAAAATCCTGCTTTTTGATTGGTGGAGAAGGTTCCAAAGCAGTGCAGTTCTGGAATATTAATTGCATTGCTAAACTTATCTTCATTTTTTCCTTTTTAAGAGAGACCCCTTTTATAAGCACAATAAGACACTTTAGGGATGTCGTTACTATTCTGAACCTCATTTAGAAATTGGCTGAAGGCATAGCGCCAATGTATGCCACACATGTACTGAGCAGGCAGTTCAAAAATCGTAAAACACACCCTGTCGTGTCTTTCTGTTTGTGCAATGCGCCCAACACTGATACAGAAACAGGTATATTGTTCCCCCACACCTACGCAAAACAGGAGTGACTAACAGTGCCTATTATCTTTCTCTGATATCTTGTAATATCTGCCTTTGCCTGTTATCTCCTTGTAAACTCCCAGGTCGCACCTGAAAATAGGCACTTGACTGTCTAGTGTGCTTGCTTACCTGGTTAACAAAAGCAAAATAAATAAAAATAAGCCTAAATGCGACCCTGTTTGCCCCATAAGGGTTGAAATTATGTTTTGCAGCCAACAGCCAGCAGGGCTAGTGACAGGAAAAAGCCATTTACCCTACAGACTTTTCCCAGACTCCAACTGCTGCACTCATGTAAATGTTACTTATTCCAATACAAGTCTGCAGAGCTAGTAGAAGGAAAATGGTATTAGCTGATAGCATGACACAAAGTCTACCAGCATTTGGCTAGTTAATTAAATGTTTATGCTGCGACACAAGTCTTTACAACACAGAAACAAATGAATATGTTCACTTTACGGTCATCATAGGTTCCAGAATAAAACATTGAAACAAAGCGATAATCACTTTACAATCTGTTATAAATGAGTTGCAGGATTTGTGCAGTACAGAAAATATAAAAACATGTAAATTAGAAAATATCAGATTAAGGCTGGTCTGAGGAAGAATCCTTAGAAAACTCTTAGAAAATCTGAATGTAAATGGGGGGATGGGGTTACCTTGTGGTTTGAGTCAGGATAACAACCTCCCTTCTTGGCAAGAAGCCTACCCAGGCTCGAAAAATATCTGAGTTATCTGTGGATGTGGTTTAATGTTCCGTTGGCTGACTTTACATTACTTGACTAATTTATATACATTATTGACAGCCTTTAAACAAAAACAGTAACTTGTGTAAGTTTGTTTGTATGGAAACAAGTCGTCACATTAGCAACCAGTGTATCTAGTGGTAGTAGGGAATTTCATTTAGCATTTGTCTAGTGAGTCAGTGACAATTTAGACCCTTGTTGTCCAGTCAAATAAAGTTCTGTCAAACTGAATGGCAATAAAATACCTCTCAACTGTCACAGATGTTCAGGGATGGCCCTGATTTTGCCTCAAAATGTTTCCCTTTCCCTCTCCCTCTTAAACTTTGTGTTTCTGTGACTGAACAGTGGAGACGGTAAGAAAATGGCACCTTGAGAAAGCACTTGTGAATGCGCGAAATATTAGTGTCGGCACTGGGTGCATTTTATCAATATTGAAGTCAGTGAATAATAAAATCTAATTTACACACAGGCCATGTTCTAGATTACTTTTGGGATGGTCACACGGGTGCCCAGATCCTTTGTCGTTCTCCACAAAAAATGTTCAGACTTATTGTTGAGAGTACTGTGCAGGGTAACCTGTGAGTCTCATTCCCCTCAAACATTGGTACTACATACTTGTTCTGGTTCAGAAAATGCATTTTATGATTAGCACCCTATTTTAACAGCTTTCTGAATGGATAGCACCAATTTTTAACTCATCTGCTCCGAGGGGACCCCTATTTTGGTTCCTTGCCCATGATCTGTAAGCCATGTGCCCTGATTTATGAGGCAGGGGATGGAAAGGCACGGGTAGTGAGCAATCAGATATCAGCTTTAGACAACTGCCAAACTAACATCTACTAGGGCCATTTACAATGACACCTGCCAGTGAGCATTGAGGACAGCACAGGAGAAAATATTACTCACTGCAGTAATGCTGCTTCTTCTCAGGGATCCATCGATGAAACTTACAATAAGCATCATCCCCCCAGAGTGTGATGCCCCGGAGACAGGACTTTATAATTAGAACACAAGTTCAAACTCTGCACTCCACCAGCTCTCCCTAGCGTTCTAAGGTCAGATTTGTTTCTATAGCTAGAGGAGCTGTGACCACAAACTAGCTTAAATGGCTACCAACATTTCTATTAACATTTTTAAAAATACCAAACAAATTTAAAGCAGACAATATGAAAACATTTACCTGATCACATTCTAATAACTGCCTGGGAACTGCAATAATAAATGCTCAAGCAAACTTCAGAAAAGGAAATGAATCTTACATGAACCTATTTTCAGGTTCTGTAAGGGGAGGCAGGGTCAGGGATTGTAAATCTCATTGATGGATCCCTGGGAACAAACAACACAAATTTACTACAGTAAGTAATATTTTCTTCAAACAGCAGGAATCTGCCATCAATGATGCTTTACAACAAGCAGACTCTAGCAGTACCTTCAGAGGACGGGTCCACAACCTGCTTACGAAAAAGGTTCTGCAAGACAGCAGTTTCAAAACTGGCATCCTTCCTGGCCTGTAGGTCCAAGCAGTAATGCTTTGTGAAGGTGTGCACTGTTTTCCAGGTAGTTGCGATGCCCTTGTAGCTGCCACAGAGGCAGAGCTATCCCTTGTGAAATGTACTTTTAAGCTTTTGAGAGGTATTTTACCAGCTTTTTCATAACAGAACTGCATGCACGAGACTATCCAATGGGAAACAGTTCTCCTAGTTGCTGGCTTACCTTTGCCCACCTCTCCACAGATAACAAAAAGCTGTGCACCCTGGGACCGGACATCCTTTGTCTGGTCCAAGTAGTAACCTAGTTTTCTTTTTATATCCACACAGTGCAGTTCTTGTTTAACTGTACTGGAATGTTGAGGGTAGAGTACTGGAAGGGTCACTGGTCCAAGTGGAATTCCAACACTACAGTACCGTGGGACGGAACTTCCTATTGGTCCCAAGGACCACCTTACCTATGTGGAAGATTATATAGTTTGGATCTGTACAGAGGGCTTGTAGCTCACTTAACCTGTCTGGCAGATGTCACTGCAATCAGGAAAACTATTTTCCATGTGATCTATTTTAAGTCAGCAGTATCCATAAGCTCAAAGGGAGCCTCCGTCAGCTGGGTAAGGAAGATATTCAGATTCCATGAGAGGCTGGGTCCCATATTGGGGGGGGGTACAGGAGGTGATTAAGGCCTTTAAGGAACCTTTTAAAAACAAGTTGTGAGGCCAAGGACTGGCCTTTGCCTGCTGATGTGTAGGCTGACACTGCTGCTTGACAAACCTTCAGGGTTGAGGGTTTCAGCCCTAAGAACTGTAAGTGTAATAGACAGTGTAGAACCGTAGGATGCCCTACCTGAACTGGGATTATCTTCCTAGGTGCATTAGAGATGTATGCTTTCCTTGCTGTTGGTTTTCTGAAAAAAACCTTCAGCACTCTCAACACCTCCTCTGACGAGCTTAGACAGTTCCAGCTTCTCAAGAACCACGCCCTCGGGCATAACATTCTGAGATCTGGGAATGTTATTCTGCCCGGAGATAGTGTCAGCAGGTTGTGTCTTTGTGGCAGGTTGCTAGGAGTCCTGCTGGACAGGGTCAGGAGCATTGAGTACCAAGCTTGTATGGCCCGGTGCGGGACTATCAGGATCACGGTTGTTGACTCTTTCACGAGCTTCATCAGCACTCTGCAAGAGTGGAAATGGTGGGAATGCATGCATGAACCTTCATGTCCAGTCCAGAACTAGTGTACCCTCTGGGACTGTGCCCCCTTGCTGGAGTCCTGCAACAAAACTGTGGGAGTTGACTGTTCTCCCAAGAAGCTAACAGACCTATTTCTGGAGTTTCCCCGTTGACTGAAGACTGAGGCCAGCACCTGCTGGTTCAGGGCCCATCTGTGGTTTCCCTGGCTGATTCTGCTTAGGGCATCTGCTAGGACATTGTCCTTGCTTGGTGGATATACAGCTTGTATCCTTGCATCTAGGAAACAAGCTGTATCCCAGATCCTCATGGCTTCTGAGCACAGGTCTGAGGATCCTCTTCCTCCCTGCTTGTTTATGTAATGCACTGTTGTGGTGTTGTCTGAATCTGAACAGACTGGCCTTGTAGCTAGGAGGATAACTACTGCATTCCCAGCCATAGTGCGCAGAGCTCTAGGAGGCTGATGTGTTCATGAGCTTTCTTTTGGTTCCTGACACCACTTACTGTAAGCTCCCCAAGGTGGGCGCCCCACCCCAGGAGTGAGGCATCTGTTGTGAGGACACTTGTTGGGGATTGCTGGAGAAAGGGAATGCCCTCTTTGGGATCACTTTCCTCCTTCCACCACTCTTGTGCACACACAAATGTCTTTGTGACTGGCACTAGTTAGGACAGTGTTTCTCGTCTTTCGAGGCCACTGGTCCCTTAGGTGGAAATCCTTTGCGGGCCTTGGCTGGCCCTGTGTGAAGGATTCTGCAGCAGCCACTGGTTTTGATACCCCTTCATGTGGGATGAAAGCCTTCCCCTGCAGGGTATCCAGTTCTGCACCTATAAAGTCCAATACCTGAACAGGTTCTGTTTGGGACATTTGCAGATTTATCAGGAATCCCAGGTACTCTAGGGTGCTCTTTACCCCATGGATAGAGCCCCTTGCCTTGTTTTCCCAGAGACCAGCCAGTCATCTAGATGGGGGAAAAAAACAGCACACCTTGTCTTCTCAGGTGTGCTGCCAACACAGCAAGGCACTTTGTGAAGACCCTTGGTGCTGAATTGAGGTGAAAGGAGACGGTTACGACCTGGTACTGGCAGTTTCCCAGCCTGAACCTGAGGTATTTTCTGTGGTTGGATCTGACTGTAATGTGAAAACAGGCGTCTTTCAGATCCAGTGACCCCAGCCAATCTCCTGGTTGCAAGGATGGTGTCACTGTGCCCACTGTGACCGTCTTCAGCCTTTCCTTTTTGATATGTTTGTTCAGATATCTTAGAACTAAAATGAGTCACCAATCCCCACTCCCCTTATGGGTCAGGAAATTGAGAACAGGCTACTGCCCCACTGGGAGGCACAAACCTTTTCTACTGTTTCTGGCTGCTACAGTTTCTTTACTTCTAGTTCCAGCAGAATTCTTTCTTTTGGTGAATGAGCTGGAAAATGTTTTGGTTTCTCAGTCTTGGAAACATTCTGAACTGAAGAGAGAATTCCTGAACACTACTTCCAGGATGCACTTGTCCTCTGGTAATTTTTACCTATTCCTGGAAGTAGCGGGTCAGCCTTTTTCCCACTGGCAGTGGCTGGCCAACCTGGGCAGAATCGTCAGGGGTTTTGCTTTGGCTGTGGCTTAAGGGCTAGTGCTGCAGCAGTGCGTCTGGCACCCTTCCTGCCTCTGCCTTTGTAGTACCCTCTTTGGGGTTGGCACTTAAAGGAGGTGTAGAGCCTTGGACAGTAGCCCGTACCCCTGCCTCGCATTCCACAAGGCCTGTATGAAGCAGAGACCTTGTCTTTCTCAGTGTTATTTTTGTAAGTAGTTTTGTACTCACCTACTTTTTTTCCATCTATGCTGCTGTTTTGTCACCAAATGATGAATTTCCCAAAAGAAACCCATGGCCTTGGTCCGAGTGTCGTGGAAAGAATGGTAGCCCTTAGCCAGGCGAATCTTCTCAATGCCACTGCAAGGGCTATGACCCATGAAGCAGAGTCATTGGTGACCACAGCCATGTGGAACTGGTATTTACTGGCATCCAGGGTGGATACTGCTGTGGCTGCCAGGTCCTGTACCACCTCACCATCAACCTTATCAGTCAGTGCCAGCACTGTATTCCACAGTGCTTTCTGGTACTGGCTTGTATATGCCAGATAAGCTGCCTGCCTAAGAAGCAGGGAAGCTGCCTGGCACACATTTGTGGCCATAGTATCCAGTTTCTTGGAATCCTTCTCAGAAGGCCGTGTGGAGAAGTGCACCCTAGCCTCCTCATATGCAGCTGCCTGGACCGCTCCTTCATGATCAGGACAGGCGTACAGATATTCCACCCCTCGTCTGTCCACCTGATATTTCTTTTCAACTTTTTTATCTATGCCAGCAGCAGAATTAGGTGCCAACATGATTTCTGAAGTAGCTTTTTGGCGTGTTTCGTGTATGGGGACTAGCATCCTTCTTCTAGGAGCTAGCCCCATCACATCTAAAAACTCCACTTCCTTCTTAACCTCCTGTTTCATGGGAGGGGATGTTAAGGGTGCTCACCATCTGTTTGATGAAAGAGGAGTACGAGGTATAATCCTCTGAAGGTCAAGGAAGGGAGCCAGACTTGTTCAGGTAAACCACTGAGTTCTATAGGTTCTCCTTCCTCCTCCTCCTCCTCATAATACAGTATATGTCCTACTCATCCACAGGCAGAGGTCTAGAGCAGTCATTTATCTTAGGTCTGCTGCCTGCCGATCTTCCATTTCAGGAGACTGAATGATAGAGGTTTCTTGATTGGGAGGAAGCAGGGTGTCTGAGAGACCTAGCTAATACATACAACATACTAAAAAGCCAGCAGATGAGGCCCAATGGTCATTTGTGTCTACTCGATAGTTAGCCACCATACTGGGCACCAACTCTGCTGTCACCCCCACACCCTTGGGTTTCTCTGTCCCCAGCCTAGGGTGTTCCCCTTGTACTGAACTCAGTCATCTTCCCCCTTCCCTATACTTGTCCCAGCCCCTCTTAAACCCCTCCACAGTTTCTGCCTCCACCAGTCCCTTGGGCAGTGCATTCCATGGTTCCACCACCCTCTCAGTGAAGTAACACCTCCTCCTCGCGCCCGAGTCTCCTCCCCTCCAGCTTGCATCCATGCCCTCTAGTTGCCCCCCCTTCCTTTGTAACACTCCGACTGAGCCTCCCTTATTTATCTCCTTTATGTACTTGAAGACCTCAATCATGTCCTCCCTGTCCCTCCTCTCCTCCAGGGTGTACATGTTGAGCTCCTCGAGCCTCTCCCCGTATGTCCTGTCACCCAAGTCCCAGATCATTTTGGTTGCCCTCCTTTGCACCCTCTCCAGGAGTGCAATATCCCTTTTTAATTGCGGTCTCCAAAACTACACACAGTACTCCAGGTGCAGCCTAACCAAGCAGTTATACAGAGGAAGGATCACTTCCCCCCTTCTGGAGGTTATCCCCCTAGCGATGCATCCCAGCATCCTATTTGCTTTTGCCACTGCCCTCCTACAGGTCTCAGAGTTATTCATTTTGTCGTCTATCACCACCCTCAGATCCCTCTCTCCCTTTGAGACTTGTAGTGTCTCTCCCCCAGAGTATGCCCTTGGCCTGTATTTCTAGCCCCCAGGTGCAGAACCTTGCATTTCCCTGCATTGAACCTCAGCTTCCACTTTCTTGACCACCTAGCCAGAACCTCCAGGTCCTCCTGCAGGGTCACCCTTCCTTCCTCCCCATCGACCACCACTCCCAGTTTTGAGTCATCTGCAAAGAGGTTAATTTCACTCCTGATACCCCTCCGTATGTTAGAGACATAGGCGTTAAACAGGAAGGACCCTAGCACCGATCCCTGGAGAACCCCACTAATGACGTTCCTTGGAGATGAGACTAGCCCCCCAACCACCACCCTCTGAGTACACTCCGAGAGCCAATTCCCTATCCATCTGATCTTCTGTGTCCCCACCCCAATTTCCCCCAGCTTGGCCAGTATGCCACCATGGGGTACTGAATCAAACGCCTTGCTGAAGTCAAGAAAGTGAACATCCACCTGCCTACCCTGGTCCAGGACCCTTGTCACCTAGTCGTAGAACTCCACAAGGTTTGTCTGACACGATCTTCCCAGGACGAAGCCATGCTGCCTATCATCCAGGTACCCCTTTTGCTCCAGTGCCCCCCCCATTCTTTCCTTGACAATACCCTCCATCATTCTGCCCACCACCGAAGTCAGGCTCACGGGGCCTGTAGTTTTCTGCCTCCTCTCTTGACCCTCCCTTGTGGATGGGCACAATATGAGCCACCCTCCAGTCTTGGGGTACCCATCCCGTCCTCAGAGAGATGTTGAAAAGCTCTGCCAGGGGGCCTCCAGGACATCCGCCAGCTCCCTCAGCACCCTGGGATATATTTCATCTGGCCCTGATGCTTTCTCTGTCTTAAGAGACCGGAGGGCTTTTCTCACACTCTCTCCACCAGGATTTCATCCAACATGTCCTCCCCCTTTGTTCCCTGTACTGCTCTTCCCCCACCTGATGGTTCGGGCCTCTCCCCAGCCATTTTGGGGCTCCCATTTTCTAGGGTTCCCTCCATCCCCCAGTTCACTCTCCCCCAAAAGGATGTAGTCCCATTCTCCCTGGTAAAAACTGAGACAAGTACTCGTTTAGTACCTCGGCCTCTCCCGTATCCTGTGCCCATCCCTCCCGATCTAATCCTACTAATCTGCCCCTCACCTTCTTTTTCCCCAATGTATCTAAAGAACTCTTGTCCCCCCTCCTGATTCCCCTGGCTAGACTCTGCTCCTTCCTTGCCTTAGCCACTCTCACCACCTAGTGACCCTTGGGCCATTTGTTCATACTCCCCCTGATCCCTTTCACTCCGGTGCTTGAAGCGCCTACAGGCCACCTTCTTATCCCTCACCACCTCCTGGACTTCCTGGGTACGCCAACAGGGTTTTCTGGCCTTCCAATTTGCGCCTCTTTCTTGCACAGGACCTGGTGGCCTCCTAAATCCCGCTCTAAATGATTTCCCACCTACTGTCAGCGTCCATGTCTGGCCTTATCCCTTCCAAATGCTGGCAGTATAGCCTAGAGGTTAGAGTAACGAGTTGTAAACGAGCTTGGTACATCCAGCAGACCAGACCTTGGTTTGATTCTCACAACCTCCGCCTGCATACTGTGCGACTCTGAGCAAGTCACTTAACCGCCCAGTGTTCCCAGGTTGCCCCTGAAAACAGGCACTTGTGCCTAGTGGGTCTTACCCAGTTACCAAAGACTAAAATAAAAAATAAATAAATGGCCCTTAAGGATCCTTCCCAACCCCTTAAAGTTGATTACCACTGTCCTTGTCTTTGTGCAGCCTCCCCCCCCCCCCCAGGTCCAGGAAAAAACAGACTGAGGCATTGTCACTCCCCGCCAACGGGTCCCTCACCTTCAGGTCCCTAATCTGGTCACTGTCCGCCAGGACTACGTCTAGTGTCCTAGCCTCCCTAGTCGGCTACCCTACCTGCTGTGTCAGGAACGCATACTGGAAGACATCCCTCATCCTCTGTTCCTTGGCCACTGGGGGCGTCACAGTCCCCCGGTCCGTTCCTGGCATGTTTAGGTCCCCCATCACCACTACTCTTCCTTTGCCAATCCACACTGGCCTGCAACATTAGCCACTAAACTCTCTTCCAGATCCTCGGCCAGAGCGGGGGGGGTTGTATACCACCCCTACCTTCACTCTCTTACCCTCCTGTGAAATCAGGGTGACCCAAATTGTCTCCATGCTTCCCTCCACCTCCTCCTATACCGATGCCATTTTTGACTATCAGTGCAACCCCCACTTCCCTCCCCCATCCTTCCTGAACACAGTGTAATCCTCCATGTTTAGGTCCCATTCGTGCCCTTGAGTGGCCCAGGTCTCAGTGACAGCTGCCACATCAACTGCCCCCTCGACTAGCATCACCTGGAGCTCTGGCATCTTGTTTCCTAAGCTCCTTGCATTTATCAGGCCACCCTCCATCCCTTACCCCCCCACGCATTTCCCCCCCTTGTGCCTCCATTTGGCCGCCTGCATCCCTTCCCCTGAACTCTACCTATTTTCCTTATCCCTCCAGCCCCTTAGGGGAATGGAGACAGAGTCCCTCTTTTATCGTACCCCCTGTGATATCCCCTTCCTCAATCCCTTCCCTTCACAAGTTTAAACCCCACCTTTCGCTGATGAACCCAGCTAGTTTCAGCATTAGTATTTCCTTCCCTTCCAAACTGAGGCAGATCCTGTCCCTAGCATATAGCCCTTTATCCTCCCAGGTTGCCCCCTAGTCTCCCACAAGGCCATACCCCCTAGCCTCACACCACTCCCTAAGCCACTGATTAACTGCCCTCATTTTCTGCTTGTTCTTCCCACTAGCTCTCGGCACCGGCAAGATCTCCGAGAAAGATCAAGCAACCTATGGACTGGCAAACCCTGGCTAGCTACCAAAACCTTGCCTGTATCTCCAATTCACTATTTCCATTTACGTCATTTGTCCCCAGGTGCACCAGTATGTTTGGGGTCCCCCCCCCCACATTCCCTTGCCAGCGAGTATACCTCATGCTTCACCTTGTCAGTCCGAGGTGGCATTTGGTTTTCACCAGACAGGTATTACCCTCCCCCCACCCCTCCCACTGGATACCTCTGATCATGGAATCCCCCAACAGTAGCATCCTTACATCCCCCTTGCCAGCCTGCTCAACCCAGTCTCCCCTCCTTTCATGCCCATCCTCGCTCTTCCTCCCAGCATCCCTCCCAGTCGGCTCCTCGCACTTTCCACAATCTGGGCGGCAGAGGTAGCTTTCCACTCATTTTCCCTGGCCACCCCCTCTACTCCAGTCCCGGGTATCCCCCGACCCGAGTATCCTTTTTTGTATCACTGTTCCCCCGTCCCTGCCCTTTACTGGTCCTTCCACTCTATCCTGTGGCCTAGGTAGTTTGTTACTCCTTCCTCGTTTAGTGCCCCTCTACCTGCCACGTCACCCTGGTTCGCACCCTCCCCCAATTTCCACATCCAACTCATTTACCTGAGCCCCACTTCCCTGCCCCCACCTCCATTTTTCTGCCTGGCCAGAGACCCTCCTTCCACCGCTTACTCTCCACCCTGTCCCCCCTGCTCATCCCGATTTCTGGTTCCTGCCTCCTTCCCCTTCTCTACCACCTCCTCTCCCCAACAATCCCCTACTCTACTCTCAGGCGTAGGGGTCAAAGATTTGAGAGCCTAAGTCCAGCCCCTTAATCCCCCTCCGTCACACACACCATCCTGGCTCACTCTGGACCACCCTTTTTGCCTGCCTGCTTCTCTGGAAGTTTTCACTTTTGGGTCCCCTTGCCAGGGTCCCCTGTGGGCCCCAGTGCCCTCCTTCACCCCCCTCATTGGAGGCTTCAGCACTTGGTGTCTCCTGTGGGCATCTCCCTGCCCCCTCCTTCTCCAATCCCCATGTCCCCCTCAAACCCCCAGCTGCCTTCTAAACCCCTCCAGCTCCCCCCTAAGCTGTGCCAGCTGAAAGCACACTGGGCAACCCCAATCTTCCAGGCACAGTCAAGTACCATGGCCACCCTGCACCCTGTGCACCCAACCACCCTCCCAAAGATCCCTGCTCCAGTGACGTGTGGTCCCTTACCCATCCTCACCATCCTAGTAGGTTTATAGGGCAAAGAAAAAAAAACATGTAAAAACAATCCTATCAAGACCCACAGTGCTCAGAGCCACAAATGGCTATACAGTTTCAGTACTCCTAGTGATACACTTAGCAATCCCCCCCCCCCAACACAGCATGCCAAAGAGTCCGTCCCAAGCTGAAAGTTCTCCAAGGGCCAATGTCTGAGGTTACTAGTCCAGCCCAGACACCTGCCCCTCCGACTATTTAATAGTGGTCGAGGTTGGGGCCAGGGTGGGAGACAATTTCAGCTCCTCCAGTGCAGGTTTACCCAAGGCGGCTGGGCTTTCCCCTTCATAGCCCAGCCGCGAGTTTGAATCTGGTGCCCTGCCCTCTTGATTGGGCCACCTTACTCTGGGAGCTGTTTCCTTCCAGCAGCCCTCACGCTCCTTCCCTGGACCGCTGCTGTTGCAGCCGCCGGGTTGAAAGATGCCCTGGTTGCCCTCCTTCACTGCTGTTGATGCAGCCTGGTTGATGTCGCCACTTGTCCTCCGCCTGATGCTGCGCCCACTGCTGTTCCTGTGCCTTCCGCCGTGGTCCCGGTGCTATTTTTACACCGCCAGTGCAGCCAGCAATCCCGCCTTCTCCTCTGCCGCCGATGTGGCCCCCGACTCCTTATGCTATAGGCTTCAAAACCTTCCCATAGGTTATGGAGGAACTGGGCATACCACCGTTACACAGATTTCCAGGTGAGAAACTGGGCCCAGAAACAGCACAAGCTAAGGCACCCCAGGGTATCTCCCTTACAAAGCTTAGAATAAAACATCCTACAGGCGAGAATGAACCCTGCTGGAGCCCTGGCAAAGGCTCAGTCCATTAAAGCTGATGCCCTATATGTCTCGCAGATGGTTAAAGTTCAACTGACACTAACCTAGCAGGCAACCCAAACAAATGGAGCTGCCTGCCCGAGGAGCTATTTACGCTATATTTCATATTTTTTTTAAACTTACAGAAAAAGTTATAACCTCCATAAAGCCCAGCTCTTAACTTCCATGTATGAGCCAAGTGGCCACTAAGCGCTGCAGCCCCGCCTCTATAACCAGCATAAGTATGACACGAGGTAGGGAACAGGGCTGCAGGCATTCTATGGAAATAATAATAGGAAATTAGAGAAGGCCCTGGCCACCTATATCTACTTAGATTAACTCTACTGGCAGGTATACAGTACATGTATGGGGCTATAATATATACTAAAAAAAAGAAATAAGGCTCTGGCCTCTATCTGAAGAGCCACACACAGAGGAAATGTTCCAACCTTTGTCCAAAAAACTTCAAAGAAGCTACACACCGACAAAGTCTGGCCGATGATCCGCTAAGAAGAAAAGCTCAGGCCTCAAGCCAAAGATTTGGAAAGACAGGGTGGTCTAAATGTGGGTCGAAGAACCACTGAAAATTAACTCTCCAAGTCTGAGCCAAAGAACCAGTGAAAATTAACACTCCAACCTTGGGCCAAAGAACCAGTGAATAGTAACACTCCAACCTTGAGCCAAAGAGCCAAAGAACCAGTGAAAACTAACACTCCAACTTTGACCCAAAGAACCCGTGAAAATTAACACTCCAACCCTGACCCACGAATCAGTGAAAAATAATAGTCCAACCCCGAGCCAAATAACTAGTGAAAATTAACACTCCAACCTTAAGCCAAAGAACCAGTGAAAATAAACACTCCAACCTTGAGCCAAAGAACCAGTGAAAATTAACACTCCAACCTTGAGCCAAAGAACCAGTGAAAAGTAACACTCCAACATTGAGCCAAAGAACCAGTGAAAAGTAACACTCCAAACACTGAGCCAAAGAACCAGTGAAAATTAACTAAAACAGGAAAACATGTCATTTGGACTTTACAGCCCAGTTTGCAAGAGTCCTGTATACAAATCACTGTTACATAACACAATACGTAAAATAAATTTAAGATATTCAAATCAGTACAAAAATATTATACACACAGAACAGACCCAAGAAACGAAAAGCACAGAAACAGCAGATGTTAAATGTAACAATTGCACATAAAGAACACTGTATTCCTAATAGCCTGAAGGAATATTGGGAATTCTGTAATTTCCCGGACAGTAGGAGCAGCAGCCAAATTGCAGCAGCCCTTGTAGTTAGAGTCCTGTCTCCAAACCTGTTGCAATGTTTACCAAGTTGTATTTTGTTTAAATGGATTGATCTATTCAGTACCCCCTTCTGGAAAAGATGATGTGAAACTGAATGTTCAGGGAAAGAGAGCCTCAATTTATGTATTAATAGCAACCACGTTCTCATGTAGCCTATTTCAAGCGGCTGCCAATCCAGCCTACTCAATAATAGGCACTGATGAGTATAAAAACTACATTTCAATACATATCTAGCAATTCTGTCATGTGGTTTATCAAGACTTTCCAAAAGAGATTTGTTAGCTGTTCTATAAACCAATTGGCCATAATTTAAAGTTGGTAGAACAATTGGTTCCATGATCCTCTTTCTGTCAAGTTTGTTTCAAAAACCCTGTTGTTCTTTTTAGGACCCCTAATTTTTTATTCACTTTCCGTAAAATACTAGTTATATGCTTTGTAAAAGATAATTATGTATCAAAAATTACCCCTAGATAGCTATGCTATCCACCATTTCCAAAGTGGTGGAATTCTGAGTTTGAATCAAAAGTTTTTCACCCTTTTACCACTTTCGCCTTTTTTTTTAGGAGAAAAGTACATCAGTCTGGTCTTTTCTGTATTCATAAGCAACTTCGACCTGGTGAATCACCCCTCAATATTTACAAAATCAGACTGCAGACTAAACTGTAATTCATTCATATTTCGACCTGAGGCAACTATGGCGGTTTCATCAGCGTACAGTCTTACAGTTGTACGTATTGCCACACTGGGTAAATCATTATTAAAAATAAGAAATAGACCCCTGAGGAATGCTCATGGTCACCTTCTGTGTCTTTGAGGTTACACCATGAATATCAACTCTTTGGGAGCGACCTCCTAGATAGGATTTCAGCCAGTCTAAAGAGCCTTCTGTAAATCCCATATTCTGCAGTCTTAGGGCCAATAGGGGGTGGTCCACCAGGTCGAAGGCCTTAGAAAGGTCCACAAAAGTCACAGCTGTCTCCATGCAGGAGTTCAGCGACTTGCTTAATAAGTCGCTGAACTCCAGCAGGGCAGTGGAAGTTGAATAGTCCTTCCGAAAGTCGGACTGATGGAGGTTTAAAAGACTATATTTATTTAAATAATCAGACATTTGAGAATGACCCAATTTCTCCAAACATTTTGATAATACTGAAAGTAATGTTACAGGTCTGTAATTATTGACCTCGGTTGGGTCTCCACCCTTAAAAATGGGTCTGATCTTGATTAGTTTCCAAGAGGAAGGGTAGCAGCCCACCCGAAGGCTCCAATTAAATATACAGGTGGCTGCTAATTTTAAAAATCTACCTTCTAGGCCATCTGATCCACCAGCTTTGTGAATATTTATATTGAGTAATATCTTCTTTACTTCCAAGATGATTAAATATTTAAACCTTAAAGGTGGGTGTTTTATGGAGACAATCTCAGGGACATCAGAGTCATCCTTATTACTAGAGATAACAGAAGTATTATATTGGGGCAGGTCTATAAAAAAATCATTCAGCAAATCTGAAATTACCCCTGGATTATCTGTTAAGGTAGTGCCTTTTCTAGTTGCAAGTTTGGCTGACATGACTTCCACCCTGGATTTAATAGATTTATTGTACTCCAGAACTTTTTAGAATCCATATTACTATTTATTTTGTTTCTGTAATACCTGATTTTAGCTATTTTGATCAACTTTTTACATGCATTCCTCTTATTTTTAAATGAAACCCAGTCAGCCTGTTTTTTTCCCACCTATTCCCAGCCTGCCACCCCCGATCCATCAAGGGAGACATTAGACATCCCACTGCCTGCAACCCTACCCGAATGGATCCCTGAGCCCCATGGAGCTGCGGTTTTTAACCCCTGGTTAGTTAGTATAGTCCCAAGAAAAAAACTGCTAATCAATTATTTAAAACCCTGCAATGTGTCAATTGTTTAGCGAAAGCAAAAGAAAGAAGTGGCCACTGTGGTTCTCTAAGTCAGTAGCCGAGAAAGTGCACCTTCGGAGGGACATAGCACTGTTGGAGAGGGTCCAGAGGAGGGCAACCAGGATGATCTGGGGCATGGGTGATAGGACCTATGAGGAAAGGCTGGAAGTCCTTAGGTTGAACTCGCTGGAGGACAGGAGAGGAGAGGAGAGACAGGGCGAAATGATTGAGATTCAAATATGTGAAAGGGATTAACAGAGACAGAGCCAAAGAAATGTTCAGGCTAAAGCAAGGGGGCACAACCAGAGGGCATGAATGGAAGTTGGGGGGGCCTACAAGGGAGCACGTAGAGGCATTACTTCACTGAGAGGGTGGTGGAGCCACGAATACATGCCCAGGAGTCTAGTCGAACAAGGCATGGAGGGTTTTAAGAGGCGTGGAACAGGTGCATGGGTGTACTGAAGCTAAGAGTTGATCCTTCGGGGCGGGGAAGGAGGGCTAAGCGCCCATTGAGGGGCTGGCTACCGAGCAGACATGAAAGACCGTCAGGCCTATTCTGCTGGCTTTTAGTATGTTAGTATGTAAAAAAGTAAGGCACTCAGGAAATACAAAGAGACACATAAAGAGAAAGACAGAGTGAAATATCTGGAGAAGCTGAAAAAGCTGTCAGGGGGCTAAGGCAAGAACTGAGGAAGGAATAGCACATGCTATTAAGAAGGGAGACAAGACCTTCTTCTGTTATATTAGCAAGAGGAAGAAGACCAGAAATGGTACTGTTAGGCTAAAGAAGGAAGAGAGTGTGTGGGTGGAGGATGACCTTGAAAAAGCTGAGATACTGAACAAGTATGTTTTGCTCAATATGTACCAAGGAAGAGAGAAGGGAAGGGCAAAGACTCACGAGGAAAGGTGTACAGGGTGGAGAGATGGATACTAGACCATTTATGGTGAAGAAAGTCTTGGAGGAATTAGGGAAAGTAAAGACAAACGAGGCAATTGGGCCAGACGGGATTCACCCTGGAGTGTTGAAGGAACTCAGGGAAGTCCTAGCAGGTCTGCTGACAATTTTCTTCAACCAATCACTAGAGATGAGGGAGGTACCTGAGGACTGGAGGAGGGCTGAGGTGGTCCTACTGCACAAGACTGGAAGTAGGGAGGAGGCAGGCAATTACAGACCTGTAAGCCTGACCTCAGTGGTGGGGAAGCTGATGGAGTTCCTGCTTAAGGAGAGGGTAGTAAAGTTCCTGGAGTCAAGAAGTGCAAAAGACCCAAGGCAGCATGGATTCACTGAGGGCAGGTCCTGTCAGACTAATCTTATTGATTTCTTTGACTGGATGACCAGGGTGGGGGATCAGGGAAGGGCGGTGGATGTGGCCTACCTGGATTTCAGTAAGGCCTTCGACACTGTTCAGCATAGAAGGTTGCTTAACAAATTGAGGAATCTGGGTGTGGGCTCTTAAGTGGTAAAATGGGTTGGAAACTAGCTAAAAGGCAGGACCCAGAGAGTGGTAGTAAACAGCATAAAATCAGAAGAGGAGGGGGAGGTGACCAGCAGGGTTCCACAGGGATCGGTGCTGAGTCCAGCCCTATTCAGTGTCTTCATAAGTGACATTGCCGAGGGACTGGAGGAGAAAGTATGTCTGTTCGCAGATGACACCAAGATCTGTAACAGTGTCGACACACAGGAGGGGCTAGATAAAATGAGAAATGACCTAAGACTACTTGAGGAACGTTCAAGGGTTTGGCAGTTGGGTTTCAACGCTATGAAGTGCAAAATAATGCACCTGGGACACAGAAACCCAAGAGAGAAATACAAGATGGGGTAGGTTCTAGCCACCACAAGTCAGGAGAGAGACATGGGGGTTTATCATACCCAATGACCTGAAGGGGACAGGAAGGGAACAGAACAGTTTAACCAGGAGTAGCACACTAAGCTAAAGCTCGTTTCCAGATGCAACCTGGGAGCACAAGAAAGTTAAGTGACTTGCTCAGGATCACACAGTATGTACCTAAGCAGCTGTGGGATTCAAAGCCAGGTCTCCAGATCTGCAGATCAGACCCCTAACCCACTGTGCTATACTACCTCCAAATAACAGCAGCCAAACACTGCTAAAAGGCAGTGAGGAAGGCAAACAGAATGCTGGGGTGCACAGGAAGGGACATAAGTAGTAGGAGGAGTGAAGTGGTGATGCCACTGTATAGATCACTGGTGAGGCCTCATCTGGAATACTGTGTCCAGTTCTGAGAGACCGCATCTCAGGAAGGACAGACAGAATGGAAGCAGTTCAGAGAAGAGCAACAAAAATGATACACGGACTGCACCACAAACCATATGAGGAAAGACTCAAGGAACTTAACATCTAGTCACTAGAAGACAGAAGGGAGAGAGGGGATATGATAGAGACTTTCAAATACCTTAGAGGAATAAACAGGGTACAGGAGGGGAGCATATTTCAGATATGAAAGTGCACAAGGACAAGGACACATAACATGAGGCTAGAGGGAGGGAGCTTAGGGGGAATGCTAGGAAGTATTTTTCATAGAGAGGGTGGTGGATACATGGAACAGCCTACCAGCAGAGGTGGTGGAAGCGAAAACAGTACAGGGATTCAAAAGTGCATAGGATAAGCATAAAGGCACCCTGCTGTACAGCAGAGCGGGGAAAAGGCAGTACAGATTCCTTATCTGCCGAAAGATTCTACGTTTCTATATCAGCGGGACAATATTTGTGCTGCACGTGGTAAAATACTAAACGGTTTCCGCACTAAAAACTGAGGTCAGTGTTCATCATTGGTGGATTTTGTTCCTAACAAGGCAAATGTGTTTTGGGGCAGGGGCTGGAAATTGAGGCTTTCAGCACAGAGAAGTACAGTAGCAATGTATCACTGCCAACATCAGTTTGAGGAACCAGCTCAGTGAGGGTAGGCTGTTTAAACTGTTTATTGCTCATGGAGAACATGGAGCTGCGGCAGTGTAAACACAGCAGAAGAGTTCGTACAGAGCAGTGTCGCACAGTACAGGACACTGAAGCAGCATACAGTACCCGCACTATCATACTATGCTGAGGGCTGCACAAAGCAACACAGAGTTAGTACAGAGTACAATGCACCACAGCAGCATGTAGTACCTGCAATACAGTAACGTGAGAAGGGGCTGCACACTGTCAGAGTTAGTGCAGAGTACAGTGGCACACAGAAGGACACCACAGCAGCATGCGGTACCTGCACTACAGTAAGTAATGTGAGACAGGGCTGTATACCATCACACAGAGTTAGAACAGAGTAGTGTGACACAGAGGACACTGCAGCAGTGTGTATTACCTGCACTACAGTAATGTGAGAAGGGGCTGTACACTGTCACAAATAAGTAGTACAGAACAGTGCAACACACCACTGCAGCAACATACAGTACCCGCACTACCATACTGTGTTAAGAGCTGCACACTGTCACACAGTTAGTACAGAGTACTGTGGCACAAAGGACACCACAGCAGCATGCAGTACCTACACTACAGTAATGTGAGAAGGGGCTGTACAGTGTCACACAGAATTAGTACAAAGTAGTGTAGCACAGAGGACACCACAGCTGCATGCAGTACCTACACTATGGTAACGAGAGAAGAGGCTGTACACTTTCACGAATAGGTAGTACAGAATAGTGCAGCACACCACAGCAGCAACATACAGTACCCGCACTACCATATTGTGTTAAGGGCTGCACACTATCACACAGAGTTAGTACAGAGTAATGTGACACACAGGATGCAGCAGCAGTGTGCATTACCCACACTAAAGTAATGTGAGAAGGGGCTGCACACTGTCACAGAGTTAATACAGCGTAGTGTGACACAGAGGACACCATAGAAGCATGCAGTACCTACACTAATTAATGTGAGAAGGGGCTGCACATTGTCATACAGAGTTAGTACAGAGTACAGTGGCACAGAGGAAACTACAGTAATGTGAGAAGGGGATGTACGCCGTCACGAATAGGTAATAAAGAATAGTGCAGCACACTACAGCAGATACATACAGTACCCGCACTACCATACTGTGTTAAGGGTTGCAAATTGTCACACAGAGTTAGTACAGAGTAGTGTAGCACACAGGACACAGCAGCAGTGTGCATTACTGACACTACAGTAATATGAGAAGGAACTGCACACTGTCACACAGATTTAGTACAGAGTACAGTGGCACAGAGGACACCGCGGCAGCATGCAGTACTTACACTACAGTAATGTGAGAAGGGTCTGTACGCTGTCACAAACAGGTAGTACAGAATAGTGTTGCATACCACAGCAGGAACATACAGTACCTGCACTACCATACTGTGTTAAGGGCTGCACACTGTCACACAGAGTTAGTACAGAGTACTGTGGCACAAAGGAGGACACCACAGCAGCGTGTAGTATCTGCGCTTCCATACTGCGAGCAACAAACAGATACCATCCAAGTATTCGCATTCTCTCTTTCATTCCCTTCTTGCAACCTTACAGATTCTCAGCAACATTTTACCTTCCATTCCCTTTTTGCTAACTTACAGATTCTCACAGCGCTTGTCTACACAAGAAGGCAGCTGGTTATTTGGTAACAGAAGCGATTACCAGGGGAGCAGAGTCCGCAGTGGCTCAGGACTCAGCAGCAGGACCAGCAAAGCTTCACAGTGCTCCGTGTGACAGTCGACTGCAGCTGTGCCCCTTCTGTATCTGCCTTAAGTGCACACAGCTACCTGAACTCACACCCTCTGTACCGACGGTGATTCATAACTCCACACCTTAAAGATTATACTAAATCTTAGACAGGAAGCAAGCTGCTCACCAGAGTTAACCCTCGCCTTACTCAGCAGCTTCACAAAGTTCAGACATGAGGTGGAGTGCAGTCCAGCAGGCTTCAGCAGTCTAGACTTGTGGTCTGGGTGCACAAGTGTGAAGCTACAGACCCAGGACATTTGAATCACAAAGCTTTCATATACTCTGTTAGCTTCAGCAAGTCATTTAACCCCTCTTATGTTTTTTTTTTTTTTTAGTTAATCCTTTTTCTGCCTTGGCTCCCAGTCTGCTTACCTGCATCCAGGCATCCTAATTCCTCCGGCTGCCGTCCTGAGGACCCAAGCTCCCAGTCAGACTGCTCGCAGCTCTACCACCGCAGCTTGCCCCATGCGGTGAGGTGGTGGAGAGCCCCCCCACGCTCATCCACCAGGGCCGGATCCACTAATATGCCATGATGCCCCAGAGGCGGCGCCCCTCCCGAGGAAGAGAGCCATCAAGCCACATAACCGGTCACCATTTTCCCTATTCTAGTCCCCCTTGTGAGTGGGGTGTGCAATGACACCAATGGACGGGGCGCGCATGCTTCCACGCATGCTCCTCCCAGCGCCATGCCCCATCTCACCCCCTTGTGTTGCCTGTGCCGCTGTATCACCTCCAGCCACCGCTAGATGCCACCAGTGCACCAGCAACTGCACACACCCCCACCCCGGAGAGGGAGAGCAGCCCATCGAACGCTCAATCCCTCTTCTCCCCTGCCGACCCCCGATGACCTGGGCTCGTTCCTGAACCCAGGTCACCGGCATGGCGCAAGGTGTGGTGTCCAGCACCTCAACCCTCAGCACCACCGGGCCGGCTACTCTTCTTCTGGTTTTAACCACTCTCAGCCTTCCTTATCCTCCTGTCTCAGTTTGCTCCCTGAGCCTTCTTTAACCTCCTGTGTCAGTTAAGCTCCCTGTCCTTTCCTTAACCTCCTGTTTCAGTTAAGTTCCCAGAGTCTTCCTTAACCTTATTTCCATTAAGCTCCTGGAACTTTCCTTAGCCTCCTGTCTCAGTTAACCTCTCTTTGCTTGACTAGAGGCTGCTGCAACAGTTTACGGCTAGCAGTCTGCTTTTGGATACAGCGTATGGGGAGGCTATAAGGGATCTAGAGGTGGAAAACCCTCTGGCTGGGAGTGACCACCACTCTGTTTGGTTCATGCTCAACATGGGCAGGGCAGCAGGAGGTACGGGTGCCAAAGTGATAAGAATTTAAGGGGGCAGACTTTAAAAGGATGGGGGAAATTTTGAGCAAGCAACTGGCACAAATTCAGCCATGCATGGATGCTAGCCAAAAATGGGATATCATTAAGAAAGGCCTGGTGGAGACGACTGGGACATGTACAAGAACAAGGAGTAAGAAGGGATGGGGAAAAAGCAGCTGGCTGACGAAGGAGGTAATGGAAGGATCAGGACCCAAAAAGGCATTTAAAGACTCAAAAGAAGGAGGGCAGGGAGGCATATATGAAGAAGTCCGGGAGGTTGCCAGGCTGGTCAGAGCGGCTAAGGCACTTTTATTTTACTTTCTGTTTACTGTAGTATGATGTATCAGACTGATTCTGCTTACTTGCAGGGAGATATCTTCTGTTACTACAAGTCCCAGAATCCCCTGCAACTGACATCAGAGCAGTACATAGTGGCAGGAGATTCAACTCCCCGCAGTGCAAGCTAGTTTTTGTATCAACACATTAATCTTTTGCCTGCTGGTCCCGCTGTCCTCCCTGGGTTAAGTGTAGTCACAGAGGACTGTGCTTAGCCCCTGGAGAAGAGCAGAACCGGAAAACCTCTGATGGTAGATTATAAAAGCTGCAACATGCAAGGCAAGCTACTGAAATCACCCACTACTGCCTACTGCTCCGATGTCAACTTCAGAGGATTCTGGGATTTGTAGTACGAGAAGATGTCTGCCTACAAGTAAGAAAAATTTGTCTCATATAATCCACTATACTACTGTAAACAGAAAGTAAACCAAAACCTTTTTGCACAGAAAGTACACGAGGACCAGCCCCACAATTGGGTGTGGGACTTTTCGTGATGACCATTTCCCTTTAAGTTTTGCAGCCACTAGCCAGTAGGGCTAGTGACTGGGAAAATCCACTAGCTCTTCAGAATTTTCTACTGGCCCAGCTGTTGTAATTACTGAAATATTTCCTTCTAGTACAAGCTCACAGGGCAACTTAATGTTTTATTTTTACGAGCCCGATACAAAATCTACCAACATTTGGCTGTGCCAATTTGACCCCTGCTATGTGAGTATATCTCATTTTACTGTGAGCTCTGTGTTATGCTATATGTATTTTATACACTTTCATGGTATAGTTAAAGCTTTGTTTGTGATAAAGCTGGTGCAGTGTTTTGCTTTAAGTGCTTCCAGTTTTACACTGAGTGCTGATATTTCCTGGAGTAGCCCTGGTGTTTACAATAAATAAACTGAGCATACTTTTATAAGAAAGGACGATCTTCCACGAAACAGAGGTTTCATACACCCTCGGAAGACACACACAGAGTAGTTAGTGACTGTGTTTCTTGACAAGGTAAAAGGTATTCTCAAGTGTCAGCTCTCAGTCAGAGCTGCACAGAGTAAGGGCAGGTGGCAACGATTATCTAAGGCCTGACAAGCACAGTACACCAGGGAGTCCACGAGTTGCGTGAAGTCTGCAGATAGAAAGAAAAAGAAGGCTGCCCGCTTAACTGTGGCTAAGCGACCTATGAACAAGCAAGCACCCATTTATTCCCCTGACATTTATTTTGTTTCCTGAACCTGCAAAATACAACTGAGGTCTGGCCTTGGAGGTGCCAGAGACGGACAGCATGGGCAGGAGCAGCTGGACACTGGGGTCAGGAAGTAAGTGTCTTTGGGGGGACACAAACTCTTGAATTAAAAAAAAAAAAAAAACAGAAAACTTGCATCCCAAGTCAGTTCCTTGGTGCTTTCTTGAAAGACTTCTCTTGAAAAGATTCACCTTCTAATACCCTCTTGTGAAGGAGCCGAGACTCACTGTGAGATAACTTACCGGGTTTCAGGGTGTCCTCTCTCATTCTGGGGCCAACACTGTGACACCCAAATTCCCAATCCCTCAGGAGTGGGGTGGGTGGCTGGCTTGTTTTAAAAGCAAGGCAAGCATACTGGTTACCTGAAAATATAGTGATCTGAAAAAGAGTCTATGACTGGAGCACCCACTTTTCCAGACTCCAGCTGTCCAGATCGGAAGTCGTTGGCAACAGGCCTGAACATGCACTCGGCCGTCCCAGTCTAGTGAAAGAGGGAAGGTGCAGATCAAGGAGGGCCGAGCAGGCTCCGATACAGGAACGCCTCCTTCTGCCCCCGCCCACTTATTAAGGAGTGCCATAGATGAACCAGAGCCAGACTCTGCTCACAGAAGGATCAGGGGCCTTCGCCAGCTTCTTATCAAAACAACCTGTCGCAGCCAGACTGATACCCTCGCACAGCTTTGGCATGTTACAACAGAAGCGGAGCCCATGAATTAGCCTGCCAGCAGTGACACTGGGTATAAGGACAGCACTGACCTTTGAAGCAGACGTGCAGTGGAAAAGGTGTCCCCAAAACGCTAGTTTCAGCTACAGTTAATACATGCATTTGCATACCTGTCAAATCTACTTCTCCAAGTACTCGAGTTATTTTTTATTTTCTCGATGCTAACTCTTAAGAGGTCTACAATGGTATTCCTAAGCCAACTGTGGCAGCTATCTTTTTTCTTGAGAAAAAAACTAAATAAAACGATTAAGAACTACTTATTTTTTGTGGTGTTAGAAAACTGTACTACCAAATAAAACTGAAAGATGCCTGAGAGTCTCTTAAAGGTAAAAAAGATAGAGTCAAATTACGTGACTAATTTTGTTGCCCTGCTGCTTTAAAGGAAGGCTGAACTAACTTCTGTTTACCAACAAGGGAATGCCAGGGCACCCTGCACAGTAGTGTGAGTGCGAAATCACTCTAAACTGGTGTATGTGTTTGCATAGCACACTTCCTTCATGCCTGCTTGAGAAGGGAGCTACCTGGAAGCCATGAGACACCTTTTTGTCATGGGTTACAGTTTACTAGGTGAGAGAGAATCGCAGTCTGCTGTCTGACATTAGTGGGTGTAACCAGAGCCCAGCGACCACGTGCACAGACAGACACCACAAGATGGCTTTTCAGGTTTAACTTCTGTTCCTTGCAACATTTCCGGACTTCTCATACCAACAAATACAGGATCATCCTCTGTACACACATATTACCCCAAAGCCCAAGCTATCCCCAAACTTGACTTTAAAGAGAGCCTACTATGCTCTGTTTAACCCCTCCCTCCCAGCTCTTGTAGCCAGCTGACCTCTGCTGGAGTCTATCTATATAAAGAATCCTTTTTTTTTTACTGCAGCTTGTTAGTATGAGATGGGATCAGAATTTTGTGACATGTAACCTGCTGTGCAAGCCAGCGTTCCCATTAAGGCTGCAGATCTGGGGGTGCACTGCACCACCTCCAAAAATGTTCAGGGGTACAAAATAAATTATAAAGGTTCATTGTAACATTTGTACAACATTTTTGTGGGGTACATATACTTCAAACAGAATTATGGGGGTACAGTGTACCCCCTTCACACAAAACTGTACGTGAATGTCATAATTTGTACTTGAATCAAGTACAGAAGGGGTAAATGGGAACACGGGTGCAACCCATTCCCCATCCTGGCACGAGTGCTTTGCTTCACCCCGCACCCTCTGGGTTTTGTGATGTCAGCACGTGGAGAGCGCCGGGGTGGGGGGGCGAGCTCCACAGGAAACAACAGGGGTGTCTTTTGAATGCACATTTTCAATATCTGTGCAGTCCATTTGGGTCATATGAAAGCCACCGCTCAATTAACAAGGACCCTGTTAGTTGAGTGATGGCTGTGATTTGACTCAAACGCACCACTCGGGTATAACAAAAATGTATATTCTAATCTATTTCAGCCATCTAGTTCACGTAGGTGTCTTTTTATGAAGTGTATTCCCAAATATCAATAACATATACCTTTAAAAAAAACTAGCCAGCCAGGTGGCGCTGGGGTTGGCGGTGGGCGCCCACACCTCGCACCACGCCCGGTGACCCGGAGTTCAGGAGCAGGCCCAGGACGTTGGGGAGTCGGTAGGTCAAGACTAGGATTGACGTCTGATGACACCTCCCTGGTGCTTAGGGTGGGCTGGGGAAGCACACGTGCTGCGGTGACCCCTGGGGACACCAGTGGTGCAGAAGCAGGTGTTAGCAGAGGGGGAGTGCAGCAGACGTCTGCACATCAGTGCATGGACATCACTGCACGCCCGCCCTCCATCAGGGACCCTAATGGAGGAAAAATGGCTGGGCGTGACCATGCAGCCTGATAGCCGTTCCCTGCCTCGCTGGGAGGACTCTCGTGGAATCGCACTGGGGGAGTCTGGGGCTGGGCCGGCTGAACAGGGTATGGGGAGGCCCTGCAGTGGACTGCAAATGGCCGTGCCAGATCCCCCATCATGCGAGTGAGCCTGGTGCTCTCCCAGAGGGCAGGGCCGGCGACTGGATGCTCCCTCCGGTAAGTTGCCGCAGCAAGGGAAAAAATCGTGACATGATTAAAAAAAAAAAAAAAAAAAGAAAGACCTGGCATTCAAAAGACACCCCTATTGTTCCCTGTGGGATCAGAGATTTGTGATCCCTTCCTCTAACAGGCTGCAGTAAGGTAATACATCTTTTACACATTATAGATTGGGGGAGTGTCCCCAGTCAATCACAGCGCTTCTTCAGCTGCACATGAGGTACTCTTATTTCCGTAAGAGTACCTCACACTCTGAGCCACCGTAATGGGTTTCTCCTGACCACTTGGGCCATCTGCATTTTACATTTTTTTAAAGTAATCAGCAATCTGTAATAATTTCCACCCGACCCCGTCTGTTTATCTTCCCCAACCTGCCATCGCCGACCCATCGGAGGGCCTAGCAGACATCCCTCCACCTCTCGCCCTACCTGGACAGACTCCGTGATCCCATGGAGCCACGGCTTATCCCCCGATCGGGGATGAGGTGGGGCAGAACACCCCGAAACTTACATTGTGTCGGTCCAGAGCGGTCAGGCAGGCGAGGGCATGTCTCCGGCTCTCCGTCTTTCTGGCAATGGCAGGCTATTTTCCACATTTTCCTGGTGGGCATTGCTCTAGCCTTGTTGTCAAGGCATGACCGCTGACATCTGCGACACCCTCCCCATCATGCTGCCTACTGGTGTCCGTGAGCCCCAGATCTCCGCCCGACGACCAATCAGGCACTGAGGCACCTGGCATGTTGCTGCACCCCCAACCTCCGCCAGGGGTTGGCACATGCCAAGCTGCAGCCCAACCCTCCCCCCGGAGTAGGCGAGCAGTCAAGGGATGCTCCACCCTACTCCCCCCGGTCAGCCCTCCAACGACCAGAGTCCGCTCCCAAACCCGGGTCGCCGGCGTCGCAAGCGAAAATCCAACTGCTGCGCCAATGAGCCGGCAGCAATCTGTAATAATTTTATTAGGGCACTTGGAGGGCATTTTATGGATATACGAGTGTTGCCTCTTGCATCCTTAGGACCACAGAATTGCTTATCTTCGGTTCACAGTCCTCTGATCTGAAGATTGCATGAGGCAGCACTCGTATATCCATAACAGGCTCTCCAACAGTACCCATAAATTAACAGGACAACTCCAACCAAGGTAATCTGGTTACTGGAGCTGGGACGGGGCCACCATAAAAGGTGCTCTTTAACAGCTGTTACAGTAAGTATTAAAAAAAGGCAGAGAAAGTAAACGCCTTAAAGTAGAACTGTATTAAACCGGTTATGTCTGGTTGCAGCCTGGATTTGAACCCATGCGGCAGAATTACTAAAGAAAGGCAGGTAGGTGCCTCCCCATCTATCTGACACTTGGTGAGTCTCACACTCGCTTAGACACAGCAGGCACAATATTCAGAACGAGGTCTGACTGTGATAATCGGATCTGGATTACGACACTCATTCTCTGACTAAGCCACCTAACAGATGGACTAGGCTGAGTGTACAATAAGATGGCATTGACACTGACTTGTGGAGTGGGGGGCAGAAACTGTACCTTGCCTCCCCACTTCAAACTACCGCCTCCCACTCCCGTAGGGACCAAGCAGGACCGTAGGGCTCTTCTTGGCGTCCTTTCATGTTTGATATGTGTGGTCACTAATAAATATTTTCACTTTTTGCTTATATCGCAACTTGGCTGTGAATGTTTTGCTTAGCTTCCTCAAGTGCAGCTGATCTGCTTTCTTTTATGTGTGTTCTGGACTGGTTATCTGAAATGGCATCGTTTTTTTCTCTTGAACGCATTGCCTTCTTGTGAGCATATGTAGGAAATGAATGAGGTAGACCCTTCTGCCAATCAACAGACAGAGAGCGACAGAGTTAACTGCTGGCAGTGTGAGGGGCAGATGTGGAGCCCTGGGAGACGGTGTACCCTCCTCCCCGAAACAAGCCTTTAGCTTGGTGATGACGATGTATCCCATTTTCCTCTGCCTTCTGATGGACAGTAAGGATTTTGGTGGCTCCAACTGCTTTGTATCCAGCTCTGAAAGACTCACTTTGATGTAGCAGGCTAACAAAGCCCTTCTCAAAACAGCCTAGACAGGGGTACATCCGATGGCCCTATGGGTAGTGCGATGTACATCAAGTTCTGCAGCAGTCTCAGGAGCCAGCCAATGTGGCCCAGGGAGCTGGGGGTGCAGCCACGGATGGATGATGCTAGGGTCTGCTGGGGAGCTTGCCTCTTTTGCAGTTGGACATTGCGTGCATTCAAGACCAGCAGGGGCACTGCCTGACATCATGCAGGTGGTAAGTGGACCAAGCACAAAAACGGTAAAACAGTATGAACCTCAAGCCATCCAAATAATGGTTACTTAGCACTCCCAGGCCCTGCCTCGCAGAGATCCCGCTGGACACGACAGTGATAGGTGGGGCTGGAGGAGCCAGTACAGCAACCTGCGACCAGAACGAAGGAGCAGAGCAACAGTCCGAGGGCAAACAGCTGCACGAGGAGGAAAAAAAAAAAGCAGCCTGAACAATACAGAGGATGTAGAGCTTTGAAAAACCAGACAATGGTCACTTGTTTGTTAATCTACTGACATATGTGCTGTGCCCACAAGCTGTACTGCAGTGAGTGGCAGCTTCTGTGGTCTAGACATTAGGTCACACTCCAAGGAAGCAGGCTACCAAAAAGTATCTGGGTTCAATTCCAGGGTAGTTCTGGTCATGAAAAATCTAAGAAAACCGGCCTACCTGCTTCAGAGGCAGCTTGGTTACAGATCTGTGCCTCCTGCAATGGGAATATCTGAAAACAACACTAAACCCAGCAGTGCTGGTCTCTCTCTAGATGCAGAAGGCCTCTGACCAAGGCCCAGATATTAAAAAGGGTTGCACCATGCGCAACAGGGCTGCGCATGCGCAAGTCCAAAACTGCGCCATTTTGCGATATTCAGAAGGAGGCAGTTGCGCCCCCGAAAACATGCTGAGCAACAGCGCAATGAAAATGAAGCATCTGCCAACTGAAGGCCGGATCCATGCATAAAGACCCATAATGCAATATTCAAAGACTTAAGTCGCAATAAGCGACACAACGGAAATTGCGCACTAGCGAGGAAATAAACCAAAATAAAAAGGCTCAAGGAAGCAGCGCAAGAACGCTACCAGGCTGCCAAGTGGGAGAGAGAGAGAGACACAGAGACAGACAGATAGACAGCAAAGGGCAGGCAAGGAAAGTGTGTCCCATAGTCTGTAGAGGCCAGCGGGGGGTGCCCAGTGCAGTGGAAGTAGCAGTCAGGACAGTGGGGGTAACACAGCAACACCAGCCAGGGGGGGTCAGAAGCCAGGGAGATGGACAGTGCCAGTTTCCACAGGAAGCTGTAATGAGGGGTGAGAATGCATGCTTCAGGGGCGTGGCCGTGGAAGGGCCTGTCGGTATGCCCCGACAGGCATACCGATGCCGCATCAGCTTTGAGCTGTACACAGATGTAGAGATCATGGGCTGGTACACGCCTGAACAGGGCAATACTGAGAGCGGCTCTGTGAGCTGTGCAGTGATGCGATGTAGGCACCCTCCACGGCAGTCACGCTCTGTCGGTGGAGACCAGGTGACAGCCTGCATGTGCCTGCTCTGCAGGGCACCTTCAGAGGCCGACAGGACACCACAGGCATCACACAGTCGGCCACGTCACGCATCCTCACCCAATTCCTCAGAGCACTGCTGCCACATGCTGCAGAGTACATCCATTTCCCCAGCACCCATGACAGGCGTACAGCAAACATGCAGGAGTTCCACAGGGTAGCAGGTATGCCTGGCGTGCTAGGGCCATAGACTGCACCCATGTGGCCATCCGCCCGCCACCTGGCCCCGATGGCGCATGTCGGAACAGAAAGGATTCCCTAGTGTCAACTGCCAGGTGGTGTGTGATGCCACTGGGCGCATAATCAATGTCTGTGCCACACACCCTGGCGGAGCACATGATGCCTTCATATGGTATCAGTCTGCACTGTGCCATCGATTCGAGTGTTGGGACATCCCCAGAGGACATCTAGTGGGTGAGTACACATGTATGGAATGCAAACACTGGGGGAAGGGTGGGAATGCCACAGGTGCCATGGTAGTGGCACACAGAGAGATGGCCAATATGGACCTGAACATGACACCGATCTCCACTATTTCCACACAGGTGACTGCGGATACCCACTCCGTCCCTGGCTGCTCACACCGTACCGGCGCCCCATGACCCCAGCGCAGCTATGCTATAATGAGGCACATGCCGCAACACGCAACATCATAGAGCGGGTGTTTGGGATGCTCAAGGCACGCTTCCGATGCCTAGACACCTCCGGCGGTGCCTACAGTACAGCCCCCAAAAGGCCTGTGGGATATTCCTGGCCTGTTGCATCCACAGACTTGGCCAAAGACTGTGGGATAGCCGTACAGGTGAACAGGGGACAGCGATGGGGCGCCAGTGGTGCCGGTGATGATGGTGATGAGCAGCCCCCTAGGACGGAGGGACCCCGACTGATCCGGCAGGCCCAGCTGCACCGGGACACCATCACAGAGGAGCACTTCGCACAACACAGGTAAGTCAGGGGACATGTGCAGCCAACACTGTCCATTCAAACCACAGGCACACAGAGAACACACCAGGGGTGCATGAGCGGTCAGGAGTGGAAGGGTCCAGGCATACAAACACACCATCAGGGAGGGTGAGCACTCATATGGACACACACACAGGCACAGGCGTACATGGGCAGATGCACAGCACTGCAGAACCGACATTGCTAACACACAGCACCACCGACCACCCACCACCCATACTGTCCAAATGCGTGTGTCAGAACCTGGGCACCCTTGCACCTTGGTGTACAGTGCAATGCAGGCATCATCATGCACGCACCTGTGGACAGCAGTTGGGAAGGTGTGCAGGTGGTCCATTAATGAGGCGAGTGAGCAGAGCACCCAGCAGTGCACTGCCCACGCATGACACACTACACAGCAGCACCCAGACAGGGCCCGCACTGGGAGACAGCTCAGTCATGTAGCACTGTCCCACGGCCACACAGCGGATGCGTGGGCGGCCGCCGTGACCCAACAGCCGGGCAGGCTGAGCAGGGTCCACATGGGGTGGCACTGTTGCACCACCAGGGGTCCCACTGCGCCAAGCCGACCTTGCCCGCACAGGGGTCTGCACATGCGAACAAACCTGCACCAGGGGTGCTGGGATGCCCACAGCAGAACCCGGCGTCGACAGGCCTGGTGTGCATGACGCCGGGGAGCGAGGAGTGGAGAGTGCACTGTGTGGGGTGTGCGGTACAGGGGCACCTGACTGTGTGCCCAATCGTCCCGACAGAGACCACTGCCTGGGTCAGCCTGTCAATGGCGGCGGTCACATCCGTCCGCCTCTGGACCAGCTCGGCTTGGTCCCGAGCACTCCCTGCTGTGCGCTCCACGGACACAGACAGTGCCTCCACGGACCTTGCAACCCGCCTCTCTGCAGCTGTACTGATTCCTGCAGCAGGCGGGTGTGCCTCATCCAATGGGTACTGTGCCCCAGCGGCATCCTGACCCCCAGGGTGTGGGCGGTCCTGATGCACAACACCCCTTGAGGTGGCGCTGTTCGCCAGGACCAGGAATGGGCAGATCAAAGGGCGGTGGACATGCACTGCTGACGCACTGCCCCCAGACCTGGTGGGCGACTGCTGCTGCTGCTGCCCCTCTAACGCTGTGCCCCGGTCCACTCGTTCCACCGCTGTGCTGGCAACAGTGCCAGACACCTGCACAGCCACGGTGCTGCCCCACGGGTGCTGACAGGCACAGCCTGGGACCGTGCCAGCATGCTGGTACAAGTTGGAACAGACAGGCCCAGGGCACGTGCTGGCCTGCCCGTGTGTCCGTCATGGGACACACAACCATCACTGCCCATTGCAGGCCTTCTATCATCAATGGTGCAGGTCGTTAACCTGCCATGGTCTGGCGTGCTGGCATGCTTGCATGCCAGACTGCTGAGACACAGGCTGTGCACCCCGCACCGTATCACTGACACCAGAGTTTGCGGCCCAGCGTGCATGCTGCTGCAGTGCCTGCTGGCTGGTGGTGGAGGTGGATGGACCCTCCTCCATGGCCAGCAGGTCAGCATCACTGTCTGGACCCACCACCACTGTCTCCTGAAGCGAACAGGATCTGTAACAGAAAGAGAGTACATGTGAGTGCATGAACAACCGCCCCCCAAAACACCACCACCATGTCATACCGTGCAGTGATGGGCTTCCACCTGTCTGGAATCCCTCACAACTGGTACGCCTCAATGGCGCTCGGCTGCATGGCTGCGACCAGTGTCTCCTCAGTTGGGGTCAGCTGCAACACCACTGGTGGGCCCCGCCAGTGCCAGCACGTGCCGCCCTGAGGCTGCCACCTTCTCCTTCAACCTCCTGCGGTCTGTCCCCATCTTTTCTTGCATTCCTGCGGAGGCTGGTGGCTTCCGTGCAGGATTAACGACCAGCTACCCCTCCCATGCAACCGCTTGCGGGACTGAGGTGCCCCTCTGTCCACTCAGCACTGGCTCCTCATCCAGGTAGGCCTGGAGAGAGCCTCAGTCTCTGCTGCTGTAAAGTTGGGCCTCCTCCTCACCACCGTCCTCACCCTCACAATGACTCTGCTCGGTCATGGCGATCTGTATGGGAAGTGGACACCTGTCACTGTTCAGTCTACAGCATTTTCCCATGACATCGTCCTGAACATCACACAGCATGCAACTCACCTCTCACCTGCAGTAACAGAATCACAATAGCACTTGGCCCAATAACAAGCACATTTATGGCACAATACATGCAAATTAGGGTGGAGCAACTATAATGACATGCAAATCGCGCCACGCGCCTTGAATGGCTGATCAGATGATTTGCATGTGTCGGCTGAATATCGCGAATCTGGCGCCGGCGCAATCTGGAAGAGTCAGCTGAGCCAATGGCGCAGATCTGTGCCTGTGTGGTACACTGCATTGTGCATGCCCAGATAGCTTACCGAGGCGTCTGTCGCGCTGCTGGCGTGCTGAGCACGATCGGCAATTCAGGCCATGGCCACCATTGTGCCAGTGGTGCTACAGCAATGGGCACTATATGGCGCTGTGGCACTACTGCGCCACTACTGCGCCATACTCCACTGTGGCACTCGTACACAGCTGGTCGGTCGCGCAGGATGCCTATACGTCAGATGGCGCTGTGCGTAGCCTTGCGTCATTGCCCATGACCTTGTGTATGACCTTTGCCCCCTGGCACTGTTCACCTGCCATATGTATGTCCCTATTGCGCTGTCTGGTGACAGTGCAATGTGAAGTGACGGCGCTGTTCGAACAGCGCGATTGGAGCCTGTGGTGGTCTATTGCGCAACATCTCCACTTGGGGTTACGGCGCAGCTGGGCGCCATATTGCCTGCTGTAAAGTTGGTGCCATGGCTAGGAGGAGGGCGGTGTCCTGGAGCCAGCTGGAAGTAGCCAACCTGGTGGCCCTAGTTGAGCCACACTATGATGGCCTTTATGGTGAGGTGCCCCTCACCAGTGCAAGGACTGAGGTGTGGCAGCAAGTGGCCACTGACCTGGTGGGGGTCACTGGACAGTGCCGGTCTGCTGAGCAGTGCGGCACGGTACAATGACCTCCACGGAGGAAACCAGAGCTGTTAACGTGGCTGCGTTCACGTGCCGAAGCGGGCGTGGTGCCTAGGCCAGGTGGGTGTGCCATATATGCACCTGTATTATCTGTAGGGGTGTGTGTGTTTTTGGTGGCTGTGCATAGGTGATGGCTCGGCCACGGTTGGCTGTGTCAGTGTGTGCAGCTGTGAGATGAATGGGTATGGCTGTGTGGGCAGGCACTCACTGGGGCAGGCGAGTCTGCTTTTGAGTCACACTGATGTTTGTCTCAACATATGTCTCCCACAGGCCGGGATGTGAGGATGCGGGGCAACAGTGATGAGGGCCGTGCCAGGGACCCGGTGCCAGCAGGGGTTGGACCCCACCAGCAGCAACAGCGCCAATCAGAGCTGCTTGAGCAGTGTGAGTATCATGACTTCATGGATGCTATTGCATGCTGGGGGCAGTAGCCCTGCACAATACAAACATGCAGGAAAGGGGAGGTCATAATTCCACTATACAAGACACTAGTGAGGCCCCACCTGCAGTACAGTGTACATTTCTGGAGACCATACCTACGTAAGGACATAGAGTGGGCAGAGAAGGTTCAGAGGAGGCAACAAAGATGGTGCATGGCTTGCATCACAACTCCTATGGAGACAGGTTGAGGGAACTGAACCTGTACTCCCTGGAGGAGAGGAGGGAGAGAGGGGATATGATAGAGACATACAAGTATCTTACAGGGTGGAACAGGGTGCAGGGAAACACTATTTTGAAGTGCAAAAGATGTTCCAGGACTACAGGGCATGGGATGCGGTTGGAGGGAGGGGCGATTCAGAGGAAACATAGGCAAGATGTTCTTCACAGAGCGGGTGGTGTACAAGTGGAACATCCTGCCAGAGGGAGTGGTGGGGGCTGACACACTCACGGGATTTCAGACTGCACGGGATAGACATGGAATTCTTGAGGTCAGGGTAAGGGCAACAGACTTCTAGGTAAACAAAGTAACTTACAGGCTGAAATGGACTGACTGTGTGGGCCATAGGCCCTTATCTGCCGACACTGGCTATGTATCTATGTCTGTAGGCACGACACAGGTGACATGCATCACTGTCCAGTTTCACAGCACGCTCTGTGTATGCATCACTGGTGGTCCATGCATGCACTGGGCACATAGCTGTGTAACTGGCATCGTACTCACGTTCCCGCGTCACTTGCCAGCCTTGTTTGTGCTGTGATGGACATGGGCAGTGTGTGTGTGCAGTGGTGCGCATAGCTGGTGCCGCCTGTTTGTGATGGCCATGTGCATGTTCACTGGGTGGGTGCATGCCATCACAGGTGCAGGACACTGGGCTATATGGCTTGCAGGTTGGGTGGTGTTCAGGGTTGTGGTCAGTCACAGCCATTGACTGTGTTCCCATTTTCCTAGGCCTCGAGGTTCTTCATCGGATGGCGAGGGATGTCAGGGCCATCCGACAGCTTGTGGCCCAGAACAGCGACATCCTGCAATCAATACACCGCCATGGCGTGCGGAGGAGGCGACAGGGAACTGCAAGACACCAGCAGGAGGACGGGCGGCCGGCTGGCCCATGACCTCTCTTCCCTTCCCACTTCTCCCATCCCTACCACCCTGCCTTCCCTCTCCAAGTTTGTCATCCCTACCCCTTGACCAACCCTACCTTGTACCCTTCCCCTGTAAATAGTTGTACTTGTTCTTGTTAATGTTTGTTGTGTTGAAATACATTTTTATACGAATAATGTGTTGGTCTCTGATTTGCAGCTGCCTATGGGTGCTCAGTTGCAGGGGTGTACATGCCATCTGGGCTGGTATGGTCCTGGGTGTGTGGTGTGTGTGTGTGTGTGTGTGTGTGTGTGTGTGTGTGTGTGTGTGCGTGTGTGTGCATGGGGAGGTATCTCCAGCATGGCAGTGACTTCGGTTGGTCTTGCGTCTGCTGCCACCTGCTGGGTGCACAGGGTGTGTGTCTGGCTTATGGCTTCTGTGCTGCAGAGGTTGGCGGTGTGCTGGGGGATGCATGGTTTCCTGCAGTGCCAGTCTGCACACATAGGTGGTGTCTTGGGGTCACAGTGCAGGGTGTGCTGTGCGTCAGGGGGGCTGATGTGCACTGTGGTTGTCAACCCCTGTGTGTGTGGTACTCTCAGCCTGCCAGTGGTTGTGCTAGGTGTCATGGCTCTGCTATGCTTTGTTGGCTTGTCCCCATGGGCAAGTAGATCATCCGTCCACCCCCAGTGATGCTGTGCTAGGGGTGTGCAGGTGTGGTGTGGGTTCTGCAGTGTGTTCTTGTGCCCATGTGTGGCATGGCTGGCGGTGGGCTAGCCTGCCTCCTGAATGTGCAGTTCCATTGCTCTAGGGGGGCTCTGCTTGCGCTATGGCACCTCTGGAATGCTCAGCTGGGCTGCCCTGGTTGCGCCATAGCGCAACATTTCGGCTCAGCTTCTCTTTCCTGGTTGCGCTATGGCGCAGTATGTGCGATATTCAGACGTTGGTTGCTTTGCGCAATTTGTTCTGCTCCATGTTTGAATATCGCACCTGTTGCGCATTTGCGCAACTGGTTTGTGCTTGCTCCTGCTGTTGCGCTCATTTTGAGCGTAGTTTGAATATCTGGGCCCAAGTGTCTTGGCATTTGCTTTTTACAAAACTATATCAGTATGGTTTTCCAAATACGTTTATTAATTGGGTTACAGCTCAAGAGAACGCTGCCAATCAATCAGAGCACTCCATTCCCTGTGGGTGTGACACTACAATTTAGCAATGAGTGTCTCAGATGTAGCTGTTCTAAAAACAGGTCAGTTTGGAGTGTCTATTTTTTTTTCTTTTTGAATTAAAAAAAGGAAGCTCTCTCTCAACCTGTAAAGTGCTCATTCGTCCTGTGGAGCCACCACTGCAGTGTAAGAGTGCCACGTACGTCCTTTGGGTGACAGAACAGCTCAGCTTCAATGTTCTCTCACCGACTGTGACAGCAACACCATTTTTTTATCTATTTTTTCTAGCAAATGTTTTAGCTGATGTGGGAAGTATGAGGAGAAACTGGAAATGCAACTTCTTTTCCTCTTTTGCTGTGCTAAGCCTGAAGGCAAACAGTCCTCTGAACTCAACAAAGAATGGTTTTATTTACCCTAAAATTGGCTATCTGTGTACTAAACAAATGGCTGGGGAAGCCAGATGCACCCTGTACAGCCATCAGCCATACGGACAATGGAAGAGAAGGTCAAAGTCACATAACCAGCTCAGACCAGTTCTGTCTTGGAGATTGGCTCACAGAGCAAAGAAATGGCCATGGTATGATGTTACTGAGCCAGGGCAGATGATAACTTCAAAGAAGTTGGCCTGCCATGGGTATTTCCATCCTATATTCTCTTATGAAACTTTAGTCTTCATCTTGGGGACTTCGAAACCACATCATCACTGTTCAGACTTGGACTCAAGAGAACCCAGTTGGGGGTAAACTTAAACTATCAACTTAGGATAGGGTTGCTTTGGCTTCTCAGAAGGAACTAGAAGGGGACAGGATCAGATGTGTTTCAGTACAGTAGCTGCTGCTTCTTGGTTTTACAGGGTTTCTTGTGGATTTTACTTGGTAGAAGATTATTTATTTTCTTTCTTACTACTTCTAAGGGGCTAGCAGGGTATTGTTTTTGGGGCTGTTGGAAGTTTGAAAACTGGTTTGGTGGCTGTAAGTGGGCTCATTTGTTGGATGTTTCACTGTGTAACAGGCTGCGCTGGTGGAGGCCTATTTCTTCTGATTTAAAACCTATTTGGTGGGATTTGCTTGGGGCTGGTTATTTGAACTGGAGACCTCTATCTGTTAATTTCAAGCCTATTTTGATGTGTTGTTAGTGAAGCTGATTGAATTGGAGACCCGTTTCCTTTGGTAGCAAACATATTTTGGGGGCTTTGAGTTGAATTTTGATTCCTTTTTGCTGACTTCACTAGCTGCAAAGGTTAGTGCATAGTGGGGGAAGGGTGTTAATGGTCTGGCCAGGTCTCACTCAGCTAACTGACTGGAGGCAGAGCTGAATCAGGTTTGTGGTGTTAGTTGCTTTGGCTTATCAGAAGGAACTAGAAGGGGACAAGATCAGATGTGTTTCAGTACAGTAGCTGCTTCTTGTTTTTACAGGGTTTCTTGTGGATTTTACTTGGTAGAAGGTTATTTCTTTTCTTTCTTACTACTTCTAAGGAGCTAGCAGGGTATTGTTTTTGGGGCTGTCGGAAGTTTGAAAACTGGTTTAGTGGCTGTAAGTGGGCTCATTTGTTGGATGTTTCACTGTGTAACAGGCTGCGCTGGTGGAGGCCTATTTCTTCTGATTTAAAACTTATTTGGTGGGATTTGCTTGGGGCTGTTTCTTTGGTTGCAGGGCCTGGAGGGGCAGACACAGGGCTGATACACTCTCTCGAGAATCGGGTGTAGGCCCTAATCCCACCCTCCCCCACCTCTCCCTCTCCAGAGCTCTGCTTATTTATACGGGAACACCTGCCCTGCAATTGGAGGAAAAGGCTACAGGTGCAGCTCATGTAGTTCTAGCCACTGGTGGTTGGATTTAAAGGCTGAGAGAGAGGAGCTTAGGGAGCTGTTCACTTCCCTTATAAGTTTACTGTGTTGTACTGCACCTAGTAGCAGGGTTACGGTTTACTGTGGGACTGTATCTAGGATTAGTGGGTGACCTGATTAGTCAGTAGGAGTGTATCTTGGACTAGTGGGGAACGGTGGCTCACCCAAGGAAACCTACTTGGAGGGGGATGGGACCACACGTCATTAGGGCCGGCATCTTTGGGAGGGTGGTTGAGTGCACAGGGTGTGGGGCAGCCATGATACTGGACTGGGCTTGGAAGTTCGGTGGCTTCCCAGTGTGCTACCAGCTGGCACAGCTTAGGGAGGAGGTTGCGGGGATTAGGAGACAGCTGGGGGAAGGGGGGGTATGGTTGGGGAAGAGGGCAGGGGATCTCCCACGGGGTTGCCTATGGGCGGGGCATAGGGAAAGGAGTGCAGGAGAATACTCTGGGGTCATATAGGGACCCTGGCAGAGGGGGCCCAAAAGGAGGACACTACCAAGGAAGCAGGCAGGTAACTGGGGACCCTCATAAAGGGGGGCCAGAGGGACAACATTCTCAGGGAACTAGGCAGATGGCTGGGGCTGGACAGAAGGAAGCAAGGTGGGGAGGTGGCTTGGACCTTACGCTCAGTAACCGCTTCAATTCTCTTCTTCTGCTTGAGGATGAGAGGGGTGATGTAGCCATGACAGGGGTGGTTAGAGATGGAAAGGGAGTTGGGGCAGGAGGCGGGGGCCGGATAGCAGGAGGAACAGGGGGGAACCTGGAATGCAGGAAAATAGGGGGAGCAGTGGATCACAGCAGGAGGGGCAGGGGGAAGAGGGAGGAAAGTGCAAGGAGAAGGACCAGTTGAGGAAAGGGCAAGGAGAAGGACCAGAAGTACAAGGAGGATACAGTAAAGGTAGTGGAGGGTTTAGGCCAGGGGAGCACGACAAGCAAGGAGGGACTGAACGGAGACAGGAAGGAAGGGAGGATGAGCCAGGCTAGTTTAGCGGATGGAGGAGAAGGACCAGTCGCGAGCAGTGAGGGGGGAGTTAGCGAGGCACAGAAGGATACTCGGGAGGAGAAGGAGGAGAGGCATAGGATCAGAGAGGAGGGGATGGCCAGGGTAAATGAGGGGGCAGCATCTGCCACCCAGATAGGGAGGAACAAGAAGCCAGCTGGGTGGAGAGCCAGCAGAAAGGATGCGGACATGGGGGATGGAGGAAAGGAGCAGTCAGAGTGCTCTTGTTGGGGGATTCTATGATCAGGGTATCAAATGGGATAGGGAGGGGGAAGCCTGGCCAGTTAGAACAAAATGCTTCCCTGGACTAACGGTGCACAGGGCCAAGCACGAGGTATATCAGCTGGCAAAGGATTGTGGGGGTTCCCCGGACATACTGGTCTACCTGGGTACAAATGACATTGAGGGAAATAGCGAGCTAGAGATACAGGCAAGGTTCAGGGAGCTTGCTAGGGTCTGTCATGACACAGGGTGCACGATGTCCTTCTCGGAAATCCTGCCAGTGCCAAGGGCTAGTGGAGAACACAAAAGGAAGATCAGGGAGATAAACTAGTGGCTCAGGGAGTGGTGTGAGGCCAGAGGGTATGGGTTGATGGGGGAATGGGGGGAGACCTGGGAGGATAAGGAGCTGTATGCTAGAGATAGGCTCCATCTCAATTTGGAGGGGAAGGGAATCCTTAAGTCGAAAATAGAGGGGTTCATTGGTGAAAAGTGGGGTTTAAACTTGTGAAGGGGGAAGGATGGGAGAAAAGGTTGTCGTGCAGGGTCCGATAAAGGAGGGACTCTGTCTCCACTCCCCTGGGGAGCTGGAGGAATGTGGGAAAAGGCCGAATGGTAAAGGGAAGACCAGGGGAAAACGGAATCTCCATACGAACAGAGCAGGGAAGTGGAAGTATAGGGAAAGGGTGGAAGGTAGTCCTGCTAAATGCCAGGAGCTTGGGCAACAAAATGCCTGAGCTCCAGGCGATGCTAACTGGGGAGCGGTGAATGTGGCAGCGGTCACTGAGACCTGGGCCACACTCAGGGACATGACTGGGACCTGAACCTGGAGGATTACACTATGTTCAGGAAGGACAGAAGGGAGGGAAGGGGAGGAGGTGTAGCAATAATAGTCAAAAACTGCATTGGCATAGGGGGAGTAGAGGAGGCGGAGGGAACCGTGGAGGTAATTTGGGTCACCTTGATAACAAGGGGGGGGCAAGACAGTAAAAACAGGAGTGGTGTATAGACCCCCTGTGCCGGCGGAGGAACTGGAGGAGTGTCTGGTGGCAGATGTTGGGAGACACTGCAGATTGGGCAGGGGAAAGGTGGTGGTGTTAGGAGCCTTAAACATGCCAGGAACAGACTGAGAGACTATGACATCCTCGGTAGCCAGGGAACAGAGGTTGTTGGATGTCTTTCAAGACGCGTTCTTAACTCAGCAGGTGGAGGAACTGACCAGGGAGGCACGGGTACTGGATGTGGTCCTGGCAGACAGTGACCATATTGGGGGTCTGGAAGTAAGGAACCTGTTGGTGGGGAGTGACCATGCCACGGTCTGGTTCTGCCTGGACCTAGGACGGGTAGAAAGCTGCACAAAGACGGAGGTAACTGACTTTAGGGGGGTGATTTTAAGGAAATGGGAAGGATCCTTAAGAAGCATTTGGATGTGATTGGGTCAGACATGGATGCTGACAGTAGGTGGGAAATATTCAGGAGAGGGGTGCAGGATGCTACCAGCACCTGTGCCAGAGTAAGACGAAAATGCGGTAGGGCCCGAAAACCCTGCTGGTGGACCAGGGAGGTCCAGGAGGTGGTGTTGGGAAAGAAGGCAGCCTATAGGCAATTCAAGTGCTCAAGGAGTGAAAGGGATCGAGGGGAGTATGAACTGATGGCTAGAAGGGCCACTAGGGTGGTGAGGGCGGCTAAGGCAAGGAAGGAGCAAAACCTGGCCAGAGAAATTAGGAGAGGGAACAAGGGGTTCTTTAGATACACTAGGGAAAAACAAAGGGTGAAGGGGCAGATCAGCAGGATTAAAACAGGGGAGAGATGGGCACAACTAAATGAGTACTTCACCTCAGTTTTCACCAAGGAAAATGGGGATGCTGCATCATAAATGGGAGGACACAGTGATACTGAGGAGGGGGGGACCCTTACCAATCGGCCGTTCTGGGGAGAGGGGGAGGTATCACTGGCGGGGGGGGCTAATCAGGGAGAAGAGGCAGTGGAGGTGGAAATCACAGCAGAGAGAGTGAGGGAAGCCCTCAGGTCCCTTAAGACAGAGAAGGCACCAAGGCCAGATAAATTACATCCCAGAGTGCTGAAGGAACTTGCGGATGTCCTGGCCAAACCCCTGGCAGAGCTTTTCACCATCTCTCTGAGGACAGGGTGGGTGCCCCAGGACTGGAAGATGGCGCATATAGTGCCTATCCACAAGGGGGGATCAAGGGAGGTGGCAGGGAACTACAGGCCAGTCAGCCTGACATCAGTGGTGGGGAAGATCATGGAAGCACTACTGAAGGAGAGACTGGTGGAACAGCTGGTTGCCAGCGGACTACAGGACCCAAGGCAGGGTTTTATTTAACTCTAAAAACTGATTAGCGTTTTGCTCATAAAAGTTCTAAAACATTGTAAAAATGCATAGCACTTGCGTCACTGTGTTTAACAAACATAAAACTTATAGAAAACCTATATAAATGCTTTCTGTACAGTTAGTATTATCCCAAGAGAAAACTGCTGATCAATTATTTAAAACCCTGCAAGGCAGCATGGTTTCACCAGGGGGAGGTCATGACAGACCAACCTCACTAAATTTTTCGACAGGGTAACAAGGGACATGGATCAAGGGAGGGCAGTGGATGTGGCCTATCTGCACTTCAGCAAGGCCACTGACACTGTGCCACACAGAAGGCTACTAAACAAACTGGGGAATACGGGAGTGGGAAGGACAGTAATGCGGTGGGTAGGTAATTGACTGGGTGGCAGGACGCAGAGGGTGGTGATAAATGGCTGTCACTCCATAGAGGGAAGAGTGCCTAGTGGGGTACCACAGGGATCAGTGCTGGGACCGGTCTTATTCAACATCTTCATCAGTGACATTGCGCAGGACCTAGAAGGCAGAATTTCCCTATTAGCTGATGACACAAAGCTCTGTAACAGAGTAGACATACTGGAGGGTGTAGACAGAATGAGAAGGGACCTGTAGAAACTTGAAGAATGGTCAGGGGTTTGGCAGTTGAAATTCAATGCAAAGAAGTGCAAGATAATGCATATGAGGCACAAAAACCCTGGCACAATATATCAATTGAATAGTGAGGATACAGCAAGCACCAAGCAGGAAAGGGACCTTGGGGTTATCATCTCTGATTACCTTAAAGTAGGGAAACAGTGCGACAAGGCAGCAGGTAAAGCAAACAGGATGCTGGGATGCATACGCAGGGGCATCACCAGCAGGAAAAGGGAGGTCATAATTCCACTATACAAGACATTAGTGAGGCCCCACCTGGAGTACAGTGTACAATTCTGGAGACCTTACCTACGTAAGGACAAAGACAGGGTAAAGAAGGTTCAGGAGTGCAACAAAGATGGTACAGGGATTGCATCACAAGTCCTACGAGGACATGCTAAAGGACTTGAATATGTACTCCCTGGAGGAGAGGAGGGAGAGAGAGGGATACAATAGAGACATACAAGTACCTTACAGGGAAGAACAGGGTGCAAGAATACACTATTTTCCAGCAAAAAAGATGTTCCAGAACTAGAGCGCATGGGATGAAGTTGGAGGGAGGGTGAGTTAGAGGAACCGTGAGGAAGAATTTCTTCACAGAAAGGGTGGTGGACAAGTGGACCACCCTACCAGAGGAAGTGGGGGGGGGGCAGAAACAATCATGGGATTTAAGAATGCATGGCATAGACATAAGGGAATTCTGGAGGTCAGGGGTAAGGGGCAACAGACTTCTAGAAAAATGAAGTGAACTTACAAGCTTAAATGGGCAGACTGGGTGGGCCAAGGGCCCTTATCTGCTGACAGTGTTTATGTATCTATGTATTTTATTTATTGTAAATAGTTCCAGGAAAGGCACAGTGAGCTGGAAAGCACAGTTACGTAAGAATTTACCTTGACAGCAGATCTTCGAGAACAGCTCTTGCAGCAGGTTACATCATAAGGACTAAAGACGGCAGGTGGCAGGACCCCATGGAAAACTACTAGCTAGCTATACCCAGTGGGGGATCACCCCCCCCGTCAGAAGCATCATAAAAGGGGAGTCCCCCAGCATACCTCAGACCTCCTGAGGGGAAGGTGGGAAGGAAATTACCTACTGCAAGAACTGTTCTCAAAGATCTACTGTTACAGTAAGTTCTTACATAACTGTACTATCTTACTTCAAAATACAGCTCTTGCAGCAGGTTACACCATAAGGACTGATTCCCAAGCAGTAAAGGGTGGTATCTAACCCTTTGGGAGAAGGATAGGAGAAATCCAGCAAGGAAAACCGCCTAGGACAAAAGTCCTTGGAGGACTGCCAGGCCAAAGCCCGCTCTGCGTCTGGAGGCAATGTGCAGGCTATAATGTCTGATGAAGTTGTGCATTGCAATCCAAGTAGCAGCTGTACAACTGGTTGGTGCTGACACGTTTTTTCAGTGCAGCAAAGGAGGTAGCCACCCCTCTCATAGAATGGCCCTTTACCAATCCCAGTAAGAGTTTGTTGCGCTTCTGGTAACAGAACGCTATGCAGTTCACCAACCACTTAGAAAGTGTCTGTTTTGACACGGGTGCCCCTAACGTCCTGTGGGCAAAAGACAAACGGCTGATCAGATGGCCGGTGAGGTCTGATCCTGGTCAGGTAAAACCTGAGAATCTTGTGCACATCTAAAGTGTGCAGTAAGGCCTCTCCTTTATTGACATAATTAGGATTGTATACCAGAAGGTCAATGTCCTGGTTCAGTGTTAATTCTGAGACCAACTTGGGAAGAAACTAAGGATTAGTTCTTAAGGACACCCTGTCCTTATGAAAAAATCAAATAAGGCTCTTTATACATGAGCCCCTGCAGCTCCGAAATTCTTCTTGCGGAGGTAATGGCAACTAAAAATAATGCTTTCCAAGAGAAAAGGCGCAGCTCGCAATCTGCAGCTGGTTCAAACGGTGGCACTGTAAGCTGCTCTAGGATGAAAAAAAGGTCCCAAGGGGAAATCGGGTTCCTGACTGGGAGGGTCTCAGATGCAGGGTGCCATGCAGAAAGGTATGTGACACATCTAGCTGAGCTAGGCCTGCTGGCCGACCGGAGCATGGTAGGCCAAGACGGCACAGAGGTGCACCTTCAAGGAGAAGTATCCTAATCCCATGTGAAATAAGGAAAGGAGATGGTCCAAAACTGACTTCTCGGGACAGTGGAGTGGATCAAGATTCCAAGCGGTGGCCCAAACACAAAACCTGCGCCATTTCATGGTGTAAGTAGCATGAGTGGAGGGTTTCCAAGCTGATACCAGAATGTCTGCGACGTCCTGGGATACTCCATGCCTAAGAATGGCTATGTCCTTAGGAGCTAGGCGTGCAGGTTCAAGGATTTGAGGTTTGAGTGAACCAGAGACCTGGCCTCCTGAGATAGCAAGTAAGAGCTGACCAGTAAAGGAAATGGAGGCTCCTGAGCCAACTGGATGAGCAGCGGAAACCAGGTTTGTCTGGGCCAGAAGGGCGCTACCAAAAATCATTGTTGCTCCTTCTGTCTGCAACTTGAGTAGAACCCTCTGGATCAAAGGGAATGGTAGGAAGGCATACAGGAACCTGCCCGTCCAGGAGAGGGACAATGCATCTCACCAGAAAACACCAGGCCCTGGATCTAGCGAGCAGAAATTGGGCAGTTTTACCTTGTATGGGGATGCAAACAGGTCTACGTCTGGCATCTCCCATTTGAGGAACAGAGCCTCTGTGACCGTTTGCAGCAGTTCCCATTCATGAGCTCTGGCTCGCAACCGACTCAGGAAGGTCTGCAACCATGTTGTAGACACCGGGAACACGTACTGCTGCGATCGTGGTGCCATGCTGCAGTACCCAATCCCACACTCTCTCTGCCACTATGCAAAGCTGGTAGGAGTGAGTGTCTCCCTGCTTGTTGATGTAGTACACCACTGAGGTATTGTCCGTCTGGACTAACATGTGTGCTGGTGGGATTTCTGACTGCAGAGCCTGTAGAGCATACAGGACCACTCTCATCTCAAGGATGCTGATGTGGAGGTGAGGCTCCAGAGAAGACCAGGTTCCTTAAGTCCTGGTTCCATTCAAAGTGAGCTCCCCATCCGGACCCGGAAGCATCCGTGGTGAGCATCAGAGATGGAGCGGGTGCCAAGAAGGGGACTCCCCTGCTGAGGTGCTCCGGGACAAGCCACCATTGCAAGTCTTGAACGACTGGATTTGTGACTCTGACGACCTGGTCAAGATGGTCCTGTCACTGGCCCCATTGAGCTCTCAGTGTCCACTGAGTAACCCTCATGTGGAGGTGGGCCAGGGGGACTGTGGCAATGGTTGCCGCCATGTGACCTAGCAGGCAGAGCATGGTTTGCGCGGGAACTGGCATCTTTGAAGTGATGGCCCGTATCAGACCTCGAATGCGTTCCGCTCTGTCCTCTGGCAGGAAGGCTCTTCCTTGGCAGGTGTCCAGGACCACGCCAATGAGTTGCAATTTTTGAGTGGGAACTAGAGACAACTTCTCCCGATTGATGGTGATACCCAGTGACTCGAACAGGGAACGAGTATCCTGGATTGTGCTTATCAATGCCTCTCGAGATAAGGCCATGAAAAGCCAGTCGTCCAGATACGGGAACACATAGTGGCCCTGTCTTCCGAGGGCCGCTACCACGACCGCCAGGCATTTGGTAAACACGCGTGGTGCCGAGTACAGGCCAAACGGTAGTGCTCAGCACTGGTAGTGGTGCCCCAGGAACTCGAACCGCAGGAACTTCTGGTGCGGTCGAGTGATGGGGAGATGGAGATATGCATCCTTCAAATGCTGGGACGCTAGCCATGCACCTTGCCAGAGCATGGTGATGAGGCCCAGAAGGCTGACCATACGGAAGCGTCTGTACGCCACCGAGGTGGTGAGATCACTGAGATCCAGGATTGGGCATAGATCCCCAGTTTTCTTCGGGACCAGGAAGAAGTGGGAGCAATATCCCCTTTCTCTCTGGTTCCATGGGACGATCTCTATGGCATCCTTTTCCAGGAGGGCTGAGATCGCCTCCTGGATGAGCGAGGTGTGATGCCCCGAATAGCAGGAGTACAAAGGAGGCCTTGTCGGTGCAGCACCAACACCTGTGGCTGTGGTGCTAGTCCCCTGGGGCACACTAGACTCTGCAGCTGTGTACAGATGGAGCCTATAGCTACTGACATGTTTCTCCAGTCTGACATACAGGTGGTGCTGTGCAGAGACCCAGACTGCAGCTAGCGCTCTGTAGTTGCAGTCCGACCTACAGATGGAGCTGTGTGCACCCTGCAATAGCATCCGGCAAGCCACATGGAACTACATGCAAATCAGGCAGTAATGATGACATGCTAATGTGGCTGATTGCCCACGGATTGCCTAAGTAGGCTCACCTGCAGAGCACTTTTGAATATAGCAACATTTTGTGCTGGGCAAACATGTGAGCGCCACGAAAATGAGTTTGCCCCTCGCAAAACTGTCAGAACCATAGTACAGTTCTGCAGCATTTGGTCTGCACTGTTAGCAGTTTTTGTGAATCCACTTCTTTGCTAGCACACACATTGGTCACGTACTTCACCTTTGCCTTACACTACGTCTGTGTGCACTGGGCTGCTGTCGTAGTTTGCACTGCCCGGTTGCAATATTCAGAGCTGTCTTATTTGCTGGGCTGTGTTTGTACTGCACTCAAGGCCCTGTTTGCACACCATTGTTAACACACTATATTCAACTGATTTAGCCCAGGGGCAATTCCTTTGAATATAGTGTGCAAATGGTTCCGGGCTATTTTGCCCTGGGGCTAAGTTTTGAATATCTGGCACACAAGTGTGTACAGGGCCTTAAAGTATTCCTTGATCAGGGCCTTGGCAGACTGGAAGCTGGGGGTGACAGTGTGTGAAAGGGGGCACTGTTTCAAATGTTGGCAATCCTGTAGTTGACTGAGGCTTGATCTGCATTGTGCCTGCACTGAGGTACATGGATCTGAATCCGTTACCATCCACAATCGTAAAATTTTGTGAAAATCAAATACATGGACATGGAGGGGTGGAATTCACTCCAACAAGCTGGGGGGAAATTCAAGCAAGATATCTTTTTCACAAAAAGAGTGGTGAATAAGTGGATTGAGCTACTGAAAAAAGTGGTAAGGGCCAAATTGGTATGCAGCTTCACGGGCAGATGAGTTTCGTCAGAAGGTAAGAGCAGACTATGGGTCGGGATGGCCACTAGTGCCAGAGTAGTGAAATCAGGTAGGGCAGGCAGGCTGGAGGGTCAGTACTATAGGTCTTTATCTGCAGACACTGTCAATGCACCTCTGCAAAAGGGACTGGAGGAGGGGATGTAAGAAAAAATCACTTACTGTTCTTTTCTGCCAGGGGATCCCTTAGTATGCTTAACTGATGCAGTTAGCCTCCTATGCTGAACTGCCCTGGAGAGCTTGGAACGTATATAAATGATGGAATCATAGGCACGTGCCAGTAATTTGGACTGGTGCCCCTAGGTGCTGCTGCTGTGCTCTAAACAGTACTGATTCATGGTATAATGCCTGATCTAACTAGCCTACAAGAAAAAACTAGCATGAGAGTAGGAACAAAAACAACGTTTAGGAGAGAACAAGAACAGACTGGTTTCCAAGCTGGAAACCATAAATGTTAAAATATCCCCACATTCTGCCCAAGTGGCTAAGCAGGAGGCAATACTTGGAGGATGCAGAACCTTTTCTGATTCTGAAAGGGGAGGTAGAGTTAAGCATACTGAGGGATCCCCTGGAAGAAACAACATTTATTTATTTATATTCACATCGGAATTACAATCCTTCGAGTCATGGACTCGTTTCCAAAGGCTCCACGTCGGTTAACAGAATATAAAAGGGATATACAGGATATAACAACAACAGACATTACATGACAGAAACTCAATTACAGGCAATAGCAAGGTGCAGAACAAAATTCAACAAGAAAACATTATCATACACAGTTGAAACATTACTATGGTAAGTAATTTTTTTCTTTAAACCCCAAGAATTTCTAAGTATGCTTAACTGATGTAGACTACCAAGTAGTATCTTGGGAGGGCGGGTACAGAACCTACCTAGGGAAAAGGTTCTGCAGCACTGCAGTGCCAAACCTGGCATCACTTCTGGACAGTATGTCCAGACAACAGTGCTTTGTGAAGGTGGGTACAGTTTTCCAGATAGCTGCCCTACAGAGTTTCAACAAGGGAACATTCCTCATTGCTGCCACTGAAGCAGCTGTTCCACGAGTGGTGTGAGCCATGACACCCCGAGAGGGCTGCTTGCCAGCTTTGCTGTAGCAGAACTGTATGAAAGAGACTATCCAGTGTGCAACAGACCTCTTCGATGCTGGCCTACCCTTACACACTTCGCCATAAGTCAGGAACAGCAGTAAGTGGCCTGACCTGACAGCTTTGGCATGCTCAAGGTAGTGGCGAAGTGCCCTCTTTTTTTTTTTTCTTTATCTCCACTTGCCTGGAGAACTTCTTCCAGCATCCTCGGGGCTCCCAGCCTCTACCTCCCCTGGTGACTTCTACAACCCTCCTCTCATGTGCCCCAACACCACCTCCGGGTCTGAACCCTCTAGAGGTAGGGCCGCCCTATCCGCCCAGGGCGCTCTATCTAAGGGCAAAGTGCTGGGCACACGAGCGGACCCATGGAGAGGAGGCTAGTCCAGGATCGGGAGTGTGGGCTGAGGAGGCCGAGGTGCCTTCATCTATCCCCAGGAGCGGGTTTTCTTCCTTATTTTTGTATGCCATTTCCCCTCGGAGTGCGGCATGGCAAGGCAATGTCATGCCGCAACTCGCCCCCTGCATCCGCTAAGGCCGCCACGCCACGCCTTATCACCACCAGAGGCCGCCTCCAGAGCGATAGCTTTCCTCCTCGGGAAGAGAGAGCAGTCCTCCAGACACTCGATCTCTTCCCCCCCGCCAACCCCCAGTGGCCCGGGCTCATTCCCGAACCCAGGCTGCCAGCGTGGCGAGAGGTGTGGCATCCAGTACCTCAACCCTCAGTGCCATCGGGCCAGCTGGTGAAGTGCCCTCTTGGCATCCATGCTATGTAACTTCAGCTCACACGAGCTGGACTTGGCTGTGAAAAATACAGGGAGGGTGACAGACTGAGTCAAATGAAATTCAGACACCACCTTAGAGAGGAATTTCCTATTGGTCCTGAGGACCACCTTTTCCCTGTGGAATGGAATGGAATACAGTTAGGGTCTGTGAAAAGGGCTCGGTGCTCATATACCCTCCTAGCAAAGTGATGGCTATCAGGAAGACAGTCTTCCAGGTAACATACTTCGGGTCAGCAGTAGCCACTGGCTCAAATAGGGGCTCCATGAGCTCGGACATACACAGGTTCAGATCCGGGGGAGAGGGAGGCGCACTGGCTCTCTGAAACATGGATACAGGTATAGAAACAAAGCCATTAGGAAACAGAAATGTAGAAAGCACAAGTTCTCCAAAAGGTATAAAAAAAAAACCTCAAATGCTGGAAATCAGAAACTCTACAAACTACAACATTCCAAATTAAACAAAGTAATGAGAAAGGAGAAGAAAAAATTAGAATTAAGACTGGCTCAGAAAAAAAGACATGAAAGGTTTTTATGCCTCTATTAACACTAATAAAAATGCTAAGAAAACTATTACATCTATTTCCCAGAATGGTAAATTGATTACCGAACCTATAGCAATGGCAAACACACCTTTAATCAGTACTTTGTTTCTATTTTCAACCCACCTACTAATTCTACTCCAGTATGTACTATAACTGATTCTCACCCTATCCAAATTCTCAGAAAAGAAGTGTTGGACGAATTCTTGAAGTTGAAGTCTTCTTCTGCTCCAGGCCCTGACAATCTAAGTCCTGTCGTCCTTAAAAACTTAGTAAAATTGCTTGTCCATCAATTAACATCACTATTTAACCTTCCACTTGAAACAGGAGAGGTCCCTGAGGACTAAAAAGGGCTGTAGTGGTTCCCATCTTTAAAAAAGTTGATCGTTCCAACATATCTAATGATAGGCGAGTTAGCCTAACTTCCATCTGTTCTAAATTAATGGAAAGGATTATTAAAAACGCATTGAAGGTGTGATGGATGTACTACATCTTGTAGATCATTCCCAGCACGGTTTTCGTAAAGGATTGTCCTGTATTACGAACCTTGTGTCATTTAATGAACTCATAAGTGGTAACCTGGATAACAATATCCCAACTGATGTCATTCTCTTGGATATTAGGAAGCCATTTGATAACGTGCCCCATGACTTATTAATAACTAAATTGAATGCCATTGGAATAAAGAAAATTATTATTAGTTGGAATAAAAATTGGCTTACAGACCGCACTCTGTCAGGATCAACGGTGTGAGATCCAACAAGGAGGGTGTCACCAGTGGAGTCCCCAGGGATCAGTTCTTGGGCCTGCACTGTTCTCACTGTATATTAGTGATACGGGGAGTGGAATTAAGAGTGTCATCTCCAAGGACCTATGGGGAGAGGCTCGAAGAGCTAAATATGTACACATTGGAAGAGAGAAGGGACCGGAGGGGACATGATAGAGGTCTTTAGGCACATGAAGGGGGTAAATAGGGGAGGAGCAGTCAGGGTGCTCGGAAGGAAGGGGCGGCAACTAGAGGACATGGGTGGAAGCTGGAAGGGGGGGAGATTCAGGGGAGAAAGGAGGAGGTGCTACTTCACTGAGAGGGTGGTGGAGCCATGGAATGCGCTGCCCAGGGGGCTGGTGGAGGCAGAGATGGTGGAGGAGTTCAAGAGGGGGTGGGACAGGTACAGGGGAAGGGTTCTGGAAGCAAAAACCAGGGCAGCGAGAATATCCGGGACTGGGAATGGAAAAGCCAGAGAGGGAGAGGGGGTTAGCAAGGTCAGCTCCCAGGGTGGCAGCTGACCAAACGAGCAGACACGAAAGACCATTAGGCCTATTCTGCTGGCATTTTAGTATGTTAGTATGTAAATTTGCAGATGACACTAAGTAGGGCATGAGGTTGATTCCCTGAATAGTTATAACAAACTTTGTCTGGATCTTGAATCAATTGAAAATTGGGGCAAGAGTAATAAAATGGAGTTCAATGATGCTAAGCGCTCAGTTTTGCACTTTGGTAAGAAAAATCCTGAATATAAATATAAACTTCTCTACAGAAGACCCTAAAGTTGACCAACTTTATACCTCTAGCATCCTTTAAAAAGCTCTGCATAAGTCTCTTCCCAGAGAAATGCAACTGCTACCACAAGGCCTAGTCCAGTCACATTCACAACCCTTCCCCTTTCAGTCAGCAATTATAATTGGCAGCTCTCCCATAAATTATCCCCTTAATTTTTCCTCCACGGCCCCTTATTTGGTATCTCAGCCCCCTATCATACCTTTTTACAGTTTTGCTTCCCTATGATCTCAGATCAACTCCTGGCACTTCCCTCAACCCCAATTACTCCCCCATACCTCCTACTACTATTAGCCATAGCCCCTATCTGGATCTCCCACCAGCCCTTCCATGTCATTCGTCAGAGGCTGTTATCACCACTTTTTGCAGTCATTCAATCATTATATCTGTTTGTCTGCTTTAGTTTGCTCTGGAGCCTGTAATTCTGGGTACCTTATGTTGCGTGTTTGCTTTGGCTCCTCTATTGGGACTTGTACATACTGGATTCTTCTAGTGTATTTTTATTGTATCCTACCTTGTCCTGTTAGGTTTTATCAACCTCTATCCTTGGATTATTGTATATATGTTTATATTACTGTAGCTGTTTAAATACAAGTGTTTTGTATATATCTGCTACTGTACCAACAATTGATCCTTGACCGTATCAGGTCCATCTTGTAAATGAGCTTTGCTCAATGATGTCCACCTGAATAAATAAAGATTTTGATTGATTGATTGAATGGCAAAACCTTAAAATCATGTAACAAGGAACTAGACCTGGGAATCTGAGTGAATACAAAATTTGATTCAGTTGACCATTGCCATCATATGAAGATACAAAATTTGCCAGCAGATAAAGGCCTACAGGTCTATCAAGTCTGCTCAAATGTGCAGCTAGCACCCCTTATTCTGCAGCTGCCCCTCCCTTCTACCCTTCCCCTCCATTGACCCTCCCCCTTGTCCTGTCCCATCCCTTTTGAAGCAGTCCACTGTTCTACTGGATAGCACTTCTGCAGGTAACGCATTCCACCCAGCTACCACCCTCTCTGTAAAAAAGTGTCTCCTCATCTCCCTCCTGAACCTTCCTCCCTCCAGTCTCATATCATGGCCCCTGCTGTCCCTCCCCTCCCTTACTTTGAACACCCCCTCTGTACCCAACTTGTTTATTCCTTTCATGCACTTAAAGGTTTCAATCATGTCCCTCCTCTCCTCCAGCGAGTACATATTCAACTCCCTCAGCCTCCTCTCATATAATAAGTCCCCCAGCCCCCTGATCATCTTTGTACTGCGCTGTACCCCCTCCAGTAACTTAATGTCCCTCCTCAGATACGGGCGCCAGTACTGCACGCAATACTCGCGGTGCGGTCTAACTAATGAGCTATACAGTGGCAGAATCACCTCCTCCCTCCTCGAGATATACCCCTTGCAATGCAACCCAGCATTCTGTTGGCCTTTGCAGCTGCCTTCCTAGATTGTGCCGAGTTGTTCACACAACCCTGTAATAGGCACCCCAGATCCTTCTCCTCCTCTGTCTGGGCTAGCTGCACTCCGGCTGCTAACTCCTCCTTGGGTTCTTCATCCTAAAATGCAGCACCTTGCACTTTTTGGCATTAACCCCAGTTGCCAGGTGTCTGACCAGGTTTCAAGCTTTGCCAGATCATCCTGCAACCCCTGTCATCCCCCTAGGTCGTCCACCACCACTCCCATCTTGGTATCATCACCAAACAGACTGATCTTGCTCTTGATGTCCAATGATATGTCTGCAATGAATATCCCAAACAACACTGGTCCCAACATCGAGCCCTGAGGAACACACCGCTCATCACTACCCTTGGGTGTGAGAGCTCCCCACCCACCACCACCCTCTGTTGCCTTCCCTGAAACCAGTTCCCTACCCATCTCACCAGCTTTGCACCCGGCCCTGTGCCTTCTAACTTACTTCCCAGCCTCCCATGCAGCACCGAGTCAAATGCCTTACTGAAGTCCAGATACAGAACATCCACTGCATGGCCCCTGTCCAGTTGCCTAGCTACCCAGTCACAGAACTCCACCAGGTTAGTTTGGCAGGATCTGCCACGTATGAAGCCATGCTGTCTGCTGTCCTTTGGCCTCTAGGAGGGCCACCAGCCTCTCCCTCAGGATAGTCTCCATCAGCTTACCCACGATAGATGTGAGGCTCACCAGTCTGTAGTTCCCCAGTTCATCCTTGGGGCCACACTTGTGGAGAGGCACCATATGAGCCATCCTCCAATCCTGAGGTACACACCCTGAGTGTAGTGAGGCATATATCACTTAGAGCTAATAGATTTATAAGAACTATAAAGAAAACATTTTTAACAAGGGATAGTCTTTGCTTAGTGAAATGGTATTAATCATATGTCATTCCTCACCTTGACTATGGATCCCCCTGTGGAGCCCCTACCTTAAGAGGGATATTAAGTTAATTGAAAAAGTGCAAAGAAGAATGACAAAATCATTAATTGTGTTAACAAATAGGGAATATAGCTGGAGGGTAAAAGCCCTAAAACTGTTTACATTGGAGACAAGAAGAATAAGGGGAGATTTGTTTCTTATGTACAAAATAATGCAGAATTCAAATCTCATGGGGCAATGTGGCCTAAAAAGCAAAATGTTATTATCTAAAGGACTGAGATTACACTCGAGACAGCTAAATATTCCAAAGGAAAATGCAGTTAAAAAATCCAATTTCTTTACCGTGAGAACGGCTAGATTGGAGAATTCCCTACCTAGCGATATTGTACACGCTACTAGTTTTGACCAATTCAAGAGTAAATTAGATGCTTTACTGATTCTTAAACAAATGGGCTTAAAAAAACCCACATGGAGTGGGAGACAATTTAATGGGTTCTTATCCTACTTTGTCAAAATTAACCAAGTATAATACCAAGTAACCAAGTAAAGTCCTTTAAAGAACTTTTTGAAGATGGGGTGAGGAGCCACTGCCCTCTCTTTACCCACTGAGACATAGGCAGAAGTTGCTGCCAAGTAAACCTTATCAGTGAAAGACATCAGGCCTAGGCTCTGCAGGTGGACCAGGTCATCGAGGAGCACAGGCAGACCTGCTTGCAGGGGAATGATGTGCTTAGGTTCACACCAGAGGGAAAACCTCCTACATTTGGATGCATAGGTTTTCCTGGTTGCTGGCTTCCTGGAAACCTTGAGGACACCAGGACTTCCTTAGAAAACTGAAGATTAGAAAACTCTAGGTCTTCAAGAGCCAGGCCTTGAGGCGAAGTGACGTGAGGTTGGGGAACAGGATTCTGCCCTGGGACGTGATCAAGAGATTGTGCCTCTGAGGAAGATGAATAGGCTGTGCAACTGACAGGGCTAGCAGAAGAGAGCACGATGGCTGTCTGGTCCAATCTGGGGCCACCAGAATCATGGTTGCTGACTGGTTCCTCAATTTGAGGAGAACACTCAGTAATGGGGGAAGGCATAAAGGAACCTCCCCATCTAATCCAGTGCCAGGGCATCCAGGGTCACTGTGCCCATTGCTGCAGCCCTGCAGCAGAACTGTAGGAATTGGTGATTCTCCCTAGAAGCGAAAAGGTCTATTTCTGGGGTACCCCCCCACCTCTGAAGACAGTGTCCAGTACTTGTCTGTTCAGGGACCACGTGTGGTGGTTCTGGCTAATTCTGCGGAGAGAGCCTGCCAGGATGTTGTCCTTCCCCAGAAGGTGAACTGCAGATAGGCTGATTTGACTGTAATATGCCAAGCTCCAGGTCTTCATAGCCTCTGTGCATGACTTGGAGGATCTGGTTCCACCCTGTTTATTGATGTAGTACATTGTGGTGGTGTTGTCTGTCCTGACCTGTACAGACTTTCCTTGGACCCAGGGGCAAAGGACAGTAGAGCAAGAAATAACTGCTCTGAGCTCTGGCAGGCTGATGTGCAGGCTTGATTCCTGGGGAGTTCAATTGCCACTTACCATGAGGTCGTCCAGATGTGCACCCCACCCTAACAGGACCTCCTTGTAAATGAGCAAGCTCAATGGAGTTTTCCTGCCAATAAACGTGAACTTGAACTAAGAGGGAGGTATCTGTCGTGAGAATGACCATAGGGGCCTGTTGCTGGAAGAGCAAGCCTTCCCTGAGATTGTCCCTTTCCTTCCACCACTTGAGAGCCCGAAGGAAGGGCTTTGTAACTGGAACCAGCTTGGAGAGTGGGTGCCTTCTTTGGGACCAAAGGCACCTGAGATGGAACGGTGCGTCTCTCATTTGGAATCTGACAACTGGGACCACTGCCGTGGTGGCAGCCATGTGGCCTAAGAGCTGCAGGAAATGTCTTGCTGGTCGGGGTTGCCCAAAGACAAATGATCCTGCCAGTGGCGCTATACTGTCTACCCTGTTCTGAGGCAGGAATGTCTTCCCCTGCAGGGTGTTCAACTCTGCCTCTATGAACTCCCGGACCTGCCCGGGTTCTGTCTGAGACTTTTGGGGGTTTAAAAGGAACCCTAAGGATTCCAGGGTGTACTGAGTCAAGCTGAGAGAATCTCTGACCTGCTGTAAGGATTCCCCGATGACAAGCCAGCTGTCTAGGTAAGGGAACACTGTGACCCCTAGTCTCCTCAGATGTGCCACTACTATTGCCAAGCACTTTGTGAACACCTTGGGGTTCAAGAAGAGCTCGAAGGGAAGGGCTGAGAACTGGTAGTGACCCGAGAGTAACCTGAACCCGAAGTACTTTCGGTGGGTGGGTTTGACAGGGATGTGGAAGTATGCATCCTTTAAATCCAGAGAAGCCAACCAGTTCCATTGCTGAAGAGAAGGAATGACTGTGGCCAAAGTGACCATCCTGAACTTGGGTTTTGTCAGGTGCCTGTTGAGGGAGTCTGAGATCCAGAATAAGTTGCCATTCCCCATTTTTCTTCTGGGTGAGAAAGTACTTTGAGTAGAAACCCTTTCCCCACTGAAGTATGGGAACCTTTTCCACTGCCTTTAACTGGAGCAGCTTTTTGACTTCCAGTTCTAGGAGGGTTTTCTCTGCGGTGGTTGCAGGTTTGAACCGTTTGTGACCCTTTATTCATTCATTCATTCATTACAAATTGGGTTTACAACCTTTGAGTCACAGATTCATTTACAAAGGCAACTCATTGCAAGTAGGGAGGGCAGACATCAAGACAGTTATTACAGTGCAGATTAAAACAGAGGATAACATTACAGGTGCAGTAAAAGGAACATTTAACAGATACACTTAGGTTACATAATGTAGTAGTTTGTATGTTACTTAGGTTACATAATATTACAAAACTGTGAGTTACAATCATGGATATAGTAGGTCCTCAGAGAACACAGCAGGTTACATCCCTATTTGGACCTAGTAGGGAAGAAGTGGGTCGGGGAGGAAGAGACTGTCCAGTGGACATTGTCCCTGCAACGTGGGAAAGGATTTGAAGTTTAGTGAGAGGCTTTGGCTCACTACCTCCAAGACCCACTTGTCTGTGGTGATGGTTTCCCACTCTCAGAAGTAGTAAGGTAACCTGTCTCCCACTGTGGCCGGGGTGGCGACCTGTCAGGGGGGTTTGCCTGTGCTGGTCCCTGGCAGCTGGCTCCTGGTCAGACCGCTTAGAGGGCCTCCTGCCCCAGAGATACCCCCTGGGCTGCTGGTAGTCAAAGACTGCCTGAGCCTGAAAACATGGTCTGGGGTGGAGACCCCTACCAATACCTCCCCTATAAGGAAAATCCATGGCCTTGGCCTGGATGTCCTGAGAAAGATTAGTGGTTCTGAGCCATGCAAACCTTCTCACTGGCATCAACTGCTATGTGAACCTGGTACTTTGTCACCTCCAGAGCAGTCTTGGCAGTTTGTGCCAGATCGATGGCCACATGATCTGTGACCCTGTCACTCATAGCCAGTGCCAATGATCAGAGAGCCTTTTGGTACTGGGCTGTATAGGCCACATGGGTAGCCTGTCTGAGAAGGAGAGAGGCTGCCAGGTACCCCTTTTTCCCCATGCTATAGAATCTCCTAGAATCCTTATCAGGGGGATGTGAGGAAAAAGGGACTCTAGCCTTATCACAAGCCATAGCCTGGACCACCCCTTGTGGTCTGGGTCAGTGAAAAGGTAGTCATCACTGCAGGGTTTTAAATAATCGATTAGTAGTTTTTTTTCTTGGGACAATGCTAAATTGTACAGAAAGTATTTATATAGGTTTTCTAGAAGTGTTATGTTTGTTAAACACAATGAGGCAAGTGCTATGCATTTTCGCAATGTTGTAGCACTTTTATGAGCAAAACGCTAATCAATTTTTGGAGTTAAATAAAACCCTGCACTGGATCTGTCCATCTGGTACTGTTTGTCTATCTTCCCATCAACCCTGTTAAAGAGTTGAGGTATTGCAGGAGCTTGAGGGATGCCTTCCTGAGGGACTTATGGGCTGGCAGGAGTAACCTCTTGGTGGGCACCAGCCCATCATGTCGAGGAACTCGGCCTCATCCTCATCCTCCACTGCCTCTTCTGTAGAAAGGTCGAGGGTATCCACTGTCACACTTGGACAGCTGGTTCTGATCCCTGTGTCATTTTTTGTAAATATAAAAAAAAAATGTGTGATGGACTGTGTCAAGAGAAAATGTTGTCTTCTGGAACTGACACATCAACCCCAGGATAAGTTCAAAGGACAGGACATAGCTTAAAATTGCAGCTATCTGAAATGCAATTCCTTTGTTAAATTTGCTTTGAAGGCAGAAACCAAGATATCAATTTTATAATGCCCTCAGGGAAATCCTTTGATCTGCTATGCATGTTGTGTGGACTATCCTCCCAGAAAACCAGCTCATTTCATCAAAGAGACTTTTGATGTCTGGGGATACCAGGTCCCAGACTAAATTAAGGAGTCCAATATACTTTTGCTTTGAATATACAGTGACTTACATCAAAGAGACTTTTGACATCTAGGGTAAAGCTATTCACAGACCTGTTTGGACCAGTCACATAAAAGAGGCGATTTATTTTGTCATCTATTATTTTTTTATTTTTTTAAATATCTTAGTAGACCATCCTGTGTTATAAAAATATAAATTTTAATACTCCAAGGCAGAGTTAGGTGACCTCAGAGAGAAGGCCGGCTCAAGACTGTTTTTAAACCTACTAAGCAAACCTTAGAAGAGATATACATTCATATTTCTGACAGAGAAGAGAGACCATGAAGCACTGAACGATTAATAAGTAAGGACCTTAGACAAGACGAGTCTGAGTGTTATTATTGTTAAGAATCTGCACTTTTAAACCTTTTTTTTTTTTTTTAAGGCTGTATGTGTTGGGATATGTTGTTCTGTATTTTACTGTTTTCCTATTTTATCTATTTTGAAGTAAAGATACATATTTTAAAAACAGAAACTGCCTGGTGTGCCTTGAAACTTCTTTTTTTATATAAGTGAAGCTTTGAAGGTTATAGTCGACACTGTGTATGAGCTTACTGTGATACCAAACTGGGAAACAGATAAGAGTTCTCTAAGGTCTTGCACAGAGTTCTAAGGGTTCATTCTGTAATACCGGATTAGGTGCCCATAGGCAAAGATATCTGGCCCCCCGAAGACAGAATTATCTGAGCCTGATAATTGGGTACGCTAACAAGAGCGTATCAGTTTGAATCCCTTCAGAACTTGAGACTAAGGTGACTTGAACCCACAAAACAGACAAGAAGGTTACCTTGTACTGTTCACAATTCTACGCTCAGAGGTTGGCACTTTGGGAGTAAAGGGCTGAGCGAATTTGTGACATCCACCATATTTCTAATGAACGCATAGTGGAACAAGTAGTCCTCCAGACCGTGAGGAGGGGAACCAAAATCTTGCTCTGGGGAGACTTCTGGTTCAGTAGGCTCCTCTTCCTCTTCCTCCATTTCCTCCTCATAAAGATGCTCGGATGCCTGGCTAGAGGGAATCGAACCCTGGGTCGGAACCTGGAGAGGAACTGGGGTATGCACAAAAGGAAACCACAGGCCGGGAATGCCTGAAGGACCTGCAAGGCCTTAGCTATGTTCTCCGAAGAAGGCATAGCAGGTTTGTCATCTGAGAGCTCCTTTGCTTTTTCAGCAGGAGTGCAGCGACATGTTTTTCCATGTTTTTTTTTCTTTGCAGGAACCAGGTCAGTAACCTGCTCTGTGGTTCTTCTAGACTTAGAGGAGTCCCCTTTATCAGAAGATCAGGACTCAGAAGGCTCCTTAGGCTTGTCCTTGAAGTGTGGGGAGAAGGCCTTCTCGGAAGGCTTAGGTGATACAGAGGCAGGGAAAGCCATCTCCTCCAACTTTCTGGCCCTCTTTTTAACTGTCTGGAGCAAAATTTTGAACACAAATCACAGCTAGCAAAAACATGGCTACAGCCTAACCACTTTAAACATAAATCACGCCCATCAGCTTTAGCCAGTATTTGAAAGCACACAATACAATTTCTGAAACCAGTTGGTCCAGTTCTCTTTGTTGGCCTCAATGACATGCCCAACAGCCAGAAGCTAGAGAAACAACGGTCCCAGAAGGAAAAAATGGAATTCGTGGCCAGTTCCCTTTACAAAAAAAGAACCACAAATTTAACCCCAAAAAGTAAAGAAAAAAAATTTAGAAGTCTGGTTCCCGGAAAAAAGAATCAGAGAGAGAATTCGAAAATAAGCTATCAAAACAGAAAAAGGCATAGTAAAAACCACTTCACAGAGGTGTTTCTCCAGTTCCTTGGAACCACTGTAGAACCGGGGAAACCACTCGAAATTAGGAAAAAAAGAATAAAAACCTAACTAACCTGTAATTTAATACTAGAGACAGCAAAAATGAAAGAAATGTGAACTAGAGTTTGTTTTTTTTCCCACGGAAAACAAAGTACAGTGAAGTGCTGGGGAGAACGGTCAGAGGCATCTTACTAGGCAGGCAGAGAAAATGAATCTGAACTGTTTAGAATTCAGCAGCACCTAGGGGCAGCAGTCTGAATTACTGATACGTGCCATGATTCCATCATTTACATACAGTTCAAGCTCTTCGAGGCAGTTCAGCATAGGAGGCCAACTGCATTAGTTAAGAATACTGAGGGATTCCTGGGGTTTGAAATGTCACTGAGGTACCCAGTAATTCACCCGCCCAATATTTGCCCCTGAACAGGACAATGTGGAAAAAAAAAAAAAGAGTGTCTTGCAGAATGAGGGGGCCCGCCTATTTCCTTATACATATTACAGTGATGTGTTCTGAGAGGACGAGGCAAACCTCCAAAGGACATTACAAAGGTTGAAGAGGCAGGTCCAGTGGCATGGATGCAGAGGAATTGGTGCCTTACCTCCTGCCACACCAGCGACCCACGTTCGCGGTGCAAGCAGGACGTTGGGGTCGGCCGGGGGGGGTGAGACATGATCAAGCATCTGGAGGACAGCTCTCCTCTCCCGGGGAGGGTGGACTGGCAGTCCCGCCGAAGGACTGCCCCAGGTGGAGTCCTGGAGGCAGACCAGGTTGGATATGCCAGAGGAAGTGAGGGATCTGCGGGATTCCGCAGCGTGTGCATGTCCCCACATGCACACGCTGATGTGAGCACCTGGCAACGGGAGGGGACCAACCAGAACAGAGGAATATGGGGATCATGCTGGCAGGCTCCGTAAAACCTGGACCATGCTCCCGACCCCAGCTCAGCCCCCTGGCAACAAGGATTGTGTGCACGGGGTGGGGGGAGATGGTCCTCCTCTCCCTGGCCCTAACACAGAGGGGAAATCCATGGGGGACTTGCCGGGGGAAGGAGTTGGGAGAAAGCAATGGCAGCAGGCAGAAGGCCTCCGTGGGGAGAGGCAAAGCCGCCTGTCAGCTGTCCCCAGGGGAGAAACAAAATATGAAAAAAAAGGCTGGAGAGTTTGGTTTCTAAGGCAATGCTGGAGGTTCCAAAATATTTGTCACCATCATCTAGCAGCGGAAGCATCATACATCTGCTCCAGAGCATACCATGTCACCATCGTCTAGTAGCGGAAGGATCATACATCAGCTCCACAGCATACCATGTCGCCATCGTCTAGTAGCGGAAGGATCATACATCTGCTCCAGAGTAGACCATGTCACCGTCATCTAGTAGCGGGAGGATCTTACACCTGCTCCAGAGTATACCATATCACCATCATCTAGTAGCGGAAGGATCATACATCTGCTCCAGAGTATACCATGTCACCATCGTCTAGTAGCGGAAGCATCATACATCTGCTCCACAGTATACCATGTCACCATCATCTAGTAGCAGAAGGATCACACATCTGCTCCAGAGTATACATATCACCGTCATCTAGTAGCGGGAGGATCTTACATCTGCTCCAGAGTATACCATAACACCATCATCTAGTAGCGGAAGGATCATACATCTGCTCCAGAGTATACCATGTCACCATCGTCTAGTAGCGGAAGGATCATACATCAGCTCCACAGCATACCATGTCACCATCGTCTAGTAGCGGAAGGATCATACATCAGCTCCACAGCATACCATGTCACCATCGTCTAGTAGCGGAGGACAGGGTTCACTGCTGGGCCCACTCCTGTTTAATGCCTATATCTCGGACATCGGGGCAGCATCAGGAGTAGGATGAGCCTCTTTGCCGACGACTCGAAGCTGTGGGCGGTAGTAGATGGGGAGGAGGGGAAGCTGGCTCTCCAGGAGGACCTGGAGACTCTGAGGAGGTGGTCACACTCCTGGAAACTAAAGTTTAACACTAGGAAATGCAGGGTTCTTCACCTGGGTGCCAAAATCCGGGCTCACGAGTACACCATGGGAGTGGAGACACTGGAAGTTTCGGGGGGGGGGGGAGAAGGACCGCGGGGTGGTGGTGGATGCTAAAATGAATAACTCTGAGCAGTGTAGAAGGGCAGTGGCCAAAGCGAATAAAGTGCTGGGGTGCATAGCCAAGGGGATAACCTCAAGGAGCAGAGAGGTGCTCCTACCGCTGTATACATTGCTCTGCTGGAGAGGGTGACCAGGATGATACAGGGTCTAGGAGAAAAGCCCTATGGGGAGCGACTAGAGGAGCTCAACCTGTACTCGCTGGAGGAGAGAAGGGACAGGGGAGATATGATCGAGGTCTTCAGACATCTCAGGGGAATAAACAGGGTCAACTTTGATGGGGGTGCTGCAGCTGAGGGAGGTAGGGGCCACCAGGGGGCACTCAATGAGGCTGGACGGCAGAAGACTAAGGGGGAAAACAAGGTGACGTTACTTCACCAAGAGGGTGGTGAAGCCCTGGAATGCGCTGCCCGTGGAGCTGGTGGCTGTTACAACTGTGGAGGGGTTCAAGAGAGGCTGGTATGGGGAGGGTGCATCCCAGAGCCTCTCGGGAGTTGGGGGAGGAAACTTGTGGGGAGAGGAGAGGGCTATGATGGTGCCCTGGGAAGGCACTGATCCCCGGGCAGACTTGATAGACCACTGGGCCTATTCTACTGACTTTTTAGTATGTTAGTTTGTTAGTATCTGACCACATATTTTCTAGCGTGAGGGGGAGGCCATTATTCACTCTGTATTGAGCCCCAAGTTTGGAAAAACATTTTGTCACAATGCAATGTATTTATTCAGAGCACTCTAGGTGTTTATTTAAATGCAAGCAGAAGTATTTGTAGGATGTAATGGAGCCAGTAAGGTCGCCTGATTTACAGTGCATCTTCATAGCGGGTGGGCGAGATCTCAGCTACTGGCTGGAGCCAAATAGCAAAGAAATGGTTCTCTTAGGATTTAAAGCTAGCTAATTAGCAAGGAACCAGTTTGGTACATTGAGGAAGTCAAGCTGGAGGACTTGCTGTTAGTTGGGTTTTACACAGAATTGAGGTTTCATTGCTCCAGATACCACTGATATGAAATACTTCCCTCCTGCTTACCAAGAATGTGTAGAGTCAGTCATTTCCTGACTCTCTGTGGTTTGCCACAACCCTGACACATCTTCTTTTTATTTATTTCAAAACCATACTGAAAAGTCGACTCAGGACTGAGGCACAGTGCAACTGCAGATGAAATGTTTCTTTTCTAGAATCTGAAAAACTGAGCCCATAGTTTTCGGCATTTATTCTTAGCAAGGTGGTTCTATTTTTAAACGTACTATTTCTGTTTGTATTATGCACGATGAGTATAAATGTTACAGTTTGCTTACTGTGACAATTCTGATACTGTTCACGGCTTTTACAATGCATTATGTATTTATGTTGTAACGTGTATTTTTATTTATTTTATTAGTCGGATTACAAATACCTTTGAGCCGGGGGCTCTTTTACAAAGGTTCCACATCAGAAGGTAGATTTAACAATTTACACATCAGACAAAGACATTCAATAACAGTGATTAACACTGGAGCATAAAATACTGATAAAGTAGAAATGTACAGAATAATAGGCAGTCATAAGGCAGGAGTTGGCTCTGTTAAGAATGGGGGCAGTCCAGGAATGGGGATAGGTGGGGGAACAAAACAGGGTGATTAGGACAGGTGGGCTAAGGGTTAGTGATGGAGAGGCAGGAGGTTACTAGTGAGGGCAGTCAATACTGCAAAGTGGAAGAGGGCAGGGGAAAGGGGTAGGGTTGCTGGGGATAGCAGACAAATTGCTATGAGCAGAGGGGGGTTCGGGGAGGGTGGGAAGGACAGACAAGGGGCGTTGCCTTGCCAGAGGCAGAACAACCCAGGATGACAGTTGCAGCTGCTAAGAGCGGTGAGGTTTTGGTGGAGTTTGCGCTTAAAAGGGCCGATCTTTATTTATTTATGTATTTATTTGAGGTTATCGGACGTTACCTTTGAGTCAAGGACTCATTTACAAAGGTTCCACATCAGTGACAGTGACAGTCAGTACAATAAAACAGACAGTATACAAGCAACAGAATATTATACAGTTGATGGCATAAACAAAGTATGTTTGGTTGAGGTATAGAGACATTAAAAACATATGACACTGCAAAATAACAGGCGTATAAGTATTATCCTCGAAGGACCGGGGAGGGAGTTGGGAGGGGCATGTGGGAGGAAGTCCCTTGTCAGATGGGGGGGGGGAGTGGATGGGGGTTAAAGAGGGTAGTTAAAAACAGTCACAGGCACTGGCCGCACAGAGGTGGTCCTTCAGGATGGCCTTAAAAGCACCAAGTCTTTTATCGGAGACTAGTGAGCTGAGGAGAGAGTTCGTCCATGTTGGAAAGTGGAACACGATGGAGCATTGAAAGAGGGAGGTGCGGCATCTGGGGACATGAAGAGAGATCTGGTGGAGCTGTGAGTGTTTCTAGTGGCTGGGGCAGGCTTGATGAGATCTGCAAGACTGGAGGCCAGGCCAAGGGGCAATTTTCTTGGCCATAAGGCAGGTTTGGAACTTCAGTCTATTATCAAAGTACAGCCAATTAGTCCTGCTATACAGGGTATAAGTGTGAGTGGTACGGTCACAGCCAAGGGCGAGGTGAAAGGCTTTGTTAAGGGACAATCTCAACCTACTGAGGGAGGTGGTGTCAGCTGCTCCACAGAGGAGTAGCCCGTAGTCGAGGAGTGAGAGAATAGAGGAAGAGACTGCAACCCGGAGGGCATCGGGGTAAGGCAGTGTTTGTACCGGTGCAATAGGCCAATTCTAGTGTTAATGGCTGAGGACAGGAGGTGGATGTGCTGATGGAATGAAAGGGAGGAGTCCAGAGTAACGCCGAGGTATTTGAAGGTGTCTACTAGTTCAAGAGGGGTCTTATTGGTGTTGAGGATGGTGGGGGGGTATGTGTCTAAGGGGGTTTTGGTGATGTGCAAAGGTCATAACCTCAGTTTTCTTGTAATTTAATACAAGACTCTGGTTAGTGAATCATTGTTCAGCTTCTGTGAAGGTGGTTTGAAGGGTGGTGGGATTAGAGTGTGACATGTAGAGGAAGGCATCATTGGCATATAGCAGCAAATTACCAGAGCAGGCAGAGGGGAAGGAATTGAGGTAAAGGCTAAAGAGGAGAGGGACCAAGATGGATCCCTGGGGTACCCTGGATCTAACAGGTAGGTTAGAGGAGAGGGTGTCCCCAATTTTAACACGCTGAGATCTGCCTGTGAGGAAGTCAGTGAACCAGTGAATGGTGTCCTGAGAGAGACCTAGTGTTGGAAGCGAGGTCAGAAGTAGGTCATGATTGACCGTGTCAAAGGCCTTCGATAGGTCCACATAAACTGCTCCAGCTAGGTGTCCTTTGTCAAGGGCAGAGTGAAGGTGAGAGGAGAATTCAAGTAGGGCCGTGCTTGTACTGTGCCCTTTGCGGAATCCATGTTGTTCTTTACAGAGGATGTTATATTTTTTTTTTTTTTTTTGTTTAGTTATTTAACCAGGTGAGACACACTAAGCTGAAAGCTTTTTCACAGGTGCAACCTGGGAGCACAGGGAAGTTAAGTGACTTGCTCAGGGTCACACAGTATGCAAGTGGAAGCTGTGGGATTCAAACCCAGATCTGGTCTGCTGGATGTCACCAGATTTGCAGCTCACAGCCTTAAACCACTGCGCTATACTGCCTCACTGGAGAAGCACTCAGTGAGCTGGGCTGACACAATGCGTTCCTGGGCCTTGGAGAGAGGGAGGAGGATATATATGAGCCGATAGGTCCTGGTTGCTGTGGCATCTCTGCTTTTCTGTACAGGGGTGATGGAGGCAGCTTTCCAATGGGTGGGGAATTTACCGAGGCATAGGGAGCAATTGAGGATGCATGTGACTGGGGAAAACACTTCATGGAGGATGAGTCTGAGTAGTTTGAGTTCCAGGGAATCACTACTGAACCTAGAGCTACCTAGAGCTTTTAGTATGAATGGTTCGGCTTCCCGAGGTGATAGGGTCTTAAGGCAAGAGGTTCGGGGTGGGGGGGTAGACGGGGGAGTCAAAAAAGTTAGCAGGAATGATGTAGCTTAGGTCAGAAAAGAAGTGATTGAGGGCATCAGCAATAAGTTTGGGGTCAGAGGTGGTGGAACCACTAACTTTTATGAGTGGGGTGGTCCTGGTCTTGCCGCTGAGCTCTCGGATATTGTTCCAGAACTGGCAGCCGGTGCGCCAGGAGGATGCAAGTGATGTTTGGTAGTGGGTGGCTTTGGCTTTACGTATGGCCCAGGTGCATTTGTTCCTTGCCTCACGATATCTTTGCCTGTCAGCAGGCCTGCCCGTGTCAATGGCAATTTGCCATAGGGCGTCACGATGGCGCATCATATCTATAAGCTGTTGAGAGATCCAGGGGGCCGGGTTACCTTTGATAAGGGATTTTGTGCAGGAGGCAAACTTATCACAGGCGGTGTTAAAGGCTAGGATGAAAAGGTTAAGGGCTGTGTCAACATCTGGGGCAGTAACAATGGGGGACCAGTCCCACCACCTGAGATGGAGGTTTAGGTGCTTTAGTTTGCTGCGTTTTAGATTACGAAGGTGAATGAATTTGGGAGGGGGTTTGGGAGTTTTACAGACCAAGGTGAAGAGGACTGGGGAGTGGTCACTGAGTGCGTTGGGGAGGAGAGCAACAGAGGAGATCCTATTTGGGAAGTTCATAAAACCCTAGATGAAGGAGAGCTGAAGAGCCGGTGGTTGGGTTATGGCAGGTTGGTGTGCTTGATAACCTGAGTCAGGTCAAGGACAGCAGTGGCATCTTGAAAGAGGGTGACATCCTTTGAGAGCCAATTAATATTGAAATTTCCCATGACAATACTCTCACAATTCAATGGTAGGAGAGAGAGAGGTGGTGTAAGAGGGAGTGGGAGGCTAGTTTTTGGTCCCTAGGAGGGATATAGGGGAGGTGGGGCCAGAAAAGTGGGCAAGAATAGGGAGATTGGAGTTAGGAGGTGAAGGAAAATAGGAGAAAGGTGGTGAGCTAGAGTGGATTAAGTGGAGGAGAGAGAGAGAGTATAAGAGGGGGAAGACAGTGACTAAAACTGGCCACTGAATATAAGTAGCAAATGGAAAAGTGGGGACTTAGGACAAAAAGAGGTGGTGTCACGTGACCGGATGACCCCAATATCGTTTGAGCCGACCCTGGGTGGGAGGGTGGCTGGGCCGGGCGGGGCAGTCGATGCGAAGCGTTGATGGGCTAACGCTCCCTGCAAAAGGCCTGTGCAGGGAAGGGGCCTATTACTTTTAGGAGGCTCCTCACAGCCCGCTTTCCATCTGCTGATGCTGGGCTTGTGTGTGGGGCAAGAACTGTGGTCCGGGGCCATTAGGAGGCTCCCCACAGTCCGCTTTCAGTCTACTGATGCTGGGCTTGTGTGAGGGGCGAGGACTGTGATCCGGGGCTTTTAGGAGGCTCCCCACGGTCCACTTTCCATCTGCTGATGCTGGGAATGTGTGAGGGACGAGGACTGTGGTCAGGCGGGGCCGTTAGGAGGCTCCCCACAGTCCGCTTTCCATCTGCTGATGCTTGGCTTGTGTGAGGGCGAGGACTGTGGTCCGGGGCCCTTAGGAAGCTCCTCACAGCCCGCTTTCCATCTGCTGATGCTGGGCTTGTGTGTGAGGTGAGGACTGTGGTCCGGGGCCCTTAGGAGGCTCCCCACAGCCCGCTTTCTGTCTGCTGATACTGGGCTTGTGTGTGGGGCGAGGACTGTGGTCTGGTGCCTTTAGGAGGCTCCCCGCAGTCCGCTTTCCGTCTGCTGATGCTGGTCTCATGTGTGGGGTGAGGACTGTGGTCCGGGGCCTTTAGGAGGCTCCCCACAGTCCGCTTTCCATCTACTGATGCTGGGCTTGTGTGAGGGGCGAGGACTGTGGTCTGGGGCCTTTAGGAGGCTCCCCACAGCCAGCGTTCCGTCTGCTGATGCTGGGCTTGTGTGAAGGGCGAGGACTGTGGTCCGGGGCCATTAGGAGGCTCCCCACAGTCCACTTTCCGTCTACTGATGCTGGGCTTGTGTGAGGGGCGAGGATTGTGGTTCGGGGCCTTTAGGAGGCTCCCCACGGTCCACTTTCCGTCTGCTGATGCTGGGCTTGTGTGAGGGCGAGGACTGTGGTCCGGGGCCTTTAAGAGGCTCCCTACAGCCCGCTTTCCATCTGCTGATGCTGGGCTTGTGTCTCGTGTAAGATTACAGAGGGGAGGTCATTTAGCCAACTAGGTGCTTGGTACGTAAATTTTTCATTTCATTTTATTTTTTATACTTGTTAGATAGACGAGCATTACTGCCCGTTTTCACAAGCAACAAGTGGTTACAAAAAACATGAAAAACATTTTCATACAAAAAAATTCAGTCGTTCTTATACATACAATATATAATAATAAAAATAGACTACAACAATTCTAAAATTAACATGTGCATTCCTGTTGACTTTGTAAATGCTTCTTTAGTCTTGTTTTAAAACTCCAAACTGTATTACAATTCAAATGACTGCTGTGCCTAAACGGTACAGCTGAAAAGGGATAAGTCTGTCTTGTCATGCCACGAGTCTGATGCAGGTTAGTCGCCAGGTTAAGGAGTTTCTGGGTGACCAGAGGGGTTTGGCTATGGTAGATTTCTTTTGCTAAGAGACAGGTCTGGTATTTCATCCTGCCCTAAACCGATTGTCATTGTATCAGGATCAAGCCTGTAGCCCAGTGATTCACTACCAGGTCAACTAAGGTTACCACCTACTCGGTTTTTGACCAAATGATTCAGTTGTCTAGGTCCAGATTCGGTCCTCCTGTTTTCACCATTGCAAATTCGGTTTTTATGGTGGGTCAAGCAGCACCTGTGAGATTCCCCACTAACTGTTTCATTTTCTTCTCATCTGACTGTAAGCAAGTGTCTGACATTTCAGTGTGCTTGCTTGCTTGCAGTGCATGCTAATCAGGAAGTGCCTTCAAGAGCAGGGCACTCAAAGAGACAAATGTGTCCCTGTCTGCTCAGTTGTCACCTCTAACTTCACACCAGCAAACTGGAAGATTATTCACAGGAAGGGTAAACAATACCACCTTAATTAACACCTTCATTTTTCTGAAACCCTTAGACATTCAGACAGGCACCACATTAGGGTAGCCTCTTGTCCAGTGTGGACTGTACAATGTGTTTCAGAAACTTTACCTGCTAATCCAGTTTTATTCAGGGGTAGTACTTTTTCAGTCATTTTGAATGCTCACATACTTGTAAAACAGATTATGTTAAATCCTTCACCATTTTACTTGCATGTTCATATTACAAACAAATTCTGATGTCATGTAAACATTTGTTTGTATACCAGTAAATCTGAGAGGTGTAAAGTAGGGCTATTAAAACCATTAGCAGCAAATCAACCTAATCCTTTCTAGGCTGCATTGTGAGTATGGTCTTCGACTGCTGTGATAAGGAATACTTTTATACCTTTAAATGCTCACCATTTTTTCTTTTAGGGTCTGTCCTATATTTTAATATCTGTTACCCCATTTGTTGTTAAATTAATAATCTAATATTTTATTTCATTTCTAGCAGTACTGCACCTCTCTCTCCTCAGTAGTTATTGCTGTCAATTTTCATACTGCCTGGATATTCCAGGAAGACCATTCCAGGCATCTCAGATTAACAGCACAGAATAGTGTGGCTAATGTCATGCTAAACCACAGAAATGAGAAAAGGAAGAGAGAGAGCAGTAGCTGGTGAGGAGAAAGGAACACAATCTAGATTTGATGGCACTGCAGATGTAGGTAATTTATCAAACATTATTATTTTATTTTTTATTTTTTTACCAGAAGAGACACACTAAGCTGAAGCTTGTTTACAGGTGCAACCTGGGAGCACAAGGGAGTGAAATGATTTGTGCAGGGTCACACAGTATGCAAGTCTGGGCTGTGGGATTCAGACCCTGGTCTCCAGAATTGCAGCTCAGAGCCTTAAACCACTGCGCTATACCGTCTCCACACTACATATCACATATCATGCTATATGGTATGTATGACTGATATGGAAATAAAATAGGGTATTTAACAGCATAGAATAGTTCCTACCACTTTTAAAAACTTCTGTGACATTACAAATAACTTTAGAGTAGGAGCAATGGGAGGGACAGTAGCACATCTTAAAATGACAGATGACATTTGTAATTACATCTCGTCCACCATTACTGGTGTAGTTTATTTATTTATTTATTTAAATAGTTTTACCAGAAAAGGCCACCTATTCCAAAATAGCCAGTTGTCAGAGGTGTCCTTGTAGTCACTCGATGTGTCAGCTAAGCTGTGTACACAGGATAGGAAGTCCCCTGAACCCACTCTCTAACCCCACCAAATGTTAACACACACTAAAATTTAAAATATTTAAATCTAAATCAAACAAATCAAAAATAATAATCATGATGTACTTTAAAGAAGTTGTACACAATGCAATATTGGCAGCAATTCTGAATAAATCAAGCGAATCAAAGTCCAAGCGATGCCCTCATAAGTCATAAAAGGGGTGGAGTTTGGGGGTGTGGTTTAGTATTCGGTATTCATCTCATCCAAAGGTGGCAACCCTAAGGTCAACAACATTTTAAAATAAAACTAAATGTCCTTAATATTTAAAAGGCAATTTAATAAGAGATGATTCACCGCATCACACCGAGCATCCTGGTATTACATTTGTATTTACACAGTGTGCAGAGGCGAGAAAGAAATGGTGCTCTAGCTAGGATCTGAACCCAGACCTGCTTGGAAAACTGTTCCACTGCACTACCAGCTGTGCTACTACGACAAACTGAAACCTGGGGATCCCGGCGGCACTCATCTTTTTTCGATGCACATCTCAAAAGAAATCTTATTTCTTGCTCACCTCTGAAAAGTTTGGTATTACTCTACCTTCAGCTCCATCTTTCCAAGCACAGACAAAATATCCCACATCAATGTAGAGACAGACAGGGCACCAAAGTTTAGGTAATGCCAATGCAGTATCATACAACTGTCCAAACACCGAGAAACACCATGCCACATATTCACCAAGACTCACGGGACTTCTTAGTACCATAAACATCGACTTTTCCTACTTTTTAGGTTTTGCATTTCCACACTAACGGAGGCATTTTACGTAGTTTTTGGCAATGCAATTAATTCCTTTCTTTTTAGAAAGGAAATATAACAACAGATAATAAACTATACCCAATCCATGCATAGGGTCCAAAACTACAGCAAGGCATAAAATTAGTGTCGGAAACTTGAATAGCGGCCTTTGCTAATCAAAATGAAAAATGATTAGCAACTGGTCGAAGTTGATTAGCAGTGGGAGGGTCCAGAATTTGGGGTAGAGGGCTAAAAATAGTGTCACTCGCGCATTTCAAGCCCTGCGGTCCTGGAGAAATCGATTAGTACCTACCGCTAATCAAAGTCGAAATTGATGCGCATTTGCCAGTTTTTGATTTATAAACTGCTACGCGAACCCGCTTATTTTATGCCTTGTACACATTGGCAACTGCTAACCAACTATGACACATGAAAACAATGTCAAATATTTCAAACTGTTATCTTGGCGTGAAACCTGTAACTCAAAAAACTGCTTAACAGGTCATGAAGACAAGTTTAACCCTGATCCATGACTCCTCCTGACTCCTGAATGTTTCAGCATGATCCGTGCAACGGGCCAGTAACTGCCAATGAACTGCAGTACAACAAAACAATGTCAAATCTGATAAACTGTCATCTTGGCAGGAAGCCTCTAACTCAAAATCTAAGAAACGGAGCTTCATGGAATGCTCAGGGTCTGTACGTGCAATCACCCCAACAAAAGCCTGAACATTTCAGCCTGATCTGTGTGCCAGTCCTAAAACTAAAAGTCGATAACTACCGACCTACTTCAACACACGAAAACATTGTCAGATCTTCAAAACTGTTACCTTGGCATGAAACAAGCAACTCAAAAACTGCCCAACAAATCTGGCTGAAATGTTCAGGGTTAGCAGATGCAGTCTTTCCCACTACATTGTAAATCTTTCAGCCCCGGCCCCCACCCAACTTTTATTATTTATTTAAAACAACAGGTCTGTAAACTACCAACCCACTGCAATACAAGAAACATAGTCAAAGCGTAAAAAACAGTTAACTTGGCATGAAACCCGCAACTCAAAACCCACACAATGGATTTGGCTGAAATGTTCAGTTTGTAGAGGCAGTCACTCACAGTTTATGTTGAATCGTTCCGCCCAATCAGTGCACTGGTTAAGTAATGTCAGGCCAGTTAACACTACAGAAAACAAGGAACAGCTACGCAACAGATTGGGACAACACTTTCAGGGATGGCCAGTCCAGTCACTGCCTGAAAATGTCAGCCCACTAACCCACTGCAATACATAAAAACATTGTCAAATCTTCAAAACTGTCATTTCAGCATGGAATATTTAACTAAAAACTATTAAACGGACTAGGCTGTTATTTTCAGGGTTTGTAGGTGCTGTCCCTCCCATAACATCCTGAAACTTTCAGGCTGATATAGGAACTTAAAAAAAAAAAAAGTTTGTAACCACTGACCAACTGCGCTATGTATAAAAACAGTGTCAATGCTGCAAAACTGGTATTTTGGCCTGGACCTTGTTTTTCGATGGTTTCTATTAGAATTTTAAATTACAGTAACCAAGAAATCCTCAAACACACAAAAACTTCACATTTTACAGTGTTATAAAACTTTCAAGGTATCAATACACAGTCATTACGTACCAAAATCACATTGTACCAACTAACTTATATTAAATAGAATTTAAAATATTATGAATGTAAACATTCTATTAATATTATTCACATTAAAAATTGACTATAATAATTTTATTGAAAACAACGAAAAAGTAGTGAGAAAGAAAAAAAGAAAATTACTAAATGGACTAGACGGAAATGTTCAGTGTCTGTAGGTTCAGCCACTCTCACCATGTCTACAGCCAATGACTTTCCATTTTCAAAAATGGCCAATTCCATTTGGCAACATCTTTAAATCTGTTTTTTCAGGCGGGGTCCCCAAAACTGAAAGTAAATCAGCATTTACTGTCACTGAATATTGTACCTACTATCAATGATTATTGTACCGTACTGTTTGATGTACTCATTTCTGAGACGTTTGTACGTTTCCTTGTGTACCTTGCAGATTATAATTGACTGATTGCCATTAGGCCTATTCTGCTGGCTTTTAGTATGTTAGTACTGCTCACTGATTTTGTATTTTATGTTCTTTAACTACCCTGTATTTGACTGTAACTGTGTTTCTGTTTTTTACTCTCCCGGGTTGTGCCTGAAAATAGGTAATTTCCATGGCTAGTGCATTTACCAGGTTACCAAAAACAAATAAATAAAAAGTTTTGTACAAAAATTTGTCTCAAAACGGAAGGGTTTGTCCAAATGTTGGTGCAAAGTGTTGTTTTTTTTTTTAATGAAAAATTGACTCCCAAGTGTTAGTTTAATAATGATAAATTCCATTTGCTACAAGTGCTTTTCACTGAAAACAGAAAATCATGGGACCTACATGTCCTGAAAATTTCAGCTTGCAATGCATATCGGTACCGTAATGGTAACTACAGACCCACTGTCATACATGAAACCAGCATCACATATGCAAAACTGGCACCTTGCGTTAGCCTGCAGCTCACAAAAGACTTAACGGCAGCCAACCCAGTAGCATGGTGGGTTGAGGTGCTGCAAAGCACCTTCCCTCCTGCCACGCTGGCGACCGGTGTTTGGGAACAGACTCCAGCCGGTTGGGGAAGGAGAGGACTGAGCATCCAAGGGATTGCTGTCCTCTCCCAGGGAAGGGAAGTTTGTCATCCTGTCCTCGGCTGCCCCCAGGTGGAGGCCTGGCGGGTAGAGCAGGTCAAGGAGGCAAAGGAAGGACACTGCGAGGCCACGTAAGAAGAGCGTACCTTGATATGAGAGTCCTGTGCTCCGCAAGAGGGGTGGGATGAAAAGCAGGAAAAGGATGTTGGGAAGCTACATGAAGCCCAGCCATCTGTGTGCCTGCCCCGCCGCTCGGCGAGGGAACCGGTCCACCTTGGATTTGTACATACTGGGTGGGGGGGGTGGCCCTCCTCGCTCAGCCAAGCCGTGAGAGGGGGAACTCATAGGGATCCCTTCGACTGAGTGCTTACTGGGAGAGGCAGAGAGCTAGCCTGTGGAGACTGGGGATCGAGCTGTAAGCAGCTGCCCTCCAGACATAAGAAGGATAAAAACTCAGGGGATGAAAAATCCCCAAGTCCGAGGTCCGTGACTTAGTAAATGTGCACCAGGACTTGAACTTTAATTTGTTTTTAAGTCCGACGGACTTGTCTTTTTACTGGTTGTTTTGCATGCCGGAAGACTGTTTTTCTCCACCTATCCTCCCCCCCCCCCCCGATTGGCTGCCTGCTGAGATTTGACTCCTACTTGCGCATGACCAGGCAGGTGTATGCGCTGGTGCAAACAGATGATGTGAGGCGTTCCTCCTGTTACTGCCCACGTTACAGTTTAAAGCAGCAGCCTGTATTGCCAGTGATTGGCTCCGCTGCTGCTGTTCAGTTTTGGCACACATACTGCTGGCAGGCAAAAGAAGCGGCATAGAAAGCAGTGAGGCGGCGGGTAAATGAGCGGTGAACTTGAAAAACGGCATCGGAACACCGCGGTTGCAGGAACAGTCAAGTCGAGATGAGGGGAGGTCTGGGATAGTTCTGTGCTAGCCCAGCACTGACAGAGGATCACATGGTGATGGAGCTGCTAAAATGTAATCGGGAGGTAAGCAGCGAACACCGAGCATGTGTGGGAGGGGAACTGTGCACCATCTCTCTAATGTAAATGGACTAGGGACTAAAGTAGGGAGATTTGGGACATTATCAGGGCATAACGACCATCAAGGGGCTCTGCAAACCAGTGACCCATAACTTTCTCATATACACTAGTCTGCTTGTAAAACTGCCACCTCATCCAGAGGTAAAGAGTCAATGCATTTCACTCTAAGGATCAGTTGGGCCATCAGAACGCCTCAAACATTTGACTCTGAATCCATTCAGAATCATAGTTTGTATACAAGGCAAGCCTTCCTACTCCTCAAAATAAGCACTGTAATTAAATCTCAATTTTGGTAAATTGTTCAGGTTTGCACCTTTTCTCTCTATTGGTTTAGTTTCTGTTGCAACACAAAGTTTTATAATAAACTGTTCAACACAAATTAGTATTTAAGCATACATGTGTATGGCCAAGGGATCTTAAAACCAAGTCAGGGAAGTAAATCAGATGAAAGAAGAGTCACAATTGACCCCTCCTCGCCTCCCACTATATTGTTTTGGCCACATTTAAAGTTACCTGCATAGCAAATTGTTAGAATGTTTGTGCATCTTTCCTTGAAAATTTAAAGATTTTATTCAGTGTCAGTAAAAAAAAAAAAAAAAAAGTTGCTAGAAACTGGATTTTGTGCAGAGGATGGTGAAAGTTGTGAATACTGTGGTAAAATTGTGGTGCAGTTTTTCAGAGTCGCTGCCTATACCATGCTAGTCTCTCAGCATAAGAATTTTTTTTTTTTTGTTCTTTTTGAAATTTGGGTGGAAATTCAGTGCGACTTACCAACTCTTGCTAAGGACTTAAGCAAAAAAAGTATCATAAGTCCTGGACTTATGGCTCCCCCCAAAATTTTTCAACCCCTGAAACTTGAAGGAAAAAAAAAATTACTAAACGGATCGGGCTGTTATCTTCAGGGCTTGTGGTGCAGTCACTCTCACTACATCCTGAAACTTCCCCCCATTTGTGCAGTTTAATGATAGGCTGGTAACTACTAATCTATCGTAATATGTGAAAACAATGTCAAATCTTTTTAACCATTACCTTGGCATGAACCTCTAACTCAAAATCTACTTAACAGATCGGGTGAAATTTACAGGGTTTGTAGGTTCAGTTTAGAGATCGGTGAAGTCGGCAAACTTCGTTCCGTGAATTAATGTGAGAATTTCATGGAATTCACAAAGCATAATTCATAAAATTTGCGGATTGCGAGGTGTGAATTTTTTTTAATCACGGAGTGCAGAATTTCAATGTGAAGTGTGGAATTTCACCTGCAAAGTTCCACAGTTTGCAGCAAAAACTTAACAGTTCGGGCGAGGTTGAAGTTTCCCATGTCTAGGGAAGCTTCGTGAAACTCAGCGAAGTGGCGAATTTTGCCACTTCGTGCAAACTTTGCCAGCGATTTTTACTTTGCCACATCTCTAGTTCAGTCACTCCATCAAGTCATAAAAATTTCATTCCAATCTGTGCATCAGTTTTGTGACTATAGGGCAGTAACTACAGACTCACTGCAATACATGAAAACATTGTCAAAACTACTATATTGGCATGAAACCCATAATTCAAAACAGATTCAGTGGAGCACAGTGGAATTTTCAGGGTTTCTAGGATCAGTCACCCTCTCCAAATCCTATCAGTGTCAGTCCAATCTGTGTCCTGGTTTTATAGCTACTTGTCAGTAACTACCAACCCTTTGAGATACATGAAAACGTCAAATCTTTAAAACTACTAAACAGGCACAAAATCTGTACCTCAAACACCACTGAACAAATCTAGATTAAATGCTCAGGGTTTGTAGAGATTCTGTGACCCATCTTGCAGTTTTAACCTGACCCATGTACCTGGTTAGTAACTAATATCAGTGATCCACTGTTCTATGTAAGAACAGGCAAAACTTTTAAACTGTTTATTTTTTTTTCTTTCTATTCATGTACTTCAATAGTTTTACCAGGAAAGACATACTGAGCCATCAGCTTGTTTCCAGATGCATCTTTGGAGAAGAGGTATGCGAAGAAGACAGGGCAAAAATAGTGCAGAATGGTCAAAAATGCAACAAGCTGGAAGTTAGTGTAACAAAATATTACAGGCAATGCTTTGGAGCACAAATTACACAATACAATTGCAGAAGAGAAATGAGAACAATATGCAGTGAGTTATCTTGGCATGAAATCTATTAATCAAGAACTAACATAGAACATAGACTTCTGACGGCAGATAAGGACCTCCTGGCCCACCCAGTCTGCCCACATCCCTACCTACTGGATAAGCAGCAGATCCTAGTTAACCAACAGTCTACTTCCTCCTACCCCCTACTAAAATTTCCTTATGTCTGTCCCATGCATTCTTGAACTCCCTCACTGTTTTTGACCCCACAACCTCCTCAGGAAGGTGGTTCCATGCATCCACTACTCTCTCTGTGAAAAAAATACTTCCTCATGTTGCCCCTGAGCCATCTCCCCTCTATCTTCAAATTGCGTCCCCTTGTTCTTGCTCTTTTTCTGAAAGATGCTACCCTCTTGGACTTTGCTGATTCCCTTGAGGTACATAAATGTTGCTTTCATGTCCCCCATCTCCCCTCCCTTCCTCGAGGGCAACATACTAAGTCCCTTTCCATTTTTGTTGTTAGTATCTCACCCCCCATTGTGTATTCTTCCCCTGGGTTTTTGTTTCCCAGGCGCATTACTTTGCACTTCTTTGCGTTGAATCTAAGCTGCCATACATTTGACCATTCCTCCAACCTTGCCAAGCCCCTTCTCATGCTTTCCACACACACCCTTGTGTATCAACCATGTTGCAGATCTTTGTGTCGTCTGCAAAGAGGCATACTTTTCCTTCCAGTCCCTCTGCAATGTCTCTTATAAAGACATTAAAGAGGACCGGTCCCAGTACTGAACCCTGCAGTACCCCACTAATAACCCCCCCCCTCTCTTTGGAGTGGACTCCATTTACCATTACCCTCTGTGTCCTGTTGTCCAGTCAGTATTTTACCCAGGCTACCAGCCTAGGACCCACTCCCAGGCTGGTTAATTTGACTATTAATCTTTTGTGTGGGACTGTGTCAAATGCCTTGCTAAAGTCTAGGTAGGCCATGTCCACAGTTACTACTTTGATCACCCAATCAAAGAAATCTGTTCATCTGACATTACCTTCCCACTGTGAATCCATGCTGTCTTGGATCCTGTGCCCCACTGGCCTCTAGGTATTCAACAATTCTTTCTTTCAGAAGTAATTCCATCATTTTTTCTAGCACTGAGGTCAAACTAACAGGTTGTTTCCTGCCTCTGCCTTGCTCCCACTTTTGTGAAGGGGAATGACATCCACCCTCCTTCAGTGTTCAGGTACCACACCATCCTCCCATGATTTGCTAAAAAGGGTAGTCAGTGGTGTCATTAGTTCTCCCCTTAGTTCTTTTAGAATTCTGGGGTGAATCTCCTCAGGTCCCATTGCTTTATCCACCTTCAGTTTTAGGAGTTCTTTCAGGACTATTTCTTCTGTGAATGGACTGGTAGCGACTCCCCTATCCAGAGAGCTTCTATTGATTGGATTAGGTACCTCCCCCTCCTCTTCTTTTGTGAATACTGAGCAGAAGTATTTGTTCAGTATCCCCGATTTTTCACTGTCACCCTCTGCCCTCATTGTCATCCCCTTCCCTTTATTAAGCCTCACTATCCCTCCCTTAGTCTTTCTTCACTCCCTAATGTACCTATAAAAGGTTTTATCCTCCTTAACTGAGTTGGCTATCTTTTCAGCGGTTTGGGCCTTTGCTATTCTGACTGTCTTCCCCGCTTACTTCTGCTTTAACTGGTACAGTTCTCTGTCCTGCTCCTTCTGTGTTTCCTTATACTTCCTGAATGCTTTCTTTTTCTCCCTAACCTTCCCTGCCACTTCTTTTGAGAACCATAGTGGGGTTTTTTTCTTCATTTTGATTTATTTGCCTCACACAAAGGCTCATTGCCTCTGTGATCCCCATTGTTCCTTCACCCCTCCTTCTTGCCCATTTGCTAGTGCTTTTCTGAGGCACTCCCCATTTTGCCAAAGTCAACCCTCCTAAAGTCCAGTACCCTCAACGTTTGTATAGCTTGACTCTACGGCTGTGTTTATCGTAAACCACCATGTTTGGTGGTTGCTTGTTCCCAGATGGCTACTCAACAGATCAGAGTACAACTTTCAAGGTTTGTAGATACTTATACAGGAAGCACTGCCTGGAGATGCACAAGAGTTCTTGTCCAAACCACCAGTGGTCATAGTTAATAACAGACCTCTTTGATTACAGCACACAGGCTCAGTTTAGATATATATATACACACATATATACATATATATATATATATACACATACACATACACACACACACACACACACACACACACACACACACTGTATATACACACACACACGGATGGGACTTTTTCCTCACAGACATGGTTAGCAGTTATTTCCCTTGCATTACCCTTTCCCCATATAAGCGATTATGACCAAACCTAGCAGCAGCCATCCAGATGCATTATACAAAATAAAAGATGGAAAAGCCCACTCGGAAATAAACCCATCGAGGAGTGACCAGATCATAAAGCTGCTCACCTTTCTGGCTCATGGCTTTATGATGTAGTCTCCGGTTTTGAAGGAATGGGATAATAGAGGCAAGTTGCTTTAGGAAACAGAAGGGAGAGATCCATATTAGAAGATATGGGAAGGGTGCAGTGCAACGGCGGTGGAGCTGCAGTTTTCCAGGAGACTTTCTGGGAACTGAGGTGCTGCTCTATCTATCTGCAACTGTCTGTGCTGAGGGCAGAGGTCACTGGACTCTGTGCCAGGATCCAGAAGACCTCTTGCCTCAGCCAGGAACCACTGAGTCTGCCGCCGTTAACCCAGAGATTGCCTAGGTACAGGAGGGCCAGCTGGACCTCGGTGGGCTCCCAGAGGGTGGTGAGGCAGGTCAGGGGCACATTCCTCAACCTGTGCCACTACATAATTCCTTCGCCATTCTGGTGGGACAGAATGCTGAAGTGGTAGCAAGAAAGGATGTGGAGGTCCTCCGAATGGGAGGTTCCAAGGTACAAAGTACAGGAGGACCCCAGCAGAGAAGAAAGTAGCTTCTACCATGGGACTCCGTTGTGATGGGAACAGATATGGGAGCAGGAAGGGGAGGAGAGAGGGAAGTTAGGTGCCTACCTGGTGCCACAGCTTAGAGGGATGGACAGCGGTTCCTAAGGATCACTAAGGTGGGAGGGAGGGGAGCTGGATGTCATTGTCCCCCTGGAGTCAAATAACCTACTGAGGGATGAAAATGTGGTAGTACAGGGAGAGTTCAGGGAACTGGGGAGGGGCTTACGGCACACAGCAGGAATGGTGGCATTCCTTGAGGTGCTACCTGACTATGGCTGAGGGAATGACGGGGTACTCTGCACCAGGAGCCTCAGCACATGGTGGAAAGTATGGTGCAGAGAGGAGGGTTCAGCTTCAGTTTGGGCTGGGGGCCAACCTGCAGGGCTATGGGTCTATACAGAGATAATGGCCTGCATCCCTCTGGGAAGGCGACTGCTACTTTGATGAGCATTTAAACTAGCTGGGGGGGCGGTGGTAATACAAAGGGAGGTATAAACTGCCCCCGACCGAAACAAAAGGAAGGGACCGAGGGAAGGACACTCTCCCAGAGCACAATCTAAAGGAGGCAAAAGCATAGTAGGGACAAGGGCACAAGAACAGAAGATGCGGAAAGGGAAGTGTTGAGGAGGCAAGGCACAAAGACGGAAGCGAGGGGGGGGGAGAGGGAAACCAAGTGGCAGCAAAGGCAAGAAGGGAGGAATTGCAGATAGAGTAGGAACAAGATGTGTGGAGAGCCCTGTGTGCCAATGCAAGGAGTCTTGGAAATAAAATTCCAGACCTGGAGGGCACCAAGGCAGACCTGGAGGCCACCAAGGCAGACCTGGATCTTGTGGCCATCACTGAATCGTGGTACACAAGAGAGCCACGACCGGAACATGGCCATACCAGGCTGCACTCCGTTCAGAAAGGATAGGTAGGGGAGGAAGGGCGGAGGAATTGTGCTGTATGTGAGGGACGGTATCAGAGTGACAGAAATGCAAGCAAACCTAGGAGTAAAGGATGGGTTGGAGGTGCTATGGTCACCCCAGAGACAGAAGCCAGAGCCACTATTCACTCTGGGGTGAGACACAGACCTCCAACACAGGGGGATGACTGGATAAGACACTGGGGAAGCCATAAGAACGATGGCAAAAATTGGGGTGGTGATGATGATGGTGGGGGACTTCAATCTGCCGGACGTTACTTGGAGATTCCCAGCTGTGGTGACATCCTAGACTCCCTGCGGGGAGGGGGGTGGCATTTCTCAGGCAACTAGTCAAAAAGCCCACATGGAGGGGGCAATACTGGACCTGGTGCTCACAAAAAGGAAAAGTACTGCAGATGTCATGGTGGGAGGCCACCTGAGATCAGTGATCACTGTATAGTGTGGTTTAACATAAGGACAGCGGCACAGACAAAGCACACAAGGAAGAGGGGTCTGGACTTTGAGAGGGCAGATTTAAAAAAAAAAAAAAAGGGTAAGGGTCCAGCCCTGCTATGACCCAGGTTCAGGAATTAGCCTCGGTCTTCGGAGGGCCGGCTGGGGGAGAATGGCTGGGCATCCCATGAACGTTTAACTCCCCAACTTCACCACCTGGGTGACCACAGGTGATGATTCAACCAGAGCCAAAGATTGAGGGAGGGGGCTGGTGGCAGCACAACTCCACATGTTCCTCAAGGCCTTCCCAACGTCAGAGGGCAGGACAGAAAATGGAAAACTCCCGAGCAAAGCAGGATACTGTCCACTGTCCCTCCGGCACCACCAACTAGGTTCTCCACTTCGCTGACTGACAATGTAACTCTGTCTGGAGGGGGAGTGGGGGAACAAGGGCCCAGCCCCTGGCAGCCCTTCCCATTGGGGGGGGTCATCCATGGGGGAACTGCGAGGTGAAGACTCAGAGATGGAAGGTGACAGGGCTGGGCAGAGCGGCAGGGACTAATGGGAGGTGGTCGGGCTGCAAGGGGGGGGACAAAGTACAGTAAATTAAAAAAAACATTGATGAATGCCTCTGGAAGAACCTAGCAGAAGGTGGAGGAACAGTAGGGCAAATTAAGGAATGGCAGAGTGAAGGCATCAAACCTCTGCGCAAAGAAAGAGAACAAAAAAAGGAGGGAACAGGGACCACTATGGTTCTCGAGGGAAGTGGCTGCAAAGGTAAAAGCTATTCAGGCAGTACAAGGAGACTCGGAGGGAAGAGGATAGGCAGGTTTACCAGGAAAGGCAGAGGGAAGCGGAGAAGGCGGCGAGTGGTGCAGACAGAGGAAAGGGCTAAGTAAGGGGTATCTAAAAGGGACAAGACCTTTTTTAGATGCACAGGTGATAAGAGGAAGACAAGCAGAGGTACTGTGGGGATAAGAACGGCATGGGGAGACTGTGCAGTGAAGCAAGGCAAAAACTAGTGCTGGGGCTTTGACTGGCGACAGCTGCATATCAAAAACTAGTGCTGGGGCTTTGATTGGCGACAGCTACATATCAAAAACTAGTGCTGGGGCTTTGATTGGCGACAGCTACATATCAAAAACTAGTGCTGGGGCTTTGACTGGCGACAGCTGCATATCAAAAACTCGTGCTGGGGCTTTGATTGGCGACAGCTGCATATCAAAAACTAGTGCTGAGGCTTTGATTGGCGACAGCTACATGGCAAAAACTAGTGCTGGGGCTTTGATTGGCGACAGCCGCATGGCAAAAACTAGTGCTGGGGCTTTGATTGGCGACAGCCGCATGGCAAAAACTAGTGCTGGGGTTTTGATTGGCGACAGCTGCATATCAAAAACTAGTGCTGGGGCTTTGACTGGCGACAGCTGCATATCAAAAACTAGTGCTGGGGCTTTGATTGGCGACAGCTGCGTATCAAAAACTAGTGCTGGGGCTTTGATTAGCGACAGCTGCATATAAAAACTCGTGCTGGGGCTTTGACTGGTGACAGCTGCGTATCAAAAACTAGTGCTGGAGCTTTGACTGGTGACAGCTGCGTATCAAAAACTAGTGCTGGAGCTTTGACTGGCAACAGTTGCGTATCAAAAACTAGTGCTGGGGCTTTGACTGGCGACAGCTGCATGGCAAAAACTAGTGCTGGGGCTTTGACTGACAGCTGCATATCAAAAACTAGTGCTGGGGCTTTGACTGGCGACAGCTGCATATCAAAAACTAGTGCTGGGGCTTTGACTGGCGACAGCTGCGTATCAAAAACTAGTGCTGGGGCTTTGATTGGCGACAGTTGCATATCAAAAACTAGTGCTAGGGCTTTGACTGGCGACAGCTGCATATCAAAAACTAGCGCTGGGGCTTTGATTGGCGACAGCTGCATATCAAAAACTAATGCTGGAGCTTTGACTGGCAACAATTGTGTATCAAAAACTAGTGCTGGGGCTTTGACTGGCGACAGCTGCGTATCAAAAACTAGTGCTGGGGCTTTGACTGGCAACAGTTGCGTATCAAAAACTAATGCTGGGACTTTGACTGGCGACAGCTGCGTATCAAAAAAACTAATGCTGGGGCTTTGACTGGTGACAGCTGCGTATCAAAAACTAGTGCTGGGGCTTTGACTGGCAACAGTTGCTTATCAAAAACTAGTGCTGGGGCTTTGACTGGCGACAGCTGCATATCAAAAACTAATGCTGGGGCTTTGACTGGCGACAGTTGCGTATCAAAAACTAGTGCTGGGGCTTTGACTGGCGACAGCTGCGTATCAAAAAAACTAATGCTGGGGCTTTGACTGGCGACAGCTGCGTATCAAAAACTAGTGCTGGGGCTTTGACTGGCGACAGTTGCGTATCAAAAACTAGTGCTGGGACTTTGACTGGCAACAGCTGTGTATCAAAAACTAGTGCTGGGGCTTTGACTGGCAACAGTTGCATATCAAAAACTAATGCTGGGGCTTTGACTGGCAACAGTTGCATATCAAAAACTAGTGCTGGGGCTTTGACTGGCAACAGTTGCATATCAAAAACTAGTGATGAGCAACAATGGTGGTTTGAGGAGCAATTTCTTTTTTAAGGTAGGTATTCTGAACTTTTTCTGTCAAGAAAATATGCAGGAGCGCTTCTTTGATATTATTCAGCGGGTCTTACCGTGATGTGTTTTAAATGTAGGGCACGCGAGAATGGTAACATCGTCTTCCTTCAGTCCTTGGCAACACAGGTTCTATTGAGCAGGGGATACCTGTTGTGATAAGTCCAGCTCTCCAAGCAATATTAAATGCTGCTTAAAGACGTTACCTCGCGCCATCTACGTGCAGCCTCATTTTCTCGCCAAGGATCGCACAGCACAACGAATCATGCGATACCATGGAGGGAGGAGGAAGTTGAACCAGGCACTCTACATGAGACTTTTAAATGTCCCAGAAACCACCAAAGAATCAATCATCAGGGCTGCTGAGTCACAGGAAGGGAAAGGGGTTGCCAATTAATAGGAGCCACAGAATCACAAAAGCCTGTGAATCATGGGATTTGGAGTATTTTATTTATTTATTTAAAAGTTTCACCAGGAAGGCACACTGAGCCAAGGCTCATTTCCAGGTGCGTTCTGGGGGAAGGGTAATTAAGGAAACACAGTAATAAACATATATACAGAATATAACAAGTAATACATAATAACAACAATAGTAGACAAGTCCCTTGCAGACTGCCCTGCAGGGGGCGGAGTGGCAAGATGGCCACGATGTTGCTCTGCTCCCTATCATGCCGTATTCGATGTGGCGTTCTTAAGTTTTATTTTAGAGCTGTTTGTCTCCACAATTTATAGCCTAGTGAATGAAACTCAAGTTAATTTAGTTTACAGTCTACAGTGTTGAGTTTCTTTGCTCCTTGACTACTGGGAGTTGCTGCTGACTCGGGACAGATCGTGTCGGTGTCGTTGCTTTGACTCACGGATGTTTGCTGGCAGGGTGGCGGCTTGGCAAAGGATGAGTTCGGTCTCCCGAAAGGAGAGATTTACTGTGGGACTTGCGACTCTGAGAGGGTCGACAGAAGCAGAGCATGGCAACGGACTGCCGTAAACCAGGTGTCAGACAGCGTATGGGCAAGGAGGAGGAGAAAAAGCAAACAGGTACACTTAATGTGCATAAATGCTTACATGGCCTAAAAAAAGGTATGAAAATTGTTGCCTAGGGCCAGGGGTTTTGTAGTACACTGGATTTGCTGGAGTTACTGCACTCAGTGGAGCGCTGTCCTTTTTTTTATCTCCCTAGGCAATTACAATATAAAGGAGAAATCCAGAAGGCGAGAGTTTTCTAAAATTAATGAAGACAACTGCTGGAGACACTTGGTGGGCTGGTAATGCCGTGAGCTCTATTACGTCAATGGCCCCGACAGACACCATGAACTCCTAGAACAGGAGATTGGAGTTAAGCTTATTCATTATTTGTATCAGCTTTATCTCATAAAGATGCTGTTGGAGGAAAATGTAGGGGCCAACCCCCCTTAAAAGGTACTCCTTTAATTTCTCCTTTTGTGGATGGTGATTTCACTTTTGGTCTCCCTGGTAGTGTGGTGTATTTTAATCATTTTAACGCTTTGGTAGAGGTTTAAGCTGTCCTTGGATAGGGGAAACTGCGGCTCTCTAGAAGACAGAGCATCTCCCCCAATTAGAAGAACCCACATGCACACTGAACATCAGGACCTCTATATTTCGCCACCTGTTGCTGAATGCAACGTCCCAAATACATATATATATATTTTGTCTTTGGTAACTGGGTAAGGCCCACTAGGCACAAGTGCCTGTTTTCAGGGGCAACCTGGGAGCACTGGGCGGTTAAGTGACTTGTTCAGAGTCAACCAGCATGCAAGTAGAGGTTGTGAGAATCAAACTCAGGTTGGTCTGCTGGAGCAGTGTATAGTGTGTTTAGTTTGTTTATTTTATTTAGTTTTTGTTGATCGGGTAAGTGCACTAGACAAATCCTGCCTATTTTCAGGCACGACCTGGGAGAGTGGGATACAGATGAATACCAACTGACCTTGAACCAGATTAAGCTGTTGGTGTTATTTTTACTGAATGGGGGGAATTCTGGCCGGGTCACCGTGGAAATTCCCCTACTCTTTTCGAGAAGTGCCATGGAATCTTTTACACCCACCTGAACTACCACCAGAACAGGCAGATGGGTCCTCGGTTTAACGTTTCATCCGAGAAATGGCACCTCAGGGGTGCAGCACCCCCCTCATGCTGCACTACAGTGTCAGTACTGGGATTAAACCAAAGTGCCTGGTGTGGGGACAGAACCCTCAGCCTTCTGATCTCCCTGCCTCAGAGGCGAGTGTGCTACCTGCTGAGCCACTAACACTGGCTCACGGAAGCCTGCATGATTTGATGTTTTAAACACTTAGTGACATTTTGTTGCGCTCCATCGTTGGCAATTTTGCTCTAGAAAAATCTATTTTTTGTACAAGAATGCTTTTAAGCAAAAATATATTAGCCACTATTCATATTTTGTGGGTTTTATGTACAGAAACCATGCAGTATTTTATTTTTGTAATTATATTATCGCATCTTAAATGGAATTATAAAGGCATATACAAAAGTTTAAAAGGACAACAGCTAACTTGGGTCTTGGAAACACAGAAGGGCTAAACAGTTTATTATCCTTGCCCCGATTGATCATTTTGGTCAGTTGAGATGTGATAATTATTTTTAACCACAAGGACGCTGTCTAGCCACTTGTGGAGTTTCTGCCATGGGGAACTGCCTTTCAAAATCGCTGTCTTGCTATGGACTTTTAATTTATAAAATACTCATAGGATATACTCAGAGTGCTTTATGCTAATTCTCTTGTGGAACACTTTACCCAGACTAAAAACGTTATATATGACTCGTACTGTCAGACTTGAATTGCAGATTGTGTTACACAAGCGACTCGTTTGATCATGAGTATAAATATCTGAGAAGCAGCCTTCTGATATCTGTCATTTAAATTAGTAGAATAAGCCAGTCGCTATAGCGATTTTATGTTCTTATTTTGGGTTAATAATGTTGACTTCTGATTACATTTCTTGCAGGCCTCCTACTCTGCAATATAATTTATCCTTATGAAAAGTAGACATATGGTACAGAAATTTTAATGAGTAAACTTTGTATGCAGATGGGAATGATTACAAAAGACATGGCTGGTCCTGTGCCTATATTTTATCTGGAGTTTATTTTCTTACAGTATCAATCGGAAAGTTGTTATAAATGAGCTAACCTAGAGCTTTTAGCCTCATATAAAACACGTAATTAAGTAAAACTTGTGGTGTTAAGGAACTTTGCTAGGCAATTAATTTTTAACTACAGCAAAGCTCGCTAGCTCAAGAAATACCTTTAAGCAAAATATTACATCTGTAGTATCCAGTTAAGTGAGTCATATAGTGTTATATAAATCCTGGCTAGCTGATAAAGTTGTCACAGTATTTTAGAACAAGTACAGTTCCTATGTTTCAATTAAGCTTGCTTTATTTAGCATAAAGTACTGTTAAGTGACTAACTGAAGTTTATTTGTATAACCTGTTCATCCTTATTTTACATTGGATGATTGTACATTCTCTTTTAGCATAATGACAAAGTCAAACGCAGAAACTAAAAAAAAAAAAAAAACTACTGCAATTAATAAGTTAGAATGAATGGAGCAGTGATTGAAGAAATGAAGGGCTTGCAGAGACATAAATACTGTTACTAACATTTTGCACTGTAGAAAATAGTTTAGCCAAACAGTAACAAGACCAAATTGGACAGTCCTTGGAGAGGGCAGATGTTACTGGTACAGTTAAGAGAGCGAGATAAGTAATGGGACTGAAGGAGGTGAACCAAGAGGAGAAGGTGACACAGAGCCTGCATGCAAATGGATCATTAGCAACTGCTGCTTATCAAGGTAGGCCATGGATACTTCTGCACAGACTTCACAGTGGAGGGAGGGAGAGAGGGGCAGACCACACAGAGGCAGCAGGAACACTGGGAGGAGGGAGACAGACACAAGTCCATTCACAGAGGAAAGAGTCCTGAGAGGACTTGCGAATCAGAAAGTGGATAAGGCCGTGGGGCCATACAGGGTTCATCCAAGGGTGCTGAGGGAGTTCGCCATACTACATCAGAGACTTTTAAGGAAACTGGCCAGTTTGGGGCAGGACCCAAGGTGGCAAACTAGCTACTGAACTGGTAGATGGCTAGGAGACAGAGGGTGCTGGTAAACAATACTCAATCTAAAGGGAGAATGACCAGTGGTATACCTCAAGGCTCAGTGCTGGGACCAGTCCTCTTTTAATGTCTTCATAAGTCATAAGCAACACTGCAAAACAGGTAGAAGGGAAGGTATGCCTCTTTGCAGATGACACCAAACTCTGTAACAGTATAGATACTCAGGAGGGGTGGAAAGAATGAATAGAGACCTGAGAAAACTTGAGGACTGGTCATGAGTACAGCAGCTGGCGTCAATGCAAAAACGTACAAAATCATGCACCTAGGACACAAAAACCCAGGGGCAGTGTATAAAATGGAGGGGGCAGGAAGAGGTACTCATGGTCACAAATCAGGAAAGGGACTTTGGGGTTATCATATCTGATGTCCTCAAGGTGGTGAGGCAGTGCGACAAGGCAGTAGGCAGAGCCAGTAGGATGTTGGGGTGCACAGGGGCAGGCATCACCAGGAGAAGAAGAGAGGTGGCGTTGCCACTCTTTCGATTGTTGGGGAGATCCCGCCTGGAGTACTGTGTCCAATTGTAGAGACCTCATCTCAAGAATGACAGACAGCGTAGAGGCTATTCAGAGACAGGCAACTAAAGGTGATACTGTAGCACTCTGGACTCCCGCTTACATTATATTTTTAGTACACTAAAATTGGATGTTGACATTCTTACGCTGTCGTCGCATGCCTGCCGTTGACTTTGTTTTTTTCAGTTTGAGTTGGGGGGGGCTCTGCCCCCCATATCCCCCCATGTTACTCAAATAAACCGATAAAAAAATTACAGGCCAATTCAAGTAACGCAATTTACATAGTTAAGCAAGAAGCATAGCAGTAATATAGCGTAGTGTATGCGATTTCCATGACATACTGCTATGCTGACATAGAAACATAGACTTTGACAGCAGATAAGGACCATTTGGCCCACCCAGTCTGCCCATTTCCCTACCTGCTGGATAAGCTACAAATTCTAGTTAACCAACAGCCTACTTCCTACAACCCCCCACTACAATTGCCTTAGGTCTGTCTCATGCATGTTTGGATTCCCCCACTGTTTTAGACCCAACAACCTCCCCAGGAAGGCGGTTCTATGCATCTACCACTCTCTCCCTGAAAAAGAAATTTTCTCACATTACCCCTGAGCCGTCCCCCCTCTATCTTCAGATTGTGCCCCCTTGTTCTTACACATCTCTTTTTCTGAAAGATGCCACCCTCCTGGATTTTGTTGATTCCCTTGAGGTACTTAAAGTTTCTATCATGTCCCCCCGTCCCTCTTTTCATCAAGGGTATACATATTAAGCTCTCCCAGTCTCTCTTCATATGGTTTCTGATGCAGACCCTGCACCATTTTAGTTGCCCTCCTCTGGACTGCTTCCATCCTGTCTATGTCCTTGAGTAGATGGGGTCTACAAAACTGCACACAGTATTCCAGACGGGTCTCACCAACTGTCTGTATAAAGGGATAACCACTTCCTTTTTCTACTTCAGATGCCCCTTCCTATGCATCCCAGTATCCCCTGGCTCTCTTACTGACTTCTCACATTGCTTACCCACCTTTAGGTCATCTGATATGACTACCCCCAAGGTCCCTTTCCATTTTTGTTGTTGTTAGTACCTCCCCTGCTATTGTGTGCTCTTCTCCTGGGTTTTTGTTTCCCAGGTGCATTACTCTGCATTTCTTTGCATTGAATCTAAGTTGCCATATGTCTGACCATTCCTCCAACCTTGCCAAGTCTCTTCTCATCCTTTCTAACCCCCTTGTGTATCAACTCAGTTGCAGATCTTTGTGTCATCTGCAAAGAGGCATACCTTTCCCTCCAAACCCTCTGCAATGTCACCTATAAAGATGTTAAAGAGGACTGGACCCAGTACTGAGCCCTGAGGTACACCACTAGTAACCCCCCTTTCTTTGGAATGTGTTCCATTCACTATTACCTTCTGTGTCCTGTTGTGCAGCCAGTTTGCTACCCAGGCTACCACCCTGGAACCTACTCCCAGGCTGGCTAACTTAATTATTAATATTTTATGTGGGACTGTGTCAAATGCCATGCTAAAGTCTGGGTAGGCCATATCCACAGCCCCTTCCTGGTCTATTACTTTGGTCACCCAGTCAAATAAATCAATTAGATTCGTCTGACATGACCTTCCTGCTGTAAATCCACGCTGCTTTGGGTCCTGTGCCCCGCTGGCCTCTAGATACTCAACAATTCTTTCTTTCAGAAGTGATTCCATAATTTTCCCTACCACTGAGGTCAAACTTACAGGTCTGTAGTTTCCTGCTTCTGCCTTGCTCCCACTTTTGTGAAGGGGAATCACATCTGCCCTCCTCCAGTTCTCAGGTACCACCCATCCTCCCTTGATTTGTTAAAAAGTGTGGTCAGTGGTGTCACTAGGTCCTCCCTTAGTTCTTTTAGAATTCTGTGGTGAATCCTGCCAGGCCCCATTGCTTTGTCCATCTTGAGTTTTAGGAGTTCTTTCAGGACTCTTTTTTTTCTGTAAATGGACTGGTGTCAACCCCCCATACCCAGAGTGCTTCTATTGTCTGGTTTAGGTAACTCCTCCTCATCTTCTTTTGTGAATACTGAGCAAAAGTATTCATTCAGTATCTCTGCCTTTTCACTTTCTCCCTCTGCCCACCTCTCCTCTCCTTTATTAATCTTCACTACTCCTCCCTTAACCTTTCTATGCTCCCTAATGTACCTATAAAAGGTTTTATCCCCCTTCTTAACTGAGCTGGCTATTTTTCCCTCGGTTTGGGCCTTTGCTATTCTGACTGCCTTCCCCAGTTCTTTCTGCTTTAATTGATACAGTTCCCTGCCGTGCTCCTTCTGTGGTCCCCTATACTTTTTGAATGCAGCTCTTTTCTCCTTAATCTTCCCTGCCACCTCTTTTGAGAACCATAGTGGTTTTTCACTCCGCTTTGTTTTCTTTATTTGTTTCACACAAAGGCTTGCTGCCTCTATGATGGCAGTTTTGATTTTTTTCCATTGTTCTTCCATCCCTCTTTTTTGGCCATTTGCTAGTGCATTCCTCAGGTATTCACCCATTTTGCCAAAGTCAGCCCTTCTAAAGTCCAGTATCCTTGTTTTTGTATGGCTTGTCTCCATGGTTGTGCTTATTGTGAAGCACACTGTGTAGTGGTCGCTTGTTCCCAGATGTCTACTGACTTCTAAATTTGTGATCCTCTCTCCATTTGTGAGTACCAGGTCTAGTATCGCTCCCTCCCGAGTGGGTTCCAACACTAGCTGTCTAAGGCCTGCCCCCTGCAGGGCATCGAGAATGACCCTGCTCTTCGATGTGGCTGCAGTAGTACATGTCATCCAGTTAACATCTGGCATATTCAGGTCCCCCATCAACAGTATCTCCCCTTTTTCAGCCATTTTGAGAATGTCCTCTATCATTTTCTTGTCCATTTCCTCCCCTTGAGACGGGGGGCGGTATACAACCCCAGTGCGGATTGTGATGCCATTCCCTGTCTCCAAGGTGACCCAGAGTGCCTCTTGTCCTCCCCCTTTACTTTTTAGTTCTGTAGCTTTGATCCCTTCCCTTATGTACAGAGCTACTCCACCTCCTCTTTTACCCTCCCAGTCCCTTCTGTAGATTGTGTACTGTACTGTGTATGCTGACATCCCAGTCATGGTTCTCCGTGTACCATGTTTCCGTTACTGCCATAATATCCAATTGTTCATCTTCCATCACGGCTACTAGCTCAGGAAGCTTGTTTCCCAGACTATGAGCATTGGTACTCATTGCCCTCCATTTAATGTTGACTTTATCCTTTTTTCCCCCCCATCCCTGCTCTTATTGCCCTTGTCTATTTTTCCATTTACCCCGTCCTGCCTATGTTGAGCTCTGTACCTCAGTGTTTACCTTACTACCTGCCATGTTTTGTGGGGAGGCTTAAAATTTCCTGCCTCTTATCAGCACCCACCCCGGCTGGTTTAAAAAACTTGCCAGAAGTATTTAAACCTGTCACTTAGGAGCTTAGTTCCCTTGAGGACAGATGCAGACCATCGTGCCAGTATAGACCTTCATCTCTCCAGGTGTACCCCCAGTTCCCAATGAAGCCAAAGCTCTGTGCTCCGCACCAGTTTTGCAACCATTCATTAAACTGCATGATGTACAGTACCCTAGCCTCACCCCTGCCATGGACTGGCAGTATCTCTGAGAAGGTAACCGGGCTTGCTACCTGTCTGAGGCCCCTCCCCAACTCCACAAATTCATCCTGCACTGCACTGATTCCATGCCTAGCTAGGTCATTTGTCCCAAGGTGGACAATGATATCTAGTTCCCTCTTCTGTGAAGCTGCTTCTGCAATCCTAAGGATTTGCTTCTTGTTCCTCCAAGCCATGGTACCAGGAAGGCACCTTACATCCCTCTCCTCTCCGCTTCTGTGGGGGTCCGAAGTGTTACAGTACTGCCCAACTAAAATGGCGCAAGGGTTGCATCATGAGCCCTATGGGGAGAGGCTGAGGGATCTCAATACTGTACACCCTGAGGAGAGGAGGGAGAGCACGGACATGAAAGACTTAAGTACCTCACAAGAGGTAAACAAGGTACAGGAGGTTAGTATTTTTTAGAGGAGAAGGTGCACAAGAACAAGGGGGCGTGCAATGAAGCTTGAGAGGGGGAATTTAGAAGAGAGGAAGTATGTCTTCACTGAAAGAGCGGTTTACGCCTTGAACAGTCTACCAGCTAAGGTGGTGGGGTTCAAGCATGCATGGGATAGACACAAAGGAATCTTGGTAGGAAAGTGGGAGGGGGCAGCCGAAGATCTGTAGGGTCTGCAGGCTTTTATTTAACTTCAAAAATTGATTAGCGTTTTGCTCATAAAAGTGCTAAAACTTTGTGAAATGCATAGCTCTTGCCTCACTGTGTTTAACAAACACAGCACTTCTAGAAAATCTATATAAATACTTTCAGTACAGTTAGTATCATCCCAAGAAAAAACTGCTAATCAATTATTTAAAACCCTGAGTCTGCGCGGACACTATAGTCAGAGGCAAACGGGGCAGACTAGGTGGACCAAGCAGTCCTTATCTGTCAACAAACTGTATGTTTCTATGGTTAGCCCCTCGATGGGTTTGGGGGAGGGGAAATTATTTAACCAGGAAAGACACACTAAGCTGAAGCCTGTTTCCAGGTTCGACCTGGGAGAACAAGGAAGTTAAGTGACTTGCTCAGGGTCACACAGTATGCAAGTGGGGGCTGTGGGATTCAAATCCAGGTCTCCAGGACTGCAGCTCAAAGCCCTAAACCACTGGGCTATACTGCCTCCTTGTTTATTTCCTTGTATACCACACTTACCCATCATTTATTCGACTTTGAAAATAGGTCTTCGGACCTAAAGTCTTGTATATCCTGTATAAAAATAAATATTACTACTACTACATATGTATACCACACTTACCCATCATTTATTATATATGTAAACCACACTTACCCATCATTTATTCTATATGTATACCACACTTACCCATCATTTATTCTATATGTATCCCAGACTTACCCATCATTTATTCTATATGTATACCACACTTACCCATCATTTATCCTATATGTATACCACACTTACCCATCATTTATCCTATATGTATACCACACTTACCCATCATTTATCCTATATGTATACCACACTTACCCATCATTTATACTATATGTATACCACACTTACCCATCATTTATACTATATATAAAATATATATGTATCCCAGACTTACCCATCATTTATTGTATATGTATCCCAGACTTACCCATCATTTATTCTATATGTATACCACACACAGCCATCATTTATTCTATATGTACGATCAGGATGCTATATAAAAGTTAAGAATGTAACTGTTAATCTAAAAATATTTTAATAGTTACCCAATTATGCCAAAAACAGAGTACAGAAATGTATAGACAATTAACCTCATAATTGTTAAAACATAATTATTTCGCATGTTTTGCGGTATAGTTGGGCAGAAAGTGAGAGGAAAAGGCTACACTGTCTAAAAATACTGACCCACTGAAGTACAAATGCAAGGTCCATACAGGCTTCGCACCTGACATTCTAACTTCAATATTTAAAAAACTAACAGTTTTATATCACCCCTTAGCAATCCTTCCACACCACTGTACACCACAATAATGTTCAGAATTTGAGAGTTTATACTTTTTTCTCTACACGATGACAAAACTAAAAGTTACAAAATACCCACGCACCAAAGTACAAAGTCAGGGATCACAAAAAAGTACCAGACAAATAATCTTAAAGGTGACCTGCAAAGAACAAGAGTACCCGTTCCCGTCCCCACATACCTTTCTAGCACTGCTGCGGGAGTTCAGGGATGTAATTGTCTTTATTTTTAATTCTACAGTTACATTTTACTAAAATGCCGAAAGTTACAGCCAAACACGGAAGCGCAGAGCAGCCCGATTGAGCGGGTGCAAGTGTTTATGGGTATTATACCCATTTAGTGACGTTGCTAACACCACTGCACTTATTGCAGCAGCAGTGGCGATATTATATTTATTTTTTTTATGGGTTTGATATCGAAATATTACTTACATCAACAGCCTGTCTAGGTGTTGCTATAAGTAATATTTCCAGGTGTCAAGACCCCGTGGAAACAATAAAATAAATATTATAACTTACCGCCACTGCTGCTGCAACAGATACATAGATACATAGACAGTGTCGGGCAGATAAGGGCCTATGGCCCACCCAGTCTGCCCATTTGAGCTTGTAAGTTCAGTTTGTTTTCCTAGAAGTCTGTTTCCCCTTACCCCTGACCTCTAGAATTCCTTTTATGTCTATCCCATGCATTCTTAAATCCTGTGATTGTTTCAGCCCCCACCACTTCCTCTGGCAGGGTGTTCCACTTGTCCACCACCCGTTCTGTGAAGAAATTCTTTCTCATGTTTCCTCTGAATCGTCCTCCCTCCAACTTCATCCCATGCCCTCTAGTCCTGGAACATCTTTTTCGCTTAAAAATAGTGTTTTCCTGCACTCTGTTTCTCTAAGAGCTCTAAGAGCAGTGGTGTTAGCTACGTCACTAAATGGGTATAATACCCATAAACACTTGCACCCGCTCAATCGGGGCTGCTCTGCGATGCCGTGTTCGGCCGTAACTTTTGGCATTTTAGTAAAATATAACTATAGAATTAAAAATAAAGACAATTACATCCCTGAACTCCCAGGGCAGTGCTAGAAAGGTATGTGGGGATGGGAATAAGTGCTCTTGTTCTTTGCAGGTCACCTTTAAAGATAAATATTTAAAAAGTTTAATAAAAAGATTAGCTGCAAAAAAAATCTACTGAAATCTTATATTTCTGATTCCCCCTGGGAAATCTCTGCATGCCATACTACACCGCAATACCAGTTTTCACAATTCAAACTTCCACGCTTACCTCTAGACAGCAGAAAGATTAAAACCTCTTGTTATCCCATTTCAGTACTGCCCTCCATTCCCCAGTTTCATCCCTCCCACCAATACTGCCCTTCTGCTCAACAGTTTCCTCCCTTCCCCAGCTTCAGCTTTACAGTCCCACTTCATTCCTTCGACCAATAATGCCCCTCTGTTACAAAGGTTGCCCAACATCCCAGAACAAAAGTAGCAGGACCCATCAGTCCCGATTCACAAATTTGCCAAAAACTGTAATTTTTAAACTACGCACTGGCCTGCAATATTTTTTTTATTTGACTGATCCTGCAACTCCCCACCTGTCATTACTGGAAACTGTTTCTCCCCGAGTCCTGTGCGGCAAGCACTCTGATGACGCACCTGACGGGCTAAGCCATGGGGGAAACCTCTATGCCTTGATGCAAACAGTAACCTTTAACCACTTATTCAGTGCATAATCCCACTTACAGCATTGGCACTGATTAGTCGAGGAAAATGCTTTCCTCGACTGATCAGTACTTGTGCTATATCCGGTCATTTAGCAAAAAACAGAGTACGTGCACTAGATCGGGATGCTCAGGATAAAAATAAACATTAAAATTATAAACCGATCCAGCACTCACCACCATGCATAATAATGGATGCTGCTCTCTGAAAATGTGAATTAATGTTCAAATTTATTAAAGTGCCACAATGCCTTCACACGTTTCGGATACAATGGATCCTTTATCATTTTGGATTAATGTGGGCATTAATTCACATTTTCAGAGAGCAGCACCCATTATTATGCATGGTGGCGAGTGCTGGATCAGTTTATAATTTATAGTTTATTTATTTATGTCTAGGAATTACAGCCCTTTGAGTCAGAGACGTTTTTTAAAAGCCTCCACATCAGTACAAAGTGATACAGGCATCACAAAACAATGACAGTAAATTATACAAAGAAAGAGGGAAAAAATTATACAATAGGAGCTACTACAAAAGGCTCCACGTCAGTACAAAGTGTGTCAGGCACGTGTTACAGACATCATGAAGAATTACATTAATTATACACGAAAAAAAAATGATACAATAGGGAGTTATCTAATAACAGTGCATTACAATAAGCACTGACAAATGACATGGGAGTAACCAAAAATTATAAAGACAAGTCTGAGGAGAAAAAACAAGTACTGGAGAAGGGAGCAATGGAGGAGAAAGGGAGAAACAGGCCCAGGAAGTGGGCCAAAGGAGAGCTGGAAAATAGTAGAGACCAGAAAGCCACCCAATGGGTGTTGTCGTGAGGCCAAGGTGTGGGACGGGAAATAGTAGGAGAGTTACAACAGTGTTACGGGCAGTCACAGTTTGACGAAACCAGGATGTGGTTCCGCTGTTCTTTTCTGAAAGGGCCCAACCTGGGTAAGGGATAGAAGGAACAGGGATGAAGTTCATCCATAAAGAGGCCCTATATTTGAAAGACCTTTGACCGATGGTGGTTCTACAGAAGGGGACTTGGAAAGCAGTTTTGTCAGTGTGTCACGTCGCTCGCCTGTGCTGCCGTGGAGAGAGGAGAAGGTTACAGCCAAGGGTTGAGTGGCTCAGAGATTTTTTTTGCTAGTAAGCAAATCTGATAGTAGAGACCCCCTTGGAAATTTAGCTAGGCCAAGTGTTGATACAGATTGCAGGTACGCATCAACCTGTTGCAGCCAGTGGCCAGACAGCAGGCTTTGTTTAAGGCAGAGTTTGAGGCAGAGCCGTAGATGACTATATCATAGTCTACCAAGGATAGAATAGAGCTGGAGATAACCAGTCTAAGAGCAGCAGGGGGGAGGCAGGACCTAATTCTGTAGAGGAGGCCAATTCTGGCATTAACTGTAGAGCAGGTAGTGGTAATGTGTTCATGGAAGGAAAGGGCAAGATCGAGGGTCATACCAAGCTATTTAAAACAGGGGACGGATTGGGGGGTGCCATGAGAATTAAGGATGGAGAGGGTGGAGGACTTGTACTTATTTTGGTGGTGGGAGAATAGCATTACCTTTGCCTTTTTATAACCGAGAATTAGTTTATGGGTTGATAACCAGGATTCAACCTCCTTGAAGGAGCGTTGCAGTTCACGCTGAAGCAGGGTGGGGTCAGGGTGGCGACTGAAAAATCACTGCATCGCCCGCATAGAAGAGGAGATGTCCGGTAGAGGCTGAGGGGAGAGAGTTCAGGTACAGGGTGAATAGGAGTGGGCCAAGAATGGAGCTCTACCCCGGAGCGAACCTGCAGACTAGTGGATTATCTTCACTTGCTGGGATCTTCCTTGTAGGTAGTGAGTGCGAACCGGGCAGTGGCCTCTTGGGACAGTTAAAGGTTACTGTATACATTAAGACACTTAGCCCATCAGGCACATCATCAGAGGACTTGCCGCGGAGGACTCTGGGAGAAACAGTTTCTAGTAATGGCAGGCAGGGAGTCAGGATCAACCAGATAAAAACAAATATTGCAGGCCAGTACATACTTTAAAAATGACACTTTTTGGTTAATTTGTAAAGTCGGGACCACTAGGTCCTGCTACTTTTGTTCTGGGTTGCTGGGTGTTTCCCTTTAAACAGTTTCATCCCTTCCCACAATATTAGCTCTCCATTCCCGTTTCATTCCTTCAACCAGTAATGCTCCTCTGTTCAATCGTTTCACCCCTTCCTCCAATATCAGCTCTCCACGGTTTTGTTCTTTCGACCAGTAATGCCCCTCTATTTAACAGTTTCACCCTTTCCCCCAATTTCAGCTCTCCATTCCCGCTTCATTCCTTCAAGCGGCAATGCCCCTCTGATCAACACAGGGTATTAAATAAGCCGAAAAAATTGATTAGCACTTTCACGTAAAACTGCTAATCAGCTGTAAAAATGCATAGCACATGGCACAGGATGGTTAGCAAAATTTAAAATTATATATAATTTAATTTTGTCTACTGTGCCACAGACTCACTGAAAAAAAACATGGAAGGCAGTCTATATCTACCCATTTTTGGAAATGGTTAGCATTACCCACTGTTTTTCTATACTATATTAGCTATTTAAAACCCTACACCACTTTCACCCCTTCCCCCAATATCAGCTACCCGTTCCTGTTCCATTCCTTCAACCAATGATGCCTCTCTGTTTGGCCCTGTCCACACTACGCCTCTGTAACGTTACAGAGTGCCCAAACCGTTACCGCAACAGTTTGCGTTTACACCTGTAACGTTACAGAAGGCGTTTTCGTAACCGTTGTTGAAACCACATATGAGGTGGTTTCAACAACGGTTATGAAACCGGTCCTGCCTCGGTAACGTTACCGGCGGTAGTGTGGATGGGCAGTAACGTCCCTGCAGGGCTCTGTGACAGCAGCCGGCTGCATTGTGGGATTGGGTGCCGCAGTAATGGTCGCCCGGTTCCCGAGGTGTGAACTGGCGGTACCGGTCACTGCTGCAGTGTGGACACACTGTACCGCTCCCCGGCTGTAACGGTTTCTGTCCGTTACAGGTTCTGAGCGGTGTAGTGTGGACAGGGCCTTAAACAGTTTCACCCCTTCCCCCAGTATCAGCACTCCATTCCTTCAACCAATGATGCCTCTCTGTTAAACAGTTTCACCCCTTCTCCAGTATCAGCACTCCATTCCTTCAACCAATGATGCCTCTCTATTTAACAGTTTCACCCCTTCCCCAGTAGCAGCTCTCCATTCCCGTGTCATTCCTTCAACTAGAAATGTCACTAAAAATACCACCAACAGCTTAAAAAAATATCTGGTTCAATTTCAGTTGGCATCCATCTCTATCCCCCTTCCTCCCGAGATGAGGCTCAAAATAGGCAAAAAACTGTCTAGTTGTCCTTCCTGGTGTGTGTATATAGATTTAAATACACAATATATAAATATATAGATAGATAGATATATATATATATATATATATATAATATATGTTTGTGTATATATATAAGACAAAGAACCTCTGTGTGCAAACACTGAGGCAAGGGTTACCCCAAAGAGCATTTGGCTGGGAAGCCAAGTTTCAAGAAAATACAAAATCACACATGCCCCCACAATGCAAAGCATCATGGGCTGCATATGCAAATCACCACAGAATGTTATGCTGGTCCAACTTTAAGCAGAATTGCATGGTGCCGAAGGCCCTCTCACACAGTTTGCAAAGGGTCCTACCAGGACTCATCAGTATGCCTCATCTGATTTGACACCCCAGTGGAATGGACCAGCTACCCTTAAGGCAGTGTGCCTTGGATATATTGTGGTGAACCCATTAAAATAAAAAACTATTTAAAAGACAAAAGAACACTCTGTGCATGAAACACTGAGGCAAGGATGCCCGCTGGGCTGATGGGGGGAGCGGGGCAGTGGGGCTCAGTGGGCGGGTGTGGAGGGGTGGTACACTAGACCACCAGGGTAATAGGAGTATGTTATGATGTACAGATGCCCGCGATCGGGCAGCAATCGGTCCACTGGACCACTAGAGATATTGGACGTGGGGGGGTTACTATACCGATGCCTGCGATTGCGCAGAGTGCGGTCCACTGGACCACCAGGGATATAGGACGGAGGCCTATTCTTGGAGACAAATGCCCACGATCAGGCACATAGAGGTCCACTGGACCACCAGGGATATTGGATGGGGGGGTTTCTTTTAGATGTATGCCCATGATCGGGCTGCAGGGGGCGTCGGTCCCCAACAGCTGCTGCCTGGCAGGGCACCAGGCACAAGTCGTCAGGGATCAGTGCACCTGCATGCTAATGGGATGCAAATGGGGCCATAATGACATGCAAATGGCCCCATGTGCACCTTGCATAAATTATGGCCCCATTTCCATGTCCCCTTTTGAATATCACAGGTGCTGTGCATGGCGCAATGGCACTTACGATAGCGCATCTCCATTCTCCACTCTGGCCACTTGTGCTGGCGCAGTGCCACTGCGCCATGCACAGTGGTGGTGACCAGGGTGCGATATTCAAAGCTGCTGCGCCATAGCGCAGCTCCATTGAATATTGCCCAAGCCACACCCCTGCGCAACAAAGTTGAGCTGCGCACAGGCTTGCGCCACAGCCTGGCGCAGTTTGAATATCTGGGCCAGAGTATTTTCTTTATGTAAACGGAGCTAACCTGCAGGCATTCTGACTGGAAATAGCCCGTGGAGAAAAAAACATTCATTTTACAGGGAAAAAACAGGACACTTTCACTACAAGGAGCACAACCTTCCCCATACTTCTTAAAGCAATAAATTTCACAACCTTCTTCGTTAAACCACATTTGCCGGCTCTTCCCTTTTTAAATAAAATACGTGGCCACAACTCTTAATCTACATTAGAGCTCCAACTCTCAAATCCATGGTGGAAAAGAGTGCCAGAGGCAGTGGCTGAAGTTAGCTACATTTATAAATCAGCCACTAGCTTCCCTTTTCTCCACTCTAGGAAAGAACTCCCAAACCCAAAAAGAACTAACCCATTCCTTTCCACACAACCACAGGTCTCCCACTATCAAAGGTAAAACACCCCCTTACGATTCAATATTTGACCCAATCTCTCCTAAAGTAAATATCTTTATTAATGTATTTAATTCCTGGGCTGGCGGCTATATTTAGACATGTAACCATAAAGGCTCTCCTATGGCAGCATAAAGATATTATTGAGCCTATTATTTTTAGCCCAGATGGCCCACAAATTCTGCAAATAACCAACCTGCTTGTACTTTCCTTATGCTAACGCATTCTACCTATCTGCAAAGGGCAAAGCACCTTTTTATCTAAACGGCTGGGCAAAGAAAACTGCAAAGAACATTTTAGGAGCAGCAGCTTAGGTTAACCGAAACCATAGATCGGCTGCCAACTCCCCGTTAACGTATTTAAAAAAACTCCAGACCTCAAATGGGACAACATTGAGAGAGTCTTGAAATTTAAACTGGCAAGCCCTTTTCTTTACATTACTAGCCCTTGCCTCAAAAAGACAACAGACATAGTGTAATACTGTATAGCCCTGCTACCTACAGCATTTACGAGGAGAGGCTCATCTACTAAAACAAAAAGGCTGATCTTTACAGCCTAGCCCTGTGAAAATATGCACAAATGTGTCTTCTTAGAGTAGCAGTAAACAAGACAATTACAATTACACCAAAAAAAGGGGGGGGGAGAATACAGGAAACTGCAACCCCCTTTCCTTTATTTCCTTTTCCTAATATCTTACTGCTCTGCACTACACCATTTTCGTTAACCTAATTTAAACAATAAATCCTACATTCATTTATTTACTTTTGGTGTTTACCCATAACTTTTCTAACATAAGGGCATTAAGGAAAGCATCTAGCACAAATCTCCAAAGCCCTCAATCCATCACAGAGCCACTCTGTGACAGATGGCCAATTGGTTCTTATCAAATGACTCTACAGACACTCCGTTATGGGTAAGATTAGAAAAGGAAATTGTATCTCCTTTAAATCTGACTGATTTATTTTTCTGAAGGACTACATGTCACTTATTAAATCAACCTGCTCTTCAAGTCTCAGTAATGGTATGTAGGAAATTCAACCTTCTCAAAAAAAGTGGCATTTGTCCCTTTGCGATATATGCCCATATGGGACAATCTCAGCATTACCCCAGATAATAAACCCACTAGAGATATAGGATGGAAATGTAAAAGAATTGTGGTATTGGGAGATTAGTTAGATTATCAGGATAGACTTCTCTCTTTCGCTGGTCTACAAAGTAAGTTCAAGTTGTTAAAATGTAATTTCTGCTTTTATCTTCAAATAAGGAGTTTTTACTTAACAGTGTCTTGGATACATCTTATAAACTTGTCTCTTCCTTAGCTTGGAAGAATTTCTTTAAAATATGCTATTTACCTAAAAGTTTTTGTCTATCATATGCTTAGTTGAATGAAACAGATACACATTTAACAGAACGTGCAAGGCTGAAATGGCAGGAAGACCTAGGCATCGTTATATATCAAAGGAAACATGGGACAGGACTTGGAAAAATGCTGTCAAATCTTCCAGAAAAGTGCAAGGGAGACTCGTACAATTCAAGATATTGCATTATTGTTACTACTACTCCCCAAAGCAGCTGTTTCACATAGGACTAGGGACAGATAACAACTGTTGGAGGTGTGGGATACCTGATGCAGGCTTGACACATTTGTTATGGCACAGGTGATCTCTTCTCATTGGAAGCAAATTCATGCTATCTGTCAGTCTGTTCTTGGCTCAATAGTTCCTTTTTCCCCTTTAGTATTCATTCTGGGTGATACTAATTTGATCCCACATATCCCCAAACAAAAGAAACTCTGGCTATTGACTTGTGCTCTACCTTATAAAAGGTTGCTCCTCCAAAATTGGAATGATAACAAACCTCCTACCATTCAACAATGGCTTAACAACTTAATGGTTATTACAAACAAGGAAAGAATTTGCTATTCTCTTATGAATAAGAAGGATTTATTTTTGAACATATGAGGATCTTTTCTAGCCCTTTGTGTATGAAGGAAGAAGATTATATAGAGATATGGTTATAGGACTAATACTGGTAGCTCATATAGTTTATGCTGAACGTTTAGATTGGTCTCATTGTTTAGGCTGAAGTATTACTCTTATTCACACATTAGAATATTCAAGGTGTAACCATATAGTGTGCCTATGTCGTCGTCATCCTAACCAAACTGCTTATACGCGCATGTGCATAAAATATGTGTACTTGGCACATCTCATGTCTAACCCGTATAATGGTTTATGTGACCTGCCAGGAAACCCAGTTATTGTATAGTAATGGTTGCAAAAAAACAAGACCATATATGGTGTTGATCTAGCAGGAACTAATGTTACATACTAATGATACAAATCCTGAACATGTCCAGACATGTTTTGCCTGGATACTCATGATGTATTATGACAAAATGATTCTATTGGTGCATGTGTGATTTTATGCTGTAGGGGAGAAATGTGTGTATATATATATATATATATATATATATATATATATATATATACAGTATATATATGCTTGCTTGCTTCACTAGGCGAAGAAGAAGATATAACACCAGCTTACCTAACATCGCATGGAAATAAAAGTATTTCTTACTCTTCTGGCTGCATCTGTGTCATCTGTACTGTATCGTACAACCAGGTCCCGAGGTAACAAGTAGCCTGGAGGGTCCCCAGCTAGAATTCCTCGGCATCAGTTGGTGCCATGACTCAGATCACTTTTAAATGGGGAATACCGAATCGGGACCTCGATGCAGTCTGTCCGCACCATAAGAAAACACCCTAAGCACGCAAAATCCTTGGAAAGTTCAGTGCCGCGGGAGAGACTGATCACCTCAACCAACCACGGAGCCCCACAAGGTAAGTATGCTTAGAGACGTGTACAAAAGGAAAGGAAAATATAGGCTAGAGGCCAGTGTTACTTGCAAGGCAGGGTTCTGGGGGGGTCGTAAGACTAGACCACACAGGATCACTACTGGTGCACAAGAGAGTGATACCTTGTCAGAGTTAGCAGCCGAATAAGTATTAAACCATGGGATAGGATCCCACAGAGTTAGTCTGTAAACTCAACGCAACATAGTTAGAGCAATGGAGATAGAAATACACAAGTATTTGGGGAAAAGATGTAGGTTGGGGGCATATGATGCCCCCACCAGAGGACAAGTCAGTCCGGGAATATTTTAACAAGCTAGTGTTGGATAGCAATTCCGCGACCAAAAATGAAAAAGAAAAGCTAGCAAATGCTGTACAAGGTCTATGGCAATGTAGCCAAGAATTAACTCACTGACAGCATAAATTCCTTAAGAAGTTGCATGAGCAACAAGATGTAGTAACCCAACTACAGTCAGAAATAAATAGTTTGAAAATGCAAATAAATCAAGAGCCAGAGCAACTGCAGCAGGAGATTCAGCAGCTAAAGACACAACTAGTGAAAGCACAGGGAGACCTTTACCTTTTGGATAGAGATAATTCTCTCTTAAAAATAAAGGTAGACCAACAGTCACAGGAACACGCTGCTGAAGTGTGTAGACTGAGCTTTGAGAACAATGAGTTACAAGAAAGGTTTGAGGAATTGTCAGAATTGTTAGCAGAATGTCAGAGTAAGTTAGAAGAGAGAGAGAGTGAGGGAGAAGAAACAAAACAAAGAAAGGGCTGTTGTAAAGACGGTTCCAGTTACCACGAGGGGCATGGCCGCCACAGGCGGCAGTACTATGCCTGAAGGAACTAGACAAAGATGTGAGGAGTTAAAACTTTTATTAGAAGGAAAAAGGGATCGATATATGTTACATCGAAAGCATGCCACTGAGAAAGGCAATGCAAGTGAGGTAGAACGGTATGCCCAGCTAGAAGAAGGCATAAAAAAAAGATTAGATAATATATGTGGCTTGCTAGACGAAGATGAAGAAGTTAGGCTAGCGGTGGCAAGAGCTACCACCAACCCAGTACCCCTCCCAATCTCTAGAGAAGAGGAGGAGGTAGTTATGGAAGAGACCTAGGAGATGACAAAGGGTGAGGTACAAATTGGAGACTATACCTTTCACCCCATATCACAATATAAGCCAGTTCAAGTTAATGTTAGTACTCAAACTCCTCATCAGGCATATCAAATTAATAACTATGCACCCACATTTGGAGCACCAATACCGCCACTTACTCTAAATTTGCAAAACATGCTAGATCATAAGGACACGCATCTAATCAAAATTGAAAACTCAGCACATAAAATACAGCTTAAAGTCCAGGAACTACTTAATGATGCAGACAATGAGCACTTACTGTACAATACACTGGGTGGACTGTGAGGCGTGTTGACATTTAAAGCCCTACTAATGCTGCAGCTGGTGTTGGTAGCCATTCTGGTGCTCGAGGCGAGCTGCCTAAAATGTACCATCAGAGACATGAGACGAGAAATACAAATGTTGCGTGGAGCAGGACTTGTGAGAGCAGCCATGTTATAATTAATAAAAAGTCTCTGGACTGCAGATTTATAGGAAAAGCCACCCAGAGGGTCCATAATAGGGCCCCCTATTGAAGGACTTCCATTATTGCACAGGAGACCAAAACTGTCCTAAATTATTTGGCTGCCTCCATAGGTACAAGGGGGGATTGTAACCGTATAGTGTACCTATGTCGTCATCCTAACCAAACTGCTTATACGTGCATGTGTGAAAAATATGTGTATGTGGCACATCTCATGTCTAACCCATATAATGGTTCATGTGACCTGCCAGGAAACCCAGTAATTGTATAGTAACGGTTGCAAAAAACAAGACCATATATGGTGTTGCCCTTATATAGATCTAGCAGGAACTAATTTTAGATACAGATCCAGAACATGTCCAGACATGTTTTGCCTGGATACTCATGACGTATTATGACAAAATGATTCTATTGGTGCATGTGTGATTTTATGCTGTGGGGGGGAAGTGTATATATATATATATATATATATATATATATATATATATATATATGCTTGCTTGCTTCACTAAGGTGAAGAGAATGTAACACCAACGGCTGCCTAACATTGCGTGGAAATAAAAGTATTTCTTACTCTTCCAGCTGCGTCTGTGTCATCTGTACTGTATCGTAAAACCAGGTCCTGAGGTAACAAGTAGCCTGGAGGGTCCCCAGCTAGAATTCCTCAGCTACACAATGCTATTAATTGATTCTAAGGTGATATTTCATTTGTTAGTATCAACCATGTATTGGGTATTGACATATGTATTTACATTGTTTTGTATTCTTTTATGATCTTCAATAAACCTTAAATTGGAAAAAAAGACCAAATTCCATAATTTTACTGGATTTTCTGGTAAAAAAAACCAAAATCCATGTCCTGGCCTTGCTTGTCTTGCTGCAGATTTAATAGAACATGCTTCTAAAATGTACTGTTTGCCACCACATTTTTAAAAATGTCTTTCGGGGTGGGGAATTCCCCCTGGACCCCCCCTTTTGGCAAAATTCATTAATGGGGGCATGTTCCCCCTATTTCAAAATCCTGCTGATGCTCCTGGTTTCATCACATCCACCATCCCCCCCATCTTCCTCCTCCTCCAGCACTGTACTACTCACCCTTGGTGCTGGGCCTTCTCGTCCCTATTTAGCTGACCAGCCTCCTACCAAGGGTAGGAACAGAGAAAGCCCAAAAGCTTAATCAGTGTACACAAGAACAATTGCTATTCACAAACACATTGAAACTACTGTCTAATATCACAGGCAGGCTCTTTTCTTCCCCCGAGAAACCCACAGGGTGAAAGGTTGGGCCAGGACTTTGGGGCCTATGTGGATACCAAAATAACAAACTCTAGTCAGAGCCAGTACAGCTGCAGAATGATTTTAGTGAATGTTCATATCAGGAATTAGTGCAGTGTTTTGTTCTTAAAGGTTCTATTTAAAATGTGTCGTATTACATGTAATATGGCATACAGTGTCATATATGAAAAAGACATTAGCAGGCTGTTACTAATGTGACACACCCTCAGGATACGAGGGGGCTCATAAAGTTACAACTGGCAATAAAGGTAATGAAAAGTATAACATCAGACCTGGTATTAACTACCCACGTGGCATACTTTCAACAGTTGGTTAGTACATGCAATTATTAAAAAGAAAAGCTTTACATATAAACCACAATATCAGGAAACAGAACATTTATACAGAAGTCCATTCTGTACATGTTGAGGTGCAGCACTAAGGATATAAAATGTTCAGGTGTTCATTTATATATTCCATCGCTTGAGAGATATTTTCTCTAGCACAGTGGATCCAATAAACACTGTGATACAAAATACAAATGTCAGGCATGCATTCTAAGAAACAATAAAAAGCAGGACATTATTGTATCTATTGTATCAGATGCTTGTTTAGTCATTATGCAATAAATACTTCTATTGCAAAGTATGCCATCTTCATATACCGGAAATATACTGGAAATAAAGACTGTCCATAGACATCTTAGAGAAAATGCACAAGTTCAAAGCAATGATTCACACCTGGGCTATAGTGAGTCCCTCAAGGTATAGATGCATTATGCCTGACCATCTGATATAATAATGTCCTGCTTTTCATAGGTTGTTTTAGAATGATTCCTGACATTTAAAATCATTGTATTGCAGAGTTCATTAGTTCCACAGTCTTAAAGAAAATTTCTCTGAAGAGAAGGGATATGTAGAAGGAAGTAGGCTGTTGGTTAACTAGGATCTGCAGATTATCCAATAGGTAGGGAAATGGGCAGACTGGGTGGGCCAAGCTGTCCTTATCTGCTGTCAAAGTCTGTTTCTATGTAAACAAATACCTGTACATTTTATATCCTCAGTGCTTCACCACATCATCCACAAAATGGACTTCTATATAAATTTATATTTCCTGATATTATAGTTTATATGTAAAGCTTTTTTCTAATTACATGCACTAACGAACTGTGAAAATATGCCTTGTGGGTAGTTTATACAAGGTTTAACATTATACTTTTCATTACCTTCATTGCTGGCTGTAATTTTATAAGTGCCTTCTCAAACACAGGTGCGTCTGCTGCTTCAAGCAGCCGGGCGTACCCCTTCTGTCCGCCGGCTGCCTTCCTCGCTGCACTGCCCGCTGATCACCAGACCGAAGCTTCACCCTTGACACGGGTTCGTCTGCTGCTTCAAGCAGCCGGGCGGACCCCTTCTGTCCACCGGCTGCCTTCCTCGCTGCACTGCCCGCTGATCACCAGACCGAAGCTTCACCCTTGACACGGGTGCGTCTGCTGCTTCAAGCAGCCGGGTGGACCCCTTCTGTCCGCCGGCTGCCTTCCTCGCTGCACTGCCCGCTGATCACCAGACCGAAGGTACGCTGCAGAAACTGGACTGTCCAGAACCATCGACTCTGCCTGCTGACAGGCTGCTGCAGTTCTTTAATTCTTTGCTACTGCTGTTTCCTCTCTGGATCTTAAGCTAATGTTATATTCTGATTGTGGTACATGTTAAGTCTATCCAAATTATCTTGTAAATCCTAACTTAAATGTAAACCTAAGCTTGTTTACAGCAATTTTGCACTGTAAGGGTAGTCTGAAGTGCAAGTTCATTTAGGCTGCAGGTTTGTAGATTGTAAAATCTTTTTGTTTTAAGGTCCAGTGGTAAGCTACCCTGGATCAGAAAGTAAGTTTAAAGTGATACAGTTTTTTCTGTTTAGACCAGATTCCATTTGGGTCACAGTTGTAAGCTTTGCCCTGCAAATAATTCAATTTCTCTTTCACTTTCTGTCCTTCTGTCTCCTTGCTGCTTGAATTTTATGCCCACCCCATCCCCCACCTCCAGCCTTTATTAAATACTCCCCCTCCCCTCGGCACAACCCCTAGCAATGTTCATCCTCCCCTCTCTCTAATATTGCAACTCCTCTTAAAGATACAGAGTGCAGCTATTAGGCCTAACACTTGTTCTGTCTTGCCTTTAAAGACATTTTCCTATATTTACCACCTGCTTGCCTATCAGCATTGTTTAGTTCCTGCTCTGCTATCTGCTGTCCCAACGCCTTCAACTACTGCAAGCTGCTGACGAGAGGAGGGAGGCGAGGCGCTGCACCACACCGAGGGTCCCTCCCCAGCACACTTAGTTGTGGTGATCTGTTCCTTTGGGGGTCAGTACTATAGGGTGCCCTGGTTTTCCCCTTTTACAGGTTTCCAGGAGCCCTGGTTTGCTCCTTTTCTAGGTCTCCAGTTGCCTATAATCTGTGGGGTGGTTACTACTGTCCTTACCATGGAAGAACTGGAAGCCACCTCTCCTATGTTCAGGAGGGTGGCAGGTCGGTTTATGACACTAATAATTATGATACTGGCCCTGGGGCTAGTCCTCCTTTATTGTGCTACCTCGACTCCTAGCCTATTTATTGACCCAGGGTTGTGGCCTCCTCCCATGATGATACTGATTTCTCCTTTTCCAACCTACTTGTAACTAAGGTAATGCACTACTGTACTGTCCTTGCCTTGACACTAGATGCCTTATGTATGCGGTCAGGGTGAAGAAAGTCCAAGCATGCACAGGCCTGAGGTAGGCCACTTAACATTGTTCCTTCCCTGGCTAGCCCTACTCTCACTTCTCATGGCTGGAGATATTGAGCTCAATCCTGGGCCATCTAAGCTGATCTCTAATATTCCCGCCACCTGGAGTGGGAATAAGGGACTAAAAATAGTGCATATGAATATTAGGAGCTTGCTTCCTAACCGAGATGATCTCCTAGCATGGACTGAGCTATACAAGCCAGACATCCTAGGGATAACTGAGACTTGGCTCAAACCCTCGATTCCTGACTCTGCCTGCTTCCTAACAGGATACGAGTTCATTCATCTAGACAGGACTGGGGGTAGGAAGGGGGGTGGCACCCTCATCTACTACAGATCCCATCTGAAAATCTCCCTGGTGGCACAGAGTAAACCTGATCATCCACCTTGTGAGTTTCTTTATGTGCTCCTGCTGCTGGGTGATGTAAGAAGCTGCACTTGTGTGCGTATAACCTCTCAATCTGACAGGACTCACTTTCCTCTTAGATGCAGTTAGGCCCAGTATAGGTGACAATGAACTCATTATTATGGGTGATATCAACATGAACTGGGAGTGTGGCAATATTAGGAAATGCGAATCACAACTTGCCTGCCTATCCCTTAACCAACTAATCCATGACCCGATGAGACAGGCAGCCAATGGTTCCTCAAGTTCCCTGCTGGACTGGATCCTGAGCAACCGGCCGGAGAGGATTGCCTCATCAGGCACGCTATCAGACTCCATATCTGACCACTCCCCGGTATACTGTGTCTGGAAAATCCCCTTCCCTAGAATTCCACACAAAATCATTCGAGTCAGAAAATACTCCAGTTTTGACCCTGAGGTTTTCCTGGCCGATCTAGGATGTACTGACTGGACCAGGGTGCTTGAAGCCTCTGACCCTTCAGTGGCAGCCTCCTGCTTCATACATTCCTTTGGTGTTCTCCAAGATAGACACGCCCCCCAGGGTCACCCGGAGGGTGAGGGGAACAGCCACCTTCTGGCTGAATGGTGACTTACTTGCCCAGATGCGGGAGAGAGACAAATGCTGGGCAAGTACTAAGGGTTCCAGAGATCCTGCTAATCTCCTGAGATATCGGCAACTCAGGAATCGGTTAAAAAAAGCCATTAGGGCTGCCAAAAGTAACTTCTGTAAATCGGCACTACTTAGCTCTGTCAGAGATCCTAGGAGGTTCTGGAGGAACATTAAATCCTCATCAGTGGGCCCTCCACTGGTGTCATGGACATGATTATTGATGGAGTCTCATGCAATAATCCCCACACTATACCGACCACCTCAATCTCCACTTCTCCGACCTTTGGCCCTCACCTCTCGTTTCATGACCAATGGGGGTGGCTGTTAATATCCCTCCGATGCAGGTGAACATCCTCCTCGGAGTATTTAATCTTAAGGCCGTGTCTGTCTTGATGTTGGGAACCTCTTGCTGCCCTCTCCCAGCACTCCAGTGCAGGGCCTTACAATCTTGAGCCCAGGCTTCTCAAGCTGGGAGCAGCTTTACATTGCCCTCTGATTGCCCATATCTTTAACCTATCCCTTAGCTCGGGATAATCCTCGACATCTGGAAGGAGGCAAGGATAGTCCTGTTCTGAAGCAGGAAATCCCAAACTCCCTGACAACTATCACCCTATTGCTATTCTCCCATCCCTTGGTAAACTCCTGGAAAAGGTTGTGGCGGAGCAACTCTCAGAGTACGTGGATACCCATAAGCTGCTTTCTGGGGCCCAACATGGTTTCCGGAAGGGTCATAGTACCACTACTGCCCTGATTACTGTAACCTCTAGTATTAGATCCGCCATGGATCAGGGCAAACTGTCAGGTGCTATATTTATTGACTTGTCAAAAGCTTTTGACTTTGTCAACCATGACCTACTGGGGGAGCAGCTCAGGGCTCTTGGGTTCTCTCTGCATGCCATGAGTTGGATGATGGGCTACCTAATGGGTAGAAAGCAGCGCACCTGCTTTAACAAGGTCCTCTCAGAGCCTAGGGCTGTGACCATGGGAGTTCCCCAGGGATGGGTACTTGGACCTCTCCTATTCTCACTTTTTATTAATCAACTCTCACGGGTGACCTCTCGTTGCCAAGTCACGCTTTATGCAGATGACCTTGTGCTAGTGGCCCATGCTCGTAATGCTGCTGACCTTAACCAGTGCCTATCTGAAGACTTCAGCAGAGTCTCAGCCTGGATTACCAACCATAGACTGGTAATTGAATCTTAACAAAACTCAGGCCATGCTCTTTGGTTCCACGGCCAAGTTAAAAGCCCCATCAGCTATGCTCAAAATAGTTGTGATGGAGGCCCCCTGTTGCCAACAGCGAGCTCAATTAAATATCTTGGGGTCACCCTTGACCCACAACTTGACGTGGGAAGCCATATCCAAAACATCTGCAGAGCCACCAGGTGTAAGCTTGGCCTTGCCTACAGGGCCAAATACAACCTGACTCCGGGAGCGAGGCTGGCACTTGCGAGGGGAGTGCTTCTCCCCTCCCTTAGTTATGGATACCACCTATTTGCCAGGTCACCCCAAATCCATCTTAATCGGTGGAACACGACATATAATGATATCTGTCGGTTTGCACTTGCTGCTCCCAAACTCACCCACCGATGTGAGCTCTATGACAAACTCAACTGGCTTCCCCCTGCGGAATTCCTGATCCTTGGTGTAGGAAACTTCACCAGGAAAGTGGTTGTCATGGGCATCCCGTCGGGACTGGCGCATCTCCTCCCAAAACTGGACGCCATCCCCTACCAGCTCAGGTCACAGACCACCGAGTTGCTTAAAGGTCCCCTCTACTCGACCCTTATGGGGATCGTGACTTGCCGCTTTGTGCCTAGGTTCTGGAACTCCATTCCAGACTCTGTTCACTCTGCCCCTTCCCATGGGACCTTTCGCTCCTCCCTGTGGTCCCACCTAAAACAAACGACAAGATGTGACTGCTCCTAGTCTCTGTAATGTAATGTCCTGTAACAATTTGTACTATGTGTGGCAGTATCTCTGCCCTTATACAAGTGTTGTTATAGCTGTTTTTTACTGTATCATGCTGTTTCTCCAATGTTGCCATGTATGTATACTGTATGTTTTGTGCTTTCCCGGGTCATTCCTGAAAATAGGCATACTACTTGTCTAGTGTACTTACCCGGTAAACAAAAGCTAAATAAATAAATCCTGAGGATGTGTCACATTCATTGTTTTAAAGTTTAAATTTGTACACATCACTGGTGGTGGATAACATAAGGGCATTTCTGCATTAAGTTATTAACTCTGATGACGCTCTGCTTCTGGAGTGAAACGTTAGTTGTTTTTGCCCCAATCTGGCACAGCATTGTTGTTTTGAGTATTCATCCTTTACATTTGTATATGCTTTTTTTATGAAGCTGGTTAAAGTTTTGCTGCTGACTAGGAAATACAGCTGGTTTTTATTTGATGTATGAGTGACAAGTACGCAGAAGTGGCTTAGTACAGAGGATAGCAGGGAGCACTGCTGCAATAGATTAGTGCAAAAAACAACTAACGTTTCTTTCTAAAACATTGCTGGAGTTGTGCTCCTAGTGTCTGCTTACTTTTTTTCACTGATTCTTGAACCTGGGAGATGGGCACCTGGTATAAGAATGGGGGGTTGGTAGCACTGGGGTTTGGCTGTCATTGTCCGCATACATTTTTTATTTACTGTCTGACTTCAGAGTTGGGCACTTGGTGTCAGAATGGGAGGAGTTTGGTGGCACCAGGGTTTGGCAGCAAGTGGCTACTTACTTTTCATTTTAGTTTACCATCCAACCCTGGAATTGGGCACCCAGTGTTGGAGGGGAAGGAACGTGGCACTGGGGTTTGTCTCCTGGTGACTGCCTAGCTATAGTAAAAGTGGCAGCTTCAGATTTTCAAATAGAAGCAATATTTATATGCCTCTGACTGCTCAGTGTTTGTGTCACAAATCCCCCACCCATGCATTAATCAGCATGCCTCTCACAACTGGCTGCCACAGACCCTTCTCTGTGTCCCACACCCTTTCCCATGCCCACACTCAGCCCTCTTGGCAAAAGTGGCATGCCATGGACTCCTGAATAGTTCAAGCCTAGTCATCAGTCCTCTGCATCAACCCGAGGCTAACTGCTCAAACTCCAGGTGTAATGTGGGTCTGGTTTTATACAGAGAATAATGGTCAGGTAGGTGTGTGTTATGATGTTTTTTTACACACCCAAGGTGAGTGATAAGCCATAAACCTCGAGAGGTTTATGAGCTGATCACTTACCAAGAGTGTGTAAAAAAACGTCATGAACATACACCTACCTATTATTTTTTATAATTGCTGGTGCAGTCTTACTGTTCCTTTCTATAGATTTTGGGTCCCTTAGTGTAGCATGGCCGAGCAGTAGTCATTCAGGGAAAAATATTAGCGGAATACAGACAAACTGTGATGCTGTCCTTTAAAAATCCTGTTTCTGGTAGCAGTTCACCTAATTTTACTTATTTTCCTTTGTGCTACAGCCGGCGAGTATAGATTGAGGACAGGGAGTAACTCGGCAGCTTCAGAAAATGAGATTCAAGCATAAGTGAGTGTTACTATGGCAACACTAGAATACGCTTGAAAATCATTTTCTCAAGCCACCAAGTCACTCACGTACCTCAACCTATACTCAGTGGCTGTAACAGAAAGAAAAATAGGTAAAATTAAGCAAACTGCTACTAGAAACAGGATTTTTAGAGACAGTATCGCAGTTAGTCTACATTTCGATAATTGTTACCCCGGATGAACACTGCTCCGTGATGGTATACTGGCAAAAAAGTAAAAGTGGTAGACATTGAGAGTGAGATGCTCTCCGAATGCCATAATAACTGGTTCTTCCAGTTATTACGGTGTTTGAAACACAGCTGTCATCCATGTATTAAAGGGGTCACCAGTAAGTATAAAATTTTAATCCACTCACTTCCTGTGTCAAGAGAGGTTAACTTTTCATCAATTCATTAAAATAAAGTAACATGCCTTTTTTGGAATGCAGATACTTCCTAAGACTTTCAATAACTCTTGTTAAACAGTGAGGGATTGAACATGATGGACGTAGAGTCCTTTACAACATTAAATTACAATATTACATAGAAACATAGACTTTGATGGCAGATAAGGACTGCTTGGCCCACCTAGTCTTCCCATTTCCGTACCTATTGGATGAGCTGCAGATCCCAGTTAACCAAGAGCCTACTTCTTCCTACCCCCCACCAGAATTGTCTTATATCTGTTACATTCATTCTTGAATTCCCCCACTGTTTTTGACCCCAAAACATCCTCAGGAAGGTCTTTTCATGTCTCCACCATCTTCTCTGTGAAAAAATACTTTGTCACATTGCCCCTGAGCTGTCCCCCCTCTATCTTCAGATTGTGCACCCTTCTACTTGTTCATCTCTTTTTCTGAAAGATGCTACCCTCTTTTACTTTGTTGATTCTCCTGAGGTACTTGAAAGATTCTATTATGTCCCCCCACTCCATTCCTCAAAGATATTACTAAGAGGGATTGGACATGATGGATTAGTGTTCCTTACAACATTGAATTATTATGTTACAATGAGGGGTTGGACATGAGCGACCTTGTGTTCCGTACATTAATTATTATGCAACAGTGAGGGACTGGACATGATGGACCTTGTGTCCCTTACAACATTAAATTACTATGTTACAGTGAGGGGTTGGACATGATGGACATTGTGTCCCATACAACATTAAATTACTATGTTACAGCGAGGGGTTGGACATGATGTCCCTTGTGTCCCTTCAACATTAAATTACTATGTTGCAGTGACACGTTGGACATGATGGACCTTGTGTCCCTTACAATATTAAATTACTATGTTACAGAGACAGGATGGACATGATGCACCTTGGGTCCCTTACAACATTAAATTACCAAGTTACAGTGAGAGGTTATACATGATGGACCATGTGTCCCTTACAACATGAAATTATTATGTTACACTTGGGGCATGGACAGGATGGACCTAGTGTCCCTTACAACATTAAATTACTATGTTAAAGTGAGGGATTGCACATGAAGGACCTTGTGTCCGATACTACATCAAATTACTATGTTAAAGTGAGGGACTGCACATGATGGACCTTGTGTCCGATACAACATCAAAATACCATGTTACAGGGAGGGATTGACATAATAGACTTGTGTCCCTTACAACATTAATTTACTATGTTACAGTGAGGAGTAGTACATGATGGACCTTGTGTCCCTTGCAAAATTAAATTACTATGTTACAGAGAGTGGTTGGACAAGATGGACCTTGTGTCCCTTACAACATTAAATTATGTTACATTTGACAGGTTGGACATGATGGACCTTGTGTCCTTTAAAACATCAAATTATTATGTTACTGTGAGGGGTTGGATATGCTGGACCTTGTGCCCCTTACAACAATAAATTATTATGTTACATTGAGGGGTTGTACATGATGGACCTAGTGTCCCTTACTACATTAAATTATTATGCTACAGTGAGGGGTTGGACATGATGGACCTTTTGTCCCTTACAACATTAAATTACTATGTTACAGTGAGGGATTGGATATAATGGACCTTGTGTCCCTTACATCATTAAATCACTATGTTACAGTGAGGAATTGGATATGATGGACCTAGTGTCCCTTACAAAATTAAATTACTATGTTACAGTTAGGGGTTGGACATGATGGACCTTGTGTACCTAACAAGACTAATTTACTATGCTACAGTGAGGGATAGGATATTATTGACCGTGTGTCCCTTGCAACATTAAATTACTATGTTACAGTGACAGGTTGGACATGATGGACCTTGTGTTCCTTACAACATTAAACTACTATGTTACAGTAACAGGTTAGCCATGATGGACCTTCTGTGCTTTACAACATTAAATTACTCTGTTACAGTGACAGGTTGGACATGATGGACCTAGAGACCCATACAACATTAAATTACTGTGTTACAGTGACAGGTTGGACATGATGGATCTTGTGACCCTTACAACATTAAATTACTATGTTACAGTGAGGGGTTGGACATGTTGGACCTTGTGTCCCTTACAACATTAAATTACTGTGTTACAGCGAGGGTTGGACATGATGGACTCAGAGTCCCTTACAACGTTAAATCAGACATGATCAGCCTAGAGTCCCTTACAACATTAAATCACTACAATACACTGAGGAGCAGGACATCATGGACCTATAGTCCCTTACAACACTAAATAACTATGTTACAGTGAGGGGTTGGACGTGATGGACCTTGAGTCTCTTATAACCTTAATTTACTATATTACAATGAGGGGTTGGACATGATGAACCCAGAGTCACTTACTACATTAAATTACTATGTTACAGTGAGGGGTTGAACATGATCGACCATGTGTCACTTACAACATTAAATTGCTATGTTACAATAATAGGTTAGACATGATGGACCTTGTGTCCTTACAACATTAAATTACTATGTTACAGTGAGGGGTTTCACCTGATGGACCTTGTGTACCTTACAACATTAAATTACTATGTTACAGCGAAGGGTTGGACATGGTGGACCTTGAGTCCCTAACAACATTAAATTACTATGTTATAATGAGGGGTTGGACATGATGGACCCTCTATCCCTTACAACACTAAATTTCTATGTTACAGTGAGGGCATGATGGATCTTGTGTCCCTTACAACATTAAATTACTATGCTACAGTGAAGGGTTGGACATTATGGACCTTGTGTCCCTTACAACATTAAATGACTATGTTACAGTGAGAAGTTGGACATGATGGACCTTGTGTCCCATACAACATGAAATTACTAAGTTACAGTGAGGGGTTGGACAGGATGGACCTAGAGTCGCTTACAACATTAAATTTCTCTGTTACAGTAAGAGATTGGACATGATGGAGCTTGTGTCCCTTGCAACATTAAATTACTATGTTACATTTGACAGGTTGCACATGATGGATCTTGTGTCCCTTACAACAATAAATTACTATGTTACAGTGAGGGTTTGGACATAATGGACCTTGTGTCCCTTACAACATGAAATTACTATGTTAAAGTGAGGGACTGCACATGATGGACCTTGTTTCCCTTACAGCATTAAATTACTATGTTACAGGGAAGGGTTGGACATGATGGACCTTGTGTCCCTTATAACATTAAATTACTATGATACAGTGAGGGGTTGCACATGAAGGACCTTGGGTCACTTACAACAATAAATTACTATGTTACAGTGACAGGTTGGACATGATGGACCTTGTGTCCTTTACAACATTAAATTACTATGTTACAGTGAGGGGTTGGACATGAGGGACCTTGTGTCCCTTGAATCATTAATTTACTATGTTACAGTGAAGGGTTGCAAATGATGGACCTTGTGTCTCTTACAGCATTAAATTACTAGGATACAGTGACAGGTTGTACATGATGGACCATGTGTCCTTTACAATATTAAATTACTATGTTACAGTGTGGGGCTGAACATGATGGACCTTGTGTCCCTTACTACATTAAATTACTATGTTACAATAAAGGGTTGTACATGATGGACCTTGTGTCCCTTACAACAACAAATTACTATGTTACAGTGAGAGGTTGTACCTGATGGACCTTTTGTCCTTTACAATATTAAATTACTGTGTTACAGTGTGGGGCTGGACATGATGGACCTTGTGTCCCTTTCTACATTAAATTACTATGTTACAGTGAAGGGTTGTACATGATGGACCTTGTGTCCCTTACAACAATAAATTACTATGTTACAGTGAGAGGTTGCACATGATGGACCTTGTGTCCTTTACAATATTAAATTATTATGTTACAGTGTGGGGCTGGACATGATGGACCTTGTGTCCCTTACTACATTAAATTACTATGTTACAGTGAAGGGTTGTACATGATGGACCTTGTGTCCCTTACAACAGTAAATTACTATGTTGCAGTGAGGGGTTGTGCATGATGGACCTAGTGTCCCTTACAACATTAAATTATTGTGTTACAGTGAGGGGTTGTACATGATGGACCTAGTGTCCCTTACAACATTAAATTACTATGTTACATCGAGGGGTTCGACATGATGGAGCCAGAGTCTCTAGCAACATTAAATTACTATGTTACAGTGAGGGGTTGTACATGATGGACATTGTGTCCCATACTACATTTAATTACTATGTTACAGTGAGGGGTTGGACATGACGGACCTTGTGTCCCTTACAACATTAAATTACTATGTTACAGTTAGGGGTTGGACATGATGGACATTGTCTCCCATATAAGGGTAAATTACTATGTTACACTGAGGGGTTGGACATGATGGACCTTGTGTCCCTTACAACATTGAATTACTATGTTACAGTGAGGGGTTGGACATGATGGACCTTGTGTCCCTAACAAAAGCAATTTACTATGTTACAGTGAGGGGTTGGATATGATTGACCGTGTGTCCCTTTCAACATTAAATTACTATGTTACAGTGACAGGTTAGCCATGATGGACCTTCTGTGCCTTACAACATTAAATTACTATGTTACACTGACAGGTTAGACATGATGGACCTTGAGTCCCTTACAACATTAAATTACTATGTTACAGTGACAGGTTGGACATGATGGATTTTGTGTACCTTACAACATAAAATTACTATGTTACAGTGAGGGGTTGGACATGTTGGACCTTGTGTCCCTTACAACATTAAATTACTGTGTTACAGTGAGCATTGGACATGATGGACCCAGAGTCCCTTACAATGTTAAATCAGACATGATGGGCCTAGAGCCCCTTACAACATTAAATCACTAGATTACACTGAGGGGTAGGACATGATGGACATATAGTCCCTTACAACATTAAATTACTATGTTACAGTAAGGGGTTGGACATGATGGACCTTGAGTCTCTTATAACCTTAATTTACTATATTACAGTGAGGGGTTGGACATGATGGACCCAGAGTCCTGAACAACATTAAATTACTAAGTTACACTGAGGGGTTGGACCTGAAGGACCCAGAGTCCCTTACAACTTTAAATTACTAAGTTACAGTGAGGAGTTGGACATGATGGACCCAGAGTCCTGTGCAACATTAAATTACTAAGTTTCATTGAGGGGTTGGACATGATGGACCCAGAGTCCCTTACAAAATTAAATTACTATGTTACAGTGAGGGGTTGTTCATGATGGACCTTGTGTCCCTTACAACATTAAATGGCTATGTTGCAGTGACAGGTTGGACATAATGGACCTTGTGTCCCTTACAACATTAAATAACTATGTTGCTGTGAAGGGCTGTACATGATGGACCTTGTGTCCCTTACATTTTAAATTACTATGTTACAGTGAGGGGTTGTATGTGATGGACCTTGTGTCCCTTTTGCAACATTAAATTACTATGTTACAGTGAGGGGTTGGATATAATGGACCCAGATTCCTTTACAACATTAAATCAGATATGATGGACCTAGAGTCCCTTGCAACATTAACTTACTAGATTACAGTGAGGGGCAGGTCATGATGGACCTCGAGTAGCATATAACCTTAAATTAGTATATTACAGTGAGGGATTGGACATGATTGACCCAGAGTCCCATACAACATTAAATTTCTCAGTTACACTGAGGGGTTGTACATGATGGACCTTGTGTCCCTTACAACATTAAATTACTACGTTACATTGAGGGGTTGTACATGATGGACCTTGTGTCCCTTACAACATTAAATTAGTGTGGTACAGGGAAGGGTTGTACATGATGGACCTTGTGTCCCTTACAACATTAAATTACTATGTTACATTGAGGGGTTGTACATGATGGACCTTGTGTCCCTTACAACATTAAATTACTATGTTACATTGAGGGGTTGTACATGATGGACCTTGTGTCCCTTACAACATTAAATTACTATGTTACAGTGAGGTGCTGTACATGATGGACCTTGTGTCCCTTACAACATTAAATTACTATGTTATAGAGAGGGGTTCGACATGATGGACCTTGTGTCCCTTAAAATATTAAATTTCTATGATACAGTGAGGGGTCTCACATGATGGACCTAGAGTACTTTACAACATTAAATTACTAAGTTACACTGAGGGGTTGGACCTGAAGGACCCAGAGTCCCTTACAACTTTAAATTACTATGTTACAGTGAGGGGTTGGACATGATGGACCCAGAGTCCTGTACAACATTAAATTACTACATTTCATTGAGGGGTTGGACCTGATGGACCCAGAATCCCTTACAAAATTAAATTACTATGTTACAGTGAGGGGTTGTTCATGATGGACCTTGTGTCCCTTACAACATTAAATTACTATGTTACAGTGAGGTGCTGTACATGATGGACCTTGTGTCCCTTACAACATTAAATTTCTATGTTATAGAGAGGGGTTAGACATGATGGACCTTGTGTCCCTTAAAATATTACATTTCTATGATACAGTGAGGGGTCGCACATGATGGACCTAGAGTACTTTACAACATTAAATTACTAAGTTACACTGAGGGGTTGGACCTGAAGGACCCAGAGTCCCTTACAACTTTAAATTACTATGTTACAGTGAGGGGTTGGACATGATGGACCCAGAGTCCTGTACAACATTAAATTACTAAGTTTCATTGAGGGGTTGGACCTGATGGACCCAGAGTCCCTTACAACATTAAATTACTATGTTACAGTGAGGGGTTGTTCATGATGGACCTTGTGTCCTTTACAACATTAAATGGCTATGTTGCAGTGACAGGTTGGACATAATGGACCTTGTGTCCCTTACAACATTAAATAACTATGTTACAGTTAGGGGTTGAACATGATGGACATTGTCTCCCATATGAGGGTAAATTACTATGTTACACTGAGGGGTTGGACATGATGGACCTTGTGTCCCTTACAACATTGAATTACTATGTTACAGTGAGGGGTTGGACATGATGGACCTTGTGTCCCTAACAAAAGTAATTTACTATGTTACAGTGAGGGGTTGGATATGATTGACCGTGTGTCCCTTTCAACATTAAATTACTATGTTACAGTGACAGGTTAGCCATGATGGACCTTCTGTGCCTTACAACATTAAATTACTATGTTACACTGACAGGTCGACATGATGGACCTTGAGTCCCTTACAACATTGAATTACTATGTTACAGTGACAGGTTGGACATGATGGATTTTTGTGTACCTTACAACATAAAATTACTATGTTACAGTGAGGGGTTGTACATGTTGGACCTTGTGTCCCTTACAACATTAAATTACTGTGTTACAGTGAGCATTGGACATGATGGACCCAGAGTCCCTTACAACGTTAAATCAGACATGATGGGCCTAGAGTCCCTTACAACATTAAATCACTAGATTACACTGAGGGGTAGGACATGATGGACCTATAGTCCCCTTACAACATTAAATTACTATGTTACAGTAAGGGGTTGGACATGATGGACCTTGAGTCTCTTATAACCTTAATTTACTATATTACAGTGAGGGGTTGGACATGATGGACCCAGAGTCCTGAACAACATTAAATTACTAAGTTACACTGAGGGGTTGGACCTGAATGACCCAGAGTCCCTTACAACTTTAAATTACTATCTTACAGTGAGGAGTTGGACTGGATGGACCCAGAGTCCTGTACAACATTAAATTACTAAGTTTTATTGAAGGGTTGGACCTGATGGACCCAGAGTCCCTTACAACATTAAATTACTATGTTACAGTGAGGTGCTGTACATGATGGACCTTGTGTCCCTTACAACATTAAATTACTATGTTATAGAGAGGGGTTAGACATGATGGACCTTGTGTCCCTTAAAATATTAAATTTCTATGATACAGTGAGGGGTCACACATGATGGACCTAGAGTACTTTACAACATTAAATTACTAAGTTACACTGAGGGGTTGGACCTGAAGGACCCAGAGTCCCTTACAACTTTAAATTACTATGTTACAGTGAGGGGTTGGACATGATGGACCCAGAGTCCTGTACAACATTAAATTACTACATTTCATTGAGGGGTTGGACCTGATGGACCCGGAGTCCCTTACAAAATTAAATTACTATGTTACAGTGAGGGGTTGTTCATGATGGACCTTGTGTCCCTTACAACATTAAATGGCTATGTTGCAGTGACAGGTTGGACATAATGGACCTTGTGTCCCTTACAACATTAAATAACTATGTTGCTGTGAGGGGCTGTACATGATGGACCTTGTGTCCCTTACAATTTTAAATTACTATGTTACAGTGAGGGGTTGTAAGTGATGGACCTTGTGTCCCTTTTGCAACATTAAATTACTATGTTACAGTGAGGGGTTGGATATAATGGACCCAGATTCCTTTACAACATTAAATCAGACATGATGGACCTAGAGTCCCTTGCAACATTATCTCACTAGATTACAGTGAGGGGCAGGTCATGATGGACCTCGAGTAGCATATAACCTTAAATTAGTATATTACAGTGAGGGATTGGACATGATTGACCCAGAGTCCCATACAACATTACATTTCTCAGTTACACTGAGGGGTTGTACATGATGGACCTTGTGTCCCTTACAACATTAAATTACTATGTTACATTGAAGGGTTGTACATGATGGACCTTGTGTCCCTTACAACATTAAATTAGTATGGTACAGGGAAGGGTTGTACATGATGGACCTTGTGTCCCTTACAACATTAAATTACTATGTTACATTGAGGGGTCGTACATGATGGACCTTGTGTCCCTTACAACATTAAATTACTATGTTACATTGAGGGGTTGTACATGATGGACCTTGTGTCCCTTGCAACATTAAATTAGTATGGTACAGGTAAGGGTTGTACATGATGGACCTTGTGTCCCTTACAACATTAAATTACTATGTTACAGTGAGGTGCTGTACATGATGGACCTTGTGTCCCTTACAACATTAAATTTCTATGTTATAGTGGGGGTTAGACATGATGGACCTTGTGTCCTTAAAATATTACATTTCTATGATACAGTGAGGGTCGACATGATGGACCTAGAGTACTTTACAACATTAAATTACTAAGTTACACTGAGGGGTTGGACCTGAAGGATCCAGAGTCCTTTACAACTTTAAATTACTATGTTACAGTGAGGGGTTGGACATGATGGACCCAGAGTCCTGTACAACATTAAATTACTAAGTTTCATTGAGGGGTTGGACCTGATGGACCCAGAGTCCCTTACAACATTAAATTACTATGTTACAGTGAGGGGTTGTTCATGATGGACCTTGTGTCCCTTACAACATTAAATGGCTATGTTGCAGTGACAGGTTGGACATAATGGACCTTGTGTCCCTTACAACATTAAATAACTATGTTACTGTGAGGGGCTGTACATGATGGACCTTGTGTCCCTTACAATTTTAAATTACTATGTTACAGTGAGGGGTTGTAAGTGATGGACCTTGTGTCCCTTTTGCAACATTAAATTACTATGTTACAGTGAGGGGTTGGATATAATGGACCCAGATTCCTTTACAACATTAAATCAGACATGATGGACCTAGAGTCCCTTGCAACATTATCTCACTAGATTACAGTGAGGGGCAGGTCATGATGGACCTCGAGTAGCATATAACCTTAAATTAGTATATTACAGTGAGGGATTGGACATGATTGACCCAGAGTCCCATACAACATTACATTTCTCAGTTACACTGAGGGGTTGTACATGATGGACCTTGTGTCCCTTACAACATTAAATTACTATGTTACATTGAAGGTTGTACATGATGGACCTTGTCCCTTACAACATTAAATTAGTATGGTACATGGAAGGGTTGTACATGATGGACCTTGTGTCCTTTACAACATTAAATTACTATGTTACATTGAGGGGTTGTACATGATGGACCTTGTGTCCCTTACAACATTAAATTACTATGTTACATTGAGGGGTTGTACATGATGGACCTTGAGTCCCTTGCAACATTAAATTAGTATGGTACAGGTAAGGGTTGTACATGATGGACCTTGTGTCCCTTACAACATTAAATTACTATGTTACAGTGAGGTGCTGTACATGATGGACCTTGTGTCCCTTACAACATTAAATTTCTATGTTATAGTGAGGGGTTAGACATGATGGACCTTGTGTCCCTTAAAATATTACATTTCTATGATACAGTGAGGGGTCGCACATGATGGACCTAGAGTACTTTACAACATTAAATTACTAAGTTACACTGAGGGGTTGGACCTGAAGGATCCAGAGTCCTTTACAACTTTAAATTACTATGTTACAGTGAGGGGTTGGACATGATGGACCCAGAGTCCTGTACAACATTAAATTACTAAGTTTCATTGAGGGGTTGGACCTGATGGACCCAGAGTCCTACAACATTAAATTACTATGTTAGAGAGAGGGTTGTTCATGATGGACCTTGTGTCCTTACAACATTAAATGGCTATGTCAGTGACAGGTTGGACATAATGGACCTTGTGTCCCTTACAACATTAAATAACTATGTTACTGTGAAGGGCTGTACATGATGGACCTTGTGTCCCTTATAACATTAAATTACTATGTTACAGTTAGGGGTTGAACATGATGGACATTGTCTCCCATATAAGGGTAAATTACTATGTTACACTGAGGGGTTGGACATGATGGACCTTGTGTCCCTTACAACATTGAATTACTATGTTACAGTGAGGGGTTGGACATGATGGACCTTGTGTCCCTAACAAAAGTAATTTACTATGTTACAGTGAGGGGTTGGATATGATTGACTGTGTGTCCCTTTCAACATTAAATTACTGTGTTACAGTGACAGGTTAGCCATGATGGACCTTCTGTGCCTTATAACATTAAATTACTATGTTACACTGACAGGTTAGACATGATGGACCTTGAGTCCCTTACAACATTAAATTACTATGTTACAGTGACAGGTTGGACATGATGGATTTTGTGTACCTTACAACATAAAATTACTATGTTACAGTGAGGGGTTGGACATGTTGGACCTTGTGTCCCTTAACAATATTAAATTACTGTGTTACAGTGAGCATTGGACATGATGGACCCAGAGTCCTCATAACGTTAAATCAGACATGATGGGCCTAGAGTCCCTTACAACATTAAATCACTAGATTACACTGAGGGTAGGGACATGATGGACCCATAGTCCCTTACAACATTAAATTACTATGTTACAGTAAGGGTTGGACATGATGACCTTGAGTCTCTTTATAACCTTAATTTACTATATTACAGTGAGGTTGGACATGATGGACCCAGAGTCCTGAACAAACATTAAATTGCTAAGTTACACTGAGGGTTGGACCTGAAGGACCCAGAGTCCTTACAACTTTAAATTACTATCTTACAGTGAGGAGTTGGACTGATGGACCCAGAGTCCTGTGCAACATTAAATTACTAAGTTTCATTGAGGGGTTGGACCTGATGGACCCAGAGTCCCTTACAATATTAAATTACTATGTTACAGTGAGGGGTTGTTCATGATGGACCTTGTGTCCCTTACAACATTAAATGGCTATGTTGCAGTGACAGGTTGGACATAATGGACCTTGTGTCCCTTACAACATTAAATAACTATGTTGCTGTGAAGGGCTGTACATGATGGACCTTGTGTCCCTTACAATTTTAAATTACTATGTTACAGTGAGGGGTTGTAAGTGATGGACCTGTGTCCCTTTGCAACATTAAATTACTATGTTACAGTGAGGGGTTGATATAATGGACCCAGATTCCTTTACAACATTAAATCAGACATGATGGACCTAGAGTCCTTGTAACATTAACTCACTAGATTACAGGAGGGCAGGTCATGATGGACCCTGAGTATATAACCTTAAATTAGTATATTACAGTGAGGGATTGGACATGATTGACCCAGAGTCCCATACAACATTACATTTTCAGTTACACTGAGGGGTTGTACATGATGGACCTTGTGTCCTTACAATATTAAATTACTATGTTACATTGAGGGGTTGTACATGAGGACCTTGTGCCCTTACAACATTAAATTAGTATGGTACAGGAAGGGTTGTACATGATGGACCTTGTGTCCATTACAACATTAAATTACTTTGTTACATTGAGGGGTTGTACATGATGGACCTTGTGTCCCTTACAACATTAAATTACTATGTTATATTGAGGGGTTGTACATGATGGACCTTGTGTCCCTTACAACATTAAATTAGTATGGTACAGGGAAGGGTTGTACATGATGGACCTTGTGTCCCTTACAACATTAAATTACTATGTTACAGTGAGGTGCTGTACATGATGGACCTTGTGTCCCTACAACATTAAATTTCTATTTTATAGAGGGGTTAGACATGATGGACCTTGTGTCCCTTAAAATATTAAATTTATCTTGATCGGAGTGGAGGTTGCTGCATGATGGACCTAGAGTACTTACAACATTAAATTACTAAGTTACACTGAGGGTTGGACCTGAAGGATCCAGAGTCCCTTACAACTTTAAATTACTATGTTACAGTGAGGGTTGGACATGATGGACCCAGAGTCCTCGTACAACATTAAATTACTAAGTTTCATTGAGGTAGCAACTTGATGGATCCAGAGTCCCTTATACAACATTAAATTACTATGTTACAGTGAGGGGTTGTTCATGATGGACCTTGTGTCCCTTACAACATTAAATGGCTATGTTGCAGTGACAGGTTGACATAATGGACCTTGTGTCCTTTACAACATTAAATAACTATGTTACTTTGAAGTGCTGTACATGATGGACCTTGTGTCCCTTATAATTTTAAATTACTATGTTACAGTGAGGGGTTGTAGGTGATGGACCTTGTGACCCTTATACATTAAATTACTATGTTAGAGTGAGGTTGATATAATGGACCCAGATTCCTCTGCTAGATAATCAGACATGATGGACCTAGAGTCCTGCAACATTAACTCACTAGATTACAGTGAGGCAGGTCATGATGGACCTCGAGTAGCATATAACCTTAAATTAGTATATTACAGTGAGGGATTGGACATGATTGACCCAGAGTCCCATACAACATTAAATTTCTCAGTCACACTGAGGGGTTGTACATGATGGACCTTGTGTCCCTTACAACATTAAATTACTATGTTACATTGAGGGGTTGTACATGATGGACCTTGTGTCCCTTACAACATTATATTAGTATGCTACAGGGAAGGCTTGTACATGATGGACCTTGTGTCCCTTACAACATTAAATTACTATGTTACATTGAGGGGTTGTACATGATGGACCTTGTGTCCCTTACAACATTAAATTAGTATGGTACAGGGAAGGGCTGTACATGATGGACCTTGTGTCCCTTACAACATTAAATTACTATGTTACAGTGAGGTGCTGTACATGATGGACCTTGTGTCCCTTACAACATTAAATTACTATGTTACATTGAGGGGTTGTACATGATGGACCTTGTGTCCCTTACAACATTAAATTAGTATGGTACAGGGAAGGGTTGTACATGATGGACCTTGTGTCCCTTACAACATTAAATTACTATGTTACAGTGAGGTGCTGTACATGATGGACCTTGTGTCCCTTACAACATTAAATTACTATGTTATAGAGAGGGGTTAGACATGATGGACCTTGTGTCCCTTAAAATATTAAATTTCTATGATACAGTGAGGGGTTGCACATGAATGACCTAGAGTACTTTACAACATTAAATTACTATGTTACAGGGAGGGACTGGAAATGGTGGACCCAGAGTCCATTACAACATTAAATTACTATCTTACTGTGAGGGAATGGACATGATGGACCCAGAGTCCCTTACAACATTAAATTACTATGTTACTCTTACAGGTTGGACATTATGGACCTTGTGTCCCTTACTACATCAAATTAGTATATTACAGTGAGGGGTTGGTTATGCTGGACCTTGTGTCCATTACAACAATAAATTACTATGTTACTCTGACAGGTTGGACATTATGGACTTTGTGTCCCTTGCAACAATAAATTACCATGTTACAGTGAGGGGTTGTACATGATGACCTTGTGTCCCTTACAACATTAAATTGCTATGTTAACAGTGAAGGGTTGGACATGATGGACCTTGTGTCCCTTACAACATTAAATTGCTATGTTAACAGTGAGGGGTTGGACATGATGGACCTTGTGTCACTTACAACATTAAACTACTATGTTACAGTGAATGGTTGGGCATGATGGGCCTTGTGTCCCTTACAACATTAAATTACAATGTTACAGTGAGGGGTTAGACATGATGGACCTTGTGTCCCTTAAAACATTAAATTACTATGTTACAGTGAGAGGTTGGACATGATGGACCTTGTGTCCCTTATAACATTAAATTACTGTGTTACAGTTGACAGGTTATACATGATGGACCTTGTGTCTGATACAATATCAGATTACTATGTTACAGTGAGAGGTTGCACATGATGGACCTTGTGTCCCTTATAACATTAAATTATTATGTTACAATGAGGGGTATCACATGATGGACCTTGTGTTCCTTACAACATTAAATTACTATGTTACAGTGAGGGGTTGTACATGATGGACCTTGTGTCCCTTACAACATTAAATTACTATGTCACAGTGAGGGGTTGTACATGATGGACCTTGTGTCCCTTACATTAAATTACTATGTTACAGTGAGGGACTGGACATGATGGACCTTCTGTCCCTTGCAAAATTAAATTACTATGGTACAGTGAGGGGTTGTACTTGATGGGCCTTGTGTCCCTTACAACATTAAATTACTGTGTTACAGTGAGGAACTGGACATGGTGGACCATGTGTCCCTTACAACATTATATTACGATTTTACAGTGACAGGTTGGACATGATGGTCCTTGTGCCCCTGTGCTAGAATGCGGATTTGAAACAGGCAATCCCCTTAGGTGTTCTTTTTCACTCTGTCCTTTCTCCTCTTTTTTCTGAATTTCCTTTATTTTCTCTATCAGGGTCGCCAACTTGATATCTATTTTCTTTTCTTTTCTATCCCCTATTTGTTAAAATGCCTGTGTTCCCATTTAAGAGCAGCTCCTGAAAAATAACTGGTGCTTAAAGAAAGAGCAGTGGTTCCCTGCTGCTGCAAGCAGTATGTTGAATTTGGTCCCCGCTGATGTTTGTTTTGAAATGATTGTTTAACCACCAGGAGTGGTTTCTCATAAAGAGGACATAGCTCTGAAGTGGTAAAATTGGTGCAAAGTTCCAAAGAATGTACAAAATTTGCCCCTGTTATTTCATGCTCCTGTGTCTTGCAGCAAGTGTGTAAACTGAGCTACTCAGTCAGGGAAACACAGAAAAACACTCCCTTAGAAAAAAATGAAGGGAGTTTAAGCATATAAACCCCTATGATGCCCATACAAAGAAATGCTGCAGGTATCAGGTACAGCTAAGAAGCTAGCTTTGCTGTCAAACAAAACAGGGCTGAAAATGATATGGGAGCCGACGGCTGAAAGTTTTCAGAAAACAGCTGTTTTGCAAAGCTAAGTATGGTACTGAAAAAGTTGTTTCTCAAATGAAAAAGAAAGTATTTGTATAAATTACAAGCGGTTATTGTTTCTAGCTATAAAGAAATAAGCCCTGAAATTGTCTTCTGTTTTGTATGTTTTTTTAAAAAAGGTTTATTTTTCTTAAAAGCAGTAGGTTCCTAGTGCTTACAAGAGTAAACAGATAAGGAGGCACCCTTTTCTGCTTACATTTTTCAAACTAGTGATGCCTACTGAATATTTTTCTTCTGGTTTAAAATATTACAATGAGCCAGAAATAAAAGAAAAAAGGGTCGTTACCTGATGATGTTTCTAGAGGTCCTGCTATACGGCTGGCAGCCCCTGAACTGACTGTATTTATGGGAGAAGCAGTCAGTGACATCACAATAGGGAGGAGTCAGCTCCCAAGTGTGATGTAATGCCCCTGTAATTAAGGTTTTATTTAGCTTTTTTCTTCAGAATAGAGACTCCTTAAGAGCCTGTATGGTGGTTAGAGAATAGCATTAAGCTGGGCAGGCTAGGACACTGTTTTATGAAATGTAGAGGTTTAAAATAAAGTGACCCTGCTAATTGATGTTGTTGCCTGACCTTTGATGTCACATCAGACTGCCATAAAAGGATGTCCACCAGAGAGCTAGAGAGATAGACAGGAGAGTGAGTATGGAAGATGGTCAGTTGTTTTCTGATCAGAGACTGAGCAAGAGCTAAGAAGAGCGGAGTGTAGAGGTTTACACACTGTCAAGAAAGATCTCAAGAATTCTTTTGATTCTGATGCTTAATGGAAGAAGAATGATGTCCTGATGATTTACATTGGTGTGAAGAATTAACACCCTCTTATTTTCCTTTTTGTAAATATCCTTTATGTTCTTTATTTTGCTTTTTGGACAATAAATTGACAAACACAGAATATGCGTTTTTTATGCACTATATTACAGTTGTCTGTCTAAATCTGTTATGAAGAATCCTCACTACCACAGCTGGTGTTAGCAGTGGGATTCTCTTACTCTGGTACATCAAGGCTGCCCGGGAGGCATTGCCAGTGGGGTGTTGCTACAAAAACACCCTAACAGATGAGTAAAAGTGAGCAAACAGACATTAGTGAATTTCATCTGACATGGTCCATAAGTCAAAGAATTGGTATACAACCATTACCAGGTCTGATTCCAGTAACTAGACTGAAGATAATGCGGACCAAGGATGAGGATAAAGTGGAAGGTGCCACAGCAGCGGCTAGCAATCCTAAAAAGGAGAAGAAGGAAGAAGGCCAGACCATCCCAGCACCAGATGACCCTAGTGAGTTGTTAATATGGCTTTGTCTACACCAACTCAAGATGGAGTGGCAATGAGAGCAGGACCAGAGGCAGAAGGATGAGGATCGGAGACTTCAAGCAGAGGAAAGACAACGCCAGGATGAGAAATGGACTGCCACTTTGCAGGCCATCCATGATATGACACAGGGACAACCAGATAGGACTGTCCCTCGAGACATTAAATTAACCAAATTGATGGAGAATGATGATATTGAGGCCTACCTCATGACGTTTTGAGAGGGTGGCCCAGACATGCAACTGGCCTAGGGACCAGTGGGTGATTCAGTTGGTGCCCTATTTATCCAGAAGAGCGTAACTTGACTACAGACAGCTTAGTGGGACTGATGCTACCACTTATGACAAGGTCAAGGAAGAGATTCTGAGAAGGTACAACATCAGCACAGAAACCTACAGGCAGTGTTTTTGCTCACAGAAAATGACTAGCCTGGATACCCCCTGAGAGACCTATGCCCGTCTAAAAAGACTATTGTGGGAAATGGCTGCACCCTACCACCAAGTCAGTTGAGCAGATTATGGAGTTGATTATATTCGAGCAATTTATCCAAGTGTTACCTATGGATGTACAAGTCTGGTGAGAGAACACAAACCTGAAACAGCTGAGAACACCATCAAGCTTGCAGAGGACTACTTGCAGCATGGACCACCAGAGCCAGGGGTACCTAAGGTAACGAGGACAATCCAGCACTCTGGTAAGAAACCAATTTTCTGATTCTAATTCCCAGAGACAGATCTATAGAAGGGAAAGAGGTAGGATCCCTTACTCAGAGCTTATTTGCCATAGTTGCCTAGGGAAAGGGCATATCATGAAGAACTGCCCCAATAAACGCCCTGACCTAACTCACATAGCCCTAGCTAATTTTGGATATGTGACATCTGTAAGAATTGGGGAACAGCAAACTTTGGGCCTATTAGACTTAGAGAGTTGTCAGACATTGATCAGAGCAGATTTGGCCCTGGATGTACCCAAACGTGACTGTGATACAACTGTTAGTTGTGTTCATGGAGACATCCATCAATATTGTACAGCTTGTTTAGACATCACTGTGAACAACAAGGGTAATATGTTGGTGAGATTAGTCCCACTTCTACCAGTTCCTGTTATTGTTGGTCAGGATTTCCCTCACTTCCATCTCCTGATGAAAACCCATAATAACTTGCAAGAACCTGTACATGCGGTTACCAGGTCCCAAGCTAAAACACAGCTATTGCAGAACATTTTCCCTTTTCATGCAGACTATTTTGAGACTGGCAGCAAAACCAGAAAATCAAGAAAAACTAGAAAAAGGGAAAAAGAAGCCTGGAAGGACTTGCATCAGGTTGGGAGCCAGTCTAATATACCAGGTGTTGCAATGCAGGACATTGCACAGGAACAGAAACAGGATGTGACTCTACAAACTTTGTTTTTGCAGGTGAACAAGGATGTACTGCCAGGACAATCATGCTTTATCCTTAAAAATAACATACTGTACCGTAGTATTATTGATCCAGTAACTGCTGAAGAATCTGAACAGTTAGTAGTATCAGTAAAGTACAGGGATACAGTGATGTATTTAGCACATGACATCCCTATGGCTGGACATGAGGGAAGAGATAGAGCAATGCGGTGCATTCTGTCTCGATTCTGTTGGCCAGGGGTTCACCAAGATGTAGCTGCATACTGTTGGGCCTGTCCGAAATGCCAACTAGTGGCCCAAAAAAGAGAAGAAGGACTCAGTACCCCTGCAGCCTATACCTCATGTTACTACCCCATTTGACAGAGTGGCTATGGATGTGGTTGGTCCAGTCCTTGAGAGCTCCTAGGGTAATCAATATATTCTAGTGATATGTGATTACGTCACTAATTAGCACCAAGCAATTCCAATGAGGACTGTCACTGCTCTAATTGCTGAGAATTAGCTAAAGCATTCAGTCAGGTGGAATCCCTTAAAGTCATTCTAAATGACAGAGGTAGCAACTTCACATCTGTAATGTTGCAGGAATTATATAAACTGTTGGGAATATCAGCTATTAGAACTTCACCTATCATCCCCAAACTGATGGTCTTGTGGAGCGCTTAATAAGACCCTGAAAAGCATGCTACAGAAGTTTGTGCATGATGAAGGCAGGATTGGGATAAATTCCTACCCTATTTGTTATTCACCCACAGGAGGTGCCCCAGTCCACCACAGATTCTTTCCATTTACCCTATTATATGGACGGAATCCCAGAGGTCCGCTTTGATGTGATAAAAGAACATTGGGAGGCAGGGACCAATGGGTGTAAAACATTTTAGAGTATATGACATCTTTAAGAGAGCGCTGAGAAATATGTGACAATAGTATATCAGAATGTAGACCAGACTCAGTGTATGCAAAAACAATTGTATGATGTGGGGTTAAAAAATCTAAGATGTTTGAACCAGGTGAAAAAGTGTTGTTGTTACTGCCATCTTCTGAAAATAAATTGCTGATGCGATGGCAAGGGCCTTATGTGATACTACACCAGACTGGTGTAGTCAATTATGAAATTGAAATGCCTGGCCATAGACCCTTGAAGAAGTTCTACCATGCAAATCTACTATGAAAGTGGGTAGAAAACCCACAGGCCCCAACACTGTTTATTAAGCCGGAACAGGGAGAAACTGAGATAGACATAGCCTATGAAAGGTTAGAGACAAACGACAAAGAGGATGGCATACAGATAAACCCTGAGTTAGACCAGGCACAGAGACAAGAGATTGATCACCTCTTGACATATTTCGCAGAGACTTTTACCAAAACCCCAGGTAGAGCAAAGGGGGTGGCCCATGACATAAGAGTCACACAAACCAAACCTATCCACCAGAAACCATATAGGCTTCCAGAAAAAAATTAGGCCTGAAGTTATTGCTGAGGTGATAAAAATGGAGAAGGCAGGGGTGATTGTTCCTTCCTGTAGTCCCTGGTCTTCCTCTTTAGTAGTAGTATACAAGAAGGAGGGAGGACTTAGATTATGTTTGGATTTCAGAAGGATAAATGAAGTGTCAGAATTCGATGGCTATCCAATGCCTCGAATTGATGATTTATTAGATCAAATCAGGTCTGCCAAGTACATCAGTACCCTAGATTTGACAAAGGGGTCCTGGCAGATACCATTAGCACCCCGAGCCCAAGAACTAACTGCTTTTTGCACCCCAATTGTACTGTACCATTTTACTACCATGCCGTTTGGAATGCACGGAGCTCCAGCTACCTTTCAATGGTACATGGACCATATCCTAAGACCACATAAACAGTACAGTGCAGCATATCTAGATGACGTTGTCATCTACAGCCCAAACTGGAATACACACTTGGTACACCTCAGTGCAGTTATTCAGAGTATTAAGGATGCAGGCATTACCATTAACCAATCCAAATGTTCCATAGCCAGGACTGAGACCCGTTACTTAGGTTTCATTATAGGTAATGGGATGGTGAAGTCTGAGATAAGTAAAGTTGAGGCCATAGCAAATAGTCCTGTGCCAACCACAAAACGATATGTCCGGTCCTTTTTAGGTTTGGCAAGTTACTACCGATGTTTTATTCCCGGCTTCTCTACAATTGCTACTCCCTTGACTGACTTAACGAAAAACCAAAACCCAAACAAAGTAAAATGGAGTTCAGCATGTGAGGGGGCATTCACAAAAATAAAAGCCAGCTTGTGTTCTACCCCAGTTTTACATAGCCCTCATTGCACCAAGCCCTTTGAACTTCAAACAGATGCCACTGATACAGGCATAGGGACTGTTCTAAGTCAACATGACCACCAAGGAGACCATCCTATCCTGTTTATCAGTAGAAAGCTCCATGAGAGAGAGCGGAAATATTCTACTGTAGAGAAGGAATGTTTAGCTATCAAGTGGGCGATAGAGGCACTCAGATATTACCTGTGGGGGAATTAATTCACTGTTGTTATGGATCACAACCCCCTATGTTGGTTGAACCTGATGAAGGACAAGAATTCACGTATTTTAAGATGGTATTTGTCGATCCAGCCATACAAATTTTCTGTTAGGCATAGGGCTGGAAAGCAACATCAAAATGCTGATTTCTTGTCGAGGTTTGGAGCAGACCAGGTTCCTAATGGTACTGCTCAGTCAGTGGAAACGTTAACTCTGCATAATGCACGTAATACACACCTCAGGGAAATGAATGTATGAAAAACGGTATTTGTTATATTGTATAAACTGAATGCTTTATACCATTTAGTTGTTTAAGGGTCCCTGAGGGGAACTTCTGGAGATGGATGGGCAGAAGTTCCAACCCTTCCTAGGGTGGAGGGGTTTACAGCAAACATCTGTATGATTGCCTTCTTGGTTGTGTGGAGGAGCAGAATGGAATGAGGATTTAAAACAGGCAATCCCCTTAGGTGTTCAATTTCACTCTGTCCTTTCTCCTCTTTTTTCTGACTATCCTTTATTTTCCCTATTAGGTTGGCCAACCTGATATCTATTTTCTTTTCTTTTCTATCCCCTATTTGTTAAAATACCTGTGTTCCCATTTAAAAGCAGCTCCTGAAAAATAACTGGTGCCTTAAAGAAAGAGCAGTGCTTCCCTGCTGCTGCAAGCAGTATGTTGAATTTGGTCCCCGCTGATGTTTGTTTTGAAATGATTGTTTAACCACCAGGAGTGGTTTCTTATAAAGAGGACATAGCTCTGAAGTGGTAAAATTGGTGCAAAGTTCCAAAGAATACAAAATTTGCCTCTGCTATTTCATGCTCCTGTGTCTTGCAGCAAGTGTGTAAACTGAGCTACTCAGTCAGGGAAACACAGAAAAACACTCCCTTAGAAAAAAATGAAGGAAGTTTAAGCATATAACCCCCTATGATGCCCATACAAAGAAATGCTGCAGGTATCAGGTACAGCTAAGAAGCTAGCTTTGCTGTCAAACAAAACAGGGCTGAAAATGAAATGGGAGCTGACGGCTGAAAGTTTTCAGAAAACAGCTGTTTTGCAAAGCTAAGTATGGTACTGAAAAAGTTGTTTCTCAAATAAAAAAGAAAGTATTTGTATAAATTACAAGTAGTTATTGTTTCTAGCTATAAAGAAATGTATGCCCTGGAAATTGTCTTCTGTTTTGTATGTTTTCTTTAAAAAAGGTTTATTTTTCTTAAAAAAGCAGTAGGTTCCTAGTGCTTGCAAGAGTAAACAGATAAGGAGTGCGCCCTTTTCTACTTACATTTTTCAAGCCTAGTGATACCTACTGAATATTTTTCTTCTGGTTTAAAATATTACAATGAGCCAGAAATAAAAGAAAAAAGGGTCATTACCTAGTGATGTTTCCAGAGGTCCTGCTATATAGGGCCATAGCCCGAACCACTATATTTATGGAGAAGCAGTCAGTGACATCACAGTAGGGAGGAGTCAGCTCCCAAGTGTGAGGTCATGCCCCTGTAATTAAGGTTTTATTTAGCCTTTTTCTTCAGAATAGAGACTCCTTAAGAGCCTGTATGGTGGACATAGAGAATAGCATTAAGCTAGGCAGGCTAGGATACTGTTTTATGAAATGTAGAGGTTTAAAATAAAGTGACTCTGCTAATTGATGTTGTCACTTGACCTCTGATGTCACATCAGGCTGCCATAAAAGGATGTCCACCAGAGGGCTAGAGAGATAAATAGGAGAGAGAGAGAGTAGGGAAGATGGTCAGTTGTTTTCTGATCAGAGACTGAGCAAGAGCTAAGAAGAGTGGAGTGTGGAGGTTTACACTGTCAAGAAAGATCTCAGGAATTCTTTTGATTTTGATGCTTAATGGAAGAAGAATGATGTCCTGATGATTTACATTGGTGTGAAGAATTAACACCCTCTTATTTTCCTTTTGGTAAATATCCTTTATGTTCTTTATTTTGCTTTTTGGACAATAAATTGACAAACGCAGAAAATGCATTTTTTATGCACTACATTACAGTTGCCGGTCTAAATCTGTTATAAAGAATCCTCGCTACCACAGTCCCCTAGCACATTAAATTACTATGTTACAGTGACAGGTTGGACATGACGGACCTTGAGTCCCTTACAACATTAAATCACTATATTACAGTGAGGGGATGGATATGATATACTCAGAGTCCCTTACAACATGAAATTACTATGTTACACTGAGGGGTTGAACATGATGGACCTAGGGTCCCTTACAACATTAAATTACTATGTTACAGTAAGGGGTTGGACGAGATGGACATTGTGTCCCTTACAACATTTTATTACTGTGTTAGAGTGAGGGGTTGGACATGATGGACCTTGAGTCCCTTATAAAATTAAATTACTATGTTACAGTGAGGGGTTGGACATGATGGACCCAGATTCCCTTACAACATTAAATTACTATGTTACAGTGAGGGGTTGTACAAGATGGACCAAGAGCTCCATACAACATTAAATTACTATGTTAAAGTGAGGGGTTGTACATGATGGACCTAGAGCTCCATACAACATTAAATTATTATGTTAAAGTGAGGGGTTGTACATGAAGGACCCAGAAACCCTCACAACATTAAATTACTATGTTACAGTGAGTGGTTGTACATGATGGACCAACAGCTCCATACAACATTAAATTACTATGTTAAAGTGAGAGGTTGTATATGAAGGACCCAGAGCCCCTCACAACATTAAATTACTATGTTACAGTGAGTGGTTGTACATGATGGACCAAGAGCTCCATACAACATTAAATTACTATGTTGCAGTGAGTGGCTGTACATGATGGACCTAGAGCTCCATACAACATTAAATTACTATGTTACAGTGAGTGGTTGTACATGATGGACCTTGTGTCCCTTACAACATTAAATTACTGTGTTACAGTGAGGGGTTGTACGTGATGGACCTTGAGTCCCTTATAACCCTAAATTACTATGTTACAGTGAGGGACTTTACATGATGGACCTTGTGTCCCTTATAACCTTAAATTGCTATGTTACAGTTAGGGGTTGGACATGATGGACCTTGTGTCCCTTACAACATTAAATTACTATGTTACAGTGAGGGGTTGGACATGATGGACCTTGTGTCCCTTATAACATTAAATTACTATGTTACAGTGAGGTACTTTACATGATGGACCTTGTGTCCCTTGCAATATTAAATTACTATGTTACAGTGAAGGGCTGTGCATGATGGACCTTCTCTCCCTTACAACATTAAATTACTATGTTACAGTGAGGTACTTTACATGATGGACCACGTGTCCCTTGCAATATTAAATTACTATCTTACAGTGAGGGATTGGACATGATGGACCTTGTGTCCCTTACAACATTAAATTACTATGTTACAGTGATAGGTTGGACATGATGGACCCAGGGTCCCTTACACCATTAAATTATGGTGTTACAGTGAGGGTTGTACATGATTTAGCAGTGTCAGTGGCTCAGTAGGTAGCACACTCACCTCTGAGGCCAGGAGATCAGAGGGCTGTGTGTTCAGTTCCCACATCTGGCACTAGGGTTAATATCCCAGTACTGACACTGTAATGCAGCATGAGAGGGGTGCTGCATTTCTGAGGTGCCATCTTTCAGATGAGATGTTAAACGGAGGTCCCATCTGCCTGGATTGTTGGTAGTTCAGGTGGATGTTAAAGATCCCATGGCACTTATCGAAAAGAGTAGGGGAATTTCCCCGGTGTCCTGGCCAAATTTCCCTCATTCACTAAAAATACCACCAACAGCTTAATCTCGTTCAAGGTCAGTTGGCATTCATCAGTATCCCCCTTCCCTGGGTCGTGCCTGAAAATAGGCAGGATTTCTCTAGTGCATTTACCCGGTCAACAAAAGCTAAATAAAAATAAATAAAATAAAATGATGGACCTATTGTCCCTTACAACATTAAATTACAATGTTACAGTGACAGGCTGCATATGATGGACACTGTGTCCCTTACAACATTAAATTACTATGTTACAGTGAGGGCTTGGACATAACGGACCTAGAGTCCTTTACAACATTAAATGACTATGTTAAAGTGAGGGGGTTATACATGATGGACCTTGTGTCCCTTACATCACTAAATTACTATGTTACAGGGAGGGATTGGACATTATAGACCCAGAGTCCCTTACAACATTAAATAACTATGTTACATTGAGGGGGTTTGACTTGATGGACCTAGTGTTCCTTACAACAATAAATTACTATGTTACAGTGAGGGGTTGTACATGATGGACATAGAGACCCTTACAATATTCAATTATTATGTTACAGTGAGGGGTTGGACATGATGGACCCAGAGTCCTTTACAACATTAAATGACCTTGTTACAGTGAGGAGTTGGACATGATGGACCCAGAGTCCCTTGCAACATTAAATTACTATGTCACAGAGAGGAATTGGATATAATGGACCCAGTGTCCCTTATAACATTAAATTACTATCTTACAATGAAGGGTTGGACATAATGGACCTAGTGTCCCTTACAACATTAAATGACTATGTTACAGTGATGGGATGGATATGATGGGCCTTGTGTCCTTTGCAACATTAAATTACTATGTTACAGTGAGGGGTTGTACATGATGAACCTTGTGTCCCTTACAACAATAAATTACTATGTTACAGTGAGGGGTTGGACATGATGGATCTAGTGTCCCTTACAACATTTAATTACTATGCTACTGTGAGGGGTTGGACATGATGGTCCTTGTGTCTGTTACAACATTAAATTACTATGCTAAAGTGAGGGGTTGGACCGGATGGACCTTGTGTCCCTTACAAAATTAAATTACTATGTTACAGTGACAGGTTGGACATGATGGACCATGTGTTCCTTACAAGATTAAATTACTATGTTACATTGAGGGGTTGTACATGATGGACCTTGTGTCCCTTACAACATTAAATTACTATGTTACATTGAGGGCATCTACATGATGGAATTTGTGTCCCTTACAACATTAAATTGCTACGTTATGGTGACAAGTTGGACATGAAGGACCTTGTGTCACTTACAACATTAAATTACTATGTTACAGTGACAGGTTGGACATGATGGACCTTGTGTCCCTTACAACATTAAATTACTATGTTACACTGAAGGGTTGGACATGATGGACCTTGTGTCCCTTACAACATTAAATTACTATGTTACATTGAGGGCATCTACATGATGGAACTTGTGTCCCTTACAACATTAAATTGCTACGTTACGGTGACAAGTTGGACATGATGGACCTTGTGTCACTTACAACATTAAATTACTATGTTACAGTGACAGGTTGGACATGATGGACCTTGTGTCTTGGTTTAATATCCCAGTAGTGACACTGTAGTGCAGTATGAGAGGGGTGCGGCACTTCTGAGGTGTCATCTTTCGGATGAGATGTTAAACCGAGATCCCATCTGCCTGGACTGGTGGTAGTTCAGGTGGATGTTAAAGATCCCATGGCACCTATCGAAAAGAGTAGGGGAATTTCCCCGGTATCCTGGACAAATTTCCCTCATTCACTAAAAAAAATACCACCAACAGCTAATCTGGTTCAAGGTCAGTTGGAATTCATCTGCATCCCCCTTCCCCGGATCGTGCCTGAAAATAGGCAGGATTTGTCTAGTGCACTTACCCGGTCAACAAAAATTAGCTAACTAAATAAATAAATAAATGATGGACCTTGTGTCCATTACAACATTAAATTACTATGTTACATTGAGGGGTTGTTCATGATGGACCCAGAGTCCCTTACAACATTAAATTACTGCGTTACATTGAGTGGTTGTACATGATGGAGCCAGAGTCTCAGAGAACATTAAATTACTATGTTACAGTGAGGGTTTATACGTGATGGATCTTGTGCCCCTTTTCAACATTAAATTACTATTTTAGAGTGACTAGTTGGACATGATGGTCCTTGTGTCCCTTACAACATTAAATTACTATGCTACAGTGACAGGTTGGACATAATGGACCTTGTCTCTTTTGCAACACTAAATTACTATGTTAAAGAGACAGGTTGAACATGATGGACCTTCTGTCCCTTACAACATTAAATTACTATGTTACATTGAGAGGTTGTACATGATGGACTTTGTGTCCTTTACAACATTAAATTACTATGTTACATTGAGAGGTTGTACATGATGGACTTTGTGTACTTTACAACATTAAATGACAATGTTGCAGTCAGGGGTTGGACATGATGGACCTTGTGTCCCTTACGACATTAAATTACTATGCTACTGTGAGTGGTTGGATATGATGGACCCAGATTCCCTTTCAACATTAAATGACTATGTTACAGTTAGGAGTTGGTAATGATGGACGTTCTGTCCCTTACAACATTAAATTACTATGTTACAGTGACAGGTTGGACAAGATGGACCCAGAGACCTTTCCAACATTAAATCAGACATGATGGACCTAGAATCCCTTACAGTATTAAATCACTAGATTACAGTGAGGTGCTGGACATGACGGACCTTGTGTCCTTAGAACATTAAATTGCTATGTTACGGTGACAGGTTGGACATGATGGACCTTGTGTCCCTTACCACATTAAATTACTATGCTACTGTGAGTGGTTGGATATGATGGACCCAGATTCCCTTTCAAGATTAAATTACTATGTTACAGTGACAGATTGTACATGATGGACCTTGTGCCCGTTCCAACATTACATTACCATGCTACAGTGAGGGGTTGGACAGGATGGACCTTGTGTCCCTTACAAAATTAAATTACTATGTTACAGTGACAGGTTGGACATGATGGACCTTGTGTCCCTTACAACATTAAATTACTATGTTACATTGAGGGGTTGTACATGATGGACCTTGTGTCCCTTACAACATTAAATTACCATGTTGCATTGAGGGCTTCTACATGATGGAACTTGTGTCCCTTACAACATTAAATTGCTACGTTACAGTGACAGGTTGGACATGATGAACCTTGTGTCACTTACACATTAAATTGCTATGTTACATTAATGGGTTGGACATGATGGGCCTTGTGTCCCTTACAACATTAAATTACTATGTTAAAGTGAGGTGTTGGGCATGTTGGACCTTGTGTCCTTACATCATTAAATTACTATGTTAAGGTGACAGGTTGGGCATGATGGAGTTTGTGTCCCTTATAACATAAAATTACTATGTTACATTGAGGGGCTGTAGATGATGAACCTTGTGTCTATTACAACATTAAATTCTATGTTACAGTCACAGGTTGGACATAATGGACCTTGTGTCCTTACAACATTAAATTACTTTGTTGCAGTGAGGGGTTGGACATGATGCATCCACAGTCCCTTACAACATTAAATTACTATCTTACAGTGAGGGATTGGACATGATGAACCTGGTGTCCCTTACAGCATTAAATTACTATGTTACAGTGACAAGTTGGAAATGATTGACCTTGTGTCCCTTACAACAGTAAATTACTATGCTACAGTGAGGGGTTGAACATGATGGACCTTGTGTCCCTTACAACATTAAATTACTATGCTACAGTGATAAGTTTGACATGATGGACCTTGTGTCCCATACAAAATCAAAATACCATGTTACAGTGAGGGGTTGCACATGATGGATCTTGTGTTCCTTACCACATTAAATTGCTGTCTTACACTGAGGGGTTGTACATGATGGACCTTGTCTCCCTTACAACATTAAATTACTATGTTACAGTGAGGGTTTTGACATGATGGACCTTGTGTTCCTTACAACATTAAATTACTATGTAACAGTGAGCGGTTGTACATGATGGACACACAGACCCTTACAATATTAAATTAATATGTTACAGTGAGGGGTTGGAAATGATGGACCCAGAGTGCCTTACAACATTAAATGACTATGTTACAGTGAGGGGTTGGACATGATGGACTCAGAGTCCATAATGACATTAAATTACTTTGTTACAGTGAGAGGTTCAACATGATGGACCTAGTGTCCCTTACAACATTAAAATACTATGTTACAGAGACCGGATGGACATGACGGACCTTGTGTCCCTTACAGCATTTAATTACTGTGTTACCTTGAGGGGTTGAACATGAGGGACCTTGTGTCCCTTACAACATTAAATTACTATGTTACAGTGTGTGACAGGTTGGACATGATGAACCTTCTATCCATTGCAACACTAAATTACCATATTACATTGAGGGGTTGTACGTGAGGGACCTTGTGTCCCTTACAACATTTAATTACTATGCTACAGTGACAGGTTGGACATAATGGACCTTGTCTCTTTTGCAACACTAAATTACTATGTTAAAGTGACAGGTTGAACATGATGGACCTTCTGTCCCTTACAACATTAAATTACTATGTTACATTGAGAGGTTGTACATGATGGACTTTCTGTCCTTTACAACATTAAATTACTATGTTACAGTGAGGGGTTGTACATGATGGACTTTGTGTACTTTACAACATTAAATGACTATGTTGCAGTCAGGGGTTGGACATGATGGACCTTGTGTCCCTTATGACATTAAATTACTATGCTACTGTGAGTGGCTGGATATGATGGACCCAGATTCCCTTTCAACATTAAATGACTATGTTACAGTTAGGAGTTGGTAATGATGGACCTTCTGTCCCTTACAACATTAAATTACTATGTTATAGTGACAGGTTGGACAATATGGACCCAGAGACCTTTCCAACATTAAATCAGACATGATGGACCTAGAATCCCTTACAATATTAAATCACTAGGTTACAGTGAGGTGCTGGACATGATGGACCTTGTGTCCTTAGAACATTAAATTACTATGTTACGGTGACAGGTTGGACATGATGGACCTTATGTTCCTTACGACATTAAATTACTATGCTACTGTGAGCGGTTGGACATGATGGACCCAGATTCCCTTTCAAGATTAAATTACTATGTTACAGTGACAGATTGTACATGATGGACCTTGTGCCCGTTCCAACATTAAATTACCATGCTACAGTGAGGGGTTGGACAGGATGGACCTTGTGTCCCTTACAAAATTAAATTACTATGTTACAGTGACAGGTTGGACATGATGGACCTTGTGTCCCTTACAACATTAAATTACTATGTTACATTGAGGGGTTGTACATCGTGGACCTTGTGTCCCTTACAACATTAAATTACTATGTTACATTGAGGACTTCTACATGATGGAACTTGTGTCCCTTACATTAAATTGCTATGTTACGGTGACAGGTTGGACATGATGGACCTTGTGTCACTTACAACATTAAATTACTATGTTACGGTGACAGGTTGGACCTGATGGACCTTGTGTCCCTTACAACATTAAATTACTATGTTACAGTGAGGGGTTGGACATGATGGACCTTGTGTCCTTACATCATTAAATTACTATGTTAAGGTGACAGGTTGGGCATGATGGACCTTGTGTCCCTTACAACATAAAATTACTATGTTACATTGAGGGGCTGTAGATGATGGACCTTGTGTCTATTACAACGTTAAATTCTATGTTACAGTCACAGGTTGGACATCATGGACCTTGTGTCCTTACAACATTAAATTACTTTGTTGCAGTGAGGGGTTGGACATGATGCATCCACAGCCCCTTACAACATTAATTTAATATCTTACAGTGAGGGATTGGACATGATGGACCTTGTGTCACTTACAGAATTAAATTACTATGTTGCAATGACAAGTTGGAAATGATAGACCTTGTGTCCCTTACAACATTAAATTACAATGCTACAGTGAGGGGTTGTACATGATGGACCTTGTGTCCCTTACACCATTAAATTACTACGCTACAGTGATAGGTTGGACATGAGGGACCTTGTGTCCCATACAAAATCAAAATACCATGTTACAGTGAGGGGTTGCAATGACGGACCTTGTGTTCCTTACCACATTAAATTGCTGTCTTACACTGAGGGGTTGGACATGATGGACCATGTCTCCCTTACAACATAAAATTACTATGTTACATTGAGGGGCTGTAGATGATGGACCTTGTGTCAATTACAACATTAAATTCTATGTTACAGTCACAGGTTGGACATGATGGACCTTGTGTCCTTACAACATTAAATTGCTTTGTTGCAGTGAGGGGTTGGACATGATGCATCCACAGTCCCTTACAACATTAAATTACTATCTTACAGTGAGGGATTGGACATGATGGACCTTGTGTCCCTTACAACATTAAATTGCTATATTACAGTGACAAGTTGGAAATGATTGACCTTGTGTCCCTTACAACATTAAATTACTATGCTACAGTGAGGGGTTGTACATGATGGACCTTGTGTCCCATACAAAATCAAAATACCACGTTACAGTGAGGGGTTGCACATGATGGACCTTGTGTTCCTTACAACATTAAATTGCTGTCTTACAGTGAGGGGTTGTACATGATGGACCTTGTCTCCCTTACAACATTAAATTACTGTGTTACAGTGAGGGGTTTGACATGATGGATCTTGTGTCCCTTACAACATTAAATTACTATGTAACAGTGAGCGGTTGTACATGATGGACACACAGACCTTTACAATATTAAATTATTACGTTACAGTGAGGGGTTGGAAATGATGGACCCAGAGTGCCGTACAACATTAAATGACTATGTTACAATGAGGGGTTGGACAGGATGGACTCAGAGTCCATAATGACATTAAATTACTTTGTTACAGTGAGAGGTTCAACATGATGGACCTAGTGCCCCTTACAACATTAAATTACTATGTTACAGTGACCGGATGGACATGATGGACCTTGTGTCCCTTACAACATTAAATTACTATGTTACATTGAGGGGTTGTACATGATGGACCTTGTGTCCCTTACAACATTAAATTACTATGCTACAGTGAGTGACAGGTTGGACATGATGGTCCTTCTATCCATTACAACATTAAATTACCATGTTACATTGAGGGGTTGTACATGATGGACCTTGTGTCCCTTACAACATTAAATTACTATGCTGTAGTGAGGGGTTGTACATGATGGTCCTTGTGTCCCTTACAACATTAAATTACTATGTTACAATGAGGGGTTGGACATGATGGACCTTGTGTACTTTACAACATTAAATTACTATGTTGCATTGAGGGGTTGTACATGATGGACCTTGTGTCCCCTACAACATTAAATTACTATGTTACAGTGAGGGGTTGGACATGATGGGACTTGTGTCCTTACATCATTAAATTACTTTGTTACTGTGACAGGTTGGACATGATGGACCTTGTGTCCCTTACAACATTTAATTAGTATGTTACATTGAGGGTTCTACATGATGGACCTTGAGTCCCTTACAACTTAAAATTACTATGCTGAAGTGAGGGGTTGTACGTGATGGACCTTGTGTCCCTTACAACTTTAAATTACTATGTTACAATGAGAGGCTGGACATGAAGACCTTGTGTACCTTACAACATTAAATTACTATGTTGCATTGAGGGATTGTACATGATGGACCTTGTGTCCCTTACAACATTAAATTACTATGTTACAGTGAGGGGTTGGACATGATGGGTCTTGTATCCTTACATCATTAAATTACTATGTTACGGTGACAGTTTGGACATGATTGACCTTGTGTCCCTTACAACATTAAATTAGTATGTTGCATTGAGGCATTGTACATGATGGACCTTGTGTCCCTTACAACATTAAATTAGTATGTTACAGTGACAAGTTGGACATGATGGACCTTGTGTCCCTTACAACATTAAATTACTATGTTACAATGACAGGTTGGACATGATGGACCTTGTGTCCCTTACTTAATTAATTTACTATGTTGCAGTGAGAGGTTGGACATGATCGACCTTGTGTCCCTTACAACATTAAATTATTATGTTACAGTGATGGGTTGGACATGATGGACCTTGTGTCCCTTACAACATTAAATTACTATGTTACAGTGAGGGATTGTACAGTGTCAGTGGCTCAGTAGGTAGCACAGTCGCCTCTGAGGCCAGGGGATCAGACGGCTGTGGGTTCAGTTCCCACATCTGGCACTTGGGTTAATTTCCCAGTACTGACACTGTAGTGCCGCATGAGAGGGTTGCGGCACTTCTGAGGTGTCATCTTTTGGAAGAGACGTTAAACCGAGGTCCCAGCTGCCTGGACTGGTGGTAGTTCAGGTGGATGTTAAAGATCCCATGGCACCTATTGAAAAGAGTAGGGGAATTTCCCCGGTATCCTGGATAAATTTCCCTCATTCACTAAAAAAAATACCACCAACAGCTTAATCTGGTTCAAGGTCAGTTGGAATTCATAGGTATCCAACTCCCCTGGGTCGTGCCTGAAAATAGGCTGGAATTGTCTAGTGCACTTACCCGGTCAACAAAAACTAACTAACTAAATAAATAAATAAATGATTGACCTTGTGTCCCTTACAACATTAAATTACTATGTTACATTGAGGGGTTGTTCATAATGGACCCAGAGTCCCTTACAACAATAAATTACTATGTTACATTGAGGGGTTGTTCATGACGGACCCAGAGTCCCTTACAACATTAAATTACTAAGTTACATTTAGGGGTTGTACATGATAGACCCAGAGTCTCTTAGAACATTAAATTACTTTGTTACAGTGAGGGTTTATATGTGATGGATCTTGTGCCCCTTACAACATTAAATTACTCTTTTACACTGACTAGTTGGACATGATGGTCCTTGTGTCCCTTACAACATTAAATTACTATGCTACAGTGACAGGTTGGACATAATGGACCTTGTCTCTTTTGCAACATTAAATTACTATGTTAAAGTGACAGGTTGGACATGATGGACCTTGTGTCCCTTACAACATTAAATTACTATGTTACATTGAGAGGTTGTACATGATGGACTTTGTGTCCTTTACAACATTAAATTACTATGTTACAGTGAGGGGTTGTTCATGATGGACCTTGTGTCCTTTACAACATTAAATGACTACGTTGCAGTCAGGGGTAGGACATAATGGACCTTGTGTCTCTTACGACATTAAATTACTATGCTACTGTGAGTGGTTGGATATGATGGACTCTTATTCCCCTTCTGCATTAAATGACTATGCTACAGTTAGGAGTTGGTAATGATGGACCTTCTGTCCCTTACAACATTAAATAACTATGTTACAGTGACAGGTTGGACAAGATGGACCCAGAGACCTTTCCAGCATTAAATCAGACATGATGGACCTAGAATCCATTACAATATTAAATCACTAGATTACAGTGAGGTGCTGGACATGATGGACCTTGTGTCCTTACAACATTAAATTACTATGTTACGGTGACAGGTAGGACATGATGGACCTTGTGTCCCTTGCAACATTAAATTACTATGCTACTGTGAGTGGTTGGATATGATTTACCCAGATTACCTTTCAACATTAAATTACTATGTTTCAGTGACAGTTTGTACATGATGGACCTTGTGCCCGTTCCAATATTAAATTGCTATGTTACATTGAGGGGTTGTACACGATGGACCGTGTGTCCCATACAACATTAAATTACTATGTTAAAGTGTCAGGTTGGACATGATGGACCTTGTGTCCCTTACAACATTAAATTACTATGTTACATTGAGGGGTTGTACATGATGGACTTTGTGTCCTTTACTACATTAAATGACTATGTTGCAGTGAGGGGTTGGACATGATGGACCTTGTGTCCCTTACGACATTAAATTACTATGCTACTGTGAGTGGTTGGATATGATTGACCAAGATTTCCTTTCAACATTAAATGACTATGTTACAGTTAGGAGTTGGTAATGAAGGACCTTCTGTCTCTTACAACATTGAATTACTATGTTACAGTGACAGGTTTGACAAGATGGACCCAGAGACCTTTCCAACATTAAATCAGACATGATGGACCTAGAATCCCTTACAATATTAAATCACTAGATTACAGTGAGGTGCTGGACATGATGGACCTTGTGTCCTTACAACATTAAATAACTATGTTACGGTGACAGGTTGGACATGATGGACCTTGTGTCCCTTACCACATTAAATTACTATGCTACTGTGAGTGGTTGGATATGATGGACCCAGATTCCCTTTCAAGATTAAATTACTATGTTACAGTGACAGATTGTACATGATGGACCTTGTGCCCGTTCCAACATTAAATTACCATGCTACAGTGAGGGGTTGGACAGGATGGACCTTGTGTCCCTTAAAAAATTAAATTACTATGTTACAGTGACAGGTTGGACATGATGGACCTTGTGTCCCTTACAACATTAAATTACTATGTTACATTGAGAGGTTGTACATGATGGACTTTGTGTCCTTTACAACATTAAATTACTATTTTACAGTGAGGGGTTGTTCATGATGGACCTTGTGTCCTTTACAACATTAAATGACTATGTTGCAGTCAGGGGTTGGACATGATGGACCTTGTGTCTCTTACGACATTAAATTACTATGCTACTGTGAGTGGTTTTATATGATGGACCCAGATTCCCTTTCAGCATTAAATGACTATGTTACAGTTAGGAGTTGGTAATGATGGACCTTCTGTCCCGTACAACATTAAATAATTATGTTACAGTGACAGGTTGGACAAGATGGACCCAGAGACCTTTCCAACATTAAATCAGACATGATGGACCTAGAAGCCCTTACAATATTAAATCACTAGATTACAGTGAGGTGCTGGACATGATGGACCTTGTGTCCTTACAACATTAAATTACTATGTTACGGTGATAGGTTGGACATGATGGACCTTGTGTCACTTACGACATTAAATTACTATGCTACTGTGAGTGGTTGGATATGATGGACCCAGATTCCCTTTCAACATTAAATTACTATGTTACAGTGACAGATTGTACATGATGGACCTTGTACCCATTCCAACATTAAATTGCTATGTTACATTGAGGGGTTGTACATGATGGACCTTATGTCCCTTACAACATTAAATTACTATGTTACATTGAGGGGTTGTTCATGACGGACCCAGAGTCCCTTACAACATTAAATTACTAAGTTACATTTAGGGGTTGTACATGATAGACCCAGAGTCTCTTAGAACATTAAATTACTTTGTTACAGTGAGGGTTTATATGTGATGGATCTTGTGCGCCTTACAACATTAAATTACTCTTTTACACTGACTAGTTGGACATGATGGTCCTTGTGTCCCTTACAACATTAAATTACTATGCTACAGTGACAGGTTGGACATAATGGACCTTGTCTCTTTTGCAACATTAAATTACTATGTTAAAGTGACAGGTTGGACATGATGGACCTTGTGTCCCTTACAACATTAAATTACTATGTTACATTGAGAGGTTGTACATGATGGACTTTGTGTCCTTTACAACATTAAATTACTATGTTACAGTGAGGGGTTGTTCATGATGGACCTTGTGTCCTTTACAACATTAAATGACTACGTTGCAGTCAGGGGTAGGACATAATGGACCTTGTGTCTCTTACGACATTAAATTACTATGCTACTGTGAGTGGTTGGATATGATGGACCCTTATTCCCCTTCTGCATTAAATGACTATGTTACAGTTAGGAGTTGGTAATGATGGACCTTCTGTCCCTTACAACATTAAATAACTATGTTACAGTGACAGGTTGGACAAGATGGATCCAGAGACCTTTCCAGCATTAAATCAGACATGATGGACCTAGAATCCATTACAATATTAAATCACTAGATTACAGTGAGGTGCTGGACATGATGGACCTTGTGTCCTTACAACATTAAATTACTATGTTACGGTGCTATGTTACATTGAGGGGTTGTACATGATGGACCTTATGTCCCTTACAACATTAAATTACTAAGTTAAAGTGACAGGTTGGACAAGATTGACCCAGAGTCCCTTCCAACATTATATCAGACATGATGGACCTAGAATCCCTTACAATATTAAATCATTAGGTTACAGTGAGGTGCTGGACATGATGGACCCAGAGTCCCTTACAACATTAAATTATTATGTTACAGTGATGGGTTGGACATGATGGACCTTGTGTCCCTTACAACATTAAATTATTATGTTACAGTGAGGGATTGTACAGTGTCAGTGGCTCAGTAGGTAGCACAGTCGCCTCTGAGGCCAGGGGATCAGACGGCTGTGGGTTCAGTTCCCACATCTGGCACTTGAGTTGACTTCCGCACTCGGCTGACTGTAGTGCCGCATGAGAGGGTTGGCACTCCTGAGGTGTCATCTTGGAAGAGACGTTAACCGAGGTCCCATCTGCCTGGACTGGTGGTAGTTCAGGTGGATGTTAAAGATCCCATGGCACCTATTGAAAAGAGTAGGGAAATTTCCCCGGTATCCTGGATAAATTTCCCTCATTCACTGAAAAAAATACCACCAACAGCTTAATCTGGTTCAAGGTCAGTTGGAATTCATAGGTATCCCACTCCCCTGGGTCATGCCTGAAAATAGGCTGGAATTGTCTAGTGCACTTACCCGGTCAACAAAAACTAACTAACTAAATAAAGAAATAAGTGACAGGTTGGACAACATGGACCCAGAGTCCCTTCCAACATTATATCAGACGTGATGGACCTAGAATCCCTTACAATATTAAATCACTAGATTACAGTGAGGTGCTGGACATGATGGACCCAGAGTCCCTTACAACATTAAAATACTATATTACAGTGAGGGGTTGGACCTGATGGACCTTGTGTGCCTTGCGACATTAAATTTCTGTGCTACTGTGAGTGGTTGGATATGATGGACCCAGATTCTCTTTCAACATTAAATTACTTTGCTACAGTGACAGGTTGTACATGATGGACCTTGTGTCTCTTCCAACATTAAATTACTATTTTACATTGAGGGGTGGTTCATGATAGACCTTGTGTCCCATACAACATTAAATTACTACGTTACAGTGAGGGGTTGGGCATGATGGACCTTGTGTCCCTTACAAAATTAAATTACTATGTTACAGTGAGGGGTTGTACATGATGGACCTCATGTCCCATACAACATTAAATTACTATGCTACAGTGAGGGGTTGGACATGATGGACCTTGTGTCCCTTACAACATTAAATTACTATGTTACAGTGATATGTTGGACAAGATGGACCCAGAGTCCCTTCAAACATTAAATCAGACATGTTGGACCTAGAATCCTTTACAATATTAAATCACTAGATTACAGTGCGGTGCTGGACATCATGGACCTAGAGTCCCTTACAACATTAAAATACTATATGACAGTGAGGGGTTGGACATGATGGACCTTGTGTCCCTTACAACATTAAAAGACTATATTACAGTGAGGGGTTGGACATGATGGACCTTGTGTCCCATGCAAGATTAAATTACTATGTTACGGTGAGGGGTTGGACATGAAATACCTTGTGTCCCTTACAACATTAAATTACTATGTTACAGTGAGGGGTTGTACATGATGGACTTTGTGTCCTTTACATCATTAAATGACTATGTTGCAGTCATGGGTTGGACATGATGGACCTTGTGTCCCTTGCGACATTAAATTACTATGCTACAATGAGTGGTTGGATATGATGGACCCAGATTCCCTTTCAACATTAAATGACTATGTTACAGTTAGGAGTTGGTAATGATGGACCTTCTGTCCCTTACAACATTAAATTGCTATTTTACAGTGACAGGTTGAACAGGATGGACCCAGAGTCCCTTCCAACATTAAATCAGACATGATGGACCTAGAATCCCTTACAGTATTAAATCACCAGATTACAGTGAGGTGCTGGACATGATTGATCTTGTGTCCTTACAACATTAAATTACTATGCAACTGTGAGAGGTTGGATATGATGGACCCAGATTCCCTTTCAACATTAAATTACTATCTTACAGTGACAGGTTGTACATGATGGACCTTGTGTCCCCTACAACATTAAATTACTATGTTACAATGAGGGGTTGGACATGATGGACCTTGTGTCCCTTACAACATTAAATTACTATGTTTCAGTGAGGGGTTGGACATGATGGACCTTGTGTCCCTTACAACATTAAATTACTATGTTACATTGAGAGGCTGTAGATGATGGACCTTGTGTCTCTTACAACATTAAATTCTATGTTACTGTCACAGGTTGGACATGATGGACCTTGTGTCCTTACATCATTAAATTACTATGTTATGGTGACAGGTTGGACTTGATGGACCTTGTGTCCCTTACGACATTAAATTACTATGTTACATTGATGGGCTGTAGATGTTGGACCTTGTGTCTCTTACAACATTAAATTCTATGTTACAGTCACAGGTTGGACATGGTGGACCTTGTGTCCTTACAACATTAAATCACTTTGTTACAGTGAGGGGTTGGACATACTGGACCCATAGTCCCTTACAGCATTAAATTATTCTGTTACAGTGACGAGTTCCACACGATGGACCTTGTTTCCCTTCCTACACTAAATTACTATGTTACAGTTAGGGGTTGGACATGATCAACCTTCTGTCCCTTACAACATTAAATTACTGTCTTACAGGGAGGGGTTGTACATGATAGACCTTGTGTCCCTTACAACATTAAATTACTATGTTACAGTGACAAGTTGGAAATGATTGACCTTGTGTCCCTTACAACATTAAATTACTATGTTACAGTGACAAGTTGGAAATGATTGACTTTATGTCCCTTACAACATTAAATTACTGTGCTACAGTGAGGGGTTGTACATGGTGGACTTTGTGTGCCTTCCAACATTAAATTACTATGCTACAGTGATAGGTCTGACATGATGGACCTTGTGTCCCATACAAAATCAAAATACCATGTTACAGTGCGGGGTTGCACATGATGGACCTTGTGTTCCTTACAACATTAAATTCCTGTGTTATAGTGAGGGGTTGTACATGATGGACCTTGTCTCCCTTACAACATTAAATTACTATGTTGCAGTGAGGGGTTTGACATGATGGACCTTGTGTCCCTTACAACATTAAATTATTATGTAACAGTGAGCGGTTGTACATGATCGACACACAGCCCCTTGCAGTATTAAATTATTATGTTACAGTGAGGGGTTGGAAATGATGGACCCAGAGTGCCTAACAACATTAAATGACTATGTTACAGTGAGGGGTTGGACATGATGGACCCAGAGTCCATAACGACATTAAATTACTATGTTACAGTGAGGGGTTGTACATGTTGGACCCAGAGGCCATAACATCATTAAATTACTTTGTTACAGTGAGAGGTTCGAAATGATGGACCTAGTGTCCCTTACAACATTAAATTAGTATGTTACGGTGACCGGATGGACATGACAGACCTTGTGTCCCTTACAACATTAAATTACTATGTTACAGTGACAGGGTGAAAATGATGGACCTTGTGTCCCTTACAACATTAAATTACTATGTTACATTGAAGGGTTGTACATGATGGACCTTGTGTACCTTACACCATTAAATTACTATGTTACAGTGAGTGACAGGTTGGACATAATGGACCTTCTATCCCTTACAACACTAAATTGCCATGTTACATTGAGGGGTTGTACATGATGGACCTTGTGTCCCTTACAACATTAAATTACTATGGTGTAGTGAGGGGTTGTACGTGATGGACCTTGTGTCCCTTACAACATTAAATTACTATGTTACAAGGAGGGGTTGGACATGATGGACCTTGTGTACCTTACAACATTAAATTACTATGTTGCATTGAGGGGTTGTACATGATGGACCTTGTGTCCCTTACAACATTAAATTACTATGTTACAGTGAGGGTTTGGACATGATGGGCCTTGTGTCCTTACATCATTAAATTACTATGTTACGGTGACAGGTTGGACATGATGGACCTTGTGTCCCTTACAACATTAAATTAGTATGTTACATTGAGGGGTTGTACATGATGGACCTTGTGTCCCTTACAACATAAAATTACTATGCTGTAGTGAGGGGTTGTACGTGATGCACCTTGTGTCCCTTACAACATTAAATTACTATGTTACAATGAGGGGTTGGACATGATGGACCTTGTGTACCTTACAACATTAAATTCCTATGTTGCATTGAGGAGTTGTACATGATGGACCCTGTGTCCCTTACAGAATTAAATTACTATGTTACAGTGAGGGGTTGGACATGATGGGCTTTGTGACCTTACATCATTAAATTACTATGTTACGGTGACAGGTTGGACATGATGGACCTTGTGTCCCTTACAACATTAAATTACTATGTTACATTGAGGGGCTATAGATGATGGACCTAGTTTCTCTTACAACTTTAAATTCTATGTTACAGTCACAGGTTGGACATGATGGACCTTGTGTCCTTACATCATTAAATTACTATGTTAAGGTGACAGTTTGGGCATGATGGACCTTGTGTCCCTTACAACATTAAATTACTGTCTTACAGGGAGGGGTTGTACATGATAGACCTTGTGTCCCTTACAACATTAAATTACTAAGTTACAGTGACAAGTTGGAAATGATTGACCTTGGGTCCCTTACAACATTAAATTACCATGTTACTGTGACATGTTGGAAATGATTGACCTTGTGTCCCTTACAACATTAAATTACTGTGCTACAGTGAGTTGTCGTACATGATGGACCTTGTGTCCCTTACAACATTAAATTACTATGCTACAGTGATAGGTCTGACATGATGGGCCTTGTGTCCCATACAAAATCAAAATACCATATTACAGTGAGGGGTTGCACATGATAGACCTTGTGTTCCTTTCAACATTAAATTGCTGTGTTATAGTGAGGGGTTGTACATGATGGACCTTGTCTCTCTTACAACATTAAATTACTATGTTACAGTTAGGAGTTTGACATGATGGACCTTGTGTCCCTCACAACATTAAATTACTATGTAACAGTGAGCGGTTGTACATGATCGACACACAGCCCCTTACAATATTAAATTATTATGTTACAGTGAGGGGTTGGAAATGATGGACCCAGAGTGCCTTACAACATTAAATGACTATGTTACAGTGAGGGGTTGGACATGATGGACCTTGTGTCCCTTACAACGTTAAATTACTATGTTACAGTGACAGGTTGGACATGATGGCCCTTGTGTCTCTTACAACATTAAATTAGTATGTCACAGTGACAGGTTGGACATGATGGACCTTGTGTCCCTTACAACATTAACTTTCTATGTTAAAGGGACAGGTTGGACATGATGGATCTTGTGTCCCTTACATCATTAATTTACTATGTTACAGTGACAGGTTGGACATGATGGTCCTTGTGTCCCTTACAACATTAAATTATTATGTTACAGTGAGAAGTTGGACATGATCGACCTTGTGTCCCTTACAACATTAAATTATTATGTTACAGTGATGGGTTGAACATGATGGACCTTGTGTCCCTTACAACATTAAATTACTAAGTTACAGTGAGAGGTTGGACATGATCGACCTTGTGTCCCTTACAACATTAAATTACTATGTTACAGTGAAGGGTTGTACAGTGTCAGTGGCTCAGTAGGTAGCACAGTCGCCACTGAGGCCAGGGGATCAGAGGGCTGTGGGTTCAGTTCCCACATCTGGCACTTGGGTTAATATCCCAGTACTGACACTCTAGTGCAGCATGAGAGGGGTGCTGCACTTCTGAGGTGTCATCTTTCGGATGAGACATTAAACAGAGGTCCCATCTGCCTGGACTGGTGGTAGTTCAGGTGGATATTAAAGATCCCATGACACTTATTGAAAAGAGTAGGGGTAATTCTTTATTGTAATAAGGCAGAATACATACATAAGGTAAGATTTAAGGAATAACAACATTCTTACTCAAAATCAGACATAACAGTAAATAATGAGGAATAAATTAAATGTAAAAAGTAGTAACAAAAAAAACTGCTATTTACACTTATAACACCACTATTCATACTATTTAAATTTAATAATGTGTGAGAAACCTTTCCACCATTTTTCACTTTCTCTGTATCATATATTTGCATGTCCTTTAGATAAACCTTGGTTAATTCTGAAATAACATATTGACAATATCTATCAAAATTGGGTTTCTTTTGATATAATACCCAATGACAACGGACTTGCCATAAACAAAATCTTAAGCAAGCAAGGAAGATCCGTAAAGTATTTTTTTCATAAATATGAAGTTGTGGAGGAAAAATCCCTATTATTAAAAAATCATAATCCGGATTTGATAACCAATCAAGGGCCCATATTTTTGCAAGATGTCTCCAAAGTCTCGCAGAAAAAGAGCAATGCAGAAAAAAATGTTCTATTGTTTCTTCTTGATTAATACATTCAATATATGGGCAAAACCTCTCTTCTTTCATTTTGTATTTAGCTGTACCTCTAACATTTAAACGACCATACATTATCAGCCACTGAATTTCCCACATATGTGGAGGCAAACGAGGATTGTTTAATTGGTCTAAAATATGGTGGTTTAAACTTGAAGGACAGTTTTTAAAAGCAGGTGATGTAGGATATACTGAAGATGTAATACATTTATAGAGATTTTTAGAGGAATTATTACAAATTTGTGATTTGGTTAATTGCCATTTATAGAGTTTCTGTGCTGTGGGTTTAAAAAATGATGGAAGGGTAAAGTTGCTATGCAATTTAGGGGCTGTATTTACCCAGTTTAAGAAATAATGATTTAAGAGGTCTCTAAACCAACTATGTTCAATATTAACAGATGAAGTTAGACAATTATGCAAAGAGTGGGATAAAAATAAGGAATGGCAAAATATCACTGGATCAATCATGCCTGTTCCACCTTTTACTTTATCTAAGTAAGTATAACACCTTTTTATGGGATTCAATCTATTCCCCCCAAAAAACTGAAAACTCAAACTGTACATTTTAACTTCCAAATTAGAAGGTAGGGGATAGATTAGTGCTATATATTGTAGGCAAGGTAAAATGAAACGTTTGAAAATCTGAACTCTTTTTAATTTTGTAAATCTATAGTTTCCATTTTTGTACTTTACCTTCTACTGTCGTAAAACCCCAGTCCAATTATGATCTGGCATGTTTTGAGGTCCAAAAGTGACCCCTAAAATTGAAATGGGATCTGAAGATATTTGAATAGATCTATGCTTGATGGACTGAAGGTTTTCATCAATCAATAATCCTTTTGATTTAATATAGTTAATTTTAGCATTGGAAAAGGATTGCATATTTATGGAATGTCTGAAAAACTTTTCTAATTGGTTTTGATGTTGAAAAAAAGGCATATGTAGTCAGCATATGCCTGAATATTAAAAGAAGTTAGAATTAGGTATTTGAAACCCTTCCCATTTGGGAAAGTACAAATGTCTCTAATGAAGGGTTCTAAGGAACAAATATATAACAGAGGGCTTAAGGGCATCCTTGATGAACTCCTGAATTAAGCACCACCCTTCTCAATTCTACCATTAATCATTGGGCATAAAGGAGCCAGAATATAATTTTTTAAGAGATCAAGTAGTGTGGGTGGCATACCTAAAAGGCTAGAGTTTCAAATAAAAAGGGGTGACTAACCCTATCATAAGCTTTTTCTAAATCTAGAGATAATATAAGTCCGAAATGTCTTGTATTGGACAAGAATTCAATTAAGTCACGTATTAAATATAAAACTGTTTGTATTTTTCTATTGAATAAACCACAGTTTTGTACAGGTGAAATAACTATACTAGCCCATGTTTTAAGTCTATTATTTAATAATGTGGCAAGGATTTTGTAATCGGGAGTTTAATAAGGTGATAGGTCTCCAATTACTTATGTCACCTTTATCCCCAGCTTTAAAAATATAAATTTGCAAGCCCACAATAAAAGAACTATCTATTGGGTCTCCTTTAAGGAATCTATTAAACACTAAACTCACACAAATAGCTAAATCTGTGTTAAATGTTTTATAGAATGCATTAGATAGTCCATCTAAACCAGGGGAAACATTGATTTTAAGTTTAGATATGACATCTTGAATTTATTGTATGGAAAAGGGTTTAACCATGTTCTCAATTACTTTATTATTAATACTAGGGCCATGTAAATGTTTTAGGTAATGATGTATTTGAGAAGAAGAGGGATTATATGCGGGGCTGAGTTTTTTTAAAATGTAGTGCAATGAGATTACTTATTTCTTCAGGATTAGTTATTTTGTGTGCATTAGAATTTAAGTAATCAAGATTAGAGGTGTCTTTGATGGATTTACAAAGTATAAAGGGATCACCTATTACTGATTAAGATGTATAATTACTAAGTAATGCCTGAAGAGTTCTGGCTCGATCATATTGTGCTTGTCTCATTAGAAATTTGGTATTTGATATATGCAGGGTTAGGTCCTCATTAGAAGTATTAGCATTTGATAATAAGGATTGAAGATGAGAGCGAAGTTTTAAGTAATCTAAAAATTTGTCATTATTTTTTCAGGAGCCATAAGCTTTAAACCAATTAATGCAATCTTGTTTTGTCTCTTTCCACCAGATGCCTAAATCAGTATAGAGGAAGAAAACTGACAGTCTAGCATGTAAAATTTTCTGAATAGAATGTTTAACAAATAGATCTTGTAATATTGTAACATTTAGCTTCCATCTACAACCCCTGATACATTGCTCGGGATTCATAGTCACAGACACTTGTAGCAACATGTGATCAGAGAACTCAATTGGAAGTCTCTTAAATTCAGTGACTAATAGATTTCTGAAAGTAAACAAATAATCGATACAAGTTCCTTTCTCCCCTTTGTAAAAGGTGTTTTTGGGAATTTTGATTCTAGCAAATTACACGTAGTAAGATCTGCTAGCTTAATAATAGATTTTAAACAATTAGAATCACAGTATTTTTTTTTTGTGTTGGGTCCAGATATACCTATGTTACAGTTAAAATCACCTCCCACAATACAGGTATAGTGGTAAGTAAGAAAAGGCTGAATTTTCTTCATACATGTGATTCTGGATGTCTTAACCTGTGGGTTTAAATGTTGATGAACCTATAAATTTGAGAATCCCACTTACTATCTATAATTAAAACTCTACCAGAACACAATCAATCAACTTGTAATTTAAATTGATATGAATTGAATAATATCCCAACTCCATCAGCTTTTTCCTCACCAAAAGACCAATAAGAAGGTCCCCACGGCCAATCATTTTTAAAAGCAGTTATGTGCTCTTTTGAAAACATCCAGGTTTCCTGTAGCAAGCATGCGCAAGGCAACAGAAATCTTTGCATCATGAATAAGGTGAAAGATAGCTCCGCTTGGCACTGTTTAGGATACTGTGAACATTCAAGGAAGCCCAAACAAATCCCATATCTTATGTTATTTTGAACATAATCTATTATTTCTTTCTTCTTTTCTTTTTTTTGTCTTTATAATTTCCTTGAGGAATTTCAGTACCATCTTGGACTAATTTTTGTGAATCTGAGTCACCAATATCCATTTCAGATTCTCCCCCAAGAAGTTGGCAGAACAGAATAGGAATTTGAAATTTCTACTGGATCAGGTTTTTGCATCTGAATAATTTTAGAATTCCTAGTAGACCGCCTAGGAGGTAAGGGGGTTTGAAGTGGATTTGGGGAGGTAATTGCTTTATCTTTTTCTTCTACATAACAAACAGGTTGTAATACCTGCTTAATCAATGAGCTATCTGTTGTTTTATGAGAAGTGATGCTAGTCGTGGGGGTTGAAAATTAACTACCGGATTAATAGATACTTTTTCTGGCTCTACAGCCTGACGGGAAGGAACTGTTGGAAGTTTGCCACTTGGTTTATTATTTAAAGCATCTTGAGCTAACTGGATTAATCTATCAGTATTTCCACTGGGTTTTTAATTTTTAGCTGCCCAAGGGCAGTCTTTAAATGCGTGAGTAAACCCTTCACAGAGGTCACATTTGGTGGGGTTATTGCATTGCATTGTAACATGGCCTACCTCACTACAATTGTCGCAACGTGGGCTATCACAGACACTAGATAGGTGAGTTTTAGAGCCGCACTTGTAACAGGCTCTGGGCTGTCCACTATAAAGCAGACTCCTCTGTCCCTTCCTAATAAAAGGAGTTCAGGATGTGCTCAAAGCCATTTTCTGTTTGTCTTAATTTTACTTTATATTTCCATCCCCAGTCCAAAACCTTCTAAATCTAAAATAGGTTCAGGCTCACTTTGAATGTCACATTTTGTGACAACCAATAAGTTATGTCCTCTACTTGAACTCCTTCATTTCTGAACATTATAGTGACAAATTTAATGGAAGGTTGAGAGAGAGGAATAATAAGGAAGGGGGCCCAGATTGGAGAAAATTTAACTTGGTTGTATCTTATCCAAAATAAATCCAATAAAGCAGCAGAACAGAAGCTGACATCGTAGTTATCTTCTCCTGATATGTTGATAATAGCAAAAATGTCCCTAGGAGAAAAATGTAAAGACTCTTTTATCAAAACTTTACCTACAAAGTTATGGTCAGGCCTCTCCGCCACACCCCCTTTGTACCTAATACGAATAGCATTTAATCTAGGAGCAGCTTCCCTTTTAGCTTTAGAAAATAATTCAGATAATAAAGGTTTCTGAGTAGCAGGAATATTGACAGATTCAGATATAATATTTATGTTATCATTTTGTTTATCATTTGAATTAGGAACCTTGCCTATTTCAGCTGCTATTTTACTTTTAATGTCTTTCCCCAAATCATCTGGTTTCCACCCTGGGGAATGTACATTCAAGTCAAATGAGGAATCCCAGGAAAGGTCTGCAGCCCAATCTCCATTAGCTTGTTGTTTCCAACCTGCAGCAAGTAAAGCTCATTGTGGAATCCACGTATGGTCATGTTGTACAGAGATGGGTAAACCATTTTCAGTACTTATATTACGTGAAACATTAGCAAGGAGAAAAGCAGCGAGGGATTCAGGCTGATATTCACTTTTTCCCATTGACTTAGACTGTTGTTTCTTAAAGTTAAATTCAGTAACACCCTCTTGGTTATTAGGGGTAGTTTGATAGACTGTAGGGGTTTTAAAAGATGAAAATTCTCCTTCGGCAGGGTAAAACACAAACCCTGCTTGCTTATGCAGAGTTTTAGACGTTTGGAAAGTCCCAGTCTCCGGTATGCATTCCGGAGCGTCAGAGTCCGGTAATGGTAATACCGAAGAGGAAACTGTATCAAACTTCTCCGATTGAGTTCCGACAACGTTAAACCCCAGTAAGTTACTTTTGACTGACCTGATCCAGCTTGTAGTGCAGGTAAAAGTAATTCTTTTTGGTTCGGTTTTCGTGTCTCTTCTTTTTCGTGGAGTAAGTTGCCAACAGCATTACCTTCCGCATTCGTCAGCTCTACGTCATGTTGTCTCGTCTCCATGGAGTTCTCCAGTGCAGGAAAAGACGCTATTTCGGATTAATTCATAAAGATTGTAGATATGGAAGAACTGTTTAGGTTTTTACCCGTGTCATTGCCATCTTTATAGCGGGAATCCACATTATTTGATAAAGCATCGTGAAACAGATCTGTATCGTCCAGCTCAGGTGAAGGAAATATAACCAGGGAGTTAGCATTTGCTGTGGTCTACTTCAGCTCTTCAGCTTGTGACCGCTCTGCACACACAACAGAAGCATCCATCTTGGATCAATGTCCAGCACCCCTACTGGTGACCGCGCACCAGCAGAGTAGGGGAATTTCCCCGGTGTCCTGGCCAAATTTCCCTCATTCACTAAAAAAAATACCACCAACAGCTTAATCTGGTTCAAGGTCAGTTGGAATTCATCTGTATCCTCCTCCCCCGGGTCATGCCTGAAAATAGGCAGGATTTGTGTAGTGCACTTACCCGGTCAACAAAAACTAACTAACTAAATGAATAAATAAATGATGGACCTTGTGTCCCTTACAACATTAAATTACTATGTTACATTGAGGGGTTGTTCATGATGGACCCAGAGTCCCTTACAACATTAAATTACTATGTTACATTGAGGGGTTGTTCATTAAAAAACCCAGAGTCCCTTACAACATTAAATTACTATGTTACATTGAGGGGTTGTACATGATGGACCCAGAGTCTCTTAGAACATTAAATTACTATGTTACAGTGAGGGTTTATACGTGATGGATCTTGTGCCCCTTACAACATTAAATTACTATTTTACAGTGACTAGTTGGACATGATGGTCCTTGTATTCTTTACAACATTAAATTACTATGCTACAGTGATGGGTTGGTGGTAGTTCAGGTGGATGTTAAAGATCCCATTGCACTTATTGAAAAGAGTAGGGGTATTTTATTTAGAAAAGTTGGGCTTCATCACAAAGAACAAAAACAATCATCCTGTACAATGTATCATCTATAAAGCAAAAACATGAAGGAGAAACAGCAAAGAAAAAAACCATCAACAGTCTGTAAAGGAAAAAGTACAATTTTGCCACAATAGATGAAATTTAGCACTGGGAAAAGTTTGGAAATCACGCAACTTAATTGAGTTCAAGGCTTGACAAATATTATTGAGAACTTCTTTTATAGTAAGCACTTTTTGATGTAATACTAACAAACATCTTGCTTGCCATATGTGATATCTAATAACAACAAAAACCACATATAAGGTATCAATATGATATTCTGAATTTAAAATGGCCTTAGTGCAAAACGTAATCTGATCATAGGTTAAGAGATAAAATAAAGGTTCAAATTACATATCCCCTAATTTTGACCATAATTCACTAGAAAAGGGACATTCCAAGAACAAATGCTGTTGGGTTTCAAGAACTTCATGGCAGGACTCTCTAGGACAAAAACGAGCATTTAAGGCCTTATGTTTATGATTTCCCTTGACTCCCAGTTTACCATGGTTACTTAGCCATACCATATCCCAAACAAATGAAGGAAGATGTGGATTATTAAGCTGTTGAATAACCCAGGCAATACGATTTACAGGGCAAAAAGGAAAAGTGACAGGCTCCAAAGCTTCACACCTCCATATTTGTTCATAAATCATTTTCCTGGTAAACGTACAAAAATCTTGCGAGGAAAAACCCCAGGATAAGGCCAATTTAAAGCTTTCTTTTCCATACACTGGAATGGTTAAGGAACGAGAAAAAATATTCTTATTTACAGGGTTCCAATTAAACAGGCACGATGAAAACCATAACAGAAAGAATGGCTTCCAAATAGTATCACCAGGTTTAATGGCCTTACCAAAATTATAGTAAAAAAATAAGCTATAGAAAAACCCAATAGGGTGGACCATATTAGCCCCACCCTCACTGATAGGTCTATATGTTATATTCCATTTGATTGGGTTAAGCCGTGACCCCCAAAACCCTTGGAAAAAGACCCAATATAATTTAGAAAAGAGTACAGAAGGAGGTGGAAACACATAGCTAAGATACAAAAAAAGTGGTAAGACCAAGTTTTTGAGCAAGACCACCCTTTTTGTTTTACCAATTAAAAGTGATTTCCAACTAGCAACCAGACCTTCGGCCTTTTTGATAGCAATGAGCCAGTTATGAGAAGGTGTGTCACCTGATCCAAAACAAACCCCTAAGTATTTAAAGAAATCATTCTTAATAGGAATCCCGGCATAAGTACCACTAACCGGGAGAGTGGTATGACCTAATGGTACCCCCAAGCTTTTATCAAAATTAATTTTGGAGCCAGACACAGACGTAAAGGTCTGAAAAATCTGAACCAGGGCTTCTTCTTTAGAGCTTCTATCCACGACCATAACCAAATCATCAGCGTAAGCTAACAACTTGATGGTAGGTACAGTAGGGGGTCCCTGTAATCCAATAATATTGTGACACAGTAGAATAGCCCGTATTAATGTATCAATGTAAAAGTCATAAAGTATAGGGCTTAAAGAGCATCCCTGCCGAACACCACGAACAAGTGAAACTGGATTCCCTAACCAACCGTTAACATTTGGGATTATAAAAGCATCCTTATACAATGAATGAATCCAAAAAAAAGAAATTTGACTGGGAATCCAAAAGCTTGTAGTACAGAGAACAAAAAATCATGAAGAACTCTGTCAAAAGCTTTTTCTTGATCTATGCCCAGAACCCAACCAGACACCATTTTCCTATCCCCCAACACAAATAATTCCCGTAATAAAATTAGATTGTCATACTGTTACCTGCCAGGGATACCACAAGTCTGATAAGGACTTAAGAGAAATGCAACTTTGAGCAATCTGTTTAGAAGAATTTTAGCTAATATTTTATAATCGACATTTAATAGACTAAGTGGCCGCCAATTCCTTAGATCAGTAACATCTCCCTCTTTTTAAAAATCAAAATTAGAATGGCTTCCTTCATCGATTTAGACAAGAAACCAGAGATCAAAATCTCATTGTACAGCAAAGTTAAAATAGGAGCCAATTCAGATGAAAAAGTTTTAAAAAAACGCGCCGTGAGGCCATCAGAACCAGGAGCAGATTGTAAACATAGTTTATAAATGGCTTGTTTAACTTCAAACTCTGTAATATCAGCCTGAAGTTTTTCTTGATCAGAAACAGAAAGTTGAGGGAGATGCAGTGATTCAAAAAGATTTTTGGCAGACTCACAGTCAGGCTTACTACCTAACATGTTGAAAATATGCTGTTCCACAAGTTGTACTAAGGATTCAGGAGCAGTAATCAAAGTACCATTTGGAGACTTCAAACACTGTATTAATTTAGAGTTAACACGACTCTTACATGCCTTAAAGGGATCTAATCCTTTTTTTTCCATCTTAGTCCCAAATTTGGCTTCTTGTCCCAAAGTACTAGCTCTATCATACTGCAATTTCCTCATCTGAGCACAAATAACGGAAATCTGATCACTAAAATCATGGCGGGTAGTATCGGCTAGTGACAACAAATGCTGAAGCTGCTGTCTAAGAGCTAAATACTTCAAATATTTCCTGTTATTAGAAACAGCTGCCATAGTTTGAAAAACTGACTTCAAACGGATTTGGAATCTTCCCACCAGTCAGTGATTGAATCATAAATTCAATGACAGATAACCTAGCTATCCATTCTTTGTGCCATAATTTCCAAAAGAGGGTTTCCAAAGGAGTCATTAAAACGCCAATGGTTCTTTTTACATCAAGTGCAGATTCCCACGAAAGGGCCTTTACAAAGCGGCATGATCTGAGAATTCAATCCCAACAGTCGACAAGAGAGGACTCGCAAGATTTTAGATAAGAAAATAAAATCTATACGAGTCCGCAGGGGCCCTTAAAAAAGGTAAAGCCTCCTTTAGCATGACATTGCCTATACGCATCAAGAAGCTGGGCTGTAGTTACAATATCCTTCAGGGCTACAGAATCGCAAAACATTTTAGGAGTCTTAAGACCTCTGTGTTCTGGTTGCAGACCACAATTAAAATCACCTACCCAAAGCATCAATCTGGAAGTATGTAAATAGGGTCTAATTAGATTAAATAAGGAGACTCGTTGAGCTTTGGTTTGAGGAGCATAAACTGCCACAAGGCGAAAACGCTCCATAGAATATGTGAAATCGAGCAGCAATGCTCTCCCTGGTACAATGTCAACTAATCTAGAGACATGAAAATTAGGGTTAGAAAATAAGATACCTATGCCATCACAGGTGTCAGGACCTGAGGACCAAAAAAGGCGGTCCATTAGTCCAAGCCCTTGAGGCCTGCTGTAGCTCATTATGAGACTTGAGCCTAGTATCAACCAAACAGGCGATATCACAATTCAGATCTTTAATAGTCAGAAAAACACCACCTAATTTCTTATGACCCTTAATGCTATTTACATTAAGAGAACAAATCGACAAAAGTGTCATTTTGTTAAGTGCCAATAGGGGATTTACTCCTCTGACTTTGTCTGGTCCTTTTTGCTATAGGGTCTAATTCATTGCTACCTTCATGTTCAGGACAGGACTGAATGGAAGAGCTGTCAGTATCATTCCCACCAGAGTCTTTATCAGCAAGTTCAGTAGCTAAAATGGCAAATTTATTAGTGGATTGCAAGTACGAGTAACTACACCTTTACCACGACTGTTCACGGCCTGGCCTTTCCTAGTCCTTTTGTGGGTAACTTAGGTAAAGCCAGAAGAATCCAAATCTGAAGCTAATTGTAAGGGGGGGAGGAGGGGGCATCTCAACGTCTAGCTTATCACACACAGCAGGTTTAAAGTGGGATCAGAGACAGGGGGAGCAGCTTCAATAGGGGTGACTATCTCAGAGGACAGATCAGGATTTTCCATATCCGACGTTAAAGGGACCTTTGATACTACAGTAGTAGTATGTTTTCCCACATCACGAACAGTATTTGCTTGCATTTGCTGTGCAATAGTAATTAAGCCTTCATGTGAAGGACAGTCAATTCTATTGTGAGAAGCCCAAGGACATCGGCCATAAGCATGGCCTGTGCCATCACATAAATTGCATTTAAAAGGATTAGAACAGGCGCTGGTAGAGTGACCAAACTCAAAACAATGGCTACATTTCATGATGTCACAAGCTGAACTTAGGTGTGTACGTGAACCACATTTAAAACATGATTTAGGCTGGCCAGCATAGTAAATAAGGCCCTTATCCTTACCCAAATAAAAAAAACTAGGTAAGTGTTTTGGTCCTGTATTAGTGGAAAATAATTTAACTCTTACCCTCCAGCTGCCATCCCAAATTTGCTCACTATCTAACATAGGAGTGGGTCTGTTAAGCACCTCACACCTTTTATTCAACCAAAATAGGATGTCCTCCACATTAACTCCTTCGTTCTTAAAAATGATTGTGATATTCCTAACTGCAGGTTTAGTTAAAGGATAACTTGAAAAGGAGACCAAAGGGGAGGTCTGAAGTGTTGCATACTGAGCCCAGAATTTATCCAGACTTGAAACTTGTTTGAAGTGATATCAAATTATAATTACCAATATTAATTAATGCAAAATTTCTGTAGCAAAACTTCATGGACCCTTAAGCAGTTGTCTTTGCAATAAATATCACAGTCTGGAGGTTCTTCCAACCCACCTTTATAGAAAGTCGGTGCATTGCGTCTAGGGGCAGGCTCACCTTCAGAGTTAAATAGGTCAGCTAACTTAAAACTATCAGGTTTATCTGTTTGAGACCTACCATGGGTTTGTAATACAGGTTTGGATGTAAACCCTAAATCCACATTAATTTCTGGGGTAAAACAGAGGATATATCCTCATGAGTTTTGGCATTCCTTTACCTTTTTGAGGGACATAGGTGTAACTGCAGGCTTCATAACATTGTCACCAGAAACTACAGTAATAAGATCAAATTTGAATGTGCACAATTAATACCCGAGGTTCGTTGGAGCTCAAAGAAGTATCTGATGCTGCAGCAGTAGTTGCCTTCTGCAACATTAACAAATATGTAGGGTCCTGGGAATCTGGTGTCCAAACACCCCTTCCCTTTCTCCCAACCCAGCGTTCTCAGGCGCTATCCAGAGACCAAGGCGACGATGAGGAGGTTTGGACAAAGATTCAGTTGCAGGCTTTTGATCTTTAAAAGTACACTCTCGCTTACTCCAACCAGGAGTTTTGTCTTCAGAAAAATAAATACCTCTTTGTCCGTAATCTGGTTTCCGATCGCATCTCGGTCAGGCAAGGAGAATTCAGAGCTGTGTCCAGAAACAATCTCCCCGTTACCGGTGGTCAGGGTGAGGAGAATCAGTTACAGGCTGTAGGCACACCGCGTCGTGGGTTAAAACTGCCAGCCTCCCGAGATCGACCGCTTCATCGAAATGTAAGCATAGGGACGTCGTATATCGTCGGCAGTAAGAGGCTTACCAGTAGCAGCGCCCAGGGATAGTAGACTTTTAGGTGCCTTACCACGCCGTAATTTTGCTGTCCAAAGCTGTACTTGTAGCAACAACGCCGCTCGCTGTTCCTCCAGGGCAGAACGAAATGATGAAGCAACAAAAGAACGGTAACCTCCTTGTTACCTTCTAACAGTATACTGCCCATAACGTTATCTTCTATAATAGTGCTACCGCTAAAGTCAGCAATAGCCAGATCTTCCTCTGTGGCCTCAGTAGCTCCAGGCACAGGAGGCCCCACTCCCTGTACCTGCAGCATCCATCTCCTCCAGGGATTCGTGCAGACTGGCCATCTGGCAGCCAGTAGCATAGGCTCCACCTACGAAGAGTAGGGGGAAATTCCCCGGTGTCCTGGCCAAATTTCCCTCATTCACTAAAAAAAATACCACCAACAGCTTAATCTGGTTCAAGGTCAGTTGTAATTCATCTGTATCCCCCTCCCCCGGGTCGTGCCTGAAAATAGGCAGGATTTCTCTCGTGTACTTACCCGGTCAACAAAAACTAACTAAATAAATAAATAAATAAATGATGGACCTTGTGTCCCTTACAACATTAAATTACTATGTTACATTGAGGGGTTGTACATGATGGACCCAGGGGCCCAGATATTCAAAAGGGTTGTGCCATGCGCAACAGGGTTGCTCATGCACAAGTCCAAAACTGCGCCATTTAGCGATATTCAGAAGGAGGCAGTTGCACCCCCGAAAACATGCTGAGCAACAGCGCAACGAAAATGAAGGCATGCGCAACCGAAGGGGGTGGATCCATGCATAAAGACCGCAATGCAATATTCAAAGACTTGCGCGATGCGCAAGAGCGGCACAGCCGGAAATTGCGCACAATGAGCCAAAATAAAAGGCTCAAGGAAACGCGCAAGAACGCCACCAGGCTGCCAAGTGGGGAGAGAGAGAGAGCAGACAGACAAACAGACCTGGCAAAGGGCAGGCAAGGAAAGTGTGGCCCATAGTCTGTAGAGGCCAGCGGGGTACCCGTGCAGTGGAAAGTAGCAGTCAGGACAGCGCGGGTAACACGCAACACCAGCCAGGGGTCAGAAGCCAGGAGATGGACAGTGCCAGTTTCCACATGGAAGCTGTAATGAGGGGTGAGAATGCATGCTGCAGGGGGCGTGGCCGTGGAAGGGTCTCGTCAGGTATTTTCATAGGTGGTACCGCCAGGCCCACATCAGCATTGAGCTGTACACAGATGTAGATCAGGGCCGGGTACCGCCTGAACAGGGCAATACTGAGACGGCTCTGTGAGCTGTGCAGTGATGTGATGCAGGCACCCTCACAACGGAGTCACGCCTGTCGGTGGAGACCAAGGTGACAGCCTGCATGTGCCTGCCGCCACGGGCACCTTCCAGAGGCCGACAGGGGACACCACAGGCATCACACAGTCGGCCACATCATGCATCCTCACCCAATTCCTCAGCGCACTGCTGCCACATGCTGTGGAGTACATCCATTTCCCCAGCACCGCGGCAGAGCATACAGAAAACATGCAGGAGTTCCACAGGGTAGCACATATGCCTGGCATGCTAGGAGCCATAGACTGCACCCATGTGGCCATCCGAACGCCACCTGGCCCCGATGGCCATGCATATCGGAACAGAAAGGGATTCCCTAGTGTCAACTGCCAGGTGGTGTGTGATGCCACTGGCGCATAATCAATGTCTGTGACACACACCCTGGTGGAGCACATGATGCCCTACATATGGTATCAGTCTGCACTGTGCCATCGATTCGAGTGAGGGACATCCCCACAGGACATCTAGTGGGTGAGTACACATGTATGGAATGCAAACATGGGGCAAGGGTGCGAATGCCACAGGTGCCATGGTAGTGGCACACAGGGAGATGGCCAATATGGACCTGAACATGACACTGATCTCCACTATCTCCACACAGGTGACTGCGGATACCCACTCCCGTCCCTGGCTGCTCACACCGTACCGGCGCCCCATGACCCCAGCGCAGCTATGCTATAATAAGGCACATGCTGCAACACGCAACATCATAGAGCGGGTGTTTGGGATGCTCAAGGCACGCTTCTGATGCCTAGACACCTCGCGGTGCCCTACAGTACAGCCCCCAAAAGGCCTGTGGGATATTCCTGGCCTGTTGCATCCTGCACAACATGGCCAAAGACCATGGGATAGCCATACAAGTCGAACAGGGGGACAGCGATGGGGACGCCAGTGGCGCCGGTGTTGATGGTGATGAGCAGCCCCCCCTAGGATGGAAGGACCCCCGACTGATCCGGCAGGCCCAGCTTCACCGGGACACTATCACAGAGGAGCACTATGCACAACACAGGTAAGTCAAGGGGACATGTGCAACCAACACTGTCCATGCACAAACCACAGGCACACAGGGGAACACACCAGGGGTGCATGACGGTCAGGGGAGTGGAACGGTCCAGGCATACAGACACACCATCAGGAGGGTGAGCACTCATATGGACACACACACCAGGCACAGAGTGTACATGGGCAGATGCACAGCACTGCAGAACCGACATTGCTAACACACAGCACCACGGCCACCCCCCACCACCTGTATTGTCCAAATCGTGTGTCAGATGCTGGGCACCCTTGCACCTTGGTGTACAGTGCAATGCAGGCATCATCATACTGCACGCACCTGTGGATAGTTGGGAGGTGTGCAGGTGGTCCGTGTGTCAGCGTGGTGCGAGCACAGCACCCAGCAGTGCACTGGCCACCATGACACACATTGCACACATGGCAGCACCAGACGAGGGCCGCTGGGAGACAGCTCAGTCATGTAGCACTGTCCCACAGCCACCGCGGATGCGTGGGCGGCCCCGCCATGACCCAACAGCATGGGCAGGCTGAGCAGGGGCCACATGGGGTGACACTGTTGCACCACCAGGGGTCCCACTGCGTGAACGCGACCTTGGCCGCACAGGGGTCTGCAGCATGCCGAACCTGCACCAGGGGTGCTCGGGATGCCCACAGCAGAACCCGGCGTCGACAGGCCTGGCATCACACGACGCCGGGAACGGGGAGTGGAGAGTGCACTGTGTGGGGTGTGCGGTACAGAGGCACCTGACTGTGTGCCCACACGCACGACAGAGACCACTGCCTGGGTCAGCCTGTCAATGGCGGCGGTCACATCCGTCGCATACGGACCAGCTCGGCTCGGTCGAGCACCTCCCTGCTGCCTCCCACGGACACAGACGGTACCTCCACAGACCTTGCAACCCCGCCTCTGCAGCTGTACTGATTCCTGCAGCAGGCGGGTGTGCTCGTCCAATGGGTACTGTGCCCCAATGGCATCCTGACCCCCAGGGTGTGGACGGTCCTGATGCACAACACCCCTTGAGGGTGGGCGCTGTTTGCCAGGACCAGGAATGGGCAGATAAAAGGGTGGTGGACATGTGCCGCTGCTTGACACTGTACCCCCAGACCTGGTGGGCGACTGCTGCTGCTGCCCCTACAACCGCTGTGCCCCCGGGTCCACTCGTTCCACCGCTGTGCTGGCAACAGTGCCAGACACCTGCACAGCCACCGGTGCTGCCCCACCGGTGCTGACAGGCACAGCCTGGGACCGTGCCAGCATGCTGGTACACAAGTTGGAACCAGAAAGGCCCAGGGGCATGTGCTGGTCTGCCGTGTGTCCATCATGGGACACACAACCATCACTGCCCATTGCAGGCCTTCTATCATCAATGGTGCAGAGTACGTACTACAGCCATGGTCTGGCCGTGCTGGCATGCTTGCATGCCAGACTGCTGAGACACAGGCTGTGCACCCCCACACCATATCACTGACACCAGAGTTGGCAGCCCAGCGTGCATGCTGCTGTAGTGCCTGCTGGCTGGTGGTGGAGGTAGATGGACCCTCCTCCATGTCCAGCAGGTCAGCATCACTGTCTGGACCCACCACCACCATCTCCTGAAGACGAACAGGATCTGTAACAGAAAGAGAGTACATATGAGTGCATGTGAACAACCGCCCCCCCCAAACACCACCACCATGTCATACCGTGCAGTGATGGGCTTCCACCTGTCTGGAATCCACCACCTGGTACGCCCTCAATGGCGCTCGGCTGCATGGCTGCGACCAGTGTCTCCTCAGTCGGGGTCAGCTCCAACACCACTGGCAGGCCCCCGCCAGTGCCAGCATGTGCCACCCTGAAGGCTGCCACCTTCTCCTTCAACCTCCCGCGGTCTGTCCCCATCTTTTTCTTGCATTCCTGCATGGAGTGCTGGTGGCTTCCATGCAGGTTAACGGCCCGAGCTACCCCCTCCCATACAGCCGCACGGGACTGAGGGGTGCCCCTCCGTCCACTCAGTACTGGTTCCTCATCCAGGTAGGCCTGGAAGAGGGCCTCCGTCTCTGCTGCTGTAAAGTTGGGCCTCCTCCTACGCCACCGTCCTCACCCTCACCTTGGCTCTGCTCGGTCATGGCGATCTGTATGGGGGGAAGTGGACACCTGTCACTGTGCAGTCTACAGCATTTTCCCATGGCCATTGTCCTGAACATCACACAGCATGCAACTCACCTCTCACCTGCAGTAACCGAATCTGGCCAGCGCAGCCCAATGTCGCACATTTATAGCGCAATACATGCAAATTAGGAGTGGAGCAACTATAATGACATGCAAATCGCGCCACTGTGCCCTTGAATGGCTGATCAGATGATTTGCATGTGTCGGCTGAATATCGCGAATCTGCGCTTTGCGCAATATGGAAGAGTCGGCTGAGCCAATGGCGCAGATCTGTGCCTGTGTGGTACACTGCATTGCGCATGCCCAGATAGCTTACGCAGGTGTCTGTCGCACTGCTGACGTGCTGAGCGTGATCGGCAATTCAGGCCATGGCCCCCATTGTGCCAGTGGCGCTACAGCAATGGGCACTATATGGCGCTGTGGCACTACTGCGCAATACTCCACTGTGGCACTGGTACACAGCTGGTCGGTCGCGCAGGATGCCTATACGTCAGATGGCGCTGTGCGTAGCCTTGCGTCATTGCCCATGACCTTGTGTATGACCTTTGCCCCCTGGCACTGTTCACCGCCATGTGTACATCCCTACTGCGCTGTCTGGTGACAGCGCCATGTGAAGTGACGGCGCTGTTCGAACAGCGTGATTGGAGCCTGTGGTGGTCTCATTGGCAACATCTCTACGCGGATCAGGCGCAGCGGGCGCCATATTGCCTGCTATAAAGTTGGTGCCATGGCTAGGGGAGGGGTGTCCTGGAGCCAGCTTGAAGTAGCCAACCTGGTGGCCCCGTTGAGCCACACTATGATGGCCTTTAGGTGAGGTGCCCCTCACCAGTGCAGAGACTGAGGTGTGGCAGCAAGTGGCCACTGACCTGGTGGGGGTCACTGGACAGTGCCGGTCTGCTGAGCAGTGCCGGCACCGGTACAGTGACCTCCGCCGGAGGGAGCCAGAGCTATTAACGTGGCTGCGTTCACGTGACAGGCGGGGCGTGGTGCCTAGGCCAGGTGGGTGTGCCATCTATGCACCTGTATTATCTGTAGGGGTGTGTGTGTGTTTTGGTGGCTGTGCATAGGTGATGGCTCGGCCACGGTTGGCTGTGTCAGTGTGTGCAGCTGTGAGATGAATGGGTATGGCTGTGTGGGCAGGTACTGTCACTGGGGCAGGGGGCAGTCTGCTTTTGAGTCACACTGATGTTTGTCTCAACATATGTCTCCCACAGACCGGGATGTGAGGATGCAGGGCCACATTGCTGAGGGCCATGCCAGGGACCCAGTGCCAGCAGGGGTTGCACCCCACCAGCAGCAGCAGTGCCAGCAACAGCGGCAGTCAGAGCTGCTTGAGCAGTGTGAGTATCATGACTTCATGGATGCTATTGCATGCTGGGGGGGCCAGTAGCCCTGCACAATACAAACATGCAGGAAAGGGGAGGTCATAATTCCACTATACAAGACACTAGTGAGGCCCCACCTGCAGTACAGTGTACATTTCTGGAGATCATACCTACGTAAGGATGTAGAGTGGGCAGAGAAGGTTCAGAGGAGGGCAACAAAGATGGTGCATGGCTTGCATCACAACTCCTATGGAGACAGGTTGAAGGAACTGAACCTGTACTCCCTGGAGGAGAGGAGGAGAGAGGGATATGATAGAGACATACAAGTATCTTACAAGGGTGGAACAGGGTGCAGGAAACACTATTTTGAAGTGCAAAAGATGTTCCAGGACTACAGGGCATGGGATGCAGTTGGAGGGAGGACGATTCAGAGGAAACATGAGCAAGACTTTCTTCAAAGAACGGGTGGTGTACAAGTGGAACACCCTGCCAGAGGGAGTGGTGGGGGCTGACACTCACGGGATTTCAGACTGCATGGGATAGACATAACGGAATTCTTGAGGTCGGGGGTAAGGGGCAACAGACTTCTAGGTAAACAAAGTGAACTTACAGGCTGAAATGGACAACTAAGTGGGCCATAGGCCTTATCTGCTGACACTGGCTATGTATCTATGTCTGTAGGCACGACACAGGTGACATGCATCACTGTCCAGTTTCACATGCGTCTGTGTATGCATCACTGGTGGTCCATGCATGCACTGGGCACATAGCTGTGTAACTGGCATCGCTGCACGTTGCCACGTCACTTGCCAGCCTTGTTTGTGCTGTGATGGACATGGGCAGTGTGTGTGTGCAGTGGTGCACATAGCTAGTGCCGCCTGTTTGTGATAGCCATGTGCATGTTCATTGTGGGTGGGTGCATGCCATCACAGGTAGGGACATTGGGCTATATGGCTTGCAGGTTGGGTGGTGTTCAGGGGTTGTGGTCAGTCACAGCCATTGACTGTGTTCCCATTTTCCTGAGCCTCGAGGTTCTCCATCGCCTGGTGAGGATGTCCAGGCCATCAGACAGCTTGTGGCCGACAACAACACTATCCTCCAGTCGATACACCTGCCATGGCCTGGGGAGGAGGTGGCAGGGGACTGGCAGACACCAGCCAGAGGGACGGCCGGCCGGCTGCCTATGAGTTATCTTCCCTTCCCACTTCTCCCATCCCTACCACCTGCCTTCCTCTCCAAGTTTGTCATCCCTACCCTTGACCACCCCTACCTTGTACCCGTCCCCTTGTAATAGTTGTAATTGTTCTTGTTCATGTTGGTTGTGTTAATATACATTTATGTTTTATCACGAATAAGTGTTGGTCTCTGATTTGCAGCTGCCTATGGGTGCTCAGTTGCAGGGGTGTACATGCCATCTGGGTGGTATGGTCCTGGGTATGTGTGTGTGTGTGCGTGTGTGTGCATGGGGAGGTATCTCCAGCATGGCAGTGACTTCTGGTTGGTCTTGCCGCTCTGCCACCACTGCTGGGTGCACAGGGTGTGTCTGGCTTGTAGGCTTCTGTGCTGCATGGGGTTGACGTGTGCTGGGGATGCATGGTTTCCTGCAGTGCCAGTCACTGCACATAGGTGGTGTCTTGGGGTCACAGTGCAGGGTGTGCTGTGCGTGACAGGGGCTGATGTGCACTGTGGTTGTCAACCCCTGTGTGTGCACTCTCAGCCTGCCAGTGGTTGTGCTGGGTGTCATGGCTCTGCTATGCTTTGTTGGCTTGTCCCCATGGGCAAGTAGATCATCCATCCCACCCCAGTGATGCTGTGCTTGGGGTGTGCAGGTGTGGTGTGGGTTCTGCAGTGTGTTCCTGTGCCCATGTGTGGCATGGCTGGCGGTGGGCCCCAGCCTGCCTCCCTGGATGTGCAGTTCCATTGCTCTGGGGGCTCTGCTTGCGCTATGGCACCTCTGGAATGCTCAGCTGGGCTGCCCTGGTTGCGCCATAGCGCAACATTTCGGCTCAGCTTCTCCTTCCTGGTTGTGCTATGGCGCAGTATGTGTGATATTCAAATGTTGGTTGCTTGCGCAATTTGTTCTGCTCCATGTTTGAATATCGCACCTGTTGCGCATTTGCGCAACTGGTTTGTGCTTGCTCCTGCTGTTGTGCTCATTTTGAGCGCAGTTTGAATATCTGGGCCAGAGTCTCTTAGACCATTAAATTATTATGTTACAGTGAGGGTTTATACGTGATGGATCTTGTGTTCCTTACAACATTAAATTACTATTTTACAGTGACTAGTTGGACATGGTGGTCCTTGTGTCCCTTACAACATTAAATTACTATGCTACAGTGACAGGTTTGACATAATGGACCTTGTCTCTTTTGCAACATTAAATTACCATGTTAAAGTGACAGGTTGGACATGATGGACCTTGTGTCCCTTACAACATTAACTTACTATGTTACATTGAGATATTGTACATGATAGACTTTGTTTCCTTTACATCATTAAATTACTATGTTACAGTGAGGGGTTGTACATGATGGACTTTGTGTCCTTTACAACATTAAATGACTATGTTGCAGTCAGGGATTGGACATGATGAACCTTGTGTCCCTTACGACATTAAATTACTATGCCACTGTGAGTGGTTAGATATGATGGACCCAGATTCCCTTTCAACATTAAATGACTATGTTACAGTTAGGAGTTGATAATGATGGACCTTCTGTCCCTTACAACATTAAATTACTAGGTTACAGTGACTAGTTGGACAAGATGGACCCAGAGACCCTTCCAACATTAAATAAGACATGATGGACCTAGAATCCCTTACAATATTAAATCACTAGATTACGGTGAGGTGCTGGACATGATGGACCTTGTGTCCTTGCAACATTAAATTACTATGTCACGGTGACAGGTTGGACATGATGGACCTTGTGTCCCTTATGACATTAAATTACTATGCTACTGTGAGTGAGTGGTTGGATATGAATGACCCAGATTCCCTTTCAACATTAAATTACTATGTTACAGTGACAGGTTGTACATGATGGACCTTGTGTCCCTTCCAACATTAAATTACTATGTTACATTGAGGGGTTGTACATGATGGACCTTGTGTCCCATACAACATTAAATTACTATGTTACAGTGAGGGGTTGAACATGATGGACCTTGTGTCCCTTACAACATTAAATTACTATGTTACAGTGAGGGGTTGTACATGATGGACCTTGTGTCCCATGCAATATTAAATTACTTTGTTACAGTGAGGGGTTGGACATGATGGACCTTGTGTACCTTACAACATTAAATTACTATGTTACAGTGACAGGTTGGACAAGATGGACCCAGAGTCCCTTCCAACATTAAATCAGACATGATGGACCTAGAATCCCTTACAATATTAAATCACTAGATTACAGTGAGGTGCTGGACATGATGGACCTAGAGTCCCTTACAACATTAAAATACTATATTACAGTGAGGGGTTGGACATGATGGACCTTGTGTCCCTTACAACATTAAATTACTGTGTTACAGTGAGGGGTTGTACATGATGGACCTTGTGTCCCTTACAACATTAAATTACTAAGTTACAGTGAGGGGTTATACATGATGGACCTTGTGTCCCTTACAACATTAAATTACTATGTTACCTTGAGGGGTTGTACATGATGGACCTTGTGTCCCTTACAACATTAAATTACTATGTTACAGTGAAGGGCTGTACATGTTGGACCTTTTGTCCCTTACAACATTAAATTACTATGTTACAGTGAAGGGCTGTACATGATGGACCTTGTGTACCTTACAACATTAAATTACTATGTTACATTGAGGGGTTGTACATGATGGACCTTGTGTCCCTTACAACATTAAATTACTATGTTTCAGTGAAGGGCTGTACATGATGGACCTTGTGTCCCTTACAACATTAAATTACTATGTTACATTGAGGGGTTGTACATGATGGACCTTGTGTCCCTCACAAATTACTATGTTACATTGAGGTGCTGGACATGATGGACCTTGTGTCCCTTACAACATTAAATTACTATGTTACAGTGACAGGTTGCACATGATGGACCTTGTGTCCCTTTCTACATTAAATTACTATGTTACATTGAGGGGTTGTATATGACGGATCTTATGTCCCATACAACATTAAATTACTATGTTACAATGAGGGGTTGGACATGATGGACCTTGTGTCACTTACAACATTAAATTACTATGTTACATTGAGGGGTTGTACATGATGGACCTTGTGTCCCTCACATCATTAAATTACTATGTTACATTGAGGGGTTGTACATGATGGACCTTGTGTCCCTTACAACATTAAAGTACTATGTTACATTGAGGGGTTGTACATGATGGACCTTGTGTCCCTCACAACATTAAATTACTATGTTACATTGAGATGCTGGACATGATGGACCTTGTGTCCCTTACAACATTAAATTGCTATGTTACATTGAGGGGTTGTATATGATAGACCTTGTGTCCCTTACAACATTAAATTACTATGTTACAGTGAGGGGTTGTACATGATGGACCTTGAGTGCCTTTTAACCTTAAATTATATTACAGTGAGGGGTTGTACATGATGGACCTTGTGTCCCTTACAACATTAAATTGCTATGTTACATTGAGGGGTTGTACATGATGGACCTTGTGTCCCTTACAACATTGAATTACTATGTTACAGTGAGGGGTTGTACATGATGGACCTTGAGTGCCTTTTAACCTTAAATTACATTACAGTGAGGAGTTGTACATGATGGACCTTGTGTCCCTTACAACATTAAATTGCTATGTTAAATTGAGCGGTTGTACATGATGGACCTTGTGTCCCTCACAACATTATATTACTATGTTACTTTGAGGTGCTGGACATGATGGACCTTGTGTCCCTTACAACATTAAATTACTATGTTACAGTGACAGGTTGTACATGATGGAGCTTGTGTCCCTTCCAACATTAAATTACTATGTTACATTGAGGGGTTGTACATGATGGACCTTGTGTCCCATACAACATTAAATTACTATGTTACAGTGAGGGGTTGTACATGATGGACCTTGTGTCCCTTACAACATTAAATTACTATGTTACAGTGAGGGGTTGTACATGATGGACCTTGTGTCCCATACAACATTAAATTACTATTTTACAGTGAGGGGTTGGACATGATGGACCTTGTGTCCCTTACAACATTAAATTACTATGTTACATTGAGGGGTTGTACATGATGGACTTTGTGTCCCTCACAACATTAAATTACTGTGTTACATTGAGGTGCTGGACATGATGGACCTTGTGTCCCTTACAACATTAAATTAATATGTTACAGTGACAGGTTGTACATGATGGACCTTGTGTCCCTTCCAACATTAAATTACTATGTTACATTGATGGGTTGTACATGATGGACCTTGTGTCCCATGCAACATTAAATTGCTATGTTACAGTGAGGGGTTGGACATGATAGACCTTGTGTCCCTTACAACATTAAATCACTGTGTTACAGTGAGGGATTGTACATGATGGACCTTGCATCCCATACAACATTAAATTACTATGTTACAGTGAGGGGTTGGACATGATAGACCTTGTGTCCCTTACAACATTAAATTACTATGTTACAGTGACAGGTTGGACAAGATGGACCTAGAGTCCCTTCCAACATTAAATCAGACATGATGGACCTAGAATCCCTTACAATATTAAATCACTAGATTACAGTGAGGTGCTGGACATGATGGACCTAGAGTCCCTTACAACATTAAATTACTATGTTACAGTGAAGGGCTGTACTTGATGGACCTTGTGTCCCTTACAACATTAAATTACTATGTTACATTGAGGGGTTGTACATGATGGACCTTGTGTCCTTTACAACATTAAATTACTATGTTACATTGAGGTGCTGGACATGATGGACCCAGAGTCCCTTACAACATTAAATTAATATGTTACAATGAGGGGTTGGACATGATGGACCCAGGGTCCCTTACAACATTAAATTACTATGTTACAATGAGATGTAGGACATGATGGACCCAAAGTCCCTTACAACATTAATTACTATGTAACAGTGAGGGGTTGTACATGATGGACTTTGTGTCCTTTACAACATTAAATGACTATGTTGCAGTCAGAGGTTGGAGAGGATGGACCCAGAGTCCCGTACACCATTAAATTAATATGTTACAGTGAGGGGTTGGACATGATGGACCCAGGGTCCCTTACAACATTAAATTACTATGCTATAGTTAGGGGTTGGACATCGTGGACCCAGAGTCCCTTACAAGCTTTTCCAGGACCTCTGCATGCACGGAGGGACAGTGAAGTGTTTGATGATTGCTGGGCCCTCAATATACACACTGCTATAACCACTGCTGTTAACCTTCCTCCTTGCTAGCCTCACATGCCGTGACACTTGATCAAAGAGAAATAAAACATGTAAATGAGGAGGTGGACGTTGGGCTGCAAAATAAAATGAGATAGGTGAGGAAGTTAAAAAAACTGTAAAAACAAAACGCCTTTATGGGTCTAAACAGGAAAATTCACAAAACAGGTAGCTAAAATAAAATGTCAGATTCTATTTATCTAACACAAGAAGGCTGAAGATTAACTCCAATGTGTTGTAAAGTAGTCTGAGAGCTGACTGCAGTGGATGCAGGACAGCTTGCAAACTGAGAAGTGCCCCTGAAAGAAAATCATCTTTTCATTGTTTATGGAAGTTAGCTAGTTGTTACACATAAACATAGAAGTTGACAGCAGATAAGGACCGCAAGGCCCATCCAGTCTGTCCATTTTTTCTACCTTATGAATGTGCCATAGGCCTTTACTCTGTCAATGGCCCATTTATTCATACTCATCTGTATTGCTCCCTTATGCCTATCCCATGCCTGTTTGAAGCACTGCACTGTATTCATATCCACCACTTCCTGAGGTAGGCTGTTTCATGCATTCACCACCCTTTCTGAGAAAAATAACTTCCTCACATTACCCCTTAATCGGCCTCCCTCTGAACTCATGCTGTGTCCTCTTGTCCTGCTATTTTCTTACATTGAAACATGTTAGATGCTTTCACCTTGTTAATGCCCTTAAGATATTTGAATGTTTTGATCATACCACCTCTCTCCCTCCTTTGCTCCAGATTATACATAATCAGCTCCATTAATCTGTCCTCATACGTTTTCTGATGCAGTCCCTGCACCATTTTGGATGCCCTTCTCTGGACTGCCTCCATTTTGTTAATGTCCTTGTGCAGGTGCAGCCTCCAGTACTGCATGCAGTGCTCCAGATGGGGCCTAACCAGTGTCTTGTAAAGAGGGATTATTACCTCCCTTTTATGACTTGTGATACCCCTACTAATACATCCTAACATCCCTCTAGCCTTACATACTGCTTTAGTGGTCTGCTTGGATGATTTCAGGTCGTCTGTGATGATGATGTCCAAGTCTCTTTCTTCTCTTGTGATTGCCAGCAACTCCCTCCCAACCTATAAGTGGTTTCAGGGTTTTTCTTCCCTGTGTGCATGATCATGCACTTCTTTGCATTAAACCCCAATTGCCACTCTTCTGAACATTTTGCCAATATATCCAGATCTCTTCGCATTCTGCCCACCCCATCCGGATTATCTACTCTGTTGCAGATCTTAGTGTCATCTGCAAACAGACAAACATTACCCTCCAGCCCATCTGCAGTGTCACTGATGAAGATATTGAAGAGGACTGGCCCCAGGATTGATCCCTGAGGTACCCCGCTTGTGACTTGCATCTCTTCTGACTCTATACCATTTACCACCACTCTCTGTTTTCTGCCTAACAACCAGTGTGCCACCCATTTGACCAAAATCTGACCCATCCTGAGCCCACCCAGCTTTTTAATCAATCGTCTATGAGGAACAGTATTGAAAGCTTTGCTGAAGTCAAGGTAGGCAACATCAACTGCACCCCCTTGGTCCACCACTGTGGTACCCAGTCAAAGAAATCTATGAGATTAGTTTGACAGGATCTTCCTGTTGTAAACCCATGCTGTCTTGGATCCTGTGCCCCTATGGATTCCAGGTGTTGCACTATCCTTTCCTTAAGGAGTGCCTCCATAATCTTTCCCACTACTTAGGTAAGACTGACTGGTCTGTAGCTCCCTGCCTCCTCCCTGCTACCACTCTTGTGGAGTTGGATCACATGAGCTCTTCTCCAGTCTTCTGGGACCTCTCCTGTGCTCAGAGACTCACTAAACAGTTCTGATAATGGCTCTGCTAGTTCCACCCTTAGCTCCTTTAGTACCGTGGGATGTATGCCATCAGGTCCCATTGCCTTGTCCACCCTGAGCTTAGTGAGCTCTTGTAGGACCCTTTCTTTTGTGAAGGGACTAGTGCATATCTTCTTCCCCCTTGTGTCCATGGTGCTGAGCTGTGGGCCCTGCCCTACCTTCTCCTCAGTAAATACTGAGCAGAGGTATCTATTTAGGATAGATGCCTTTCCTTGGCCTCCTCCACACACTCCCCCTTACCCCCTTTGATCTTAGCAATACCCCCTCTGGACTTTCTTCTTTCACTAATGTATCTATAGAAAGTCTTGTCCCCTTTTTTTATAGTTCATGCTAGTGTTTCCTCAGTTTGGGCCTTTGCCTGCCATAGACAGTATCGGCAGATAAGGGCCTATAGCTCACCCAGTCTGCCCATTTGAGCTTGTAAGTTCAGTTTGTTTTCCTAGAAGTCTGTTGCCCCTTACTCCTGACCTCCAGAATTCCTTTATGTCTATCCTATGCATTCTAAATCCGTGATTGTTTCAGCCCCACCACTTCCTCTGGCAGGGTGTTCCACTTGTCCACCACCCATTCTGTGAAGAAATCTTTCCTCACATTTCCTCTGAATCATCCTTCTTTCAACTTCATCCCATGCCCTCTAGTCCTGGACCATCTTTTTCACTTAAAAATAGTGTATTCCTGTACCCTGTTCCTCCCTGTAAGATATTTGTATGTCTCTTTCATATCCCCTCTCTCCCTCCTCTCCTCCAGGGAGTACATGTTCAGTTCCTTCAACCTGTCCTCATAGGACTTGTGATGCAATCCATGCACCATCTTTTTTGCCCTCCTCTGAACCTTCTCTACCCTGTCTATGTCCTTATATAGGTAAGGTCTCCAGAACTGTACACTGTACTCAGGTGGGGCCTCACTAGTGTCTTGTATAGTGGAATTATGACCTCCTTTTCCTGCTGGTGATGCCCTGCCTATGCATCCCAGCATCCTATTTGCTTTACCTGCTGCCTTGTCACACTGTTTCCCTGCCTTGAGGTCATCAGAGATGATAACCCCAAGATCCCTTTCCTACTTGGTGCATGCTATCCTCACCCCCAACTGATATATTGTGCCAGGGTTTTGTGCCCTTATGCATTATCTTGCACTTCCTTGCATTGAATTTTAACTGCCAAACCCTGACTCATTCTTCAAGTTTCTGCAGGTCCTTCCCATTCTGTCTACACCCTCTGGTGTGTCTACTCTGTTACAGAGCTTTGTGTCATCAACAAACAGTGAAATTCTGCCTTCTAGGTCCTGTGCAATGTCACTGATGAAGATGTTGAATAGGACTGGTCCCAGCACTGATCCTTGTGGTCCCCACTGGTCACTCTTCCCTCTGTGGAGTGACAGCCATTTACCACCACTCTCTGTGTCCTGCTGCCAGCCAGTTACCTACCCACACTACTGACCTGCCACACCATATTCCCCAGTTTGTGCAATAGTCTTCTATGTGGCACAGTGTCAAGGCCTTGCTGAAGTCAGATAGGCCATGTCCACTGCCCTCCCTGATCCACCTTCCTAGTCACCCAGTCAAAAATTTCAATGAGGTTGGTCTGACATGACCTCCCCCTGGTAAAACCATGCTGCCTTGGGTCCTGTAGTCTATTGACAACCAGATGTTCCACCAACCTCTCCTTCAGTAGTGCTTCCATGATCTTCCCCACTATGGAGGTGAGGCTGACTGGTCTGTTGTTCCCACTTTTGTATAAGGGGACTACATCTGCTATCCTCCAGTCTTTGGGTACCTCCCCTGTTTCCAGTGATCAGCTAAACAGGATAGCCAGAGGTTCAGCCACCACCTCTCTTAGTTCTTTAAGGACCCTGGGGTGCACCCCATCTGGCCCCATTGCTTTATCAACTCTTATTACTTCCAGTTCCTTCAGGACTCTTTCTTGTGTAAAACTTGTTATAACTAGTTAAATAACTTGTACCCCTGCAAGTGAGGTCACTGTGTGGATATCCTTCTGATCCTTCCCTTCCTGCCTTGCTACAGAAAATGTCACTTCTGTACTACTGTATAAAAGGAGTGTAGCATGGGGTGGTTGGGGATGAGGGTGGGTGACTGGGCCCATCCCCTGCCGAAAAGGAAGAACCACAGAAGAAAGAAACAAGGAGGTAAGAGCAGGAACAATCAACCAACAACAAATGCAGTATCCCTGAAAGCTTAGCCTAATGATAGATAACACTGTACAACCTGTAAAACACCACCTGTAATAATTTCACAGAAGATATACCCTGCAAAAAACACTTTGCTACAGAGAAAAATAAAGCAGTAACAGAAGATATACCTTGCAAAAAACAAAGTTGAATTAGAGATTACAGCAGTAATCTGTAAGCACAAAATAGTAGCAATTACAAATCTGTTGGCACATCCTGTAATAATGCAGCAGAAAGAATACCCTGCAACAATAATCTGAATCAGAGAACGATAAAGAAGTAAAATGTTTAGCAAAAAAAATCAGTAACAAACCCAGTGAGTACAAAAGAAAATGTCACACAGTAAAATCTGCCTAGCCAAAAGAAGCCTTATTCTTTTCCCTTGCTCTGATAATGTTCCTTTCTCTGTCCTTACAAGCAAACTTAGAAGAAAAGAGCTCAGGTGAAGCTAGGTGCCTTTGCTAGCAAACCCTAGTTTTCACCTGTTCCAAAGCTATTTATCTTATATGCTCTTAAAATGATGAATGTGTTTCAACAGGAATTACAGCAATTATTGCCTTAAACTCTTTTAACAGGCACAATTATTAAATGGGGTCTAGAAATAGTGCTATCTACTGCAGGCAGGGGTGCACACCACTGTAGTGAATGGAAGAACAGCGGAGTAATATGAGCCAAACTACCGGTGGAAGACCACAGTCTCGGGGTCCTGTCAGTTTCTTTCCCCTACTACTGATAGCAATAAGCCAGAATGGTGACATCATCATGCAACCCGTAAAAATGACCGGAGTGAATTATTGACAGTGTGCGACTGACTTATTAGATTTCGCTCTGGCATATCACTCTTCTCTCGTCTGGGTTCTAGTGAGTACATGCTCAGTGCCTTGATCTTAGCCTCGTAAAATGTGTCCTGCTGCCCTGCATCTTCTTGGTCACCTTTTGTTACACTATCTCTATCCTGTCCTCATCTTTCCTGTGATAAGGACTCCAGTACTAGGCACAGTACTCTACGGGCAGCCTCACCAAACATCTGTAAAGAGGTAGTAATGCCTATTTTCTGCTACTGTCAATGCCCCTTCTAATACATCCCAGCATCCTACAGCACTGCTTTACTATGTTGCACTGGTTTGATTGTTTAAGGGAGTCACTAATGATTTTTCCCTACACCTCTGTCACTCTACTCTTCCTTCTTCCACTTCATGTAGCCTCATTATAGCCCTTCTCTACATCCTTCCACACTGCATATCCTCTTCATAGTCCTCTTCCTCCTCTTCATCTCATTATGATCTACCTGCCCCTAACTTGTGCCCTTTTTTCCTTACCTACTTTGAATCTTTGTATCTGCTATTGTAGCTGACTTTAGAGAGTACCATGTAAAATTTACTGGATGCTGGAGCTTGTGTTATCATTGTATAGTGCTTGCTGTATATTTATACTTGTAATGTTAATTGTTATCATCGACTCCCTTGTTCAAGTCCCTCCAGGACCACCTTGTAAATGTGTTTGTTCTCAATGGTGTCTTTCCTGGTAAAATAAAAATTGAATTGAATTAAATGCGACTCCCGGATCTCTTTCCGAGCTGTAGCACTAAAGAGTTTTTAAGTAATAGACTGGTAGATTATGAAATATTTTCCCTGATGTCTGCTTTTCACCTTTATGTTTCATTGTTTAGTTGTTATGAGTTTAGGTTTTGTTACCTGTTAATATAAAGACACATAAATAATCAGCTATCTTGGCATACAAATTAATGTTGTTGAATGCTATGGTTTGTTTTAAATGTTAACCAAAATTCAAGAAACAATTTAACTACAAAAGAAAGAAATTTCAAGACTGCAGTATGTCCAAAAGCTTCAGCTGGTTATAACATCACCATTATTTGAGGTATGGAATGAAACATCAATATGTACACTCCTTGTCATGGGAGCCCACATTTTCAGAATGTAGTGAAATCTAAGTAAATCATGTTAGAGTTACACTGGGGTCAAAATAGTAAAATCCATCAGTTTAGTAACAGGTGAAATGTCATGAAAAAATATCTCAAACATTCACAGAATTTCATAGAAGTAGAATTGATAATTCTGTTTACATTCCACTGGCTGAATGTAAATTTTGCAGAGCATTGGAAGGAGTAAGAGCTTGTGGGTAAGTCATATGAGAGTCTTCTCTAAAAGGCGAGGAAGAGGAGTGCAAATGTTATGAATAAATGTATTTATTTATTTCGTTTTTATTGACCTGGTAAGCAATAGACAAGTACGTGCCTATTTTCAGGAGCTACTGCAGAGCTTACATAGCAGTGCAATGCAGGGTAACATCTCCATTTGAGGAAATGCAGTGATAATGAGAACAGTTTCTTTTTTTTAATTCTTTATTGAGAAGTTTTTCATTAAACATGCAACAGTATTGGCACTACATCATCCGTCACTGTGTGAGAGTGAAGACTGATTACAGCCTTTGTTCTACATTGCAGATACTGTGATGTAGACATGACATATGTTGGAGAAAATAACTTGCAACTAGCACATAAAAAACACACAACTGTAGACACACATACGGTACTGATCCCTTGTAAACAGACATTCCCTTCGATTTCATCATCTCCCTTAAAAAGCATAGCTTCTGGCAAGGTTTTCAAACTGGGTGGGCACAGAAGCATGTCCATGTTCCACCTACCTCTGCATCCACCCATTCCCAACAAAACTTGGGAGGGGGGCACTATTTTCAAATGCTCCTGTGTTTTCTGTGAATGTTTGCACAAATTGTGGCAGCTTGCACACCGAGGTTTTGCTTTTTTGGCCCTACTGTGTCCCTAGATCAGGTGCTGCTACACCACCTATTGAGTGGTTTACAGTAGTAAGGTCTAAACTTCAGATGCAGTTGCAATGAAAAAAGAAAGAGTGTGGCTGGAACACCCCCCCCCCCCGTACTGATAGAATAACATAATAGGTATGCCATTGAGAGAAAACATTTATTTTCTAAATGAATGTCACTTGCATGTCCAAATAATGTATCACTCAGCACTTAGAGCCAGACAGTTTTATTGTAGCCATCAGTGGGGATGTAAGTTTGTCATGGCAGTCATACACGTCATTGATTCCATGACGTTTGATCTTTATTCAGGACTTCCATGACTTTCACTAGTGTCATCAGAATGTAGCAATGATGACAGTGCCACAACATGTACTACTGTTTACTAATGATTTCATGAACAAACAATAAGTCATTAAAACCTCATCCATGACAAACTTACATCCCTAGCCATCAGCACTCAACACAACTTTACTAATAATTACATTTACAGTGTCTTTTAAACAAGCATTTCGTTTCATTAAATCCACAACACTTACCTAATAACACAAAACTGTTGTGTACAGACAGTAATCTCTTCTGAGTGTCATCAGAAAAAAAGAACTGCTGTCTCTATTTCTCTCTATTTCTTTATGGAAGGAGGTGGTGGCAAAGTGGAACGCACTGCTGGCTGAGGTGGTGGCATGAAACACAGTGGAATGCTTCAAGAAGTGGTGGGACAGGGCAAAGGGGAGGGGAAAGGGAGAGAAAGGGAAGGGGTGGGGCAGCTGCTGAACAGGAAGCTAATTGCATTCACAAGCAGCCTAGATAGACCAGGATGTCCTGTTGCTGCTGGCAACTTTCCTTGTTCTTAAGATCTCTGAATGTTCAATTACCAATTGCTCTCAACACCAGAAGTCCTTTCACCATATGCTTGCAATGCAGAAAAACACCCTTCTTAAAGGGCCAGCACTCATTTGCAGATCTTGTACTGTAAGGAACAAAAACAGATATTTAACTAATGTGATACAACCCTATCATTATAATTCTGCACCCCCACCGTCCCACACAGGCCCGTCTAGGACAGGGTTTCCCCTCACCTACCCCCATCACACTAACTTGAGTACATTTACTAGGTAGGAGGGATCTCAACAGTGACTCAGAGTATGAAGTCAGTTTTGGGGATGGGGTTCAGTATTCCCCAAACCCAACATACAACATACAATGATTGTGTTAACCACTTGTGTCTCATCACTGACCAGGGGACATATACCAGGGTGGGAGAGATGCCAGCAGTGATTCAGAATAAGATGTCAGTTTTGGGGATGGGGTTCAGTGTTCTCCAAACCCTTGATCAACATACAGTAATTATGTTAACCCCATAGATCCTGGGGACATGTACTTGGCGGGAGAGATGCCAGCAGTGACTCAGAGCATGTAGTCTGGGTTAGGGATGAGGTTTAGTATTCCACAGACCCTTAATCTACATACCACACTTTTTTTAACCCCTTAGATCCCATCACTAACCTGGGGACATCTACTGTGTGGGAGGGATGCTGCAGCGACTCAGAGTATGAAGTCAGGGTGAAGGATGGGGCTTTACTTAATTTTATTTATTTGTTTCCCTATTTGATAACCAGGTAAGTACACTGGTACCAGGGACCATTTTCAGGCATGACCCATACCATCTAGATGGCACATACAGCACACTTTTGGACATGAGATATACAGGAACAGTTGCAGTATGCAGGTACTTGGAAAAATCAGAAATAAACAATCATGGAATTACAGGATCAGACAACTTACAAAAGACAAATTTCACACCTGAGCAGTTAAGCAAAAACTAAATGCATACAATTTACAGGCAATCAAATTATCATACAGAGATACAGCAGTGGCAGAATAAAACTGATCGAGGGTGGCAGAGATAGAGCAGTGGGTGAATAAAACTGATCTAGGGTGGCAGAGATAGAGCAGTGGGTGAATAAAATTGATTGAGGGTGGCAGAGATAGAGCAGTGGGTGAATAAAACTGATCTAGGGTGGCAGAGGTACAGCAGTGGGAGAATAAAACTGATCTAGGGTGACAGAGATACAGCAGTGTGAGAATAAAACTGATCTAGGGTGGCAGAGATACAGCAGTGGGTGAATAAAACTGATCTAGTGTGGCAGAGATACAGCAGTGGCAGAATAAAACTGATCTAGGGTGGCAGAGATACAGCAGTGGGAGAATAAAACTGATCTAGGGTGGCAGGGATACAGCAGTGGGAGAATAAAACTGATCTAGGGTGGCAGAGATACAGCAGTGGGTGAATAAAACTGATCTAGGGTGGCAAAGATACAGCAGTGGGTGAATAAAACTGATCTAGGGTGGCAGAGATCATGGATTGCAGTTGCATGAAGCTTTCAACAGTAGGGCATTTTTGTAGTGAATCTTCAACATATGGGGCGACCCCAAGGAGTGAAGCTTTTCTGGGAGGGCGTTCCAGAGCTTAGAAGCAGCACTAGAGAAGGCTCTTTGTCCCATATCTGTATAGGACCTCGGGAAGGCCAGAAGGTAGTGGATGCAAGACCTCAGGTGATGAGAGCCCTGTTTGATAGTTAGTCTAAAAAGTGGGGATTTAGAACCTTCATGGAGGGATTTAAATATGAGTGAGCCAAAGGTAAGTCCCTATGGGCCTGGGGGAAAGTCACCTGAGTGACAAGTAAAGAGTACAATGGTGGGTGCTGAAGGGGGCTTGAGTGGTGAACCTGCAGATTTTGATAAAGGCTCTATTGAGGTGAGTGAAGAGCTGGGATGAGGTTAGGGAGATGATGGGTGAACATTAGTCGAGGAGAGGTAGAAGGGTTCCCTGTCCTATGGCCAGTCTCACCTCCAGGTTCATAAGGTGCTTCAGGCAGTGGTAAACATCCAGTTTGTGGCTGACACATTTCACAACTAGATCTATATGATTTGCAAAGGAGTGGGGGTTTCAAGTGTGACCCCCCCCAGGTATTTGAAAAAGATGTAGCACTATCAAGGGGGATCCATCAGGGTTCAGGATGTGTAGGAGGTGCATACGACCCAAGGAGCATCTAGCGAACCAGAGACTGAAGCCAAACAGAATAGATTTCTTTTGTTTTTTTTGCATTAACTATAAGTCTGTGTGCTGTAAACTAGCTTACCATGGAGAAGTCATCAGAGTGGGTCTGAGATAGTTTAAGGGGGCTGTTGTCACTCCTGAATAAGATGAGATCATCTGCATACATGATCTTTTGGCAACCTGATGGTTCAGAAAGAAGGAGTTAACAAATAGTGAATAGAGGATAGGACCAAGGATGGACCCTTGTGGGACCCCAGTATGTACCTGTAATGGGCTAGATAAGACACCTCCAATACAGACCATTCACATTCTGTTTGAAAGGTAATTTCTGACCCAACTTGAGGAACTGAGAGAGAAACAGCAAGAAGAAAGCTCCCTGAGAAGGATGTCATGATCTACCATGTCAAAAGCCTTAGAGAGATCTGCAAAGATGGCCACAGTGAGCCTGTCACTGTCTGCCTCCCTAAGTACATGGTCAGTGAATTGAGCCAGAGCCATGGTAGTGCTATGACTCTTCCAAAAAACATGCTGGTCTGGAGATAATAGGTTATATTTCAAGAGATGGTCCGAAATTTGAAGAAATACTATCTTCTCAAGGACCTTGCTCATGTGGGCCAGTATAGATACCGGTCTGTAATTCTCAGGAAGACTGGGGTCCCATGATTTGAAGGTAGGGATGCTTCTAGCCTGTTTCCAAAGTGATGGAATGTATCATGTGGACAGTGATAAGCTGAGAAGGATAGAGAGAGGTATAGCTATGAAACTGGCCACCAATTTCAGGAACCTAGGGTAGAGTCCATCACTCTTAGCACTACCAGAGTTAAGTAGCGCCCATAGAAGATGTCAAACCTCTGAGGGGGAAGTGGCTCTAAAATACAAAGTGGTGCAATCTGATCTCATGTGACCTGGCTTCTTAGTCAGAAGGCTTGCTGATTTTGATGGGAGCCGCGCAAGATAAGAGTCCAGATTTGTAAATTTATTTTTAAAAATGTCAGCGACAGTTGAAGGTTCAATCTGAAGTCCTGGTTTAGTATTCTGCAAACCCTTAATCAATATACAATGATTGTGTTAACCCTTAGATGCCATCACTGCCCTGGGGATATATACCAGAGCGGGAGGGATGGCAGCAGTGACTCAGAGTATGAAGTCAGGGTTTGGGTGGGGTTTAGTATTCCCCAAACACTTAGTCAACATAATGCATCCTGCTAGCTCTCTCCACTGTCTCGCCACACTGTCTAGCCAATCTTAGGTCATCAAATATGATTACTCCCAGGTATCTTTCCTGTTTGGTGGTCGTTAACACCACTCCCGCCATTTTGTACTCCAGCCTTTAGTTTCTGTGACCACAAGAGTTCCCGATGCTCGATTCATGCTGCGACAGTGGTCAAAGCTAAACATAAAGAATGGTTTGCTGTACATAGAGGTACTAGATCAGCAGGGGGCACCCAGAGTACAACTGCTGTTGCCATACCGATTCTATAAAACTGTATTGAAGGCCCTCCATGATGACATGGGCCACCTGGGCAGTGAACACACACTAGACCTGGTTTGTAGTAGAGTCTATTCACCCAAAATGGGACAGGATGTGGATCAATACTGCAAGACCTGTTGCCAGTGCATCAGAGAAAAGCTGTTCCCCAAAGGGCCTCCACACTAGTCAACATCGTCACGAATGACCCTATGGGGCTGCTGTGTATCGGCATCTTTACCTTGAAACTGGACTCCAGAAATATCTCAAACAAACTAGTAGTCACAGATCATTTTATTCACTATGCCCAAGCCTACCCTATCAAAAATCAGAAGGTGTCTACTCTGGCCAAGGTGCTGGTTGAGCAGTTCTTTATACATTATAGGCTACAGAGGATTACTCAGATCAAGGCTGTGATTTTGAAAGTAGGTGAATAAAAGAGCTATTGCCTCTGTAGGGAGTCAGAAAATCTCAAACACCGCCTTATAATCCACAAGGTGATCCTCAGCCTGACACGGCCTTATAATCTGCAAGGTGATCCCCAACCTGACACTGCCTTATCGTCCGCAAGGTGATCCCCAACCTGACACTGTCTTATCGTCTGCAAGATGATCCCCAGCCTGACACCGCCTTATCATCCACAAGGTGATCCCCAGCCTGACACCGCCTTATCATCCACAAGGTGATCCCCAACCTGACACTGCCATTATCGCAAGGTGATCCCCAACCTGACACTGTCTTATCGTCCGCAAGATGATCCCCAGCCTGACACGCCTTATCATCCCAAGGTGATCCCCAGCCTGACACCGCCTTATAAGTCAAGGTGATCCCCAGCCTGACACTGCCTTATCGTCTGCAAGGTGATCCCCAGCCTGACACTGCCTTATCATCCGCAAGGTGATCCCCAGCCTGACACTGCCTTGTCTGCAAGGTGATCCCCAGTCTGACACCACCTTATCATCCCCAAGGTGATCCCCAGCCTGACACCGCCTTATCGTCCGCAAGGTGATCCCCAGCCTGACACTGCCTTATCATCCCCAAGGTGATCCTCAGCCTGACACCGCCTTATCATCCGCAAGGTGATCCCCAGCCTGACACTGCCTTATCGTCTGCAAGGTGATCCCCAGCCTGACACCGCCTTATCGTCCGCAAGGTGATCCGCAGCCTGACACCGCCTTATCATCTGCAAGGTGATCCCCAGCCTGACACCGCCTTATCATCCGCAAGGTGAGCCCCAGCCTGACACTGCCTTATCATCCCAAGGTGATCCCCAGCCTGACACTTATCATCCCAAGGTGATACCCAGCCTGACACTGCCTTATCATCCCCAAGGTGATCCCCAGCCTGACACCACCTTATCATCCCAAGGTGATCCCCAACCTGACACCCCTTATCATCCCCAAGGTGATCCCCAGCCTGACACTGCCTTATCATCCCCAAGGTGATCCCCAGCCTGACACCGCCTTATCATCCGCAAGGTGATACCCAGCCTGACACCGCCTTATCATCCCCAAGGTGATCCCCAGCCTGACACTGCCTTATCATCCCCAAGGTGATCCCCAACCTGACACTGCCTTACCATCCACAAGGTGATCTCCACCTGACATCACCTTATCATCCCAAGGTGATCCCCACCTGACACCGCCTGTATCATCCCAAGGTGATCCCCAGCCTGACACCGCCTTATCATCCCCAAGGTGATCCCCAGCCTGACATCGCCTTATCATCCCTCAAGGTGATCCCAGCCTGACACCGCCTTATCATCCCAAGGTGATCCCCAGCCTGACACTGCCTTATCATCCGCAAGGTGATCCTCAGCCTGACACCGCCTTATCATCCCCAAGGTGATCCCCAGCCTGACACCGCCTTATCATCCGCAAGGTGATCCCCAGCCTGACACTGCCTTATCATCCGCAAGGTGATCCCCAACCTGACACTGTCTTATCGTCCAGTAAGATGATCCCAGCCTGACACCGCCTTATCATCCCCAAGGTGATCCCCAGCCTGACACCGCTTTATCATCCACAAGGTGATCCCAGCCTGACACTGCCTTATCGTCTGCAAGGTGATCCCCAGCCTGACACTGCCTTATCATCCGCAAGGTGATCCCCAGCCTGACACTGCCTTGTCGCAAGGTGATCCCCAGCCTGACACCACCTTATCATCCCAAGGTGATCCCAGCCTGACACCGCCTTATCATCCAGAGGTGATCCCAAGCCTGACACTGCTTATCATCCCCAAGGTGATCCTCAGCCTGACACCGCCTTATCATCCTAAGATGATCCCCAGCCTGACACTGCCTTATCATCCGCAAGGTGATCCCCAGCCTGACACTGCCTTATCATCCGCAAGGTGATCCCCAGCCTGACACCGCCTTATCATCCCCAAGGTGATCCCCAGCCTGACACTGCCTTATCATCCCAAGGTGATCCCAGCCTGACACTGCCTTATCATCCCAAGGTGATCCCCAGCCTGACATCGCCTTATCATCCAAGAGGTGATACCCAAGCCTGACACTGCCTTATCATCCCAAGGTGATCCCCAGCCTGACACCGCCTTATCATCCCAAGGTGATCCCCAGCCTGACACCACCTTATCATCCCAAGGTGATCCCCAGCCTGACACTGCCTTATCATCCAAGGTGATCCCCAGCCTGACACTGCCTTATCATCTGCAAGGTGATCCCCAGCCTGACACTGCCTTATCATTCCCAAGGTGATCCCCAGCCTGACACTGCCTTATCATCCCCAAGGTGATCCCCAACCTGACACTGCCTTACCATCCACAAGGTGATCTACCTGACATCACCTTATCATCCCCAAGGTGATCCCCAACCTGACACCGCCTTGTCATCCCCAAGGTGATCCCCAGCCTGACACCGCCTTATCCCCAAGGTGATCCCAAGCCTGACACCGCCTTGTCATCCGCAAGGTGATCCTCAGCCTGACACGGCCTTATAATCTGCAAGGTGATCCCCAACCTGACACTGTCTTATCATCGCAAGGTGATCCCAACCTGACACTGTCTTATCATCCCAAGGTGATCCCCAGCCTGACACCGCCTTATCATCCGCAAGGTGATCCCCAGCCTGACACCGCCTTATCATCCCCAAGGTGATCCCCAGCCTGACACTGCCTTATCGTCTAAGGTGATCCCCAACCTGACACTGTCTTATCGTCCTGCAAGATGATCCCCAGCCTGACACCGCCTTATCATCCCAAGGTGATCCCCAGCCTGACACCGCCTTATCATCCGCAAGGTGATCCCCAGCCTGACACTGCCTTATCGCCTGCAAGGTGATCCCCAGCCTGACACTGCCTTATCATCCGCAAGGTGATCCCCAGCCTGACACTGCCTTGTCTGCAAGGTGATCCCCAGTCTGACACCACCTTATCATCCCCAAGGTGATCCCCAGCCTGACACCGCCTTATCGTCCGCAAGGTGATCCCCAGCCTGACACTGCCTTATCATCCCCAAGGTGATCCTCAGCCTGACACCGCCTTATCATCCGCAAGGTGATCCCCAGCCTGACACTGCCTTATCGTCTGCAAGGTGATCCTCAGCCTGACACTGCCTTATCATCTGCAAGGTGATCCCCAGCCTGACACCGCCTTATCATCCGCAAGGTGAGCCCCAGCCTGACACCGCCTTATCATCCCCAAGGTGATCCCCAGCCTGACATCGCCTTATCATCCGCAAGGTGATACCCAGCCTGACACTGCCTTATCATCCCCAAGGTGATCCCCAGCCTGACACCACCTTATCATCCCCAAGGTGATCCCCAACCTGACACCACCTTATCATCCCCAAGGTGATCCCCAGCCTGACACTGCCTTATCATCCCCAAGGTGATCCCCAGCCTGACACCGCCTTATCATCCGCAAGGTGATACCTAGCCTGACACCACCTTATCATCCCCAAGGTGATCCCCAGCCTGACACTGCCTTATCATCCCCAATGTGATCCCCAACCTGACACTGCTTGCTTACCATCCACAAGGTGATTACCTGACATCACCTTATCATCCCCAAGGTGATCCCCAACCTGACACCGCCCTTGTCATCCCCAAGGTGATCCCCAGCCTGACACCACCTTATCGTCCCCAAGGTGATCCCCAGCCTGACACTGCCTTATCATCCCCAAGGTGATCCCCAGTCTGACACCACGCTGTCATCCGCAAGGTGATCCCCAGCCTGACACTGCCTTATCGTCCCCAAGGTTATCCCCAGCCTGACACTGCCTTATCATCCCCAAGGTGATCCCCTAGTCTGACACCACCTTGTCATCCGGCATGGTGATCCCCAGCCTGACACTGCCTTATCGTCCCCATGGTGATCCCCAACCTGACACCGCCTTATCGTCCCCATGGTGATCCCCAGTCTGGAAAGATTCAATCGAACCCGATTAGACATGCTGGGCACCTTGGACCCCAGAGATAAGCATACCTGGAATCAGTGAGTTAGCACCCTGGTTCACGCCCACAACTGTACTAGTGCTGGGAGAACCCAATTATGTTCTGACCCAAACTAAATAAGAGCCAGAACATGGTGAAGTTCTGATTTCTTCTGATTAAATGACAAATATTTGAAAAAAATTGAATAAATGCATAAAAGTGGCCAAAGTCAGTCACATTTGACACAGAGGCCTAAAGGAAATAATTGAATGGATTATTTGAATAAAAATGAATGTAAAACTGCTAAATAAAAAAGCCACTCACTACTAGCCCCTTCATGGCTGGCGTATAATGGTGGCATATCCTGCTCGGGTCCTTGACATGAGTGTGCTGGGAGAGACGGAGAGAGAGACAGACAGACAGACAGAGGCAAATACCTGTATCACTGCACCACCAAGCACTGGAGGCACTGTCAGGCAGCTAAGATTTCTTTTTTTATTAATGGTGCTGTGTGGGTATTATTTTGATGGATGTTCCAGACAAGACAAACACACCAAAGAAATGGATATGAATGATCAAATGAGCAGCACTAAGAGAGCCCACCCACCCTACCCAAGTGAATGATGCAACTGCTTGCACGCCCAGTGTACTGTGGTATATGGTACACTACCTGGTCCAAGAGGTGGCAATGTTTTCTAGCACTACGACTACTTCTACTGAATCTGATCAACATGCAGAGTCCTGGAAGAAGAAAAACGAAACACAATAGTGATCCACCACCACCAAAGGCAGCCATCCAGTCACACATCGCATCAGTCAAGTGCAGTACAGTCATGAAAATGTTTGCCACATCCAGCTGAAGACCTGGTGACAGATACACAACACAATTACATCCTTTCTAGTTCCACAGCTGCTGCCAGCTGCTGCTAAGTAATTTAAATATCAAAAATATAATACAGTAATAAAATTATTATTTTTTTTAGTCTTTGGTAACCAGGTTAAGGCCCACTAGGCACAAGTGCCTGTTTTCAGGGGCGACCTGGGAGCACTGGGCAGTTAAGTGACTTGCTCAGAGTCACACAGTATACAAGTGGAGGTTGTGAGAATCAAACCAAGGTCTGGTCTGCTGGATGTACAAAGCTCATTCACAGCTCATTACTTTAACCTCTAGGCTATACTGCCAGCCCAATAATCTCAGCCCAGGTACTGTAAGTGAGATGTAACCAGGCTAGCATACCACGCACACACAAACTATAAAGAAATTATATGAATTTTCAGTTTAGTAGCATTTTTTACTGTGAAGTATTCGCAGCCAAATATCGGGGAATGTGAGAAATATTCAAAGAGTATTCAGTTTCTGGGTTTCAGACATCTGCTAAGCCATGCACTGTATGAAAATTAAAACAGTACAGTCAGGATCAGTTGCTGAGGACAAAAAAAGTGACAAGTATTAGTAGTAAGGACTGGAGTAAGGACAGAAAGTGTCACGGTGCACGAAAAGAATGTGACAGACAAGGAAGTGGTCATCAGGAAGGGCCATACTTTAGCTCAGGTCTACTGTGCCAACACAGCAGTACAGCCTGTTGCTTCTGGAGGAGCAGTCATGACTCATGAGGACAAAAGTGATAGTAGTAGTAGTAGAGACAGCAGTGCTCCACCCAGGGGCTAGGCCTGGGGATGGGGGGAGTGGTGAGTGGGAGCGGAGAGCCAGAGCCTCCTGAAGGGGGGAAAAATTGCCGGTGAGGTAAAAAAAATTAAAAAAAAAACAGCAGTACCTTACCTTCCAGATCATATAGTGGTACCAGGTACCACCAAGTAAGTTTGTGACATGAAATGCAGTTCCTTGCTGTATATTTGGACTCTGAACCCACTGATTTTTATTGTTTTTTCTATTCTGTGCTGCTCATGTGATTGTTCAAGTAATAGTGGCCTGACCTAGTCCGTCCTGACCTGACTTGTTGCAATTAATTGCTACCTCTTGTAGTAGACTCTATTCACTAAAGATTTTCACCACAGGCACAAATTCTTGAGAGTGTTTTGTGGATAGGGCCTGCTCTGAGCAGTCCACGTATGTTTTATTCAGGTATCATATTTGAAATTAAGGTGAGGAATGTTGACTTTGAGAAATGTGAGGTGCTCAGCATTTTCGGATGTCAAACAAGATCATGTGTCAGTAATGACATTACCAGCTGAACTAAACAATCATTCGGAACAGACGTTAGTCGGAGGACAATTCATATACAGTACTTCATTGCAATGTTTACTAAAGCAGGCCACATATTTTATTTGGAGTTCCAGTACTGCAAAGGATCAGCATTCCGGGTGATACTGGGCTCTGCCAGGTACATTTCAACAATGGTGTGTGCAGAGGCTGTGTTACAAGAGGCAGATGAAGATGTTACATCTTCTAAGTGACTCCAGAGACAATGAAGCTGAACCAAGGGACTGTGGGACAGTGATGTGTTTGGCTGGTGGTGAATAAGATTTGGCTGCAGTGGCTGAGGAGGAAGTGGGAGAAAATGCTGCAACAGTCGAGGATGGGCCACCTGATACTTGCTACTGTTGATGAAGAAGATTCTGAATGTGGTACTGCTGTTGTACTCTGTTCCATGACAAAATGCACCTCCATTATTTCTTGTTTGTTTCTCTCGAAACAAGTGTCATCATCATCACTCAATAGTTGCTTCGATTTGTATCATGGGTTCAGGATTGTTGCTGTAAAGTAGTGTTCAGAATGAAGCATTTTACATAGTTTGTTTTTTGATCATACAGTCATGGCCAAAAATATTGGCGCCCTTGCACTTTTTCAAATAACTCACAATTTCGCTAAACATAAGTTGAAATTAACAACAGTACAGTATTTGGTCTCCACATTTCTTTATTTGTCTGTTAATATTACAGAACCTTTGTTTTTGATTCAGAATTTAAGATATCCTTTTAAATCAGAAAATGAAAAGAAATGGCATTGACAAAATTATTGACACCCTAGATTTAATATTTGGTAGCACAGCCTTTGGTCAAAATAACTGCAATCAACTGCTTCCTATAGCCATGGATGAGCTTCCTGCACCTCTCTACTGGCAGTTGGCCTACTTTTCTTGTGCAAACTGCTCCAGTTCTCCCAGATTTGAAGGGTGCCTTCTCCCAACTGCTGTTTTCAGATCTCTCCACAGGTTTTCAATGGGATTTAGATCTGGACTCATTGCTGGCCACTTCAGAACATTCCAGTGTCTTGTCTTGAACCATTCCTGGGTGCTTTTGAAGTGTGTTTGAGGTCATTGTCCTGCTGGAAGACCCATGACCTTTGCGAGACCCAGCTTTCTGACACTGGGTTCAACATTGCGCTCCAAAATGGCCTGGTAATCTCCAGATTTCATGATGCCATGCACGCTCAAGGCACCCAGTGCCAGAGGCAGCACAGCAACCCCTAAAACATCACTGAACCTCCTCCATGTTTGACTGTAGGGAAGGTGTTCTTTTCTTTGAAGGCTTCATTTTGTTTTCTGTAAACATAGAGATGATGTGCTTTACCAAAAAGCTCTAATTTGGTCTCATCTGTCCACAGGACATTCTCCCAGAAGGATTTTGGCATGTTCGGGTGTGTTTTGGCAAATCCCAGTCGGGCTTTCTTATGTCTCTCTCTCAGCAGTGGGGTCCCCCTGGGCCTCCTACTATATAACCCCCTTTCATTGAGTTGGCGACGGATGGTGCGAGTTGAAACTGTCGTACCTTGTGTCTGAAGGTCAGCTTGAATCTGTTTGGCAGTTGATCGAGGTGCTTTCTCCACCATTCGAACAATCCTGAGCTGCAATCTTCTATCAAGTTTTCTCTTACGGCCACGTCCAGGGAGGTTGGCTACAGTGCCATAAACATCCTGATAACATCATGTACGGTGAAAACAGGAACATCAAGGTCTCTGGAGATTGATTTGTAGCCTTGAGATTGTCCATGCTTGGCTACAATCTTCTGTCTGACCTCCTCAGACAATTCTCTGGCTGTCTTTCTTTTCTCCATGCTCATTGCGGTACACACAGTGACACAAAACAGAAGAATGAGTCCTTTTCTCTATTCAAACTGGTTGAATGAGTGATTTTTATATTGCAGGCACCTGCAACTCACCACAGGTGAGTTCAGTTCCAAAGTGAAGGAGAATCACCTGCTTGAAATCTAATTATTTCTAACTACTTCTAAAAGGTGCCAATAATTTTGTCTGGGCCATTTAAGGATTTCTGTGTGGAATAAGCTAAGACTTGGTAAATTTTTCTACTTTTTGTGTTATATTCCACTGTAAACCAAAGAAATACATATGTGGATACCAAAAATCCAAACAGATTAACGAAGGCAACACATAAGGTGATACAACCCCTAGCCCTCCACCCTGAGTTCTTTCCCCCAATTCCCATGTCTCTTTTACCCTCACTTCAGAAATCATTACCTGTTATCTAAATCACAAAATGTTTTATATATAAATGTATAAAAGATCACCTGTAAATTGACATATACATGTAATTTGAAAGGCAATAACAAATTTATGAAGGATAAGACAAACCCATGCCCAAATAGATGTGTAAAAAAGAATAAACTAAGGTCCGGATAATCAGAGCAGTTACATGGCGCAACTGAGTTGCGCCAGCACAAGTATGGAGATGTGCCAAGGAGCGATATTCGCATGGAGCCCTAGTGCAGCGCAGAAACCCATTGCACCAATGTGCAACTATAATATATGCAGTGCAACTGCAGGGGGCGGTCTCATGAATATGTAGCGCAATGGCAAATTCAACCACGATGCCATGGTACAAGTGTGGAGCAAACCAAAGATGTGCCGACCAGACTTGTTCCTATAAAAACAGGGCACAAACACACAGACAGCAGTTGCGCCAAGAGTGAGAGAGAGAGTGGAGAGTGAGAGATACTGAGAGAGACAGACAGACAGAAGAACAGACACAATGGGAGAGAGACAGAGTGGTGATTTGGGAGAGGGAGAGGGGGCAGAGAGACAGAGAGAGACACACACACCCCCACACCCAGATAACCAGTGTACCAGCATGGCACAGAGACAGCAGCAAACCACCCAGGGGGGCACTGGACTGAAGAAGTGATGGAGAGTGCGCTATTCCTGATGGAGGCAGTAATGAGGGGTGTGAGGAGGCAGGAGGAACAGCTACATGGCTGACGAAGGGCCTGTCGGCAGTATGCCCTACACAGGCAATACCATGCCTGCATCACCTTTGAGAACAACAGTGACACTGAGATCATGGGCCAGTACCGCCTGAACAGGGCCATTTTGAGGCAGCTCTGTGAGCTGGGCAGTCAGGAGATGCAGGCACCCACCAGACGGAGCCACGCCATGGCTGTGGAAACCAAGGTGACCGCCACAATGTGCCTGCTTGTCACGGGCACCTTCCAGTGACCAACAAGGGACATCACCCAGTCAGCCATGTCCCACATCCTCACACAGTTCCTTAATGCTCTGCTGCCACGTGCTTCGGAATTCATATGGCTCCCCAGCACACAGGCAGAGCATACAGCAAACATGCAGGACTTCCACAGATTGGCAGGCATGCCTGGTGTGCTAGGGCCATTGACTGCACCCACATGGGCATTCACATGCCACCTGGCCCTGAGGGAATGGCATACATCAACAGGAAGGGAGCCCGAGCATCCAACTGCCAGGTGGTGTGCAATGCCACGGTGGCATCATCAATGTCTATGCCACACACCCTGGGAGTGCACATGAGCGCATTCATCTGGCACAGCTCTGAGTGGGTGAGTAGAACATGGGCATGGGTGATGGGCATAGCAGATCTGAGGATGGGGTGTGCAGGGTGTGCATGGTGGGTGCCAGGGACAGGCAAGGGGCACAGTATTGAATAGCAGATGGCTAACCATGTCATTCTCCACACAGGTGACAGCGCGTAGCCACTGAGGCCCTGGCTGCTCACCCCCTACCGGCAACAGTCTTCCCCAGCAGAGGAGCACTACAGCAAGGCACACACTAGCACACGCAATATCATCGAGTGCTTGTTTGGCATGCTGAAGGCACGATTCCGTTGCCTAGACAGGTCAGGTGGTGCCCTACAATACAGCCCCTTGAAAGCCTGTTGCCCATTCTTGGCCTGCTGCATTCTGCACAACACGGCCATTGACCATGGATTAGCTGTCGAGGTAGAATGAGTCTGACAGTAGCGGGGACGACGGAGGACAATGTGCTGGAGGGTGGTAGGCAGCTACGTACCCATTGGCTCATGCTGTGAACCACGGGGCGGCAGCCCTACTGAGCTGTGCCGGGGTCGGCAGGCAGCGGGTGGCAGGGCGGGTGGGCTGCCGCCTACCGCTGACGGGGAGCGGGCGTGGGGCTCAGTGGGCGGGTATGGAGGGGGGTACACTAGACCACCAGGGTAATTGGAGTATGTTATGATGTACAGATGCCCGCTATCGGGCAGTGATCGGTCCACTGGACCACCAGGGATACTGGATGTGGGGGAGGTTACTATACCGATGCCCGCGATCAGGCAGAGTGCGGTCCACTGGACCACCAGGGATGTATAGGATGGGGGCTGATTTTGGAGACAAATGCCAGCGATCAGGTACACAGAAAGCGTCCACTGACCACCAGGGATATAGAAGGGGCGATTAGCCACAGTTGCACACGATGGGGCATGGGGGCTGCCAGATGCGGCAGGAACCGGTGGTACCTACAAGGTGGCAGCCTATGTTGTGCCCTGCATGTGGTAGCTCACCTGTGGGTGGCCATCACTTGTTCCTTTTTTTTGGCTTAACTTTGTGCAGGTGCAGGTAGAGGTTGTGCATGCATGACTCTGCACATCCTGGGCTGAATATCGGGCTGTGCAGGTTATGCATGAGCACGCCCCCCCTACCTGTGCCTGCATACATTATTGATGTGCTCCGGCGCATCAGGATTTATGCGGCGCACTTTTCCCATTTGAATATCGCACCAGGGTGCATCAGTGGGTTGTGCATGGCGCAACATTGTTGCGCCATGCGCAACCCTTTTGAATATCTGGGCCTCTGTGTTAAAAGGCTGCAGGGCGCTGCTTAGGAAATGCCCTTTTCCTTCCATGCGTGTTCAAAGGTTATAAAATACTGTTACGAACCTTGTGGTTTATCTGTTCGTTCCCCAAAGTACTGAATTATGAGACCTCTTATGAGATCCTGAACTCCTCTATGACAGTGTGAGTACGAGCTCTGGAAAGCTTGTATGCTTGCTGGAACGTGTGCACTGTCTTGAGGATATGTAAATGTCTAAATTCTCTCAGCATTAATCTTTCTTTTCAAAATAAAGCTCTAAGCCTTGTAAGTACCTCTTGCTGAGGAAATGGAGTATTATTGGGGTTTTCATGAAATGTTTAAAATGAAAGGTATTAAAACGTTTAGTGATGTCTTCAGCTCCAGCATTACTATAAGAGCTGGCTGGACGCTTCGTTGTTTCATTTATGCTGCACCTAGAAGTGGGTGGTGCTTTCTGATGCCAAGAGGCTGTTTTAAACCTTTAGCTAGAAAGAAATATATTACAAGAACTAAATGCAAGTTCCAATATTGATTTAAATGTATTTATGATATGTGAAATAAATATTTACACAGTATTTAAAGAAATTATATTTAAAACATATTGGTGGGTGGAGCTAACCTATCACATGAGCACTGAGCTGTATAAATTCTTAGAAAACAGCTAGAGATGTTAGATGCGACCAAGAGAGAGAGAACAGAGAGGATCAGGATCTGGAGAGAACTCCAGGGAGCACTGTTAAATGTTTCAAAAAAATATTAGACTTGGTCTGGTCTAATTAAGGGGCTGATTGCATTTCTATTGTATACTGATTGTCGTACCAGTATGCTGTAACTAATTTGTCCTGCTATGAAGAAAAGATCGAAGTGATAAAATAAATTTTGATGTTTTGAAAACCGCTGCTGTGTCAGACTACCGTCTTGGGTCCACTTGTTCACCTGCACCCTATCACACCATCTATTTTAACTTGTATGCCCAGAAATAGCCTTGCCACCAGGGTAAGGCCAAACCACCCAATTTAACTGGGGCCCTACATTTGGCTTTAGAAAGCCTTGGAGGTTTGTTTCCCCATAAGAAGGTGGAGGCACTTTTTTCAGTTTTATTCAACCAGATAATGGGGATGTTTGCTGCAAAGTTATTAATGAAATAGAATAATTTATTTATTTTATTTATTTAGTTTTTGTTAACCGGGTAGGTGCACTAGCCAACAGGTGACTATTTTCAGGCACGACCCGGGAGACACAATTACAGTACAAAATAGGTCAGTTTAGTTAACATAATACAGGCAAAGGTACAGTGGTACAAGTACAGACATACGATTTTCAGAGGCAGGCATACGGTTTCAATAGGCAGAGGGTACTGGCGGGAGATCACATTTAGGGGGAGAGAGAGAGAGGAAAGGGAAGGTAAGGGGATTTTAGGACAACAAGGAGGGTGTGAAACTGATGAGAGGTGGAGGGTAATGAAACAAAGGACGGAAGATAGCAGCTAACAGCCTTGCGGTGCTGGGCAAGGGACGGCAGAGCAGGGGGGAGGGGATGAACGGCAAGTAGGAGGGAAGAGTGTTGCAGAAAGCAAGAGGATGAAACCAGAGAGTAAGGGGCAAGGAGGAGTCGAGGGACACAGTTTCAAAGTGCAGCATTTAGTGGGAAGGCACAAAGGGATCCAATAGCAACGGAGCCAGATCAGGTAATTTTTAAAGAATTAATCTTCCCCCATAGAGACAAATGAAGTTTTGCCCAACTATCTAAATCAGATTTGAAATAATCTAAAATTTTTGACATATTATGGGATACAGTCTTCTCTGTAGAGTTAAATACTTTAACCCCCAGATATGACAAACCTTCCGCAGACCAAGTTACATCTGGAAGAATTGTTGATATGTCTGATTTAGAAACAGAAACACTTAGTTTTAGACATTCAGTTTTGGACCAATTGACATATAAACCAGATATTTCTCCAAAATTTTGTAGCAGGACTTTTATGTGTTTTAGAGAGTTAACAGGGTTGATTAGGTTAAAAGTAATACATCATCTGCAAAAGACAGGACTTTATTAGTGTAATTGCCTGTTCTAATCCCACTAATACTGTCAGACTGCATAATCTTCCTAAAACGGGGTTCTATTGCCAGTACAAATAGTAAGGGGGAAAGCAAACACCCTTGCCTGGATCCTCTGTGTAAGTGAAAAGAATTAGCTCTTAGCTCCATTCAAGCGAGTCAAAGGCCTAACCTATATCTAGGGATATGACTAATGAGGGGGAGGAAACATGCTTTGTGGAAAGGGCAGACCAGAGTATAGAAAATAATCTCCAGAAATTATCAGCAGCCTGTCTGTTCTTCAGAAAACCCACTTGCTCCTCTCTCACTAATTTATTAAGAAATATGGATCGTTCAGTAGCCAGAATTTTTGCCACAATCTTATAATCAAAATTTAAAAGAGAAATCGGCCTGTAGTTACCGCATTCTAGGGGATCTTTCCCTTTTTTGCTTAGTAAACAAATGTATGCTTCTAGAGTCAGATAATTTCCCTTCTTCAAAAGAAGTCTGGAAAGCATTAAATAAATGAAAGGCCACAATATTGTTCAGATGTTTATAAAATTCTCCAGGCAAGCCATCACGTCCAGGGGCTTTCCCTTTAGGAGTTTGCACAATTGTCTCTGATATCTCATGCGAAGAGATTGGTTTATCTAGCATCTTGTTATCTTCACTGGATAAGCCCAGGAGCTTAACTGAGCTAAGGAATCTGTCTATTATATCCACCTGTATAGCTCCCTTAGATTTGTACAGGTGCTCATAAAAATTCTTAAAGCAAGTATTAATTTCCTTACTGTTATGAGTAACTTCCCTGAAAGAGTCTTTGATTCCCTTAATATTGTTCTGATTTTTAATTTTACGCAGCCTATACAACAGTAATTTACCGACTTTTTCCCCAGACTCCCAGTAATTTTGTATTACCCTAGAAAGAGAATATTCAATTTTTTTCTGAATAGATCTTATTTAAGTTAAATTGAAGTCCCATAGCTTTAAAAAGTAATTATTTTTTATTGGGTGTGTTTTGTTTTAAATCTGACAAACTCTTTCCCAGGGAGTCTTGCATTTCTTTCAGTGCTTTCGCGTTTTCTTTTTTCTCTTTGGATGCGTAGCTGCTAATCCCTCCCCTAATATATAGGCATCCCAAATAATTTGGGGAATACTTCTCCATTGCAATTTATCTTGCAATATGTTTTAGATTCTTCCTGAATCCAATTTTGAAAATTGACATCTTGCAGCAAAGATATATTAAATTTCCAGCTGGTGTATCTGTTGGATTTGTTTTCAAACAGTATTGAACTCTTCAAGAGACAGTGGTGTGATAGAAGCACATTCTCCTAAGAAATGTTGCTAGTATTATTACAGATATCCAAAGACAGAAAAAAATAATTGAATCTACTGAAAGACCCAAACCTAGCTGAAAGGAATGAATAATCTCTGACACTAGGGTGTGCCAATCTCCATACATCAAATAGGCCCAAATCACACAGAACCTTATGGAGACAAATCTGTGATGCAGGTATCCTACTCAGGTTGAGGTTATGAGATCTAACAACTGATCCATTACTGTATTACAACCCCCTCCCAGTATAATTTCATAGTTCCCTACATTTGCTAGGCCATATGCTAGGATTTGAAAAATATATTTTTGCTGTGATTGGTTGTTGGGGGCATTGGCATTACATAAGGCTACGTCTTTACCATATAGACTTCCCAACAATATTTGGAACCTTCCCTCAGGATCAGTCAAATGGCTGTGTTTAATAAAATGGACTCCTTTCCAGATTAAAATAGCCACCACCACCCCTTTTTTTTGAACAGAAACAACAACAGGGCCACCATTATGGGCAGACAATCGAGACTTTTTTCCCGGGCCCTGAGCTCTGCTTATATGCTTGTTGGTTTCTATTTATTTTATTTATTTTTTTGCTGAGCCAGAGTACTTTTCCCTTGTTGCCAGCTGGGTCCGGGGGGTGGGATTGGGGATCTACATAATTTGATTATTCACTTTGTGACGTGACGTGTCGTGGCGTGGTTTGAAAGGTCCGTTGGGACTGGGAGCGGCTCCTCTAGAGTGCTTAGTGCATGCTGCTGACTGACTGCTGTTGGCAGGCTGTAGGGTGGCCTCACCCCTGATAATATCATTTTTAAATAAATAGCAGCCAGTGTAATAGACATTGAGGCATGACGTGACGAGGGCACCGTGGGCAACTAGTTGCCAGCCAACACTGGAGTACAGGACACCAGTGTGGTCGCTTCAGCTCTCAAGATGCCTGGTCAGACAGACATTGATTCTCATGCAGTCTTGCGTCCTGGTGATGTGAGGGACTGTGGCTCGGCTCGTTGTCATGTCATTGACGAGAAAGACTCCTCGAGTTTCCTTTCTCACAACCTGGCTGAACGAATGTGTCCGGTCTCCGTTCTGTGTGCACCACTCTCCTCCAGGCTAGTCCAGCATCCACTATCCAGGTAAAAAAACAACTAATGCTATAATCCCTTCGAGAAATTCCTATTGTCAGTCCTCAGAGAAATGTGGTACATGGAGACGAAAGCAAATGTAGTGTGGGCCTCTACAAAACATGGAGAAAAACACACTGCAGAAGTTTCCTGTTGATCGGGCACTGTCAGTTGAGAGAACCGATGTATAATTTCAGTGTAGTGTTTGATAACACTTCCTTTTCCGTGTTGGGCTTTGGGCATCTCAGGAGAAATGAAATGATGGGTACATAGTTTTTGATAAGGAAGGAAAAATGTTTTATTTATGAGCACATTTAGAGTTACCTTTATTTTTGTACTGTGTTTATAGTCTGTGCTTTCTCATTTCACATTAGATATTTTTTTCAGTCACATGAAATGTGTTTCATCTTTGTTGTGAGTCAGCTGTAGTTTTTAGTCAAATTCTTCCAGGAGAGCCGCACTGTCTATCACTTCCCACAAGTTTCTGTTAACATACTCGAAGACTTGGCGCCACCTACACGGTCACAAGGGTTGCAGCCACTTACCAAAAAATCCTACCACTTGCACATTATTGGAAAGCTTGCAAGATTTCCCTCTGCAGTAGCTAGCACCATTGGGATCGTGCGGGGGAGCACCAAGAAAATGGTTCGCAGGGTCATATACAAAGCATAGTAATCCTCACTAAGGCTTCAGCAGGGTTTTATGACATCCTCTGCCCTTAAAACCCGTAGTGCCAGGCAGCAAAGGTGTTGCAGCTCTTCAGCAGCCCTACGAGGAGCTGGCATGGAGTGGAAACCTGCATCAGACTGATTAGAGATGAGTGCCATAATGGAACTGGGGGTGGGGGTTGTACTAGATTCCAGGGATAGAAGTTAAACTGTAATGTGTAATGTGTTTGGGGGGCTAACTGGGCCATCTGGGGTAGACTTGGGAGGACTGGGAAGTTCACTGGACTTCTGCCCATCAGCAGGACTAAAGGAATGAGGCAGGTGGGTGACCGACTGGCAAAAGCATTGGTGATCATGAGCTGCGGACATAGAAACATAGAAACGTAGACTTTGATGGCAGATAAGGACCACTTGGCCCACCCAGTCTGCCCATTTCCCTACTGAATGGATAAGCTGCAGCCCTGAACAAAAATGATGAACTGTAACTACCCAGCTACGTGCAATGCTTCTCTGTTTATTCTGGAATGAGTTCCTTGAAGCATGGCAATATCTATATTATGCTTGTTAAGGTGATTAAACACTCTATATCTCGTGATGGGTGATCCTAGCCCTCGGACATTCCAAGAACTAATATATACTGAGCTCATGCTAATAGGACTAAACTGTAAATAAAAGAATACAACCTCAAAATAAATAGATTAAATTCTAGAACTAGTGAAGTAAGTGGATAGCTTTGTTTGAGATGTACTGTGAAATACCTTTAAAATATTATATTTAGAACAGACAAGAGAAAGGGTACCTAGAAAGTACAGTAACTATAAATCAATAACACTAGCTGTAAGTTGCTCCTTAGAAAAGCAAACTAATGAGCAGCAGAGAAACACACACTTACATACTGTCAACACCAATTCATTCTGCAACCAAACTCATACAGTAAGAAGATACGAGTAAACTCACTGAGGGAACCCTCATAGTGAAAAAAAACACACCCTATAGGCAGCAAAGCCAAAATCCCACACTTGCCAAGTTGTGGCTAAAAATAATGAAAAGGCATGTCAGGGCAGTCCTAGGGAACTGAAACTACACTATACACCCTTAGAGTAATAATTATCAGTATACCTTAAAATATCAATATAGGACACAATTTATTGAAGTGAAGGGGCAGCAAAGGCATCCATAATACGACAAGTGTCAGAATAAAATATCAGGCTATAACCTAATGTTCTATTGAACTATTCTAGATAAAATCCATTCTGTAGGCATGCAACCCTCACCAGGCATAACTTACCCGGCCTTAAGTAGCTGCTCAGATCTAATATCAGTGCTCAGGATGGTACAGGAACTCGCTTCCATATCCTGTACAGGGTTCAGCCTGTAAGCCTGACAAGCAATTGGGAGTAAACACCAATATTTTATGGCATATAATAAAGCATGTAAATGACCGTTAGCATTTTGTCTGCTATGCCTTATAAGCCTACTTAGACCTCCTTGCCCATTATACATAAAAACATACTACCCTTACCATCTTTAGAGTAGGCAAAATGCTACATTTTGATTGAGAGCTGTGGGAAGAAACCGTAGAGTTAAATTAATCATCCCTTTGAAAGAAGAATAGATGGCCTTCGCTGTCTCCCCATTGCAATATGCCCTTAACCAGTTTAGAAAAAACATTCCATAAACTGGTCAGAAGTTTATTACCCAAGAAAGAAAGTCCCCCCCCCCCCACACCTGGCTGTAAAGCGTAGAATCAGAAAAAACAAAAAACATAGAAAAATGCAGCCCATGATAATATATTCCCACAAAATAAGAATCAAGTTCTGGATATTTACTCACTCCCACATCCAATTAATGATGTACAGTAAATTACACTTTTTTTTTCAATATAATGTTTATTAAAGGTTTTTACAAATCCCAAGCTGAGGCCATGTTCATCAAGCTCAAACAGGTACATACACAACGAGATACATGGACCCATCCCTCTCCCAACCCCTCCCCAAGCCCCAAGCCCACCTCCCCTCACACACTCCAGAAACCTGTTGGTCCAAGCTGAAGATTACTAAACAAAATACTACCTAAATTGGGCCAGATATTCAAACTGCGCCCAAAATGTGTGCAATAGCAGGAGCAAGCACAAGTCCATTGCGCACATGCGCAATAGACGCGATATTCAAACATGGAGCAAGGCAAATTGCACAACCAGCCAACGTCTGAATATCACACAACCTGCACCATAGCGCAACCAGGAAGGGGAAGCTGAGCAGATATGATGCGCTATAGCGCAACAAGGCCAGCCCAGCTGAGCAGTCCAGAGGCTCCATAACGCAAGCAGAGAGCCCCCCAGCAGCAGAGCAATGGAACTGCACAACCAGGGAGGTAGGCAGGGGCCCACCACCCATGCCACAGATGGGCACAGGAACACACTGCAGAACTAACAATGCACCCCCACACCCTAAGCACAGCATCACTGGGGGAGGGACAGAATATCCACCGGCCCATGGGGACAAACCAACAAAGCACAGCTGGGCCATGGTGACCAGCACACCCACTGGCAAGCTGAAACTGCCACACAAAGGGAGCGGACCACCCCAGTGCACATCAGCCCCCCCCCTGTGCACAGCACACCCTGCACTGTGACCCCAAGACACCACCCATGAGCAGTGACTGTCACTGCAGGAATCCCCATGCATCCCCCCGTCACACTGCAACCCCGTGTACCACAGAACCATACATGCCAGACCCACCAGGAGCACCCAGCAGTGGGTGGCAGCACACGGCAAGACCGACTGAAAGCCACTCCCACACCGGAGACACCTCCCCACGCGCACACACACATACCCAAGACAACACCACCCCAGATGCCATGCACACCACTGCAACTGAGCACCTATAGCCAGCTGCAAATCAGAGACCACCACAGTATTCATAACAAAATATATATTTCTAAGTAATATAATAATAATAACAATATGAACAACCAGAACCATAAACAAATATATACAATACAAGGGTGGGGGTACGGGTACAAGGTAGGGGTGGGTAAGGGGCAGGGGTGAACAACTGGGAGATGGAAGGCAGGGTGTGAGGGATGGGTAAAGGGGGGAGGTGATGGGCAGCTACTGCCTGCCAGCCCGCTCGTCATCCGCCTGCTGCTGGTCCCGGGGCCTCCTCCTGTGCCTTACGCCACGGCGCTGCAGGTCCCTCAGGATGTCCAGGGAATCCATGGCCACCTGAATGAGCTGGTGGACCGACCTCTCAAGCCTCCGCAGGATCCAGACACCTAGGACAAGGGATCAGAATCAATGGCTGTGACTGTCCATATCCCTGAAGCCCACCCAACATGCATGGCATACAGCCAAGTGCCCAGCTCCTGTGATGGAGTGCACCCACCCACCCACAGTGACCGTGCACAAGACATGCCCAACCAGGCAGCAACAGCCATGTGTGCCACTGCACACACACCCCACCCATGTCCAGCACAGCACAACCAAGGCTGTACAGTGACGTGGCTACGTGGTGGGAAGGCAGTGCCACAGCCATGTGCCCAGTGCATGCATGGACCACCATTGATGCACTTCCAGACATGCAGTGCCACTGGACAGTGCTGACTGTCACATGTCACGTGCATGGCAGCGTTGTCCATGGATGGTGGCCATGCCCTGCCCCCCCCACAGCATGCAATAGAATTCATGATGTCATGTCACTCACCCTCATCGTACTGCTGCTGCTGTCGTGGTTCTTCTACACCACCACCACCAACACCATGCACAGCCACTGCTGCCACCCCTTGCTGCTCCTCAGCCTGGGCCCTCCTCTGCTCTGCCACGCCTGTGGGAAACAAAAGGTGAAAAACACATCAGTGAAATCCCAAAGCAGACATCACCCTGCCCCAATGAGTGTGCCCGCCCACCCAGCCAGACCCATACATCACATATCCTGTAAACACCGCCACAGCCAACCATAGACCAACCTTCCCCCATGTGCTGGTCACAATACACAGTGTTACCCATACGGACAATACAGGTGCATAGATGGCTCACCCACCTGGCTGAGGCACCACGCCCCTTGTGGCACGTGAACGAAGTCGTTCTAGTAGTGCCGGCTCCCTCCTCCGTAGGTCACCATAATGGTGCCTGCACTGCTCTGCCGACCGCCGCCGGCCAGTGCCCTCCTCAAGTGCAGTGGCCACCAGCTGCCACACATGGGTCCTTGCCATGTTCAGGGGTTTATCCCCAAATAGTAGGCCATGGTGAGGCTCCATTATGGCCACCAGGTTTGCCAGTTCCACTGCACTCCATTGTGGGGCTCTCCTGCGTGCCATCCCTGCATGTATATAGTAGGCAATATGGCGCTCTGCAGTGCAGCAACCCCACGTGGAATTGTTGTGCAATACAACTCCGCTATTCCCTATCGCGCTGTTTGGATAGCACCACCAGTCCCTATTGCGCTGTTACCGAACAGCGCGATAGAGCTGCAGACATGCCATATGTACAGCGCCAAGGGGCAAAGGTCGGGCACAGGGTCATGGGTCTCTGGCACAAGGCCACGCACAGTGCCATCGGATGTCTATACGTCCAGCACGATTGGTCGCCTGTGTGCCATTGCCACAGTAGACTATTGTGCAGTTGTGCCACAGCTCCATGTAGTGACCGTCGCTGTAGCACCACTGGCACAATGGTGGCCTTGTCCTGAATTGCCTATCACGCACAGCACATCATCAGTGCGTCAGACGCCTGCATAAGCTACCTGGGCATGCGCAGTGCGGTGTACTATGCAGTCACAGAACTGCACCATTGGCTCAGCTGGTTCAACCATATTGCGCAAAGCGCAACAGCACGATATTCAGCCGTCATATGCAAATCATCCGATCAGCCATTCAATGGCGCAACAGCGCGATTTGCATTTCATTAAAGTTGCACCAGTCCTAATTTGCATGCATTGTGCTATAAATATGCGACACTGTTCTGCAGTGGCCATATTCAGTTACTGCAGTTGATAGGTGAGTTGCATGCATTGTGCTGTTCTGGACCATGGCCCCAGAGAATTGCTGTGTACTGCACAGTCACAGGTGACCACTCTCACCCATACAGGCTGTGAAATGACCGAGCGAGGACTGGGTGAGGAGGATGATGGTGAGCAGAAGAGGAGGCCCAACTTTACAAAGGCAGAGACAGAGGCACTGTTTGAGGCCTACCTGGCTGAGGAGCCACTTCACAGTGGACGGCGGGGCACCCCTCAGGCCAGTGCTGCTGCATGGGAGGGGGTGGCACGTGTCGTCAACCTGCACAGCAGCCACCAGCACTCTGTGCAGGAGTGTAAAAAGAAGATGAGGACCGACAGGAGGAGGGTGAAGGAGAAGGTTGCAGCCATCAGGGCGGCATGTGCTGCAACAGGCGGGGGACAGCCGGAGGTGGTGCAGCTGACCCCGGTGGAGGATATACTCACTGCAAGCATGCAGCGCAGTGCCATTGAGAGTGTTCCTGGAGGTGGCTTCCAGACAGGTGGTAGCCCATCACTGCATGGTATGTCATGGTGGGGGGGAAGGTAGTTCACATGCACTAATGTGTCCTTCCTTTCTGTTACAGATCCTGTGCATCTACAGGGGTCAGCAGTGGAGGGCCTGTCCACTGCGGACAGCCATCCGGAGTTGGAAGAGGGACCATCCACCTCCGCAGATTGCCGGCGTGCACTGCGCCAGTGTACACACCTGGCTACCTTCACTGATGTTGAGACAGGTGTGGGGAGTGCCCTTCCTGTGTCTCAGCGGTTTGGCATGCAAGCATGCCAGCACACTGTGGCTGTGGCACAGACCTACACCATCGATGATGCACCGACCACTATGGGCATTGGCATGTGTGTGTCACAGAATGGACACACAGCAGGACAGCACACGCCCATGGATCTAGCTGGTTCTGATGTGTGTGCTGGCATGTCAGCACAGTCCCAGACTGTGCCTGTCAGCACCGGTGAGGCAGCACCAGTGGCTGTGCAGATCACTGGCACTGTTGTGGCCATAGCAGTGGAACCACTGATCCTGTGGGCACAGCAGGCGGAGGGGCAGCAGCAGCAGTCACCCACCGGGACTGGGGGTACAGGGCTGAGCAGTGATGTAGGTGCACTGCTTGTGGACATGCCCATATCTGGTCCTGGTGAGCAGTGCCCACCCTCAAGGGGTGCTGTACATCAGGCCCTTCCAGATTCTGAGGGACAGGTTGCCAATGTGGCAGCCGACCTCTTTGATGAGCACACCCGCCTGCTGCAGGCATCAGTACAGCAGCAGATGTGGGTTGCAACATCCGTGGAGGCACTATGTGTGGCTCTGGAGTGGCACAGCAGAGACACCGAGAGGATCCTGTCCCGGATTGACCATTTGCAGGTGGATGTGACCGCCGCCATTGACAGGCTGACACAGGCAGTGGTCGATGTCGTGGCCACATTGGGCACACAGTCAGGTTCCCCTGTGCCACTCACACCAAGCAGTACACTATCCACTCCCCATTCCCAGCATCATGTGACACCCACCCTGTCAACACCGGGTTCAGCTGTGGGCATCCCGAGCACCCCTGGTGCAGGTATGTTTGGTATGCTGCAGACCCCTATGCGGACAAGGTCATGTTCACACAGTGGGACCCCTGGTGGTCCATCGGTGCCACCCCATGTGGCCTGTGCTCTGCCTGCTAGTGCTGCTGGGTCTCAGCGGGGCCGCCCACGCATCCGAGGTGGCCGTGGCACTGTGCTGCATGACTGAGCTGTCTCCCAGTGTGGGCCCTGTCTGGTGCTGCCCTGTGTGCAATGTGTGTTTCAGTGGGCAGTGCACCGGTGGGTGCCCTGCCCTACATGCAGACACATGGACCACCTGCACACCCTCCCGACTGCTGTCCACAGGTGCGTGTGCATGATGATGCCTGCATTGCACTGTTCACCAAAGTGCAAGGGTGCCCAGCATCTGACACATGTACATGGGCAGTACAGGTGGTGGTGGTGGCCTGTGGACATGTGTATTTTTAGTGTCTGTGTTACTGCTCTGTTGTGCACCTGACCCCCTGTGCACTTTGTGCCTGTTGTGTGTGTGTGTGTGTGTGTGTGTGTCTGTCCATGTGGCATGTTACTGTTCATCCCTCCCTGGTTGTGTGTGTGTGCTTCTGTGCCCTGCCACTTCCCTCGCTGTCATGCACCCCTGGTGTGTTTCCCTGTGTGTATGTGGGTTGTGCCCCAGCCACTGTTGGTTGCATATGGCCCTATGACTTACCTGTGTTGGGCGAAGTGCTCCTCTGTGATGGTGTCCCGGTGCAGCTGGGCCAGCCGGATCAGTTGGGGGTCATGCCATCCAAGGGGGGGCTGCTCATCCCCATCATCACTGGCGTCACTGGCGTCCCCAGCGCTGTCCCCCTCCTCGACCTGTATGGCTATCCCACAGTCTTTGGCCATGTTGTGCAGGATACAACAGGCCAGGAATATCCCCACAGGCCTTTGAGGGGCTATACTGTAGGGCACCACCGGAGGTGTCTTGGCATCAGAAGCGTGCCTTCAGCATCCCAAACACCCGCTCAATGATGTTGCATGTGGCGGCGTGTGCCTCATTGAAGCGTTGCTGCGATGGGGTCGTGGGCCGCCGGTACGGTGTGAGCAGCCAGGGACAGAGTGGGTATCCACTGTCACCTGTGTGAAGATAGTGGAGGTTAGTGTCATGTTCAGGCTTATATTGCCTCCAACCCTGTGTGCCACTCCCATGGCACCTGTGGCTTACCCACCCTTGCCCCCGATTTGCCAATCCTACATGCATACTCACCCACTAGATGTCCTGTGGGGATGTCCCCACTCTCGAATCGATGGCACAGTGCTGATTGGTACCATATGAATGCATCGTGTGCTCCTCCAGGGTGCTTGGCACAGACATTGATGATGCGCCCACTGGCATCACACACCACCTAACAGTTGACACTGGAAAACCCCATCTGATTCCAATAGGCAGCCCCATCGGGGCTAGGTGGCATGCGAATGACCACATGGGTGCAGTCTATCGCCCCTAGCATGCCAGGCATATGTGCTACCCTGTGGAACTCCTGTATGTTTGCTGTAAGCTCTGCCATGTGCTGGGGAAATGGATGTACTCCACAGCATGTGACAGCAGTGCGCTGAGGAATTGGGTGAGGATGTGTGACGTGGCCAACTGTGTTATGTCTGTGGTGTCCCCTGTTGGTCTCTAGAAGGTACTCGTGGTGAGCAAGCACATGCAGGCTGTTACCTTTGTCTCCACTGACAGAGCGTGACTCCGTTGTGAGGGTACCTGCATCACATCACTACACAGCTCACAGAGCCACCTCAGTATTGCCCTGTTCAGGTGGTACCGGCCCACAATCTCGACATCTGAATACAGCTCAAAGCTGATGCAGGCTCAGTATTGCCTGTTGGGGGCGTACCGCCGATGGGCCCTTCCACGGCCACGGCCCCCTGCAGCATGCCTTCTCACCCCCTCATTACAGCTTCCATGTGGAAGCTGGCACTGTCCATGTCCCTGGCTTGTGTTCCCCCCCCTGGCTGTTGTTGCTCTGTTACCCCTGCTTACCTGACTGCTACCTCCACTGCAGTGGGTACACCTACTGGCCTCTGCACTCTGTGGCCCCACACACCTTCCCTTGCCCCTCTTCTGTCCTGTGCACTCCCTGGCCTGCACTGTTTGTTGCTCTGCCCTTCTCTGTCTCCCTGCCTCATGTGGCTTCCCTGTTGCGTGCTTGCGCCTCTTCCTTGAGCCTTTTTATTTTGGCTCATTTCCACTATGGCGCAACTTCCACCTGATCCACTGTTGCGCATTGCGCAAGCCTTTGAATATTGCATTGCGCACTTTATGCATGGTTCCATCCTCTTCGGTTGCGCATACCTTCATTAGCATTGCGCTGTTGCTCAGCATGTTTTCTGTGGTGCAACTGCCTCCTGCTGAATATTGCAGAATGGCGCAATTTCAGACTTGCACTGGCGCAACCCTATTGCGCATGGCGCAACCCTTTTGAATATCCCACCCATTGTATACAACGTATGTAAAAGAGCCCAGATCCTCTCGTATTTAGATTTATTATTATTAAGACTAGATATGGTTTGCTCCATTCTAAGATTAGCTAAGAATTTGTTAAGCCATTCAGAGTAAGAGACTGTTCCCATACTTTTCCAATATTTAAGAACCAATTTTTTAACTGACATGGAAATCAGTGCAATATGGAATTTACGGGTGTTCACCGAAGTCTGCGAGTAATCACCCAAAAGACAGACTTCCAGGGTAAATAGGTCAGTTAGTCCCAGCAGTGGGTCTGTATTAGCCTTAATACTATTCCAGAGGGGGGATATTTTGGGACAGTCCCAAAAAATATGGAGCAGAGTGCCCTCATTCCGCAAACTCCTTATACACTGGCCTGAATTTAATACGCCCCATTTGGCCAGCTTCTGGGGGGAATAATAAAGGTTATGCAAGATGTTAAATTGCATGAGATGTAACCTATCCTGGGTAATGAAACAATGACAATTATGCCACAAGATGGACCAATCTTTATTCCATTGCAGAAAGGAGTCCAACCAAAACTCTGTAGGCTCAAACGAGTCCGGAAAGCGCCAATCATAAAATGTATTGTACAATTTAGAAACTACCTTGGAGATATTGGTGAATGGATACAGATCCGAAAGAAAAGAAAACTTGGGAGATGCAGCAACGCTTTTCTCGAATTTGTTGCTAAAAAGGTGTCGGAGTTGAAGAACTTTAAAGTAATCCTTTGCTTGCAACCAAAATTTTCTTATGAAATCCTGTGTTGACAACCATGATCCGTCCTCCTTAAGGAAGGAGGATAGTTTACCCTCTCCTAGTTTTGGTAACCAAGAGGGGGATAAAGTTTTTCCATCAATTTTAAAAGCTGGGGAGTTCCAGATCGACTGAGACGGGTCCAGATACTGTTTATATTTCAAGAAGCCACACAACTGTGTGTGAATTCTAATGGAAATCGCCACCGCGGTATCTTTTAACTTTTTCAGCAAAGTAGATGTATTTAAATATAGAAGAGTGGAAGGAGCTATATTACATGACTGAATCATTTCCAACTCTATCTTAAACCAAGGAGGAGAAATGGAGAAAGGGTTAGGGTCTAGCCATTTGAGATATTTGGCCAGATGACTGGCCCAATAATATAAACCAAGGTATGGAAGTCACAAACCACCTTTACTTTTGGGTGCTGCTAACTTGTAGTATGCTAATCTCAACTGTTTTTTAGGCCAGATGAAGTTTATCATCATCCTCTGGGCTTTTTTATACCAACTCACCGGTAGATAGATATTAAGTAGTTGCAAGGGATATAATAATCGGGGAAAAACATTCATCTTAATCAGATTTATTTTTCTCCACAGAGAGATGGGAAGCATCAACCACCTGTGTAAGTCCTGCTTCAATGTTAGTAATAACAAATCCAAATTTTTTTTGATAGTAAGTGACGTACTCCTGGTTAACTCGATGCCCAAGTAAAATAAAGAGTTCTTGGACCACGAGAGACCGAGAGCAGTAATGTTGTTCTTAAAGACCTTATGGTTCAGAGGAAATACAATAGATTTACTAACATTTAGCTTGTAGTTTGAGAGACCGCTATATTTCTCTATAATATCCAACATTGCGGGAATAGAGGATTCAAGGTAAGAAAGCTGTAAAAGGAGATCATCCGCATAAGCAGAAACTTTGACCTTGGTATCCAAAATTGTGAGCCCCTGAACCTTTGGACATAGGGACCACTTAAGGATTAAAGGTTCCAAATATAGGTTGAACAGTAATGGAGAGACAGGACAAGCTTGCCTAGTACCAGAATATAGCGAGAAGGATTCAGAAATTACTTTGTTCCCTGAAATACTGGCTGTTGGATTTTGATAAAGTGCTTTCACCCACCCTAGAAATTGTTGGGGGAAACCAAAGGAGTTTAATGTCTGGAGTAAAAAATTCCAATTGACTCTATCGAAAAGCCTTCTTAGCATCCAGGGACACCAACACTGGTGGGAATAGGGCATCCCTAGCTGCCGAGAAGACATGAGAAAGAGTGCGGACGTGGTCCATGGAGGATCTACCTTTCATGAAGCCCACCTGCTGCATGCCTATCACCTCAGGGAGAATGGGGGTAAGCCTATCAGCTAATATTTTGGTTAGAATCTTAACATCCTGATTCAACAGAGAAATGGGTCTGTAACTCTCCACCAGTTCCAGGTTTTTACCCGTCTTAGGCAATAGCACAATAAGTGCTTCGAATAAAGTGGGGTCCGCCTGTGCCCCCGAGAGAATGTGCTGGTATAGTGAGAGAAAGTGTGGTATGATTTGTTCCTTGAAAAAATTGGCCGAGAAGCCATCCATTCCTGGTGTTTTATCTAATGGAAGGCCCTGTATCACTGTCGTGATTTCAAGAGCTGAGATAGGGGCTACTAACTTTCTACACTGAGCTTCAGAAAGAAGAGATAATTGGGCCCCCACTAGATAAGAGGACACCGCCTGATCAGAAGGTGGGTTGGGCATCTCACCGTATAGTTGTTTGTAATACCTAGTGAATTCTGAAGCAATTTCTTGAGGGGAAGATCTCAAGGCCCCATCTATCGAGGAACAGATTGGGGGAATAAACCGGGCAGACTCTTGCTGCTTTATTCTCTGGGCCAGTAACTTACCCGCCTTCTCCTCTTGGTCAGAGTAATAAGCCCTAGTACATAACATTGCAAACTCAGCCTTTTCGTTCAGCATTCCTATGTAAGAGTCTTTTAATTTTGCTAGTTTTAACTTAACCTCATCTGATGAGTGAGCTTAAGCATTTATTTCCAGAGATCTAATTTGGGATACTACCACCCTCTGTTTTGCCTCCTGTTCTTTTTTCCGGGCGGAAGCCATCCCAATCAAGATACCCAGGAGATATGATCTAAACGCACACCAGAGAACGTCGGACTTAGTGTCTGGAGTACGATTTAAATTGAAAAATTGTATGATATGTTCTTTAATGCGTTCCCTGTTTTTAGAGTCTTTAAGCAATTGCTCATTCAGTTTCCACCTAGTTTGCCGCTTAGTCGATGAAGTGAGAGAGAGACCCTAGCCAGAACAAGGGAATGGTCAGAAGGAGGACCCAGTTGAATAATAGAAGTTATTACACCAGGTAAAAAGGACTGAGATATCAATAGATAGTCTATTTGTGACGAGGATCTATGAACAGGTGATGTGAATGTAAATTCCTGACTCTCCGGATGTAAAACCCTCCATATGTCGCACAAACCCAGGCGATCCATTAGGTCATGTAACACCCGCTGCGCCGGGGAAGGTGTACCTGACACATTATCGGAGCAGTCTTTATCCAGATCCAGCACTAGATTCAGGTCACCCCCTAATATTATAGACGCGGGTAATAGTGGGAGAATACAATTCAGTAACCGCATGAAAAAAGTGGGTCATCCTTATTGGGGCCCTAAATGCTACCTAATAAGAGTTCCATAGAATAAAGAGTACCCCGCACCAAGATAAATCTCCCATGCGGGTCTTCAACCTCCTGCATAACCTTAAATGGGATATTCCTGTTAACCAATATCAAAACCCCGCAACTATTAGAGGTATCTTGGGCTGCAAAGACCTGCCCTATTTGCAACCGTCTCATCTGAATGGCCTCCGAATCTAGTAAATGAGATTCTTGTATAAAAGAAATGTTAGCATGTAGGAAGCCCAAATGCTTCAAGATCTTATGCTGTTTTACCTTTTTGCAGACTCCTTTAATGTTTCAAGTAGTGAAACAAATGTCATTAGCCATCCTTCCTGCCCATGAAACGTGGACGATCTGAAACAGGATAGGATGTTATAAAACTGTCAAAAAGTCCCCTTGCATCAGACTGTGTCCCCCCATCCCCCGTCCCTCCCCAACCCCCTTGTACCCCAAACCCCCAAAAAGTAAACCAGTAGAGTACCCCAACTACCCACCCTTAGAATTTTCGGAACCCTGCCCCTCTCCCCATCCCCCTCTCTTCCCTGATTCGCTATGCAGTTCCCACCAGATTACGCCGACCCCCCTCCTGCCTCCCCACCTTCTATATTTTCCCTACTAACACTGTGTGTGACTGGAGCAAACTAACTATGAACTAAGTGTCGAATGAAAAAAAGGGAATACAGAGTGACCTCTAACATCGGTATCCTAATAAACAACTGTCCTATTAGTTCTTTACTATTAACATCCCCTAACTCTAAACACAATTGTGAACCTAAGGAATAATCCCTATACTGTAACTGTCCCTCCGATAATCTTGATTAAACAGAAGCCTCCGTCTGCCCTGTCTGCCTACTAAAGTACACGGGTCATTTTCCTGCAAGACGCAAACAAGAGAGATATTGACGATAAAGGAAGCAAGAGAAAAAAAAAACGACCAGATATTAACTAACGTGTAGCTCCTCCTATTACTTCAGTTTTGATCTTGCTGGTAGTTGACCCTCAGAGCCACAATCTATGCCTAAACTTCTACATCCATGACTAAAAGTACCCTTTCAGGAAGTGTCCTGTTACTGTGAAGAAGAGCAATTGTCTTCCTACAATCCCGAATTTGCACCTAATGTGCTGTAAACGTAGCACAACGCTCCCCTCATGTGGTTCTATGACACAATGGCAGCCTCCCATATCTCACCTAGCTCTGCTTTAAAATCCCATGTTGAACCAAAATGAAAGCTCTCACCTTCCTGGCAGAGTCTGGATAAGGCTGCTTAAAAAATCCACCGGGGAAGATGTTGCTCTCTAACCGAGCGCTGCCCACGAAGTGGAGCTCCTTCAAATAAGCAATAGAAGCCCCAGCAAGATTGGACCACGCGCCAGTGGACTGAAAGCAGGGCCTCTGTATTAGGCTCTGTGCACATGGCTCCAACTGCTATCCGTGATGTGTCTGCACTTCCCCTTCAATCTCCTAAGGGAGATGTCAAGTGTTTAGGCAAAAGTAGCCCTAAACTACACTCTTACCCCTACCACTAAGCAGTTATCACTGCCCGATTTGCCTAGTAACAACCTTGCCCCCACCATCAATAAATCTTATGCCCCGATGACATAATTTCACCTGGTAATTGTCACAGCACACAGTGCCATGGACAGTGGGCTGCAATTTAGCTAGCAAATGGACCTCGGGACTGATCGACTCATTGTGGCGCCTCCATCGGCACTGTATAATTCCCAACTGGAGATGCGCCCTTTCTAAAAAAAGACAAAAAAGACAGTATGCTCCCCAAGTTGGCTGCTACATGCCCCCGGTTTAAGCCATACCTCCCCTCGCGTGTGGACCTGAAATGGTAGCCAGGGTACCTAGACCAATATTTTAAACTGAATCTGGTGAGTGCTATACTGCAATCCCCTCTGACCCAGATATAGTTACCTCCTATCAGGATTTAGCATCTAACCAAGCGCCTTACCACAGGATTCCCCAACGTGACCCCAAACCTTATAGCCCTAATCAACGTATTATATGACCAGAGTTCCCTATCCAACCTTATAACTAAACGTTAAGCGAGTAACACTAACTTAACCCTAAATTATATTTTGTCTCATTCCCCAGTACTATTTTAAGCTTTAGATAAAAGCCCTTTCAGCAAACATCACCACTTATAGGATACATATACTCCTGATATTTCCCCCCAAAAGTCTTAGAACTTATAAACTGAATGTCCTTTGGGCCATGAGAGTCCATCCAAGAACCCTGATCAGGTTGGTACTGAGAATGTTTCCAGTGTCCCAACTGAAACGAGAATACCGGGAAAGATCTTGGGGTAAGTCCGACCCCGAGTTCAGGTAATTTTGAAGAGCTCAGGCATGGCAGACTTGAGACCCGAGGTCGCCGCATCTAAATCTTCGAAGGTATGCTATGTACCAGATACCAGAACCTGCAATTTTGCGGGATACCCCATCTTAAATTTGATACTGGCTGCGATTAGTTTGGTAACCAAAGGATGAAAAGTAGCTCTGCACTGGTGAACGGTGAGCGGTAGATCCTGGGCAACTCGAATCTTCGCCTTCCCCCATTGCAAGTCTTGAATGCTCCTCGCTTTTGTGAAAAAATGCTGTTTTTCCAAGAAGTTCAGGAACCTGAAGATCAGGGGGCAGGGGGAGCTCCTACCGGAGGTGTGGGCCTGAGTGCTCTGTGAACCCGTTCTATGATGTAACGGGTGCCATATGGGGAAGGCCCGACTATTTTTTCAACAAATTTCTGAACAAAGAGCACCGCATCCTGCCCTTCCTCAGACTCAGGGAGGCCCAAAATCACCGCATTATTTCAGTGGCTTCGCCCTTCTAAGTCCTCCAACTTCATTTCCATCTTTGAAAGCTTTTGCTTAACAAGGACCACCTCAGGATCCTGTTTATCCGCTCTTCTTTCAAGTGAGGTAAGACGGGCTTCTGTGTCAGACGTCTGCAGGGTGATTTCCTCAATTGCCTGTGAAATTGTCTTGATTTCCGAAGTAAGACTCTTCAGCTGTTCCTTAAAAGGACGGAATTCGGCTAAGAAGCCGGCCAGTGTTAGGGGTTCCTGGTCTGAGTCATGTTGCAGAGCCGACTGACCTGTAACTGGTATCTGAGCTCGCTGCGTCTTAGGGGCTTTTTCAGGCATGGCTGGAGGGGTATGCCTAGGCTGCGATTTCTTCATTTCAGCTTCCATCCCTCCCAAAATGACTCCAACAGATGCGCCAGCACCTCAAAATCTACCGACTTGCTTTTGCTAAGCTTTCTGAATGAGTCTAAAGTAGAAATATTCCGAAAATAATGGCGTTAGGCAGGAGTGGTTAGACTAGGCATCCATTCAGGTTCGCTGCATCACGTGACCTCCCGTAATACTTTGTTTTAATTCAAAGGAACATTTGTCTTCCTTGCAGTTCATCAAACCGGAAGTGACCTCTGACCCATATTTCCTGTCTCTAACCCTCACTTTTATGTAGTTTTGAAATAAATAAAAATAAAACACATTTTTATGTTAACTGAGTCAGGGAGCCTGTAACACAAAAGCAGATAGTCTGCGTATGTAGGAAGAGCAGACAATAAGATTTACAGGGGACATTTGAAATGAAGAGATCAATCAACAGAGAGATGAATCCCTTCAGGTCTTCTTGTACAGCTGAGCTATATTTGAGACACCGTGCAAACGTTTTCAGGTCACCGGTGCTTCACTTTTGTTAGACGGATATCCAGGAGATGAAGGCTCCTCAAACATGTCCTCAACTGGGCTACAAGGATCTTTAAAGCATTCAGGTAATCCTCTGGAAGATCTGCCTGAAAATTATTTAGTGGACAACTTTGTATTATTTGGGTACCAGTCAGTGTTTGAGGAGCTTTTTGCAACAATAGAGGAAATAATGGCTAGCTTGTTCTTGTTTGTGTCTTGCTATTTGTTTCAGAGGGCCAGGCTGCTGATTTTGGAAGAGAGGCTTTATTGCTGGGGTAACTTGCAGAATATTTGAGCACAGGAACGTGTGTGTTTTTAGCTGAGTCAGTGAGAGGTGTAGGTGAGGGTTCTGAATGAGAAGACTCTGTGTGTGGGCTTTTCTGGCACATGGGAGCTCGCACATGTGGTTCAACCATGGAATATTCAACATTTTTAAAACTTTCATAAACCGTTTGGAAATTTTGTTGGATAGCGTTATTTTTGGGCCTTCTACTTAAGATCCAAGGGGCTTCAGGCCAGCATCTTTGAACTCCCAGGCTTCTTCAGGTGTTTTAAAACTGTACGATCCACCCCTTCTGTTTATTACTATAGTAGCTGGATAATGTAGTATGGTATACTAATTGATTGCAAAATATATCTGATCTCATTATACGCCTTTCTTTTTTCCAGAATTTCAGATGAACAATCTTGAAATATAAACACCCTCTCTTTTCCCCAATAAAGAGCCTTCTTCTGTCTGGCCAGAGCCAGGATTTCTTCTTTAACATTAAATCTCAACAGGTGAATTGTTATGGGCCTGAGCTTTTGACTTTGTTTGGGGAGTGCTCTCAAGAATCTATGTGCTTTCTCAAATCTCTAGGGGCCATGCCAGGAAGTATTTAAAACTGAAGGCATAAAATCCATTAAGAATCACACTATGTCATTGCTTTCAACAAGTTCAGGGACCCCCACCAGGCGTAAGTTATTACGCCTGCTTCTATTTTCAAGATAGAAACATAGAAACGTACAAGTTGATGGCAGATAAGGACCGCAAGGCCCATCCAGTCTGCCCATTTCTTTTTCTACCTTATGAATGTACCATAGGCCTTTGCTCTGTCAATGGCCTATCTATTCATACTCATCGGTATTGCTCTCTTATGCCTATCCCATGCCTGTTTGAAGCCCTGCACTGTATTTATATCCACCACTTCCTGAGGTAGGCCGTTTCATGCATCCACCACCCTTTCTGTGAAAAAGAACTTCCTTACATTACCCCTTAATTGGCCTCCCTCTAATCTCATGCTGTGTCCTCTTGTCCTGCTATTTTCTTATTTTGAAACATGTTAGACTCTTTCACCTTGTTAATGCCCTTAAGGTGTTTGAATATTTCAATCATATCCTCTCTCTCTCTCTTCCTCCTTTGCTGTAGGGTATACATATTGAGTTCCATTAATCTGCCGTCATATGTTTTCTGATGCTGTCCCTGCACCATTTTGGTTGCCCTTCTCTGGACTGCCTCAGTTTGGTTAATGTCCTTGTGAAGGTGTGGCCTCTAGTACTGTATGCAGTACTCCAGACGAGGCCTAACCAGTGTCTTGTAAAGAGGGATTATTACCTCCCCTCTTCTGACTTGTGATACCCCTACTAATACACCCCAACATCCCTCTAGCCTTACCTACTGCTTTAGAGGTCTGCTTGGATGATTTCAGTTCATTGGTGATGATGACGCCCTAGTCTCTTTCTTCCTTTGTAACTGCCAGCAACTTCCCCCTCGCAGCCTGTAGGTGGCTTCAGGGTTTCTCTTCCCTATCTGCACTTCTTTGCGTTAAACCCCAGTTGCCACTTTTCTAACAGTTTTGCTAGTTTATCCAGATCTCTACTCATTCTGCCCACCCCATCTGGATCATCTACTCTGTTGCAGAACTTGGTGTCATCTGCAAACAGACAAACCTTACCCTCCAGTCCATCTGCAATGTCACTGATGAAGATATTGAAGAGGACTGGCCCCAGTACTGATCCCTGAGGTACCCCACTTGTGACTTACATCTCTTCTGACTGTATACCGTTTACCACCACTCTCTGTTTTCTGCCCGTCAACCAGTTTGCCACCCAGTTGACCAACATCTGACCGACCCCAAGCCTACCCAGCTTATTAATCAATCTTCTATGTGGAACAGTATCGAACGCTTTACTGAAGTCAAGGTAGGCGACATCAACTGCTCCCTCTTGGTCCACCACTCTGGTTACCCAGTCAAAGAAATCTGTAGGATTAGTTTGACAGTACCTTCCTTTTGTAAACCCATGCTGTCTTGGATCCTGTGCTCCTATGGATTCCAGGTGTTGCACTATCCTTTCCTTAATGAGTGTCGCCATAATCTTGCCCACTACTGAGGTAAGACTGACTGGTCTGTAGTTCGCAGCCTCCTCCCTGCTACCACTCTTGTGGAGTGGGATCACATGAGCCCTTCTCCAGTCTTCTGGGACCTCTCCTGTGCTCAGAGACTCACTAAACAGTTCTGATAATGGCTCTGCTAGTTCCACCCTTAGCTCCTTTAGTACCCTGGGATGTATGCCATCAGGTCCCATTACCTTGTCCACCCTGAGCTTATCGAGCTCTTGTAGGACCCTTTCTTTTGTGAAGGGACTAGTGTACACCTCCCCTGCCCTACCTTCTCTTCAGTAAATACTGAGCAGAAGTATCTGTTTAGGACAGATGCTTTTACATGGTCCTCCTCCTCACATGCCCCTTTACCCCTTTGAGCTTAGTAACCTCCTCTGGACTTTCTCCTTTCACTAATGTATCTATAGAAAGTCTTGTCACCTTCTTTTCGCTGTTTGTGCTAGTGTTTCCTCGTTTGGGCTTTTGCCTGCCACTGCCTTCCCTGCTTCCCTTAGGGAAGTTTGGTATGCCTCCCTATCGTCATCCTGCTGCGTTCCCTTATATTTCCTGAAAGCCAGCCTTTTTGCTCTGACCTTTTCTGCTACTGTGTTTGATAACCAAAGTGGTTTCCTTTTTCTTCTGCACTTCCTTTTCTCACTAACACAATGGGATGTTGCTTCAAGTATTGCATCTTTAATGCTTGCCCACTTTGCCTGTACCCTCTCACCTGCATTTCTTTTTGCCTGGGCTAGCTTAACTCTGTTGGCCATCTTATCAAAGTCAGCTCCTCTGAAGTCCCATATTTTTGCCTTGGAATGGGATGATTTTGTTCTAGTGACCAAATTGAACCATACCACGTAATGGTCACTGGCACCCAGGTGACCTTTTACCTGGAGATCTGCGATCCTTTCCCTGTTAGTCAGTACTAAATCTAGGATAGCCCTGTCTCTTGTGGGTTGTTGTACCAGTTGTTTGAGGCCCTTCCCCTGCAGGGAATCCACCATGTGTCTAGTTCTGGCAGATGTTCCTGCTGGTATTGACCAATCTGTATCCGGCATGTTGAAGTCTCCCATTATCAGAACCTCCCCTTTAGCTGTCATGTTTTGTATATCTTCTAACAGTAACATGTCTATGTCCCCCCCGCGGTCTGGAGGCCTGTACACAACCCCAGTTTATATGGCTGTCCCATATCCTGTTTCCAGGGTGACCCACAGTTCTTCTGGCTCCTTATGTGTATTCTGAATTTCTGTAGCTTTGATATTTTTATTGACATAAAGGACCACTCCACCCCTCCCACTTTTTGCACCTCGGTCTCTTCTGAACAGTACATAGCCAGGTACTGAAGTCTCCCAAGTATGGTTTCTGGTAAACCATGTTTCGTTAATTGCTACTGTGTCCAGTTTAGCCTGTGTCATTATTGCCTGCAGGTCTGGGATCTTGTTTCCCAGACTGCGGGCATTTGTGTACATGATTTTCCATTGGTCAGATTTTGGTGTGTTAGTTGTTGGGCGAGGTCTGGCGTTTCCCCTGTGCATCGTATGGGGAGCCAGACCTTTTTCTTTACCTGGTGATGCAAATGAACTACAAACATGCTGAACTCCTGTTTGACCACTAGCTTAGGGGAGAGGGGTGTTCTTCCCATTCGACATTTTGGGTGCTGCACCCCTCTCCCCATTTGGAACCCAGAAGCTCAATTTTTGAATAGATTTTTGTGGAGGAGTCTTCTATTTTACAGAGACTCTCTTCCAAAAAGGCTAGTCTTTCCTCTAAAGCACATTGAGCCTTTCTTCCATAAGTATCAATTTATCCCCCTCAGAGTCGGCTTGCTGTTTCAGGGAAATTATGTCAACATGCATATTCTGTAATTTGTCCTTAATGAATTCAACATCACTTGTATTTAGGTCTTTAGTATATTTACTTCTTCTTGCTATTTTAGCTGAGCCCCTCAACGAGTTTGTTCCACCATGCCCACCTATAGAACCAGTGGGTGAAGCACTGAATTGGGTTTGATTTTCTGCCACACCAGAGTGACTGTCAGATGGCAAACTGTGATAAGGTAGGTGCCGAAACTCCCGATACCATTAAAAGTTAAACTAAATGCTTTGGGCCAGATATTCAAACTGCGCTATTTTGTGGAGCAAGCCCTTGCGCTGCACAAAATAGTTGCACGGTGTGGCAGAGCAATATTCAAGGAGTTGCGCCAAGCAACTCCTTTAGATCTTGACCACAGCCACTGTGCATGGCGCAGTGGAACTAACGCCACCTGAAGTGGTCAGAGTTGAGCATTCAACTTATCGTGGCGCAATACCAATGCGCCATGTGCAAATCCGATATTCAAAAGGTGACATGCAAATGGGGCCATAATTCATGCGAGGCACGGGGGGGCCATTTGCATCTGATTATGGCCCCATTTGCATGCCATTAGCATGCAGGTGCGGCCATCCTCGAGGACTTGCACTGGCGCCCTGCCAGGCAGCACCCTCACACAGCTTGCAAAGGGTGCCAACAGAAATATTACAGACACGCGTGACTTCAACCTGTGAGGCCTTCAGCACCATGCAATTCTGCTTAAAGTTGGACCAGCATAACATTCTGTGGTGATTTGCATATGCAGCCCATGATGCTTTGCATTGTGGGGCATGTGATTTTTGTATTTTCTGAAACTTGGCTTCCCAGCCAAATGCCCTTTGGGTAACTCCTTGCCTCAGTGTTTAAAGCACAGAGGTTCTTTGTCTTTAAATAGTTTTTATTTTAATGGGTTCACCACAATATATCCAAGGCACACTGCCTTAAGGGTAGCTGGTCCATTCCACTGGGGTGTCAAACAGATGAGGCATACTAATGAGTCCTGGTAGGATGAAACACATGTCTATGTCTTCTGTTAGCACCCTTGCAAACTGTGTGAGAGGCCTTTCGCACCATGCAATTCTGCTTAAAGTTGGACCAGCATAACATTCTGTGGTGATTGTATATGCAGCCCATAATGCTTTGCATTGTGGGGGCATGTGTGATTTTATATATATATGTATATTTAGTTACAAATAAATACATGTATATATATATATATATATATATATATATATATATATAAATAAATAAATAATGTCCCTCTTCAACACTTTCACCCCTTCCCTCAATAGTAACTTTCCATTCCCATTTCATTCTTTTGACCAGTAATGCACCTCGGTTCAGGTTTCACTCCTTCCCCCAGTATTGGCTCTCCACTCCCATTTCATCCCTTCCACCAATATTACCCCTCTTGTCAACACTGGATGCACCCCTTCCCCAATATCAGTGCTCCATTCATCAGTTTCAACGCCTTGGTTTCACTCTCTTTGTTTCATCTCATCCCTAACACTGGAACTCAATTTCTCATTTCACCCTTCCCAAAACTACCCCTCTGTTCCCCCGTTTCATCCCTTTCCCCAATACTGCCACTCTCGTTCTCAGCGTCACCCCTTTACTCAATCCTGCTCTTCTGGTTTCTCAGTATTTATTTCGTTTTTGGTTACCAGGTAGGCACACTAGGTACTAAGATGCCTATTTTCAGGTGCGACCCGGGAGAGTACAAAACCCAAAATACACACATTAAAGAGTACAATATTTGTTTTGGTTTTTTGTTTTGTTTTTAACCAGGAGAGACACTTGAAGTTTAAAGTTTATTTACAGGTGCGACCTGGGAGCACAAGGAAGTTAAATGACTTGCTCAAGGTCACACAGTATGCAAGTGGGGGCTGTTGGATTCAAACCCAGGTCTCCGGGTTTGCAGCTCAGAGCCTTAAACCACTGTATTATACTGCCTCCTACAGAACATTTGTAGAACATACATGGTAAGAAAATACATACAGGGTGAGAACATTCGATACAACAAGGTATAATAGCATGAGGATGCAAGAAGACAGGATCATACACTGGCAGGACTGATGCACAGCATTTAGTGCACCTCAATGTACAAGTAAGGCACTTCTGGAGTACATAATACTGCATTGTATGGTACCTCTGGGGCGGGCTAGCAGGGAGGATAATCAAGTGCTGAGATGGGAGCAGAGTGCCTGGCTGAGGAGGTGTCCCCTATATTTGGCACAAAATGACTGACAGGATCCTCTCTTAACCCCCATGTTCAGCCAGTTTTGCATCTCCATTTCCAGTTTCAGCCCTTTCTCAATCCTGCCCCTCTATTTCCACATGAGCACTTCCCCCAATATGCCTCCTCTATTCCCCAGCTTCACTGGTTCATACCAATATTAGCCCTCTGTTCCTCCAGTTTTATACCTCTCCCCAAACTGGCCCGCTGTTCCTCCAGCCCCCATTTCCCAGTTTTACCCCTTCCCAAACACTGCCTCTAAATTTCCCAGTTTCACATCCTCCCTAGTACTGCTCCTCCAGTCCCCAGCTTCATCTTTTCCCTCCGTACTGTCCTAACATTATCCAGTTTCCTCCATTCCCAAGTACTGAGCCAGCATTACCTAGTTTTGTCGACACTCCCCAGTTTCACCCCTTACCAGTATTGCAGACATACCCCCGTTCTACCCCTTACCAGTACTGCATCAACATTACCCAGTTTTCCCTTCCCACAGTACTGCCAATGTTCCCTCATTTCACCCGTTCCCACAGTACTGCCCTAACATTCCCTAGTTTCACCCTTTACCTAGTACTGCTTCAGCATTACTCAGTTCCACCCCTTCCCACACTGCTTCCCAGTATCAACCAGTTTAACCCATTCACCATAACTACCCATTATCCAGGTTTAGTATGCCCTCAATACTGCACATTCATTCCAGTTCTACCCCTTCCCCAGAACGGCCACTCTGTTCCCCAGTTCTATCCCTTCCCTCTATATTGCCCCTCTATTCCCCACTTTCATCCTCAGTTACGTTCTGTCCCCCAATATTGTTAATTCCCCAGTTCCATCCCATACTCCAGAATCACCCTTATGCTCCCCAATTCGGTACCTTATCACAACACTGTCCGTCCATTGCCCCAGTTTAGCCTCTTTACACAATACAGCCCTTACATTTCAGGTATATCCCTTCCACCAGTATTTCCTCCCATTCCAGTTTCACTCCTTCCCACAATACTGCCTCTTCAGTTCCCAGTTCCATTCACTCCCGAAAAAGTCCCCTTCATTCCGCAATTTCACCACTTAACCACAATATTACCCCTCACTCCAGTCAACAGTTTCATACCATTCCCCAATATTACTCCGCCAAAACCAAGTTTCACCCATCCAAAAAAATTGTCCCCCTATACCCCACCCTCCCAAACAGTAGTTAATCCCCTCTTGACCTGCCCGCACCCCCCTCCCTCTGGATACCAGTCCAGGCGACTAGCACAGCCCTCTGCTCACCTCCTTGGCAGGCCACCATCTGACTAACAGTGAACAATTGCTGATCTTTTGTTTGCTAGTCCCACTGTCCTCCCAGAGTCAAGTACAGTCATAGACGACTGTCCTCAGCCCTGGGTGAACAGCAGGACTGGGAAACATCTAACTGGAGCTTATAAAGCGCTACCATGCACTCTCTTACTGACTCTCCTACTGCTGCAGTCCTGCTCTGATGTCAACTGCAGGGCATTCTAGGATTCATAGTTAAAGAAATGTTCAGCTCGAAAGTCAACAGAATCAGTTTGGTACAATGGAGTACACTGCAGTAAACAGTAAGTATGCAAATAAAAATGCTTTTTCACATAAAATGCAAATTGGGACCAGCCCCAGACATGGGTGTGGGGCTCTTGGTGCAGACTGTTCCTCTTTAATATAGTTCAGTTTCAGTTGGTTTACATCTGTAACCTCACCCCCTGACAAGATTGAAAACAGAATATTTTCTTGCTCACCTTTCCCAGTGAACAAAAGATAAATAAAATAAATACATTTTTCACCCCATGCTTTGCTATTACCCCTGCTTGGCTGGTTCACACCTTTCACTAATGCCCCCCTGTTCGTCTGGTTCACACCTTTCACCATTACCCTTTCTGTTGCCAGCTGCATCCCTTCTTTCACTACTACCCATCCAATTTCACCCCTTCTTTCACCAAGCATTAGCCCTTATGTAGCCAGTTTTGCCCTTCCTTTACTATTACCCTTGTTTCTATTTCATTCCCTACTTTCACTGTTATCCCCGGTGTTGCTAATTTCACCCCTTTCTTGACAGTTTCAAACCTTCCATCACTATCACCCAGTTCCCACTGTCACCCCTTCCTTCACTAGTTTCCCAGTCCTGTTTCACTCCTTCCAGTACTGTCACCCCTTTGTTCCTGCTTCATTCCTTCTTGCACTATCACCCCTTTTGTTTGCTGCCGATTTCACAACTTCCTTCACAATAACCCCTCTGCTCCCCAGCTTCACTCTTACCCCATTCCCATGTTACCCCTTCTTTTTCTATTAGCCCCTGTTGCCAGTTTCACGCCTTCCTTTACTGTTACCCCCGTGTCCCCAATGCCACCCCTGTCTTCATTATTACCCGCCCAATCCAGTGTTACCCTTTCTTGCACTGTTAGCCCCTGTTACTAATGTCCCCCCTCCGTCACTACGGAGCTCTCAGTGTCCCAGTCTCCCTCCGTCCTTCACTATTCCCACTCTGCTGGCCGGTGTCACCCGCCCCTTCCTTTATTATTGTCCCTGCATTCCTACTGAGCCCCGTCCCTTCAGAACAGAGCGGCCACAGTCCTCCACTGCTTCTCTCCCCCGTGCCCCAGTGGCTGCCCCTTTAGCTCACTGCTGCCCTCCGTGGTTCCCCCCGCTGCCCTCCTCTAACTGCTGCCCTACATCCCCGCCTGCCCGCCCCGCGGCTGCCTTACCTCGAGCGGCGGGGATCGGCGGCTCCGCCCCTCCCTGCCCGCCTCGCTCTCCGGCTCTCGCTCCGTCTGCCTCTCGCTCTCGCACGCCGCTCGGTGCCTCGGGTGGGGTCCTGCCTCCAGTGCAGCGGCGGGGCGGCTCTCGAACCAGGACACGGCGGCCGGCGAGCCCAGACAGCAGGCACTTCCGCTCGGGGGTGGGAATTAAAAACCAGGGCCGCGGCTTCAGCACGGAACCCGCTGGAGGGCACGCACGGCCTCAGCGTGGAGCTGCAATCCGAGGGATACAGGGCCTCAGCGCAGAGCTACTGCATCAGAGGTACAGACGGCCTCAGCGCAGAGCTGCATCATGGGGACATGCCAATCAAATAGAAGATTAGCTGTATTAAAGGGATACACGACCTCACCGCGGAGCTCCGACACTGAACTGACTGCTTAACAGCGGCGCTGCACCGCAGCGAAACACGGCCTCAGGATGCAGCTGCATCACAGGAACACACTGCCTCAGTGTGGAGCTGCTTTACAGGGACACACTGAGCGCGGAGCTGCACCACAGGGACACCCGCCTCAGCGCGGAGCTGCACCACACGGACACACCATACCTCTCAATAGTCCCTGATTTTCAGGGATGTCCCTGATTTTGCCTCAAAATTTTACTCTGTCTTTCCTAAAATGTGTGTTTCCATGACTAAACTGTGGGTATTTTAAGCACAAAATAGTGTCAAGCATTAAAGTGACAGACCTGTCTTCTTTAGAAAAGGCATTATACACTAAGCCCCTTATTCTACCAGCTTCCGGAGTGTCTATCACTAATTTTGAAGATGCGTCCCTGATTTTTTTAAGCCTTGTCCCTGATTTATGAGGCAGGAGGCTGAGAGGTATGAGACACACTGCCTCAGTGCAAACCTGCACCACTGGGACACACTACACCGCAGGAACTGCCTCAGCGTGGAGCTGCACTGCGACATATTGCTTCATCGAGGAGCTGCACCCCAGGGACACTCTGCCTCAGCTCGGAGCTGCACCACAGGGGCACAGCATCAGCGCAGAGCTGCACTACAGGGACACACTGCTTCATCAAGGATTTTCAACACAGGGACACTGTGCCTCAGCGTCAAGCTGCACCACAGGGACACTCTGCACCAATGCAGAGCTGCACACCACCGGGACACTCTGCCTCACCGTGGAACAACATCACTGGGGCACACTGCCTCACCACGGAACTACACTACAGGGGCACTGCCTCAGCGTGGAGCTCCATCCACGTGTCGCCTTTGGTTATGCAAAGTTCAGTATGGACACTTTCTAGAAGCATCCTGGGGCATGCCTCCCCTAGGGTAAAAATGCACACTTAGGCAATAGTGGATAAACAAAGTCCAAGAGGGTAGCATCTTTCAGAAAAAGAGATGTGCGAGAACAGGGGGGGCACAATTTGAAGATAGAGGGGGGTCCGCTCAGGGGCAACGTGAGGAAGTATTTTTTCACAGAGAGGGTGGTGGACGCATGGAATGGCCTCCCTGAGGAAGTTGTGGGGTCAAAAACATTGGGGGAATTCAAGAATGCATGGGACAGACACAAGGCAATTATAGTGGGGGAGGTAGGAGGAAGTAGGCTGTTGGTTAACTAGGCTCTGCAGCTTATTCCATACCTCCCAACTGTCCCTAATTATCAGGGATGTCCCTGATTTTGCCTCAAAATGTTCCATTGTGCCTCATAAGATTTGAGTGTTCATGATAGAACAGCGAGGGACTAGAAGCACAAAATAATTCCAAACATTACAATTACAGGCTTGTTTTCCTTCAGAAAATGCACATTACACAAATACCCTTATGCTGGCTGCTGTCTGAGTGACTAGTATCAATATTTTCAGATGTGTCCCTGATTTGGGGACTTTGTCCCTGATAGTTTGTCAGCACTGTCCCTGATTTATGGGGTGATAGGTTGAGAGGTGGGGCTTATTCAATAGGTAGGGAAATGGGCAGACTGGGTGGGCCAAGCAGTCCTTATCTGCCGTCAAAGTCTATGTTCTATGTTTCTACATCTAGCCATAAAATTTAAATTGAGTCTCAAAGAATGACCATCCATTGGGCCCATACTGGAATGGGGTGGAGGGTACAGGGACAAATAACGTCCAGTCAGTATGGCAGGAGTGAACTGCATAAATTGAGACAACTCCCACCACAGTGAGACCAGCTGCACTACAATGAAAGTAAACACATTTGGGTTTACTCACCACCCCATAGCACTTTTCAGCAGCAGCCCAATAAACATTTGCAATACAGTGCCTTAAAGCTGTCACAAAAACATCACTGCAGCACTTCAGTGGGTAGGGATACAATTCCGTCAGGACAAAAACAGCAAAAAAATGGACCTGTTATAACTTGTGTGGTCCAGCTGTTTCAGCTGGACCAGTCGGTTCAGTTTTAACCTTTTTGGTCTGACTGGTCCCGATTTAATCTGGATGAGGGTATGGGTGAACTCTGGACCACTGGACTTAGGCTGGACCAAAATGGTAAACAGTCCAGTCTGCATCTGGTGGATCAGATTTCACTCACAGCCTCTCCTGAATGATATCCCGACAAGCTAGAACAGATGGACAAAAATGGACCGCCTGGGCCTGGTGCGTCCGCAACAGCTAGACCTCACAAGTTGTGGTCTGTCCAATTTTACCAAGTCCCCAGTTCAACCTAGCACACTCACTTTGGAGTTTGGAAGGTTGTGGATTCTAGCCCTCCAGATACTTGGGGGTAATAACCATAACTGACACTTTAGAGAAGTACGGGGAGGTACTGCACTGGTAATGTGCCACCCTTTGGATGAGATATTACACCGAGGTCTCTTCTGCCCATTTTTGATCACTGCCAGGTGGAAATTAAAGATTTGTTATTTATTTATTTATTAAATTTTGATAATCGAGTGAGCCCGCTGGCCCCCGAAGGTCCCTGACATTAATCAATGAAGAGTGGGGGAATTAATTTCTTGAAAGAAAAATATCAGGCAAAATACATGGGTAACCCCCCTGTTCCCTGGTGTTACTAGAATCCCATTAGAGACAGTGTTAGGTAGGGAAGGCAGCTGGTGAATATCTAGTTAAGTGGATTTTCACCTGCTCCCTGTTTACTTGGTCTCAGCTGAGAGCAGAGAGGTGATGTCATTTAGAACTCTTGCAGCATCATAAGTTACTTAGCTAGCTGTGAGGGGGGGAGTTTAGAATTGTCAGTCTGCAGTAGTCCGTGAGTGGAGTTCAGTGTGAACAGTTGGAGAAGTAAAGAGCTGCTGTGTGGGCTCTGAGGAGAGCTTACTTTTTTCACCTTAGTCTGAAAAACATTTACCTGCCTTGTAGATGTGGTGGAAACCATCTTTCAGGAGTTCCTGATGTCCTCATCCCGAGTAGGATGAAGAGGATTGCAGAGGGATCTGAGGGGCAATCTCCTGTCTTGATCCAGGACATTTGAAGCTGCCTTTGTGTGTACAAACTGAGTAAATCTGACTTTGGGCATTCCTAGGAAGAAATGTACCTGCCTTGTGCAACCCCCTAGGTGGCGCTATCCCAAGGGCTACTACCCCTGCCTGCTTGGCTAGTAGCAGGTTAAGGGGCCTGAGTTCTGAAATGGGTGCCTCCACCCAGAAGTCAGGGTTGGTAGTGGTCAAGCTAACCTGGGCACAGCCCTCTGGGACACTGTAACCCCCCTCTTTCCTTACTAGTGGCTGGAACAATACACAATAATCACTTTCACAATACCCCTGATACACCACACAAGTACCCACACTGTTTGCACTTACCACCAGAACTTTCCTCTGGGTCGGCCCTGGGGACCCCCTGTAAAACAAGGTTATACACAGCAAGTAACAGCCGTACAGTACTCTTGCACAAACTGGAACCACAGTCAGGGTAAATGCAAAAAAGAGTTAGATCTGATTTATTTAAGGGACTTGAACAAGGGAGGGGCGTATTCAGGTTCATTTGCTTAAAGGCTCTATCAAGCAAACAGTTATGCATGCACTTCAGGGTTCATAAACAGTCACATACTCTGGGTACCCAGATGGAGAATGGTGTGCTAGCCAGGAACATTGCAGTTGGTTGGGGCCCTGTGATGGAAGAAAACAACTTGCACAACACACACTACCTGTAATCCGGAGCCAGAGGGCTCAGTTCATGAAAAGAAAACAACAAGAAAGTCAGATGGCACACTTTTAGATTAGGCTGTTGTTGCAGGGAGGTACCCTGATATTTACTCACGATACACAAGACTGGACACAGGCGGAGCGAAAATCGAGACAGCAGGTGGTTGATCTGGAGTGCCAGGAGAAGCAGGGCCCACACGATTCACCGAGGCGTCATTCCTGTGCAAGCGTGGAGCAGGGGGCTGATCCCCGGGCAGGTCTCTCCTCAGTGGCTTTCTCTGTGTAGTGGGGTAGTCTGTCAGGGCCAGCGTGGCATGGCCCAGGTCAAATGGAGATGAACGCGGATTCAGTCCGATTAGGCTGAATAAAGTTTGCAGCAAGAAGAACACAGTTCACACAGTAGGGAACCAAATCACGACCCACTTTCAATACACAGCACATTTACATGTAAGGAAATTCTACGGTACCAGGCAAACCACTCTCCGGTCACGATCGCAAAGTCTCTGCACAAACCAGGGATTCAAAAGCAGCTGGAAATCCTGACAGGCCGATCGCATTCAGCAAAATCTTCGGTCTTCTTCAGCTATAAGCCTGGTAAAAAAATAAGTGGCTTACTTTGTTCTCACAAACTTGGATGTAGTCTAAAATAATTATCTTCTCCCCCTCTCGGGGCAGCAGGCAGACATGCAGGCCACAACTCAGGCCTTTCCACATTTCTCCCACGCGAAACTACCCAAATGGCTGCTTGACTTTCTCAAGCTGTTGCCTCTTCAGCTCCCGACTTAGATCTGACTCGACTGCCAGCAAGCCTGGGACTTTCCCCAGAATCCAAAAGTTTGGTTGGCTGATCTGTCTGTCTGTCAGTCACAACAAAGGCTCCCCCTTCAGGTGCAAAAAGGCTCCAAAAGCCCAAAACTATAATTCCTACAAATTTTGACTCCAGATGGCTCCTGTAGTCCGGCTTCATTTTAGGTCCCACCAGTACTGATTGGTCCAAGTCAGCAGTCCAGGACCAAGATAGTGGAGATAAACAAAACAGTCCTTGCTGCAAAGAAGGCAGGTTAGATAAACTACATTATCATTATCACTCTAAATGATTTTCAGCAGATAGTTACATCTTTTAACAGAGCTCCCTCTCAGATTACTTATGACTGCAATCCAGGCAGCTCTGAAAGAGACAGTACACAGAGGATATACAGGCACTCTCTGGCAGTCACATTTAAACTGCTAAAACTGCAGGACACCGGCCTGGTAGTGAGCATTTAGGCAAGCTCAAGGAAGACTTTTCGGGAACCCCCATTTGTAGGGGAGTTACACCTGTTTTCTTTGGGGTGTTACTCTGACAAAGGGACCTATGCACCCAGCTCTGTTAAGACTGTTCTCAAGAAGTTTTCCCAAAATTGGCTGACAATAGTGGAGTCCCAGGTGTGACTTAGCACTTTGTATAGAACTTTACTTTTACACTTCTTTGTAGTGTTTTCTAATCCTGAATGCGCCAATTCGGAGAAGCATGGTTCTACTGTTTATTAACTGTTGAGGTTTATGTCTGAAAGAATGTCTGGGTATGGACAAGGAAGCAAAAGGTGGGCAGCCCCTCATCTGGAGTGACCAGTTCAGCACTTCGGGTTCTGTAAGGGCGCCTGTTTTTCAGGTCATTTTGCCAATGCCTGAAGATGAAGTTTACCCCTTGATGTGGATTTTGCTAGTACTGAGTACCAGTGTACTACGTCGTGGCCAGTGCCACAATTCCAGATGTTTAAATCCTATGCCATATGGGAACTGTTCTAAGTTGTGGCCTAGTACCACTAGAAGAAATTGTGTGCTCCGTCGTGGCCAGTGCCACATTTCCAGATGTTTAAATCCTATGCCATATTGGAACTGTTCTGAGTCGTGGCCTAGTGCCACTAGAAGAAATGGTGTGCTCCGTCATGCCCAGTGCCACATTTCCAGATGTTTAAATCCTACGCTATATGGGAAGTTCGAGTTTCTGTTTCCTACGGATATTGTTCTGCATTTGCCTTGTGCCACGAAGTGTAAACCCTTGGGGGTCCATCTTTGCCTTTGTGTACCAACTGTTTTGGAATAAAGCCACACTCTAGAATCCCAACCTGGTATGGACAATCTTGTTAATGCTTCCTGTGTGGCTTTACTGGGTACCCCTCCAGAAGTGCAAACCTAGCATAGCCCTTAGCAAAAGTTCTCTCCTCAGGACCTGGGTTTGGTAAAGGTCTGTTTCTGTCTTGTACACACTTTGTGTTTATATTGCTTTGTACCCCTACCCCTCTCTTTTCCCCTAGACGGAAATGGTATGGGAGGTGTGCTTACTAGTTATAAAAGTGGCCAGTGGGGGGGTTACACATGAATCATAACCAGAACAAAATTAAAAAATAACAGACATTGGACATACACACATCCAATCACTGAACACATCAACAAATCATACTAAAAAGTACAAGCTCTTGCTGAAGATACAGTGAAAGAAAATTTCAGGACTCAGAAAGTAAGCCAAGGCCATTAATGATATGAAAGTTTATGAGCCAGTTCAGCATAGTTTGACTAAATCAGCATCTAAGGTAGCACACCTGGGACAGGCTTAGAAATTTAGGATTCTTCTCTCAGAAATATAGGTTTTCTAGGGGTGAATTGTGTTGGGCCTATAAGGCTTGTGGGGATGAATTGTTTTCAGAAACCAACTGTTTAATGAAACAATCACCAATTGAGAGTACTAGGTCACACAACCTAAGATTGTATGTTGAAACCTGTAAAACCCAATAGAGGAGACACTTTGTAACACAAAGAGTGACACATATATGGAATTCTCTTCCAGTTAATGTAGTATTGAGTCAAACCATGGACCATTTCAAAAATGAACTTGACCTGTATATGGGCGATAAGAAATTTTACTACCATCATTAATTTTAATGATGGTGAGTTCACATATGGGCTTGCCCCTCAAACTCGTACAACCTATGAACCTATGAAGGCATGTTTTCCCAAAGCTGTAAGTCCTGCCAACCCCCTACACGTCTCATATGTTTAACAAAAATAGACCTGTGGCATGTTGTGAGTCCATCTTAGCCACCTCTTCCCGTGATACCCACTTTTACTGTAAAAGCAATATCTTGCCAGCCACAAATGGAACTTTAGGAAGGCAAAAGAACCTTTGGGATGCTATGATGATGTAATCCCCCCTACAAATGGGGTTTCCCGAAAAGTCTTCCTTGAGCTTGCCTAAATGCTCACTGCCAGGCCGGTGTCTTGCGGTTTTAGCAGTTTAAATGTGACTGCCAGAGAGTGCCTATATAGCCTCTGAGTACTGTCTTTTTCAGAGCTGCCTGGATTGCAGTCATAAGTAATCTGAGAGGGAGCTCTATTGAAAGATGTAACTATTTACTGAAAATCATTTAGAGTGATAATGATAATGTAGTTTGTCTAACCTGCCTTCTTTGCAGCAAGGACTGTTTTGTTTATCTCCACTATCTTGGTCCTGGATTGCCGAATTGGACCAATCAGTACTGGTGGCTGGGCAGAGGGGGACAGTGAAAAAGCAGGAAAACTGAACGAATATTTCTGCTCAGTATTCACAAAAGGGTGGGTGGGCAGAGGGGGACAGTGAAAAAGCAGGAATACTGAATGAATATTTCTGCTCAGTATTCACAAAAGAGGAGGGGGAAGTGCCTAATCCAATTAACAGAAGCACTTTGATAGGGGGTCGATCCCAGTCCTTTCACAGAAGAAAGGGTTCTGCAAGAACTCCTAAAACTGAAGGTGGACAAAGCAATGGGTCCTGATGGAATTCACCCAGAATTCTAAAAGAATTAAGGAAGGAACTAGTGAAACCACTGGCTACTCTTTTAATAAATCATGGGAGGATGGTGTGGTACCCGAGGACTGGAGGAAGGGATGTGATTCCCCTTCACAAAAGTGGGACCAAGACAGAGGCAGGAAACTACAGACCTGTCAGTCTGACCTCTGTGGTAGGGAAAGTGATGGAGTCACTCTGAAGAAAAGAATAGTTGAGTACCTAGAGGTCAGTGGAGCACAGGATCCAAGGCAGCATGGGTTCACAGCTGGAAGGTCATGTCAGACGAATCTAATAGATTTCTTTGACTGGGTGACCAAAGTAGTAGACCAGTGAGGGGCTGTGAACATGGCCTACCTAGACTTTAGCAAGGCATTTGACACAGTCCCACACAAAGATTATTAGTCAAATTAACCAGCCTGGGAGTGGGTCCTAGGGTGGTAGCCTGGTAAAACATTGGCTGGACAACAGGACACAGAAGGTAATTGTAAATGGAGTCCACTCTGAAGAAAGGGCGGTTACTAGTGGGTACCGCAGGGTTCAGTATTGGGTCCAGTCCTTTTTAATGTCTTCATCAGTGGCATTGCAGAGGGACTGGAAGGAAAAGTATGCCTTTTGCAGATGACACAAAGATCTGCAACAGGGTTGATACACAAGGAGGCGTGGAAAGGATGAAAAGGGACTTGGCAAGGTTGGAGGAATGGTCTGACGATGGCAGCTAGGATTCAATGCAAAAGTGCAATAATGCACCTGGGAAACAAGAACCCAGGGAAGAATACACAATGGGTGGGGAGGTAGTAACAACAACAAAACAGGAAAGGGACCTGGGGGTAATCATATCAGATGACCTTAAGGTTAGCAAGCAATGTGAGAAGGCAGTAGGGAGGGCGGGGTATACTGGGATGTATAGGGAGAGGCATCAGCAGCAGAAAACAGGAAGTTGTTATCCCTCTGTACAGACAGTTGGTGAGACCCCATCTGGAATACTGTGTTCAGTTCTGGAGACCCCATCTCAAGGACATAGACAGGATAGAGGCAGTCCAGAGGAGGGCAACAAAATGGTGCAGGGTCTGCAAGAGAAGCCTGTATGAGGAGAGACTAAAGGAGCTTAATATGTATACACTTGAGGAAAGAAGGAGAGGGGACATGATAGAAACTTTCAAGTACCTCAAGGAATCAACAAAGTCCAAGAGGGTAGCATCTTTCAGAAAAGAGACTTGCAAGAACAAGAGGACACAATTTAAAGACAGAAGGAGGGCGGTTCAGGGGCAATGTGAGGAAGTATTATTTCACAGAGAGGGTAGTGGATGCATGGAACAGCCTTCCTGAGGAAGTTGTGGGGTCTAAAACTGTGGGAGAATTCAATAATGCATGGGACAGACATAAGGCAATTCTTGTGGGGGGCAGGAAGATATAGGCTGTTGGTTAACTAGGATCTGCGGCTTATCCTGTAGTTAGGGAAATGGGCAGACTAGATGGGCCTAGCGGTCCTTATCTGCCGTCAAAGTCTATGTTTCTATGTTTCTATGGTGGGACCTAAAATGGAGCCGGACTACAGGAGCTGTCTGGAGTCAGAATCTGCAGGAATTGTAGTTTTGGGCTTTTGGCACCTTTTTGCACCTGAAGGAGGAGCTCCTGTTGTGACTGACAGATGAATCAGCCAACCGAACCTTTTGGATCTTGGGGAAATTCCCAGGCTTGCTGGCAGTTGAGTCAGATCTAAGTTGAGAGCTGAAGAAGCAACAGCTCGAGACAATCTCTGTGAAAAGGGCTGAGTTTTGGCCTGCATGCCTGCCTGCTGCCCCTGAGAGGGTGAAGAGAATCAGTTCAGACTGAATCCGAGTTTGTGAGAACGAAGTAAGTCGCTGAGTTGTGACCAGGATCAACCTGAAGAAGACAAAAGATTTGCTGAAGGCATTGGCCTGTCAGGATTTCCAGCTACCTCTAAACTCCCAAGCCCAGATATTGAAAAGGGTTGCGCATGGCGCAACGGTGTTGCACCATGCACAACCCACTGATGCACCCTGGTGCGATATTTAAAAGGGAAAAGTGCGCAGCACAAATCCCGATGCCCCGGGGCGCATCAGTAATGTATGCAGGCACAGGTAGGGTGGGCGTGCCCATGCATAAACTGCACAGCCTGATATTCATCCCAGGCATGCAGAGTAATGCAAGCGCAACCCCTACCTGCACCTGCACAAAGTTATGCCTGAAAAAAACAGGAACAAGTTGAGGGCCACCCACAGGTGAGCTGCCGCATTGCAGGGCGCAACACGGCAGCAGCCTGTGGGTGGCCGCCGTATTCCGCTTCAACCTGGTGGCGCCCCCCATGCCCGATCGCGGGCATCAGACATCCCGAAGTCAATATCCCTGGTGGTCCAGTGGACCGCGATTAGCCAATCGCGGGCATCAGTATCCCTCCCAAAGTCCAATATCCCTGGTGGTCCAGTGAATCAGCGAGTAGCCCGATCGCGGGCATCAGTATCATTCACATATCTGGACTGACTAGCGGTATGGGTGCACGCCCATTGGCTCATGCTCTGAACCAATGGGCGGCAGCCATTCCGAGCTGTCAGTCGGGCGGGCGGCAGGGCGGCAGGCGGGTGGTGCTGCCGCACACTGGCTGACGGGGAGCGGGGTGGTGGGCCCAGTGGGCGAGTGGATGGGGTCCACTAGATCACCAGGGATTTCGACTTGGGGTGAGGAATGCCGCCGCGATCGGCTCGTGACGGTCCACTGGACCACCAGGGATATTGGACTTGGGGATAGTTATGCCGTGATTGAGCTAATCACGGTCCACTGGACCACCAGGGATATTGGACTGGGGATAGTTATGCCCATGATCGGGCTAATCGCGGTCCATTGGACCACCAGGGATATTGGACTCCGGGGGAGGTGGGAAAAAGTTATGCCCGCGATCGGGCTAATCACGGTCCACTGGACCACCAGGGATATTGGACTTTGGGGGGATACTGATGCCCGCGATCGGGCTAATTGCGGTCCACTGGACCACCAGGGATATTGGACTTCAGAGGGGATACAGTTATGCCCGTGATCGGGCTAATCGCGGTCCACTGGACCACCAGGGATAGGAGACGTTCTTTGTCCCTTACGGGGTGTCCCGTGATTGGGCTGCAGGGGGCGTTGGTCCCCGATGGCTGCTGCCTGGCAGGGCGCCAGGCGCAAGTTGTCGGGGATCGGCACACCTGCATGTTAATGGCATGCAAATCGAGCCGTAATCAGATGCAAATTGCCGCTCGTGCACCTTGCATAAATTATGGCTCTATTTACATGTCACCCTTTGAATATCGCAGGTGCTGTGCATGGCGCAATGGCACTTGCACCACCGCATCTCAATGCTCCACTCTGACCACTTGCGCTGGTGCAGTTCCACTGCGCCATGCACAGTGGGGGTGGCCAGGGTGCGATATTCAAAGCAGTTGCGCCATAGCGCAACTCCATTGAATATTGTATAAGTACATAGTAGTCCTGTTGATAGCTCATGCTCTAGCCTCACCATATGCAGCTATAACCGAACCCCTCCCCGCCATACATAAACCTATTCAGCACTCAGCTGCCATGCTGACCACTAGAACCATAAACATTTTTCTTTTTTCTTTTTCCTTTTTCTCCCTCTGCCACCCAAATACGTGAACAACATGGGCTCCCCGAAGCCCTGGTCACCCCCATGCACTGAACCGCCTCCGGGCCTGTAATGCTATTAAACTTGTACCATCCTGTAAAGTCATGGACAAATATGCAACTCTAAATCCTATGTCATTAAAGGCTGTATTTAACGTCATGTAATCCTATGTGAATACTTGAATTGTACTTATTGCACCACCTCATGTTTGTAAGTTTATTCTTTTGCCTTCCGTACATTGTTTAACTCATATTTAAGTTATGTGTGTATAACTGTCTTTTTACAAACGCAGGTCCACCTTGTAAATGAGCTTGCTCAACGGTGTCCGCCTGGATAAATAAAGATTTGATTGATTGATTGATTGATTGATATTGCCCTGGCCACACCCCTGTGCAACAAATTTGAGCAGCATACAGGCTTGTGCCACAGCCTGGTGCAGTTTGAATATCTGGGCCCCAGTGTGTGCAGAGACTTTGCAGTTGTGACCGAAGAGCAGTTTGCCTGGTATAGTAGAATCCCTTACATGTAAATGTGCTGTGTGTTTATAGTGGGTCGTGATTTGGTTCCCCACTGTGTGAATTGTGTTCTGCTTGCTGGAAGCTGTATCCAGCTCGACCGGACTGAATCTGCATTCATCTCTATACGGCCTGGGCCTTGCCACACATGCCCTACCAGACTACCCGACTACACAGAGAAAGCCATCGATGAGAGACCTCCTGGGGATCAGACCCCTGCTCCACGCTTGAACAGGAATGGTGCCTCGGCAAACTGTGTGGGCCCTGCTTCTCCTGACACTCCAGATCAACCACCTGCAGTCTCAATTTTCGTCCAGCCTGTGTCCAGTCTTGGGTATCGTGAGTAACCATCAGGGTAGCTCCCTGCAACAACAGCTTAATCTAAGTGTGTCATGTAATTGCCTTGTTGTTTCTTTTTCTTTCATGAACTGAGCCCTCTGGCTCAGGATTACAATTAGTGTGTGGTGCATGTTGTTTCTTCCACTACAGGGTCCCTACCAGCTGCAACGCCAGCCTACCCCGAGCAACGATCCTGGCTAACCCACCTCTTCTTCACTTGGGTACCTAGAGTGTGTGACTGTTTATGGACCCTGAAGTGCATGCATAACTGTTTGATTGATACAGCCTTTAAGCAAATTAACCTGATTACGCCCCTCCCTTGTTCAAGTCCCTTAAATAAATCAGATCTAACTCTTTTTGCATTTACCCTGGCTGTGGTTCCAGTTTGTGCAAGAGTACTGTACTGCTGTTATGTCCTGTGTATAACCTTGTTTTACAGGGAGTCCCCAGGGTCGAGCCAGAGGAAAGCTCTGGTGGTAAGTGCAAACAGTGTGAGTACTTGTGTGGTGTATCAGTGGTATTGTGAAAGTGATTACTGTGTATTGTTCCAGCCACTAGTAAGGAAAGAGGGGGTTACAGTGTCCCGGAGGGCTGTGTCCAGGTTAGCTTGACCACTACCAACCCTGACCTTTGGGTGGAGGCACCCGTTTCAGAACTCAGGCCCTTAACCTGCTTCTAGCCAAGCCGGCAGGGGTAGTAGCCCTTGGGATAGCGCCACCTAGGGGTTACATTTTGGAGGCACCGTTGGGATTTTGTGCCTTGTAGTGGCCAAAAATTAAGAATTATTGTTAAAGATTAATAGCTACCCCAGTAGAAATGGCTGTACATCAGTTGGTGGGGTGGTGTACTGGGCAGGAGATCGACCCCCAAAATGCTCTGCTTATACTGGATAGTCCCCTGGGTACCAATAAGGACACTGTAGAGGAAGTACTCTCCAAAGTTGAATGTTTAAAAAACCCTGTGGTGGTGGGTCGACAGGCTGATTTGATTGCCCAAACTTTCATAGCCTTAGTAGAGTGTAGTGACCTCGTGGACAGCTCTAAAGTGCCACAGACTATTGCCTCAGAAGGGGTCCCAGCCACCTGGAGAGTGATAACACAAGAGAGTACAGACCCTGGGGAGGATGAGCTCCCACCATTATCTGAGACTTTTAAGGAGAAATTTGCTAAGTTGTTGCTGGAGGAAGGGAAAACCATAGAGGACTTTAAGAAACCGTTCCTGCCACCTGGGGGTGTTCTTTCCCCTACACCCCCTCCCACTCCAGCACCTATTACGGCCCCACCTTCTGTGCCTGTGCCAGGGCTTGCCCCTATATCTGTACCCGCCATTAGTCACGACTCCTACCAAAGGCTGAGAATCTTCTCGGGCACCTTCCCCACCCCGCAGCGGGAGGATGACTGGGAGACCTGGATCGACTATGTTGCCCCCTTGGTACCCGAGTGGCAGTGTGCAGAGGCTGAGAAGTGGAAAAGAATCATAGAAAGTTTGAGGGGCTCCGCCCTTGAAGCCATTACATTTTTGAGGTCCACGAACCCTGATGCATCTGCTCAGAAGTTCTTATCTGTACTTGAAGGCAATTTTGGGAGCACTGAGTCAGGGGAGACTTTGATGTGGAAATTCCAAGGTACCAAACAATGGAAGGGGGAAAGTTTGTCTGCATATGTTACTCACCTAGAAAGAGCTCTGCAGAAAGCTTACCAGAAAGGTGGGGTAGCCGCTAGTGATTTGAACCATGTGAGATTGGGGCACATACTGCAACATGCCAAGCATTCTAAACTGCAGATCATCCAGTTAAGGCTCCAGGATAAGAGTGGTAACCCACCTGACTACTGTGACTTGATAAAAGAACTCCAGGAGGTAGAAGGTGAAGAGGGAGATTGTGATTATGGGGTGAGTGCAGCCCAAGTGATCATGGCACCAGAAGGCCCTTCCGAAATGGAGACTACTAAGAGTGTCCCGCCGTGGGATAAATGGTGGGGGGAGGAGTTACTGAAGGAAGTCAGAAAAGTACAACCAGGTGCGTTCGCTGACGTATCCCCTGCTGACAGAGACCCAGGTCCCTGTCAGGATGTGACTGTTATGGGGGTGGGGGTGCACCCTCAGGCATCCTCTACTGAGGGTGGCTTCTCAGCTGAGCTCAAGGAATTGACTGCTACCCTAAAGGAACTTTTGAGACATGGTACACTACCCGCAGAAGTCAGATCACAATCTCCTGTCGATGCTCCAGCATCCCCTGCTATGTTTTCCCCAAGGATGTCCCGAGAGTGTGTCATTTGTCACAATTGCGGCAAGGATGGCCATATAGAAACAGAATTTGACAGCAGATAAGGACCTCATGGCCCACCTAGTCTGCCCATTTCCCTACCTAATGGATAAGCTGCAGATCCTAGTTAACCAACAGCCTACTTCCTGCTACCCCCTCCCCACTAGAACTGCCTTATGTCTGTCCCATGCATTCTTGAAGTCCCCCACTGTTTTTGACTCACGACCTTCTCAGGAAGGCTGTTCCATGCATCTACAACCTCTCTGTGAAGAAATACTTCCTCACATTACCTCTGAGCCGTCTCCCTTTATCTTCAAATTGTGCCCCTTGTTCTTGCACATCTCTTTTCTGAAAGATGCTACCCTCTTGGACTTTGTTGATTCCTTGAGGTATTTGAAAGTTTCTATCATGTCCCCCCTCTCCCTCCTTTCCTCAAGGCTATACATCTTAATCTCCTTTAGTCTTTCTTCATATGTCTTCTGGTGCAGACCTGCACCATTTTGGTTGCCCTCCTCTGGACAGCCTCCACCCTGTCTATGTCTTTGCGGAGATGGGGTCCAGAACTGTACACAGTACTCCAGATGTGGTCTTACCAACTGTCTGTACAGAGGGCCAACAACTTCCTGTTTTCTACTGGTGATGCCTCTCCCTATGCATCCCAGTATCCCCCCAGCCCTCCTTACTGCCTTCTCACATTGCTTGCCCACCTTTAGGTCATCTGTTATGACTACCTCCAGGTCCCTTTCCATTTTTGTTGTTGTCAGTATCTCACCCCCCCCATTGTGTACTCTTCTCCTGGGTTTTTGTTTCCCAGGTGCATTACTTTGCACTTCTTTGTGTTGAATCTAAGCTGCCATACATTTAACCATTCCTCCAACCTTGCCAAGTCTCTTTTCATCGTTTCCATCCCACCTTGTGTATCAACCCTGCTGCAGATCTTTGTGTCATCTGCAAAGAGAGATACTTGCCCTTCTAGTCCCTCTGTAGTGTCACTTATATAGACATTAAAAAGGACCGGCCCCAGTACTGAACCCTGCGGTACCCCACTAGTAACCCTCCTTTCTTCACTGTGGACTCCATTTACTATTACTGCTGTGTCCTGTTGTCCAGCCAGTGTTTTACCCAGGCTACCACCCTGGGACCCGTTCCTAGGCTGACTAATTTGTTTATTAATCTTTTGTGCGGAACTGTGTCAAATGCCTTGCTAAAGTCTAGGTAGGCTATGTCCACAGCCCCTCGCTGGTCTACTACTTTGGTCACCCAGTCAAAGAAATCTATTAGATTTGTCTGACATGACCTTCCTGCTGTGAATCTATGCTGCCTTGGGTCCTGAGCCCCAATGGCCTCTAGGTACTCAACAATTCTTTCCTTCAGCAGTGATTCCATCATTTTCCCTACCACTGAGGTCAAACTGACAGGTCTGTAGTTTCCTGCCTCTGTCTTGCTCCTACTTTTGTGAAGGGGAATCACATCCGCCCTCCTCCAGTCCTCAGATACCACACCATCCTCCCATGATTTATTAAAAAGGGTAGTCAGTGGTGTCACTAGTTCTTCCCTTAGTTCTTTTAGAATTCTGGGGTGAATCCCATCAGGCCCCATTGCTTTATCCACCTTCAGTTTTAAGAGTTGTTTCAGAACCCTTTCTTCTGTGAAAGGACTAATATCAACACCCCTATCCAGAGTGCTTCTATTGACTGGATTAGGCATCTCCCCCTGCTTTTCCATTGTGAATACTGAACAGAAGTATTCATTCAGTATCCCTGCTTTTTCACTGTAGCTCTCTGCCCAACCACTCTCCTCTTTATTCAGCCTCAGTATCCCTGCCTTAGTCTTTCTTTGCTCCCTAATGTACCTATATAAGGTTTTATCCCCCTTCTTAACCGAGTTGGCTTTCTTTTCCTCAGTTTGGGCCTTTGCTATTCTGACTGCCTTCCCTGCTTCCTTCTGCTTTAACTGGTACAGTTCTCTGTCCTGATCCTTCTGTGTTTCCTTATACTTCCTGAATGCTATGTCTTTCTCCCTTACCTTCCCCACTACTTCTTTTGAGAACCATAGAGGTTTTTTTTTCGTTTTGAGTTGTTTATTTGCTTCACACAAAGGCTTGTTGCCTCAGTGATGGCGGTTTTAATGTTTCCCCATTGTTGCTCCACCCCTCCTTCTTGCCTGTTTGCTAGTGCTTTTCTGAGTCACTCTCCCATTTTGACAAAATCAGCCCTCCTGAAGTCCAGTACCTTCACTTTTGCGTGGCTTGACTCTACTGCTAAGTTTATCGTGAACCACACTGTTTGGTGGTTGCTTGTTCCCAGATGGCTACCCACTTCAAGTTCAAGTTTATTGCAGGAAAGACTCCGTTGAGCAAGCTCATTCACAAGGAGGTCCCGAGGCACATACATGTACAGTTTGCAATTACATAGACAGGAGATATAAAATGTAGAACAACAAAGAAAAAATATATAATACAAGAGATATACACACTAGAAGTCCTTATGCTATATATGCAGTACTTCAAGATCAGAGATCCTCTCTCCATCCCCATTTGATAGTACCAGGTCTAAGATTGCTCCCTCCTGAGTGGGTTCCGAAACTAGCTGTCTGAGGCATGCCCCCTGTAGGGCATCGAGAATGGCCCTGCTCTTGGATGTGGCTGCAGCAAATGTGCTCCAGTTAACATCTGGCATATTCAGGTCTCCCATCAACAGTATCTCCCCTTTCTCTGCCATTCTAAGAATGCCTTTTATCATATCCTTGTCCATTCCTTCCCCCTGACATGGGGGTCTGTACACAACCCCTGTGCGGATTGTGGTGCCCTTTCCAGTCTCCAAGGTGAACCACAGTGCCTCCTTTCCTCCCTGTTTACACTTTAGTTCTGCTGCTTTGATCCCTTCCTTTACATAGAGAGCTACTCCTCCTCCTCTTCTTCCCTCCCTGTCCCTCCTGTAGATTGTGTACCCTGGTATGTTGACATTCCAGTCATGATTCTCTGTGTACCATGTTTCTGTGACTGCCACGATATCCAGGCATCCCTCTTCCATCAGGGCCACCATTTCGGGGAGCTTTTTACCTAGACTACGGGCATTGGTACTTATTACCCTCCATTGTTTTATGGATTTATTTCTTTTTGCCCCATCTCTGTCCTTACTGCCTTTGTCTTTTTCTCCATTTACCCCAGCCCTTCTCCCTATTGACTGCTCTGTCTTGGTGTTAACCTCACTAACTACCCTGATTTTTGGGAGAAGGGCTAGGATTTCCCTTCTCCTTTTCACTGCCTCCCCCCTTGGCTAGTTTAAATGCTTGTCAATAAAGCATTTAAACCTATCACCTAGAATCCTGGTTCCCCTCCTGGATAGATGCAGACCATCGCATCTATATAGGCCTGCATTCCTCCAGGTGGAGCCCCAGTCCCCAATGAAGCCAAATCCCTGAGCTCTGCACCAGTTTTCCAACCAGTCATTGAATCCCATGGTGTGGAGTACCCTAGCCTCAACCATGCCATAGACAGATATGAAGAGGGAATGCCAGTCTCAGGAGGACTTAGAGAAACTGGTGAACCAGCTTCAAGGAGAGCTTCAGAAAACAAGTCAGTGGTCAAGGGGTGCACTAAATGACCGCAGTAAAGGCTTCGGCCATCCTACTCAAACCTCTCTGTGACTAAATCATCTGTCCAGGCCCCTGCTTTTGTCCCTCCAGACTGGTCCAAGATAGTGGGCCCTTCAATGGAGACTACGGTGACTGTGAATGGTATTCATACTCGGGTTGTGCTTAACAGTGGGTCGCAAGTGACCATTGTGTTCCAGGACTGGTATGACAAACACTTATCTGATGTGCCTTTGGAAGGCCTACATGTGTGGAGGCTGAGCGACAAGTCTTATCCCTACCTAGGATATGTTCACCTCTGGTTGTCTTTTCCTGAAGAAGACAAAAGATTTGCTGAATGCATTGGCCTGTCAGGATTTCCAGCTACCTCTAAACTCCCAGTGTGTGCAGAGACTTTGCGATTGTGACCAGAGAGCAGTTTGCCTGGTATAGTAGAATCCCTTACATGTAAATGTGCTGTGTGTTTTTAGTTGGTCGTGATTTGGTTCCCCACTGTGTGAATTGTGTTCTGCTTGCTGGAAACTGTATCCAGCTCGACCGGACTGAATCCACGTTCATCTCCATACAGCCTGGGCCTTGCCACACTGGCCCTGCCAGACTACCCCACTGCACAGAGAAAGCCATCGATGAGAGACCTGCCTGGGGATCAGCCCCCTGCTCCATGCTTGAACAGGAATGATGCCTCGGCGAATCATGTGGGCCCTGCTTCTCCTGGCACTCCAGATCAACTACTTGCAGTCTCAATTTTCGTCCAGCCTGTGTCCAGTCTTGGGTATCGTGAGGAACCATCAGGGTAGCTCCCTGCAACAACAGCTTAATCTAAGTGTGTCATCTGATTGTCTTGTTGTTTCTTTTTCTTTCACAAACTGAGCCCTACGGCTCTGGATTACAATTTGTGTGTGGTGCATGTTGTTTCTTCCACTACAGGGCCCCAACCAGCTGCGACTCCAGCCTACCCCGGGCAACGATCCTGGCTAGCCCACCTCTTCTTCACTTGGGTACCCAGAGTGCGTGACTGTTTATGGACCCTGAAGTGCATGCATAACTGTTTGATTGACACAGCCTTTAAGCAAATTAATCTGATTACGCCCCTCCCTTGTTCAAGTTCCTTAAATAAATCAGATCTAACATTTTTTGCATTTACCCTGACTGTGGTTCCAGTTTGTGCAAAAGTAATGTATTGCTGTTATTTGCTGTGCATAAGCTTGTTATACAGGGGGTCCCCAGGGTCAAGCCAGAGGAAAGCCCTGGTGGTAAGTGCAAACAGTGTGGGTACTTGTGTGGTATATCAGGGGTATTGTGAAAGTGATTATTGTGTATTGTTCTGGCCACTAGTAAGGAAAGAGGGGGTTACAGTGTCCCGGAGGGCTGTGCCCAGGTTAGCACCCAGGTGGAGGCACCCGTTTCAGAAATCAGGCCCTTTAACCTGTTCCTAGCCAAGCAGGCAGGGATAGTAGCCCTTGGGATAGCGCCACCTAGGGGTTACAATTAAAATACCCCCAGTTCCCAGTAAATAACCCTAATATCACCAACTCAAAAGAAGAGGCAGAAAAATGAGCACCCCCCTACACCTCAGCCAAATGATTCCTGAATTCTATTACAAATGGACAGTGTAAAGAAAATGGCTCTGAATTTCAGTATTCCAGCTCAACCTTCCCTTGGGCAGTACCTCTTTTCTGGGTTTTTGTGTTTATATGAGTCACACACATCCTATCTGTCGTGTGAGCACAGCCAAACTGTGTCTCACATTTGTATCAGAATACATTTCTTTGTCAGTTGTATGGGCAATATTTAAGATTTCCATCAGCCAGAAAGGCAAGATTCAAAATGTGCAAATACAGCTGTTTTCAGTTTACAGTCCAGATGCAAAGTCCATTTTTTTGGCTTTCACTAGGACTTTTCCTACACGAGAGGACACTACCTTTGACCCACATACCTTAGGTAGTCTGTCAGAGCACTGTTGCCACTTCAGTGAGTATGGTCTAAACCAGTCTTTTACCCATGGAACTCAGTTCTTTGGCACCTCACTGGGTAATGGGTGCGGAGTTGCAGTTTTCTGGGAGACCTTCTGGAGACTGAGGTGTTACCCCATCTGCATGCACCTCTCTGGGCTGAGGGAGGAGGTAATTGATCTCTGGGCCAAGTTGGCTAGGATCCAGTGAAACTCTTCCCCCACCCAGGGGCCACCAAGTCTACCACCACTGCCCCAGAGGATGCCTAGAAGAAGGTGAGCCAGCTCGACTGTGGTGGGCTCCAGGAGTGAGGGGGTGATGGGTCAGGGGCACATTCCTCAGCCGGTGCCACTACATAATTCATTCATTTCTCTGGCAGGATCAGACCGCTTGAAGGAGGCACACATAGTAGTAGCCAGTGAGGATGTGGGGGTCCTCCATAGGGGAGGCCCCCAGGTAAGAGGCAGAGTACCCCAACAGAGGAGGAAGCAATTTCTGGTTGGGGACTTTATTGTTAGGGTGGTAGATCTGGGAACAGGAAAGGAGGGAGGGTGCTTGCCTGGCAACACCAAGCTATACTCAGTTCAAGAAGGATAGGGTGGGGAGGAAGGGAGGAGGAGGAGGAGGAGGAGGGATGGTGCTGTTTGTAAGGAAGTATATCAAAGCGATGGAAACACTGGGAAACCTGGGAGAATGGAGGGATTGGAAGTGTTGTGAGTCACCCTGGAGACAGGAGCCAGAGCTACTACTCGCAATGGCATGATCTACAGATTTCCAACACAGGGGGAGGAACTCTATAAGGCACCGGGGGGGGGGAGGGAGCCATCAGCACAGTGGCAGAAAAAGGGGAGGTGCTGCTGGTGGGGGACTTCAGTCTGCCGGATGTAAAGTGGAGCCTCCCAACCACAGCCTCAGAAGCAGCAGCATTCTAGACTCCCTGCAGGGGGCATTTCTCAGAGAACTAGTCAGGGATCCCACTTGTGATGGGGCAGTACTGGATCGAGCGCTCACGAACAGGGGCAGTATTGTAAATGTCAAGGTGGGAGGCCAGCTGGGGGCCAGTGATCACCATACAGTGTGGTTCAATATAAGGATGGCAGCGGAAACAAACCATACCAGGAGGGCAGATTAATTAAAAAAAGGGTGTGTGCATGTCTCAGAGATGAGTGGGGGGAGGGTCTGGATGGGGTAGAGGAACAGTGGGCCAAGTTAAGGGATGGCATAGTGTAGACAACGAACCTCTGCACAAAGGAAGTGAGCAAAAATAGGAGGAAAAAAAAAAGAGACCACTATCGTTCCCAAGGGAAGTGGCTGAAAAGGTTAAGGCTAAAAGGGTGGCTTTCAGGTGGTGCAAAGAGACACAGAGGGGAGGGGAGGGAGGTGTACCAGGAGAAGCAAAGGGAAGCAGGGGAAGAGGTGAGGAGCTTGAAGGTGCAAAGTGAAAAAAGAATAGGCCATGGTGTAACTAAATAATCAAGACCTATCTTAGGTATATAAGTGAAAAGATTATGACTAAGGGAGGAACTGTAAAGTTAAGATGGCTGAGGGGGAAACTGAGCAGAGGCGGCTCAGGGAAAACTGATATCCTGAACAGATACTTTTGTTCATTCCTCACAGAGTAAGGGGCTGGACCACGTAAAAGCAGCAGGAACCTTAGGAGAGGGAGGTAAACACAAGTCCACTCACAAAGGAAGGGGAAATTGTTTAACCAGGAAGGGGAAATTGTTTAACCAGGAAAGGCGCACTAAGCCGAAGCTTGTTTCCAGGTGCGACCTGGGAGCACAAGGAAGTTAAGTGACTTGCTCAGAGTCACACAGTATGCAAGTGGGGGCTGTGGGATTCAAACCCAGGTCTCCAGGAGAGAGTCCTGAAAAGACTTGCAAATCTGAAAGTGGACAAAGCTATGGGGCCTGACGGGGTACACCCAAGGGTGTTGAGGGAACTCAGGAAGGTACTAGCTGCACTGCTGACAGCCCTATTCAACAACTCACTGGAAACGAGTTGTTCCAGAGGACAGGAGGAGAGGAGAGTAGCTGTAATCCGGTTTCTATAAAAGCGGTATCAGGGAGGAGGCTGGCAACTATAGGACGGTCAGTCTGACATCAGTGGTGGGGAATTTAATGGAGTTACTGCTAATGGAAAGGATTGTGGGGCATCTTGAATCCTATGGGTTGGAGGAAGTGAGGCAGCAAGGATTCATGGGGGAAGGGGTCATGTGAGACAAACCTGATAGATTTCTTTGACTTGATGACCAGGGAAATAGATGAGGGTGAGGTGGTGGACATGGCTTACTTGGACTTGAAGAAGGCCTTTGACACCATACCACATACGAGACTCGCATGGAAACTGGGCAGTGCATTGTTCTGTTTCCCATTCTAAGTGATGTAAGTATAGTTTATTTACTGTATCTAATGTTTTCTCTGTCTCACAATTACTTAATTTAGATACAAACAGTGCAAACCAAATATTAGAAATGGGTTGGCAGTATAGCCTAGAGGTTAGAGTAATGAGCTGTAAACAAGCATGATACATTCAGTAGACCTGGGTTTGATTCCTACAACCTCCACTTGCATATGGTGTGACCCCGAATAAGTCCTTTAACCTACCCAGTGCTCCACAGTCACCCTGAAAACAGGCCTTGTGCCTAGAGGGCCTTACCTGGTTACCAAAGAACAAAAATTAAAAAAAAGGAAAGAAACTGAGTAATTATGATGGTCTTTTAAATATAAAACTGAATTTTCTATCTGAACATCATCTTTATCTGCATATGCAAGGTTGTTTTACCTGACCCTGCCTTATTACTTGAATTGAGCCTCCCACTCTCCATCCTCCCAACCCCTATTCTTTCGATTCCCTTGTCCCCCCCTCCCCTTGCCTTTGACCAGCTTTCTGGGGCCCATCTTCATTCCAGTAGTGGTCTCAGCAGCACTCTGTGATCAGTATGGCTGTCACTGCCCATTTAGTCTTCTACCCCTCTACCTCCTCCCTTTTAGGCGTCTGCCCCTTCCCCCTCACTTTATGGATCTGTCCTTCTACTTCATATCTAATCTAAGAGCCCTCTCTCTTGCACCCTGTATATTCCTTGTAACTTGTATGTTTTATTCCCTTCATACAGTCCAAAGAATCTCATGTATATATTTTGTATATATATTTTTACCAAGAATTAGTACTGTTATCCATCTGAATTATGTACATTGTTCTATGTTCAGTTTATATTGTATTATGACTTGTATTATGATTCTGTTGTGTATGTAACCCTTCTATGCTGGACTACGTATCTATGTCCAGGTCCACCTCAAGAAAGACCTTTGTTCAACAGCGTTCCGCCTGGTTAAATAAAGATTTTGACTGATTATTTGTTTGAGTAATATAGGTTACATAATACAGCTTTGGGACAGGCTAATCCTCCCTCACTTTTGGATAAACAACATTTTTGCCAAGCTATACAGTATGTTTCTGTAATTTCAGACATATTCTCTAAAGAGTCGTATAACCTTTTTGAGCAAATATTTGATATAGCAGTAAGAATAGTCTGAAAATGTAGCTTAAAAGGAATTGCTACCATTTCGATAATCTGTATCTTACCCAAATTGTGTAGTTTAAACTTAAGTTCTTCAAGGAGGCATACACAATTGTATTGGTATAATCTATCTTCATCATAAATTAACACCCAAGTATATACCATATAATTTGCTTTCAACAGCACTGAATACCTGTTATGTATCAGACATGGAAGGATGATTAAATGAAAGAATTTCAGCCTTACATTCATTCATTTTGTATTCTGATACTTCTGAATATCTCTGAATAACCAATGTTACTTCTTTCAGGCTATCTTTAGGTTCCTCTAGTAATAAAAGAATATTGTCTGCATAAGTCTTTAGTTTATATGTGTTACCCTGGATATTTGTCGTAATTCATTTAGCAGTGTTTCTACAGCCAAAATTAACAGGGTTGAGGAGAGTATGTAGCAAAATGACAAAAAAAAAAAAAATCCAGAAATTTCGCTAGCCCGAAAGCAACCACCATTACATCTCTATAAATGTACAGTCAGGTGCCAAATGTCATTTTCTTCCCCAAAAAACCTAGTTAGAGTCATTTGATAGGTGTAATTAGCCCTTCCAGGGTATGCATCATAAGATCTGAATGCACTTCCCAGGGGCATAAGAACACTTGGCATTCGGCCTCATGCCTTACAACACCCATGGGGAGTACATTCAAATCCTATAATGCACACCCTGTTGTGGCTTATTACTTACTTATTTGTTATTTAGGGGAGTCATGCAGTGCTTTAGTTCACTTGATGTATTCCTGATGACATCTGATGTTGGTTAAGACAAGAGATATTATACTAGCATACTAAAATGCCAGCAGAATAGGCCTAGCGGTCTCTCGAGACTGCTCAATTTTCAGCACCCGCACTGAGGGTGATTAGGAACTGAGGATCGTAAATAGAGGAATCTGATTGGCCAAGAGCTCTTTGAAGCCGTGATGATATCAGGCTACATCATCACAGCTTCAAAAAAGGTCCGGCACCACCAGCCTCCTTGCTCTCTACTGTCTGAGAACTATTTTTTCAAAATGTACTCTACACCACCCAAAAACTCATTCACAAAACATTTTAAAACCTGTTTCTTTTATTTTTTTTTATTTATAAAACTTCAAACTCAGTTCATAATAGCAATAAGTCACTCCAGGGTAGATGACGGATATCACTTTCGGTGGTTGGATGCACTCAGCCTGTGGCCTCGCAGCCTAATCCACCCGAGGCGTGATGATATCCCATGATATACCACACCCTGTCGTGCCTTGTTGCTTAATTATAATACACCTATAACACCAGGTAAATGCACTGCTTACACAGAGAGAAATAGGGCTACACCACCACCACCACCAGTAGGTACTTTGCCTCTCTTCCCACCCACAACCATTGATTTGGATACACACAGAAACACTCAGCATGACTTCCCCAATCATATAGCTGCAGGACCTGTGTGGGAGAGGGAGGTAATGCCACAGGAGACCACAGGAATGTGAGACTTGGACAACCTCGAAGCATGGCTCTGACACAGTGTCCAAAAGAAAATTAAGGTAAATTTTACTGAACTGTTCTGCCAACTTACAGAAACAGTTTGTATAAAAAGACAGTAGCAATTAGTAACGGCAACACATACTTTTTGCAAATAATGTGGTGAATAAATATCTAAAGCTTAAAAACCCTTTTTATAGTCCCACAAGTCTTCACCTGCTATCCCTGGAGACTGTAAGCCATTCCACCACCCACCAGCCTTCCAGTTACTTTAAATTCTAACCCAGCACTAGGACACACCTCGGACCTCAGATACTGCACATTCAGATTTACTTGCCTTAAAGCCATGCAGTGGATTCTAGGCCTAGACCCATCTCAGTCAGCCCACTCTCCCCTTTACCACCAGATACTCTTCCCTGGTATCTAACACTAAAACTTTAAATTGCTTATACGCTCTGTTCACTTAAACTCAACACATTTTTCAATAACATTTACTTTGCATCACATAGCAAATGCACTTTAGCATTCACAGTATGCTTTCTTCCCCCTCGGTCTCTAATTCAGTCCTTCAAAAGCTGGACAGTAGTCCCAGAAGCAAGAAGGATTCCAGAATTCAAAATGTGGATGAGTGTCCTTCTTGAACTAGTCCCACAATGAAATACAAGTTACTGTGCTGCGTCCCTTAAATGGCTGGCAAAGACTGATGACTTGGACCTCAGTAGTCGGCAGTGGATCTGATGCAGTAGGTCCTCGAAGAGGACTTGGTTGCTTGAAGCATTCACAATTCTTGCTGGATGAAGCTGAGAACACTTGTGCAAAAACAGGTACTCAAAACAGCAAGCTAATCTATTTTGTCCCTGCTCTCACTTGCTGCCCTACCATCTCTAACACTGGGATGCAGATGATCCCCTATAGTCAGAACACTTAACCGAGGGCTAGTCTCCCAGATCCTATCAAACTGGTGGGCCTCAGTAGGCTGGGCTCCCTCTGAACAGATCTGGCCCCTTCAGGTCTGTCTCCCTACTCGATCTTCCTGAAAATGAGCTGTGTAGCTCTTTTTATACCCACTGAAAAGTCTATTTCTCCAAATCTTGGTCACTGAGTGGACAAGACCCTGTTCCAAACCTCAGCACCACTCAGCTGGAATTCCACCTTGGAATTCTGCAGTAGCATAAGCCACAATGGAATCCTATGTTTGAATTTTCAACTGTCTTTCCTGGAAATTCTGAGCCTGCTCTGCTCTGTCAGCCTGGATTCATTGTAATTATGCTTAACATTAAGTAAGGATTAACTCACAACAGAGTATGGGTTACTGGGGAATTAATCCATGCCGGTGGGGGGGGGTTTGTTGCACGAGACCGCAGGCTGAGTGCTGACAACCACCCAGGCATGGATTAATTCCACACGTAACCCACACTCTGGAGTGGGTTAATGCACTTACAACATGGCACTGAAAATGCCTTACGGAAGCATTCTGTCACCTGCAGCTGCTCTAAAAACACTTCCCAAACACAATAACACACTGCCCTTGCAGCTGGCCTGATAGCAGCAGAGAGAGCATGAGGGAGAGCACTGGACTACACTGCTCAGAGAATGTCCCCATCCTGCTGTGACTGCCTGTGTACTACAGCGAGTAAGAGGGACAGCACTGCACCACACTGCTCAGAGAATGCCCCCATGCTGCTGTGACTGCTTGTGTACTACAGCGAGTAAGAGGAACAGCACTGCACCACGCTGCTCAGAGAATTCCCCCATCCTGCTGTGACTGCTTGTGTACTACAACGAGTAAGAGGGACAGCACTGCACCACACTGCTCAGAGAGTGCCCCCATCCTGCTGTGACTGCTTGTGTACTACAGAGAGTAAGAGGGACAGTACTGCACTATGCTGCTCAGAGAATGTCCCCATCCTGCTGTGACTGCCTGTGTACTACAGAGAGTAAGAGGGACAACACTGCACCACACTGTTCAGAGAGTGCCCCCATCCTGCTGTGACTGCTTGTGTACTACAGAGAGTAAGAGGAACAGTACTGGACTGCACTGCTCAGAGAATGCCCCCATCCTGCTGTGACTGCCTGTGTACTACAGAGAGTAAGAGGAACAGCACTGCACCGCGCTGCTCAGAGAATGCCCCCATCCTGCTGTGACTGCCTGTGTACTACAGTGAGTAAGAGGGACAGCACTGCACCACACTGCTCAGAGAGTGTCCCCATCCTGCTGTGACTGCTTGTGTACTACAGTGAGTAAGAGGAACAGCACTGTACCGCACTGCTCAGAGAATGTCCCCATCCTGCTGTGACTGCCTGTGTACTACAGAGAGTAAGAGGGAGAGCACTGCACTGCGCTGCTCAGAGAATGCCCCCATCCTGCTGTGACTGCCTGTGTACTACAGAGAGTAAGTGGGACAGTACTGCACCATGCTGCTCAGAGAATACCCCCATCCTGCTGTGACTGCCTGTGTACTATAGAGAGTGAGTGGGACAGTACTGCACCAAGCTGTTCAGAGAATGCCCCCATCCTGCTGTGACTGCCTTTGTACTACAGACAGTAAGAGGGACAGCACTGCACCCCACTGCTCAAAGAATGTCTCCATCTTGCTGTGACTGCCTGTGTACTACAGAGAGTAAGAGGGACAAGAATGCCCCCATCCTGCTGTGACTGCCTGTGTACTACAGAGAGTAAGAGAGACAGCACTGCACCACGCTACTCAGAGAATGTCCCCATCCTGCTGTGACTGCTTGTGTACTACAAAGAGTAAGAGGGATAGCACTGCACTGCGCTGCTCAGAGAATGCCCCCATCCTGCTGTGACTGCCTTTGTACTACAGGGAGTAAGAGGGACAGCACTGCACCGCACTGCTCAGAGAAGGTCCCCATCCAGCTGTGACTGCTTGTGTACTACAGAAAGTAAGAGGGACAGCACTGCACTGCGCTGCTCAGAGAATGCCCCCATCCTGCTGTGACTGCCTGTGTACTACAGAGAGTAAGAGGGACAGCACTGCACCGCGCTGCTCAGAAAATGTCCCCGTCCTGCTGTGACTGCCTGTGTACTACAGAGAGTAAGAGGGACAACACTGCACTGCGCTGCTCAGAGAATGCCCCCAATCTGCTGTGACTGCTTGTGTACTACAGAGAGTAAGAGGGAGAACACTGCACCACACTGCTAAGAGAATGCTCTCATTCTGCTGTGACTGCCTGTGTACTACAGAGAATAAGAGGGACAGCACTGCACCGTGCTCCTCAGAGAATGTCCCCATCCTGCTGTGACTGCCTTTGTACTACAGAGAGTAAGAGGGACAGTACTGCACTACACTGCTCAGAGAATGTCCCCACCCTGCTGTGACTGCCTGTGTACTACAGAGAGTACGAGGGACAGTACTGCACCATGCTGCTTAGAGAATGTCCCCATCCTGCTGTGACTTGCTGTATACTACAGAGAGTAAGAGGGACAGCACTGCACTGCACTGCACTGCTCAGAGAATGCCCCCTCCTGCTGTGACTGCTTGTGTACTACAGAGAGTAAGAGGGACAGCACTGCACCACGCTGCTCAGAGAATGTTCCCATCCTGCTGTGACTGCCTGGGTATTACAGAGAGTAAGAGGGACAGGACTGTTCTGCGCTGCTCAGAGAATGTCCCCATCCTGCTGTGACTTGCTGTATACTACAGAGAGTAAGAGGGACAACACTGCACTACAGTGCTCAGAGAATGCCCCCCTCCTGCTGTGACTGCTTGTGTACTACAGTGAGTAAGTGGGACAACACTGTACCATGCTGCTCAGAGAATGCCCCCATCCTGCTGTGACTGCTTGTGTACTACAGTGAGTAAGTGGGACAACACTGTATCATGCTGCTCAGAGAATGCCCCCCTCCTGCTGTGACTGCTTGTGTACTACAGAGAGTAAGAGGGACAGCACTGCACCTCGCTGCTCAGAGAATGTCCCCATCCTGCTGTGACTGCTTGTGTACTACAGAGAGTAAGAGGGACTGCACTGCACCACACTGCTCAGAGAATGTCCCCATCCTGCTGTGACTGCTTGTGTACTACAGAGAGTAAGAGGGACAGCACTGCACCTCGCTGCTCAGAGAATGTCCCCATCCTGCTGTGACTGCTTGTGTACTACAGAGAGTAAGAGGGACAGCACTGCACCTCGCTGCTCAGAGAATGTCCCCATCCTGCTGTGACTGCCTGGGTACTACAGAGAGTAAGAGGAACAGCACTGGACTGCGCTGCTCAGAGAATGCCCCCTCCTGCTGTGACTGCTTGTGTACTACAGAGAGTAAGATGGACAGCATTGCACTGCGCTGCTCAGAGAATGCCCCCATCCTGCTGTGACTGCCTCTGTTCTGTCACCACGGTCACCAGGTGGCGGTGCCCAGCAACGAGGAGCTTCAAGCTTTTATATGTTGCTCACCTGTCTCTCTCTCTCTTCTCATTGTCTTTACACAACAATCCCGCTGTTTGGCATTTTACTGCCTCCCTAGCATGCCCATTGCACAGACAACACGGATCGCAGACATGGGAAAATCCATACCAGTACCGAGAAAGAGAGAGAGAGAAAGAGAGAGACAGAGAGAGAGACCACTACAGAATATTGCATTACATCTGCCACTTGTGCTGTCTGCTCCTCTCTCTGATGATGTATGGCTGGTACAGCATACAGCACTCGCTCCAAAAAATGGATTACATGAGAATGAATCCATGGTCAGGTGGTGTGTTTCAGCAAATTGGACGTAAGGCTATTCCACCGCCATGTTATATAAGCACAAATAAATTACTGCAAAATAAAGTTTTATCACTTTTGCGTGTTTCCCAAATGAAAGCTCCCCTTCCTAGCTTTCTCCAGTGTTTTTCACTAAGAAATTGAATTATAAGATCATGGAGTCGCTATAGCTTAAAGTTGTTCACTTTGTGGAAAAAAGACAGCTTGCTGTGTAAGTTTCCACACTGGCAAGGGCAAAGTTACCTCCAAAATGAGCTATTTCCCTTTAAATATCCTCTTTCAGTTTAGGCTGAAGCTCAAACACATTAAATATTCATTTCAAGATTTTAAGATTCCTCCCTGGGGCTGTCCCACGGGCATCAGTAACACCTCCAGCCCAAGAGCACACACCTTTTCCTGGCTCTTCCTCCACCCTGCCTGCCTGCATGTGTTTTGGGCCACAGCTACTCCATCTTAATAGGTTAGCGACCCCTCTTTCTTCAATTTTTATTCACATAAAACTGTTTTCCCTGATAGAGCATCCTTCCCTCTACATAACTGCCAAGTTTGGTCAAACTCTGGATGGCTTGGCAGTGTTATTTAGAAAGAAAGTTACGTCTTTTGTGCATTTTAAATTACGCTGATTCATTTCCCTGCATTAGTGTGCTTCATCCTGCTCCGTTTCACAAACTGAATACTTCTGTGGCATTAACTGTATGTGTGTATGCTCACTGAACCATAGGCTAGCCATTTAAGGCTTTGATTTATTGATTTAACAACAATTTTTTTTGTTTATTTGTTATACTTTTATTTCCTCTTGCTCCGTCCTGGTTGCCATCTGTTTCAGGTAGCCAGTCCATTTTGCCACCACTCTGTAATGCTCCGTCCAGGTGCCATGCGCTGTCCCTCATCTTGTCTACTCCCTGACCGACCCACTGTATCCCTTTGTCAGGGGAGGAGCCCTCCCATGGTCACAACGGGGGGGAGACTAGTGCACCCGAAGGCACACACTGACCTCCTCACCGGGGAGAGGCGAGGGCACAGCTTGGGGCTATCCCAGGCTTTGCGGTGGTGGAGAGGCAAGCCGCCATCATCTGGGCAGCCAGGTGGCCTTTTTATGTTTTTGACCCTCCCACCTCCCAATTCGACCTATCAGGGACATCCTGGGGTGGAGATGTACGACGGTGCATCGAGGCCGCACACCATCAAGTACGTTTCCAATCCACCACCAGTAGTCACAGGTCTGCCCACCCCGCGGGAGGGAAGTGTCCAATGGATGCTCTTTACTCCCTCCCTCCCTGCCAGTCTCTGCTCCTGGTACCCGGGCTCGGGGCGTGAACCCAGGTCACCAGCATGCCGGGCGAACCCCTTTCACTCGGCGCCATGAGCTGGTGGCTGATTTAGCAATGTTTTATATTTATTTAATTTCATTTCTCTGAGGTTTACAGCTGAGCCCTCACAACTAGCAGCCTGCTCTGCCGCCAGAACATGGCACCGCGACTATGCAAATAAATGTGGGCATCCATCCCCACTTCATTATGTGTGCCCCTTTAACACTAGCCAGTATCTAAATTAAATGCATGGCACTTGCTGCCTGCCAGCTACTTTATTTGATTGAAATATCTGGTCTCCTGCCAGCGAGAGGGGAGCCCCTTACATAGTGTCTCCCTGTCAAACGAATCCGCTTCAGCAGGGCGTAGCCTGCTCCCTGACCAAGATCACATTTCCACACAGCAGCTCTATGGCTGTTCAAGGGGGATTCACCTTAGCGCAGTAACACTATGCTCTGGAACCATGGCGCAGCTCTCTAAACCCTCTCTCTCTCTCTGTCTCTCTCTCTCTCTCTCTCAGTGCCTCGCAGCTTTCGCTCTGCATCCATTTACTGCAGCAACTGGGGACATTCATTTTAATCATACAGCACAGGATTTATTAAAAAATACATGTTGTTGTTTCTTTTCCAGGCTGACTCCAAATATCACTTGACCACCAGTGCTATTACCTCACTAGCCAGGGAAACCTACTCACTAGCTCTTGGCTACCACTGTCGCACCCATTACTTTTACTACAATAGGGTGACAGGCTATTGACATATAATGTCATTGTCTACGTGCGTAAGGGGTGTAAGCAATCACTCCTCCCCCCCACCTTACTCCTACCAGCACTAACTAATAATATGCTCACAGCTTCTCTTTATTTTTGCAGGGTCTGACCTTCCTCCTTGTCAGATCCCCAGCTCTGGAGCTCCCCCCAAGTGACCCCATAGCAAATAAGGTATCCAGTTTACTCGCTTGTGAAACAATCATTCTACGACTGCTACAATATCTCAATTTCACTGCACAAAACGGTTTGCATGCCTCTAGTGATATGAATACAGCTTCTGTTGTTTGCACTGAATATTCATGATGTGTTTTGTGCATTTCAGTCTGTATTGATCTATTTGGTATAAAATGATGTTGGTCTGGGTGGATTAGTGCATTTAAGAGAGGGAGAATTCTATTGTTTTTTTTTATATCTTGGTAAATATTTTGTATTCATTATTAAGAATCGCTACTGGTCTGTAATTTTCCAACTCTGGTGGTCCTTCCCTACTTTTGCAATGAGTGAAATAAAAGCAGATTTGAATGAATCTGGTGTTAGTTTTCTTTCTGGATTTCTTGGTATAGCCTTTCTAATAGAAATACAGAAAAATGACAGCAGTAAAGGACCAGGGTCCATCCAATCTGCCTAAGTTCCCTATATAGCCCTGGGACCTAATGTTCCCACAGGGTCTTAGCTCTTCCCCTTCCCCTCCCCCTTCTCCTCTCTGATGCTGAAATCACGAGCAACCCCTGTACCCTTCATTCTGTCCCAGCCATGCTTAAAACCGCTAATTATTTTCACACTCACCACCTCTGCCGATAGCCTGTTCCATGGCTCCACCACCCTTTCTGTATAATAGTACTTCCTCACATCCTCCCTGAACCACCACCCTGTTAGCTTCCACTCATGACTACATGACCGCGAGCATGTATTCAAGTTAAACAGTTCATTGCAGTTCAACCTGTTAATTTCTTTTAGGAATTTGAAGGTCTCTTATATCCCCCTCTCCCTTCAAGTCTACAGCAAGCACATGTTCAGTGCCGTGAGGTGCTCTTCACAGGACTTACCCTGCTGGCCCCAAATCATTCTTGTTACCCTGCACTGCAACGTCTTCAGCCTGTCCCTATCCTTCCTCAGGTGAGGACTCTAGAACTGGGCTCAGTACTCCAAGTGAGGCCTCACCAAGGATCTGTACAGGGGAAATATTCCCTCCTTTTTTCTGCTATCCATACCACATACTATTTGCCTTGCTGTAAGATTTGCTGCACTGCCTCGATTCCTTTAGGGAGTCGCTGATGATAACCCCGAGGTCTTGTACCTCAGTCGTGGTACAGAGTCGTCCCCCCCCCCCATCCAGTACTCCGTCCTGGGGTTCTTGTTTGCCAGGTGCATAATCTTACACTTTTTGGCACTGAATTTCAGCTGCCAAACCCTTGACCACCCCTCTAGCTTTTGCATGTCTCTCTGCATTTCTTGTATTCCCTTGTCACTTTCCACCCTCCCGCAGGGCCTTGGTGTCAGCACCATCTCCCTCATTCTGCTGGTAATAGAGGCGCCATTATGTTTAAAAAAAGATGCAGTCATATTCTATACTGTAACTGTCATTTCCTGTACTCTTCCCATTGGTCTTTTAATATAAATATTCGCTATTTTATCTTTAGTGATCGTATATATTATCGTGCCTGCTTCCTTTTGGTTAAACTCACTTGGCTTAAATATTTCAGGCTTCTGTTACTTGGAGCTTCTGAAATCTCAAAGTTAATTTTGCTGAGCTGATAAAGACTACAGGCGACCCAATTACTCAGAGCTGCCCCACATTAATCCAGAAGGGAAGGAAGCTCCACGCAATTCTGAGATTTCTTTTACTCGGTGATCTCTGGCCAGCTGCCCAAACAGTAATTCGGCAAGCATGTTGCTGCCTGCAACTTTCAACTCAGTTTTCGCCCCCCCCCAGCACTCTATGAAATGTGCTCATGCCGGCTGACTCCTCCCTATCTGAGCTCTCCAACTGATCGCAGCCAAGCTGTTAACCCTAATTAAAGGGCTAAACACAGATTAACCCACAGGTCTGAATCTAATCACAGCCAAGCTGTTAACCCTAATTAAAGGGCTAAACACAGTTTAACTCACAGGTTTGCAATGCACACAACACTTGTTTATATTACTAAGTGAATTCCTATTCAAAACATAAGCGGGATGAACTCCACACAGTCCAATCTTGATTTTCTTACACAAAATTGAATTTTATATTTCTACACACGTGGAGGGGCTACATTTCATGGCTCCATGCCATTTCATCAGGCCCACTGTGTTGAAATCTTCTTATACCCTTTCATATGGTGGGTTCCTTTCTTAGTTGGAACACACAACACAGCCCAGAGACTATTTGGAAGCCAGAGGCATGTGAAGTGCAGAGAAGAAACTGAAACTAACAGATATTAAAGGGCAAAGTGAAAAACGAGTGAAAGGTGGACAATCCCACAATATGAAAGGGGAACCCCTGCAATAAAAAAACGAAGTGTTTTTCTGAAAAAGGTTTTTTTTTTGTATTATCTTTTAACCCCCTCCTACGTGCTTCCATGCCCCACCACTCCTTCGGGCTGCTTAGGCCCCCCTACGAGCCTCCAACCTCATATTGCAGCCACCCCAGGGTAATCCAGCGTAACCTTTCACTGGATGGGTCCCTCTCCACGGGGGAAGGTGCCAGGGTGGGATGGGGAGAGCAGTGCAACTACTTGGCCCCGGGGTGCTGCTGAGGCGGACATGGCTCTTCAGGGGCATTGGTGGCATCGGTGGACCGGCAACTATCATCCGGCTGTGTGTGGAGCAGTTTCTGTTTTTCTGGTGTGTTTCCCTCCTACGCCTTTGCACAGTGCTCCTGGTCTCCACCAGAGGCCACTGCCAAGTGACGCCAGCCTGTAACCCACCCCAGGAAAGGAGAGCAGTCCCATGGACGCTCAATCCGCTCCTTACCCTGCCAGCCCCCGGCATCCTGAGTCTGTTCCCGAACCCGGGTCACCGGCATGGTTTGAGGTAAGGCGCCAGCGCCTCAGCCCTCTGCACCACCGGGCCGGCTTGAAAAAAGATTTGAAAGGCACACAACATTTGATGATCATTTAAGGGGAACATTTTTAAAGATGTTGTTCTCGTTAAATGTTTGCATAAGAAGATTTCAACACAGTGGGCCTGATGAAATGGCATGGAGGCATGAAACCTAGCCCCTCCATGTTAGAAATATTAAATAAAATTTAATTTAAGAAAATCAAAGCTGGACTGTGTGGAGTTCATCCCGCTTAAGTTTTAACTAGGAATTCTTTGGTCACAATAAGGGATGACTCAAGAACCAAGAAACTGTCTATAAGCCTAAATAGGGCTGGGGCAACCTGAACAAAACACTGCAATTCGAGGATCTCTATTACTAAGTGACCCATTTTAGCGAATGTGATATTCTGCACCACACATTATCCTGACTCATACCTCAAGTCTTCTCACTTCTACCCCTTGGTGTCACTTCTGTGCACTCCAATTTCCCACTTTTTGCCTCACTCGAACTGCACTTCTCTCTCTCTCTCTCTCTCTCCAGTCTCTCCATCCTTTTCTAATTCCTCCCATGTTCCCCACGCAAATTTAACCTGCCTTCTCTGTTCTGAACCTTTGATCCGCTCCACTAAGGGTGTGTGTCGCTAACCACTTCACCACCACAGCCTCCTTGTCTCAGTCACACTTCTTACCTTTATTCTACTTTCCACCATCTTTTTCCCCTCCTGCTTCTCCCCCTCTCACCCCCTCCTACTGTATTCATCCCCCTCTGCACCCCTTACTCACCAACCTATAATATTTTGGCACATCTTGTCTTTTCCTCTCTCCCCCTTTTCTTCCTCCTAACTCTCCCTACCTGATCCTACCCTACCCACTTTTCCTTGTCTCATCTATCCCTTCCCCTCATTCAAAACTGTACATCTGGGCACCTCCCCCCTTTTTATAATCTGTGTTTATGCTCCTTTCAGTTCCCACATTAGCCCCACTCTTCAGGGCGCCTGCTGGTGACCTGATTGGGAGAGCCGCCGAAATTAAATCCAGCACATGGTGCTCCAGCTCAAAGTGAACCCTTGATATCGGATTACCTGGTCAGGGTGGAGGACTACCTCACTCCTCCAGAACTTGTTATGGAGTGTACACCTTGTGCTTGGACCCCGGATTCCACTGATCGCTGTCGCATGGAGTCCGTTTACCAACGCCAAAGTGGGGAATTTTTACCTGTTCTTCCTGCCCCATGGACATTGACATGCTAGGGGGGCTATTGAGCCAGATACATGCGGAGGCGTGTCCTGCTCAGGCCCTCGGCCAACATCCAACCCCTTGCAATGTTGCTACCTCATTACTGCACCTTTCACTTGAGCTCCCCTAGGTGACGGTGTCGGAGCGAGGGTTGCAGTTCCCCCTCCCCAGAGAAGGAGAGCCGCCATCAGGCACTTGATCCTTCTCCTCCCCTGCCCACCCCCGGTGGCTCGTGCCCATACCTGAACACGGGTCGCCAGTGTGGCGTGAGGTGTGGCGTCCAGCGCCTCAACCCTTAGTGCCACTGGTCCGGCCCCGGCACTCTGCCCCTTAATGCAACCTTCACCTCACTCTATCTCTATGTCCCTCCTCTCTTCCACCCACCTAGCCTCTCACCTCCCCTTGTCTTCTCCCCTCAACTTCTCCTCTCATTTCACACCTTTTCCACTAAGAAAGTTGTAGCACCTCAGAGCAAATGACTCCTGTCCAAGTCTCTGACACACTATATTTACAGAATAACCTGACTTTTTCTTCTCCTATCCAGCAATACTCACCCCAGCCCTGCCCCCCCAATACCCTCATAGCACAAATTCCACACACAGTCATCTTACTATTGTCTCCATTAATATTCGTAGTTTGTTGCCCAAACTTGATGAACTGCTCATTTGGGTCAAGAAGCATTCTCCTCAGGTTCTTGCCGTTAATGAAACATGGCTCTCACCTAAGGTACCAAACTCCACAATTCCTCTCCCTGGTTATGTCATATTTAGATATGACTACCTCGGCAAAAGAGGGGGAGGTTGTGCCATCTATCTCAAAGAAACCCTAAAAGGGCAAGCCCTCCCTCCTGTAAATACTGCCAACCACTCCCAAGCCCTGGCTATTGAAATATTCCTAGGTCAGCAGGGCAAAATTCTCACTGTCCTATTTGTATACAACCCTCCTTGTGACCAGTCAGCTGACATTAAAGTGGTTGTTGACCACCTTACCAACCTCCCCCACCGCTCAGTGAGAGTAGCTTTTGGAGACTTCAGCATCAATTGGCTCGCCCATGATGCTGACCCCTTTAAAGATGCCCTATCAGCCATCAGCCTCATCCAGATAGTACCCTCTACTACTAGGGTCAACCTTTGGACTGGGCAGTAGCTCCCTGCCGGATCTGATTCTTACCACCCACCCTAACAGAATCCCCAGCACCTTGGTCATTCCAGATTCACTATGTGATCACTCGCCTGTCCAACAAGTCCCCTAAACCCCAACCTAAAATAATAATAATAACTTTATTTCTCAAAAGCTCCTTTCGAAACATGCGCTTTACAACAAGATGCAGTTAAATAAAATAGGATAAGACAATAATAAAATCAGAAAACAACAATATAAAAGCAGTCTGAGGATCATCCTAATTAGTGTCTAAAAACACTCGATGCCATAAATGTGTTTTTAGGCCATGTTTAAACCCTCCCACAGTCGTGCACTCCTGAAGCTGACAGGGTAGAGAATTCCAGAGGGAAGGGTCCACTTGCATAAATGCACAGTCCCCTGAAGATTTCAATGACACCCTTGGAATCTCCAGCAACCCCTCATCAGCTGAACAGAGGTGTCGCACAGGACAACAGGGGACAAGAAGCTCTTTCAAATAGTCAGGACCAAGTCCATGTAGGGCTTTACAAGTCAGTAAACCAACTTTAAAGGTGATCCGCCACCTAATAGGCAGCCAATGCAGATTGCGCAGCACCAAGGTGATATGGGAGGCTTGAGATGCCCCCATCAACAATCGTGCTGCTGCATTCTGCACCAGCTACGGGTGGCAGATATCAACCCCAGGAAGCCCTAGGTACAGGGAATTGCAGTAATCCAAGCGAGAGGTCACAAAGGCATGGACCAAGGTAGGCAGATCCCCAGATGGAATGAGGTGCTTAATCCTGGAGATATTCCTAAAATGGTAAAAAGAAGACTTGATGGCTGCCGACACCTGAGCTCGTGATGTCAGCCCATCGTCAAACACTATCCCCAGGTTTCGCACCCATTTGGAAGAAGTGATTAGGGAGCCACCAAGAAAAAGTCCAGATGGCTGTCCAGCCCACAACCCCTCTATCCGGTGTCCTGGATCCACCACCATCACCTCAGTCTTTCCGGCGTTCAGCTTTAACCAGCTCAAATTCATCCAGTCCTGGATTTTGGTGAGGCAGTTATTAAAGACCGGGACAGCTCTATCCTGGTCAGGTGTAAAAGACAGGTAGAGCTGGGTATCATCAGCATAGCAGTGAAACCTCAGCCCATACCATCTTACAATGTCTCCGAGGGGCAGCATATACACTGCGAACAACATGGGGGACAGCACTGAGCCCTGGGGTACCTCACATGGCAGAGAGAATGAGTCCGAGGAAAAATTCCCCGAAACCACTCTCTGACTTCTGCCAGAGAGGAAAGATGTAAACCATCTGAGAACCACACCTGATAGGCCACAGATGGACCCCAGGCGTCCAAGCAGTACCCCATGGTCCACCGTGTCAAAGGCTGAAGAGAGATCAAGGAGCACCAAGATAGAACGGTGTCTCTGATCTCTCACCATCAGGAGATCATTGAGCACCCGAACCAGTGCAGTCTCGGTACCATGCCTCTTTTGAAAACCGGACTGGAGAGGTTCGTAGATGTTATGGATGGTCAGGTGGTCCTCCAGCTGCATCGCCACTACTTTCTCAATCACCTTCCCTATAAAGAGAAGGTTAGAGATTGGTCTATAGTTAGCCAGGGAGTCTGGGTCCAAAGATGCTTTCTTTAGGAGGGGTGTCACCACCGCCTCCTTCAGAGAGCTTGGAAACTCACTGGTTTCCAAGGAACACCGGACTATCTGTGCCGGGACTGGGCCAATAGTATCACAACAACTCATAACCAGGGCCGTTGGGCCCGGATCTAAACTACAGCATGTAGGGCGCATACACTGGACAATCCGCATGACATCCGTGAACTCCAGTATGGTAAAGGAACTCCAGGAAGCCCTAGGTGGGGTGACCAAACACCGATCACCAGCAACTCCCGTAGAGCAAGTCGTAAGAATTTCGGACCTGATGCCGACCACCTTATCCGCAAAGAACCGAACAAGTTCATCGCACTCCACTTGCAAAAAAGGTCTTTGGAGCGGAAGAAAGGTCGGGTTGCACAGCCTGTCAACCATACATCAGCAACTACTTAAAAAGGGTAAACTCAAACAACTGCAGTCCTTCCTGGCCCCTGTGACTGGTCTACTCTAGACACATTTAATAACATTGATGATGCACTTAACTACTTCATCTCACAATTTAACTCTGCCTGTGATTTGTTTGCCCCATTTTGGAAATGAAAACTTTGCAGTAGCTCACACCCTCGGGTCACCCCTTCACTTCTTAGCTTGATGTTTCACATGGAACACCTTTGGCACCGGACACAAGCTACCAGATCCCTGGATGACATGCAACATTACAGGGCTGCAGAAAATTTGTGCACCCAGGAGGTTTAGAGAGCTAAACAAAATCACTTCAAAAGTGAGCATTCTAACTCCTGGGGAAACAGCCATAATTTCTAGAATAACATAAAGGAGGTCACTGGTGAGTCAAATAAAACAACTCCCTCGATGATTGTGGATAATGTCTAGACAGTGTTTCCACTGCAGTTGCTCTCCTTACTGACACCCTTCAAAAGCTCCAAGATAAACACTTCCCCATTGTGGTGCTTGGCCAGCTGGTTATGATTGTTCTGTGATATTTGTAGTATAGAATATAGTAGGTGATTTGCCTCACATAAAACAGCTGTGTTATGGTGCTTCCTCCCGGTTTCAGAGAAGCTACAGGATATATTACCCTGAAACCAGGAGATAATTAAAAGACCAGAGAGACTTAATTAAGGGTCTCCTGCTTTTCTGTCTTAATTAGAACTGGACCCAGCTGCCAGGATATAGGGCTTGTAAACTTTTATGATGTCTTAGAGGAAAAACATGTTATACCACCATGGTGTGAAAAGTTGTAAAATCTCTGACCTGCCTTGAGAGCAGGAACCACACAAGATCAAAGGGAAGCCTTGATTAAAGACTGCCATAATTTGGGAAAGTAGTTTTTGCTGAAGTCACAGAGCTGGATATTCAGACTGCGCCGGGCAGTGGCGCAAGCCTGGGTGCAGCGTAACTGGGCTGCGCTGGGGCCAGGACCAGGCGATATTCAACGGTGATGCGCCATTGCTCAGCATCATTGAACAAAGCAGGGAGTGTGCACACACTGCACATGGTGTAGTGGCACTGCACCAGTGCATGAGGCAGAAAGAGAGCAGGGGGATGAGCCAGCACAAGTGCAGTTGCGCAAGGCGCATCACCTGTGATATTCAGCCTGGGGCACGTAAATGAGGCCATAATGCATGCAAGGCACAAATGGGGCCATTAGCATGTCATTATGGCCACATTTGCATGTGTTGTGCAGGGCAGCCCGGTGAAATGCACCTGGCGCCCTGCACAGGCAGCAGTGTGGACCAAGGGGATCCTGGGGTATCCCTGCCCCTCAATTGCGAGTGCAGCAAACTGTACAATATCACATGCCCTGGTAGCCTAGTGGTCCCCGCTCCCCATTAGCCCGATGGTGGGCAATGGTAACTGTATGATCCCTGGCAGTCTAGTGGGTCCCCACTACCTCCCATACCCCCGATCCTGGGCATAGGTATACGTAGAAACCCTGGTGGTCCAGTGGTATCCCCTTCCCACCCATAACCATGATCACTATGTGTATATAAGTCCACAATCCCTGGTGGTCCAGTGGTTCTCCCCTCCCTGTCCATACCCACGAACACCGTAACATGTAGGCATTACCAGCCCTGGTGGTTTAATGGCATCCCCCTCCCTCCCATTCCACCCGATTACGGTCCTCCATCCGATAATGATCTCCCGGTGATCCAGTGGAACCCCCCTCCCCACCACCCTCTGAGGACCCCTGCCACCCAGCCCCACCGTCATCGGTGGGCGGCTGCTCTCCTCCGGCATACTGCCCAGCCGCCCGCCGAATGACAGCTTACAGTATGGTCTGTAAGCCCATTGGTCCACCAGGGCTGGTAATGCCTACATGTTACGGTGTTCATGCGTACAGGCGGGGAGGGGGGAACCACTGGACCACCAGGGATTGTGGACTTACATACACACTGTGATCGTGGTTACGGGCGGTGGGGGGGAACCACTGGGCCACCGGGGATTGTCACCCATACATTACTATGGCTTTCGGGGTTACAGGCGGAGGGGATACCACAGGACCATCAAGGTTTCTATGCATACCTATGCCCAGGATCGGGGGTATGGGGGGGGACCCACTAAAACTGCCAGGGATCATACAGGTACCATTGCCCGCCATCGGGCTAGCGGGGAGGGAGGCCACCTGACTACCAGGAACCATTTTGGTGCTTGTGGATGGTGTTCTGGGTGGGCGGTTGACCACCCACGGCTGGTGGCTGCTGTGTTGCGCCCTACAATACAGCAGCCCACCTGCGGAGGGCCAGGACTTGTTCCTTGTTTTTTCTGACACAAATTTGCGCCCCCCCCGAGCGACGCACAGCAGGGTTGTGCCAGCATATGCACCGCACATCCCGGGCTGAATATCGGGATGTGCAGCATATGCATGGACACACACCCTGTATTTGCGCCGCATACATTACCGAGAGGTTGCGCATCGCAACTTGCCCCTTTGAATATCGCGCTGGGGGCGCATTGGTGGGGTGCGCATGGTGCATCCCTGTTGCGACATGCACAACCCCTTTGAATATCCAGGCCACTGTATTTAAAAGATCTCCTGACAGGAAGATCATTGTTTGTATATTTTTTACATTCTAAAAGTAGGAGCTAGATGACATCATAGAAGGGGTGTGGAAACAGAGTTTTAAACGTTATACTGTGTTTAAACTGGTGACATATCTTTTTGGGCTCTTAAGAAACAAGATCTAACTATAAGCACTATAGAGGTAATACATTAGATAGAAAAAGTTTAACTGTATGTTGGTAGGAGTTTGTAGTTTTCTTTGCTTTTCTTTTATGTGATTGTATGCTTTGTGATATAGTGTTCTGTGTTTACATTTTTCATATTTTTATCCATTTTTAGTAAAATCTATATTTGAAAGATACTGCCTGGGTCTTCCAAGTTCTTTTTTTTACATGTGACATATAGAGGGTTAAAACTGACAAAACTGTTTAAAAGCTTGATGGTGTTACTAAACTGGGAAAAGGTAAGAATATACCTAAGATCTTTTATAGAGTTTTAAGGGATCATTTTGGATACCTGGTTAGGTGCCCTTAGGCGAAAGATATATTGCATCCCCCAAAGAGAATATTATCTGAGCCTGTACATTTGGGTACACTAGCATAAGGTTCACAGTTTGAATCCCCCCAGAACTTGAGACTAAACGTGATTCGGACCCACATGCAGACAGGAGGGTTACCCTGTCTGTTACCTGTTCACATTACTGCGCTCGGAAGTTGGTACTGTGGGAGCAGAGGGCCTGACCTGCTGAGTGCGTTTGTGACACCTATCGCTACCAGAAGGGTTAGAGGTGGTTGTACACGTTGGCTATCAAAAGAGCTGTTGGCTCTAATGAAAGATAGGGACGCCAAGTGGAAGGCCTACAAAGCATCCCCATTCCCACAGCTGTGGAATGCCTATAGGCAGCTGTGCAACTCATGCAAACAAGCGGCCACATCACAAAAGCGCAAATACTTCTTCAACCTTCAGAAGAATACCATGGGAAATTCTCGCAGCTTCTGGGCTTCAGTCGGGTCCCTATTAAACCCCAGGCCCAGCAAACAAATAACACAACTCTCATCCCCCAATGGGCCCATCTACAACCTGGCTAAAACTGCTGACATGTTCAACTCAATGTTCACTGACCTTACCCCTTATCTAAGTAAGCTCCCTTCTCAGTCACCCTCAGGCCAGATCAGGAATACTCACAGCTCCCCCTTAGATACTATTTCCTGCTTCTCCCCCACCCTTCTACTTCAAGGCCATTGGTCCAAAGACCACCCCCAAAATCTGGAAGACTCTTCCATCCAGAGGAAGCCCAGGCAGCAATGGGTTCTACCCTGCCTTCTTGAAACTCATATCCCCAGGTATTGCCAAGCCATTAACCTTCATATTCAGTCTTGCATTATCGTCATCTTCGGTGCCAGACTCCTGGAAGCATGCAAACGTTATTCCAATTTTTAAAGCAGGGGACCCCCTGAACCTGAGAATTACAGACCTATCTCCCTTCTACACCATCTGAGCAAGTTACTGGAAAAATCGTTCACTTCCAGCTATCTGAACATCTTGACAAATATAATCTTCTGTGTCTCCTCCTGCACGGCTTCCATAGACACCACAGCACATCCTCTGCGCTGGCACTGTTCTCTAACCATGTCCTTAGGAACATGGACTTGGGGAAGGCTACAGGCGCAGTCTTTGTTGATTTGTCTAAGGCATTTGACCTTGTAGACCACCACCTTCTCCACACCACCCTTCTGAAATTTGGCTGCTCTTCTGGAACTGCTGCCTGTTTCTGAAGTTATCTCACTAACAGGTCCAAATCTGTGCTCATAGACAAAAACATCTCTGCTACACTTCCTATACACACTGGAGTACCTCAGGGCTCAATTCTTGGCCCTCATCTCTTCTCAGTGTTTATTAATGCCCTCCCTGCTGACAAAATAAGTTGCAATGCACTCCTCTATGCAGACGACCTAGTCTTATACCACAGCGACAAATCCCTTGAATCCATCTCCTCCACACTCATACAAAACTATGGTTCTGCCCAAAATCGGTTCCTTTCCAGTAAACTCCTTGTTAATGAGAAAAAACCAAAAGCCATGCTCTTTGGCTCCAGGCCTTTCCTGGCCAAAGTTGCAAATTCCAGCTCCTCCCTCATGGTACTTACACCGGCTGGCTCCACCCTCAAAATGGTCTCCTCCTTCAAGTATCTAGGGATTACCCTCGACCCCTCCCTGACCTACAAGGAACATATAAATCTCACTGTGAAATGAATTCTCCTAAAACTAGGTGCAGCTTACCGCATAAACAAACTACTGTCCCCCGAGACTCGCCAAGCCATTGCTCTAGGAAACCTTCTGCCCCTCCTCGACTACTGCTCCCCATCTACTCCTACGCATCCTCTACACTGCACTCATGCCTCACTATAACATACAATTCCATCTGTCACTTTGCTCTTCAAGCCCCCTTCTCTACCCACCACTGCGCACTCTATCAGTCCCTAGGATGGCTCCCTCTTCAGGCGCACTTTGACTATGCCATGGGATGCTTTATTGATAAATCCCTTAGGAGCAACCAGTTGTCCCCATATGCCTCGCTACTTGCTGACAGAGTTGCTGCCAGGACCCTTAGGGCCTCCTCTACTTCACCCCTGGTAGTTCCCTGAGTCACCTCAGTCATGGACAGCAAAGTATTCTCTGTCATGACCCCCTCCCTCTGGAACCGACTACCTTCGACCATTCGCCTAGCCACATCCCACCAGGCCTTCAAAACAAGTCTGAGAGCCTGGCTCTGAATAGAGTCCACTTGTAATTGTTCCCTTGGCCATACTGGAGTTTGTACACCACCTTAATCCTTACCAGGGCACTCCGGATTACTGCCGCCGCCTCCTCCACCTTCCCCTCCGACTTCTATTACCTATTTGTTGCCAGACCTCAGCTTAATACTGCTCACTTTTAGACACTTTATTGTCCAGTGCTGTCTTAGCACCCCAGCCCTTGCTGCAAATTATGGCTGTTCTACTCATTTTAAGCCTGTTCTTCCTGCCTGTTTGCCTTATGGAAGGATTCTTAATATTCATTTTGTGCTTAAACCACCAATACATGTAATTGTACCTATTGTACCATGTGCACTCCTTGCTGATGTCTGTTACATATTGTATGATGTTTTGTTTGCTTGTTCTGCCTGTTTGCCATATGTAAGGACTGTAATATTTATTTTGTGCTTAAACCACCAACACATGGAATTGTACCTATTGTATCATGTGTACTCCTTGCAGATGTCTGTTATAGATTATATGATGTTCTGTTTGCTGTTCTGCCACTCTGTGGCCCGGGTCATTACTGAAAATGGTCCTCTGGATCAGCTCACTTACCTGGTTACCCAAAATAAATAAATAAATAAATAAGGGTACCACCATTCAAGACCACAAACAAATTGCAGACGCCTTTAACACTACATTCTCTGACCTCGCTGGTATTCTCCCCCGACTTCTTCACTGTCCCTAGCCACCTTGAGAACACCATAAATTCCTCTCCTTGCCTAACACACTGCCCTTTTATTTCAGGAAAGTCTCCTCTGCCGAAACCTGGCTCTACCTTCTCAAAGTCCTTGGCAAAGCCAGGTTTAGTGTGGACTCCTTTGATCTAAAACTCTGCCGCCTCACACTTGATATAGTCCTACTTCTGCTCACTATACTGTTTAACCTCTCCCTTACCCTAAGACAGTTCCCCCATCTGTGGAAAGCTGCCATTGTGATGCCAGTACATAAAAGTGGTGCTAGGACTCTACTTTCCGATTACCTCCCCATATCTGTCCTCCCTCCACTCTTCAAGGTGTTAGAGCACATTGTGTCTGACCAACTCTCTAAATACCTGGTTAAATACTGTGTCCAATGCCCCCAGCAACACGATTTCTACAAAACTCACAGTACGACCACTGCCCTTCTTGAATACACTAATCACATCCATAAGGTGCCAGACTGGGGTCATTTACCGGGCGCCATTTACATAGACCTCATTAAGGTGTTTGACCCCATCAACCACCAGCTCCTACTCCACTCTCTTCCTGCACTAGGCCCTCTCAAGGGGTCATCTACTGGCTTGGCAGCTACTTCACGTATAGATTGCAACGTGTCCAGATTTTTGATACCCTTTCCTGTAACCTCCCTGTTCACTCTGGAGTTCCTCAAGGCTCCATTCTGGGTCCATTACTTTTTAGCCTCTTCATCAACAACCTCCCTAAGGCTTGCAACAGCGATATGCTCCTCTATGCTGACAATGCTGTCATCATATCAACTCATGCTGAACTACTTCCTCTCACAGCTGACCTGCAATCCAACTTCTCCTTGATCAAGACCTGGTTTCTCCAGCATAAGTTATTAATGAACTACAAGAAAACCAAGGCCATGCTGTTCTCTGGCACCCATAATAAGTCCAGATCTGCTACTCTGACTGTCTATAACAGACAAAATCTCCCTCTAGATCAGGTCAGTGACTTCAAATCTGTAACACTAGACTGCTCACTTGCATACCAACTTCATATCAACCACATTGTTAAAGTTATTAACACCAGGCTTGGGGTCTTTTATCGTCACCGCCACTGCCTCACCCCTGAAGCACTACATATTGCAGTTACAAGCTCCATCCTGTCCTTTATTGACTATGGACTTGTTATTTATGGGTCTACCACTGACACCTCCCTTAATCGTCTTAAGGTGGTGCTCAACAATTGTTGTCTTGTCACTGGTGCACTCAAACACACACATACTTGTGAGCTCTATGCTCAGACTGGTTGGCTACATCTTATGGGCAGGATAATGTATCAAACCTGCCTCCTCATTAAAAAGACCTGCCTTAACCTCACTCCCACTGCTACTCAGGCATTGCTACCACATACCAACTCGCGGTTTACCGGTAGTACAACCAAGCAGTCCTTCCTTGTTCCCCCTCTGCCACACCTCATCCCAGTGCTCTTTCACCTTCAGAGCTCCTACCTGACTTAATGCTTTTCCCCCAGACGTTGCCTCAGAACTAAAACTAGGTCCTTTCAAATCAAAACTGCACCAGTTCCTCACCTCTCTTAACCAATGTGTCTGTGATTGATGAGCTATACTGCTCTCCCCTCTTCCCATGTCACCCTTTCTCCCTTATAGTCTTCTTATCTTATCTCCCTTGCCCACTTTCCCCCTCTATACTCTCTCTCATCCTGCTTGTCCTCCCCTTTCCTTCCTCCCTCCCCTTTCTTCATCCTTTCCTCCCTCCTTCCCACCTTTCTGCCCTCCACCTCTCCAATCTTTTATTCCCCCCTTACACTTTTACTCCCTAGCAGAGCCCTCCTGGCTGCCACAATTTTTGTATTTACTTGTTTTTGCTGTTTTAATTTTAATTATTATGACCATTGTACTGTATTTAGATTTGTTTCTGCTCCACTGTTAAATGTGATTGTTTTTGTGTAATTACTGATGCAGAGATTGAGTTTTTCTTGTCTAATTATGTTCTGTATCCTTGATGCGGAACCTTTGTAAATGAGCCTGTGGCTCAAAGGTACTGTAATTCTGAGAAATAAATAAATAAAACTCATGCTAGTAATAAAGTTATCATAATGATCTTGATCTGTAGGAGCACACTCAGCTCTGCATAGTTCCCTGTAAAACTCAAGAGAACAGTCCGAAACCCTTGAGTTGGATTTTCAAAGCCCTCATAATTCCCACAGCTGCAGGAAAAAACTGGCACAGGTGGGTCTCCACTTGTGGAGCCGCTGTTTTTCCAGCAGCAGCGGTATTCTTAAAGGTAGAGCCAGTCTATGACCGTCTCCACTATTTAATGGCGGCTTGCAGACATTTTCTGCAGTGCAGCTAAGTGGAACTGTCATGCCTGGTGGGACCAGGCGTAACATCCCCTGCAACTGCACCTGCTGAAAATACAAATCATTGCAGGTGCGGAGATTTCATCCTGTGGCAGCTGCAGCATGTGACTCAGTCCCGGATAATTTGAAAATCTAGCTCCTTGTCTTTATTCATGCATGAGAGATTATTTTATTATAAATTTATATTTTTTTTCCTGGGTATTAATTCTGCTTGTCAACAACGTCCCTATAGTTTCACTTGCTATGTGCCAGTTTTTTTTTTAGCCACATATTTTTAATTTGAAATACTTCAGTACTGTTTCAAGTTCGAGTTCAAGTTTATTGCAGGAAAGACTCTGTTGAGAAAGCTCATTCACAAGGAGGTCCTGAGGCACATACATATACAGTTCGCAATTACATAAACAGGAGATATAAAATGTAGAACAACAAAGAAAAAATATATAACACAAGAGGTATACACAATAGAAGTCCTTATGCTATATATGCAGTACATTCCAGCTTTAACCTTGCCCTAAATTATGCAATACATTTCAGATTAATTAGTAGAGGGCCAGTTGGTACCTAGGAAGTTGACTTGGCGTTGGGGGCCTAGTAGCACCTACATATGTCTTTTAATTGAGAGATAGCTAGCGTTTTGTAGGAGTTAATTGATACGATGCTGGTTAGCTTCAGCATGGCTTGTAGTTGGTTCCAAATGTTTGGGAGGGCGTATGAGACAGCTCTTTGGCCAGCTGTGGTAAGTGTCCTGGGAACATCTAGTAGGAAAGGTCAGTTTCCATAGGAGTAGGCGCTATGTGAGATGTATGAGAGGCGTTAAATAGACAGGCAGTTTGTGGGTAGTAATTTGAGGATCCAAATGCCAGCATGCAGGAGGCGTCTTGTGGCAAGAGAGGTCCACCCAACTGCTGCATAAAGATCACAGTGGTGGGTCCTGTACGCAGAGTTAGTAATGAAGTGAAGAGCACGGTGATAGAGTACGTCCAGTTTAGATAGGCTCAAGGTTGGGGAGGAGATAAAGATAATATATCCGTAGTCAAACAAGGGAAGGAATGTTGCTTGGACAAGTCTTTTGCGGGTCGCGAGAGAAAAGAGGGTCCTATTTCTAAAGAAGAAACCCAAGCGTGCTTTAAGCCTCTTTGATAGATCCTCAATGTGGTCGTTGAAGGAAAGTTTGTTGTCTATCCACATACCTAGATATTTAAATTTAGGTACGACTTCCAAGGGTTCACCTAGGGAGGTAACTATGAAGTTTTTAGGTGGGGTAAGTAGGGCACCAGACAAGGCAAGTCTCGAGAAAATCATTGTCTTGGTTTTTTTGGCATTTAAGAGAAGCTTGCCATTGATAAGGTTGCTTTCTAACTGGATAAAGTCAGTTTGGAGTGCTTCCCTGACTTCAGTTAAGGACGAGCCTGATGCGTACAAAACCGTATCGTCCGCAAAGAAATGTATGCTAGAGTTCTTTATGTGGGAGTCAAGGTTGTTGATGTACAGGGAAAAAAGGATTGGTCCTAGGATGGAGTCTTGAGGGACTCCTCTGGCAATTGGAAGGGGGGCAGATAGTAGGCCATCAGCTTTGACTTTTTGTATCCTTCCCGTGAGATAACTGTTAAACCACTGTAAGGTAAGTGGAGTGGCACCTATGTAGGCAAGACAGGTGATTAGGAGGTGATGGTGTACAGTGTTGAAGACCTTACTAAGGTCTAGAAAGACTGCACCAGTAACCTTCTTGGTGTCCATAGCATGGATCCAGTCATTAGAGACTTTAGCCAAGTCTGAGATGGTACTATACTTCGACCTGAAGCCAGATTGGGCCGGGTTTAGGAGTGAGTGTGCTTCAAGGTGATTTTTTAGTTGGTTGTATATAAGTTTTTCCAGCACTTTGGAGAGAATGGGCAAGATAGAGATAGGACGGTAGTTGTTTAAGTCACAAGGATCTCCTGATTTGAAGAGAGGAAGAACATGGGCAGATTTCCAGCAGGATGGAATAGAGGCTGTGGTAATAGAGAGGTTGAAGATGTGAAGGATGGGGGCTGTGAGCTGGGCATAGCCTAGCCGCAAGAAAAATGATTCAAGGCCATCGTCCCCTGCACTTTTCTTGGTGTCAAGGCTAAGAAACCATCCCGTCCTTGGCCAGAATCTTGGTGGGAAGGGAGGAAGCAGCAGGATGGCCTTCAATGGATCTCAGTGTCTTACAGATTTTTTGGGATTCCCTTTGACCTGCTCCAGAGTGGAGATGTAGAAGTTTGCTTTAGTAGCACATACACTTTTAACACAGGCATTTCTGGCAGTTCTAAAGGCCTGCCAGTCTGCCGGGTCCTTTGTGTGCCTGGCCCTAGCCCATAGCTTGTCTCTATTGGTAAGTGCAGATTTGAGCTCTTGGGTGAACCACGGATGTGAGATTTTCCGCACCCTCATTTTAATAAGAGGAGCATGCTTGTTAATTAGGGTGGTGAGGTTGTCATTTAGGACAGAGACGGCGGCATCAGCAGATTTGGCAAGATATAGGTCTTGCCACCTGATCGTAGCTAGATCGGTTAGGAAGTTTACTGAGTTGAATTTACGGAACGAGCGTTTGATTCTGAATTTAGGTGCTGCTGGATTTTAGATTGGAATCTTGTACATACAATGATACTGTGGTCACTCATGTGCGTTATGGAAAACTGCAGAATGTAGATTTTATGGGGATGGGTTAAGATGACATCTAAGAGTGAGCTGTTGGCAGAGTTAGAAGCATTGATTCTTGTGGGTTCAGTTACTATCTGTGTAAGACCCAGCTCATCACAGATGGCTTTTAGGAGTGGGATTTAGTAGTGAACCAATCCATAAAGTCCCTAAGATTATTGTTTCCGTGTTAGCAGCCAAAGTTATGGATTTCAACACGTTAAGAATTTCTGTGCCTCCTGACGGGGGTCTATAGCCACCAATGATTGTGATGCATTTTGAGGATGGAAGGTGAAGATTAAGCGAGACAATCTCGTATTCCTTGGGCTTAGTTTTACAGGAAAAGCTGCTAACATCAAATTTTGATTTGGCGTATACAACCACCCCCCCTCGAATCCCTATCAGCCCTAAAGATCTTGAAGCCCGGTATAGTAATTTGCGGATCAGTGTTGGTCTTTTTTAGCCATGACTCGGTAATTATAATCAGATCTAGGTCAGTGTGGGCTGCCCAAACTTGAAGATGATCAAGTTTTTTGAGCAGGCTTAGAATACTGACCATTATCAGTTTCATCCCAGGAGCAGCTGCAAACTCCGACGGAGAAGTGATTTGAGTTGGGGGACCTGGATTTAGTTTGACATTGCCTGAACAGAAAAGGAGAATTAGAAACATTTTCTTGAGGGCATTTATCAGGTAGAAGTGGGCTCTTTTCGTATGGGTTCTTGTGTGGTGTTCAGTCATTGAGGTACGTCCAGCCAGGGCATAGGAGATGCTGACATGGCCGTTCAAGGCTAGCAGAGGAAGTGCACAGAAAGACATTGGTGAAGGGAGGAGGGCCAGAGGAGAGGGATGAGAATTAAAATGAAAACCCGACAGATTAAGAGTAGGGAAGCAATAAGAAGATGCAGCAGGAACTATGATTGTGGGTTCTCAGGCTGGGATGACTTCTGACTTAGCATGGATCAGTGCTTTATGAGTCATACTTTTTGCCAGGATTAGAAGTAGAATGATAATGCAGGCCATATTACCCACGAGTGAGTACAGTGATTTGTGTAGAGAGATCAAGAATCCCTCTAGTGGCAGGTCTGTATAACCTGCTAATGGAAAACTAGCCACTTGGCGGGGGGTGGGGGGGACTTCTATTACACACTTGAAATGTGCTTAGTTCTATGTAAAATCTACCAGTACTGGTAAGTTTTGTGTTTTTTTAAGTTTACGTATTCTTCTTTTTTTGAGGTGTTCCCATTTTGTACTTTTTTCCAAATCAAGTAATTTATTTTCTATCTCTTTTAACATTAGTTTTCTCTTTTTATTTTTCCAGAAAGCATAGGGTATTATTCCTCCCCTTACTATATATCCAGAGGCATCCCAGTCATTCAATATATTGTCATTTCCTTTATCATTGGTATCCCAGTAGGTAAGGACTGTTTCCTCAACCTTTTTTTTTTACCAAACTTGTCATCTTTCACTAATGAATCATTCATTTTCCACACTGAGTTTAGTTTATTGTTCTAGGAATTACTACCTTTGAGCCAGAGGCTCTTTTACAAAGGTTCCACATCAATTAGGTACAGTACAAAAAAGGTTACATAGATAACACAACAATTTGTGCTGTGTCAAGAGCGAGAAAACATATACAAATACATATCAAATCATTTGTGCAAAAGGACATGAGATATCAATAATCACATTATTATTACAAGAAAGAGGTCATGTCAGATTAGGAGAAACAAATAGAGAAAAAGTCCAGAACAGAGAGGGTAAGTGAAAGGTGTGGGGAGCAGACAATAGCAGGAGAAAAGGTTTCCCAAACATGTCTTTGTCAAATAACGGAACAGGGTGGGTAGTGAGAAAATAGGAGGTTTAATCAGGGCAGTCACAGGAGCTGGAGTTCCTCCTAATATTTACATTACATTCAAACTGAAACAAAATTGGGTTATGATCTGAAATGCAAGAAGCTTCTACGTCTGATTGGTGACATGAACTATCCACAACAAGTGACGCTGACATTAACAATACATAGAAACACAGAATTTGACAGCAGATAAGGATTGCTTGGCCCACCCAGTCTGCTTATTTTTCCCTGCCTGCAGGATCACCGCAGACCCCTATTTGATCTCCCGCCCATTCTCCTTCCTTTCCCTAAGATCCCCTTATGCCTATTCCATGCATTCTTGAACCCCACCACTGTTTTCACTCCCACCACCTCCACTGGAAAGCTGTTCCAGGAATCCTTCACTCTTTCTGTGAAGAAGTACTTCCTCACATCTCTCCTGAATTTACCTCCTTCCAGCTTCGTAGCATGTGCCCTTGTTCTTGAGCACCTTTTCTTCTGAAAAATTCCTTCCCTCCTGTTATTTACCCCATTAGGTATTTAAAGGTCTCTATCATATCCCCCCTCTCCCTCCTCTATTCCTGGGTGTACATATTGAGGTCCTTTTGTCTCTTCTTGTAGGGCCTTTGATGCAGACCCGCCACCATTTTAGTTGCCCTCCTCTGGACTGTCTTCACTCGATGTTCTTCCTGAGATGTTGTCTCCAGAATTAGACACAGTACTCTAAGTGGGGTCTTGCCAGCAACCTATACAGAGGCAACACCGCCTCCCTCTTTCTGCTGATGATACCCCTCCCTATGCACCTCAGCATTCCACAGGCCCTCCAACTGACTGGTTGCACTGCCTGGCCACCTTTAGATCATCAGATATCATCACCCCCTTTCCCGCTTGGTGTACGTCAATACCACTGCACCCATTTTGTATTCCAAACTTGAGTTTCTGTGCCCCACATGCATTATTTTTCACTTTTTTGGGTTGAAACCCAGCTGCCATACTCTTGACCTCTCCTTGAGTTTTCTCAGGTCTCTGCTCATCCCTTTCATCCCCTCTCCCAGAGTATCCAACCTACTGCAGATTTTGGTGTCTTCCTCAGAGAGGCAGACCTTCCCTCCCAGATCCTCTGTAATGACATTAAAGAGGATCGGTCCCAGCACTGATCCCTCAGGTACCCCACTGGTCTCTCTCCCTTCCTTGAAGTGAACCCCATTTACCACCACCCTCTGCCACCTATCCCCTAATTCATTTCTTACCCAGTTTACCACCTTTGAACCCCCACCTAAGCTAGCCAGCTTGCTTACAAGCCTCCTATGTGGAATGGTGTCAAAAAACTCATGGAAATCTAGGTAGCCAATGCCCACTGCTCCACTCTGACCTAGTTCCTTGGTCACACAGTCAAAGAAATCTATCAGATTCACTTGACCTGCCCCCCCCCACTCATCAAATCCATGCTGCCTCTGGTTTTGTAACCCACAGGATTCAAAATATTCCATAATCCTTTCCTTCAGCAGAAATTCCATTAACTTGTCCACCAGTGATGTCAGACTGACTGGCCTGTAATTGTCAGCCTCTTCCCTGCTATCACTTTTGTGAAATGGGAGTATATCTGCCCTCCTCCAGTTCTCTGGAACCACTCATTTCCAATGAGCTGTTAAGCACAACTGTCAGAGGTACAGCCAATATCTCATCGAGCTCCCTCAGTACCGTTGGGCGGACCCTATCTGGCCCCACTTTGTCCACTTTCAGATTAGCCAGTCCCTGCAGGACTCTCCCTTCTGAAAATGGACTACACTCCACCTCCCTCCTTCTAATGCTACTGCTATTTTTTGTGGCCGCTCCCTTTCTCCGACCTCTGTGAACACTGAGCAAAGGTACTTGTTCAAAATGTCTGCCTTTTCCTGGTCCCCCTCTGCACAGTCCCCCCTTCTCTTTTATCCTTACTATCCCTCCACTGGTCTTCTTGTTTCACTTACATATCTACAAAATGTCTTGTCCCCTTTCGTTACCACCTTCCTATCCTCCTACCTCTGTGTCTCCTTATACCTTCTGAATGCTGCCTTTTTAGCCTTTACCTTTTCCAACACCTCTTTTGAGAACCACAGCAGTCTTTCTTTTCCTCTTGCTTTTGCTCACTTGCTTGACACCAAGGTTTGTTGCCCTCACTATGCCTGCTGCTCCACCCCACCTAGGTTAACCCCGCCAGGTCACCCTTGAGGCATTCACACAATTTATAAAATCTGCCTACTGAAGACCAGGACCCTCACCCTTGTGTGGTTCAGTTCCGCAGCCATTTTTATGTTGAGCCACACTGTACTGTGATCACTGGTCCCCAGGTGGCCTCCCACCTTGACGTCTGCAACACGGTCCCTATAAGTGAGTACCAGCTCCGGTATTGCCTCATCACAAGTGGGCTTGCTGATTAGTTGCCTGAAGCACAACTACATCCTGCATATTTAAGTCCCCCACCAGCAGCACCTCCCCCTTTCTTGCCATCGGCTTCTACCAGTACCTTATCTAATTCCTCCTCCTCCCATGCTGGAGGCCTGTAGATTATGCTAGTGCAAACAGTGGCTCCATTCCTGGTCTCCAAGGTGACCCTCAGTACCTCTATCCCCCATATTCCCTATATCTCCACTGCTTTTATGCCTTCCCTCACATGAAGCACCACACATGCTCCTTTCCTTCCCTCCCCACCTGGTCCTTCCAGAATAGAGTATGGACCGTAATGGCCATGTCCCAGTCATAGCTTTCACTGCCCATAGTCCATTCTTGAACTGGAGTGACACCTTTTTGAGTGGTGCGTGAAACATTTCTTGTTATGCTGCTCTCCCCACAAATCAATCAGCATGTGTGTTTTTAGAGAGTTATTCAGGATGGTGTCCTAGATTTATAAGTATCCCAACATTTTACCAGTGTAGATTGTCTAATAAAACATTTTGTAGATAGTCCCTGTCACCAGCGAATATAATATTATTATCCCAAGAACACAATAGTTTGTTAATAGTAGCAAAGACGGGGTTAGGGTTGTTGAAAAGGTGCATACAGTGTGCCTATCATTATAGGAAAGCCTTGTATTAAAATACGCAACAATAGAATTCTGCCATTATTTATTGATCTAACAATGATGATTTTCCCAGTATCGCTCTTGCTGATTAAGATTATAACATTTTTACTGTTATTGTTACTGGTTTGTGTGCGATACACCGGTCTTATTCTTTTTTAATTTTTTGGTTAAAAGTCATATTGAATTTTTCTCATTTACAAACAATGACAGATGCAGTACATAATACAGGCAAGGCATGGTACAGGTAGTTAATATTGAATCAATGTTGGCAGATAACAGCAGGCCTCCTCATGAAATATACCGTGGTGGATTTGCAGCCTACAATTGGCCAACCAGGGGCACACTGGCTGAGCTATAGGACTACTGCTAACAACCTAATCACTGAACAACATATAACACTACTAGGATATGTCTTACCATATACATCCCTCTTAGTACACATAACATATAGAATGCACTATCAGGGTTAAAGAAACACCTGAGGAACAGTGGTATGTCACATTGGTGTAAAGACTCACAGTATCACACTTGGCATGAACCACAGTCAGCCACTTCAGGGGACTGCTCCAACCAGATATTTTAAATACAGATCCCATATGCAAGCACATTTTTGGTGTTTCTGATTTGTCAAATGGCTAAGTCTTTCATGGCGAGCTAGGACCCCTACCCATGTTTCCAGCTAAGCAGACAGGGGCAATCCATTGTTCTCCACCTTTGCTGGATACGACCCTTAGCTTCAAGGGAGACAGCCCCTACCCACCTAACCCTGTAGGTGGTTAACTGAAGGGCCTCTTGCAGTAAAACCATGGCATAAATCTGTGGGGAGAAGGGCAGGGGTAATTTACGGATGTGTTGGGAAGTGTTATGAATGCCCTTCCAAAAGTTCTATATACCAGGACAAGACTATAGGACATGAAGTATGGACCCTCCAGATGCCTGGCATCACCAGTATTGCTCTGTAGGAAGTATTCCCAGCTTGTTAAGAATTTGACGGGCTCTATTGCAAACGTTGAGCATCTTGTGTTGGAGTAGACGATGTCTGCTATCCCTGCATGATATGTGGACCCCATACCAGCATTTTTCCCAGTCCTCTAGTGAGAGGTCTCTCACAAGGTCCTTTTCCCAGTGACCTTTTACTGCCAGTGTCGGTAACGGGTGGGCATTTTGCAGATCCCTCCTGATGGCTCCTACACTGCCTTTAAGCAGTCTCAACCAGTAATCCCAGTAATGTGTGGAGGCTGTGGGAAGTGTGGATTCATTTGTTTTTAATGTCTAGAGACAGACCTGTACTGCACTACATACTTGTAAGAACTTTCAGTGATCTTTGCACTGAATGCCTCTGTTGGTACACAGATATTCAAATGAGCGTAACTAAGTAGACTTAGGCATCAGAAGGTCACAATCCCGTAGAATGTCATCTGCTGTCTAGGAGTTCCATATTAGGGTGTTTTTGTCAACCATGATTTGGGGGTTCCCCAAAGAGGCATTAGGATTATAGGGCTTAGACTGGTCTTTAAAAACCTACCTGTTTTTCCAACCCTGCCATGTGGCCTTGAATGTGGGGTATGACTTAACCTGGGGTGGCAGTGAACCCCCCGAGTTATACACTAGGGGAGTCATTACCCATGAGACATTGTTCTATGCCAACCCACAAGGGTGAGTATTTTGTAGCACTGTCGAACCATCATAGGGTTTGAGCCTCTAAAAAGGCTAAATGACAACCCTTAAATCAATGAAGACCCCACACCACTTGCTTCAAGTTTGCCCAACATTTCCCTCTGCTGTATCATGGCAGCTTGCCTTCCCACAGGAAAGCTCCAAAGAGTTTGTCAAGTTTCAAAAACCAGGAAGTTGGAATCCACATGGGAAGGTAATGAAGTATGTACAGCAGTAAACTGTGTCACAAATTCACTCAGCAAGTCAGGCCCTCTACTCCTAAAGTGCCAACCTCTGAGAGCAGTCTTGTGAACAGTGTAACAGACAAGGTTACCCTCTTGTCTGTTTTTGTGAGTTCAGATCAACCTTTGGTCTCAGTTCTGGAGGGATTCAAACTGTTAACCTCTTGCTAACATACCCAATGCACAGGCTCAGATATATCTGTCTTCGGGGGGCCAGATATCTTCGCCTATGGGCACCTAACCAGGAATTCAGAGATGAACCCTTAAAACTTAATAAAGACCTCAGATTTAAAATGCTTCTGTTTCCAGTTTGTTACCACCATACATGCTATATGTCTGCTGAACCATAAATATTTCTTAGCAAAAGAAAGCAATTCAAAGACAGACCGGGTTTGCTCTAAAATTAGAGTTTTTACTAAAACATATAATAATATGTCAAACATACAATACAGAACTCTTATTACACAAGACATACGGTACATATCTTTAAACAAAACAAGGTTTAAAACAGTGCAATTCCTACAACTACATTTAGATTTTGTCTAGCTTTCTAAATACCTGTTTTCAGTGCTAAGATGTTCCATAAGTCAGTGTCAGATACAAATGTATCTCTATAGTGAAAGAGAATAATCTTTACAAGCAGTAATGGCCAACCCCTTTTGGATGAAGTCATCCAGCCCCTCCTCTGGTCAAATATCTAACAAAAATATATTTTTATACAACCACAGGATGTAATTTTATTAATCTATACTATACAGCTATACAGGATGAATTCATTCGCAACCTTAGCATAACTCAAGTTTCAATGACACCTCTTTTGATCTCATGCTGTACCCTCTTCACACAGGCTTCATAGGGTCATTTACAACCTTGCACCTCTATGTAACATCCTAGCTTCCCTTATTTTAATGTCATAAACCTAGTTTATGATTTCTCTCTAAACAAAATTAACTTAACAACTCTGTAATTGGCTCAGAGAAACAGGATCCTTAATAAAAGTCTTCCAGTAACACATTGTCTCTAAAAAGCTGAGTGTGTGATACGTACTGTCAGTAGTTCTCTTGGCCTGCATCTGTCAGCTAAAATCTGGGGGGGATGAGAGAGGTCATTCCTAGAGCATTTGAATTTTCAGCAGAGGCATTAATACATTTTATATTAAAAAATATAATACAGCACTCAGAACTGGCTGTCTACGTCACAAATTATAGCTTCATACAGAGGGGCTCTATTTTGCCAACTAGTAATGAATGCAGTGCCTTCCATCAATCAAACTCCACAAGAAGCATTTGTAGCAGGAGACCAAGACTGAATTTGAGGATTAGGGAGATACCTGCCACAATTTTGAGTCCTAGGTGAGGGATGTCCTCCACTCTGCTCTAATGGCTGCTGCCACTTGCACCTGCCCCCATGGGTGACCACCCCCCCGTGCCACTCCAACAAGTTCACTATGATTCCTGAGGTCATCCAGTCTTAAAGTACGTGCATCCGATGTGCATTATGCTATAATGGATAACAGCCGTGAAATTGTTTCAGAAGCTCTGCTTAACTACCACTACTCCATAGCTCTCCGTCCCCCCCCAGCTGCTGGAGGTCTGCTTCTGAGCAAGTAAGGAGACTACTGAGAAATATAGGAACTTCTTGTCTTAGAACAGGAAGATCAGGAGCTAAAAGGGCACAGAGGCAGTAAGTAAGTAAGTAGGGGACAAAAAGAAAAAAAAAGAAAATAAACAAACAGAGGAAAGAGTATGTATTCCAAACAACAGATAGGGGGCCAGAAAAAAGACATGATGGGAGTGGTGCAGTGCAGTGGCTGTGGAGCAGCAGTGTTCCGGGAGACATTCTGGAGGATGTAGTGTTGTCCCATCTGCAGGCACCTCTCTGGGCTGAGGGAGGAGGTTGCTCATCTCCAGGCTGTGTTGGCCAGGATTTGTGGGACCTCCTCTCCCACCCTGGGACCACCAGGGTCACTGCTGTTGCCTCAGAGGTTGCCAAGAAAAAGGAGTGGTTGGACCACAGTGGGCTCAGGGAGGGTGAGGGTGGTGGAACAGAGGCACATCCCTCCAGCTGTACCACTCCACAATTTCTATGCCATTCTGGAAAAGTGTGGTTCCTCTATGGAGGCATCCACAGTGGAGACTAAGGAGGATGCTGGGAACCTCCACAAAGGAGACCCACAGGAGGGTGGCATGGGATCCCACAGGGGAAGGAAACAACTTCTGGTGGGGGACTCTATTGTTAGGAAGGTAGAACTGGGGAGGAAGGGGAGAGGGCGGTAAGGTGCCTGCCTGGCGCCATGGCTTGGAGGGACAGGGAGCGAATCCTCAGGATCACAGGAGCAGCTGCACAGAGGAGGGAGCTAGATGTCATTGTCCACCTAGGGACAAATGACCTGGCTAAGAAAGGGATCAGAGCAGTGCAAGAAGCATTTGTGGAGATGGGAAGGGGCCTTAGACAAATAGCACACATGGTAACCTTCTCGGAGGTGCTGCTTGTCTATGGCACAGATGAGGCTAGGGTGCTCCACACCATGGGATTCAATCAGTGGTTCAAAAACTGGTGCAGAGCTCAGGGTTGGCTTCACTGGGGACTGGGGGGTCCACCCGGATGGATGCAGGCCTATACTGGCGTAATGGTCTGCGTCTGTCCAGGAGGGGAACCAGGATCCTAAGTGATAGGTTTAAATACTTCATTGGCAAGCATTTAAACTAGCTAAGGGAGGAGGCACTGGAAAGAAGCAGGGAAATCCTACCCCCTCCAAAATAAGGGTACTAAATGAGGTAGACACCAACATAGAGATGTCAATAGGGAGAAGCGCAGGGGTAAATGGAGAAAGTGACAAACGCCATAAGGACAGGGATGGGGCAAAAAGGGGTAAGGCCATCAAGAAATGGAGGGTAATGAATACCAACGCCCGTAGTCTGGGCAACAAACTCCCTGAACTGGTGGCCTTGATGGAAGAGGGATGCCTGGATATCGTAGCAGTCACAGAAACATGGTACACAGAGAACCATGACTGGGATGTTAACATACCAGGGTACACAACCTACAGGAGAGACAGGGAGGGCAGAAGAGGAGGGAGAGTAGCTCTCTATGTAAGGGAAGGGATAAAACAACTGAACAAAAGAGTAAACAGAGAGGAGAGGAGGCACTGTGGGTCACCTTAGATACTGGAAATGGCACCACACTCCGCATAGGGGTTGTATACAGACCCCCATGTCAGGGGAAGGGAATGGACAAGGATATGATAGAAGGCATACTTAGGATGGCAGAGAAAGGGGAGATACTATTGATGGGGGACCTTAATATGCCAGATGTTAACTGGAGCACATTTGCTGCAGCCACATCCAAAAGCAGGGCCATTCTTGATGCCCTTCAGGTGGCATGTCTCAGACAGCTACTCATGAGGGAGCAATCTTAGACCTTATACTCTCAAATGGGGACAGTGAGAGGATCTCAGATCTAGAATTGGGTAGCCATTTGGTAACAAGTGACCACCAAACAGTGTGGTTCACGATAAACTCAGCTGCCGAGTCAAGCCATACAAAAGTGAGGGTTCTGGACTTCAGGAGGGCTGACTTTGGCAAGATGGGAGAGTGCCTTAGAAAAGCACTAGCAAACAGGCTAGAAGGTGGGGTGGAGCAACAATGGGGAAATATCAAAACTGCCATCACAGAGGCAACAAGCCTTTATGTGAAGCAAATAAACAAATAAAAACAAAAGAAAAAGCCACTATGGTTCTCAAAAGAGGTGGTGGTGAAGATTAGGGAGAAAAAGATAGCATTTAGGAAGTATAAGGAAACACAGAAGGAGCAGGACAGAGAACTGTACCAGTTAAGGCAGAAGGAAGCAGGGAGGGTAGTCAGAATAGCAAAGGCCCAAACTGAGGAAAATATAGCCAACTCGGTTAACAAGGAGGGATAAAACCTTTTATAGGTGTATCAGGGAGCACCAAAAGACAAAGGGAGGGATAGTGAGACTGAATAGAATGGACTCTGGGTGGGCAGAGAGGGACAGTGAAAAATCAGGGATACTGAACGAATACTTCCGTTCAGTATTCACAAAAGAGGAAGTGGGGAGGTATCTAATCCAATTAACAGAAGCACTCTGGAGAGGGGGGTCGATCCCAGTCCTTTCACAGAAGAAAGGGTTCTGAAAGAACTCCTAAAACTGAAGGTGGACAAAGCAATGGGGCCTTATGGAATTCACCCAAGAATTCTAAAAGAATTAAGCAGAGAACTAGTGACACTACTGACTACCCTTTATAACAAATCATGGGAGGATGGTGTGGTACCTGAGGACTGGAAGAAGGCTGATGTGATTCCCCTTCACAAAAGTGGGAGCAAGACAGAGACAGGAAACTACAGACCTGTCAGTTTGACCTCTGTGGTAGGGAAAGTGATGGAATCACTTCTGAAGGAAAGAATTGTTGAGTACCTAGAGGCCAGTGGGGCACAGGACCCAAGGCAGCATGGGTTCACAGCGTAAAGATCATGTCAGACGAATCTAATTGATTTCTTTGACTGGGTGACCAAAGTAGTAGACCAGGGAGGGACTGTGGACATGGCCTACTTAGACTTTAGCAAGGCATTTGACACAGTCCTACACAAAAGATTAGTAGGCAAATTAACCAGTCTGGGAGTGGGTCCCAAGGTGGTAGCCAGGGTAAAACATTGGCTGAAGAACAGGACACAAGGTAATTGTAAATGGAGTTCACTCTGAAGAAAGAGGGGTTACTAGTGGGGTACCACATGGTTCAGTACTGGGTCCAGTCCTTTTTAATGTCTTTATAAGTGACATTGCAGAGGGACTGGAAGGAAAAGTATGCCTCTTTGCAGATGACACAAAGATCTGCAACAGGGTTGATGCACAAGGAGGCGTGGAAAGGATGAGAAGGGACTTGGCAAGGTTGGAGGAATGGTCAGAAGTGCAAAGTAATGCACCTTTTTTTTTTTAACCAGGAGTAGCACACTAAGCTGAAAGCTTTTTTACAGGAGCATCCTGGGAGCACAGGGAAGTTAAGTGACTTGCTCAGGGTCACACAGTACGCAAGTGGAAACTGTGGGATTCAAACCCAGGCCTGGTCTGCTGGATGTCACCAGATTTTCAGCTCACAGCTTTAAACCACTGTGCTATACTGCCTCCCCACCTGGGAAACAAAAACCTAGGGGAAGATTACACAATGGGGGGGAGGTAGTAACAACAACAAAAATGGAAAAGGACCTGGGGGTAGTCATATCAGATGACCTAAAGGTGGGCAAGCAATGTGAAAGGGCAGCAAGGAGGGCTGGAGGGATACTGGGATGTATAGGGAGAGACATCACCAGCAGAAAACAGGAAGTTATCCCCCTGTATAGACAGTTGGTGAGACCCCATCTGGAGTACTGCATCCAGTTCTGGAGACCCCATCTCTGCAAGGACATAGACAGGATGGAGGCAGTTCAGAGGAGGGCAACTAAAATGGTGCAGGGTATGCAAGAGAAGCCATATGAGAAGAGGCTAAAGGAGCTTAATATGTATACCCTTGAGGAAAGGAGGGAGAGGGGGAACATGATAGAAACGTTTTAAGTACCTCAGTGGAATCAACAAAGTCCAAGAGGGTAGCATCTTTCAGAAACAGAGATGTGCAAGAACAAGGGGACACAATTTGAAGATGGGGGGACGGCTCAGGGGCAATGTGAGGAAGTATTTTTTCACAGAGAGGGTGGTGGACGCATGGAACAGCCTTCCTGAGGAGGTTGTAGGGTCTAAAACTGTGGGAGAATTCAAGAATGCATGGGACAGACATAAGGCAATTTTTGTGGGGGGTAGGAAGAAATAGGCTGTTGGTTAAATAGGATCTGCAGCTTATCCTCTAGGTAGGGAAATAGGCAGACTAGGTGGGCCAAGCGGTCCTTATCTGTCGTCAAAGTCTATGTTTCTATGTATGTTTCTTACTGTGCTTTGTGTTTTGTGCATTCTTTTTTTTATATATCATATTTTATCTCTTTCCTCTGCAGAGCGGGCTGGCAGGTCGTCGGGCCGCCAGCAGCCGCACCCTCAGATCAGGGTCTGGTCAGCGACTCACTCTCCTCCACACAGGCTGGCATACACAATATCCTCCCCCCATGGGAATCCGCGCCTGTCTAGTTCCGGGGGCGCGGGCACGGCCATCAGTCACCAGGACTTCCCTGTGATTTTCCACCTGGATTTTCTCCCCCCTGGAGCCAGATGTGCAATGGTGTTGGCACTCTACATGCCGCCTTCCACCGTGCTCCAGCCCCCAGCTGTGTGCCACTCCTTGCAGTGCCCCTGACTTCCACCAGGTGCTGCTGCAGAGCAATGCAAACCCCTTACCCACCCCAGAGGGAGAAGAGCTGTTGTGGGATGCTCGATCCTCCCCTGCTGACCCGAGTCAGTTTCTGAATCCAGGTCACTGGCATAGCGCGAGGTGTGGCGTCCAGCACCTCAACCCTCAGCACCACCGGGCTGGCTTGATTTCTGCACTTCTGATGGAATATGCTGAACAATAATTACACTGTTACTTGCACTATACTGTATTTGTAACTCGTGTTTGGTATTTTCCTGAACAGTATTTTGTATTTGTATTTCTCCTGTACTGCAACTTTGAACTCTGCGCTTGTATTTACCCTTGTACCATCTTCATGGACTGAGTCGTACCTTAAAACGGTCCACTGGATCAGCGCGCCTACCCGGTTAACAAATACATAAATATATGGAATGCGAGATCTTTGGCTAGCACCTTACGATACAAATTTCTTAAAGAGATGGGGTGGTAATTAGTGCATAAAGTGCTTTGTCTTTTTTTTAGGTGAGACCGTGATGAATGCACCCCATAAAGTTTAAGTTACCTAGAACGCTAATCAGGTCTAACATCCATTTGTGGTGTGGAGACTACCAATTCTGGCAAAAAATGATAAAGGTCCACAGGTATGCCATCATCCACAGGAACATGGGATGGGGCAAGAGCTTTATGGGCCGACCCAGTTGCCTGATTTAAAATAATATATCCCCAGTGCTTGCTGTCAGGCTGCTTCTAAGCTGGGCAATGCCAGATGTACCAGAAAGGACTGTATGTCCTGCTCAGAAAAGGGACTGAAATGTAAAGGTCTGTACAGAATTCCTGTATGCCCATGTTGGTATTAGTCGCCTTATGGAGCAAATGACCTTGTTTGGTTCTAAAGGCCACAATATGTCAGTTCACCTGAGTAACCATGAGTGATGAAGAGTTTACCATCCCACTCATTCCCTTCTCAATATCTATGTTTAAGTCTGACCAGTGTAAGCTCTGCTTTTCTGGATAAAAGAGCGTTCAATCTGTAGTTAACATTGGTAATCCTCAACACGTGTTCTTTAGAGGACTGTCCCATATTTAAAATTGTTCTCCACGAGTTCGAGGTTGAACATCAGGCCCTTCTCCTGCTCCCGTATCCTACGCCTACGGGTGGCAAACCCTATACCAATGCCTCTAATGAAGGCATTGTATACCTCCCAGGTGGAGCCTGGAGATAGCTCAGGGAGGATATATTGATCTCACCAATTTTTTTTTGTTTCATCGCTTCTTTTTCACTAAGATATGTTTCTTGCAAAAAAGCAAGATGTGCATTTCTTTTAAGAGAGTTAAAAATTCTGCACCATTTAATGGGAGAATGAATCCCGTTAACACGTCAAATTAACATCTTTACTAAACACCCATGTTTGATTTATTTTTATAGTAGTTATAACCTTGGATAAACTTTTTTTTCCTATACTGTATAATAATTCTATAATTCATAACAGCTCCCTTATGATCAAAGTGTTGAGTGTGGTATTTGCCCTTTTTTTCATTTTTAAATTCCCATAAAACTCACACCTTCTGTATACCAAAGGTAGATGTCTGGCACATATCCCTTTTTGCACACCAGGTACACCTGCTGCGGCAGCAGTAGGTATTATTTTACTTACTCCTCCTTTAACTTAAAGAGGGACTGTGGTCACAAATTACTGGCATCAATTAATTCAGATTATGGATCAGCACAGTCCCAATCACTCTCATGTCAAAATCGAGATCCCTCAGTTACTTTGTTTAAAAGTTACAAATCATTTTACAACCCTAAATTCTCTGCCTGTTCAAACAAAATCTGGTCAGATCCACCACGGCTGCATAATGAAGTTAGTGAAGTGGTGTGGAATTGTTAAGAAGGTATGGAGAAACAACACAATGATTTGTAAGTGGTAAGATTGGTTGTAGTTTCTGTTCTAAGGAAGGCATACACGTTATTAGGAAAATACATGGAGGTGTACATTTTAATGGAAGAAATAGGATGCACTGTAGGTTTACAAAAGAACCCCAGAGCAGATGCCACTGATGTATGTGTTATCTCGGATAACATTGGCCGGACAGACAAATTTTAAAGAAAACACAATTGCACATACCCCAATAATGCAAAGCATTATGGGAAACATATGCAAATCCCCATGATGGTACAGAAGGTGGCAGTACATGAAAAAGTAATGGCTGGCATATGTTTAGCTGTTGGGATTATTTACACTTTTTTTTTTTTAGAGAAACAGGGCTTTTGTCCATGAGGTGATGTAAGTTATATTTAAGCAATGTGTTGATGTCAGGAAGTCAGGTGTAATGATGATGGACTGTTGGCAGAGAAAATGTGATAGTAACTTTCAGAGGGGGTCGTTTTTGATAAGGGCAAGGTAGTTATGCTTGTGATAATGGGAATATTAGGAAAGTATGAGGTCTATGCAGAAGTGGAGTACAAATATGCACAGTTTCATAAGTATGTGCTCAGAGTGTAGGTAAATGTGATATGCAGGTTTGTTTTAGAAATAGGTAAAAATAGTGATACATGCAATTAATAGAAAGATAGATAATTACATAGACACGCAGGCCCTGTCCACACTACACTCGAAAAAGCTGTAATGGATTCAAACCGTTACAGTCTGTAAATGTTACAGTGTGTCCACACTGCCAGTGAACAGTGTGGATAATGGTTTGAAAACATTACAGCCTGTCCACACTGAGTGCAATAGTGTGTGTGGTCTCAACCCTGTAGTAGCAGTGCACATCCCATGGTGCATTTGGTGATGACAACTGCATTTTGAGATTCCCTCCTACATGTCCTATGGAGTACTGTGTATATGGCACAGTCATATTATGTAAATAATCATATTTCACTGTTATGAGACACACTTATGTTGTGGAGGTGACAGAGAGAGGTTCAAGGGAGGGGGAGATCTGTATGTTGGAATCGGGGGCTACATCAGTGAGAGGGAGGGAGGGGGAGGAGAGACACACTACAGCTTATTTACAGGTGTGACCTGGGAGCACAATGAAGTTAAGTTGATTTGCTCAGGGACTGCATGTGGAGGCTGTGGGATTCAAACCCAGGACACCAGGTTTGCAGCTCAGAGCCTTAGATCACCGCACTATACTGCCTCCTCTATTCCAATAGGTAGAACTGGCAGTTAGTGCTGATTTTGCTCTGTGACATGATTTTCATTTTTTTTTTGGTTACAAATGTGAAGTATCTTTTTAATAAAGTATAAAAATATGTATATGCAAGTTATTTAGGTTGGCGAATATTTGTTTAATTATTTGAAAAAGTGGGATACACTAAATGTGTAGTGCAATGAACCATTGTAAAATGGGATCAAATGTGTAGCTGAAATAGTCACTGTCATCCATCCTGTTGTTTTCATGCTATACCACACCCAGGAGAAAAAGTGACTTTAAAGTATTTTGCAGTTTCTAGGCTGCAGCTTAATACCATACACTTCATTTGTAAAAAAAAAAAATGAAAATCATGTCAGAGCAAATTCAGCACTATATGTCAGTTCTGCCTAATAGAATGCTGGTACCTACATTTATAGTTTAGCAAATACTTGAAATCTAACTGAATGGGTTTTCTGTAAAAAAAACAGCTAGAGTCTTAACTAATTATAGTGCTAATGATCTGGGCAATTTCTGTGCTTTTTTGGTTGTATATAGTTTGATGAAATTAAAAGTGTTAAAATTAAAACACTCCTGCAAGCTAGACCTGACACACACAGAAAACAACAATAGTGAATTAGAGCTTACTTTAGTAGGTGTTTTCTTACAGAAACCCCAGTTAGCCAGCTCTCATGTATCTGCTAATAGGCTAATTTAGGAAAAACTCCTAATAGCAGACAGAGGGAGGGAAACACTAAGACTTAACATACAAATCAAAACACTCTGCATAACATATGTTTTTGTAAATTCTGAGTGGACTACTCCTTTAAAACTGCAAGCTCAGTAAAAAATATACACTGCGCCCTCTTGCTATACTGACATGCTTCAGTCGATGCAAAATACAGAGTAAGGTGGTGGGGGCAGGGTTGGAGAACAGGTCTGAATAACACCATATACCCACCAGGAGGGACTTTTCTTCTCTTGGAATGTATTTGTGAAAATGTGTGACCAGGAGAGGAACGTAAGCTGAGCCAATGCTGTTTAAACAAGTGCTGTATAGGGATGCAGTTTCTGGCTTTTCCTTCTGAAGCTTAAGCTCTGATGCCCCAGGCAGCTCTGATAGTCAATTGTTCCAGCATGATTGATCCACCTCATGTCCCTCCCACATGAACCAAAAAAAGGTGGGGTGGATCTTTAGGAGCTTCTTGGGTGGAGGTGGGGGTGGATCTTACTCCCCCCCCAAAAAAACTAATGCTGCCTCCCACTACTCAGGTTCCAGTTCTTGTACCTCTGACTTAAGAAAGAAAATAGTGCACTGCAACCATTGACTAACATGAAAGCGTATTTATTTGAGGGTGGAAAACATTTCTTGGAGGAGGGTAAGGCGGAGGAGACTACACCTTCAGTCAGTTCCACGGACAGAAAACATGACATCACTCCTTTTGTACATGCAAAATGTCTGCAGGCTCCGCCTACTGCAGCCGTAAAAAGCCAGTTTCAGTGAAGCGGTGCTGATGATGTCATCTCCTGAACTCACAGTCTAGCTCTCCCTGTCAGCAAGCTTACAGGATCTGCTTCTCCAAAGTTTAAACACTATGTGCAAATGGTTTTGTCGAGTAAAACAGGCAGCACCATTCAACAAACATTGCTTTAAAACCCATATGTGTTTCAGGTTTTGTAACAAAGTTGACAAATTCGTGTTTGTTTTTGGTGCTTTTTGTTGTGGTCCTTTTCTCCTCGATTGCTGGATGCTAAGTCACAGCACACTAATGTGAGACTTGCAGACTGGATATCCTTGATGTGGGGAAAGGCTGCGATCATTCACACCTATCATTGAATTGAGGTGATTTCTGCGGATGGCACTTTAAATCAATTATTCCATCACCCTGTAAATGGGGGTGGGAGAGGTAGTGCTGTTTTGAAGCTTTACTAAGAATTGCTATGCAATAGCCAACTCAATGCTTAATCACTCACTCAAGCAATCATTTATTCATCATCAATGAATAGGATACTCAGTTGAGCAGACCTCATTCTCTGTTTTCTCACTGAGCTATATTCAGGCTCGTCTGTGTTGTACTACACATTACAATGATCGTTTTACCAGGGCTAACACTTCCACCCCCAGTAGGAATTAACACATACAAGGCCCCTGTTAAAACTTATTGTAAAGCAGACACTGATAAACAGCAATGCAGTTACCAACATTGCAACACTTGTAGCAATACAACTTCCAAACAGGCACTGCAGAGTAGCACTTCACATGGTGTCAGAAGCCTGGAGGCATGCTGACTCAACATCCTGCAACTCTGGAGAAATGAACCAGACCAAAAAGGCATTAAAATACAAATTTGTCAACTTTGTTACAAAACCTGAAACACATAGATTCTATAGCACTGTTTATAGAATGATGCTGCCTGTTTTACTTGTGAAAACCACTACAGAATGTTCTTTTAACTGTGGAGAAACAGGTCCTATAAGCTTGCTGACAGGGAGGGCTAGACTATGAGTTCAGGAGATGACATCAGCAGCAGCTCTTCACTGAAACTGACTTTTTTGAACAGGTAATGAAATCAGGGTTACAAAATAGCCCATAACTTTAAAATGAAGTAACACGGAAACCTAATGTTTGGTATGAGATTTATTGGGGGTATGCTTATTCTAATTCTGCAATGTAGCACTTTTAGACAGAGTCCTTCTTTAAGAGAAGAAATAACATGTGTATATATATATATATATAGATGTATATATATTCTTCTTCAGCTTTTTCTTTTTGAATGTCTTAGATCCTTCAAAGCTCCCTTGTAATGGTCTTGATATTAACTTCACGTTAACTCAGTATGTCATAACTTCACACCCACCCCACCCACCAAGCACATTCTTCCTATCTCCCATAGACTATCATTTGTGTCTCACATTGGTGGTGACCTTGAATACTGCTAGCTGTGGTCACTATTCTCTGCAAATCGAGGACACTGAACTTGGCTGTTCACACATCATAGTCTAATATCGGAAATAATTCATTTGTGAAATTTGTCATGTTAAAAATCGTTGGTAATTGGATTTTGAGATCTTTTACTCCATCTTCATTATTCTCATTCAGAAGAACCTGGTTATTCCGAAAGACTCATAGCTTCATGGAGAAGACAGTTATTTGCCTTCACTTTTCCTTCTCACAATTTCTGAGAGAGTACCATTTTCTCAATGTCCATAAATCATGCGAGAAGTCTAGTCTAGTTTTTTGTTCCTTGAATACAAAGCCTTAAGCTTGTGATATGGCATTCATCACATTAAATTTATCTTCACTATTAAGGAACTTCAGTATTACTGGATGTGATTTCTTGATAACAGCAAATTTCATTTTTGAACCTGTGCAATGTACTATTATCAATCACTGGAATATTTGTTTCCTTTCACTTCATTTTATTTACCCTGGTAGACTTACTGAGCAAGAATTGCCAAAGTGACCAGCAGGAGGACAAAAAATAATACAGATTATATACAAAGTGTACATTCACAAACAGTGCATAAGTAAAAAATTGTGCAGGTGATAAAATTAATGTACACAGGTGCAACAGGCTTGGTCCATCAACAACTGCAACAACAAATGTTTAAAAATATTATTTTATTTGAAATTCAGAAAAGAAAAGGCTCACCAAGTTATTATAGCTTGTTTCTAGGTGTGCCAGGGGGATGGGCTGTATGGATCTGTTTTTATTCATGGGGGAACGTTGGCCATGACACCAGGAAACTCACCAACTCTTCATTGATAAGTGCCATGGGATCTTTTACTTCCCCCGGACAGTGATCGGAGATGGACAGAAGGGACCTCGGTTTGAATGTCTCATCTGAAGGACGGCACCTCAAGAGTGCCGCACTTCCCTCATACTGTACTACAGTATCACTTATGGGTATGACCTCAAGTACCTGTGTGGGGCTATAACCCAAGACCGTCTAAACTTCCCGCACCAGAGGCAAGCGTGCTATCTACGGAGCCACAGACACTGATTATACTGAAATATTGAGGGAGGTACTACCTTTCACTGAGATGAGGTAGTTGTAGAGAGTGTTACCTATGAAGCCATAGACATGGATTATACTGAAATATTGAGGGAGGTACTACCTTTCACAGAGATGAGGTAGTTGTAGAGTGTGTTACCTATGAAGCCATAGACACGGATTATACTGAAATATTGAGGGAGATACCACCTTTCACTGAGATTAGGAGGGTGTTGTAGAGTGTGCTACCCATAGAGCCACAGACACAGATTATACTGAAACACTGAGGGAGGTACTACCTTTCACCGAGGCAAGGAGGCTGTGGTAGAGTGTGCTGCGCCTTATGACACACCACACAAAGTGTGGGTAAATCCCCCAATAACCCACACCCTGTCGCGCCTTATTGCTTAAATATTGAGGGAGGTACTACCTTTCACCGAGGTAAGGAAGTTGCTGTAGAGATGGGTTCTACAATAATTAAGGAATTTCTACCCGCAACTTTTTTTTTTAAATTTGACTACAAATTGTAAATCAGCCAGGGATCTGGAGTTCTGGTTTTTATTCTTCATGGGAAAAAGTTCAGTGAAGGATGAGGGCAATTTTTCAAGAAGGACATTGTGGAAGAAAAGAGAAGTTTTAAAAACAATTCTGTTGTCAAATGAGTTCATCCACCAAAGTCCACGTTGCTATACAATTGACAGCGGTGTGTTTCATGGGGTAGTCCACATTGCTATACAACTCACAGTGGTGTGTTGGATGGGGTAGTCCATGTTGCTATACAACTGACAGCAGTGTGTCTGATGCAGGGACACTGGTTTACTGGGATTGAGAAAGGGCATATTCCATTTTGCACATTGTTAAAAATGGTATTGTCACCTGTGTCTGCTAAACCAAAATCCGCTTTTACTGGTGTCTGGTTTTGTGTACTTTATTTAACAATTTTTAACTCAGCTGGGATTGAGAAAGGGCATATTCCATTTTGCACATTGTAAAAAATGGTATTGTCACCTGTGTCTGCTAAACCAAAATCCTGGCAAATGGGGAGCCAAAGGAAGTTCAGGAAGAGTTTAGGAAACTGGGAAGGGGTCTCAAGCAAGTAGCTACTTCTGTCACTTTCTCAGAAGTACTACCTGTGAGAGGCAAGGGAGAGCATAGGAGTGCATGCACCAGGAACTTTAACTCAAGGTTGAAGAACTGGTGCTGTGAGGAAGGGTTTGGATTCATTGGTGACTGGGGACCCACCTGGAGAGATGGAGGTTTGTTCAAGCCTGACAGCCTGCATCCATCCTGGAGGGGAATCCAAGCACTCAATGATAAGTTTAAATGCTACATTGACAAGCATTTAAACTAGCAAAGGGGGGTGGCAGGCCAGCAAGGAGGGTACCTACTTGCTCATCCCCCACAGCTAGCAGTGGAACCAATGAACCAGAGGAGTGGTTATCTCTGCAAAGCAGTGTGCAAAAGATGGAGATTAGTGCCCAAGAGGTGGATAAACAGAAAAGGGGCAAAATTCAGCAGAAGGGCAGACAGCAAGGAGAACCAGGGATAAATGACAACCAAGGAAGGGGCTGGAGTAGAACTGTGAAACAGTCTAGGGAGGTCAAATCATGGAAAGCCATGTGTGCAAATGTCAGGAGCCTAGCAACAAGATGGAAGATCTGGAGGCTGTCAAGGTGCAGTCAGACCTGGACATTGTGGCCATCACTGAAACCTGGTGTAATGATAACCACGACTGGGAGATGGCCATACCTGGCTACAACATATTCAGAAGAGACAGAGCAGGCAGGAAGGAAGAGGGTGGCACTGTATGTGAAAAATGACATAAGGGCCACAGAGATCCAGGAGGAACAAAATGGGGAGATACTGTGGGTTAAGCTGGAAAGGAAAATGGGGACAGCCATCCGCACTGGTGTGGTCTATAGACCACCAGCACAGGAGGAAGAAACAGATGGGGAGCTGATGCTAGCCATCCAAAGGATGGCAGACAAGGGTGAGTAGTACTGGTTGGAGACTTCAATATTCAGGCGTGGACTGGAACATCCCAGCAGCAGCATCAACTAGGAACAGATTTATCCTGGACTCCCTTCAGGTGCCTTCCTCAAGCAACTGGTCATGGAACCAACTCGGCAGAAGGCAATACTGGACCTTGTGCTCACAAACAGGGACAGTGTGATGGGGGTAACAGTGGGGGAGCACCTGGGAAACTGACCACCAGTCACTGTGGTTTGAAATCACAGAAAGAGCAGAACCAAACCACACAAAAACACATATCCTGGATTTTAGGGGGGCAGACTTTGGGAAAATGGGGAGATACTTGAAAGAGGCATTAAGGGGAATGGGACAGGAATCAGGGGTTGAGGAGTGGGCAGTATTTAAAATGGGGATTACAAGAACAACAGAATTATGCATTAAGCAGGTTAGCAAGAGGAAAAGGAAGAGGAGACCATTATGGTTTTCCAAAGAGGTAGCAAAGAAAGTGAAAGCCAAAAAGATTGCATTCAGGCAATACAAAAAGACACAGGCAGAAGGGGATAGGGAGAAGTACCAGGAGAAGCAAAGGGAGGCAGGGAGGTCAGTAAGGGAAGCCAAAGCTCAGACAGAAGAGCACATTGCAAAATCAGTGGGTAGAGGGGACAAAACCTTTTACAGGTACATAAGTGAAAAAAGAAAGACAAACAGAGGGATAGTGAGACTGAAGGGGGAGGATGGGGGCCACGTGGAGGATGACAACAGTAAAGCTGACATATTGAACAGGTATTTCTGCTCAGTCTTTACTGAGGGAAGAGGAGGTAATGGGTCTGAAGGGTACAAGGGTGAGAATGGTGCAGAAATGGACCTAAGTCCCTTTACGAGAAAGGGTCCTGAAGGAACTGGAAGTAATAAGAGTTGATAAAGCAATGGGGCCAGATGGGGTGCACCCCAGGGTCCTTAAAGAAACTAAGAGAGGTGGTGGCTGAACCTCTGGCTATCCTGTTTAGCCGATCACTGGAAACAGGGGAGGTACCCAAAGACTGGAGGACAGCAGATGTAGTCCCCTTATACAAAAGTGGGAACAAAGAGGAAGCAGGGAACTACAGACCAGTCAGCCTCACCTCGGTAGTGGGGAAGATCATGGAAGCACTACTGAAGGAGAGATTGGTAGAGCATCTGGTTGTCAATGGACTACAGGACCCAAGGCAGCATGGTTTCACCAGGGGGAGGTCATGTCAGACCAACCTCATTGAATTTTTTGACTGGGTGACTAGGGAGGTGGATCAGGGGAGGGCAGTGGACATGGCCTATGTGGACTTCAGCAAGGCCTTTGACAGTATGCCACATAGAAGACTATTACACAAACTGGGGAATATGGGTGTGGGCAGGACAGTAGTGTGGTGGGTAGGTAACTGGCTGGGAGGCAGGACACAGAGGGTGGTGGTAAATGGCTGTCACTCCACAGAGGGAAGAGTGACCAGTGGGGTACCACAGGGATCAGTGCTGGGACCGGTCCTATTCAACATCTTCATCAGTGACATTCATGGGACCTAGAAGGCAGAATTTCACTGTTGCTGATGACACAAAGCTCTGTAACAGAGTAGACACACCAGAGGGTGTAGACAGAATGAGAGCGACCTGCAGAAACCTGAAGAATGGTCAGGGTTTGGCAGTTGAAATTCAATGCAAAGAAGTGCAAGATAATGCATATGGGGCACAAAACCCTGGCACAATATATCAGTTGGGGGTGAGGATACAGTATGCACCAAGCAGGAAAGGGATCTTGGGGTTATCATCTCTGATGACCTCAAGGTAGAGGAAACAGTGTGACAAGGCAGCAGGTAAAGCAAATGGATGCTGGGATGTATAGGCAGGGCATCACCAGCAGGAAAAGGGAGGTCATAATTCTGCTATACAAGACACTAGTGAGGCCCCACCTGGAGTACAGTGTACAGTTCTGGAGACCATACCTCGTAAGGACATAGACAGGGTAGAGAAGGTTCAGAGGAGGGCAACAAAGATGGTGCATGGATTGCATCACAAGTCCTATGAAGACAGGTTGAAGGAACTGAACATGTACTCCCTGGAGGAGAGGAGGGAGAGAGGAATATGATAGAGACATACAAGTATCTTACAGGGAGGAACAGGGTGCAGGAAAACACTATTTTTAAGTGAAAAGATGTTCCAGGACTAGAGGCATGGGATGAAGTTGGAGGAGGACGATTCAGAGGAAACATGAGAAAGATTTCTTCACAGAATGGGTGGTGGACAAGTGGAACACCCTGCCAGAGGAAGTGGTGGGGGCTGAAACAATCACGGGATTTAAGAATGCATGGGATAGAAATAAAGGAATTCTGGAAGTCAGGGGTAAGGGGCAACAGACTTCGAGGAAAACAAACTGAACTTACAAGCTCAAATAGGCAGACTGGGTGGGCCATAGGCCCTTACCTGCCGACACTGTCTATGTATCTATGTATAGCTAACGTGTATTTTTGCAATTTTGATTTCCACTATTACACATCCTTCCATCCTTGTACCAATTTAAAGTTATTTTAGGTACAAGATGTGATGGCAGCAGCAACACTACAGCCCCCATCCCTGAGGTGTAATGGAAGCAGCACTACGGCTCCATCCCTCAGGTACAATGGCAGCACCAACAGCACTACGACCCCCATCCCTCTGGTGTGATGGCAGCAGCAAAAGCACTACAACCTCCCTCCCTCAGGTGTGACAGAAGCAGCAGCACTGTGGCCCCCATCCCTTAGGTGTGATGGCAGCAGTGCTACATTCACCATTCCTCAGGTGTGATGGCAGTATCAGCACTATGGCCCCCATCCCTCAGGTGGGACAGCAGCAGTACTACATTCCCCATCCACCAGTGGTGATGGCAGAAGCAGTACAGCCCCACCCTCGGTGTGATGGCAGTAGCAACAATACAGTCCACATCCCTCTGGGGTGATGGCAGTAGTGACAGCACTATGATCCCCTTTCTTCAGCACCCACACCCCACATGCACAAGTTACAAATGACTTGGTCTGTTTGCTTGTTAGAACTCAGATGTGAATTAATCTGAACCATCACCGCTAAGGTGGACTACTTTTGTTTTTTCCTATCTATAATTTAACTACATGAATTGGATTTCTGCCTGTGACACTGCTGACCAGGGTTAGGGAACAGACTTGGGTGTTGGAGGCCAGTTGGTGCGTGAGGGCTTGAGTATCCAATGACCACTCACCTCTCCTGGGAGGGAGGGTGGGTTCATGGCTCAGCATTTGCTGCCCCTGGTGGAGGCCAGAGGCACGACAACATGTCAGCCTTCACTGCAAGAGGGAGCGTGACGGACGTCGACTTGTGCCTTAACATCGTGTGGCCTGCCACGCTCCCAAGAAAATGGGAAAACTCCCACTGATCCAACTGAAGGACAGCTGTTGGTCCCTCTATAAGCCAGAATCCCAGGACATGTGTCCATTCTGACCCCTGCCATGCCCAGGATACACTGGAAGCTCTTTAGGGCAATTCTCTTCCCCTGGTAGCCTCCCACAGGGGTAGTGGCCCACTCAATGAAGGGTTACCTGGTAGCACAGCAGTAAGGGGCAGTGGATGGTGGTCGGTGCTCAGCAGTGATGGTAGGGGGCCTTGGCAGGCCTGAAGGAGTGAATGGCCAGGGGTGTAAAAAACTGCTTGAATTTGCTTCTTTGAAATAAAGTGTCTTCACTTGAAAAATCCATAAGTGATTAGTGGAGGACGTTCAAATGGATTTATGCATCTACCAGACATGTAGATGTTTTTTTTTCCCCCTTCGGTGTCCATGAAAAGGGTGTCTCCCAGTTTTCATGTCTTTGTTCAGATGTGAATTGAGCACCACTCTGCCCACCAGCATCATATAGCCCCTGGGGTCTTACCTTCTTTACGTCATTGACTGTGCTTTCAAAATCCACTGGCCAAACATAAGTACACTTAAATATTTAACATTTGCTTTTTGTTGAAGCAGTCTATCAGAAAACCTTTTGTTGTCACAGAGACTGAAACAGTAGGTGGGAGAAAGGCTGTATATGATCCAATTCACCTAAATGGGGTGCTAACTGTGAAGTATTTTCATAAGTAGTAAGGCAGTTTCTTCTTTGTGAACATTCTTTCATTCAGACTAGTTTTCATTCAAACAACTGAGGATTGTAGATGGCCCTACTGACTATAAACTTGAATAAGCTAGTTGGTAACAGTGATCCTGCATTTAGCAATCTACAACCTAGATACTTATATGAAAGGAATACAATAAAAACCTAAAATCTAAAAACAAGCTTATAAAACACATAAAATGTATCTGAACATTTATCTTTACCTATACAAAATCATTTCAGCCCAAGTAAAACTCAGGTAAATTACATGGTACCCTGACTACTATTCTATGATGTAGTAAACAAATACTGGTATTTTTTTTTATATTCTTTGTGAAGCAGGTAAGGCCCACTAGGCAGGACTGTCTGTTTTCAGGAGTGACCTAGAAGAACTGGGGAGGTTAAGTGACTTGCTTGGAGTCACACAGTATGCAAGTGGAGGTTGTGGGAATCAAACCCAAGTCTGCTGGATGTACCCAGTTCATTCACTGTTTGTTACTCTAACCACTAGGCATGGGTGGTTAAACTGAATGGCTGATTATAACAAAGCAGTGCGGGTGATTTCCTTACTGAGTCCATGTGCAGCAAAGCAGAAAGAATGCAAAGCACAGCAGCATTCATTTTAAGATGCTGAAATCTGGGTCGGCCCGCTGGCGCTGCAGTAGCACTATTGCTTGCAATGCCAGTGACCCAGGGTCAGAAGCGAACCTCGGGTTGCTGGAGGTCTGGCCAGGGGAGTAGGATCGAGCACCTGGGGGACTGCTCTCCTCCTCCGGGGAGGGTGGGCTACAGGTCCTGCTGCTTTACCACCACCTGTGTGACCATGGGTGGTGATGCAATGGTGCTGCACAGTGATCAGGAGGGGAGGACCCTAGCCAGGATCTGGAGCAGTGGCATGTCTCTATGTGACCTACCTCCTTGGATCTCCTGTAGTACCAGTGCCCTCAGGGACAGAGGCCAGAAAACCAGGAACAATCACCCCACATCGGCCACTAGCAGAAGGGACCCAGGTGCCCCAGACTTCATAACCAGGCTCCATGAGGGACCCACTGAGCTGCCCGACACACACTAAGGGAGTGTGGATGGGTCCTCAGGTCCCCTCCCTTTCCACCTGGTGGGGGTACAACCCAGGCAGGATAGGGGCAGGACCACAGGAGCTCCTGAGCATTACCCGGGGGTGAAGCTAAAGGATACCCAGCCTGAAAAGTGGAGACTGATGCTGTGAGACGGGAACATAGAAAGAGAAAATAAAAAAAAAATTTTTTTTAAATGATGAAATCTTAGAGATTGTGTGCAGTGACATGCAATTTCCATGAGGCACTGGTACAAGAATTCAAAATCCGCAAACCAAGCAGGATTCCGTGATTGTTACCGTTAAAAATGGAAAACCAGAGTCCCTGGTCTGATGCAGTAGTCCACGTTGCTATACAACTGATAGTGGTGTGTTCGATGCGGTAATCCAGTAACAAATCTGTAGATTGAATTGAATTCTGCTTTCATCCTGGAGATCACCCCGACCCAGCAGCTGAGCAGCACAAGATGCCATAGTCCAGCAGGAGTAAAACCAGATTCTTTCTGAGAAACCTTCTGGCTTTGAGAACAAGTTACTTACAAAGTTAGAATAACAGTCCAGGGGCCCGACATTCATAAGTTTGCGTGGGTGCTAACAGGGCTTTGCCCATACAGACTGGAGTTTGCGCTGGATCCCCATATTCAAAAGGTTCTATTGCATGGGCAAAGAGGGTTAGTGTCTGTACAAAACATAATATATGCATGCAGGCGAGGGGAGGGGCTTGGCTATGCATATCCGTGCTACCCCATATTCAGCAGCTTTGCACTGCGCAAAATGGTTTAGCACGGTCCTTTTGTGCAGCACAAATACTGCCAAACAAAACCCCATCTTGACTTCGGGCAACCCTAGCAGCTGCTGTAGGTAATGCAGCCACCTAGCTGGTTGGCTGCTGGGGAAGTACAACTGCCCCGTGTGGTTCCTGGCCCCCCCGATCACCAGCCCCTAATGTACAAATCAAATTCCCTGGTGCTAGTGGCCCCCCCCCGCCAACTGTCAGCCTGTACTGTAAAAAAAAAAAAATATATATATATATATATATATCCCTGGTGCTAGTGGTTCCCCCCTTCACCAATTGCTGGCCTGTACTTTACAATATATCCCTAGTGGTAGTGGCCCCCCGCTTCCATCGTCGGCCTGTATTTTATATTTTTCCAATTGTTTAACCAGGAGTGGTACACTAAGCTGAAAGCTTGTTCACAGGAGCGACCTGGGAGCACAAGGAAGTTAAGTGACTTGCTCAGGGTCACACAGTATGCAAGTGGGGGCTGTGGGATTCAAACCCAGGTCTCCAGATTTGCAGTTCAGAGCCCTAAACCACTGCACTATACTGCCTCTCATATGACTATATCCCTGGTGCTAGTGGACCCCATCAGATGATTGCCAACCTGTGCTGTGATAATATGAAATCCCTGGCGTCTAGCACCCCCCACAGCCAAAACTCCTCCCAGTCACCTTCCCAGTCCCCTTGGTGCTGTGCGTGCATATGGCGACCAGCGCAGCCCTCCTTGCACCCCATTGGCAGTCCACCATATGTCCAGGCAGGGAGCGTGCCCCCTATTTATAGGACAAGGCACATCACCCTGTCTTATAACTAAGAGGCACACTCCCTGCCTGGACATATGTCGGCTAGCCAAGAAGGTATGAGGAGGGCTGTGCCAGTCACCATCTGTACTTGTGGCACCGAGGGGACCAGGAAAGTGATGGGGGCAGGTTGGTTTTCAGTGCCGTGGTATGAGGGCCGCTAGACACCAGGGATTTCATTGTATCACAGTATGGGCTGGCAATCGGCGGGGGTAGGAACCATTAGCACCAGGGATATATTTACAGTACATGCCGCAATCGGCGGGAAGTACCTACCAGATACTATTTGTAGATATGGGGACAGCGATCAGAGGAAGGGGGGACCACTACTACCAGGGATGTAAGGTTGTAAAGCACAAGCCAGTGACTGGGTGATCAGCAGGGAAGGGGGCGCGGGGGCCACTACCACCAGGAATATATTGTACTCTGATGGAAGGGAAGCACTAGTGGAATTTGTCATCGTTCTTTGCGTGACAGTATCTTTCCTACAGGGATCAAGGTTATGGGGCATATTACTGACCTGGGAGAGTGCTCTGTCCACTGAGCTTTTAGGGTATCGCGTTAAAAAATAAACCTATGCATTATCTGGGCCTGCTCAGCAAAATCATCTTCACTGCAGAACCTGCCACATCCACACCTTCTTAAGACTTCACAAGTTATGCAGTGAAGATGGTGACAGAGCACTCTCCCGGGTCAGTAACATACCCCGTAACCTTGACCCCCGAGGAAGGATACTGTTATGCAAGAATGATTAATTCCACTAGTGCTTCCCTGCCATTAGTGTACACCTTCTCTTCACAAGATCACCACCAGCAACTTTCCTATTTTGCAAACTGACCCCAACATCTGTGCTTCCTTTACAGAACCACCTATTGCCTCCTACTGCCGGCCACCCAACCTGACAAATCTCCTGGTAAGAAGCAGTCTACCTATTTCTACCAGTTCCTCCCTACCAGGTACCAAACCTTGCAACAGAACTCACTGCTACACCTGCAAATGTATTTATAATGTGACTGAAATTTGGGGTCCCACTGGTGTTTTTCACATCCACAAGGAGTTCTCATGCACCTCCACTAATGTGCTTTGTATTCTTTGCGGGAAGTGTGACGCTGTCTACATCGGATAGACTGGTAGACGCCTTGCTGACTGTTTTAGGGAACATTACAGGGCAGTCAGGAATGGAGAGACTGATAAACCCATTGTATCCCACTTTATCTCCAGGGACCAGTGACAATGATCTTTCTGTTTGTGTCCTTCAGCAGGGCTTCGGGATTCTGACTATAGAAAAAAAACATGGAAACCAAGTTGATCATCCACCTTGGCTCCCAGCAGCTCTCCGGTTTAAAGGACTTATTTTCTACTAACATCTTTCAGCCACCCCTTGTTTTCCCTCATGTCTGTTTATATCTGTACACATCTATTAATTTTCACCAGATGCCTCCATCTCAGTCTCCTTCCCCATTTGTCACCTTTCAGCCTTCTTACTAGGCTCCGTTAATTAGTCCCCATCTGGGGACTTCTCCAACTCATTCACTGCTATTATGCCTTGTCACTCCCGTCATCACCTTTGTTTTCCAGATTCTCTCTTTATCTTGCCATTTATCACTTTCTCCCAGATCCTCCCCTTTTTCTTTCCCACATATATATCCCTTCTTTTACCTCCCCTCTACACTAACTTTGCTTTTTTCTCTTTTAGATATTTTCTGAAGATCATCCAAGGTGGAAATGTTGATTTTTAACTATTTTCAGCATGCAAATGCATCTTTTGTCAAGTGACTGTGAGAAAGACCCTGTAGCAGTAAACCAAAGTTAACTACAGTAGGTCGAATGCCTTGCTGAGGTCCACGAACACTGAGGTCATGCAGGTTCCCAAATCCAAGGCCTGATGGGCAGTTTGTGTGAATCTCACCAAGGCTGTCTTAGTATTACGGAGTGGTTGAAATCCATACTGAACACGAGTCAGCAGATCCAATTTTGCCGTGAAATCAAAGGTTTGAGCTACTACAATAAGCTCACATAACTTGGATAATGGGGCAAGGGAGACTGTCCTGTAATTTGAAATGGATACCTTAGAACAATATTTATGAGGGACTTGCCTCCATGCAGATGGAAAAGAACATGAGCAGAGGGGAAAATTAAGCAGACCAGTGAAGGGGATGATAATCGATTCTCAAGCGTTTTTTAATAAACGGAAGCCTAGTCCACCAGGGCCTACACACGGGCAAGGTTTTCTTTTATCTAGATGGTGTAAAACAGCAACTAGAACTTTGGAGGATTTAATGAACTAAATGACTGATCGTTATGGCATGATTTAAGGGAAGTGGTAATGCGAGGATGATATTTACAAAAGCCCTCAAACAACATATTGAGTTTGGGGGCCAGTTCTTCAGAGTCAGTTATGGCTTCGTTATTATAACAAACCACCAAAGGTTCACTTTTTTGTGAGCAGCTAACAAAACATTAAAAGTCCACCAAAAGCTGTAGCCAGTTCATTTTCCTTAATATAGACTACTTTTATACTCCCAGTTTCACATTTATTCCTGGTAGATTTGTACTCTGCAAGAGAATGGCTGTCCCCGAACATTCCTGTAGCTAACCACTTCTTATTTCTTTCACTTAAGATCTTTAGGATTTTTGGGGCCAGCCATTCACTCCCTTGACCTACATGCTTTTTTTTTTATTTATTTATGCATTTAATAACCGGGTAAGTACACTGGTCCCTGGACCATTTTTTTGTTTATTTCTAGGCATGACCCAGGCCATCTAGATGGTACGAGAAGAAAAACAACATAAATACAGCAATGAAATTACAAGGACATTTGACAGAGATTAACATTATGAATGATACAAGTACAAAATCATTAACATTTCAATGTTTTGCGATTTACAAGTCCGGGACTCACAGTGGGGACAACAAATTGTCCACAATAACAAAAATCCAGAGCAGATGATTTTGATTACCTGTGCAATAATAACAATCCTTCACTAGAATGAATGTGTTGCAAATTTTATTCAATGTGCTACAAAACTGTTCATAGGCAGAGCTGATCTCTGAAATGGTGTTTTAAGAATGAACAGTTGGCTGAAAAGAAAGATTTAATCCTGGGCACATCAAGTTTCTTCAGATTTCTGGTGGTTATAACAACTAAATTTAGTTTACATAGACAGTGACGGCAGAAAAAGACCAATGGCCCATCCAGTCTGCCCATATTACCCAAATGTACACCAGAATCTACTGCCTCGGACAGGGCTTTTCGAAAAGTTTGCTTTTCTTGGTGGTGCAGCTATAGTAAAAATAGGACTGTAGTCACTCAAGCAGTTAGGCAGGAAACTGAAATTACTTTGTTGGAATGAGTGAGCACAATCCAATCTACTGTAGACTGGTAACTGGTTTTGAAGTCAACTCTAGCTGTTGAATTACAAGCTGATCGATACAAAAAGGTTTTCCATCAGCTGGAGAAAAGTAGAATATTTACCCCCAAACATGAAGTATGCCAAAAATTCTTATGTTTTCTCATCTTGCTCTATTCTCATGATCCTGCTTCATCTCCTGTATTTGTTTTTGAAGCTGAACAATCGTGGCATGGGGTTAAATCTGTCACAAAGGGCAGAGTGCCTGGTCTACAACACATCCAATCTGTCTGATTCAGTCTTAGCTCTGGAATGTCTATTTTTCAGTTCCTGAATACTGGCAGGTAGATCCAAAAGCCAAGTAAGGCAAAGCAATTTTATTTGTAGGGCACGCAATCCTGGAGACTCTGGGTGCCTAACAGAAATTATAACAAAGCATAGGAAAAAACTACATAAATAATTCCTAAATGCCAAATATAACATTTAATATAGCAAATAGGCTTTCCGACTGCCACAGAAGGGGACTAGAGCAGGATGGACTCGGATCTGGGAAAACCAGGACAAAGAGTAAGTAAGCCATCTTGAATGTTATTCATGCTTGCTATTGGCTTCACTGCCGAAATTCAGTGGGCTGTCCTCTTCGGTACTTGTTGCTATGCTTTTGGCCCAACCTACATTTTTCACTTCTGATATGCTCCAAGATATGTTTGTATTGCTTCCATGGTCAGCATTGTTCACATTACTTAAAACTGTGGCAGAAGGTGAAACCAGACGCAGGAGTTCTCACGCTTTGTCATAGTGAGCCTCCACCCAAGCCTTGGAAAGATCTTGAGCCCCCCAACATAGAAATAAGTTTGGGCCTCCCCATAGTTAGAACAACTATCATACTTTGCACATTACAGGAAGAATACAATGGCGTGCATTTCGGTAGTTGAGTTTATTCTCATTTTATTGACGCTATTATTCTCCCGCTCTACAACCCCCCTCCCCAGGTCAGCCTACTCGCTCCACACTTCTGAGTTTTGGCCCTATTTACCCCTCGTTGCAATACTTCCATGAGTCAGACTGTTTTTTTTGTCAGTTTTACCCTGCTCTTAAACACCTTCTCTGGGACCATTTTGCTCCCTCCTGGCCTTGCTCCTAGTATCTCTCTGTTTAGCCTTTGTATTTGTGCTTTTCTGCAGCCAGTATAATGGGTCAATTGTTATCTTATTCCTATTCATTGGTATTATTTTGCATTTTGTTTTGCAGTTTCCAAGAATTGTATTTCCTCCATTCAGCTTCCCCTCCCCATCATGTCATACCAGGAAACAAGTGTTTGTTGAGTGCGTTTTCCTGGTATTCATTTTGTACATAAATTCGCATGCCATTATTCGCTTTCAGATTGCTGCATCCTTTCACACAAAGCATCCAAAACTTGACATTTAAATATAGTACATTTTAAGGCTTGCTTGGGCCTCCCCTGAAAGGCTGGACTTACCAATTGAGAAACCCTCTACTAGAGGAACCCTGTGTGTACCTCATTTTGCTTCGCTGATGTTCTTGGTCTTTTAATCTTTCCTTCCTCATTAATTTTTTGTTGTTCTTTCTTTTGTGGTTCAGTTTAGTTTTTAGGCAACATTTTAGGCCTTGCTTTGTTAAAATTAACTGTTTGAACTAGGCGAGGCTGGGACTTTAACTTACACTTTGTGCTTTTCCTCACTTCTTTTGGGATTGCTTTGTCTTTCTCGTTTGTTCCATTTATTATTTCCGTTCTTTTTTCTGATTATCTCAGCAGTTTTGGTTCTATATTTTTAAGCTTTTTCATTTTTGCACCTTATTTGATCTCCTCAGGCTCTATATTCTGCATTAGTTAGTTGTGTCTTCCCGTTTGTATACACAGTGCATTCCTGTTATAAGCACACCCTAAATGCTAAGCAAAAATATATATTTTTTTAAATTCAGGTTTATTGACAACATACAGGTACATTAGTACATTAGTCAGGTATAAAAAACCAGATTACCACAAGAATAGATAAGAAAGAAATCCATTAAGTTCCAGGCTTAGCTTACAGGAGTAAAGTATGGTCCTTGAATTTTTATACAGTCTGTATAATTGTGCAGTAAAAGAAGAAGGATTTCATTCTCTCTTCAGAGCTTTCCTATTTTTTTTTTTTTTTATGTGCAATGCTTTAATCCATTTTGTTTTACAAAATACTCCATTCCCTGCCCTATCCTTCAGCTGCCCTCCAGATCTCCCATTTGGTCCATCTCTGGGTATAAAGGGCAACTCGTTGGTTTATTTTAAATGTGAGTTCTTCAAGTTCAGAGTTGTTCTGGACCACCATTATCCAATCTTGTCTACTCGAGGGTAGGGGTTTAAGCCATGATCTAGTGATGGTTTTGTGGGCCGCAGTTATAAGAACCGCCCACAAATACATTGAGTCGGCTCCTTTCATGCCCATTGGTGAGACTACAAGTACTGCCTCATGCCACTCAAGAGAGTGATCAAGGGATAAAATCTCTTTCAATGCGTTAGAAACCTCAGACCAATATGTCTAGAGTATCGGGCAAGCCCAAAAAATATGAAGGTGGTCCGCCACCTCCTCCCAAGCCCTCCAGCACCGAGATGGGCATTCTGGGTTCCTTTTGTTTAGTGTTTTGGGGGTGAGGAAGTATCAGACCCTTCTCTTCTAGGCAAATTCTTGCCAAAGGGGAGACCGGGTCGTCTTTTTGGCTATGTTGAAGATAGGGCCCCACTCAGGAATTGGGGAGTCCAAGTTAGCCTCCTCCCACCACCTGGTCTTGATTTTAGTTAGTGGATCACTCTTCACTGTGGCTAGAGACTTATAAAGATGGGAGATCAGACCCCTTTGAGTAGGTGCAACTCTGCTCCTTTGAATAGATAACAAAAAGGGAGCAGCCCTGGTCGGGTCTCTATCTTTCTTCTGTAAGGAAATAATGTAAGTTCTAACTTGTAGGAACCTAAAGTGATCTAAGCTTCTTAAGCCAAACGTGTTCTTAAGGGTGATGAAATCCAGAACTGTGTCCCCGTGAACAAACTGGCCTAAGTGCCCCAAACCAGCCCTACCCCATTGTCTAAAGGTGTGATCCAAGTGGTTCGGGGAAAAGTCACCATCCCATGCCAGCCTTTTCAGGGGCCAAACTGAGGTTTGTAATTTATACTTTTGCCACAGCCTATGGACTGAACGAATAGTAGCCCCTACTGTATGTAGTTTAGGAGGTGGATGACAATGGGAAGATAAGGGTGTGACCAGACGATCTTCTAGGGGCAGCCTTCCGCCCTCTTCCTCCTCACCTTTCTCCATGTCCCTCCAACCTGCAGTAGAGTTCGGGTTAGCCCATTGCAGTGCACTTTTCAATTGTACTACCAGGAAGTAATCCTCTAGTTCAGGAAGGGACCTACCCCCCTTGCTACTATGAGTTTGTAGGATTTTTAAGTTAATTCTCGGCCTTTTATTATTCCAGATGAATTTCGAGATTATCTTATGCCAAGTTTGGAAGTCTGATTTATGAATGTGCAGTGGTAGACATTGGAACAAATATAAGAATTTAGGTAACACATTCATTATTATGGAATGAACCCTAGAATACATGGGCAAATTGATCAGGGACCACCTTTCTACGTCCTTTTTTTTTTTTAGGGCACCTATCAGGGGGGAATAATTTGTATTAAATAATTTTGAGTGATGTTTGGTGATGTTTATCCCGAGGTACCTCATTCTGTCCGCAGACCAATTCAAGGGCAAGAGTGATCGCATCCCCTCAGAGGGGCTAAAGAAGCAGCTCAGGATTTCTGTCTTGGTTTTATTAAGGGAATATCCCGAATGTTTCCCCAATTCTTCTAGTATGGGCCATACCTGTTCGATGGACGGTGGGGCTGGGTGAGACATAGCAGAACGTCATCTGCACACAGCAATATTTTTTTCTGGGTACCTCTGACTTCCACCCCAGTAACCCCCCACCTTCCTCACTGCCTCCGCCAGGGGCTCAATATAAAGGGCAAACAGAAGGGGAGACAGGGTACACCCCTGACGTGTGCCCCTGCCCAGTCCGAATCTGCTTGAAACCTCACAGTTTACCCTGACATAGGCTTGGGGACCCGTATATAGGGCCTTGATGGCATCTACGAATGCTTTTGGGAATCCCCTGTGCTCCAAAACCGAGAACAGGAAGCCCCACGAGACCTTATCAAAAGCCTTTTCGGCATCCAGGCTCATCAAGCATGCTGGAATGCGAGCGCGTTGGAGCATGTCTATCAGGTTTAGAGCAGAGCGGACCCCACCCCATCAGAGGCCTGTCAGCCCACAATGAAACTGGATTGGTCTGTGTGGATTAGGTCCGGAAGGATGGGGTTTAACCAAGAAGCAATGATCGAAGTGAAAATCTTGTAGTCATGGTTAAGCAGGGAGATGGGGCAGTAAAATTCACTTCTTGTTGGATCTTTTCCTCCTTTGTGTAGAATAGTTATAGTGGCATATTGCCATGAGGGTGGTACCAGTTTTCCTCCAGTCCAGATACTTAAGAAAACTTCTAGAAGCAGAGGGAGTCTCTAGTCTAAATGTCTTATAGAATTCTGCCCCGAATCCGTCCAGGCCTGAGCAATTTGCTGATTTAAGGTTCTTAATTGTGGAGACCATCTCCTGTTGTGTGATAGGCCTAGTTAACATCTGTATCGAGTCTGGTGAAAGAATAGAGAGGGGAAGGGATCCAAGATAACCCTGTCTGTCTTGGGGGTCGTCTCCTCCTGGGGGCTGTACAGTTTGGTGTAATACTCTATAAAGGCCTCCGCAATCTGGAAGGCCTGTCTGACCATCTGACCTGAATGTGGGGATACAATCTTAGTTATCATGGCCCTGGCGGCATATTGTCTGAGCCTAAACATTTAGTGCCCCTGAGTCCCCCCCCCACCCCCATAATATCTTTGTTTTAGATAAAACAGGGCCTTCTCAACCTCAGCTTTCTGTAGATTTTGTAACATATTCTTGCAGGGGGTCAGTTCTTTGCCCCGGGTCTTGTCCCACTTAACTTTTTTGAGCACCTTCAAGTTCCCTGATCTCCGAGAGTAGTTCTTGCTGTCTTTGCCTCATTAATCATTTCTTATGGGAATCTATAGAGATTAATTTGCCCCCGAAAGAGGCTTTAATAGTATCTCACAGAATTTGTGGGGATGTCTCTTGTCTACCATTCTCATTTAAAACCATCTTGAGGTGTTTAAGCTCATCAACTACCGCTTTATCCTAGAGAAGGGAAGTGTTTAGTCTCCAATGAGTGGTATGTCTGGGCAGCCCCAACTCTACCTCCAAAAAAACTGGACTATGGTCCGAGAGAATAGACATTCCCACCCACATGGAGGGGTGGCTGGACAGATCCTTGGAGAAAGTAAAGAATATGTCCAGTCTAGAGAAAATGCAGAACCTTGGGGAGAAACACATGAACTCTCTGCCCTTGGGGTATTTTTCTCTCCAAATGTCAACCAGCCCCATCTGTTCCAGCATCAGTTTTACGGATCAGGCTCTGGCAGTATCTGGTTTAGGAATTTGAGACATGGTATCAAGGGTCCTATTTAAGACCAAATTCCAGTCCCCGCCCTTTATCAACAGGCCTTTGGCCTTTTCAGTCACTAACTGGAGGAGGTCCGAGTAAACCTTGGACGTTGAACCAAGGGGGACACACATTAACTGACGGGACCGGGGTGTCCTGAATGGTCCCAATTACCATAAGGTACCTTGTTTCAGGATCCTCTACCATTTCCTGTTGTTGAAAATGAAGGGCCTCCAAGAGGAGAATTGCCACCCCCTTTTTTCTACCAGACAGTGAAGAGTGGTACACCTGGGGAAAGGTCTTCGATCTTAGCTTTTGGGCTTCTAAAGGGGAAAAGGGCGGTCTCCTGTAGAAAAACTGCTTCACATCTCTGGGATGCAATAAATTGCTGAATCCTCCTCCTTTTAATGGGATTTGAACATCCATTTATGTTAAGACAAAATCATTGTAACTTGTCTAGCCATTTGTGAACCAAGTTATGTTAACTACTGCTTTCCTGGTTAAGTCCGGTCTATACCATTGTGATTTATCCTTTCGAGTACCCTGTAAAGCATCAAACTTTGTAATAAAAAACACAATTGAACCATTAACACCACATTTAATAAAACAGTTGCTCTGGCCTCTTCCAACTATGAGCCATGAGCAGAGATGGTAGTTGGCTCACCGGATCAGACACTTCTCTCGACCAGGCTGCCCAAGATCTACTGGTTTGACTTCCAAGGGATTGCTGAACATTGGTCGTCAGCTGAAGGGTGTCTGCTTGCACAGTCCAAAACAGGGAGCTCAGCGGTGCAATGAGTATTCCCTGTGGGGCCCTGGAACATCCATGGGTAATGCCCCCTTCCATTTGTCGGCTATCATCCGTGCGGGCATATTCTCCTGAATCCCCCCCACACCTTCTGTGTATGAAATTCAAAACAGAGGTATCGCCCTCCTTCCCCCTCAGTCATGGAAGTGTGTGACTTCAGCCTCTCTCGGCCATTCCTCCTCCACATCCATGGATTGAAGTCCCCAGCTCCCTGGGTTCACAGGACCTAGAACACCCAGGTTCCAGGGCAGGCCGGTAAACAGACAACCACTCTGCTACAGGAGGGCAGCCCACCACAGTACTTTCCTAAACCCTATAGTAGTTGAGCCCAGGATATAACCCAGAGTCCAGTCACCAAGCAAGCACTATGCTCAGTCAACAGGTGGAGACTCCGGTCCAAGGCTGCACACCTCAATAACTGGCAGGGGTGGAAGCAGGAGGGACACCCCCAGTGCAGCAGCACCTGCCGAGACAGGGCTACATCAACTAACAGCACTGACTGAGGCACAGGCCTCCATATTCAGACAGCTGTTCCCTTAAAGGAGGGTGGGCAGGAAGAGAGTAAACTCAGCGCCTGCCACCACACCCAGAGAGGCCCCCCCTTCATGAGCTCCAAAGGGCAGCCCAAGTCAGAACAGTACAGCAATAAATTCTATACCTAGCAGTTACGGCTAGTCAGCTGAGCTAGAATCTGAAGACATTGATAGCTGGCATGGCTTTTCATCAGTACAGCCACCTCCCCCGCCCCTAGAGACACAGACCGTGAAGCGGTCCAAAATCTGTTGTACTTTAAGTGTCTACAGGAAGAGCATAGCACCAACTGAATGCCATTAGTGTTCATTTAGTTCGCTGGGCACTGCAGGGTATAGAAAGGCGGTCAGATGGGGCGAGCCTGCAATGCTTACTGAGGTTCATCCTAGTGAACTGTTTCGCTTTACAGCGAGGGCAGGGACCAGACAACATATCGGGAAGCCAGGAGGTAATTAAGGCACAGACAGAGGGAACACGAGAGAAGCCTGTCACGACAAACAAGCCTCGCAAGGATCCTCCTTAAATGTCTGGAGCCAAGGATGAACCCACCACCGCAACAGCAGTCGAACCCTCAGAAGGGGCACGTGTATTTTAAGGGCCATGCCATCACACTCCACCACACCTCGCAGTCCCTCCCACAAACCCCGAAGGGCTACTAAGGCTGAAGCCAGTCCCTACTTCAAAATATTTTAGATTCAACTTCAGTAACTAGGTAAATTAACAAAAACTTGGCGAATCCTGCAGTTACTACGTTTTAGAACAGAACGATCTCTCCGCCCCAGTCCACAGAGGCACAAACCATGCTAAGGCAATATGTCTAGTATACTTTGATTGTAGAGTCAATACGGTAGTGAGTACATAGCATTTGTGGTCAGCCAGCATGTTAAGGCTTACGGGTGAACAACAGGTGTTGGGGGGTCACGGTACCATACAGCGACATTTTGAGTGTTCGCCCAGTTTGCATCGGGTATGCCCAGGAACAGATCGGATCAGAGGGTCGGGAAGTAATAAGATCATATGGCGAAGGGAGCCGAGGGTGGGCAGTCAAAAAAAAAAAGTGAGCAGACCTCACGGGGATCCTCTTCATGTGACTGGAGCCTGGGAAGAGCCTGCCTCATCGATGTCGGCCACATCTGCTGTCTGCAGGTGGGAAGCTCTTCTATTCAGCAAGGTTGGGTATCCAAGTTTCTAGAGCATAATGCTGATGTCTGCATGGAGGGATGTCTGCAAGATCCAGTGTGTGGTATCTTGCTTGATGAGCCCCTTCTGTGCTACTGACCAAGCGGACGCCAACAGGTCTCTTTCCATCTTCTCTTTGAGCAAGGGGGGGGGGGTGCTGATTCCGAGCTCCTCGAGGAATGGTGCAGCTGCCAGGAGGTCCCTGAAGATTTTGGTACCCTGCACAGTGGTTATTTTAATCCTCGCTGGATACAAGGTTTGTGCTTTGATACTCTTGGCCTTAAGCTGTTTTATTATGGGCCAGATCATTCTGGGCACCTCCTGCACCCCTGAGGTATGATCATTATCGATCGCGATCTGGAGACCAGAAAATGACAGGTGGTCCTGCTGCCAGGCTCGGCGTGACAACTCCTCTTTGCTAATGTAGGAGGTTGAGCAAGCGATGAAGGACCTAGGCCTTGCTTCAGGGTTACGGGGGCCTAGGACCCAGTGATCGGTGAGCCCGATCCATCCTCGGATCGGAGTCATCCAGGAGGGCAAGGGATTGTCTGAGAAGGTCTTGGAGAAATGCGATAGTGCCTGAGGCTTTTTCCTCCAAGCCTTCCAGAACCCCATATATCCTCACATTTTGTCTTCTGCTTCTTCCTTCCAAGTTGTCTAGGCAGTGTGCGAGTTCTCGCCAGTAAGTATAGGAGCAGCCTATCGTGCCTGTCTGCGACTGTAGTAGGGCACAGTTCCATCTGTTCGGCCTTGTGGTCAATGTGATTAAAGTCCGCCCTCAACTCGGAGAGGGTCTGGTCGATTTTTGTAACTGTGCGGGCTGTTTGAAGGATTGTTTCGGCCAGGTTGTCCCGCGGTAAGTCTCCATGTGGTGTGGACTGTTTTCCTCCCGGGGTCTCCCATTCTTCAGAAAGTTTCTGAGCCTTCTGTCTGTAGCATTTCTTTGAGCTTCTGTGCAGGAGTCAGATGTAGTTTCCTGGGTTTATTGCGTCGGTGTTTGGCCTGAGATGCCATTATTAAGTGGGCGACTGAGTTAGATTGTTGTCGGTGGAGAGCGGGGCTCCCAGACTAAGCTGCCATCACGGATGCCGACATCACCGGAAGTGGGCAAAAATATTCTTGTAAGTGGGATGTTCGCAAAAGTGTTTCATTGAAATACATGAAAATCCATATAAAGTCTATGGCTAGCATGATGAAACTGTGCTCACACTAATGTTTAGAGAACCTATTAACAGCAATAGAACACAGCTTTTTAAAAGTGCTCTTGCCCAAACAATTAGAGAATTGTTGTAAAGTTCATGCAGTATCACAGCTAACCATGATGGAATATGTGCTGCCTTCTTGATATGGCATCTTTCACACATCCATTCAGTACTTAAAGGGAAGTGTCCATGCTCTTACAGTCATGGCCAAAAATATTGGCACCCTTGCAGTTTTTTCTAATAATGCACCATTCCTTCCAGAAAATTGTTGAAATTAAAAAATATTTTGGTATCCACATATGTATTTCTTTGGTTTGCAGTCGAATAAAACACAAAAAGCAGAAAAATTTACTAAGTCTTAGCTTATTCCACACATAAATCCTTAAATGGCCCGAATAAAATTAGTGGCACCTTTTAGAAGTAGTTAGAAATAATCAGATTTCAAGCAGGTGATTCTCCTTCACTTTGGAATTGAACTCACCAGCATTTGACTAACGTGCCTCTAGTGGTGCACCCCACAAACTCCATGGCTGACCTCAGAGCTGGGAAGCAGCCACAGAAGCATATATAGTGTTCTATGGACACAGCTATTAACAGATGTAGTTTGCCAATTTGAGGTTTGATGCTATATACTTGGTCTTGGTATAGCACAGAGACCTCTAATTAGCAAACTGGAGCCATTAATAGCTCCTCCATTCATTAAACACTATACACGCTCCCGCGGCTGATCCGCGTCTCTGAAGTCAGCTGTGGGAGATTGTGGGATGAGACACTAGAGGCAAAAATGCCGGTGGCAGGTATGGCAGGATCAATCAGATAAACTACAAATACAGGTGCAGCACAGTAAGTGAAAATTAGAAACTGTGCGGAACTGCTAATTTGAGGGTGGGGTTGGTGGTGGTGGTGAGCGAAGCACCATGGCACCTGGACTGTAGCCTAACTGCTCCTATCTTCTGCACCACAACTGGAATTTTGCAATTTTTAATAAGCCTTTTAACTGCATACTACTTGCAGTGATGTGACGTAATCGTATCAGATGGTTAGCAAGCAATGTGAGAAGGCAGTGGTGGGGATACTGGAATGTATAGGGAGAGGCAACACCAGTAGAAAACAGGAAGTTGTTATCCCTCTGTACAGACAGCTGGTGAGACCCCATCTGGAGTACTGCGTCCAGTTCTGGAGACCCCATCTCCGCAAGGACATAGGATGGAGACAGTCCAGAGGAGGGCAACTAAAATGGTGCAGGGTCTGCAACAGAAGCTATATAAGAAGAGACTAAAGGACCTTAATATGTATACCCTTGAGGAAGGGGGAACATGATAGGAACTTTCAAGTACCTAAAGGAAATCAACAAAGTCCAAGAGGGTAGCATCTTTCAGAAAGAGATGTGCAAGAACAAGGGGACACAATTTGAAGACAGAGGGGGGATAGCTCAGGGGTAATGTGAGGAAGAATTTTTTCAGAGGGTGGTGGACCCATGGAACAGCCTTCCTGAGGAGGTTGTGGGGTCAAACAGTGAAGGAATTCAAGAATGCATCGGACAGACATAAGGCAATTTTTGTGGGGGGTAGGGAGAAATAGGCTGTTGGTTAACTAGGATCTGCAACTTATCCAGTAGGTAGGAAAATGGGCAGACTAGGTGGGCCAAGCAGTCCTTATGTGCCGTCAAAGTCTACGTTTCTTTGTACGTTCTACAGTGTGGGGTGGATTCTTGTTGCAGCATGTTTGTATCTCAGTGTCGGTAACAGCTTGCCTCTGAGGCCATAGGATCAGAAGGCTGTGGGTTCTAGCCCCACATCAGACACTTGGGGTAAATCTCTATACCAACACTGTACTGCATCACAAGGGGGATGCTGCATTCCTGAGTTGCTGTCTTTCAGATGAGACATTAAATTTGGGTGTTAAAGATCCCATGGCACTTCTCGAAAAGAGCAGGGAAATTTCCCGTGTCCTGGCCAAATTTCCTCCCTTCACAAAAAAAAAAAAAAAATACCAACAGCTTCATCTGGTTTAATGTTAGTTGGCATACATCTGTATCCCCTGGACGAGGCTCAAAATAGGCAGAATTGTCTAATCCTTTCCTGGTCAACTAAAATAAAGGTGGATTTTTTTATTTTAGTCTTTGGTAACTGAGTAAGGCCCACTAGGCACAAGTGCCTGTTTTCAGGGGCAACCTGGGAGCACTGGTTGGGTGGTGTGCAGATCACCAAGTCTAATGAAGAAAAGGACCTGGAGATCATCACTTGGTTCCACAGATTAACCATGGTTGAAACCTGCATGGTCAAACAGCACTGCACAGACCCCACCCCACCTGCAATCACACCAAGGACCCTGCACCACCTAGGCGTGCAGCCTACCTTGTTTCATAAAACTAATTCAATGGTCAGTCAGTAAAACTCAGCTGATGGTTTGGAATAACGTCCATAGTCACACTGGGAATAGCCAACTACCCTGTAGCAGAGGCTGATGAGAAGAACCCCAAATCCCTTCTGTAATCACTATACTGTGTCACTTTTCAATAAAGAGTAACATTCCTTGGGGATAATCAGAACGCAGTTTTTCAACAACTTCGAACTTTTATTGAGTGACAGAACACAGCTTTTTTCAGAAAACACAAAACTTTACTGGGAGACAGCACAAATCTTTCAGCAAATACAATCCTTTACTGTGGAACAGCCACAATATTTATTTTCTGTAATTGTGATACCACAGCTTTCCATTAAAAGTGAACTGTCTTGAAAAACAACTGTCTTGAAGATGGCCTTACCTGGGCAATCTGATCATTTCTTTTATTGAACATTGACACCTGGTCACCTATTACAGGGCTCTGTTCAGCCAAGTAATGACTGCAGACGTTACTGGGTTACCCATAATGCATTACTTTGTCATGGCTAGACAGACTCCTTGTCTGAATCACTTCTGCCATTTTGCCTAGGTTGGGCGCAGTCCGTTGTAGGCAGAGTGCTGCTTCTGACCATATCCAAGGTCTTAACTGCTGCACTGATCTCTAGATAAAGTAATGCGGTTTCTTTACATTAATTCCATATTCTGTTAGGGCCGGGGCTAGATCCTCCATTGTCAGAGTGTACTTTTTATCCTGCAAGGAAGAACAAAATCAAGTTGAGAATGAGTAATTATTAAAACAGAAGTAAACCATGAGGTTATTTCCCTGGCTACACAATGAGCACGGTTTTCTGGCTACGCAACACACACTAAAGCTATTACTACTAAACAGGACTAAACAGAATGCAGAGCTGGACATTCTCATGGCCATACAATACACACAAAGCGCCATTCCAGTGACAGGAAAGCTATTCCATGCAATGCAATACAGGGGCCTGTCATTTCCCATGTTACACAATATACACTGCAAACAAATAAGTTTTAGTTATTTAAAACCACTTTCCAGGAAAGGCGAATGTGAATCGGAGCTTGTTTCCAGGTGTGACATTGAGGGGTGCGGGTAACAAGAACGACAGCAAGAACTCTACATCCCCGGCATCGTATAGTACTGTGTTTCACACACTAATAAATCCATTACAGTTACAAAAACGCAAGGCTTTTTGTTTTAATATAGCATTCCATCTGAATGGCTTGGGTGCTTCACATGTCATTGTACACAATAATAAAAGCATAAAAACATACATTAAAATATATAAAATACAGCTGATCATTTCCGGAAGGTCACAGACAAGAGTGGAGGAGGGTCAAAGGAGGGCAACTAAAATGGTGCAGGGTCAGCACCAAGCCCTAGAAGGATAGACTTACGGACCTAAATATATGCACCCTGGAAGAGAGAAAAGAGGGGGATATGATAGAGATCTTTAAATATCACATGGGAGTAAATAAGGTACGGGGAAGGGGGTACTGTTCAGACAAAAAGCTGCTCAAGGACAAGGGAGCATGGTAAGAAGCTGGGGTGGGGGTAGACTCAGGAAAAGCGTGAGGAAGTACTACTTCACAGAAAGAGTGATGGATTCCTGGAAATGTTTTACAGCACAGGTGGTGATGTTGGTGTCGGGGACAGTGGTGAGGCTCAAGACTGCATGAGACAGGCATAAATGGAATCTTAGCAGAAAGGGAAAGTGGGGTGGGCGAATGGATCGGAGATCAAATAGGATCTGCGGTGATATTACGGGCAGGGAAAAACGGACAGAATAGGTGGGTCAAATGGTCCTTATCTACCAGCAAATTCTATGTTCAAAGAGCAACTCTGCACTTCAGTCACATACTCTCTCTTAAATAAGTGTTCTTGCTATTACGGTTTATTTGAGAATACTTTTTTTTCAGTTTTCTTTTGGCCCCCATAATAATTTGATTAAAAATGGATCAAGACAAGCAATTAAGCAACAAAAAAAGTAAAATCCTGCTGTACGCAGATGATGCCGTCCTCTTTGCCTCCCACCGAAACCCCATTGCCCTTCAAGAATCCTTGCAACTAGCCTTCAATGATGCTGAAGCCTGGTTCAAAGAGCACAGACTTGTGGTCAATCTAAAGAAAACCAAATCCATGCTCTTTGCCCACCCTCAAAACAAACTCAGTAATTTCCCACTCCGTATCCTCCCTGGCTCTAAACTTCCTCTCGAGCAAGTCCGCCTGTACAAGTACCTTGGGGTCTCCTTTGACTCTGCCCTCACTTTCCACGACCACATTGATACTCTAGCCTCAGCTACAAATACTCGGCTAGGTATCCTTTATCGCCATAAACACTGCCTCCCCCCTGAGGCCCTCCGACTAGCTGTCACCTCCTCAATCTTGTCCCTTGTGGACTATGGCCTGCCTGTCTATGGTGCCATGGATATGACCACTCCTCAATAAAAGTCGACACACCTTGAACAAGGCCTGTAGATTAATCACGAGCCACCAGATTAACCCATACCTGCCAGCTATATGACTTTGCTAAGCTGCTCAACCTGGACGACAGGCTCAGATACCAAACCTCCTAACTAAAAAAAAAAAAAAAAAAAAAAAAAAACACCCTTGGTCTATCCTCCCCGGTCTGACTGCCTCTATCCACCTAGCTCACCCTTAGTCCAAACTCGTAGCTCCTCCAGGGCCACCCTGTCTATCCCAAGAACCAGGACCACCCATGGTCAACGGTCCTTCTATTACAGAGCCCCCCTGGTACAATACTCTCGGCTCCATCACCGATACCGTTCAATCTCCAGCTTCAAACCGCTGACAAGTCAACTGTTTAACATGCGTAGCTGTGCTTGTCCCGGTCATAGGTGTTGAGGCCTTGTACCAGAACAAAACTCACTGAGTAGCTTCACAATCAACAACTGACAAAACTCACAAAGTGGCTCGCCCCTCCTCATTTTTCTACCCGTCCCCTAGCCACCTGTTTTTACTATTCGAGCAGCCCTGCTCCGACTTGTTGTCTGCCTAACCAATGTATGCTTACCTGTCAATCCTATCTGAATAACTGTATAAACCTGTAAATACCTAACCTGTTACACTGTTATTGTAAACAAAGTAACTACAGCATATATCTGCCTAAACTGTTGCCTGCTATGATGTGTAAAAAGAAAAAAAATGCTGTTATCTACAATGTTGTAATGAAATGTTGTTTGTGTTTGTCCTCTTTGTGACGAGGTACCTTTGGAAACGAGCCTCTGGCTCAAAGGTTGTAAACTGATGTATAAATAAATAAATAACACGAATCTCAAACAAAATATAATATACAACATATCAGCAAATTGTAAGTTCTGTTTTTACACAGTCATTTAAATAAGAGCTAGATTGTAATAACAGGATTAGAGAACTCCAACATAGTTAAAACTTTTCAAGTTCCCTTTCTAATCACACAAAGAGAAAAAACTGAAGCCAGTAATTTGACCATCCGTTTGAATATCACCCAAGTTAATATTAACCCCAACATCTACTGCAGGGACCAGAAGGGACGCCCATATATCCTGTATAATGCCTAGTTTATCTGATAGGGAGTAACAAATTCGCTCGTTATTACATAAAAATACCATTTGATTGTACCACACTGCCAATGTGGGCACTAGTGCATCTTTCCATCTTTGCAGTAAGATTCTCTTTAGAGAAAGAGGCATGGGAGATCCAAATTTCCTGCTGTCTATTCATATTTAAAGGTTCTAGCAGAAAATTATAAGTGAATGAGTAATAGACTTCCCTGTAACTAGATTAGATTTTTTTCAGTTGTCAATGTTCCTTTTCAAGGTTTACAGCACATCTTGGTGGTCAGTCTGTATGACAAACATTTGCCTCTTCCCTTTTAACCTCACAGTGCCTCCGTTTGACATCACATTGCTCACCATAGCAACAAACTAATATCAGACAGCAATTATGAGGCGAGTCAGATATGTTTTGAAAGACTCTGAAATATGTAATAATTTATCTGCAATATTTAGTACAGCAACAATGAAAAGTAAACAAAACCCCATTAGAAAACAAAATGAAAACATAATTGGTGTAAATCTAGCAATTTTACACTTTTTAGTAGAGAGTTACCTTAAAGCAAACCAGAGAATGTCTCTCATGAAAATGCCAGATTATAAACTTGGGCAAACAGATACATTTTAGCCCTCTTTTGAATCCCTTCACTGATGAGGCATTCTTCCGTTGAGAGCGGAAGAGTGTTTCTTAACAGTGGAGCAGCTAGCGAGAAAGTGCTCTCCCTAAACAGTTTCAAACATGCCCTAGAAATGAGGAACCTATCCTCGGTGGAGCAGGGATACAGGAGCATATCACACTAAGAGGTCTTTGAGGCAGTCTGGCCCCAAAGCATGTACGGCCTTCCATGTTAACTCGAAGCTCTTGAAAGTGGTGTGCTGCCTGACAGGGAGCCAGCGCAGCCATTACAGCACAAGTGTAATATGTTCACAGTATGGTGGTCCAGAGATCAAAAAACGGGCGCACACAGCCTTACTGCTGAGATGAAGTCTTAAGCAGACTCCTGTGTGATCTGTGCAAATGTTTATTTAAAAAAAAAAAAAGTGCAGCAAACGATCATGACACCCAATACCTTTAACATATTCGAAAGTCTCAATCATATCCCCCCCTTCTGTACTGAAAGGAGTACATGTTGAGCCCCCTGAGCCTCTCCTCATAGGGGTTGCCCTGCTGGCTCTAGGTAATCTTGGGCACCCTTTTCTGGACCATCTCCAGCAAGCTGACATCCTTCTCAAGGGCAACACTGCACTCTATGTGCAGTCTCACCAGTGACCTGCATAGCAGTAGTAATGCACCTGGGAAACAAGAACCCAGGGGAAGAATACACAATGGGTTGGGAGGTAGTAACAACAAAAAAAAAGGAAAGGGACCTGGGGGTAATCATATCAGATGAGCTTAAGGTTAGCAAGCAATGTGAGAAGGCAGTAGGGAGGGCTGGGGGTATACTGGGATGTACAGGGAGAGGCATCAGCAGCAGAAATCAGGAAGTAGTTATCCCTCTGTACAGACAGTTGGTGAGACCCCATCTGGAGTACTGTGTCCAGTTCTGGAGACCCCATCTCCGCAAGGACATAGACAGGATAGAGGCAGTCCAGAGGAGGGCAACTAAAATGGTGCAGGGTCTGCAAGAGAAGCCGTATGAGCAGAGACTAAAGGAGCTTAATATGTATACCCTTGAGGAAAGAAGGGAGAGGGGGGGACATGACAGAAACTTTTAAGTACCTCAGTGGAATCAACAAAGTCCAAGAGGGTAGCATCTTTCAGAAAGAGACTTGTAAGAACAAGGGGACACAATTTAAAGATAGGAGGGCGGTTCAGGGGCAATGTGAGGAAGTATTTCACGGAGAGGGTAGTGGATGCATGGAACAGCCTTCCTGAGGAGGTTGTGGGGTCTAAAACTGTGGGAGAATTCAAGAATGCATGGGACAGACATAGGGCAATTCTTGTGGGAGCTAGGAAGAAATAGGCTGTTGGTTAACTAGGATCTGCGGCCTATCCTGTAGGTAGGGAAATGGGCAGACTAGATGGGCCTAGCGGTCCTTATCTGCCGTCAAAGTCTATCTTTCTATGTTACCTCTGCCTTCCTCTGGTACTCCCTCGGCTACGCAGCCCAGCATCCAATCTGCTTTTGCCGCAGTTCTCCTGCCATGTTACTATTGATAAGGTACACAGTCAAGATCACGACGGAATACATGCATGGTCAAAAACCACGTGGTCAAAATTGCATGTGCAGTTCAGAGTTGGTTTATTTAATCTAGTGTGATTTTCGACTGTGTGCTGTTTTTTGGGGGGGGGGCTGTGCAGTGCTGTTTTTGACCATGCAGGTTTCAACCATGGTTCATCTATGGAACCCAATGATAATCTCCAGGCCCTTTTCTTCATCAGACTTGGTGACCTGCACACCACCCAACCAGTATTCGGTCTCTGGGTTCCTTGCCCGAAGTGCACTTTTTAGCACTGAACCCCAGTTGCCATACACCAAACCACTTCTCTAACCAGCCAGTTCTTCTGTGAACTACAGTCTCCTCTCATGTTCACCTCCCCCCACAGAGCTTTGCCTCATCTGCCTATTTTACTTTAGTCCGACTGACTCTTCGACATTGCAAATCTCTCTACCACAGTGGCAAGCATGGTCTGGGGGTCAAACAGGGGTTTGAACACCTTAACCCGTGTCAGCCAAAGACAGCTCCTTTATTGCTGGCCAGGGAAGGCCACTGTCAAAAGCACAGCAGGGAGAAGGTGAGTTAACTGCCTTTCGCTGCCAGTAAATATTTATTGATACATTCAGATTTAATACCTTTGAGCCGGATTAGCTCTTTTACAAAGGTTCCACGTCGGCACAGGATATACAAAGACAGGTATACACACACACAGAGGTACAATGGGGTGTAGTTTCTAAAAGCAACAACGCTGCCTGGTCAAACTACATAATACAGGTAGTCACAATTAAGCAACGAGGTTACACAGTTATTTACAGTAAACAGCTCTTGCTAATTCACTGAGATTTATCTATCTAACACAATAAATTGTAAGCAGCACACAACCTTGTCGTAAGGAGGAGCAGAACAGAAGAGAACGTCTAGATATACTAAGTGCGTCAGGGCAGTAGGTAGGGTAGTAGCTCTAAGGCAAGCTACTAAGATTAATTTTAGATGGAAGAGGTGGCAAGTAATAGAGGGGTTATAGGTAAAGTGCGAATGTGGGAATGGAGAGGTCTCGGTGGGAGAGGGCTAGTTAAAGCAGTCACAAATTACTTCTTGTGCAAGGTACTTAGTTTCGCTTTGAAATGACCTAGCTTTGCAGCACCCAGCAGGGGGAAGGGAGGCCATTTAGCGGCCCTGGAGGTAATGAGCTTTCAAATGTCTGTATTACACTGTTTCGCAGTCCCCTTCTGCAGGCATTAACTGCAAGTAATGTATGGAGTGAAACTGTACTGGCTAAGTGTCTCACTTAACCAAACACTCAAGCTGATCTGAATGCCTACTATGTGGATTATACTGCAGACAGACAAACTCAATCATAAAAAGAATTACAGCTGTCTGTCAAATGGAGCGTGATTCAATGGATTTTTACCCTAACAGGTGAGGTAACCAGTGAACTCTACAGGGCTCAGGTCTCTGTCCAATTCTCTTCAAACTGTATAGAAGTACACTAAACAATGGTACTAGGGACGGATTCACCAATGACAGAGTGGTGTAGAGCTCTCCAACAGTGATCAGAGATCTTCACTACAGAGTGTGCAGAACGGCAGATG